>CM026081.1:677500-2060000 GCA_014839685.1 Anableps anableps | reverse complement strand
AGTCTCTGAGTTAAGGTTAGCATTAGCAGCTGATCTAAGCTCCAATTTCAGCAACAGTTTTATGAAATGATCGAAATAAAGTTAATCCATCAAAAACAATCATATTTTGTTTGTTACAATACATTTTAGACTGTGGCTCTTTTATCAAATGATGAATAGTTTTACTTGAGGAGGTTTTTGGGGAATTTATAGTGGGCCCTTCAGCAACTGAGCTAAGTTAGCAAGCTAACCAGAATCTAAAAAATATGAACTCGGATGATGAAATGTCGAAAGTTTCCATTCAGAAATATCTACTGTAGCCCCTCCTCAAGTTAAAATAACTTTAAAAATATTTCACCAACTCCAAGAAGAAGATTCAGTATGGCTGCCTCACATGTAGAAGACAGTTACAGTTACAAAAAGTTTATTTGTACTATTGCCTGTTTGTATTTTATTAAATCAATCATCTTCCAAGCTCTGAAAGTATACATATTTTGCTTCAGTATTTAATTCAGAGAAATAAATAAAAGGTTGTATCGCTAATGTTATTTAGCTTGCTCAATAAAATAACTAACTAAATTAACTAAATTTTGATCTATTTCCAACTTTATTTGCTCTCTTCGGTAGCTTTTTTTTTTTCTCGAGGATTCAGCACAAATTAATATTCAGAGGCGAACAGCCCCGCAGAATAATTATCCCTGTTTTGAATAATCTGTGGCTCCATTTGTGACTAAACTAACAGATTTAGTTAAAAGCTCACAAAAAAAAGCAAAATAAATGAGACTGCTTAATCTTTATAAAGCCTTTTTATTTATACATGTTCTAATTCAAGAAAGTAAGGAGTTAAGGAACTTCTTGTCTCTAAAACTATTACTCCATTAGCAGGTTAGCTTAGCTAACAAACAAATAAATGTGTGATATGACCAGAAAAATTGCTTACTATGTTTCATATGTTCATATTTTGAGTTGGGTATAGCAGATCTTAGAATATGGGCTTTAACTTTAGTAGAAAAAAAAAACATATTGCTATAAAGATCAAAGGCAAAAATAAACTTTTTCAAATTGACATACAGTTCCAATAGCAACTGAGCTAAGCTAACAAGCCAGCAAACGTGTGATTTGACCTGAAAGAGGCCGCTTATGAAGCTGCAAAATTGAATCTGGAATACTTTAAATTATTAGCAAGCATTGCTAATAGTATTTAGTCTAATCAATGAAAAGCTCCTATTGTGTTTTCATTTTTATCTGCTCTTTTCAGTCTTTACTTAGCAAGCAAGCTAACAGCCAAACAGAATAAATATCCTTCTGCAGGATAACCTAAAGCTCTATCAGAAGCAGTATACTTTCTAGTATATATTGTGATGTAGGACATATGTATCCCACAAATATTAATAAAAATGACAAGAGTGGACAAACTTCCCATCTCTACGCAAACTACTGTTCAACTACCAAGTGAGCTACGCTAACAAGCATACAAAGATGTAAAATGACCAGAAGAATCCTGCTTAGTATGGTTCTTGTGTACTGAATACAGGTTTTAACTGCAACAGATTTATAAAACAGATTGTAAAAAGGAAAAAGTGACAAACATTTTCTGAATAAACTATAGCTCCATTAGCTAACAAGCAAATAAATGTGTTTTATAACAGAGAGGCTGCTTCTGATTCAGCTCCAGCAAAAGAAAACAGTTCTGAAAGTCAGAACGCTAACTTGTAAAGTTAAGTTTTTCACCAACTGCAAGGGAGAAAATTCAACATGGCTACCCCACATATAAAAGGCTAAGACTGCAGTTGAATCCATGAAATACTAACATTATTTGAAAGTATTCCTAATAGGATCACCCGATTTAAATATTTGGGCCGATATCCAATATTTCCAGATATTCGTGCTGCATCTATCACTGTCACATGACCAAACAAATACTACCCCCCCCCGACAGAAACAACAACAAAATGGAAATAAACATTGGTTAATATCGGCCCAGTTTTTACTTACCGGACGGATGTGTTAAAAAAATGACTGCCATCGGCCGATACCAGTGTTAATTCCAATATATCGCGCATCCCTAATTGTTAATATTTTTCATTTTGGTCAACAAACAGCAGAATAAACAAATTCATCAATGTTTCCAACTTTGTTTGGTCTTTTTTTTTTTTTAACACAAACTGATATTTTGAGGTCAACACTCCCACAAAGTGAACATGGTGACCTCTGTCAGAAGTTCGTGAAGAAGAGCGAGTGCTCAATGCGTTTCAAAAAAGTATTTGTGTAAAGCTGTGCACACGATTATTGTTCTTGCTGCATCTTGTTATTTTTTGTATTTTCCTGTTGTATTTTTCTTTTTTTTTTTTGTCAGTTGGCTGAATTGCACAGGATACATGTCACATTAAATATGGAAACAATGTGGAACTTATTAATCATCGTCTCTGTTTTTGAAGTGTAAAACATACCTGGTGAAGACTTTTTAGACCCAGCGAACACATCAAGACATGTTTCTAATGGATTTCCAACTTTTTCAAGACCTAATCAAGAAAACAATCTAAAATTATGTTTTTTATCATCTATAAAAAAAAAAAAAAAAAAGATTGCCATCTAATAAAATTGTGAACACTAACTGATACATTTAGTAAGGACACGGCTGACTGGAGAACAGAAAAGCCTATCTTGTATTTGACAGACAGAAGCGTTTATTTGGGTGGTGACCACCTGATGAATCAGTCCAATAATTTCTCTGTTTGTGTCGTTAAAAACAGTAAAAACGGGTTCTATTCCTGATAACAACCAATCAGATCTGTCGGAGGAAACAAACTGCCTGTAAGTGGCGGCAGCATGGACCAGCACCAGCCAAGCTCCCGTTTATTGTGTGTGTCAGAGTGTGTGTTAAGTGAACGTCAGGGCCGATTCTGCTTCATGATCCCTCATCCCACAGCCGAAAGCATCAGCAGCCATCATCCAACACACACACACACACACACACACACAAACACACACCGAGACGGCAAGCAGCAAGCTAGCGCTTAAAGCAAAACTGGGCTTCCATGGTCATCCATTATCACTGACAAGCTAAATGTACCATGGTACGCCATATGGTACAGAGAAGGAGCGAGCCAGAGTGGAGAGAGAACGAGGCTACCGTGGGGGGAGAGAGAGAAGAGAGAAGGAGGGAGGATGTAGAGCATTACGACTGAGGTGTGAGTTTTTAATCGACATTCTGCTTTGTGCTTTATGTAAGTAACAACCTACAAAACTCTCCATGGATGGACTTTCTGCACATCATATGTTCCTCTGGCTTCCACAAATCCGGGTTTTCTTTAGTTATGAGCGTCTCTATAATCCTTTCCAAGTAAATCTGTTTAACACAAACCCTCACCTTCACCATCTCCAACCTTTTACTGCGGCTGCTTTGACAACTGAGGATTTAAAGTGATGCTCCTTATTTTGTTCAGACTCTCCTGTAATGACGTGCACTGAAGCCGAGAGCGGACGTGTTATGCATAAACTTTTTTCTGATGGTTTTCTCGAGATAACGACTTCATTTCGAGAAAACAAACTTTGTTTTCTCGAGATCACGAGATGATTTGTGTGTGTGTTAAACCTGATTCCACCATTCAAAAGCCACACCAGCAGGAGAGGACTTATAAGTGTGAGTCATGGCATGTATGTGTAATTCTGTGAATAAGTGACCCCATAGACCATAATGACACCACGTTGTTGGTCGTATGATTGAGCCATGGGGAAATTACCTCGTTACCTCGAGAAAACGATAATTGTTAATTAACAATAACGACATAAATATCTTGTTATCTCGAGAAAACTGTTCATTATTTCGTTAAAAACAATTATCTTATCTCAAGAAAACTGTATTTGTTATTTTGTTATTAATATATAATTATCTCATTATCTCGAGAAAACGGTATTCGTGATTTCATGATAACTGCAATTATCTCGAGAAAACAGTTTTGTTAATTTGTTGTTACGATATAAATACTTTGTTATCTCAAGAAAACGGTATTCGTTATGTCATCATAATGACATAAATTTCTTGTTTTCTCAAGAAATCAGTATTCGTTATTTCATTAAAGTTATTGCTTGATAACTACAATTATCTCGTTATGGAGAAAACATTGTTATAACGATATAATTATCTTGAGGAAACGGTATATGTTATTTCGTGATAATGACAGTATCTTATCGAGAAAATGACATTTGTTATTTCGTTATAACGGCAATTTTCTTGTTTTCTCAAGAAAACAGTATTCATTATTTCATGATAATGACAATTATTTTGTTATCTTGAGAAAACGGCATTCGTTATTTCATTCAAGACAATTATCTGGTTACTTCAGAAAACGTATTTGTTATTTCTTGATAACTACAATTATCTCGCTATCGAGAAAACAGTATTCGTTGTAACGACATAATTACCTCATCTCGACAAAACGGTATCAGTTATTTCGTGATGACATAGTTATCTTAGAGAAAACTATTCGTTATTTTGTGATGATATAATTATCTCGTTTTCTCAAGAAAACGGTATTTGTTAATTCGTTATAGCAACATAAATACCCCATTATCTCGAGAAAACCATCGGGGGAAAAAATATGCGAGTATGACCGTTCTCGGCTTCCGTTCACGTGGTTTCAGGACTCCAATAAATCATAAATACCAGCAGAAGGTCACACAGTCATTTTTGGTTAGGTCAGAGTCTGTCACATTTCATAAGAGTCAGCTTGCTTAAATAAAAATATGATCCAACGGGTGGAAAGATGGAAGATCTCAAAAAGCAACACCCCGATCTAAGGAAATTCAAGGTCAGATCAGAAACAAAGTCTCTGAGATCTCTCAGTCTGGAAAGGGTAACAAAGGCTTCGCTCTAAGGCTTCGGGACTCCAGAGAACCACAGTGATCCACACACGGTGTGGCCCGGGCTGATGTCTCTGAATAAATCACGTTTTTCTGTCACCCTTGTAACATTTTCTTAAATCCCTTCCTGTCAAGATACTCCTTACCTTTACTTTGTTACGCATTATTGCCTCTCTTATGCACCATCTCAGACCATGGAAGCGGGTCATTGCCTCAGAAATTATAAACAATCATTGTTTGGACTCTAAGGATCACCAGCCTCCCATTTCTGGGATTTTGGGCAGAAAAAAAAATCCCTTTCCACAAATTCTCGAGGCCGGGGGTCTTCACATCCGGTCCTGGAGGGCCGGTGTCCTGCAACTTTTCGATGCCTCCCTTCGACAACCCACCTGAATCGAATGACTGAATCACCTCCTCAGTGTGCAGTCAGGTTCTCCAGAGTCCTGCTAATCACCTGACTGTCTGATTCAGGTGTGTTGAAGCAGAGACATCTAAAAGTCGCAGGACACCGACCCTCGAGGCCTGGGTTTGAAGACCCCTCCTTTAGAGGATTCCTGACTCATAAAGCAACATCCTGGCCTTAACTTATTGTATTTTGACTCGGGCTGTCAACGTTAACACATTAACGCAAGCGATTAATCTAAACATTTTAATGCATTAATCTTATATAATATTATATAAAACAGGGCCAGTATCGCCGATACCAATACCGATACTAATTATTTAAGTATGATATTTCATCAAACTTCTGACCTTTAGGTAATGTTGTGGTTCTTCCTTTGAATTATTTTGGTAAAACCAAGGAATTTGGATAAAGTTTATAGGCGTCTGCAAAATACTCATATTCACATGACAAACAGAAACATTATATAAACAAAACAAATTTGTGTGCATTGCTTTCAAAACAAAGTGTGAAAACTTATCATTTGAGAGCAAATCAAAGCAAAATCTTTTTTAATGGTAGAGTTGAGACACTACAATACAAAAATAAAATAAAATTTCAAGAAGGAATCTGAAACTAAAGTATCGACCTTATCACGTTAGTATTGGTCCGATACTGATATCGACTCTGTATCGATATTATCGATATTTTGGATTCATCTGCCCACCTGCTTCGTTCAGAGCATCGCGTTATGCGGTCTTCTACTGAGTTCAACAATGCAGAGTCGCAAACGGGAGTAAAAAGATGAGCGAGGAGAGTCAGACTGGTGAGCTCAGCAGCATATTTCGCTTTAAAACACATAGCGGTTAACATTTCTAAATTACTTTTGGACAAAAATTAAAAACAGAGATGTTTGGTTTGAGGCAATAAAACATTTCCTTAATCCTCTTACAAAACGGGCATTTTTACATTTTAAGCTTGCAAAGTTGAATAGTGATGAATCGTGATTAATCACAGCAGCATTAATCCAATTAAAATTTTTAATCGACTGACAGCACTTATTTTGACACTAAAAACCCAGTGACTCCCGGGAGTCCTGTAATGACGTGTACGGATGCGAGAGCGGACGTGTTATACATTAACTTTTTTCTGATGGTTTTCTCGAGATAACGACTTAATTTTTTTGTTTTCTCGAGATCACGAGATGATTTGTGTGCGTGTTAAACCTGATTCCACCATTCAAAAGCCGGAAAGGACTTATAAGTGTGAGTCATGGCATGTATGTGTAATTCTGTGAATAAGTGACCCCATAGACCATAATGACACCACGTTGTTGGTCGTATGATTGAGCCATGGGGAAATTACCTCGTTATCTCGAGAAAACGATAATTGTTCATTCACGATAACGACATAAATATCTCGTTATCTCGAGAAAACAGAATTCGTTGTTTCGTTAAAAACACAATTATCTTATCAAGAAAACTGCATTTGTTATTTTGTTATTAAGATATAATTATCTCATTATCTCGAGAAAACGGTATTCGTTAATTTGTAACGATATAAATATCTCGTTATCTCGAGAAAACAGTGTTTGTTATTTCGTTAAAAAGACAATTATTTCATTATCTCGAGAAAACAGTTTCGTTAATTTGTTGTAACGATATAAATACTTCGTTATCTCGAGAAAACGGTATTCGTTATTATGAGGGCAAGCCAAATGACACGCCTCAATCATGGGAACAAGACCAAACTAAAATACATGGAGGGATCATTTTTCTTCAAACCACAAAGTCCGCTCCTCCTCATGGCTGCAGCCAATCAGAGAACCAAATCGAAAGCTGGAATATTAAAAAACAAATAAAAAACTTAGCAAGTGTTTCAGCTGTACAACGTGACAGCAGTTACAATGAAACCAAAAAATGCTTCCCCCCCCCCCCAATCCTGCTTGGTGTCAGCGCAGACACACAGAGAGAGATGGTGAGTCTGTTACCTAAAAGCTTACCACAGGAAACATCTGTTCACACCATATAAACATGTTCAGTTTAGACGAAACCGCAAAGAGAACACCTCGACTCAGACTCAAGGGCTGCTGGAGATGAGATGAAGTAACTGCAGCACACTTGGAATCCCAAACCTTCTGCATTTATCTGATCTTACAGAGCAGTACTGACGATGCAGGTGCCGCTGCAAAAACACACTGTTCTCTCATTATTCAGCTAACTATTCACTATATAAAATGTACCCATGTGAATTTTGATCAGGCAGATTATACGGTGACTTTGGTACAATTCTTCTAAAAAAAAAAAAAAAAAAAAAAAAAAAAAAAGCATATTTTTGGTTAAAAGGAGGAAAGCAAGCCTGTTGCTAAAGCATAATTTACAGCAGAAACAGCACAGCGAAACTATATTTTAAGACTTTTAAAGGGTTTTCAAATACAAAGTGTACTTTGATTTTTCACATAATGTTCAGTGAAAAATGTCACTTATTTCAGATTTTGACTCCTGTGAAAAATTCAATAATTTCTTGATTTCAACAAAATGTAGGTATTTTACAGCTGGATTTCATGCTTATTTCATTACACTGTGGATATAGCTATGCTTTACGTCGCATTTATGAAATCTTTTTTTAAACTATAAGAACAATTTATCCCATTTACAAGCAGATTTTGGTTGAAGGAATGAAAAATCCCAGTCGTTTTTGGAGCTTTGCTGCTCAACCATGTTTTACCGTAGTAACATCGTCCAAAGCTTAAACAGCTCACAGAAACCTTTTTTTTAACACGTTTAAAGTTTTTTTTCTTATATAGCTCACATATTTTTCAACTTTCTTTTCACAAATTTTTACAAAATTTTATGTTTTGAACCACTGAAACCTAAAAAAAAAAAAAAACATTTTTGGATCACCAGTCCTCAACCATGTTTTACCGTAGAAACATCGTTCAAATCATAATCCGCTCACAGAAACCTTGTTTTAACACGTTTAAAGTTTTTTTTGTTTGTTTCTTTTTTTTTGTTTTTTTTTATAAGTCACGTTTGTTTTGACTTTCTAAAAATTTTTCATAGAATTTCAGATTTTGACCCTGTGAAAACCTAAAAAAATGATTTAGGGCCTCCACTCTTCAACCATGTTTTACCGTAGAAACATCGTTCAAAGCTTAAGCAACTCACCAAAACCTTATTTTAACACTTCAAGAGGTTTCTTCTGATCCAGCTCACATTTTTTTATTTCTAAAACTAAAATTGTACAAAAAAAATTTTATACAATTTTTTCACAGAATTTTAGATTTTGACAAAATGTTAATATTTCTGTCTGCTGTCACCCAGAATGTCTTAAGCTGGATTAAATACACAAATAGTAATTACATTTCATTACACTATGTATGTAGCTATAGTTTACATGGTGTTTAAGATTTTTTTTAAATATCAAACAATTTCTCCCATTCGGATTTTGTCAAAAGGACTGAGAAAACCATGTTTTACCGTAGAAACATCGCTCAGAACTTAAACAGCTCACAGGAAACAGGACTTTATCTGACTGAAATTGCACTTTGATACTTTTAGTGGTTTTTAAGCAATCCCAGTTTATGTTTTGTGACTTTTCAAATTTTTCCACAGAGCGTTCAGCTCAGAATGGGATGGGACACTGAGAGACTGTTTAACCATCGTAATGCCCATATTCTTATCAACACAATCACGATTTATACATCAAAACGTAGGAATTTCTGTCAGCTTTCACTCAGTGCGTCTCTCACTTACAGGTTTTTGTTAAATCAGCCCAGAGCGCAGAGAAACACACCCAAACAGCTCTGAGTCTCACCTTAACCACAGGAACTGACGTCTCCCTTTAACCTGTTGTATCTCCTGCATAAAACACCGACGGTATGTACAAATGTACATGTGTCCAACAGAGTTCTGCCTGTCATGGTTGGCTGGTTTTGAAATGGCGTATAGCTTCTGCACCGGGACTGTTTGTTTGAAGCATAAATGCTGATATCGGAGGAGTTTTTTCGATGACTCGGCAGCTTCTTTTGTCTCATTCAGTTCAGGTTTCCTGGTTTATTATCATCATCAAGTTAGAAGCTAAGTAGAGTTGCCAGAAACTAGTTGATCTGTGTTGGATTTCCAGTCTGCAGCTGCATTAGTAACACTTTTCAGCCTTTCACGTGCAAAGAAAAATGGTACAGCCATAGAGACGTGCATACACGAAGCAGGCCAAAACATCACTGCATCCTAGAAAATCTGAATTTCTGAAAACAATGAAGCGTATTTGTCCACAGCAGAAACCCTGACTGCATCTGAAGGACAGATTTCCAAGAATTTCTCCCAATACGTGACATTTGTCATAGACTCCATCTGTGAGGTTCTGTTTGCCACATTCTGCTGATTTTGCCAAAGATTTCCTCTGGATTTTCCCACAAACCGACATTTAAGGGTTTCAGTTTAATTACAAATATTCAAATTTCTATTGAAAAAAGCAACAAAAATCTGCTTTTCTTTCCATAAACTTAAGTTGTTTTTTAAAATTCAAAAGAAATGAAATCAACATCCAAATGCTGTTTTTCTGACTAAAGTGCTGTTATTTTATTAAATGTTGGTTCTTTTTTTGATAATACGCAGAACAGAAAACAACACACACACACACACACACACACACACACACACACACACACACACACACACACACACACACACACAGAGCCAGCTTTACAACAAAGACAGAGACTGTGCCATGCTGCTGCAGAGGGGGCAGTGCCACGTTGGCAAAGCCCAGGGGGCAACTGCTATCTGCTGCCAACATTTTGCACACACACACGTACAGCGAGCACACACAGAGAACAGATCTGCTTTTTGTGGCCTCATGTTTACCGCGCTGCACTCTATTAATATAAAAAAACTGCATTAAAGTTATTCCTGCACGACATGAATCAGATGCACGGCCACTGCAAGCGTAACATGTTAAATATTGTGACTGGAGACGACGAAGATGGGAACAAGCTGCTGCTTTAAGACGTAAAGTGCAAAATATTATTATTAGTTCAGCTGTCAAACCACAGTCGCTGCTATCTGTCAGTATCAGCACACACACACACACACACACACCACGGTGAGGCTCTGGCGCTACGTTTTCACAGGTGTACAGCGGCATCCCCCTCATAAGGACCGTCTCTTCCTCCCACGTCTTTCCCTCCGTCTCCACTCTGTTCAAGTCAATTACATGTTCTGACTTTTAACCCTCCAAAACCAGTCAGAAGGATTACATGCTGCCGTAAGGCTGGCAGCGGCGCTCATTAGGAGCGGTTCCTGCTTGTGCGACTGGTTTTAGCACCTGCTGACCAGGCACAGCCTCAGTGTAATGCTGCCACCCACTGTTTCAGACCTCGCCTCGACCAGGACGGCGGGCTGGAGACGACGAGCCGACAGCCGCCGTGCACGGCGTGCAGCTCAGAGCGCCGCGCTGAGATGCTCTCACACTTGAACAGAAACTACATCAGCTGGTAAAAGCGGTTTGAAATCCAGCAGAAGCAGGAGATTATTGAGCTGCGTCATCTTTTAAACAGCTGAAAGAAGAAGGGTGGATGTGAGACGAAACATCGGATTTTAAAAAGCGCCTTCTGGGGAACAGCGCGGCTTGAAAACCCTGATAGAAAGAGGAGGAAGTGAAAACGGTCACAAACACACCGAGTAAGGTCCGTCAGCGCTTCAGAATGGGTCATACTTGGCTAAATACTTTGTGTAGTTTTGCTGAATCTATTAATTTTTACAGCAGTTTAAGATAACCAGTAGTTTTTAGAATTATTTCTGCTCTTATGTGATTAAAAATAGGTAAATCTGTTCATTCTGACCTCTGCCATCTGAATATTTACAGCTGAAAATAAGATTTCTAATGCCACAGCCATTTAAAACATCAGTGAAGTATTAGGCTTTACCGTTTTACAAGAGCTGTGCCACACGACTATAAATGCAGGGCCTGTGGAGCCCATACCGATACTTTTTATTATTCATGGTTTACATATCAAACTTTTACCATGTAGGTGATTTTCTGGTTTTTCTTTTGAATTATATTGTTAAAACCTTAGAAAAAATTTGAACGAAGTTTCTAAGCATCTGCAAAATACTTTAATAACATGAACAAGAATGATAAACAGAAACAACAGAACAAGAAAACTAATCTGAGTGCGGTTTTTTCCTAAATAAAGTGCAAAAAATGATCATTTCAGAGAAAATCAAAATCTTTGTTGAAGTAGGGTTGAGAAACTACAACACAAAAATAAAACTACAATTTCTTTGGGGGATTTGAACACAAAGTATCGATCTTACACACGAGTATCGATCTGATACCAGTTATCGATATTCCAGATCGATCCGCCAACTTCTGCTTTCCACTTTTCAAACCCAACAAGCTGAGCTGCCGGCCCTTCGTTCTCTGAGACAAGGCATCTAGTGCTCCTCATGTTTACCACTTTAAAAACAAGTTACAGGCTCAGTCATTTCTGTAACTGCTGCCTTCTGACGCTGCCTCGTCAGCCATCTTCACGCACGCAGCTCCGTTTCCAGGTTTTCCTACCAAACGCTTGCCTTCTGATGTCGCTGAATGGCTCAAAGAGGAGATGCGACATCATATTTTACAGCATCTGTCTGCAGGTTTTCCTCCGTGAAAGGAATAAAAAGTCAGATAATGTTATCCAGGGTTTCTGTCCGGTCTTAAAGAAGTCAGAAATTCAATTATTTAAATTCTAGGTCTTAAAAGAAATCTTAAATATGTCAAAATTTGCCATTGTAGGTTTTAAATTAAATGTAGTTACGTCTTCACTTTGTGTTTGCTCATTTGTCAGTTTTATTTTTGCAAGGACGGATTTGCTGCACGTTGAGGTAAACCATCAGCGAGCAGCTGCTTCATCATGTATTTCAATCAAGTTTGGCTTGAAAACCAAAATCAACACATTTATTTACTTTGCTTAATTTATTAAGTTATTCTTAAAATCTATGTTGGTTTTAGATTAAAAAAATAAATATTCTTAAAAATGTAATTTAACAGAAACTTACAGAAACCCTATTTTACTTTTATTCTGATATAATCTGTTTCTTTGATCAACTATTTCTGTTTAGTTTTAGATCAAGTCAATTAAAAAAAAAAAAATAATAAAAAAATAAATTGAACTTATTCAACTTCTTATTCAAATTCTCATTCCAGTGCATTTTAAAGGTGTTTATTCATATTTTTTTAATATTATACTTTTATTTTATTGGACTGGCAGTGAACGAATCTGTGTCAAATGTCTTGAATTTAAAAATTAGTTTTTATTATTTAATGTTTAACCACTGTGGTGAGATCATATTAACATATATCTGTCAAAATAAAGAAAATTAACTTTTCTTCAAAATTATTATAATTATTGTTATTAATATTATCCGAGATTCAGAATTATTTTGCGACAAAGGAGCAACACAAAAAAAATAGCTGAGAGGTTTAAACCATTAGAAGAATTAATTTCATTTTTGCAACATTGTTATCAAAACATAAATTGCAACATTAGAAAAAAAAATATTTTTTCGCAATATTGTTGCAAAACTACAACTAGTGTATTTGCATTGTTACTAAAGCATTGTTACAAAAACAATGGTTTAGTAACAACGTCATAAGTACAACAAACGTTAGGACACGGTAAGCCTTTCGTCTGTTCTCGACCGCTCCTCCTCGCCCTTCCTCTGACAGGTTTCTCGTTGCACGTCTCTCTGCATGCTCTCCCCTAACTTTCTGCATCTCTCTCTCTTTCTCTCTTTTCATTTCCTCCTCTCTTTTGCTCTCTTTGCCATCTGCCTTCCTCCACCACCATTTTCCTCCGTCTCTTCTCCCTCTCGCGCCCCTCCCGCTCGTCTCACTAAAAACTTGGCAGAGATCCCCGTCGTGTTTCTTATTTTTTTCCCCTCCACTTCTCGTTTGGGGGATTGCGAATGAATGCGATCCAATCTAGACCTCAGCTAAGAGACATGAATTTTCATTAATTACAACCTTGTCAGCAAAAGCATTATGGGAGCTGAATATGAAAATGCTAATGAGGGGAGCTCATTTGCATATTTTTCTTTGTTGGAATGTCATTAATTATTACGTTTTATGATGATGAATGCAGCTGTCGATGGCTAGCCCTCCATGCCTAATTAGCAATCTGAAAATCCTCCGATCAAAAAAATGGATATAGATCCCAAAACTTTCCTTTTTATCTGGTACCTTTGCATATCCTGCCCCCCCCTCACTCCCATCGCTGTTGCTTGCCCACTGATTCTGCACTTGGTTTTACACCCTGTTTGCCCTTGACTTTTAACACATCTCTTGTTTGTTAGTCTTTACCTTAAATTCTCTTGATCTGTTTTCCTATTTATTATCTACTTAATTGTAACTTAACCCTATGCTAAGCCCCCCCTAAATCTCAGGTCTGTTTCACTTCACCCAATTAATTAAAGTTAAATATTTATATCCCACAGCGAACTTTATGGCTAGCTCATCAAACTTCATCCTGTTTTATGATTTTTTTCAAACAGTTGTCATTTGAAAGCCACTAAATTTTGTTGCTCCCAACATCTCCTCCCTCATTTTGAATTTTTCGCCCTCTAGACCTTCTAGATTTTTTTAAAAAAAGATTGTTGAACTTGCAATGTAAACGTTTTAGCCTACATCTTCCTAGTAAGTTAGCTATTATCTGTTAACCAACCCAGTTGCTATCACCTAGCTATGACCTGGATGAACTTTACAATGGAAAAAAAAAAAAAAAAAAAAAAAAACTTTAAAAGGATATTTCAATATAAACAAATTTAGGCAACTATACTGCATGTTTTGGGCGAGCAACTTAGAAGTAATGTTTTAACTTCCTCAGGTGGTGATCATGTTTTAACCTTGTAAGTTAGCTTTTGCCTTTTAGCCAAGCTCATTAACTATAATTAGTTGGAACATTGTAGAAAAGCCAGTTAGCTTTAAAGTGTTAGCTTAGCCAGTTAATTATTACTTCCTAGTCTCTTAGATCCTCAGCATTAGGCCTTCAGTTTTAAGCTAGTTGATGAAAATGCTGTCTAATCAGAGCAAATGGGAGTTTTTTTGTGCCAAGGAACCTTCATAAACTACATTAAAAATACTACTAATGGTTTTTTTAATAAATAGATCTATGAAGCAATATTTTATGTGTTAGGCTAGCCAGTTAGACACACAATAGCTAGTATATTACGCATTGCCTGTTAGCATAGCACTTTAGCCATCATGTGTTAGCCTAGTTAGTCAGCTGGAACCAATAGGAATTAGCAGTTAGCTGTAACCTGTTGGCCTAGCCCATTAGCAAGCATGTGTTAGTCAGCTGCTCAGTTATGTTTAAAGTGTTAGCTTAGCCTGGTAAATAAAACCTGTTAGCCTAGCCCCTTAACCTTTAAGTGTTATGCATCCAGTTTTCACATAGCTGATTTAGATGTTTAATAAGGAATAACTGGGAGTTTTCTTATATTTAGGGACATGGATAACTAAAAATATTAATAACTAAATTACCAATGAAATATTTAGTGGCAGCTATACTCTGTGTGTTCGGGTTAGCATTTCTTAACCCAGTAAGTTAGCTATACACCGTTAGCAAGTTAGCTATACACCGTTAGCCTAGCTCAGGGGTGGGCAATCCCAGTCCTCGAGGGCCGGTGTCCTGCAACTTTTAGATGTGTCTCTGCTTCAGCACACCTGAATCAAATAATGAGGTCATTAGCAGAACTCTGAAAACTTGACTGCACTGAGGAGGTAATTCAGCTATTTAATAGAAGTGTGTTGGACCAGGGTGACATCTAAGAGTTGCAGGACACCGGCCCTCGAGGACTGGGATTGCCCACCCCTGGCCTAGCTGATTACCTACCATTCACATATCAACTCAGCCAGTTCGTTAAACTTTCAGCATAGCCAGTTAATTATTCCAGTTATCTACAAGACGTCGCTGTGTAAGCACAGATGACGGTTTTCTGGTCTCTATGGGTCTGGATAAATTTTAGATTTTAAATTTTAGTGAGCAGCTTAGGCAGATAGGTATCATCTTGTTAAGATGTTTCACAACAAAAAAATAGATCATACATTTATTGACAGCTGTTCGATCAAAGATGACTGGCTGTTCCTCTAGGAAACCCAGCAGTCTGGATGCTGACGCTACAAGCTAACTCTCAACATGGCCGCCACAAGCTGGGCAGCCTCACCTGAACTTTGTTCACCACTGTCCCTGCCAATTCTAAACTCGATTTTGTTGTTTTTTCCACTTCTGTTTTTCTGTTGTCTAAAAAAAGAAAGAGTAACAATGAGGACTAAACATATCCCCCTTTCTAAAAGCTGGTCGCGGACACCCCCCTGCAACACACACACACACACTCGGCTTAATGAATGCCAGGCTTAATTAGAACACCGTGATGTCAGAGGCATTAATTATCAGTTGGCTTCGTTTCAAAAAACGACTCTTTTTCTGTCTTACGCTCTCCTAATCTGTCTCTCTGTCTGAGTTTCTCGCAGCATCTGCTTTCCTTTTTGTCTCTGATTACTTTTCACATTTAAACTCTGCGTTTTAACCCAGACTTGTTCATTTAGCTGCAACAAAGGGGTTTTTTGGCTTTACAATCATCATTTTTGTTTAACCAGAATAAAAAGCTCGCCCTGAAACGTTAGACGCACTATGACCACCTTAAACTTTTTCAGCAGGATGACTAACACCTGCTGAATTTCTGCATCAACAACACTCACAACTTTCCTTTTTTGTGCCACTAAACCAAAACGATGAGCTGGAACTGCGAAAAAATTAAATAAAACCTCAAATAAGGTAAAAATCTTTTCGATTTTTACAACTGTTTACTCTTTTACTTGTTACAAACCAACCATTTATGTGAAAATGTGAAATTAAAGATTGTATTTTTTCACAGAAATGATAAAAGAGTCAGATTAAAGGACATGAAGCTGTGAAGACATTTACAACACACTCTGCTGCTCTGATAGACAGTCAACCTTAATCAATCTGGATTTTTATGTCTGTAAAATTATCCCAAAAATCTGCGCTGAGAGTTTAATCCAGGACACATTCACCCTTCAGTATCTGGCAACTGTTCACGTCAACTGTGGCTTTCTGACTCCGCAACAATAGTTTAAAGAACTAAATTAAATAAAAATGTCACCACAGTTCTCCACACTTAATGGCACTAAAATTGGCTTAAAAATGTAATTTATAAAAATTATTTTAAAATACTTTATTTCATGTTTTATTTATAAATTATAAACCCATGTCACATTGCAGGAGCATAAAATCCCATTTAATTGGGGAACATTTATTCAGAACAGATAAAAAATAAAATAAAATTCATTTTCGTCATCAATACTCGAACATTTATACCCAGGAACTGATAATTACTCTCTTTCTGAGGGTAAAAATATGACATGACTCATTTCTGTTATCCACTCGTCAAAACAGGAAAGACAAGAGAACATTCAGGCCGAAGTGTGTTGGTCCTCCTGAGGCAGGAGATGGCTCCTGGTCGAAGCGAACTTCTTCTTCCAGCAATGAAACACAGTTTAAGACAATGAAACCGAGACCAAGGATCCCGTTTATGTTGCCACGACACACAGAGAGCAGGAGGGGCAAAAATATGCATCTGAAACCAGAAGTTTACATACACCGGATAAAAAGACGCGTTCATGTTTTTTTCTCACCGTCAGAAGTTAGAATCAGACCAGACTTCTCCTGTTTTGGGTCGATTAAAATCACCAGAACGAGAGAAAGAATCTGCCAGAGATCCATTTATTATTGTTTACAAGATCAGAGGTTTTCATCCACCTGCTCAGTATTTGGTAGCCTTTGGCCTTTGAAAGTGTCTGACTTGGACCAAACGTTCTGGGTTTCCTTCCTCAAGCTTCTCAGCGCAGTTTGCTGTCCTGGTCCGTTCCTCCTGACAGAACCGGTCCAACTGGGTCGGCTCTGTAGGCCCCGCCTCGTTCTCGCACGCCTTTTCAGACCTGAGGTCGGGGCTTTGTGACGGCCACCAGAACGTGGACTTCGCTGTCCGATCCGTCTGGACGCCGAGGGTCATCGTCCATCTGGAGGCCCGGTCTGGACCCGAGCCGTAGCTTCCTGTCTTTAGATGTTGCTTCGGTGTCCGCTCCTCATGATGTCATCTAGTTTACGAAGTGCACCACGTCCTCCTGCAGCAAAACAGCCCCACAGCATGATGCAGCCACCTCCGTACTTCACAGGTAGGATGGTACCAACGTCCCCCTGTTTCCTCCAGACAGTTCCGACCACAGGACACGTCTCCAGAAATGAAGGCCTTTGTCCCTTCTGGAGCCACGGCTTCTTCCTGGCTGAGCGGCCTTTCAGGCCGTGTCGGTTCAGGACGTTTCTCTGTGGATAAAGACTCTGTCTGACCAGCTTCAGCAGCATCTTCACAACGTCTCTGGCTTTTGTTCTGGGGTCAGTCTGCTCGTTTTGGACCAGAACCCGTCTCCTTCCTGAGCAGCGCGATGGTTGGACATTCCCATCGTGTCTATACTATATAATTTTTCTGGCATTCAGCGAATGGATACATTTTTGGTGATTCTGAGCTAAAACAAGAGAAGTTTAGTTTGATTTAAATTCAGGCGGTGAGAAAGTGAAGGTGTGATTGTATTCGGTGTATGTAAACTTCTGGTTTCAACTGTATATCCAAAGCTCACCGTGGAAAAAAAAAAAAAAAAAAAAAAAAACGGCTGTAAGAAGCAGCGTCTGGGGGTCAACAAGTCTGCAAAACAAGCAGACTGGGAGACGTGCCTGGAACAAAAGCCCCTTCTGTCCTACCATCACAAACATGAACGTGAGCAGTTTGCTAAACTCTACTGGAATTTAAGAACATTGAGGTTTTCAGCAACAAACTCCAACTCCAATATCACGACTTTATTCTCATATTACGACTTTATTATTCGTATTATTACAACTTTATTCTCGTACGACTTTTTTTCCTCCTAATATTACGACTGTAATGAAACAGCTTTCTTTCTTCCTCTGGCGCTGATACGCCATCATGCAACAGAACTGAAAACCGTTAGCTTTATAAACTCGACACTGAACTGTCTTCAGTCTGTTGCCACCTGGTTTCAGGAACACATCTCTAGATCTATAACTGGAAGCAGCCACATTATCCGCCAAATAAAACAAAGCTCCGTCCTTCGCTAACGAAAACTGGGAAGACTTCCAGTAAGGCTCCCAGTTTCTCTTTCAGATGATAAAATCCAGTTCATCTTTGGCCTCTGGGTGTCACAGCTCCAACCGAAGAGCTCTTTCTCTCTCCCTCGTTCACAATAAACACACTGTTTAATGCTGCACATCTCTATCACTCCCTCTCACCTCTTACACACAAACAAGCACTCTCTCTCTCTCTGCAACACACACACACACACACACACACACACACACACACACACACAGTAGCGTGGCTGGCCAGATGGGACTCTTCCACATGACCAAGCCGATCAATCAACACTGAAGGGCCCAGGTGCTACTACGCACCATTTCACAGTCTGTCACATCCACACACACACACACACACACACACACACACACACAGTTGTACATACACATAACAGCAGAGCCGTGAAGAGATGGGAAGATAAAGGACACACACACACAGAGAGAGTGAAGCATGAGGAAAACACACACAGAGCAACATGAGTGACCTGAGCTCGGTCTCTGAGGGACTCATCTGGATGGATGACAGAACGGAGAGGACGGAGAGAGCGGATGGAGAGGCAGACGGCCAGGATGGATAGAATCAGATATTAACGCAATAAACTACTGAACAGCAGACGTTCTATGAAGGAAAACTTCAACAGTCCGTGCGTCCGTCCGTCCAACAGGCCGACGATCAGCGAGAAATCCAGACCTCCGTCCACGCTCCAGCCCCAGGGCTGGGCGACACGGCGTAAAAATCAAATCTCAGATGATTTTCATACCTCATCCCATTTCCAGTTTTAATTGGGTTTTTTTTTTTTTTTAAGTTCTCGCTTCCTTTTCTGAAAAAGAAATTACAAATGACAGAAAATATTTTCAAAAAGTGGCTTTTATTTCAATCGTCCCTTCTGTGAGCTGGACGGCGGAGAATCAGGGCCAGGCTCCGGGAATGTTTGTTTAATTATGAGAAGAAAAAGTCAAAATATTAGCATAAAAAAAGACGGTATTTTACCAGAATTACAAGAAAAAACTCGTTTTAAATGAGAAAAAAATCTTGAATTTTTTTTTTCATTTTTTATGTAGGACTTCTCATAAAATTACTACTTCCTTCTCCAAATATTATGACTTTACTCTCGTATTATTTTAACTATATTCTTTTAACATTATGACTTTATTTTCATTGGAAAAAAAATAAAATAAAATCATAGTCCTAATATTCCGTCATGGAGTCGACCTCAACTCAAAGTCCAAATAAACAGAAGCTGTAAAACACGCTCGTCAAACAAGATGGCCGCCCTGGGCGCGCTGACGTCACTGAGTTACGACAGCCCAAGGAGAGAGTTGGTGGAAAACAAAAAAAAAAAAAAAAAAAAAAAAAAAAAAACAGATTTTCCAAGATATTAAATCTTAAAAAAAAAAAAAAAACTGGATGAATGGATAAAATCGATTTCTCTCCCAGCCCAAGCTGGGCGGCGTGTTCTATCACCCCAGCAAGCTGTGGGTCAGCGCTGGGCTTCATTCCAGCCGAGGAGGCTCCTCGCTTCGTTCAGCAGCTGGTGTCCGGAGTCTGGCTGTTTCGGTCAGGATCCATAACTCTTGACCGCAGGTAAGAGTTAGGAAAGCAGCAACTTGGAGCAACAGACTCACTGCTCCAGGAAAAGCTCATATCCTGGAATCCGTTTCCTGTCAGTCCGGAATAAGACTCCAAGAGACTTCCAGACCCGGCTTGTTCCAGTTGGCAGCCATGCTCCGAGACTTATGCCCAGTTCACACAGCAAAGTTTTTACGCCGATTTTCGACCCGATTTTCCCCTTCCGACATCGTAAAGGCAGTTTTATGTAAAATCAACTTTTTTGAGCTTTCTGTCATGCTCTAATGTTACTCCCTCATCAGAAACATACCTGGAGCGCTGCTTTGATTCTTTCATGCATGTTTGAGGAATCCTTTAATCTCCATGGCAACCATTCAGCTGAGCAAAACACCTGGATGGACCGAGCTCCATCTTCGAGACGCAGCTCCTCCTCGGAGCTGCAGTTTCTCAGCTTCATAGAACACCTCCCCCTGCGACTTCCCTTCAGAACCTGAACCTGGTGGAACTGCGCATCTGCTGAGCTCATATGAGCTACTTCTCAGTGAAATGCTGATAAAAACGTTCAAGGGTTAATAGAGGAGCACTGTTGTGATGACTTCCTGAAGTCATCTTCGTTTCAGAAAGAGAAGGTGTTTCTTAAAGAGACAGAGGCCCAATTTCAAGGCGTTAAATTACAAAGTCAAATTTCTTTGAGGTCGTATTTGATATAAACAGCATTTTAATAACAACTGATGGTAACATGGCGACTGGACTGAGCTATAAAATGACTTTATGCGCCTGGAAAACAACGCTGCCCCTTCAGTACAACATCACTTCTGAAAATACATGTATGCTTCTGAAAAGAAAACAGGAATCATGTATTATTTTAATTATCTGTAATCAAAATCATAGTTACTCACTTCTGTAAGAGAAAACACACAATGTTAATACGTCCCTTTTTCCTTAGGCCTTCCTCAATTATTCAAAGCTCTCAGCTATTTTTGAAAAACTGATGGGAAAACTGTAATAATAAAGAAAAAAAGTCCAAAAATGTATATAAATAGTATAAATAACATCAAAATTACATGTTTTCCTAATATCTGACAGCATAAAAAGGTAGTTTTTTGGATGGACAGATGGATAAACAGATGAGAGAAATTTTACAATGAAGTCAAACTTGCTCTAATTCCAGTTTTTTCTACATCGTAGAATCCTTCCACTCCAGAAAATGAACATTTCTCAGGAATCATTAAAAGCCTGCATCACAGATGGGATTCAAGCCCATGAATGAAAGGAAACTTTGGATCAAACCGCATTCAGACGAACATATAAGCAGATTTCTGCAGTCGTACACTCTGTTATGTAATCACACAGTAGTTCCCGAGCCCGACGACCTCCGATAAACTCCTCAGAGTAATATTCTGACTTCTCTAAACAGAACATAAAATTGTTTTGGAGAAAAGTCGCCTCTCTGCTCCCCGATGATACGTTTCACATTTCCACCCTCCGCCCCCTCGTCTTGACGAGACCTATTATTACCATGTCAGATCTAATTATGCCAGATAATTTACACGTGATGCACGACCCCTTCAAAACAATAATATACTAAATACTCCACAGTGGCTCACAATGTGCGCCCCTGTTAATGCAATGAAGTCAATGCAGCGCTAATCAATTTATGACATCCACTGAAAACACTGGGAACGAGACGGTGACTGCTTCAATCAGCAGAGACAAACTGGAGAAAGGCTTTCAGGGCTCAGTGGGAAGTAGAGGAAAAAATACATCATTTTAATTCTGTCTTATTATTTTCTCCCACTTCTTCCTCCTTCATTTTATCCTTTAGCCCCCTAAAACTGAATTTAGGTACAACTAAAAATATATTTTTAAAAGGATATCACATTATTGAGCTGACTGATTTGTCATCAATTAAATGGGTTTTTTTTTTATTCAATTTTTGCACCGCCATAGTCCCATATTTTCACAGTTTTGTAAATAATCCTGTCACTCTTGAAAATGGTAAAGACATGAGAACATGCCGTGCCAGTAAGGTACATGTGTGTTGACCTTTATAAGTCAGTAAATGGCAGGAAGAAAATGGCGCCTGGCCTAAACATGCCCATTATGGAGAGTGAAGAGCGCCAAATTACAATAAGTAATTAAAATAATCATTTCTTAAGTTAATGTGTCATTAATTTATTAAAACTGGAAATAAATACAGAAATCATTATTGAATATAAATTAAGCTATTTCTGTACAGACAGTGACCAGTGTCATAAACTCAAAAGAAGTTGTCTTGCTGTTTGAAGCAGCCAATCAGACATCAGGGTTTCTCCTGATCCCGCCCACTGAGTTTGATGGGTGAAGTTTAAATTAATGTATTGTATGGCCCTGATAATTTGGCTGCCACTTGTCAATGATCCTTCCTGAGTAAATGATGGTGTCGTCAGCATACATCTGCACACCAACACTGTAGCACATGGATGGGAGGTCGTTAAAACATGAACTAGTGGTGGGAATCGCAATTAATTACATTCTAATCAAAACCATATATTGACAAAATCAGCTAAATTTTCCATTCAAAAACTGTTTTTGCTGCTAAATTATTGAATAAATAGACATCTTAGCTCAACAATAAAGATATTTATAGTTTTTAATCTCTTCTTCAAGCATCAGATTAGAGCAAAGTTCATCTTCCAGTGTTTCAGGAACCCCTGATCATTCATGGAGATTCTGTGGACGCTGACATTAGCGCTGCTGCTACATGTTTAGCATTGAGATGCTATTCTATGCTAGCATAGCTTCTCTGATAGGCCGACTGCTTTTAGCACAACTTGAACACAACTGAAGTCTTTTCCAGCGTCCCATCAGATCGGCTCTGGAAGCAGAAATTAACCCCCAGAGGGCCCAGAGGAGCCGCTTCGTCCTCCATCGCTGCTGTTAGCAGATGTGCGTCAGATTTACGGGCGCACCAGAAACACGCGAATACAAAAGTTCTGATTGGAACTTTTCTATGTATGCAAAGTTCAATTAGCGGAATAAAAACTTTAAACGCATTAAAATCTATGTAGTTGATTAATCAAAATTACCGAATTAAAGTCCTGGCCCTAATATCAATTTAACAATAGTGGCCCCAGGATTGATCCCTGTAGTACTCCCATGGTGCACTCACTCAGCTGGGCTATAGTATTTACACGTACACACTGGAAGCATCCAGTTCAAAAGGATTTTATCCAACTAAAGTTGTTTATAGATGAGTTGAGTTACATGGTTTCAGTTTTGATAACACCACATGTCAAACGCTTTGGGTAGGTCCAAAAATCCAGCACCTACCAGCTTTTCCATACCATCTTCTGCCAAAAAAAAAGAGAAGTTAAAAATGGGTCACCATTGGGTCTTTCTGCGGGATAATGATCCTAAACATACGGCCAAATCAACACAGAACTGCTCCACTCTGGACAACAACCAGATGAGGAGCGCCTCTGATCCCGCTCATATGAGGAAATATATAACCTGGATTCAATGAAAACTTATTCTTGATTCAGGTTGTTTCTCCTTACAGTTGTTCCTCTCCTCTTTGTTCAACATTCAGAGCACAAGCAGCTGAAAGCAGCACATTAGGACAGGGTGGCTGCAAAGGGGAGAACCATGGCGTGACACCCAGCCGAGGTGAGGAGCTCCTGGGGTGGAGAAGGACAGAGAGGCTGATCAGCAAGGAGCTCAGCGAGAAGGGGAAAGGTGCAGAGGAAGAAAACAGAAAAGGACAGAGACGCCGGGGGTTTATGACACAAAAACGAGAAGAAGTGAAGGAAAGTAACGGTTCAGGCTGGAAATGAAGGCTGAAGAAACAAGATGGAAGCTGAGCGGAGGAGCAACGGAAAAACAGAAACCAAGGCTGAGCAGATTTCCGAGGGAGAAGAAGAGCGATAGATATGTACTTCTAAATAAAGTGTCCAGATGTGACCTCCTCAGAGGGGGTCCGGCCTCATGGCTCAACACTCATTAATAAGGTCGCACAGAGGTGAGACAGACGGCTGACTCGCTGCATTTCAGCAGAAACAGCAGGAGGGGTGAGGGAGTCCACATCATCAGGTACATGCGCTGCTTTTTCTTTTGTTTCTGCGCGTTTTGTTTTCAACCCCTCAGCTCAGCAACTTTTAAAATATGCAATAACAGTCGAAACAACCGACGCATGTAGTTTTCATGTTAGGATTAGAGGTTTTACGAAAGTTTCTGCTCACAGAAAGCAAGTTTTAGATCTATTTCACTTTTAAATGATGTTATTCAGCAGCTTTCAGCTTCTATGCTTCACTAATCTGGAACAAACTTCCAGAAAACTGCAAAACAGCCGAAACACTGAGTTCCTTTAAATCAAGGCTGAAAACCCTCCTGTTTGAGCTGCCTTTGATAAGCAGTAAGTGGCACATTGATCGACATATTTTTGACGTATATTTGCTTGATGATTTTATGAGTTTGATGTATAGTTGATGATTCTGATACATATTTGATTATTTTTTTTATAATTTTAGGATGTTTTTGATGCATATTTCATAATTTTGATGATTTTATGATAATTTTTTATGTATTTTTTTTTTTATATATTTTTGACGCTAACAACTAATGGAAGCCAAGCAAACAGTTAAAGTCACGCCAACAGCTACTCATAATCATCTGTTTAACGGCTAACAGCTACTGAGAGCTAAGCTATAAACTACTCAGAATCACGCTAATAGCTTCTCAGACCAAGACGTTTTGAAGAAAGAATTCCTGAAGGACAAAATTGCAGGAAAACAATACAGGCAAATTGAGCAAACATTCAAAATATTTAGTCGTGTGTTCATGCTGCAACTGTCTATCTTGCCACTGTTTTCTCTAAAAAACTCAGTCCGTTTTGCTAACGTGCTAGCTGAAACCACTGAGCCTCTGTTTTACCATGTGACAGTTCCAGTGTGTGTGCATGTTAGTGCTTATGTGTGCCTCTGAGGGTGTGTTGGAGATCATGGCGGTGATGCTGGGGTTTGAGCACCTGCTCTGCAAGCAGCTTCATTTGGTTATTCGCAGAAATGCAAGAAGAAGAAAGCATTTTACAGAGATGTAGACACATGAAAGTTAACTTTCCACACACTGAAAAAGTACACACCTTTACTAACACCATAAAATACAAGCCAAATGTGCAGCATCAATTTGAAACTTCAACCAGTTCGCTCAAATGCACCCATTAAAATCAAGAACCACATAGAAGTCAATGCTGACTAAATGACCTGCTTGCATGAACAGAAACAACACCTCACACACATCCTCTCACTGCTAGATCACCGTACGTGTGTGTGTAGCTGCAGATTAATCTAGTGGGGTCGCTCAGATGACACTAATCCCTCCGCTGATTATCTAGAGCATAACATCACTCTAATCTGCACGGGGGGTCGGTTTAAAGAAGACACACAAGGTTAAAAAGGAGTGGGGGGGGCCAGAAAGAGAGCTTCACACTTAACATGTTCAGGTTGGGTTTATTTAACCCCGAACTGCGGTTTCCTTTTATGGTTTACTCTGCGTATAATCCAAACAGACAACTGTCATTTACAACAAAATGAAAGGGATTATCAAAGGCAATAGTTCAAGCACAGAAATAACTCCAGAGTGATGTTCACAATAGACGACAAAACTGCAAAATCCCTCGGTTTAGTTTTACCATAGAGCTTTCAGAGCTGTGGAACAAATCATTCACTCACTCTGCTGCAAAATCCGCCCAACAAAACTGGAACAAAAATAAAATTTAAACTATGAATTAGGTCATGAATATGGGAAATTAAATAAAAAAAAAAACAAAGTTATCCTAATGAACTTTGGGATAACTGTTTGCAACACAATAATTATTTTAGTATTTAAAGTGATTTTTAGATAGTTTACAGTGGCTCTTCACAGTTAGCATGCTACTAACGACATGTCTGTTAAACTAGGGCTCCCTATCTGGGTCATTTAGTGTTGAAAGAATAACTTACAGTATTTATTTTGTATTTATTTTCCAGGTCTTTATCCCAATGAATGTGTGCATAACTGTTTGCAACACAAGAATTATTTTAGTATTTAAAGTGATTTTTAGATAGTTTGCAGTGGCTCTTTACAGTTAGCATGCTAGTAACGACATGTCTGACATGCTCGGGCTCCTCATCTGGGTCATTTGGTACCAAAAGAATAAACAACTCAGAGTATTTCTGGGTTTTTTTGTTTGTTTTTTTTATCAGAGTCTGACCAATGTTTATTTTGACCCAGATTCTCTCTGTTATATCCATTTATGACTCTCAAGTCGCCTTGCCACTAAAAATAAACCTAACAAGCTAGCAAAATGTAAAAAAAACAACGGTCTCTGGAAAGTTTCTTTGCGAAAGAGAAAAAGGTCCAGTGAAGAGATAGAAGAACATCTTCCATGAAAAAGAAAGCTGCATTTAACAGACAAAACCAGGAAATTACCACAGCAACCAGAGAGCGTTAGAGGACAGAGAGGATGTTAACTCATGTTATGCTGTCGATGTTACGGGGGTGCTGCTAATAAAGCTGCGAGTACACACTGGCTTGACATTTATGCCGGTCATATCGTTTTATCTTGTTTTTTCTTAATAAAGGCCGGTCTGTGAAAATATTGTGTGATATTAAAGCAGTCGGTTGGGAACCGCTGTGTTAAGCAATCAAGTGCAGGCTAGTAACGAGCACCAAGCAGACACACATCAAATTTTTCTACATATAAAGTATATCCTGTATTAATGGAAAACAAACAAATGTGTTATAAAAAACAAAAACATTTTTAAAAACTGCAATACCCTGGCTGTGGAAGTGTACACACCCTTAAGCTAACACTTAGCATTTGCATCCAGCATTGTTATTTGTCCACTTTGCCTTGCAAAGGTTCTCCAAATCTCTCAGATCACTTCAGTTGACCTCACAGATTTTCTATCAGATTTAGTTCTAGACTCCAAAACTCTGTTTTTCCTGTCATGAAGTATTTTTTTGTTAATTTAGATGTTTTGTTGGTTTTTCTGTGAGACTGGAAAATAAAATCCCTCCTCATCTTCAGCTTGCCAGTAGGCACCTGAAGGTGTTCGCTCAGATCAGACCGGTATTTGGAACCGTTCATAATTTCATTCACAACAACAAAAAGCTCAGTTATATCTGAAGAAAAGCAACCCCAGAGGATGATACCCCGCTGGAATCTGAATAAACTGGTCTGGAGTCAGTCGTTCCCATGGCAACACGGACTGTTGATTCACGTGACACATTCATGAAGGCATCACAAAATGCTAGCTAGCTAAACAGCAATTATCCGAGGCGAGCTAGCAGGGCAAAAAAACTTGCTAACAAAATAAAAAAAAGACACTACACCGCTACAACACCAAGAAATGCGTCACCGTCGTCCTTGGATCGCTTTCTTCCGTTTTTCCGGGACATTAAACTGCTTTCGGATGACATTTGTATGGCTTACTTTTCTAGCTAATCTTGCTACCTGTCGGCAGCCGTTAGGGTCCCACGAATATGAGCTAATAATCGCAAAAAACCCCAGTCAAAGTTAATCTTTGTTGTTTATTTTATTTATCTCTTTATGTTTTAAGCCTAAAAGATGTAATAAATATACGACCTAACTGCAGATGAAGACAGTTTATTTTTCCTGAGAAGAGGCTGAACATGCAGCTTTAGGGCCCCCTGGTGGCTCGGAGGCCCTAAGCAGTCGCCTCGTTTGCCTACAGCAGGAAACGGCCCATGGTTTTCCATCGAGGTTAATTCGATCTTTACCCAACTAGTTATCTGAAAACTGGTTGCGGTAAACCCAAACAGTCTGAGGTTTGTTTCTGTGTGTGTTTCTGCGTGTCCCAGGCTGTCTCAGCCTCTTAGTGTTATCATTATAAAGGTAAATTGCGGCTCCTCTGCGGCAGATGAAGAATATGATGTTTCCATTTCTGAATCTCCTTGTCCGTTCCCGCTCTGCCTCGGCACAGACCAACCGTAATCACAACACTGTCACAACACATCCAGCTCACCATAGATCATTCCTGCTGGAGACCTGCAGCACTCAACTTTTACCCGCACTTTTTCCAGGATGAGGATCAAATTTCACAATCTAAACAAAATTTTTTCCTTTTATGCTCCCTGTGTTTAGTTAATTTAATTATATTTAATTATCATCACAAAGGCTATCATACCTAGAAATTTGCATGCAATACCTTGACACCTTGTTGTTTTCTGAACTATTTTGATTTATTGACCAACCCCAGTCATACCATGGTCATTAAAGCAGATATTGGTACTTTTAGCAGCGTGGGCAGGCTCCTAGTCCTTCTGGAAAATAAAAATTAGCATAAAACACACAGTGGAGAAACAGCAGGAGATGACATGGTGCCCCAAGTCATCACTGACCATGGAAACGTCACCCTGGACCTCAAGCAACTCACATTATGTCCTCCCTCTCTCCATAAATCCTCTCAGTTGTGCAGTTATCTCTTTTGCTTATAGTTTTTTTTCAACACACTTCTTTTTTTCCACTAAACTTTCCATTAAAATGTTTAGCTACAGAAGTAAGCACTCAAAATGAATCTATATGAGTTTTATTTTCTGAATTTAATTACTGGAGATAAGAAAAGATAAAACTTTATCGTCCACCAAGACAGACATTTTCCTTTGGCTCCCCAACAATAAACAAAAAAATATATATATCAACAATTTGTGCGTAGAATAACAAACTAGTTATTCATAAATAACACAGTTAATGTCAACAATATTTATTGATTCATTAATTAATCCAATTCAAAAAAATAAAACTGATAAATGAAACTTTTTCCAATACACTTTTTTCTTCCACTAAACTTTCCATTGAAGTCCTTAGAAACAGCAGGATTTAACAGAAGTAAACGCTCAAAATGTGTAACTCATGAATCTATATGTGGGTTCCACTTTCTGAAAAGAATTACTGAAACCAGTTAATATAATTAACACAACTTCATGAAGAGCTGCATCCAAGTCAAATAATGTCAACAATATCATATGAAACAAAATACAAGAGAATCGAAATTACATTTCTCCCAGACCCACAGTGAACGATAAAACACAGAAGACAATCACAACAATAAATAATAAAAGTTAAAAACATAAATACCAGTCTGTTGGGACAGATAGTCGCCGCTGCATCCATGTGTAACTCATTAATTCATTAAATAATCCAATAAAAAAAAAAAGAAAAAAAACTCATATATGCATCTTTTTCCAACACACTTTTCCCTTCCACTAAACTTTCCATTACAATGCTGAGATACAGCAGCATTTAACAGAAATAAATGCTCAAAATGTGTGACTCTGTATGAAATGAATCTATATACGGGCTCCACTTTCTGAACTGAAACACTGAAACCAGTTAATATAATTAACTTAAGAGGTGCGTCTCAGTCAGTTGGAATATTGTTGATCATGCGAAACACACCTTTTCCTTCCACTAAACTCTCCGCTAAAATGGCTAAATACAGCAGTATTTAACAGAAATAAATGCTCAAAAAGTATCTCCAGGATGAATCTATTTATGTGGGTTTCACTTTCTGAATTAAATTACAGAAACCAGGTATTTATAAATAACACAATTAATGTCAACAATATTCACTGATTCACTGATTAATCAGTTCAAAAAAATGAAACTTTTTCAAACACTTTTTTCTTCCACTAAACTTTCCAATAACATGCTGAGATACAGCAGCATTTAACAGAAATAAATGCTCAAAATATATACCTGTGACTGTGTGCAATCCATCTAGATATGAGTCTCACTTTCTGAACTGAATTACTGAAACCAGTTCATATAATTCACAATTTAATTAAAAGGTGCGTCTCAGTCGATATTGTTTATAATGTTAGACATTCATTTATTGATTTAATTAATTCAAAAGGCAAATATCTTATAGGTTTCTAACACATTTTCCTTCCACTAAACTTTCCATTGAAACGCTTGGATCCAGCACGCTGTGAGCTTCTTGAGTGGCGTACCCTCCTTGGGGAATGCCTCAGTGACTGTGGGCGTCTGGAAGGTCTGAACCCTCGACTGTGTTGGACATAACATTTCTGTGTTCGAAGTCCCTTTTCATTCCTGTAATACTGGAACTTTCTGAGAAACTGAATTTTGAGTTTTCATTAACTGGAAACCTCATGCATCAAAATTAAATCGGAAACTCTGGAAATATATGTAACTTTATTCTGCATGTAATGAATCTACATGAGTTTCGCTTTTTGAATTGCATTCCTGAAATAAATGAACCTGGAGAGGATGTTTAAATGCGTTGAATGAACATCCATATTTTTATGTCTTTGAATAAAACCTGTTGTTCATTTAGTATGAATAGATACTTTCCACCTTAAGATTCAAAGATGAATTGTTTTAGATCAAGCTGAACCAAAGCAACGAAAGGGAAAAGCAAAAAGACAGCAGGTAGACTCAGAGCGGCCATCCTCCATATTTAATGCATCCAGTCAAAGGTAATTAAGCTCTGTGCTGTGAGCATATCTGCGTGTTTCAGTGATGCTGTGTGTCTGAGGCAGATTATCTGTGTCAGTGGCCATTTGCTCACAACTGGCGCCACATCGGAGAGAGCCAGAGGCAGAGAGCATCATGGGTAAATGAGCAGACGCCGGCTGGCGTTTCTCCACGCGCCGAGCCGACGATATTCCGCTCACAGACAGAAACACTTAAAACAAAGCAGCCAGTCTGAAGCTGGCGGAGGAGAAACTGAGGGGTAATGTCAGAAATGAGCCGACCTGTTAGCCTGGAGTTTGAGTACGGAGGCGAGAGGCTGTCGTGTGACGCCATGTACTGCGACCCGTCGGCGTAGCTCTGCAGAAAGACCAGGCAGTGAGAGTCAACCGTTCAGTGGAGCTGCTTTTCTACGGGTGCTGCTCGTGAAGTTACACAAAGACGAACAGCGAAAATCTGGGCTGTTCAGCCACGAGTCATAAGTCGTGCTTTCACCATGTTATTCCTTAATTTATAAATGTGACAGTTTAAACTAAATATTTAATTAGCAAGCTAAATATTTAACTGCAATCTAAATATTTAGTTAGCAAACTTAACTATTTAGCTCCAAGCTAACTATTTAGTTCACAAACTAAATAGTATCAAACTAAATATTGGGGTCTAGACTAAATATTTAGCTTCAAACTTAGTTTAGTTCAACTTTAGTTTAGCTCTAAGCTCAATATTTAGCTACCAAGTTAAATATTTATAGCTGCATTCTAAATATTTAGTTAGCAAACCTAACTATTTAGCTCCAAGCAAACTAGAAACTACATATTTAGCTCCAAATTAATATTTGGGTCTAAACTAAAAATTTAGTTTCAAACTTAGTTCAGCTTAGTTGAACTTTTGTTTAGCTTTAAGCTCAATATTTAGCTAACAAACTAAATATTTAGCTAACTAGATAGTTAGTTTGACGCTAAATATTTAGCTCGCTAACAAAATATTTTTGTTTGGAGCTAAATATTTAGCTTTCTATATTTATAAATGTATGAATGACATGGTGAAAATATGACTTATGAAAACTGAACCCTCATTTTTTTCCTCTTACGACAGGCCAAATAACCCAAATTATTGCTGTTATTTTTTACTGTGTAACTTTACAAACGGCATGCCATACTTTTCTACATGAAAACAGGAGCAGCTACCTTCAGCTGAGCAAAAACTGTTTTTATTGTCAGGTCTGGTTTGACTGGAGAATATGATGATAAATAGAGATCAACCAATGGGTCAGATTATGGCCAAAAACTTCAGTGCTTTATAGGAACTTAATTTCATGCATAGCTGTGACAGTGAAGCAAAACTATACATCGTTAAAAAAAATTGTATCAATAAAAATCTGAAAAGTGTGGCATGTTTTGTGTAGTCACCTCCTTTACTCCCATTAAAACCAAACCTTATGCTTTCAGCAGAAGGACAGAAAGTATTTCTGACTCCTAATGACTAAAACTGTAGGAAAAATAACAAAATGTACCTTAGAGGAACGACTTCCACTCGCCCATGAAGCTGCATTTGTTCTTTCCTCCATACCTGTAAGGAAGAGGGGAAAAACGGACAAACCTCAGCTTAAAACACAGCTTAGCAAAGGAAATTAACTATTTGAATTCCTTCATGAAAGCAAACCAGAGCATTTATATCAAGTGGAAAGGCCAACCAAGTTTATTTGTCCAGCATTGTTGGCCAAAAAGTGCTTCTCAAAGCAGAAAGCAAAGGAGATGAAAGCATTACATATAAAGAACGAAGTAGAAGAAAAACTTTTTTAAATAAACAGCTAAAATGGATAAAATAATTCCGAATGATTCTGAAAAAGCTGTTGTAAGCAATCATGTTTTCAGTTGTAAGCTATCATGTTTTCAGTCATTATTAACGGTTTCAGCACGCCTATGGAAATGGAAACGATGGTTTTTCTGTGAAGGAAATTCTGACCCAACCACTCACTGCTACAATGGCCACACTGACTCAGTGGCTGCCACGGACTGTGTAAAATAAAGCTGTTTGTCATCAGCATAGATGCGGTAAGAGATGTTGTGATACACTATAAGCTACAGCTGACATATAGGTATAGAATAAAAGTGGCCCGAGGACGAAGCCTTGAGGAACGCCACATCTAATCATCAAACAGCACAAAATAATTCCAGTTCACAGAGTGGGATTTGAATCAGTTTAACTCAGTATCAGACAGTCGGTCAGTTTGTTAGCATCAACAAAGTTCCAATCTGCCTGCATCACGTATGTAGTTTATAGCTTTGATGAGCTAGCTAGCTAGCTAGCGAGCTAGCTAGATAGATCGAGCTGAAAGAATCATTTCTTTGGGAAAAGATGAACCATGCTGCTGCAGTCCTTGAGTGGTTTCTTCCCAAACCTGCACCAACAACACGGCCATGAAGGATGAGAGGGATCCACAGGGTTCCCGTTTATTCCTGTAAATCCAGACTTTTCCAGATTTCTAGAGTTCTCTGAGCTTCAGCTAAACATATAAATTACTGGAGTTCACTGCAGCCTCGTGGCACATTATTGCTACAGCCAGGAGCTTAAAAATAAAACCTGGACGAACAACAGACTAAGAGGAAGGAAGGAAGGAAGAATGGAGAAAGGTAAGGACACAAAGCAAATAATAAGAACCTGAACGAATAAAAGGAAGGAACCAAGGAAACAAGGAAGGTAATGAGGACACAAACAACAAGGACACAAAGAAGGTAATAAGGACACAAATTAAAAGGAAAGGAGCAAGGACACAAGTAAGGTAACAAGGAGCCAAACAAGGACACAAAAAAGGTAATAAGGAATGAACTAAAAAGGAAGGAAGTAAGGACATAAGGAAGGTAATAAGGATGTGAACTAAGGAGGAGGAAGGGAGGAAGGACACAAGGGAGATATAATAAGGATCTGAACTAAGGAGGAAGGACACAAAGAAGGTAATAAGGACCCAAATTAAAAGGAAGGGAGCAAGGACACAAGGAAAGTAAAAAGGAAGGATGTGAGATTTAGGAAGTGTGTAAGAGAGAAACGTCAGGAAGGAAATCCCAGGAGTTTTCCGTCCTCTTATTTTCTTCCCCCTTAATTTTCCAGCCTGTGCAGGAAACAAGCATCCAGTCCCAGTTCAGAGACGATCCAGCTCCACGGGGAACCGGGCCACCGAGCTGAGCTGAGATCCGATCCAAGCATCTGGATCTGGTGCATCCTTCCCCAGGTCCAAGTCTCTCCTCAACAGGCTCGGGTCGCGTACCGCGAGCAGCTCAGACTCGCCGCAGACTCACGAGGAACGTCGGCTTATCTCTGGGCGTCTGTCGGAATAAACTGGTTCAGGAAACTGGGCCGAAGCCAGAGGTTCCTGCCGCTCCGGGCCACAGAACGCATCTCCTCCACGGAAAACAATCAAGCTGCCTGAAACAGAGGCAGGTTATCCCGAAATTAGGAGCAGGATTTCCCACAAAAGACGACGGATCGGATTTAAAGATAACATAAAAGTTAATTGATTCGGGCGGAGGATCAGTCGGCACCTGATGCGCCTCTGGGTTTAGGGAGACTGGGGGAAATAAAACGGAGCCGTCATTTAATTTGCAAACATGCTGGACGGGTTGGGAATTAGGTGGATTTAGAGCTGGTCCTCGACCAGAGTGGATTTGGATGGAATATGAAAGATAATCAGATGGATTCCAGGGAGCTGAATATGGAGAAGCTCCACGTTCAGGGATGAAAACACATCCGATTACTGGGATTTAGGGAAGACAGACTCAACTCAACGGTCGGTGGGAAACTGGGAGAGCTGGGAGGAAAACCGGCGGCGGCTAGAGGGTTCCTATAGGAACGTTTCACTGCGTTTACAAGATGTCGGGGAATCTTTAAGAGGATGCGCGGTCTGGAAAACTCTGGAAGATTTAACATTTAACATTTTCAGGGAAAAAGAGCGAGCCATCCATCCGTCCATCCATCCATTCATCCATCCATCCGTCCGTTCATTCATCCATCCATCCATTCATCCATCCATCCATCCATCCATCCATCCATCCGTCCGTTCATTCATCCATCCATCCAACCATCCACCTGTTCATCCATCCATCCATCCGTCCGTCCATTCAACCATCCTTCCGTCCATCCATCCGTTCGTCCATCCATCCATCCGTTCGTCCATCCATCCATCCGTTCGTCCATCCATCCATCCATCCATCCGTCCGTCCGTCCACCCATACATCCATGCACCTGTTCAGCCATCTTTCTGTCCGTTCATCCATCCATCCAGCCGTTCATCCATCCATCCAGCCGTTCATCCATCCATCCAGCCGTCCGTTCATTCGTCCATCCATCCTCCCATCTGTCCATCCATCTGTTCATTCAGCAATCCAGCTGTCCATTCATCCATTCATACATCTGTTCATCCATCCGTCCATCCAGCCATCTGTTCATCCATCCATCCGTCCGTCCATCCTCCCGTCTGTCCATCCGTCCATTCAGCCATTCATCCGTCCGTTCATTCATCCATCCGTCCATCCTTCCAGTGTGTCTGATATTATTCTACTAAAACAAAACGTCCTGGGTGAATTCCAGGCTGCACATATCTAGTATCCTGAGGAACGCCATGGATGCTCATGCTTCTCCACAACATCACAGACTCCAGTTTTGACATCTGCATGCCTTCGAAGAAATTTAAAACAACCAGAGTTCAGTACTTTAACATCAGTCCAACCGGAAACATCTCAGAAATCATCTGCAGACACGCTCCGCTGACCTCCTGTCCAGATGCAGATAAGTTTTCGGAAAACAAAACGGAAGTTTGACAAGAGAAAGTTTTTAAGATATTAGGAGAGAATGAGCAGCAATTATGGAAAGCATCCTTCTGTAATAAAAAGTGAGGACTGGGGAAATGGATGAGAGGAAAAATGAGAGAAAAGTCCAAGTTGGTGTGCAGGAGTTAAAAGATGGGGAGGAGGAGGAGAGAAGGAGGCATCCATGTGTCCTGCACCTGATAAGGCCTCCAATTGAGGGCTATAAATTACACAAGAGACCCACAAACAGGGAGGCACAGTCCTAAAACTACACACACACACACACAGACTGCAGGTTATCTATCATCAGTTAATGAACTTAGACTGACAGACAGCCCCATGTCTCTCACAATGATCCTATTAAGATCTGCCTGACACAAAACAGACTCCTATTAATACAGTTAGCCAACGTGTGCATGTGTGGGGATCAGAGTGGACAAAAACAGGGCTGTGTCCAAAAATTAACTGCTGAGACAATCAGTTTGTTGTCTTAAAATGTTCATTTTATATACATTTACATCATAAAGAGGGTTACATTAAAATCCTTTTTAAAAATCGCGTTTTTCCATAAAAAAAATTATTAACTTATAAAGTAAAACATCCAGCGTTTTACTGAAAGGATTCAAAAAGTCAGTTCTACACCCTGAGCAGTTTGTGTCAAAGGTTACATCTTGTATGCCCGACTGAAACTGCAAAAATCAGGGAAAAGTTACAGAAACAAATCAGTTATCAGTGGTGGGCGAAGCTAGCTGAAAAATTAGCAGTGCTAACCCTAAATCACTAATAATAAACAGTTCTGTTGCTGTTAAAGCGCTTCACTAGAAAGGCATTTAGCAGAAGCTAATGCTAAAGCGCTATACCACCATGGTATTTACAGGAATCTAATGCTAAATCGCTAACAATAAACATTAGCTCCAGTAATGCTAAAGCGCTATACCAACATGGTATTTAGAGGAAGCTAATGCTAAAGTTCTAATAATAAACATTAGCTTCACTAATGCTAAAGCGCTATGCCAACATGGTATTTAGAGGAAGCTAATGCTAAAGCACTAATCATAAACACTGGTTCCAATAACACTAAAAGCACTAAACCAATATGGCGTTTAGCAGAAGCGCTAAATTCAACTATGTTGATACCCATGTTCTATAACACCCTTAGATATTGTGTTTATGTTTATATTGTGTTCTCTACTGTCCATGTTTTATTTTGTTCCTGTATGTGTCTTGTTTGAAATAAAGTTATTGTGGGGAAAAATAAGAGAGACAGAACATGAGAACAGGAAATCTAACTGCTGCGTAAACAGTCTTCATCCACTTCAAAATAAGAACATTAATATAAACGTCTAACGTCTAAGAATCCTTAACAGTCAAAAACCAAAACTTCAACACAGATGTCGAACTTCATTCAACTGAAAGTTTACAAAACAGTCACGTAAAGTAGCACATTATAATTTAATCGGAGGCTAAACGTGCTAAAGCGCTAGCTGAAAAGTTAGCTCTGCTATTAGCTGACATGTGGCCAACACTGTCAAAATGGTAGCATACCTGATAAAATGGTAGGCAGCCAAACAGAAGGTCCAACATGAATTTAAGCTTGAGTCCGTGTGTTGAAACTATTTATTATCAGACAAACATTCTCATTCTTTGAAGAACTTAAATATTTAAATTTTTGTTACTTTCCATACCGATCACGAACTATAGCTTGGCATCTAGGCTGTGTCGTCGATGTAAGAAATGCTGCCTTCTGCAGGTGGGTGTTAGCATCATTTAAATCCAATGTTTTGACCATTTTTGTGTAATTTGCAATAAACTCACAATTATGTGTTAGTGTGGAAAAGCGTGGGGATCTATTGATTTCGAGTGAATTTCCACCATCGCGCAATCGTGAAAAACCGGATGGACTGTAAAGTGATTCATGAATATATTTGTCACCTTGGTGTAAAAATCCTCCATTTTGGTGTTTCTTTAATGAAGACGATCTCTAAGCTGGAAAGTGGTCCTGGATCAGATCTCTTCCCACAACATCTTTTGTATTTTTCCGATCGTTTTCAGTCTTTTCAATGTGTAGAAGAACACCACCTGTGTCCGTTGTGCCTATAGAGCTCAGCACTGCCCCCTATCAGTGTGGCATGGTACTTTCTGCCTCACCCGACGCATTTTCACTGCGCATTTATGGCCGATCAGAAAGACTAAATATGTCCCACATACATTAAATATTTTTTTTGCTCATTATCTATAACTATTCTTTAAGTATTTCTGGTCATTTCTTTTAATGAGGTGATGAAGCAAAGAAAACGAAATAAAATTTTGTGAAATGAGTCTAAATTCTTATAGATCAGTAATTGTCTGAACCTTCTGTTTTAATGGTTTCTATTGTATTTGTTAACATATTAAAGAATTTATTCACTCTTTTGCTTGACTGTATCCATGATGCCTCAGTCTAACCCACTAATCCAGAGTAATAAACTAAATGCGTATCAGTGGGTTGTAAGATACCAGCTTTCCGGCTCATAATGGTGTCAGTGGGGTGGAAAGCCACAGCCGTGGAACGCGTGATGTGAAAGCTGACGGAGGAAGACCACCGCTCAGAAAAATGTGTTGATGATTGTAACAGAAGGTCTCTGAAATGAGGACGGTGGTTCCACTGTGGACTGGAGATGTGTGCACCTGTGTGCAACTCATCTGTAATGACCTGCAAAGCTCTGCACCATGTCGAAGAGTCCGGACTCTCTGTCTGTAAATTACACCTCGAAGCCTCCCAGAACCTTGTCACCGCCTCTACACAATCAAAACAAACTAATCCAGCAACAGTCAAGAGAAAAATCTAAATTTCGTCATGTTTACAAGCTCAAAATCCTTCATACCCCAGGCCGGTTTAGGCTGAAGTAATCTTTTAATGTTTATTCTGACTGAATGTGAAAAAGTGTTTTTCCCTTCCTCATTTCCTTTTTTTGCTTGTTTATCACACTTCAGTGTTTCAGAATATCAAACTAACTGAAATATGTTTGTAAAGTTACAGGCGAAAATTAACAGCAATAATTTGGGTCGTTTCACCTTCTTTAGTCATAAGAGAGTCATATTTTCACCATGTTATTCATTCAGTTAAACTAAGTATTTATTTGCCAAACTAAATATTTAGCTCCAAACAAAATATGAGCCAGCAAACAAAATAGCTAATTGTTCAGTTGACAAACTAAATATTTAGTAAGCAAGCTAACTGTTTAGCCTCAAACTAAATATTGACTTTACAAACTACATATTTTAGCATCAAACTAAATGTTTTACTCTGCTAAGCTAAATGTTAAGGTTGAGGCTAAATATTTAGCTTGCAAACTAACTGAGCTAAAGATTTAGTTTACAAACTAAATATTTTGTTAGCAAGCTGATTTAACTTCACACTAATTAGGGTTAGCCAGCAAGCTAATTAGCCTAACAATTTAGTTGACAAACTAAATATTTAGTGACCAAACTATTTACCTTAAAATAAATATTGATTTTACAAAGTAAATATTTAGCTCCAAACTAAATATTTAGCTAGTAAGTTAAATGGGCTAAATATTTAGTTAGCAGATATTTACCTCAAAACTAAACATTTAGTTTGTCAACTAAATATTTCATTCTGAGCTAAATATTTAGTTTCCCAACTAAATATTTAGCCTTAAACTAAATATTTAGCTTATCAGAGTTAAATATTTAGTTTGGAGCTAAATATTGACTTTGTAAAGTCAACATTTAGTTCAAAGTAGTAGTAGTAGTAGTAGTAGTTCTAAGTAGTTAGCTTAATCACTAAATATTTAGTTTGTCAACTAAATAATTAGCCTATTTAACTTGCTAACTAAATATTTATCTTCAAACTAAATGTTTACCTCTCAGTTAAATATTTAGTCTGGAGTAAAATGTTTAGTCAATTAACTAAATAATTAGCTTGCCAATTAAATATTTCATGTAAAACTGACATTTAACTAATTTAAATATTCGTCCAAGACGAAACAAGTAAACACAAAATGCAGTTTTTTCAATTAAGATGTTTATTATTAAGGGAGAAAAAACATCCAAACCTGAGTGAAAAAGTTGCTCCGCCCAGTTAAAACACAACTTCGTGGCTTATCACACCTGAGTGCACTGTCTCTAGCCACAGACAGGCCTGATATCTACACTAGGGTCAAAGGTCATGCCTGCATCGTAGCGTTCCAAGATAAAATAAAAACCACGGCTGAGCAAACAGAAATCTTTTCCAGAACATCTTGATGATCCTCAACACTTTTGGGAAAGCATTGTGTGGACTGACGAGACCAAAGTTGGACTCTTTGGAAGGTGTGTGTCCCGTTACATCATAGCAGCAGTAAAGCATGGTGGTGGCAGTGTGATGCTGCTTCGGGACCTGCTGGAGAACATCCGGCCATCTGCTGACCTCAAGCTGAAACCAACAGGACAATGATTCAAAACACACCAGCAAGTCCACCTCCGAGTGGCAGAATAAAGACTTTGGAATGGTCTAGTCAAAGTCAGTGCTGTGGCATGACCTTAAACAGATCATGCATGCTGGAAAACCCTCCAATGTGTCTGAATTATTGCAGTTCTGCAAAGATGAGTGGAATAGACTGCTCTAACGGCTGGAAAGCAGTCACTGCGAGTTATCATGAACGCTGGACTGCAGCCGTTACGTTGATGGGAATCACCGGGTCATGCAGGCTTGGATTCATTTTCTCCCGTAATAACAAACACCTTCACTTAAAAACTGCATTTTGTGTTGACTTGCGTCGTCTTCGGCCGATCCAGAGTCCGGCGGGAGACCTGATGGACGATCTGCGGAGGGAGCTAAAGATTAGGGTGAAGGAAAGCAGCGAGAGCAGGAATAAAATGAGGGAAACAGCAGAGAAATTAGAGCAGAGAAACGATGGAAACAGGATGAGGAGCTGATGGACGCTAAACCCAGACGGAGAAACATTTAATTCAGTCGTCTTATTTAAGACGGAGGAGGAAAAGCTTCTTGTACCTTTGCTGAACTACAATCGTGTTCCTTTAATCCTGGACCCAAACACACACACACACACACACACACACACACACACACACACACACACACACGACAGTAAGAATTAAGAATCAGATTACATCTCTACTCTATTAAAGCTGCTTAAAATGTCTAAAACCCACAATCCCACAGTGTAAGTGGCTGAACAAGCAGGAAGTGATGTCAGGATCCCATACAGGAAGTCCACCACCTCCTGTTTTCTTCCTTCTTTTCCGTCTTCGTGTTTCCCTGTTCGTTTATTTTTCCTTTCTTCCTTTATTCTTCAGTCCAATCACTGCTAATTGTTTTTTTTTCTCTCATTGCAAACAGAAGAAATGAAGGAAAATCAAAACTAGATTTTTAAAAAATGACAAACAGGTGCTACTTTTAACTGCAACTCCTGATATTTCAGAAGGTTCATCAGGAAACCGATCCCTGACAATAAGTTTTCTTGGCCATTTTGGATCAAATGAAAACTTTGCCCACCTTCTTTGGTGGCCGCCCCCCGTGTATAAAAATCTAACTAGCCAGTTAGACAGGCTAAATATTTAGTTTGTAAGCTAAATATTTAGCTTATTTAGCTTATAACTGTTATCAAGCCAGCAAACTAAATAAGTTAAATATTTAGCTAGCAAGCTGAATAGTTAGCTACAAACTAAATATTTAGCTAGCAAGCTAAAGAAGCTAAATATTTAGCTTGAAGCTAGGAGCTAAGATTCAGCTTGCAAACGACTAACTAATGCTAACTAAATATTTAGTTTGAAACTATATTTATAAATGAACGAATGACATGGTGAAAATGAACCCCTGTTTAACAGCCTAAATAACCATAAATATTGTTGTTAATTTTTGACTGTGTAACTTTACAAACAGCAGCTCATGGATCGGGGCTACTAATCCTCCTCTGTGCAAAACGCTTCAGTCTGCTAATGTTTCTTTAAATGTTGCTGGTGTCTTCGCCTCACCAAACATTCCCAACATTTAAATTTTCTTCAAGAAATCAACTCTGATTTTAGTTAAATGGACCAAAACCACGCCTAAATTCCCGAGCTGCGTCTCAAACAACAGCTGGAGGAACAAAACGATGAGCCTCAAATGTTTTCCTTCTCAAACCCTCAAGATCCAGCAGGACGACACCGAAAGCGGATATCCGATTATCCGTGTTTCGAGCTTTGAAGCCACTCAAGAGAACTCTGAGGTGGAGCTCGATGGTTTCATTCATGTTTCTTTGCTCAAACACCTCAGCCGGCGTTTCCTGTCATTAACCAGCAGAGCCGTTCTATAATTAGAACATCTGGACTCTAATAGGTTTTTGTGACAGTATCCTCAGCCTCCCCACCACAGTAAACCACACCGCCACATCACTGCGTGGCACACAGATACTAAAACGGAGCACGCTTCATGTTTCAGGCCCTTTTTCTCTGCCGTTTTGTTCATAGAGGAACATTAAAGCGGGAAAACAAACAACAGCTTGGAGAGCTAATGGCATGCTGAATGAAGAGGGAGAATAGTTTGTGTAGACAGAGAGAGAGATGGGAGGGAGAGGAAAAACATTAGCAAGTTCAAACATGGCTTTCTTGAATGAGCTGCGTGCCGTTTTTAAAAGGACAAATAAGCTTCAGAGCCTACAGATGCCTTTCCAAAAAGAGAGATTAATATTGATAATAAGAAGGCCGTTCCTTTTTGTTTCGTGTTTTTTCTCCTTCTTCATTGCTGTGATGGAAGAAGAATAAGCGGAGCAGCAATTCCTTTGACAACCCCCCCCCCCCGTCTCCCCACGCCGGCCCATGTGAAGCCGAGCCAACTGTGGCTTAGATCTCTGCACACCATCACAACCAGGAGAACAAAAGAAATCTCTCCCCCCTGATGGAAAAAAAAAGGAAAACCAAAACAAAGAGCTGTGAGCGAACTGGTCAGAAGCTAGAAAGTAGCAGCAGAGTTAGCAAAACTTTTCTGAAGTGGGAACGACAGGGATGAAGGCAGAGCGGCTCGGACCGACTGGAGGCTAGATGGAGGCAGAATTTATGACTGGTAAATGGAAATAATTCAGGTTGCTGAGGACCGGTTGAAGCAGAAGCAGCTCAGAACCTGGAAATAACTTTACAGGTTCACTGGGAGGTTTTTATTCTCTACCAGGAAAACTGCTTCCAGCCACAACGGGACAAAAGCTCCTCAAACTGGAGAAGCCTGAACCAGTGCTCCATCCATCCATCCATCCAACAACGCGTCACATGTTCTGGACTTTTACCTAATATTTTAATGGCACAAAGCTAGGTTAGCGCTATAACCTTAGTAGGGCTAGCTCAGCGTAAAAGCCTCTGACTTGTTTATGTGCCAAACATTTTTAAATAATATACACAGTTTGTACATATTTAAATAACTATGGACCATTTTTTGCCTTTTTTTTTTTTTTTTTTTTTTTTTTTTTTTTTTTTAACCAAACTAAGTGTTTAGGACAGAACTAGAAGTACTATGAAGTAGCTTAGACTAGATCAACAACAGGATTAGTGATTTCACTAGACTAAAAAAAGATCTAACACTTAAGCTGAATGATTTAATTTCATGGATTCATAAATGAAAACATGTCAATACAGCTTCATTTTGATATTTGATGAATTTGCTTTTTTTGTTTTGTTTTTTGCTGCTAAAAGAACGCTAACTATGAAGTTAGTAAAGCTTGCTGTGATTTAAAGCTCTATAAGTTTTTATTATGACAAATACTAACATATAAGGCTTTGTGACGGCTCGTTACAGTGAGCTGCTTATTAGTCCATCCATCCATTCAAAAATGTGTCACAATTTCTGTAATTTTACCTGATGATATGTTAATGGCATAAACCTAGCTTAGTGCTATTGGTTTAGTTGGGCTCGCTCAGACTAAAAGCCTTGTTTATGTGCCAAATATTTCAATAGTCAGTTTGTAAGCATTTCAATAAAAATGGGTCATTTGTAAATATTTAAACAACCATGGACTATTTTTGACCTTTTTTCTAACAAACTAAGTGTTTAAAACAGAACTGGATATGAAGTAGCTTAGCTTAGCCTAGCTCAACAACAGGTTCAGCCATTTCATAAAACTAAACAACAACAAACAATTCTGGAGAAAAACGATTAACATTTTTTAATTTATAAATGAAAACATGGCAAAACAGCTTAATTTTGAGGTTTGATGTATTTGGGGTTTTTTGTTGTTGTGTTTTTTTTTTGTTGTTTTTTTTTGTTTGTTTTGTTTTTTTTTTTTGGCTGCTAAAAGAAAGCTAACTATGAAGTTAGCAAAGCTAGCTGGGACTTAAAGCTCTCAAAGTTTACTCTGAGCTCCGCTGCACCCATAAGGGTGAGTGAAGTTTCCCAAAGCTCATGACTGCGGTTAAGGGTTGAAATGTAGATGGACAGATAAACTGAAAACCTGCCTGTCTGCATCACTGCAGATGCTGCTCTAATCCATCCAATAACTGCCCAGTTAAAGCAAACATCTGGAAAATATTCGCTCACATTAAAGCAATAACACTTGTTTTAATGAACTAATTAAGTACTAGTTTGGAAAATTGAAACAGAGATCAAATCTAGAAGCATTTGACCAGTGGAGTTTCAGAGATCAGAGGACCTGCCTGGAAAATAGCTGTAGCATTCATCATCTTAGCTTCCAAGTCATTTCAGCAACAACCTTTATCTCACAAAACTCTGAACATTCTTGAGACAAAAACTTGCATGGTACCTTATTTCTGTTAACTCTCACCTGGATTTCCCAGACTAAATGAATGGAACCACAGACCAGCAGTCAGGAAGACAGGTTGGCAGACAATGAAGCAGTAAGACACTCTGATATTGAAACAGACGAGGTTTGTTTTGGATGAGTTTTTGTCAGACCGAGTCTCTGGGTAGATCTGTGTTTGACAATTCAATTAAGCCTCCTTCCTCTCAGCGGAGGTTTTAGTGTTTGGCTTTGTAAAACTCTATCATATAGACACCTGCCAGCTTACAGCTCATGCAATCACAGATATGAGTGAGTTTAATCACACAGGAAGAGAGAAGCAGAGAGATTTCTGAAAACTGGAGAAAGTCCAGTGGGTTGGATGAGGAGGAGCCGAGTGGGTTCTCAACAAGTGGAAAGATGGCTGAAAGTAAATCAGGAAACAGCGGTGCTGTGTTAAACATGCTCAGAGAATTGTGCCGGGACATCTGTGTTTAATTAGCGGAGAAAATAAAAAACAGCTTTCGCTTTTTCTCTATTTTCCCCTTTTTAAATCAACAGTAGCGAAGTAGTTATTCCTCCACCAGCCAGCCGTGCCAGAGCCACAAAAGCAGGTGGATAATTCAGGTTTCCTGGCTCGTGTTTTGGAAAGAAGTCTGTGGAGAGGAAATGCTGAAACTTTCAGATGTGTAATATTTCTTTCAAATTTGCCATGCCAGAAGAATAATGTGTAAAATTCAAGCTTATCAGAACTCTGACAACATTAAATAAATAAATATGGGTTTATCATCAAAAAAGCAGCATGTGAATTAGTTTAACCTAACAACAACGTCACACCCATAAACCTAGCTTAGAGCTATACGTTGGAAGGACCAGCTCAGAGTAAAAGCCTGACTTGTTTATGTCCCAAATATTTTTTATAAATACAGAAGTTTGTAAATATTAAAAAAAATTGGTAGTTTGTAAATATCTCAATAACTGTGGGCCATTTTAGGCCTCCTGAGTGTTAGGACAGAACTCGACAGGAAGTAGCTTCGCCGAACCTAACTTAGCTCAACAACAGGTTCAGCCATTTTATCAAAGTGAAAAAAAAAAAAAAAAACTGAAGCTGATCGATTAAGATCTTAAATTCATAAATGAAAACATGTCAACACGGCTTCGTCTTTATTTTTGATATGTTTGGCGGGTTTTGTTTGTTTTTTGATGCTAACAAAAGCAAACTATGGAGTTTGTAAAGTTAACTGGGATTTACAGCTGCAAAAACATTTTTATTATTGTTATTATGACAAACATTTTTATTAATATTTTTTCAATGTACACAGTTTTCTGATAATCTCGTAGTTTAGGACGTGGTGAGATACCAGGCCTTGCATTTCCAAGTAACACAGTGAGATTAGACAATCTGAAAGCAAAAAAATAAATACAGTAAACAGATAATATATTTTTTTCACAAATTTCACTAGGGAATAAAACCTCTCGCACGAAGTAAAATATTTCCTTGTCATCATAATTTTTGTTGTTGCTCAAAACAAAGATATGAAAGCTAGCTAGCCTAGCTTAGCCAGCCACAAAGAGTTTTGGAAATTTCTAAACTACAACATAATAGTGAGATTTACAGTCACTAGAAAAACAATACAGATCCAGTCACAGTTCTTCACACACTGATACTGAATGAAACAAAACTATTTAGCACAATGAAACAAACAAACAAGGCTAGCTGTGGTTCAAAACCTTCAAAGTGTGTTTTAGCTAACTAAAAAGCTGGGTCAGCACATGAGTCATTCTGAAGTCTGTTTTGGTTCTTGTAGCCTATAAATAAAATGACAAATATCTCTGTTCTTGTGACCAAAGAACAGCCCTCAAGTCTACAGCACTTAGAACAGGGTGTAATGAAAATCAGATGATAAAAAAGGTGCGTTAGCTTCCCAGAGGGCGCGACACGATGAATGTCCTTTTCACACCTTAACACTGCCAGGTAAGCTTCTCATTCAAGCTCAAAACCGTGCAAACTGGGAAGTTTTGAGAAAACTAAAACTCCATTATTTGCGTTGTTTGAGCTGTTTAGGGCTGTTTTAGCTGTGTTTAGGACACAAACATCGATCTCATAACCTCTGAGCAGAGCTAAAGTGATGAGTGTCTCTGCAGACATCCAGCTCCAGGCAGGGGGATTTACCGTGGACCTACACAGACATGCATGGGTGCACACCTTGCAAAGTGAAGCTGCAGTCAACCGTGTTACATCATTCACACTCTCTGTGGAGATTACTGGAAACTTATGTTGTCTGACTCAAGTTTTCAGGCGCTACCTCCCACTTTGAGCTAATGTAAGTATGTAATGCAAACAGCCAAACATGCATCGTGGAGCATTTCACACTCTTCCCCTAACTCTAGTTATTGCCATAAAGACCAAATGTTACAGCAGCAGTTTTGTCCCGGCTGATTTTTAAAGATCCATGTCCACCCTTCATGTTTTAAGTATTTCAGGTAAATGTTTCTTGTATGCCAGCCTGCTGTTTTTATTTAAATATTCAAACGGATTCCAGACTCTCTTCTCCAAACCCACCTAAGGGTGGTACTGCCGTCATCTTACCTAAATCTGCTTTATTACTGCTGAATAAGCAGATATGAAGTTAAAGTTAGCTTGGATGACTTCATAGAGTCCTGTGGATTTATTTTAACTTAAAGCTGCAGTTTGTAACTTTTATAAAAAATATTCTTCTACATATTTGTTGAAATTATCATCATGTCGTGACAGAACGGTATAAGACAGGTAATCTGTGAAAAATCCAGCTCCTCTGCCTTCTCCCAGTGCTCCCAGTATTAACTGCAGAAATCCACCAGTCAGTCAGAAACAACCAATCAGAGCCAGGAGGCGGGGCTTAGCGCTGCCAATCACTATCATGTACGCGCTGCTCACACACTCCCCCTGCTCTCTGCTACGCTACAGCTGGTTCACCACAACATAGCCTGCTGCAAATGCTAATGCTAGTTAGCATGGCCACCGATGACGGCGGATAAACAGTTTTCCTGGAACGGTGAGTTGTTTCTCCACCATCAGCACATTTAGCAGCGCGAACACGAGGGTGACTGGCAGCGCTAAGCCCCGCCTCCTGGCTCTGATTGGTTGTTTCAGGTCGGGGGTGGAGCATTTCTTTAGACCAATAGCAGCTCAGGGAGGAGGAGGAGGAGCTCCATCTTTACACAGATTATCTGTCTCAGACCAAACTGTCACGACATGGAGACAGTTTGAACAAATATATAAAAAACATTTTTTATACAAGTTACAAACTGCAGCTTTAAATATGATTGTTTGTTTCACAAGGAACAATGTGCAAAAAAAAAATATGCCAGAGTTAGCCATAAAGGCTAGTTTTCATCCTGATTAAAGCAACAAACAAAACGCTGCAAACTGTGTTTATCATAAATGCTTGACTCTTGAAAATTTAGCATTTAGCTTAAAAAGATCACAGCTGCAGCTTACATCCAACATTACACCTCCACCTGACTCTATTACCACAAGAAACAACCTTTCCCTCCTTTATTCCTCCTCTTTCCTTTCTTCTCCTCGCCCTCCTGCCTCCTCACTGTGCTCCTCCCTTCATCTCTCCCTCCCTCTTTACTTCCTTTCTTCTTCCCTTTTATCTTCCGCCTCTCCTCGCTCTTTCATGGCGTCCTGTCGTCAAGTGTAAACATGGCTGAGCGCCAAGCTGGAGGGGTTCGGGTCCTATCAGTTCTTCCTCTGCTCGTGTCCTCCAGTCACGCTCTTCCCGCTGATACCTCGGAGGAAGCCACGAGGTTTTCCTACAAAACTCAGCTGCTGGGAAATGTGACAAACATCTTTATGACCAAAGAGGAAAAATGAGTTGCAAGGGCGCTTTTTAGAGGCCAATTTTGTTCATTTGAGGTCCAGATTTGAGATCTTTTTAGGTTTCTGTTGCAAACGTTTTGAAGATCTTAGCTGTCATAATCAGCAGCAAGCTGTAGGAAATGTTGCTGAAAATAATCAGAAAATCGTTTGGAAAGACGTCAGAATTAGTCTAAACTTTTGTCCCTTCCATCATGACTGGGTGAAAGACTTTTGCTTGGCTTTGACTACTTTGCTTCCTCCAAGTGTCCTATAGATCAGGGTTCAATCACCCGACTGATGCAGGGTTCTTCAGAGCCTTTGTTGTGGCGTTCAAGGCTGCGATGAGCAGTTCTAGCAACGTTAGCTTCCAAATTATCCTCAGTCAAAGGAGCAGTTTTATGTAAAATCACCTTTTTTGATCATCATGTTATAACGTTATTCCCTCATCAAAAACACACCTGCAGAGTTGCTTTGATTTTTTCGTGCATGTTTGAGAAATCTTTTAATCTCAATGGCAACCATTCAGTTGCGCAAAATGCCTGGATGGACCTAGCTCCGCTTTCGAGACGCAGCTCCTCCTCAGAGCTGCAGTTTCTAAGCTGCCGAGTTTCCACCTCACAGAGCACCCCTTTCCCGGGACCTCCCCACTCAGCTCCTTCAGACTAGTCAGCAGCAATTAGCAAACACCTGGAGGAACTGCACATCTGCTGAGCTCATTATACGAGCTACTTTTCAGTGAAATGCTGGTAAAATGTTAGAGTTAATAGAGGAGTGCTGTTGTGATGACGTCTTGAAGACGGAGTGTTGGAAAGAGCAGGCCCAATTTCTGAAAAATGTTTTTTTAACATATTTGTTAAAATAATCATGTGGTGACAGTTTAATATCAGACAAATAATCTGTGAAAAAAAATCCAGCTCATCTGCCTTCTCCCAGTGCTCCCAGTACTAACCACAGAAATCCACCAATCAGTCAGAAACAACCAATTAGAGCCAGGAGGAGGGGCTTAGCGCTGCCAATCAACCTCATGTACGCGGCGCTCACACTCCCCCCGCTCTCTGCTACGCTGCAGCTGGTTCACCACATAGCCTGCTGCTAATGCTAATGCTAGTTAGCATGGCCTCCAATGACGGCGGATAAACAGTTTTCCTGGAACGGTGAGCTGTTTCTCCACCATTAGCACATTAAGCAGCGCGAACACGAGGGTGATTGGCAGCGCTAAGCCCCGCCTCCTGGCTCTGATTGGCTGTTTCAGGTCAGGAGCGGCGCATTTCTTTCGACCAACAGCAGCTCAGGGAGGAGGAGGAGGAGCTCCATCTGTTCACAGATTATCTGTCTCAGACCAGACTGCCCCCACATGGAGACGGTTTTAACAAATATGTAAAAAACCTATTTTGTAAAAGTTACACTCTGCAGCTTTAACCTACTAAAAAAGCTAAAAACTAACATCCAAATAGCTCTAAATAAATACTGGAGCAGATCTGACAATCAATTTCTACATTTGATGTTTTCATATCCATCCCCTGACTTATACTTTTCAATAACCTTTTCTCTGATTGGTTGGATTGATGTTTAGCCTTCATGCTGTAATGGTTGCTAGGAATAATAATGAACCAGCGAATGACACACTCATTCCACTCATTGTGAGACGACTTGCACCACTTGGCTGGACCTCTGTTGAATTAGGTCAGCCACTTTAAAGGAGGTGAATATTTATGCAATCACTTATTTTATGTTGCACATTATTTTGGGGACAAAAAAAAAAATCAGTTTTCAGGGGTTTTTTTAAAAATATTTTTTTGTCAAAAAAAAGCACATTTTGTTTAACATGATTTATTTGTAAGAGCAAAAATTGCAAAATATACTTTTTATCAGCACTGTGCATTGGAGTACAACAATAATCATCTTTTAAGCTCTATACTTTGTAGGTAGCAGTTTTTAGAGATGATATAACTCTCCAACTATGATAAACATTTCATCTCAGCCTGAAGCATAAAAAGGACCAGTAACTGTGCCTGACAGAAAGTCGAGTCCTTTGCGACTGTCGCAGCTAAATTTATGCATCATGAGTCTCTGCGGTCGGGACGGCGTATAAATAAAAGCTGCACACTCACACTTCAACCACTTGCACCTGTACAGGAAAAACCCTGCACATCACTTATGTAGGAGTTGGCTTGTAATGGTGTTAGGGAAGTGAAAATGAGGCTCAGGTGAATTCTGCCGGCGCTGGTCCAAAGTGCTAATAATAGCTGACCACTGAAACCATTTACTGGGAAATCAGTCACACTCACAGTCCCGACGGAACAACCTCAAACCTCCAGTTTGAGCAGCTGATTTTAACTGTCTTTCCCGCTTTGCTTCGCCTAAAATGCGAGCTGCAAGAGGTAAACCCCGGGCGGGAGATCCTGGAGAGATGCTGAATCACAATACTCTGTCCATCAAAAAAGCTAAATTCCTCCAGCTGAACCGACGGCGAAGCGTTTCGGAGAAATAAACCAGGTCCAACTACCTGAGTGGGTTTTTTAAATGGGTCAGATGCTCTTTGGTTGATTGAGATTCAGGTCATTTAGTAGCATCTTTGATTTACACAAGTATTCCAGCTAAACCGTTAAGTAAAATATTAAATGTTAAAATAAACAAAGACAAAGCTGAACTGAATTTTCACATTTAATACTCTTTAGTCACTTCTGTTCTATTTAAATCTGTTTTTATGTTTAAAAAGTGGTTAAATGTACAAATTAGCGTGATTTTTAACTCTTCACAAATGAATCAAATGGTAATGTTTTTGACAAGAAACCTTACAGTAACATTTTTTTATAATAAAAAAACAAAAATCTAATCAAATAATGAAGAAGAATTTCCATCTCATCCATAAAGGGCTGAATATAACTAAAATAACTCAAATTGAAGTACAGGTGCTAGAAATGCTAATAGCAACATGCTAACATGCTGGTATTTAGCAGAATATTATGCTTATCATTAAAATACACATTGGACCAAAGACTGAGAAGAAGAGCAGCAGCAGGAGCCACTGTACAGTCATATTCAACACACTGGAATATTACTGAACAGTTCATTTATTTCAGTTACTTAATTTACTCCAATATACAGATTAATTCCACACATTCTGACGTTTTGAAGCCTTCATTTCTGGTAATTATGATGACTTTCTGCATTCAGACAAGTAAAATTAAAACATTTAACATTACATGAGACCAATGAAAATATATTTTTTAAACAAATGAAGGCTTATTATGGTTCTACATCGCGCTGCTATGCTATGTTAGTTCTCATTCGTTCTTTTTCGAGACTTTTGTTCATTTTTATGGTTGAATCGTTGCTGTTTTGGACATTTATTCTCTCTGGTTCTGGATGCTGAGCAGCTGGAAGGATTTTTGCTCCAACTTTTTACTTTTGCTTGGTTGTTATGATACGTAACCGTGGCAACAAGGTGGTTTTTTTTTTTTGGTTTTTTTTTAATAACTGCGAGCTACTGATTAGCATCACAAAAGCTCAAATAATACCTGAACTACGACCTGCAGAGCAGGACCAAAGAGCAGAGAGAGAAGGAAGTTCAAACCATCTCTTCCATCGATCATAATCATGTCTCTCTGCTCGGCTTTCTAAAAATACAACCAGAAAGGGATTTAAAGAGGAGCAGCAAAAGCAAAGGAAGTGGATTAGCAGAGCTAGCCAACAGCTGATGCTGTCAACCAGGACATGTTACAATGGAATATGGTCTCTGCTGCCTGGATGTTGAGCTGTTAGCAGGTCATGATGGTCATGAGACTGTCAGACAGCAACAGTCTCCAGTCAGAGGCCACTTCAGATTCATTGTGAGACTGACTGCTACTGGAGATCCTTCCTGCCGACAGCATTACCATCCACGACTCCTTCATAATATGAGTTACGACAACATTTAAATAAAGTATTTTGAATTGAATTAATGAAAAGTATGTTTAATACCTGGTTAAAGGATTTTATTTTCAAAAGGTGCTTTTTATCTGACATTTTATCTTCATGAGAACGCATATTCTAATTTATTAAATATGACTGAATTAGTGGCATCTGGGTTTATGCTCCAAAAGGATCGATGGCTGCGTTCGTTGCGTTTTATACCCTCCAGAAAAAGACATGATGGGATGATTGAGGCTTAAAACGAGCACAGATGAGAATCCGGACTCAGGTAACTGAAAAACTGTCGAACATAAGTAAATGATTTAATCTTCAATGACAAAAAGCTCAGAGTTGAAACAAGAAGACATTTTCCTTAATAATTGATTATGAAAGTGAGGCATGTACACACTTGTATCAGTGATCTGAGATGAGAAAGAAAAGACTTCAGTCTGGTTAATTTACAAGCATTACACACACAGGCTGAGTGATTATAAGTGAGAGTGAAACTAATGTGTTTGTTTCTCTTTTCCAGTAATTATTTAACAGAGACATTGGGAGAAAGAACCGTCGCATCCTCTGGCCTTCTCTCCTCCACTACTCTCAGGCATCTCAAAATAAAAAGGCAATTAATACAGGGATGTTTAAACTGTTTTCACCGTCCTCAACAACTTGACTTGAAAACTGCTTGTGTAACAGTTCTTGCATTATGTCAGAGATTTACTCCCCACTGAACTGTGCAGAAGATGAGCTGCAGTTCGAGGCTGAATTTGACCGAAAGTCGGCTGATTTGTCCACACTGACACTATTTAACAAAAACGTTTTCTGCTACTTCTGTAGTTGTCCTCCACGTGAAAACTGCAAATTCAGGGATGAAAAAAATAAATGTAACTCTTAGAATAAAGAGTCAAATATTTAACTAAAAGAGCTAAAACTTTCTGAAAGTTAATTGAAACCTCCGCCTGCTCTGATTCGCCACCCGATTCACAAAGCAAATAGATCGGAATAAATGCTGGTGCTGATATGAACATCGATTTAAGCATGTGCAAACGGTTAGCACTTCTCTTAATTAAGAAGCACAATCTATAGTTTTGAGGGAAGGAGTACCAAAGAGCTCCACATAACATATAGGGTGCTGTTTCTAAAAGGTACACAGTCAAATATTAACAGCAATAATTTGGGTTATTTCAGCCTAATAATCATAATTAGCCATAAAGAAAAAAATGGGAGTTAATTTTTCAAAGTCCTACTTTCACATGTTATTCATTTACTTATAAATGTCACAGTTTGAAACTAAATGTTTAATTTGCAAGCTAAATATTGAGTTTGAAGCTGAATAGTAAGCTTGCTAACTAATATTTAGTTGGTAAGCTAACTAAATATTTAATTTGGAGATAAATATTTTGATTCTGAACTAAATATTTAGTTTGCTATCTAAATACTAAATATTTAACTGAATAGTTAGCTTGCAAACTCAATATTTAGTTGGCATGCTAAATATTTAATTTGGAGCTAAATATTTATCTTCCGAGCTAAATATTTAGCCTGCCAACTAAATATTGAGTTATTTAGTGTGCTATATCTTTATCTTGCTAACTAAATATTTAGTTCTCTTCCCTCTTCCACTGATTTCATGTTTGGGTCGGGTAACCTCTTTGCTTTCTGTAAAGTATCTTCAGGTAGCTCCCAGATATTAAATTGCATCAAACAATAAGTCATATAAAGTCAATAAATCTGCTAAAAAATAATTTTATGCATGTTTACTATTACTTCCTTATGTTTATTATTTCCTTTTTCTCAAGTGTCTCTCCTGAACTTGGAGAGGATGAAGTTTTATTTCTTCAAATAATTTCTGTAATTTTTCAACAAACAACATTTTGATTATCTAAAACTGAAGAAAATACTTTTTTTCCCATAAAAGGGGGAAAACTGCTGCAGGTTTTTTTTTTTCTTTTTTTTTTTTTTTTTTTTTTTTTTTTTTTTTTTTTTTTTTTTTTTTAATGAGGCCAAATAAGCTAGAAAAGAAAAAAACTGGGATCTTATGTTTATTATTTTCAACAAAGTCAGCAGAATTTTGCCATTAATACTAAGTGGAATCAATATTTAACAATAAAATATGATAAGAACAGTAAGCTGTGAGAGCTATTTGTAGCCTGAAGACTCCCTGTTGTTTTTCTTTTCTCATGACGAGGTTGTTACCAACGGCGACCGTAAACGGCGACTGGGGAGAGGTGCATCGTGAGTTGCCACCTGGATGCCACCTCCCTTTCTGGAAACAAGGAGTGAGAAGCCGCTAACAAGTTAGCATGTCTGCATGGGTGCAAAGCTGCAGGGACACACACACAAACACACACATAGAAATTCAACACATCCACACACACACGCAGATCGAGTGTGCAGACATTCTCGCGCTCTTTTAGCACTTGTTGACAAGCGAAGACGAGGGTTTTACAAGATTAGAAGGACGATGCATTCATGGACATTTAAAAACAGGATCTTTTCTCTCTCTCTGATTCAGCTTTTTGTGCTCTAGTGTAATAAAAGTGTGCCGGTCGTGTCATAAATGTGTGTTTGTGGACAGCCCCACTCCATGAGGCAGCTGCTGAGAGCTCCAAGCTTCAGGAATCAGGTCCTGACAGGCCACGGTGTGCTCAGCAAAAACCCCAACACCCCGAGGAGCCTCCTCCTGTTACACTCTGTTCCTAAACAGACCGCCCAGTGCACGACTCCCAATGTATTCCTCGACGTTAAAGCCACTCAAATGCATTTCTCACACACGGATGTAGAACATTTTTACAGCCGTTTCTGGTTGTGAATCCCTCCTGTGAGAGACGTCGTTTCAGCCAAAAGATACGAGAGATTTATGTATGACTGGGTTTTTTTTAATTCATACGTTGTTTGCTGATGTTTCCTGGACAGAAGGAAAATTTTAAACCCCTTTTTTGGGTCATACCATACGATCTAATCCTATTTTCCTTCAAATCGAATCATTGAGCCTTTCTTGTAACATCTCAACGTGCTTTCTGAAGCTCTGTCAAAGTTTCAGTAGCTAACCATTGTCACATCAAGGATTTTTGTTTATTTAGCAACTTATTTCTGACGTGTGATTCATTCAGGGATTTTAAAAATCCTCTGAACACAAGTGGTGACCCAGTATTATGTGCACACACAAGTAACTTCCTAGTCCTAATTGGGGTAAAAAGTAAACACCTAACCAGTGGTGGGCACACCTCCACCAATGCGCTAATTCTTTGTTTAGCGCTTTTGCCAACTCTGAAAACGTTTAGCGCACCTCGTTCCCCCTAAAGTAATTTTACCGGATAAATTCTGAAGCGCTAATTTACTGTTTTTTAAACCTTCAGTTCAATAAAAATAATCGAGTTGAAGACGTGATTGGTTGACACAACAGGCCAACGGTGGTTAGGTGAAGAGACACTATTGGCTTACTGCGAGTCATGTGACAAGACGTGATTGGTCGACTCAGTGGTCAGAAGCTAAATATGGCATTGTGTAACTCTGCAGTCTTCCATTGTTTTCAGCTTTAGCGCTTTATCGTTAGCTTCCGCTAATTACCATGATGGTTTAGCGCTTTTGCGTTAGCAGAACTAATATTTACGGTTAGAACTTTAGGGTTCGCGCTAAAACTGTTCAGTTAGCAGTACCCACCACTGCACCTAACGTTGCGTCATACTGGTGCACTGCAACCAGTGACGTTTTTCTGTCCCCCAAGCAATGGACAGTGTTGTGTGATGCCAGTAGCTCCAGCCAAACTGTACCATCGTCCCATGGACCTACAGCTGAAGGGGGGCCAGGATTGGTGTGGTATGGATGGACTACTTTTACCATGAAAACGGACAAAATAGCGTGACCCTAAGGTTCCCAAACCTCTGAGTCATGGGCTCAGACTTGGGCACCTCTCGTTCAACCAGAGATCCCGTAAAAGGGAACCGTTTGGTTGGTCCTGAGAACACCGGGTCCTCCAAGGCCTTAGGCGAGGACACTGCTGGAATATGTGGCGCTAGAGTCGGTTTTACCCAGTGTCAAAACATAAAGCTATGAATTTACAGGTTCCAACTCGTCATCTAAGATCATATTAATTTGGATCATGACCGAAATATTGAGATCCTAAGAGTCTAAATAATCTTCTTCTGTAGCTTCTTCTGGGTTGAGGGTCATCATTGCCAGGAGGAGCTTCAGGTACAGGCAGTGCTTGTCCCTCTAGTTGGCATAAACCTCCAAGTATGTTTTTGTTTATTATAATCATAAACATTTTCCTGATGCCTTCTTTTAGATTTCATCTATTGTAATTACTGAGAAAAATCCAAGACCAAGATTTATTAAACACAACTTGGACATACTGCAGCTTTTAGCTTTCTAGCTCCCAGAATGTGGCCTTTTTAACAGCTAATCTGCATTTGGAAATCACCTGACCTAAAAAACCCACTGAATATATAGTTCTCTCCACAAATGCGGTAAATTTATCATATTTATTTAACGACCTGCTCAGCGGGTGGTCGTTATTTTCCCAAAGCGACATCTTGCAGCTTTCATTTAAAATAGGCCACATAATGGGAAAAAAACCCACCAAAACATAAGTTATTTCTGTTGGTAAGTGAGGCTTTATTTCAGAGCAGCACATTTAAAAGTAACCTGTGAAAAATTATATCCGCTTGGTGTTAAAAATCTCTTTCTCACATTCTTCATTTGTCCTTCCAAACCACCCACCCACCTCAACCTCCCCTCATTCCTCGTCAAGGTCTCCCACCCCTCTGAATGGCTGATCATCCTCTGTTCTTTCGCCTTTTTAAGACTCAACTCAGGGAAAAACAGCTCTGGTTTAAATCTGAAGCTGCGGGTGAAAAAAAATCAGTGAATAAAAAACCATCCTCTGAGTTCTTCCGCACGTGTTATAGAGCAATTACAGCTTAATGGCTGTGAAGATCCATTATGAACATTCATCTAACCTTTAAATATTTTAATATAATACCACTTTAATTTGTGGACTTTAATGAGGAGGCAGTTTCCATGTTTAATTCCCACCTGAAATCTCCCAATATCTCAGTTTTTCCTCTCCCTCTGTCCCACCTTCGTCCTTTCTATATTCCTCCAGCCCCCCTTTAACTTTCTCCTTTGTTTTTCCTTCACTTCCATTGATTCTGCTCTTTCTAACTTTAACAGGTTGAAACTGTCAACGCGAAGCAGAGAGAAGAGCAACTGAAAATTAGGAGGAAAAGACGAAAAATGTTCCAGATATTAAGATCATGAATAAACCTACTCCCTTTGCACTGAAAGTTTTTAACAAAGATTCTAACAAGATTTACAGACTAAGCAGTACATATTTAATATTTTTGTCTGTGTCAGCTAACTAGAGTCAAGCTAAGAGTAACAAGACTGAAACTCAGAGTTCAACAGAGGCAAGCTAACAGTGAGTCAAAATTAGCTTAAGAGCTAACCAAAGTAAATCTAAAGCTAACCGCTACTCAGAGTCAAACTAACAATGAGTGAAAGTCAAACTAACAGCTACCCAAAGTTAGCTCAACACTTGCTGAGATCCAAGCTAACAGCTACCCAGAGTTAGCTCAGCAGCTAGTGAAGGTCAAGCTAACAGCTACCCAGAGTTAGCTCAACAGTTATCAAAATGTAAATATTCAGAGCAAATCTACCATCTACTTAAAGCCCAGGCAACAGCCAATCAGAGCCAATACAACTAATCAGACCCAGGACTTGGTCGGGTCTAACCAACAGTATTTTATGTTTTCTTTTATCACGTCTCATTCAAATCTCCTCTTGTTTAATCAGGACTTACTAAACAACACATTTGATGGCCTCACCATGAACTATGCATAGCAAATGGATTGCTGGTCACTTGGAAAAGCAAATAACAATAACAGTAGTGTGAAACAATGTGAAAGTAATAAAGTATACAATACATTAAAGAATAAATCTAGACAAAAAACTTTTAATGTGGAAGTCCATAGCATGAACCAAAATAAGGTCAATCCATTTCTCCAACAATTTGTCCAAGAACTAATAAAGTCCAGACAAACGCATGTAGATGATCTATGATGATAAAAGATTCAGCTGCCTATATATCAACTTTACGGCATTTAAAGTGTTTTAAAGACGTGCACAGATTATGAGTAGTAGAAATATATAACACACGTCAAAGAAACTGTTCACAGTGCCTGTTAATAGTCAACAATTCTCTAACTTCTTGTAGTAACTGGCTGTGCGGCAGAGCTTATGCTAACTTCGATGTAACTGCTTTTGCTTAATTTCAAAATGTGAAGTTCCTGTTTAGTTAAGCTGCTGTATTCATAAGCCACAATAAAAGGAATGGCAAGTTTGCTATTGCAACACATGGACTGCTGTCAATTGTAGGTAAGATGTTGACTACTCATAAGCCTTTAAAACAATTCTAATTAGAAAGAACAGCTATCTGCTGAACAACTTTAGCTCATGGTCATGAGATGCAATGTTTAGAAATTACAAAAGAGAATTTATAAAAAGTTATAAACACTCTTTGGAGTATGAGGAATGCTTGGTTCATACAGGAAACTGCTCGATGATACACAGGTCGATGTTTTTAAACAAACACTGTCACCGTGGAGCAGAATGCATGCGATGCTCTGCACAGGGACTAGCCTGGTTTACAATACGTACAAGTGTATTGGCAGAGTCTGTCACACAGACAGGGCTTGGCTGGTTAAATTAAACACACACACACACACTCAAGCTACACACACACACACAACCAGGAGTTTCAGGGACCAGATGTCAGGAGGGCAAAGTGTGACACTTGACTGAGAACAGGCCTTGCTTGGGTTTGTGTGCATCTCTGTGTGTGCAGCACTCCATAACTGCATTGATTTTGAGAATGTACCCACACCCACCAACACAGGCTGAAACACACACACACACACACACACACATACACTAAAGTGAAGGCTTCCCCTTTGAAAACCACATAATACATGTCAGGACACGCAGGACGGAGAGCCCTGCAGCTCACCCTAAATACATTAAAGGACATCCATGTGTGCGTCTGTGTTTGTGTGCAAACGGTTGGAGCCACAACAGCAATAATCTAAACATTTAGGTGACAAACAGGCTGCTTGTTTTTATTTTTTTCCCTTTTAACTAAAAATAGTTTGATGCTCTAAGTTATCTTAAGTTAGTTCAGAAACATCATAAATATGATCTGTACCAAGTTATAAGATTATATAAATCACACCACAAGTGTACAAGCACAGTTTCCACAGTGTGTTTTTTTCTAACGAAGACAAAACCAAACAGCTGTGCGTAAAAAACTAAAACAACAAAAAACTAAGTACGCTCTTGTTACTTCCACAGGATTAAACATGGAAAGGATTGGGAAGAGTTGAGCTAAGATTTTAGCTAACAGCTAATCAAAGCCAAGCTAACAGCTAATTAGAGTTATGCAAACAGCTCATCAAAAATCAAGCTAGCAGCTAATCAATGTCATGGTAACTAGTAATGAGAGTTATGCTAACAGCTAAACACAGTTAATGACTAATCCAGTGTTTATCAATTCCTGCCCTCAGGGATTCCTACACTGCATATTTTAGAAGTGTCTCTGTTCCAGAACACCTGATTTAAAATTATTGCATGACTTCCTCTGCAGCCATCACATGCTGCAGAAGCAATCACCCACTTATTCAAGTCAGGTGTGTGGCAGAAGGGAAACACCTACAAGTGGTGTCTGAGGACCAGAACTGAGAAACACTGGGCAAAATCAGAGTCAGGCTAACAGCTAATCAGAGTCAAGCTAATAGCTAATCAGAGTTATGCTAACAGATAATCGGAGCTATGCTAACAGATAATCAGTCATACTTGCAGCTAGTCAGGGTTATGCTAACAGCTAATTAGAGTTATACTAACTCTACTAGCTAATCAAAGTCAAGCTAACAGCTAATTTGAGACAAACTAATGGCTAATCACGCTAGCTAACAGCTGATCAGAGTCAAACTGGCCCGTTTGTAACCAGGTGCTGCAGTTTAAGTGCACTTAAATAATTAATATGATAATAATCAGTTCAACAGTTTGCTGCTCTGGAGTCTACAGGATATTTTCAACAATTTCTCAAGACGGAAAGACATCAGCAATAACCTTTAGTGAACCAACTGTTGCTGCCCATCAATCTGCAAACAGTTGAAAATCATCCGGGCTCGTCCCAGTTGGTTCACTAATGTTCATGAAGCATCAAATATTTCAGGAAACGTGAATTTATCAAATTGTTTCAAGCCACTAGAGGGCACGCCTACACTTCAAGTGTAAAAAGGAAAAACTTTTAAAATATCCCTCATGTTTTGGCTTCATTTTCACTGTTTAGTAATTAATTTGCAAATAACGGTCAAAGTGTTAAGGTTACAAACAGAAAGTTTGTCAACCAGTCTCATGGTTAAGGTGTGAGTTTGAGTGAGACCACAGAGTGCAAGTGTGTGTGTGATTGTGTGCGTGGCTGTCGGACCCCATTACCAGAGGCATTACGCCAACAGAGACCAGGACCTGCTGTTTCACATTTCACATCATTATTATTAAGAGAAAGGCCGTCTGGTCCACACACCACATCACAAGCGTGCACAGAAAATGACCACGGTGAACAAAAACCGCATTCATGCGGGTTCACAGACGCACGATGAGCTGAGTACTGTTGGAGCAGCCAAAGAGCCTGCAGGTACATGATCTCTGACCTGTAGGCTGATTTGAAAAAAGTCCATGACAATTCTAGAGCAACTTCCTGTTTTCTGTCTAAACTAATGTGGTGTGTTGATTAGAAAATGGAGAGTCAAAGCACGCTGAAACGGCAGCAGGATTCATTGCGGATTTGTTCCAGTTGGACATCTTGGTGTTTTATTTACATCTTTACACCAGCTTGGAGTTTTACAACAAACATAAAAGAAAAATAAATTTAAGCTTAAAGTATCAGGGACTTTAAAAGTACCATAAAATTATCTGAATTTAACTGCAAGTGTCATTTCTGTCTCAGTCTGTTTCAAGTACAAGTGAAAAAAGTTCCTGTTAGCCTTGCACTGCTTTAGCCATGCTCGGGATGTTCTTCCTCTAAATTCTGCTCACGTCTCTTGCCACCGAATGATCAAGCAGGGGTATTACAGCATTTCTTCCCAATGTTTTTAATCACAAAGAACCTGTGGGAACCACACAATTTTCTAAGACAAAAAATGGAAAAAGTGTTGACTTAGAAGGAGCACTGTCCTGTTTCTGAAACAGCACCAAACAATGAAAGTGCCACCGTCACTCCAGGCTCAGGAATACTTTCTTCTTCTAAACTATTAGACCCTGGGTAAGGATGAGGCACTGTGTGAGAAGCAATAACAGCTCTGAGCCATTTCCCCCCACATATTTTTCATTGTCTGGAAGTCGTTGATGCATCGTACAAGTTTCTATATTTTCTAATCTCTTCTGTCAGACGCGCTTCAAAATTTGTCTCCATTTTCTCCACAAGATGGCAGCGGCTCTCAACCTTATCAGGTCGGTGTCGCATATTAAACGGTTTGATGTGAACACAGTTTCCTGCCGAACGTCCGCTTTGAGTCCACACAAACCTGAAGCGAAAATCAAGTATGCCTGAGTATGTGGGAGCCTTTACAAGACGCTGATGATGTCATCACCCAATTTGCATAACATGTTTGGATTAGAACGCTATAGGACAGACATCCTAAATGTGGATTTTGAAGTATCTGTTGATTTTTCCCCAAGCATCGTCATTGGGATCAGCAATATTCAGTCCCTTCAGGATTTCACAATTGTTTTTGGGAATTTTGCAATCAAAGTCCCTCATTTTGTGGTGCTACTTTTGAAATATTTGCAAGGGATTTTCTGATTTTTTTTTTTCCCCTCATCAAACCCCTTCTAAAATCTACATATAGAACAAAAAATGAGTCAATTGTAGACTTCCTTCAGTGGTCAAGTACATTATTGCAAGGTGTATGAAATAACTTCCCAAACACTCATGGAGAATAGAGCAATACTGCTTTTCACTTACAAGCATTATGAACAGAATTTAAGACTTGTATCACTTCAGAAATGGACAAAAGAGAATCACAAATAAATAAATCGGTTTGAAACAGAAGTGAGCCAATGTCTAAGACGAACGTCGTCCAGTTAACTGGCGATAAATTTGCACTTACCCATGATGGATTTAAAAAGCTAGCTCGCTTTATCCTTGCTAGCTAGCTAGGTATGGAGGGTGTTTTAGCAGCTAGTCACAGGTACCTCGACTCACAGAATGCAGTGAAGATGTCTTCTGTCAGGCAAAAGTTTGAGTCACGCAAAGTACTGAGACAAAAAAAAACGACTAATATACAAGATTAAATAGTCCTGTCACAACAAATTTTAAGAGCCGTGATTAACGCATTTAAGGGCAACTTACTTTTTATTCAAAGAATTTAAGACATTTCAAGACTAATTTTAGATACACGAATTTAAGACTTTAAGGATGCACTGAGACCCTGATAACTTGACATCAAGTAAGGCTGAGGCAGCAGTGTAGTTGAAGTAAGAAATACTGCCACCTGCAGGTGGGAGTTAGCATCACTTAAACCCAATGTTTTTGACCATTTTTGGAGCAAATTTCCATTGATTTCCACGATTGCGGAATCATGAAAAACTGGAGGGAATGTACGTTAAACCAAAAAAGAGATACTTTGGGGGTTTTTTCTGAAAGTAAACTGTTACTTTACTTCTGGTTTAGTTTTAATTTTATGCTCCCCTGACGAGTCAACAAGTCAAAATCACAGGAAAACATGGATCTTTTTGCCTGTAACATGTCTGATGCAATCTATATTAACGATAAAAAATAAGCTAAAAAACGAGACAGAATAAAAAAGGCCAGCATGTGTGATTCATTTAAAGTTTTGCTGCAGGAGGGAATGGCTGTCTCCTGCTCTGATTGCAGCTGGGAGGGACTGCAGCACCAAGACTGGCCCAACCCAGAGTGTTCACGGTGTTGTTAGTAAAACAGACTGGTGGTGTGTTTTTAGGGATAACAAGACAAATCAGGAACCTCGACAGAAACTCAGAGTACATCTGTAAGAAGACATGTTGCTAGTGCCTCTGGCTGTGGAAAACCAAACTGGTTCATAAATAATTTTTATTCAAAGTGAGCTAGTTAAGAACCAACTTATCTTACACCAACCTCATACGCAACCAGTGATTAGGCGGGTATAATCATTTCCAGTCCTCTCATGTTAGCGGTTTGCATCAAAGAAACCAATGAAAACCTTAGAAGCTCGGATCATAAAAAATAGTCATAACAATCCTTTAAATTCCAAACAGCAGAGCAGCAGTTTGAGATTAAGGTATGTCTCTTTCGTTGTTGTTTACGTCTCTATTTGGCCCATTTATGAACAATTACACATAAAATTCCCCCCAAAGCTGTAGACTGATATCTGCACCGCCTGCAGAGTGCTACATTAGTGAATGTGGAGCAGGGTCTGCAGCCCTGTGAGCGTGGGACGGGACGGAGAACAGTCACTACTTGTTTTATTGCTTCACGATGAACACCTGCAACGACTGAGCAGGGGGGAGGTGGATAGGTCGAGTGCAGACAAAAGGCTTACATCTGAGAGCGAGCGAGAGAGGGAGAGGTATTGTGGGAATGCCTGTGTGTTTGTTATGTGCAGGTATCAGGTTACATTCTCACAGACGCGCTGCAGAATGGGGCCTTCATGCCTCCCATGAACCAAGCATGTTCAAGAACGAAGCAGCAGGTACTTAAAGTTAAACCTGACAAATGCTCGCTCTTCATTCTGGATTCATCCTGAAAACGTTTGGAAATGCATCCAGATCCAGGTGCTCCGTGTAGAAAACTGGATCAAATGTAATCATAGACGTCTATTAATAGAACATCGATGCATTTTATTGGGAGTTTATGTGACAGAGCAACACAAAGTAGAGCATTATTGGGGATTGGGAGATAAACAATACATAGTTTTCAAAAATTTCAATAAGTAAAACAAAAAAGGGTGGTGTTCACCCTTGTTCACTTCCTGCTTTTGTAGCGGTCTCCAGTCCGCTTGGCGTTCACGTCTGCATTTGAACCGCACCAGAGTCCACTTCAATCGAACCGAGACCGAAGTTTGTAGGCGGACCAGAGTTCGATCAAGCGTTCACACCTCCCCAACCGGACCGGACTTTCCAGGCAGACGGGCTGGAGTCGGATTAAAAGTGCGGACTGAACAGGGCTGATGGGAATGAGGCAGCCTTATTCTCAGTAATAATCCAACCATTCTGTTTCTGCCCTCTGATGTTTGTAAGAGAACATCAGAGAACAACCAAGGAACACAGCAGCAGGTCAGGGAGGAGGTTCTGGAGAAGCTTGAAGCAGGGTGAGGTTCTGAAACGATATCCTAAAAGTTCCGTTCAACGGTTTTTGTGATGTAGGAGGGAGGCGAAGGTTTTCACCTGAGAAGACACGAGAAACATCTCGACAACATCTGGTTTGGGAACCTTTTTGCAGGTGATGTGGTTCTGTTGGGATCTTCAAGACATAATGCTGAGTTCGAGTGACTTTTGTTCAGGGAGGACACCAAAGAAGCCAAGAAATCCATCAAGTCCAGAGAAATCCTGCAGGAAAGCCAACAACAGGCAGCAAGAGGCTAGTGCAAACTTAATTTCACTAATGAATCCATCTCCTGATTGTCTGGGACATCTGGAAAACCCTTTGTCTGAAGAAATATCCTGATACAACCCAAAAGTGGGGTTGCTTCTCCCCCAAGGGAGTGGGCTTCCTCTCCGTTCTGTCCAGGATGTCTGTCCTGTCGGGAATAAAGAGCAGCTTTTCCCCAACAATTCAGGAACGATTTGGTGTTGGACACCAAGCAGCTCAAAGACCAATTAAATGTTGCACCTGTAGTCAGGAAAGTCCTCAGATTTAGAGCTGGAACCATTAATCCAATTAATCCAGTTAATCATGATTAATCGATTATTGAAATGATCATCCGCTAATTTAGTAAATCGATTAACAGACTCTAAAAAAAAACAAAAAAAAACAAAACAAAAAAAACTTTGTAAATCTGTTCAACCCAAAACTCTTTAAGTGGCAGTTTTAGCTTCACCTGGTTCAGATTCACGAAAGGAAAGCTATATTATTGCATTTTAGACAACAAATCCATTATTTCTTCATTTGCCTCTTGTAGTGTATTTCTAATATTGGATTAAAAAGCCTAAGAGGTTGAATTAAAAACCTGCAGAACGTTCCAATTTTTTTTTTTTACCTGATGAATCGATGAGCCGTCAGAGTAATCGATTACTGAAATAACCGTTAGCTGCAGCCCTACTCAGATCTGAACTTTGGTCAGATCTAAAAAAGGCAGGTGGTGAGATCAGCTGAAAGCACCAAGATGACAGGAAGTGGTCACCATGAGTCAGGATTTCCTCCCGAAACCTTTGAATGAATAAATAAAATCTGAAGAGATGTCAAAACCTCTACAAAACTTTCAGATTCAAGGCGCTTTTGCTTGTTTATTATTTTCCCCATTAATTTATTGCTGCATTAGATATTAAACCAAGATAATGAAGAACATTAATGCAAATGTTTTTCTGCAGACGTGGATGTCGCCCACTTCCAAATGACGGTTGTTCCCCATAAAGCTCCGGTGTCGTAAATCTTCTGCCTTCCAAGAACAGCAGCAGGGATGGAACTTCATAAAGCTGCATTATTGGATAATTGGTTCCTCAAATGGCTTCAAGCTGTCAGAGGACGGCAATCCAACAGGCAGCAAGCCGGAAAATAAGAGAGAAGTGGAAACTCTAAACAGCGATCTAATGTCCTCTTTAACATCCTGTTAACCAAAGGCTAAAACCGCCGAGCAGAGACGGGATTTTAGCCTCAAGTTATTGCAAACACAAACCTGTCACACAAGACAGATAACGACTAATTCACAACAGACAAGCTCAACTTTTTAAATTAACATTCTGCTGCCTGGATAACTTATTACAACAGCAGCAGCAGACGTCATTCAGAGCCGGATATGGACCCAGGCAGATGTTTCAGAGCCAAGCCGACAAGTTTAGGTGTTCATTCAGCGAAATCTGGCTGAAAGCTTTGGTGCGGTGCTCCAGCGGTCGTTGGGCGAAGCAGACGCCAGACCAAGGGTGTTCAAAGTGGGGCACGGGGGCCATGAGTGGCCCCTGATCTGATTTTGTGCGCACCCCCCTGACCACAATTCAAGAATAAATTAAGCAAATTAGGACAACTTTTAAATTAAAATCTACTCTCAAAAATGTTCGGTGCAACACGAAGTGATCACCCGGTTTCCTCTAAAGTCCACCCAGATCTGCTGCATTAAAGCTTGGCTGAATACACGAAGCGTTTTCAAATGAAGACCGACCTGCATCCTGTTTTTATTGCTGTGAATAAATTAAACATTTGTTCAGTTTTCTTCAGTTGAGCCCAGAATAATAAAAAAAAAACGTGCAAAAGCCATTTGAAGTTTTGGATCTACGATCCCGTTCCTACAAAAAAAATCTGATTATTTGTTTCATTAAAATAGTTCATGTTAGTTTATTGTTGAAAAGGTAAAAACAAAACAAAACAAAAAAAAAACAAACAAACAAAAACAACATTTTTGGTGATTTTAGTTTTTGAAAAATGATATTTTTGGGCTCGCGAGTACTTTTGAGCTGTGATTTTAACCCACGAGACGAAAAGTTTGGACACCCCTGCCCGAGACACATCTCCAGTCCGTCACATGGCAACCGAGACACGCATGCTGAGGAAGAACATACGAACTCCATGGAGAAAAACGCAGGTCAGGATTCAACTTAGGCTGTTTAACACCTGACAGTCCGCGAGACTCGGGTTGATCGGGGACCAGAATCACAACATCTCCATGTCCAGCAAACCCTTTCAGCAACCTGTTCCCCTCCTCGCCTGTGGGGGCGCTGCACCAAGAATCGCTGAAGGAAACGACACGAAAACCTCTGAAGACGCTGAGAGCAGCTTCCTTCTTCACCAAATGTGAACAAAAATAGAGCGCCGTCAGAGTTTAGCGGTTGGAGGATTTCTGTTTCATCGAGCTAGCGCTGGACTCGCCCCCATTTGTTTCGGTTGTATTTACCCAGAATGCCCTGCGCTGAAGTCCGCTTCCTGTTTCTGGAGCGGTCTCTGGTCCGCTTGGCGTTCACGTCTGCATTCGAACCGCACCGGAGTCCACTTCAAGCGAACCGAGACTGAGGTTTGTCGGCGGACCAGAGTTCGGTTACGCGTTCACACCTCCCCAACCGGGCCGGACTTTCCAGGCAAACGGACTGGAGTCGGACTGAAGAGGAAAATTTGTGAATATTTCAGACTAATTTGCAGTTACATTCCACAGAAACATCTGCAAATACTTGAAACTCCCTCTAAAAACGCTTATAACTGCCTGTTTTAACAGGTCAAACACCAACTATACCTTAATAAGCAATGCTACACACAGTGGAAACCGCTTATGCTGCTGCAGAAGCTAACTTCCACAAGCTTCCTTCCTTGGGAAATGAATGCAGCTCCTGGATTGGCTGCTTTGCATCATGCGGCGTTTTCCTTGGGATGTTTCAGATAAGCTCTATTTAAAAACAAAAACGCGAATAGGCAAATTTTAAAAGAAAAAAAAAAATCCATGAATACGCAGGGTCCGCTGTATTTCATTTCAAGCAGATGTGCTTGAAGGGTTTGTTTACAGGAACAAACTGGTGAAGGGGTTACTTGACCTGAAAACGTCTGCGAGGTATCTTGAACTGAAGTATTTCAGACGACGATGAGATCTTCACTGATTGAACTAAACCAAGTTTTTGACTCGTGGTTTCAGTCCAAAACACAGAGTCACAAAAGATGGCTGCTCACCAAGGGATCGAAAATAACTCGGGAAAACGAAGGGGATTTGCTTCCACGTTTGCGAGACGAGGAACGGGAGTGAAAGGAGGAAAGAAAAGGGGGACAATGGAAAGACGGAGGGAAGAGAGGGAAATGTTTGGAGTGAGGAGCTCCTGCTTTTCAGTCCTGACAGTGTGGAATGTGGGAGCGGAGATCAATGTGGTATCACACACACTCTCACACACACACACTGCCAGATGTTCATTAGCCAATGAGGAGAAAGCAGCCTGGTTTCCTCAGGTCAGCCCGCATGAATCTGCTCCGTCTCCTTACCTTCTCCTCATAACCCAAAAACAGAGCGGAGATTTCACCTAAAGTAGGAAGACCTCTCCCGAATCAGCCGTCCTTTAAGACACGAACGCCGCTCAAAGTTTCACCCGCTCACAGAAATTTGAAATAAACTCATTTTGATCTGGTTTTTACAGTTTGGCTTTCTGTTGTGAAATCTTCCTTCAGGACGTTCAGACTTATCGTAAGAACGCGTCAAACTCAAGGCCAAACCCGCCGTTCTGTCCGTTTGGCCTACCCTGTCAGAATGGCACACCGGAGGTCTGCAAAGCTACGACTTGTCGTTTTCATGCGACACCTTTCAGTTTGAAGTTTAAATTCCTCGCTCATGTTTCTGTTTGCCTTGAAAGCAGCGTAGAGTTAGCTTGATGTGGCTCGTATGAGCCGCTCAGGGAGGGTTGCAGCTGTCAGTCAGTTGTGTATGAGGGCGAAACAACAAGAAGTCGTTCCGAAAACAGTTTTCAGATGATTTCATTTATTAAACGGAACAAACCTCTCCAAATAAACCTGACTCTGTGAAAAAGTAATCACACCCTTAACCTAATGACTGGTTGTTCCTCCATTGGCCATCCAGCGTTCATGATAACTGGTGCCGAGTCTCTAACATCACCGCTTTGCAAGATTGATTGAATTCAAACACATCAAAGGGTTTTTCAGCACAAACAGCCTGTTTAAGGTGAGACTACTGCATCCAGACTTTGACTAGGCCACTCCAACGTCTTAATTTTGTTGTTGTTTTTTTTTGAGTCATTCAGAGTTGAACCTTCTCCTTCAGGATCTTCTACTTGAAACCAGAATTCATGGTTCCATCATTTACAGCAAGTCGTCCAACTTCTGAAGCCCCAAATCAGCCCCAGATCATCACCCCACCACCACTATGCCTGACTGTAGGTCTGATGTTCTGGTTCCGAAATGCTGTGTTAGTTTTACTCCACATTTAACGGAATCAGAACCTTCTGTCACGTCCACTTTAGTCTCTTCAGTCCACAGAAGATTTCCCCAGAAGTCCTGAGGATCATCAAGATGTTTCTGGTCAATGTGAGACGGGCGTTTGTGGTTCTTTTTGGGTCAGCAGAGGTTCTGGTCTTGAAACTCTCCCATGGAGGCCATTTTTGATGTGGTTCTGGGTTCTTCTGGACCTCCTGGATGAGTCGTTGATGAGCTCCTGAAGTAATTCTGGTGGGTCGGCCTCTCCTGGGAAGGGTCTCCACTGATCCAGGTGTGGATCCTGGTTCTACTGAGGTTCTCTGGAGAACCAGAACCCTTTCCAGACCAGTAGATGTCAGAGGCATTGCTTCTGATCTTGAAGTTCTTCAGATCAGGGCCTGATGTGTTGCTTTTTTGGGACCTTTCAGCCTACTTCATGCTGTCAGACAGGTTCTGTTGATTCTACAGATCCGACGGTAATCAGTAAATTGATGTGGCTGGTGAGGTTGAACCTAAAATATCAGTTTTTTCATGATTTAACAAGAAGACACTTCTCCCCAGTGGGCCAGACTGGTTTAAACCACTTGTTCTTTCTTTATTAAATGAAATCATCATTTGAAAACTACTCCCTGTATTTATTCAGGTGTGTTCTGCATGACGTTACAGTTTAATGATCTGAAACATTTAGATGTGACAAGAAAAAGCAAAAACAGAACAATACATCAAAGCACTGCAGCAAGGAATAATGAAATTAATTCCTAAAATAAGGAAAATACTGAAATTTCTGAAGTAGTTGAAGCTAATTTTCACAAAAACATGCAGGTTAGCTCAAATCTACAGCTAAAGCTGAAGGTGAATGTTTACTGATGGAGAGAAAACAGGAAAAAGGTGCATTAAACTCGTGGTTTCCAGTGTCTGCAGCATTCTTATGTTTTTACTCATGCATGTAAAACACAAACACACACACACTCATGTACTTTGTCTGGCCCGTCACAAGACCAGATGGCATTAGGGGTGTTCCAGACAATTTACAGACTGTGTGTGTGTGGAAAAGAGGGGGTTGGTAGTGAATTAAAGCCACACACACACACACACACACACACACACACACACACACACACACACACACACAGAAGCAGGGACTTGGCAGTGCCACTGTAGTTGCAAGCCCTGCCAAAAACCGAGCCTAAAACAAAAGCCGGGACGAACCACCGTCCTCCTCCACTGTCTCACCCCGCGCTCTGAGCCGGATGGTTCGACCCGCTGATCTCTGTGGAGAGGAGGCTCGCCGCTCTGGCACCACATGCGAGTCAAACCCAGGTTGCAACGAGAAACGCCGAAGCTGAGGTCCACGACTCGGCAAACGGCATCCCTGCCCGACGAGTCGGAGCGAGGATAGGAACGGCAATGAAAGAAAAGCAGGAAGTGTTGGGATGAGGACGGAGGAGGAAACAGGATGTTTTGGATTTAGACTTGAGGGTTACAAAAGACTATTCATTAACTGATGTGCAGAACTGAAGCCGTAAACCGCCTGTGGCTGCAGTCAGGAGAGTTTATGCTTCACATCTTTGATTTTCCTGCTGCAATCATCAGCTCTTCTCTTCCATGCCTGAACATAAGAATAAGGACGTCAGGCAGAACGCACAGCGCCTCGCTAAAGCACATGGTTTTCCACATTCTGTCGCTTTACAGCCACAAAATCTCACCTATCAGGACTTTATGAGCCAGACCAACACAGAACAGTGCATAATCAGGAAGCGTGGTGTGCATTTGTGTTCTCCTGGATTTAGTTCCATCTTCCCATAAAGTCTGACCAGTTTCCCCACAGCATAATGCTGCCACTACCATGCTTCATAGTGGGGATGGTATGTTCTGTGATGAGCAGAGTTAGTTTTACACCATATGGAAAACTAAGTTTGAGATAAAAAGCTAAGCACCCAGAGAGAAACGGCTTGATTTGGACCTTATCTGGTGGAAATGCAAATCCCTCAGGAAAGATGACTTCTACTTAGTTCGACCAAGCTCCCTGATATTTATGTCCATTTCTGCGTCCTGTAGGTATTCACAGCAGCTCCAGCACAGTTTCCAACATCCAAAGGCAGCAGAAGTGGTTTTGATTCTCAAGTAAATAACTTTCTTTGCATATTGTGTCTAACAGAACATCAGTAGCTACAATATACTGGGATTAAACGACCACCGAAAGAGCAGCACTACTGAAGACAATTATGTGCAACGAGATGATGAAACAGGCAAACTGACCGGGAGCAGAAAAGGAGGATTACAGAAATAAAAGAGACCAAAGTGAAACCCAACGAAAGCTGAAGCAAAAAAAAAAAAAAAAAAAAAAAAAACTCAATTCAAAAATCAGAATATGACAGGTTTCCTGTTAAATAATCCGTAATGCACTTTGTGTAACATAGCTTACGTATAAAAGAGAAAAATTAAAAGTAAAACCTTCAGCTTCTGTAAGACACTTTTTTGTTGCCATTAAACAGTATTTTGCTCTGTAAAATGTAAAAAAGTATCTAGCTTAAGTGTTGGGGCTAGCTTAAAGACAAAATGCTGCTGTCAGCATCTTTGTTGTTTCTCATGTAGAAAAAGTCTTCAGTAATTCCTTCAAGATACATTTATATAAGAAACATAATAATAATAATGAGAAATACAGATGAGATAGCTGAAAAAGAGCTTCACTATGGTGCATTTTTGGCTAGTTAGACACCAGCTAAAGATGAATGCTACTGATATCAGGTACTGAGGTGTCGCTGTGGACCTGATCAATTAAAAATAGCTTATGATTTTTAAAACCAAACAAAAACTAGGTTCAATTCTGAATAACAGTAATATCTGAAACATGCATGCGAACAGTTAGCACTTAGCCTTACATTCTTCCTTAACTTCCTTTTAACTCCCAGGTTTAAGTCCAGAGAGGACAGATACACATTTAAAGTGTTATTTCAGCGTACTTATGTTGTTTTGTCTTTCTGAGATCACAGAGGAGGAACCGGAACAGGAAGTGTGGAAAAGGAGCAGGAAGAAAGACCTAATGCTGAAGGTTAGGAGTGAAGCTGGAGTACAGCACAATAACAATACGTCACAGCAGGACAGGATGTTTTGAAGTAAAAATACCCAGAGAGTCACAACAGGAGTCTCAAACCAAAACTTTAGATTATTACAGTTATATCCAAAGGTCTTATCAAGCTTTTATTGTTTACAGTTGGTAAAGGAGCATTTAGCTCAATCTATAACTCATCGCAAATAACCAAAACAGACTGTTTCTGCATTCAAATTATTTTTATACCATTTTATTTGGATCTTAAATATGGAGTCAGGGCATAGCTACAAGTCTAAAAAAATAATAAAAATGAGGTGTTGAAGAGATTAATGACCTCCAGGAATTTAATTACACTGAATTGTATTTCTTATAAATCACAATAGGTGTAATGGTTAAAAGACAGAGTTAAAAAGGTCAAACCTGTGTTTTTGCTTTATAATTCAACTGCCATTTTATGTAGTCAGTTTTGTTTTGTTTTTTTTTTTTTGTTTGTTTTGTTTTGTTTTTTTTTTTTTTAAAAACAAATCTTTGGCTGTAACTTTACATTTTAAATGGTCTGTTGGGGAAAAAAAACAAGAAGCAGTGAGAACTGATTTTCTAATTTTTTAACATCCAAAACCACAATTTCTAAAGGCTTGGAAACGGGCAGAGCTCCAGCAGGACAGGATGGAAGGTCCAAACGTAGTCATTTTGATACTGTACACTCATTTTAAGATATCGAAAAAGTACTTTTAATTCTAACTGACTGAATAATTAATGTAGTGCATGATTTGCCTTCAACAAGACTTTAACTTAGCTTGTTTTTGGGTGACTGCTGGCCTTAGAGTTGAATCTTACTAAATGAGGATATTACTAAAACGTTAATTTCATTCAAAACTTGGAACATATCAATTTATTACCCACATATAGAGACATGTTCCAGGTTCTCATTCAGTGGTGGGCACTGCTAACTAAAAGGTTCACTGCATTAACCCTAAAGCACCAATCATCAACAGTTTTGCTAATGCTAAAGTGCTATATCAACATTGCATTTAACAGAAGCTAACGCAAAAGCACCAACTTCACCATGACATCAGGTGTTACAACATAGCATAGCATAGCATAGAAGCTTCAATAGGTTCAAATCCATCACTGCACATCTTCCACCATGGTTAGTGTTTCAGGAAGTGATTCTTTAGAACAGAACTTTCACTCATGGTTTCAGTTTTAGAGTTGCTAAGTTTTGCTAACTCTGTTGCTGATTTGGCATGATGACCCACAGTAGGGATTCTGTCAGAGAGCAAGCAGGACTGATGCATTCTGGGTAGAGAATAATGTCACACAGAAACATCTAACTGAAGAGTTCTCAACAGTCGAAAACCAAAACTTCAACACAGATGTTAAAATATATTCAATTGAAAGTTTACAAACAGCCAAGTAAATTAGCGCTTTTGAATTTATCCGTAAAATTTAGAGGAAGCTCAGTGCGCTAAACGCTAGCAAAGTTAGCAAAAACACTAAAGCGCTAAGCTAAAAATTAGCAGAGTAGCAGATTAGTGTGTCTACCACTTTGTTTATTTCTGTTAGAGGTTTATGTTTTACATCGAATGAAAACTCAAACTTCTGTTTCCTTGGAAAATTGGAATATGACATAAGACGAATAAAAGATAAATTTTTAACCTTGCAATGTTAGGTTACACCCATGTTATGACTTCGATTAATGCAGGGAAAACTGCTGACTTGACAGTCACTGACTACCTCCCCAAGGAGGATAAGCCACAATAGATCATTGCTCAAGAAACTGGTTGTTCACAAAGTGCTATATAGGTTTACTATTCTAAGGTTTAGTGGAAGGAAAAAGTGTAAACACCAGAATGAATAATGTAGGGGAGTTGAAGGCCGGTATTAAATAAATCTGGGTTTTCCAAACTCCTGAGCAGAACCACAGGCTGATCACCTCCCTGTGACGCCGCATTGATGCTAGGCCCAGATTTCTGTATTAAAATACTTTTTTATTGGTGTTATGAATCATGAGATCTGTAATTAGTTGTCTGGGCAGATGGGTTGACAGCAGAAGGGAGGATAAAGAGGTCAGACTTTGATTCTCCTCATCGATCAGCCCTTCTTTCTCTGGTGAAGCACCTCTCCAGCCCTCACACAAACACCCGACTCCTAAACCCAAAACACACAAGTTGTGATGCTCCCACAACAAGTTAGCATGTCGCCCTCTTGCACTTACAAGCATAAACACACACATGCCCTCGCTCACACGCCACCGCCTCCCAGAATAAGTCTGCTGCCTCTAATTGGAGTGGTGTTTGTTGCAGAGAGGTGTTGAGCGTCGCTGTAATTGCCATGCAGGCGGGTTTGACGTTCCCCGTCTCTTTATATTTTAAGGACCCGGTAATTAGGCTCCATGGCGGCGACTGTGCCGCCGCCGCCGCCGTCACCGGCACAAGCGAACAGGTGTGGGAACCGGCAGCCGCAGACGCGCGCGGCACCTCGCCAACGTCACGGACCGACCGCGGAGCGAGATGGGGAAGAAGCCGCTCAGCCGGCGGCGAGGAGAGCCGGAGACGCGAGGCTTCACCAAAAGGATCCGAGCTGAAGCCGTGATCACCGTAATGGGTGGAGGTGAGGCTGAGTGGAGGGGAGGAAACGAGCAGATTGTGTGAGGGAGCAGGAAAAGAAAAGACACCTGTGAATGTAGCTAATAACTCAACCACTCTCACTGGAAGCCGGGATGTTTGCCTTCTCCTAATCAGCTCCAAACAACAAAGTACAGGGGTGATGTCATTAGTTTTTCAGGTATTTCAGATAATAAATCAGTTCTAATGAATGAACTGAAATTTGATTATGGAGCAGAAGAAGTCAGGAAATAAGTTAATCATCTGTGTTTGTCTCCTGAAACCTGCCACAGATGGAGAACTGCCTCGGAAACAAAGTTTTTAAATTACAGGCAGGATAACGAGAACCTTCAGATAAAAAGTACACCCTTGCTGGTTCCGGAGGATTTATGAGAGGAAGTCGAAGGTCCGACCCCGGAGCTCCACCTCAGGTCGCAGGGAAAAGGACCGCAACGCCCAGCGCCACGCTGGCGCCTGGGAGGCCTTGAATGAGCCGTGGACTCCGGAAGCTTGGTCCAAACCGGGTCACCAACCGGACGACGATCCCACAACGTCCAGAAAGGATCGCGATGAAGGTACAAAACAGCCGACGAGCCCAAACCCGGACCGAGAGCCGAGACGAGCTAATAAAAGCTAGCAAGGGGCAATTCAAAGAACTTTATTGATCCCAAAGGGAAATTCGTTGTTGCTGTAACTCATTTCATCCAAGGTTTCTTCCAAGAGTCGTTGTAGATGCCTATGGTTGTGGGCAGACAGGATCTCCAGTAGCAGTCTGTATCACAGCGGTTCTGAAGAAGCTTCTGCTTCACAACAGCTGAGTGTCTTCGCTCAGTCTCATGAAAAGGATGCTCGGGGTCCATCATTTCCTTGATTTTAGAAAGAATCCCTCTTTGCGCCATCATCCCCAGTTGTTCCACTGTCGTCCCCGGAACAGAACCAGAACCAGAACCAGCCTTCTTTATCAGCCGGTTGAGCCTTTTTAAGTTCCTGGTTCTGAGACAGAAAACAGGCAGCACCTCGCGCAGATATCTTGAACACACTGGAAATAAGAAAAAACTTCCAGTTATGGTGAAATAATCTGCCAGTGGAAGAAGACATTTTAACTTCTAACATGGGAGAAACGTCTTGTTCTACAGATTATTTCACTGTAACTAGAAGTTTTTCATCAACATCAAGGAATTACTGACTTAAATCAAGCTCCTATATCTGCTGAAAACTTGCTGTAAGTTAGTTTTGTCGTATTTCAACTGTGTTGAAGACATCTGAGCTGGAAACTAGACCAGAAATACTCGGTGAGATTTTGTGTTTTTGCCGTATGGAAGACAAAAAAAGATACCAAACACAATCCCGAAGTGGGACGCTGAAGCTAAAGCTAAGAGCTCAGCACCTCTGGGCTTCAATCTTTGACGATATTGTAATTTTTGAGCTGCCTGGAAGACAAAAAAAAGCAGCTCAAACAGATTTAAAACGTTTAATTTGACTTGATTTCGAGTGATTCTCTGAGCCCGAAGTGGGACGGAGACGCTGAAGTTACGAGTTCAGCACCTCCGGGCTTCATCTTCGGGGAAAACATATGGAGCGCCGACTCGGTGGCGCGCCGGCCCGTCGGAGCACGTCGGTCTCCTGAGCTTCAAGAGACGGGAGAGGAAAGGAGGAGAAACCGGGAATCCACGCCGAGCACTCACAGGCGCTAACCTTGAAATCACTGCCATTATTAGAAAAGTCATTATTAGCATTAGAAAAGCAAATGGGGCTAATAATATTTGCCATTATAGCTAAAAACGCCTATTAATCCCTAATCCGCAGCACAATTAAGAGCATGGTTGGGTGTTTTTGTGAGCCGTTCTGCACCGCCATACCAGGGAAAACGAGACAATTTAGCTCAGAGGCGGCGGGGAGGTGGGGGGGCGAGCACTGCTGCTCTCCGTCTCTATTCTGAACGCCATCAGCCGGGGCGGCTTTGAGTGACGGGCGGAACGGAGGCAGATTTGACTGAATAAAGACAAGAGGGTGGCGGAGGGGGCGCGTTATCTGCCTCGGAACAAGTGCATCAAATCAAACGGGAGAGGGGATATTATTAAAGCAGCCCCCTTTTTGCTCCGCTGCGAACTGTGACTTAATAAGCCATGCCAATTAGAGGAACAAAAATCAGGCACGCCATCGGGGCCGTATCTGCCCTCGCCCAAATTCCCCCGCTAACGCGTGAAGCTCGCTGGCAGAGGCGCCGCCGATGACGCCTTCCTCCGTTTGTCTTGGGCTTTGACAGCGAGAAGGGAAATAAAATGAAACGGGGCAAGGCTTTTTCATCTGGAAATAATTCCAGATCAACTGAAAGGCAGGGATATTTATAACCGTTAATAAATTCAACTCCAACGCTGAACGTGTCGGAGAAAGAGCATTGTTTGTGCTGTCAACGTGGAAACACAGCAGTTTAATCCTCCTTACTGGTTCCCGGCCTCGCTGGGAGACTCCAGCAGCCGACGGCACAAACGGGAGGCGAGCCGGTCAGACCGGTGAAGAAGCAGCCCAACTCGCCGTGTCTTCAGAGACAAAACTCTCAAGTCATTTTTCATAAGAACGAGAGCTGGGCGATAAATCGATTCCACCGACTGATCGAATTTCTGGTTTTTGAAGATTAAATTGTTGAAAAATCGATGTTTTTCCACCAAAGCTCTCCTTGTGTTGCCGTGGCTCAGAGTGATGTCAGCGCGTCCAGGGCGGCCATCTTGTTGGACGAGCCTGTTTTACGGCTTCTGTTTGTTTGGACTCTGAGTTCAGGTGGACTGTGAGGGAGCGTCAGGGCGAAACCAGCGAAAATAAAAGTCATGATGTGACAAGAACACAGTCGCAGTGATATGAGAATAAAGTCGGATTATTGGAAGAACGAGGTCGTAGTTTTGATTCATGGGTCAACCAGACCTGTTGTCGTATCAGCCTCAGGTCTCCTGGTTCTGGTCTGCTCTGCATCCCCAGAACCAGAACCAAACACGGAGAAGCAGCTTTCAGCTTCTATGCTCCTCTAATCCGGAACAAACCTCCAGAAAACTGCAAAACAGCCGAAACACCGAGTTCCTTTAAATCATATTGATCAATATTTTCTATGTACACTTGCTTGATGTTTTTAGGATGTTGTAAATAAAGTAGACCGAGACAGGAGAGCATCAAGCGGAAGCAGCCACCATGGTGACGCCGGAGGAGCTGCAGCTCAGGTCAGCTGTTCGTCCTGAGCTCCATAAATCTGATCTTCATGGAAGAGCAGCAAGAAGGTCTTTGCTGAAAGAAAACCACGAGCCGTGTGGGAGACCCCGCAGAGATGTGGAAGAAGATGCGCTGGTCAGACAATAGCCAGCTGCAACCTCCTGTAGCTGACATTGTTCATCACTCTGAAAGAAGAAAAATCTCCACTGTGAAGCATGGTGGTGGCAGTATCATGGTGTGGTTAGTGAGAGGTGATGTAACGATGGATCCAGGAAGAAAACCTGTTGGAGGCTGCAGAAGACCTGAGGCTGGGGTGGAAGTTCGTCTTCCAGCAGGAGAACCACCCGGAACATCCAGCCAGAGATATTATGGGATGGTTTAGAGCAAAGCTGATTCATGGGTTAGAATGGCCTAGTCAAAGTCTAGACCTGAATCCAACTGAGAATCTGTGGAAAACCTGATGTTCTCCATCAAATCCAACTGAGCTGCTGATGTTTTACAAAGAAGAACGAGGAGAAAGCTTCAAAGCTGGAAGGCTGAATTCAGATGCACTCCACACTTTTCAGATCTTCAGTTGTTTAACATGTAATTTTCCTTCAACGACAAAACTCTGCACGGACGAATGGATGGATGGATGGATGGATGGATGGATGAACAGACGGACGCTCAGAACGGCACCGAATAACTCGTCTCCAGTTTCATTCCCTGGTCCAGTCCGGGTTCTGGTTCTCCTCCAGAACCTTCCGTCCCGCCGAGCTCTTCCCGTTCGATTCTTCTCTTCCAGGAACTCCGAGCAGGAAGGAGGATTTTCCTCCAAATTCACTTTCTGGTCGGTTTTTCTTCCGTCTCACAGCGAAACCCTGAAAAGGATGAGCGGCGGCGGTTCTGACAGGCAGAGTGAAGCTGCAGGAGATTAGCAACACACACACACACACACACACACACAGTCTGAAGCGCGCTTTATCTTTCCAGGGATGATCCCAAAATAAACAACAACGACGGCGAAATCTCTCAATAATTAAAACGCCTAATCCACTTCCTGGTTGGCGGTGACCGTGGGCTGCGCGCGTCAGCCGCCACCGTGAGCGCCGCCCGTTTGGATGCTTTTGTGCGTGGAGGTGAATTTCTGGCCCGGAACGAAGGCGTTAATTCACGGAGAGGGAAGCTGTCATTTGGGAATCCAAGCTCATCCCGACGACGCTGCGTTCAGGAAACAAGTCGCTCATTGTGCTCGAATCAAATCGAACGTTAAAACGGGTTTTAGTCTCCCGCTTTCTGGCCGTTTTATTCATTAGCTCGGGGCTGATTTAGCTTCAGATTCCTAAAGCCCCCCATGCTTCCCAGCCAGGTTTCTGGGGGGCTCATTTCAATGCCTCAGCAACAATATGAACAGATTTGTAGAAAGAAAATGACGGCTGAGCTTTTCGCCAGATTAACGTGAAGTAACGAAATGAGGAATTGCAACGCTGGCAACGTTGTCAGCTAAAAAAAAAAAAAAAAAAAAAAAATATACATTAATAGAAAACGTCACAAATTACTTTCATTTTGCTCTTTAACCCAACAAATCAGAGTAAAAAAAGAAAAGTACACCCTCTACACCCATTTAATCGAAATTATTTTTAGCTACAAAAACAGATCTCACTCTGGGGTTATTAGTAATAATTAAAAAAAAAAAAAAAAAAAACGGTAAAATCCAATATGTAAAAAAGTAAAAAAAATGTAAAGTTAAAAAAAAAATCATAAAAAATATTAAAAAAAAAAAATGCTGCTCACAAACATCAGCAAAAAAATAAAATAAAAACAAAATGGAAATAAAAACAAAACAAAAAAATATATATACAAATTTTTTTAAAATGCCGCTCTGGACCACACAACTGATATCAGCAAATAAATAAAATAAAAATAAAATAGAAATAAAAAAAATGAAATAAAAACAGATTAAAAGCAAAAAAATAATTAGATATATACATAAATAAAAATAAAAAATGCTGCTCTGGGCCACACAGATGTGTTACCACAATGCCAGGTTGGAAAGACACCAGCAATGACCTCAGAGCTGCTGCCCATCAACCTGGGAAGGGTCAAAGGTCATCTCCAAACCATCCGAAATCCATCATCCTGCAGAGAGGAAAACACCTCAGACGGCTACCAGTCTTCCCAGTAGTGGACGTCCCAGCAGGTTCAGCCCAACGTCAGAGCGGGAAGCTCGCAGAAACGACCAGAAACCCCGGAGCTCCACTTCCACAGGCCTCAGTCAGCAGGTTAAAGGTCATGAAGCTGAACCAGCATGGCTGCTTGTTAGGGCTGAAGGAGAAGACCTCCTGTTTGGTCAAAATGTTTGAAAACAAAGACAGAAACGGCGAGCAGCTGGAAAACTTCAGAGCAAAGCGTCTCTCCGCTGCGTCTTCAGCTTCCCCTCAGGCTGAAGAGAGTGTCCTCCTGTCCGTGTGGTCGTCATCTGCAGGCCGAATCAAAGCGCCACCCAACCTCCCAGAGCAGATCTGTCTCCACTCCCAGGCCCAGAAACGGCTCGGCCGTCTTTACCTTCGTGGTTTTATGCAAATATAAACCATAAAAAGTCCAAAATGCAAGGTTTAAAGTTGACGGGCCATGTTTGATTTACAACAGCTTCGTTAAGCTGCAGGCACGTCTCGATAAATGAAAATTTCATCAAAATTTATTTTGTTAATTCCATTAAAAAAAATAAAATAAAATAAAAAATGGTGTATTAGGCCATGCTAAGAAAAAAAAATTATGAGAATAAAGTTGTAATAATAGGAGAATAAAGCCATACAGAACGAATTCTCGTAATATTACGACTTTTTTCTTGTATTATTTTGACCGTCGTACAACATTTTCTCGTAATATTACGACTATTTTATGATGACTATTCTTGTACAAATTTTTTCTTGTAATATTACGACTATATTTGTACGACTTCTCGTAATATTACGACTTTCTTGTAACATTATGACTTTATTCTCGTAATATGATTTTTTCCTCGAAGTATCATGACTTCCTTCTTGTGTTATTTCAACTTTATGCTCGTATCATTTTAACTGTTTCTTGTATTATTACAACTTTATTCTAGTATGACTTCTTCCTCGTAACATTATGACTGTTCTACTATTTCAACTTTATTCTCGTACCATTGTGATTATTCTTGTACGACTTTTTTCTCGTAATATTACGACTTTCTTGTAACATTACGACTTTATTCTTGTAACAAGACTTTTCTCAAATTATTATGACTTCATGTGTTTTTTTCAACTTTATACTCATACTCTCGTATTACAACTTCATTCTCATCCAGCTATTCTCATATTACGACTTTATTCTCATGATTAACTTTTATTTTTGTTTTCTTAGTCTGGCCCTAAAATTCTGTCATAAAAATAAATTATACCGTCTTTGTGTTTTGATTGCATTTTGATGATAATAGCTTACAGCTAGTAAAAACCCCACCACACTTTTTCCTTCCACTCAACTTTCCATTCCATTTGGATGCAGAGCTCTGTAAGCTTCTTTAGTTCTGACCTATTCCCTCCATATGGAGTGACTGATCATTTTCACTGATCTTCTAACGACCTCAGAAACTGAATTTTCTTTCCTGAAAGCCACAATCAGCCAAATGACCAGAGGTCTGAAATATCTCAGTCAGCGGGTTCCGAACTGAATCACTCACATAAATTGAACTTTGATGACCTTTAGCTCCAATAATAGCCTTTTTTCCAATGAAAATCTTAATTCTGGCAGATTTTTAAATCCAATGTTTTGTATGAACACAGCTCAAACCCAAATCACGGCTGAACTATGAAAGGACCCCGCTTGCTCTGGGCATGCCCCAGCCTCGGGCCTCGCCCCGGCGTTTGGGAACCTCTGCCTGGTGGTTGTGTAAGCCTATAGGGCTCTAATTAGCTGCATTCACAAACAGCAGCAGGCTCATCAAAATGCCGAGGCCTGCAGAAAGCCACAGCGGGGGTGGGCAGGGTGTGTGCGTCGTGGTGTACATGTGTGCACGGGAACTGGGGCGTGATTTGACCTCGGAGAGGAGTGCACGTGTGTTTGTGTGACACAACTGCGTGAATCAAACGGAAGAAGATGATTCCGGGTCTGAACCTGAGGCCCCAGCAGCCGCGGCAGGATTTCACGTCGCCGAGTGCGCCAGAGCTGCCAGGTCCTTAAATCTGTCGTCCTTCCTCCGATTTGCATGCGCGGCATGGGAGCAAACAACCTCTCCGAAAACCGTGGCGCACAAACAACAACAAGCACACAACGGAGCGGTAAACAAAGGCGATACCTCGCCATCCCTCTGTTCCCCAGCCAAGGAACAAAATGGCTTCCGAGCTTCGTTTCGAGGCAGAGCGAGCGAAAGCACCCCGTTGTTTTCGTTTAAAACAGGAAGCGTCGTCTGGGCCTGACGGACAGAGGTGGAACTTTGGTCTGAGGAAGCATTTTATGACATCTGAAATCCAAGAAAACAGGAGCAGGAGGTGCAGGATCTGTGCTTATTAATTAAATCATCTGCAGTCACTGACAGCATGTTGCAGATTTAATCATTATCCTCCAAGATCTGTCTGATGCAAAGACTCAATTTAAGGCATGGCTGAAATGTTACTGTAACAATTAGAATACTACAGAATGAAAGTAATGAATTTAGGGAAACCAGCAAAGCTGCAACTGCCAGGGCGGAAAGACATCAGCAATGACCTCGCTGCGAAAACAAAACTTACCGAGTATTTCTGCTCTAGTTTCCAGTGAAAGTAACTTGAATACTCGAAATAAGACAAAGCTAACCTAAAAGTAGCTTCTCAGCAGATATAGGAGCTGGTTTTAAGTCAATAATTCCTTAATATTGATGGAAAAGTTCTAGTTATAAATGAAATCTACCAGTGGAACAAAAATTTTTCCCACATTATAAATTGAAATATCTTGTTCCACCTGCATATTATAATATTAAACAATTATTGACTTAAAACCAGCTGCTATATCTGCTGAAAAGTTACTTTTGTCTCATTTTAAATTTATTTAAGATGTTTTCACTAGAAACTAGACCAGAAATACTTGGTAAGATTTTGTGTTTTTGCAGTGCGGAAGACGAAAAACATAAAAAAAAAAAAACTGAAACAGATTTAAAATGTTAAATCTGACTTGATTTTAAATGATTCTCTGAGCCCAAAGTGGGACGTAGACGCTAAAGTTAAGAGCTCAGCAACTCTGGGCTTCAATCTTTGTTGGGTTTTGGGGAAACCTGACCATATAAGCACAGCTCAGAAATCAGAATATAAAAGAAAACCACAAACTTGGGGAATAAATTTGACTTTTAGCTCGAGTTTTAACCGGGAGACAAAAAAACCCAAAAACAAACAAACAAAAAACTAAAAACAGATTGAAAAAAAACCCCGTTAATTTAGACTTGATTTGGAGGCCAAAGTGAGACGTAGAAGCTAAAGTTAAGAGCTCAGCACCTCTGGGCTTCCACCTTTAACAATATTGTAGTTTTTGAGCTGTGATAGGTACAGTTTTCCCAAAACCCAACAAAAAAAACCTACAAACTCCAGTTTTACCAAGTATTTCTGGTCCAGTTTCCAGAGAAAATATCTTGAAAACATTTGAAATGAGACCAAACCAACTGACAGTAGCTTCAGCAGATATAGCAGCTGGTTTTCAGTCAATAATTCCTTAATATTGATGAAAAAGTTCTAGTTATAGTGAAATAATCTGCCAAGTTAAATGTCTTGCTCCACTGGCAGATTATTTCACTATAACTAGAACTTTTTCATCAATATTAAGGAATTATTGACTGAAAACCAGCTGCTATATCTGCTGAAAACTTACTTTTAGGTTAGTTTTGTCTTATTTTAAGTGTATTCAAGATATTTTCACTAGAACTAAACCAGAAATCCTCGATGAGATGTGTTTTTGCCGTGCTCAGCTGTTGCTGCCCATCAGTGTGGGAAAAAGGTCGTGCCATTTCCAAACCATCTGAATACCATCATCCTACAGAGACAGGAAGCTCGATCACAACTGGAAAACAGCTCGTCGGCTGCCAACCTTCCCGGGAGCAGACGTCCCAGCAGATTCAGCCCAGGATCAGAGCGTGACGCTCGGAGAAGCACCGTCTCAGACTCCACAGGCCTCACTTAGCAGCTTAAAGAGCATCTGAAGCACGGTGGTGGAAGGCTGATGATTTGGGCCTGCAGACCTTGCAGTCATTGCTTTGACTGGTATGCATGATGCAAAAACACCAAGTAAAGTCAAAAATAGATTAAAAATAACTTTTCAGCAAGATATATAAATGTTTTAAGTCAATATTTCTTGAATATGGAAACAAAAAAAATAGTCGTTCCACTGGCAGATATTTTCACATAAAACAGGAAAAATGTCTTCTTATACGTGAAAAACAATCTGCCAGTGGAACTAGAACTATTTTTTAATCTATATTCAAGAAATATTGACTTAAAACATTTATGCATCTTGCTGAAAAGTTACTTTTAAGTTAGTTTTGTCTTATTTCGAGTGTACTTAGATGTTTGCACTGGTTAAGTACACCAGATAAAAACACTTGGTAAGATTTTGTGTGTTTGCAGTGCAGGGGTGTGGTCAGACAACGCCGAGGCAGAAAGACATCAGCAACGAGAGATGAGAACCAGCTGTTGCTGCCCCTTCATTTCTCACACAGTCTGACGATCGTCATTCAACTGAGAAGGATTCTACTCAGATGGAGCCATGAAGGACAGAAACCCTTGAATCAGCTGTGAAACACGGCGGTTGATGGGTGATGATTTAGAAATGCAGTGATTGCCACCTGCAGGAAGGCCAACCAGAGACCGTTTAAGGAAACCGAATGGTTTTGGTGTTTATTCATCTCTTAAGAATGTTTTATTTCTCTTTTATTGAATCTGCTGGTATGGTGCGCTGGTTTGGGAAAGAGCAAACCGGTACCAGAGATCTTTCATTCCTTCCGCTGTGAGGTTTTTAAATGATTCCAGATGAATTGTGCTGTTGGAGTCCTGATAAATTTGTAAATGTGTTTTCTCCACCTCTGGAGTGTGACTGTGTTATTGGTGTGTGTGGATTTTGTTGCAAATGAATTGCCTCTTGGGGACAATAAAGTATTTGAAATTGAACCAAACATGAACTCCACTGCAGTATTCCAGAACCCAGCGTTAGGCCATCTCTCAGACAGTTGAAGCTCGGCTCAAACCGGGTCATCAACAGGTCAACGATCCCAACTACAGCAGCAGATTCACACCAACAAAGGCTAAAAATGTGTTGCATTGACCTCATGAAAGTCCAGACCTGATTAGGAAGCAGTTGTGAGACCTTCAGGGAGCTGTGCAGAAACAAATGCAAAATAAAGAAACAAACAAACAAACACGTCACAACACAGCTAAAACAGCTGCATTCTCGATGCGCTAATGCTAACTTCATTAGCTACAGATCCCATATGAAACTATTAGCTTAGCCACACGCCAACTGGTGCGACACCTCAATCTATCGACACTGACTCACAAGTTTAGCTGTTAAATAAAACTTTAAAACTCTCACCAACAAGTCCTCTCATCCTCGTGTTGTTCTCACCTAGCTATTTTATTAGCAAGCGCTCTGATTAGCCAAAGCTAATGATTAGCCAAAGATAGAACATCAGTTCCCCTTTCTTAGCTGGGATAGACCGTTCCTCCATGAACTAAGTTACTAGTAACTGAGTTTCTCATGCACAGGTTGGGGTGCTTGTTTTGTGTATACACAACTTGGGTGTTTATTAATGGCTAAAAAAAAATACATCATCTGAGTTAAGAATGGTTTTAGCTAGTTCCATCAATGAGCACTAATATGTGGAAAAACTGTCTTTAATAGCATGAAAAATAGCTCCTTCTTTCCATTAACTCTAATCATAATACATTTTAACACGAGGTAAATATGAAATTTATTGGTTTTTAAAAGGAAATAAGTGACAAAGCAACACATGCATAGAAGAAGAACGTTGACGTCACACAGCAGCACATTGTTTACAGAAGTAATAATGGACGCCGCCATCTATGGATTGATTTAAAAGTTGTTCAGCAATGGAGCCAATAGTATTGTCACAAGATCAGAACAAGACGAAGGAAGCTCTGTAGAAAAGTCTTCCACAAATCAAAGCTGCACAAAATGGATTGTTTTGGGGGGTGAAAGGACCAGAACCGGGCTGTTCAGACTGACATGAAAAAGTCGGATATGGATAACATTTTCCTGTTGTGTGAACGTAGTCTAAATGTTGGTTGGGTGTAGTCCCACAAATAGAGCCATCTCCAAAGCTGGTCAATGGAAAGCTGGCGTAGTGTGGCTCTTACAAATATACTCCAGAAATTAATTAATTTATCTTCAAACAAGTGGGAAAAATCCTTAAAGTTAGATTAATGTTTCCTTAAAAGCTTCTCCTACTGCCGTGTCAACAGAGGGTGTATGAACACTCAATCTGACGTCAAACCAAGACACAATGAACCAAACAATGTTTCATGGCTTCTTCTCACTGATTACAAGGTCCCAAATATTTCAGGTTTAGACCCTAAAAACATCAACATTAGCAGAGCTGTAACCTTGATCAGCACACAAACATTCACAATAAGCCAGTTAAACAAGGGCTTAATAAAAACAAATGGCGCCAACCACCATTAACCATAACAATAGTGTTGCAGTTATGATTTTTGTTGCAGAAAGTGCATTGGTCAGTATACTGGTGCTGACTGGGCAACATGTTCCACTGCTTTTGAACCCAAACAATGCATGTAATCACCAGTGTTATGGACAGCCACTGATCCCAGTAACACACAAGGGCAGGAAAGGATAAGAGCAGCAAATCAGAAAAACAGGAAGTCTCCATCAGGAATGAACATGAGCAACAAAGTTTATACAACAACAACAACAACAAAAAAGAGACCATATAAACACCTTGGGGTCTTGGTCGGCCTTGGAAATGTTACCAAATATGTGCTGCAAAGTCAGCAGAAAGTCCGTTTGAACAAAAACAAGGCTTCTCAAGTCAGATTCAAAAACGAACCCCAACAAATAGACTTAATTTTGCTGTTTTAACAACATTTTTTGAAAAAAAAAAAAAAAAAAAAAAAAAAAAAAAAAAAAACTCTGTACAACTATTCCAAAGACTTTTTGTGTATAAATGAGCCATGAAAATCAAACCAAGCATCCTAATTTCTCAAAGAAAATGATGCTCGACAATGCCCCCAAGACTCGACTATTCAGAGAGGTCCAGTAGAAAACCCAAAACTGCATTGCATGAACAGAAGATTGCAACCATCGCAGGAATATTCAAACAGCCATCAGCGAGCAGGTGTAGGGGAAGACAGAGAGAGGACTGAGGAAAAAGAAAGGATTAAAGAGGAAGCAGAAGAAGAGGAAGACGGCGACAGGGAAGGGGGGGGAGGGTTAGTGACGTACTTGAGCCGGAGAAATGTCCGCTCCCCAGGGAGGTGGGTCCGTTCTTTCCACTGCTAACAGGAGGGGAAAACATCTACAAGACAAACAGAGAACAGATTACCTCTGAGAGCACTGACGCTGCAAACAGCAAGAAACATCTCTACAGTTACATCACTGCACTGTGGCATGAAAGGCTTCCCTCCAAAACCTCACCGTTTGACAACTACAGCTGGACTTTAGTCACCAGCTCTACTGCCTTTTAAATGATTTTCTAAATTTTTAACTAGTTTTGTCTTCATATGACTTGGACTGGGTATTATGATGCTTCATTACCAACATTTCTCATTTTGATTATCAAGCAGCGTCCCTTTAATGCCTAATTAGGGTTAGTTTTAATCCTTGTAAGGATTTGATAATAGGAAACCTTCACTTGTTTCAAGTCACAAGCATGTTTCAAATTATCATCAAACAGCAAGTCAAGAGGGGTCAGTTCAAGTCTAACCTGAAATTAAAAGTCAGATTTTTGAATTGGCACGGAAGTCCAGTCTAACAAAAGTTTTGGCAAGTAAATCTAAGATAAGAGACAAGTCAAAGATCAAGTCCTAAATCTCAAAACACGTAGATCCAGGGCCCACAAACTGACATCTCCGTGCAGCAGGTGCAACACTGACTGATTTACCCAGAGTCAAACCCTACACCAAGATGGTCAAACTCTTGAACCAGGTCTTGATTCTGGTTAATTAAGTCCAAAGATACTGTGAGTATGTGAAACACGAGGAACAGGTAATGTTTTAGAAGTCAAACGTCAGAAATCCCAACTCAAAACAAACCAGTACAATAGTTAGTACAGTAGTTCAAGGGGCCAAGAACTGTCCGAGTCCATCATTCACTCATCAGATCCCAAGTCTGGCACAATTAAGTCCCACAACAAGTCAAAAGTGCATCAATGGTAGAACCAAGAATGACAAGCAACTCCAGGGCCCTGAAAGACTAAAATCAAGTCTTTCAGGTTTGCTGGACCTGTCTAGTCCAACAAGTGTGAAACCAAGTTTAGTTCCAGGTAAGGCACAGGTAATGTCCAAGAAATCAAAGTTGAAGTCCTAAATCAGTACCAACAGGTATGTTTGATGCACAAAAACTATATCTCCATGTAACAAGTTGCAACACTGACTGATTTACTCAGAGTCAAACCCTACACCAAGATGGTCAAACTCTTGAACCAGGTCTCAGTTCTGGGTAATTAAGTCCAAAGATACTGTGAGTATGTGAAACATGAGGAACAAGGAATGTTTTAGAAGTCAAACGTCAGAAATCCCAACTAAAGACAAACCAGAACAGTAGTTCCAGGGTCCAAGAAAAGTTTGAGTCCATCATTCACTTGAGATTGCCAACTTCTACTTCAGAGCCCAAGTGTGGTACAATTAAGTCCATCCAAGTCTGCTGGACCTGTCTAGTCCAACAAGTCTGAAACTAAGGTTAATTCAAGGTAAGGCACAGTTCATGTCCAAGAAAATCACAGTACAAGTCCTAAATCAATACCAATAGGTAGGTCTAGGGCACAAAAACTGCATCTCCATGTAACAGGTATAACACCAAGAGGGATTTATTTAGAGTCAAGCTATTTAGGTCCCAGGTCCAGTTCAATAAGTCCACAATTATGGTTGGCAAGTCCATGATAGAGGACAAGAAATGTCGTGTAAGTCATACATCAAGTCCCAACTTCAAGACAAACACATAGTTACAGGGTGCATCATTCAAAAACAACATATCCGGAGTCCAAACCTCACAAAAGGATGATAGCGCTCAGGTAAGGCCCAAAAAGCACGAATTTATCATAAGTAAGTCCAAGGTAAGTCACAGCAGTCCGAAAACCAAATATTATGCTGCAAACCAGGACTAGCATGAGAATCTAGGACCCTAAAACTGGATTTCCATGCAGTAAGACCAATATCATGATCTTATATGGAATAAAATGCTTCATCAAGATCAGCAACATCATAGTCAAGTCTCCTGTCTAGTCCAACATGACAAGAAATATGGTGAGTGAGTCCAGCACAAGGTACAGCAGGTCAAGAGGTCAAACAATGAGTTCTAAACCCAGACTAAGAGTGATTTCAGGGGCCTGAAGGTGCATCTGTAAGAAGCAAGTCCATTTTAAAAATCCTCCCCATCTGGAGTAAAACTCTTAGTCAAGATTGGCAACATCAAAATCTGGTCCCATGTTTAGTTTAACAAGTCTAAAGGAAAGACAAAGTAAGACACAGGCAAGGTCCAAAAACACTCAAATTATGACCAGCATTTAGTTTCTGACCTAAAACTTAGTACACATCAATACCAAGTCACCCAGATTCAAATCATAAGTCAAGATGGGTAACTTTCAAGTCAGGCTCCACATATCAAGCCCCAAATAAAGACCAACAGGTACATCCAGGGGCCAAATCCTGGCCCAAGTCCAAGTCATGTCCAAAAAGACCAGTGGGAGGATCAGTCAAGTTTACCCAAAGACAAATGTATCCAGAGTCAAATCCCTACTCAGGGAACTTTTGAGTCAGGTTCCAAGTCCAGTCCAACAAGTCCAAAGGTAAGGTGAAACCAAGGCTCAAGATCTGAATCTCTATATCGACTGATATACAGAGACACATTCTTAATCAAACTGTTACATCCAAGTCAAGCCTCCAGAAGTGAGACCAAGTTAATTAACATGTCATGTCTACAAGTCAGAAATAAAGGCTGTTCCAGGCTCCAAACCTTGCATCAGTAAGTCCAAGTCCAGCAGCAGTCAAACCCAAAGTAAACAACAGTGACTTTCGTCAACTTGTGTTGATAAAGCACCCACGTTCAGCATCAATGCTTTTTTTATCCAGAAGCAAAACTTAAGAAGAGGCCTCAAACTTAGTCAGGTTCCAGGTCCCAAACTTTCTCAGTCCGGTCCCAATTACCAAACTTGGTCAGGTCCCAAACTTAGTCGGGCCCTAGTTTAGTTTGACAAATAAAAAAAAACATGGTGATGCTAAAAGAGCAACAGGTATGTCCAGGATGACAAACCTGCCATATACCAAACACAACATCAAGTCTGATTTATACAGGTCTCCAAGTTATGATTCCTAAATAAGGAACAAGTCAAGGCAAAAAGGTTTAGACTTGTTCCATTCCAGGGATAAAGTCTTACACCTACAAGTCCCTCATTCAGAGTTAAATACAAGGTAAATAGTCAAAAGCAGGTCCGAGTTCTGCATTTACATGTTACGACTACCTCATTGACACCTGTTTAGCTTTTACTTCGAGTCAGGTCCCCAGTCTGGTCCAACAAGCCATAGATCAAGTCCCTAATCAAGTTCAAAGAGTCTAATCAGTTCTTTTGTCTAAAGATACCAGATCCAAGTAGCAAGAAAGTGTTTATCATCGAGAGCAGAGGTTCCCAAAGTTGGGTTGTGACTCAAGCCTGGGGTCTTGACATCCTCTTTAGAAATTGCACTCCAGATAAAGAGAACTTAGAAATAGATAAAAACAGTTTACAGGCCATTGATCCAGTCGTTATATGACTGACTTGGTAGAAATGCCTTTATACCCAGTCAACGGTTGGAATCACGAGTCTCTTTTACTCCTATTCTGCAGGTCGGAAGCCGAAAAGTTTGGGAACAACTGGCTCCGAACTCAAGGATCATCACGTCAAGGTCGAGTCTACCCTTAAAAGTTGACTAAACATCTTTTATAAAAATAAAACATCTAAGGTGGGGTGTTCTTGGGGCATGGGTGTCCCACTTATGGGGAAAACACCCAAGTTTTTCCTCCAGTTTTGCACAAAAACTGAATCTCAGTGCACAGTGAGACTGATGTAACCACATATATCTATGAGAGCAAACAATTTGCAGTGTGTGTGTGTGTTTAAATATCACAAACGTTTTCTCAATATGTAGTCAGGCACATGCTCAACTCTGATAAAGTCTCGCTCCGTTTGCTCTCAACTCAGGCTCTCCTGCTCCTCATGTATGGAAAGCCAGGAGGGCCAAAAACACTCAAGCTCTGATATGTCTTTCACATGCAAAGTAAGTTTTTTATGTGCAAACAACTGTGTTCACAACTTAAAGCCAATCACAGTCAGTTGGTTTTCATCGAATCGGAGTATTCACTGGATAAAGAATCGATCACAACCAGCAAATCAAAATACTGCCCCAAGTGGCAGAAATCACAAAATGTTAAGATTTAAGAAACACAAAAAGTGTGTAATATATACATATATATGTATAAAAAAAGTTCAAGTTTGTAGCCTAAGAATGCGTAGTTAAGCATACAAATGTGTTTACTTTTTGAATTTCAAGTCATATTCTAACATTTCTTGAGCTACTATAATATGTAGAAATATTTAATAGTTTCATTTAAGATTTTTAGACCCAGTCAAAGTAGCTCAACCCCTTTTCAGTCAAACACACACTTTTTAAAAGCTTGCTATGCTATGAATTGAAGCAGAGATGTATGAAAGGTTGCAGGATACATGCCCTGAAGGCCTGGAGGCGGCCAAACTTGGCTGCAGACGAAGGTTCATCGGTCCCTCCAGGTCAGAGCAGTCAGGTAAGCGGAACCATGACTGACGGTTTTCTGCTTGACGCTTCGGTCACATTTCAGCGAATGCCCAGTCCTCATCATAAGAGACAAAACTTACAGGAGTGCAAAACTAATTTTTCATTCCTCCATCACAGGAATCACCTTGGCCAAACGTGTGACGGTTTATTTTGGAGTGAAGCGATTCATATCGGACTGAAACACTGCAGATAACCATCACACCTAGTCACCACCTGCTCTACACGTCTACAGCGAAAGCACGAGCCGTGTTAAACCGGCGGAGCTCGGCCAATCAGAGAGACGCGTCTGACCCTGAGAGATAACATCAGGCCTGCGTTTCTGGGAGCGACGCCGCCTTTCCGGGTTTTCAGAACGCTTCTGCTGGAAGACACAGGCACGGAGAAACGGCGGGCCTGGGAGAGCGCTTCGTTTTTAATTCAGCCGCAGCAAACGTTTCTGGGGATAAAAGATCTGAATCGGGATTATCAGCATCTCTATCGACACCAACTGCTCTGAGGCGCCGGTGTCGACTTGTGGCGCCATAAAGACGGATAATCGCATAAATTACAGAGAGGAGGCACGTTTTAGCTGCTGCTGCCCTCCTTTGTTTGAACGCGATGGATGCCGTTTCACAGAGGCTGACTGAAACTGAACAAAACCAGTCAAATATCCCACCAGAACCTTTATGCAACAGAATTTCACATATTCACATGTCAAATATGAAGTTTTTTTTAAAATTTGTCATTAATCTAGCAGGGTTTTTGTGATGCACAGGCTCCTGGAATATAGGAAAATAATGAAAAATGATTGAAAAAGTGGGAGCATTAGGTAAATAAACGGCGATATTAACATTCCTACAGTGAGCTGGGTGAGTGTGCAACATTAACTGCTCACACTGGTTTTACTGGACTTTTATTGGCCTGTTTATTGGGACGTGAGCTGCTGTGTTTATGTGGCTGCACAGGGATCTCAGATCAGACGTCAACAAAAATGTTTTAGTTAATTTTATTTTTTAAAACCACAAAATTATGTTAAAAAGGTCAAAACTACCATTTTTTTGTTTTTTTTAATTGTCAGCATTCTTTATGCAATAAAATAAAAGCTTGTCCAAAACATAAACCTTTGTGAACAACAGAACAAGAAAGAAAATAAAAATTGTGAAAAAAAAAATAATTAAAAAAAGAAAATTAAGGATTAAGCTATTTGAGAAACTGAAATAAATTATTGGGGTTTTTTTTAATGCAGACTGAATTATTTTCCTATCATTTTACTGCAGGCCTCGTTCTATTTTAAAAAAGGAGTTAAAGGTGTAATTTAAAACATTTTTGTTTTATTATTTTTATGAAAATGTCCCTTTGCAGCCACTTTAATTGCACAAACTGGCCTTCCCTGCTTCTGTCTATTTGCGGTTTGCATCCCTATGCAGCATCAGCACACATGATGCATCTGGACGTTTCATAACAGCCTTAATCTGAGGGTTTTCTTCCTAGCTGCGTTGTATTTCAGGGTGTTTCAGTTTCTCTTTTCCCTCCTCCTGACAAAAGTTGCTCCCAGAGGGGGAGAGGCGCAAGGATGAAAAAACATGGCAGAGAGCTGGGGGACTCTATTTCCTGTCCGTCAAGTTCAAAACACAAGCTGTTCATCACAAACAAAGAGGAAAAAATAATAAAAAGTTTGGAGATCTAACCTCCTGCTGCAGAAAGTGCAACAAATTCACATTTTTTTGGTCATGCATGTTCAAATTCCAGCATCGAGCATTTCTATTCTGTAGAGCTGCAGAGCGCAGAAACTAACTAGATGCTAGAATTCATGGTCAGAAATCAGAATAATCATCATCAGGCTACACATGAACAGGGAGAAAGAAAAGGACTTAAAATGAGATATACTACCATGGATGTTGGGAACATTTTCAAATCGCTGTTTGGCATCTACAAGACAACAAAATTACTGATGCAGCATCACAATTGTCTGCACACACACACACACACAGGCAAAAAAATCAAATTCAAACAACAATATATGCACAGAGTTTGTTTCTGCAAGTTATTCTAAAACAAGCATAGAAGTTAAAGTGAAAACAGTGAGAATAAATCCTGGATCAGTGCATGAAAGTGGCCGCTGCAGCCCCGCGAGCGAGCCGGAGAAGGTGCGTCTCCTTACCGCGCTGAAATCCAGCAGGTCGCTCAGCTCCTTGTCCGTCCCCAAAGCTGCCATCCGCTGCTGATGATGATGCATTTTAGCAAAATCACACGGACCTACAAACATGGACACAGCAGAGACGGATAGACGGACAGATAGAGGAGGAGGAGAGCAGGACAGATTGATAGATGGAGAGGAAGAGGGAGAGAGGAAGAGGAAGAGGAGAGGGGTTTCTGTGCGCACCGGGTCGCTTTTTCCTCCACAGCGGAATAAATCCAGTAAAACGAGCTCAGAGCCACGATCGCAGGTCTAGTTTTGCTTCATCCTCGGAGCTGCAGCTCACTTCAGTCCCGGTTCCTGGTTTCTGGCAGCAGGAAATAAAACAAACTGACAGGAAATAAAAAGAAGAGGGGAGTGTTTTCGCGTGTTTTTCCCCCACTCGCTCTTCTTTTCCAGCCGAAGCGCAGCTCGGGGGGGGGGGGGGGGGGGGGGGGGGGGGGAGAGAAAAAAAAAAAGAAAAAAAAAAAATCACCTCCTTTCTGCGTGTTTCTCACTGCGCGCGCGCGCGTGTGTGTGTGTGTCAGTGGGAGAGTCCAGGCGGGCTGAGCGCTGCTCCCAAGCCGGCTGGCGGTGCCCTCCTCTCGGCTGCGGCTGCTGGAGATCCCCCGGTGCGCAAGACGGAGCCCATGTGCGTGAAGCGCTGCCTGTGCGTGAGTGTGCGGGGCCACCTAGCTCACAGCTGCTGAGGCTGCAGGAGCGGCCAGAAACTCTGAGCACAACTCCTGCACGGAGAAGGGAAAATAGATCTGGTGCTTTGATTGACTGGCTGCTTGATGCGGTGATTGGCTGCTTTCATCCGCTGTAATTAGGAAACACACAGGTGCGTCTCAGTGAATTCCAGCATCACCGAAAATGTCCTTTATTTCATTAATTCAGTTCAAACTCACATATAGATTCAGTCCAGACAGGGGATATATTTAAAGTTTTTAATTGTGTTTGTTTTTACTGCAGAGTTTTGCAAGAAAGAAAGAAAAAACACATAAAACCAGAACAAAACTGGATTTTTAAACAAGAAATATTCTGTTATGGGAGGGTAAGCCACAAAAAAGGTCATTGCTGAATAATCTGGTTGTATATATTAAAAAAATATGAGTGGAAGGTTTAGTGGAAGGAAAAAAATGTGAGGAAAAAGGTGCAAAACAGGGAAAACACTCCAATAAAGAATTATTAACAAATACTAACATTAACATCCTGCATAACGAGGGTAAGCAATACAGTTTAATAGCTGAAGAAGGTAACAGTCTAGGGTGCTGCATCCATGTGTATTAATGGAAGGTTAGGTGGAAGGAAAAACTGTGGCAGAAAAATACAAACAACTAGAATAATTGCAGCTTTGAGAGGATTATGACATAGTGTTTGAAGTTCTGGCTCTTCCAAACTATAATCTGTTTTTTGCTCAGAGGAGCTAGCCCCTTTAAGAACAGCAGAAAGCCCAGTCTGGAGTCAGAGCCTCACTCAGCTGCATCCAGGACATGGGCTACAGCTGTCAGTTCCTTTTTATTAACTCTACAGTCGCAAAACGTAACATTTTTTGATCCAAGAAAATTGACACTTTCCTCAAAAAGCTGCTCATCAAATCCTGTACTTGTCATCTGCCCTCTGGTGGAAGATCCATGTACTGCATGTTGGCTTCATTCAAACCTCAGGAGTTTTCATGCAGTTCAAACCCCAGTTTTGACTGTTACTGGAAACTATATACATATATACACATATATGCATATATATACGCACAACTTTAAAGTTCATCCAATATTTCATGGAGAGATTGTGATGAAAGTTGTGTTTTTCTGGTTTTTTAGGGAATCGCCTGTTTGAATTTGTGTTTTAAAGGCGAAAACAGGACCAGAGTTGCATTATTAACGTTTTACACCTGGGACACACTGGGAGAGATAGATTTGTGTTCATATTAGCTGATCAGTCAACAGTGCTGTTGATCATGAGCTCTAACACAGAGTTGTTTAATAAAGCTCTTTCTTTTTGTATCAGACAGTAAATGTGAACTGAAGACTGTCCGTCAGGGGTCCAAAGCGCTTTTTCCACATGAAAGTACATTTTGCATTTTGTGGAAAGGTCCCGGTTCTGGAGGAAGCAAAAAGAAAAGATTAGTTCTTACGGTAAACAGGAAAGTGAACTTTTCGACATTCTGTCGTTACACTTTTTTAAATTCTGGAACTGAACATGATTTGGAGCTAAGGCGCTAAATAAACTGAAGTGAAAATGAAATTATGTGGCAGGTCAGCGCCAAGAGGAGCAGGACCGTCGAGCAGAAGGAAAAGGACTCAAGGTTTTCAAAGCGTTTCAGAAGGTTCAGTGTGCATCACCAGCAGCAGCTCTTCCAGGGTTTCTGGAGTCCTCAAACATCTCCAGCTCAGTCAGGCTGGGCGGAGAGCGACTGTGGACATCAATTCAACTCTTCCTGCAGATTCTCATCTGGATTTAGGTCTGAACTTTGACTAGGCCATTCTAACACATGAACCTGCCTCTATGTTTAGGGTTGATGTCTTGGTCTTCTGGAGCCTCCAGTAGGATTCCTTCCTGGATTGTCCTGATTTACCTCCATCCAGCTCTCCACCAACTCTGACCAGTTCCCCCACAGCATGATGCTGCCACCACTGATGGTGTGTTTTGCAGCTCTAGCTTAGGAGTTCAGGAGTTTTGGTGTCCTCTGAGCAGAAGTCTGCTGATCTTTCAGCTATCAGCTCTTGGAGGAGTGCACCACTAAAGGTTGCCGTGCCAACAGATCCTCCCACCTGAGCTGTGGATCTCTGCAGCTCCTCCGGAGTCACCATGGTGGCTGCTTCTCTGATCAATACTCTCCTCCCGGTGGACGTCCATGTCCTGGTAGGTCTCCAGGTGGCCCATCCCCTCTCCTTGTCCAGATGATGATCGATCCTTCAGCTCTCAGGCTCCTCTCCTGTAGAAGCAGCTCCCAGTTTTAGTCCGTACTTTCTAGACGAGGCTGAAAACCTTCCTTTTTGATAAATCTGATCGTTAGACTGGCTGAGGTTATCCTGAGCTATTTCTGTAGCTATGCAGCTACTGACCCTTCGACACTACGTCACCTGATGACGTCGAGGCGCCATGACGGACGTCGGAAGTGACAGACAGGAGTATGGAAGGGAGCCATTCTTTTCCCAAGTTGTTTCTCCCAGCGTTGCCATGGCTTCCACTTGAACAAGTCGAGCTAATTCGTCTAGCTAGCTCGTAGCTAGCTTAGAAACCGACCATACCTTCTCCCTCCTGACGTGTTTGTTGATTTGATCAAATCACCGACATGATTTCTACCACTGTGTCATTAACGGAGTTTCCCCTTAACACCATAGCGACTTGAAAACATGCAAAAGTCTCGATGCTAACCAGTTGTTTTCGTACATGCTAGGCTACATAATGGCGGGGCGTTCTCTCCATGGTTACTAATGATTAGATGCGTACCTGCTCCATAGTGCAGTATTTGATTGCATCTTACTAACTTATAAAGTACATGATCGTTCATCTTCTTACCTTGTAAGAAGCGTTGGCTGCAAATCCGTGAATACACCGAGCGCTGCTCGTCCTTACGACTGATGTCTGCTGTCCATCGCCGTCTTTCCTCAGCAAAAGGTTTACGATAAAACGACAAGTTTGCTTTGTATCCTTGTCTGTTTGCGCAGCAGCCTGCGACCATTTTAACACTGAAATCCACTCAATAAAAGCGATATTAGGCGACCAACTGTTTTTGACAAGCTTTACAGGAGTTGAGGTGCGTTTGTTGTTTTGACGTCCGTCATGGCGGAGCGGGCCGCTTCTGAAGAGCGTGGCGTCACGTGGAAAGGGTCAATAGGCTGAGGCTGCTGGAGGACAAACTGACCACTTTTTCTCACTTTCTTCTCCTACTACTCTCCAATTTGCATTATTTGCCGTCATTTCAACTGTTAACTTTTTGTTTTCTCTCAGTTATTTTTCTCTCCATAGAAGCTACACACCTGGTCTGGCGTTTTGTTTGCCTGTGAGGCCTTCCTGGAGGAGGGCTTCAGCTGAGGTAATGCTGCCATCAACTAATCGTTCTCCTTCTCCTGCTGTTAACTTTTTACTTCTCTCTAGCATAGAAAGTACTCCTGGATCAGTGCTTCAGTTTCTCTCTTATGTCTCTGCTCCGTCTTCTCAAACCCCAAGTCGGTCGTGGCAGATGGCCGCTGGTACTGAGCCTGGTTCTGGTTCTGCTGGAGGTTTCTTCCTGTTAAAGGGGAGTTTTTCCTCTCTACTGTCGTCACATGCATGCTTGGTAGGGCTGGGCGATAAATGGACTTAATCGATTAATCGACTTTTTTACTTTTGAAGAATTAATTTTTGGAAAATCTGGATTTTTTTTTTTTTTTTTTTCACCAAAGCTCTCCTTGTGTTGCCGTAGTTCATAGTGATGTCAGCGCGTCCAGGGCGGCCATCTTGTTTGATAAGAGTGTTTAACAGCTTCGGTTTAATTTGACTTTGGATTCAGGTCGAGTATCAAGGCCGGGCTACGATTATTTTAAATGAAAATAAAGACATAATGTTACAAGAATACAGTTGTAGTACTACAAGAATAAAGTCACATGACAATAAAGTCAAAATAATACAACAACAAAGTTTTAATATTGAAGAATGACAGTAATTTTATGAGAACTCCAGCATTTTTATTTTTTTAACAAAAAAAGAATGAATGAAGCTTTTTTCTCATTAAAACGACTTTTTTTTCATAATTTTAAGACGCTCTTCTGATAAAATTGTGATTTTATTCTGATTATGACTTTATTCTTGCAATTAAACAAAAACTCCTACCGCCTGGTCCTGATACTCCGTTGTACAACTCAGAGACGGGATGACTGAAATAAAAGCCACTTTTTGAAAATATTTTGTAATTTGTAATTTTCTGTTTTAGAAAAGAAAGTGAGAAAAACCCTGATTAAAATCAGATCTGGTTTGAAATAATTGTTGATTTTATTTTTAAGCCGTATCGCCCAGCCCTACTCCTCGGTATGACGTTTTGCTGTGAAGTCTTGTTTCTGCTGTCGCCCCCTGCTGGTCTGGAGGAGTGAACGCTGCTGTGAATAACTCGACGCTGCCGGGTTATTCAGCTCTTGGACTGCTCCCCAGGATCGGCTGGAACGACATCTGCTGCGAGCTGGCTCTGTGGAAACAAACCGGACTGACTCAGAGCTCCGGGAGACGTTCAGGCTCTAAGCCTCTCCGGAACGTTCTCCCTGACCCGTCTGAGGATTTCCCTGCGGGGCGTCGGAGTAAAGGGGGATAAAAACAAACAGCGAGCGAGCCGAGCAGTCCTGGGTCGGTTCTGACAGCAGCACCGGGACCCGGTTCGGTGGAAATAACGCCTCCGTGCACCCCAGCCTGCAGGCATAGAGTGAGTGGCCTACTTCTGCAAATTACACCCTGCTTGTGTTTTCTCTGAGAAAACTCCACAGAAAGCAGCTCTCGCAGGTGCAGGAGCGACATAAAGGGGGATCTGTTGGCCTAAATGCCCCCCGCCCCCCAACCACCTCCAAACCGAAAGTTATGCAGCTTCACTCTGTGCTCAATCTGCCTCAGAGGCTGAATGTTCCAGCTGCTAGCAGGAGTTATTGGGGCGAACTCGCTGATAGCAGCCACGCTAAAAAGAAAGTACACCATGTTTCAGTTTTAAAGCTGGACGGGTCAGGATGTAAAGATTCGTGATTGAAACATGAGCAGAAATGACTGAGGAGGGTATTTGGTGTGAAAGAATCAAACCTTTAAACACAACTTTGTAATCCTCTTAAAGCTGCAATTATTCCAGTTTTTTTTCTGTTTTTCTGCCACAGGTTTTCCTTCCACCTACCTTTCCATTAATATGCATGGGCACACCACTCTGAACTGTTTGCTTCTTCAGCAATGAAACTGCCCTCGTTGTGCAGGGTGTCAAGGATATTAAGGTTTTCATTAGCTATAAGCCATAATTATTAAAACTGGCAGAGATGAACGCCTGAACTACATCATTCTGTGCTTAATGAATCTATTTAATTTATACACTTTTTTATTTTTTGTAATTTAATCACTTAAATAAATTTATTTACAGATATGTCATTAATCGAGAAGTTATAACTGTTATGGAAATTTTCCTCCTACATTTTTTCCTTCCACAAAACTTTCCAAAGATATACTTGGCCAGCTTCTAAAGCTTGTTTCTGGAGAGAAGAGGCTTTCTCCTTCACCCCTTCCAGCAGCCATATTGGTTCAGAGTCATGACCTCTAACCTGCTGCCTGAGGCCTGTAGAAGTGGAGCTCTGGGGTTTCTGGTCGTTTCTCTGAGCTTCACGCTCTGACGTTGGGTTGAATCTGCTGGGATGTCCCCTCCTGGGAAGGTTGGAGATGACCTTTGACCCTTCCCAGGTTAAATCGGCAGCAGCGCTTGCTTCTCTGAGGTCACTGCTGATTGCTTTCATCATTCAGTATTAAATAAATATGAACATAAATAGACCAAATATGAATTTAAAATATTTTTATAGTTATTTCCTGCTATTGTCTCAAAACTAATCCAATCACAGATACCATAGACGAATTCTGCAGATGATGTTCGAGCATTTCAAACAACCAAACACAAACGCAGTGTTAAAAGAAACACGATGAACAGAATGAAGAGCGCTAACAGTTGGACAGCTGCAGAAAGTATGTCTACCATTAAATCATCATTTTAAAAAGCCCAAAGAAACAAAAAGAAGCAACTGCTACTGATGCTACAAGGTTTACATGTGTGGTGCGACAGAAATACATTTTTTTATTTGTGGGATTCTCTGCAAATTACAGCAGTTTTGACAAATTAATTCCTTGGTTTACCTCAGGATGGATGCAGCAGAGCAGGAGCAGAGACCTCTATTATCAGCGTGTGAAAGGAGAGCAGAGTTACGTAACATTTACAACAACAGTGCCTGGTTTAGTCTGAGTTTTAGCCTTGAAACGCAGCGGGAACACACAGTTACGGTCTGACACCAAACACAGTATCTCTGTCACATTTGGGTCAAAACCAGACAACAAAAATCAGCCTTCGTAAGTAAAAGATTTCACCTGACATGACATCTGGAGGTGGAGCAGGACGGGGGACAGTTTCCACTCGGGTTCCTCAGCCTCAGCCGACGCTCTGAGAAAATATCCTGCAATAAAGTCACACAGTTTGTTCACTTCTCCATCTATCACAGCCTTACGAAGGATACTTTGGAGCTTATTTAAGAGAAAAAAGTTCAACAGAAATGTAGAAAGTATTTTTCCAGTCTTTTTCCTTCATGTGTTTCAGAAAGAGTGAATGTGATTCATAGTTTGCTAGCTTTAAGCAAAGCTAATCAGCTCCTGTAAAAGGTGATCAGAGATGCTAGGAAAGCTAAGAAAAGCTAAGCTAAAACAAGCTAAGCAGCAGAAGCCACATAAAAATAATCAAATAAGACCGGCTAACATCAGCCAGGATAAGGATAAGGAAGTAAAAGATAAAACCAAACACAGGACATGCTAGGAAAAGCTAACAGAGAAAGCTGTTGCTGAGGACCCGAAAAGCAGCAGGAAGGAGGCAGACGCATGATGGTTCGACGGAGTATTATGGCCAGGCTGAGAAAAAAATAATTATGAGAATAGCCATAATATTTCAAGAAAAAAGTTGTACAACAAGTCAGTCACGATATTACAAAAATGAAGTCAAAATAATGCAAGAATAAAGTCATAATATTACGAGAATAAAGTCGTAGGACATAAAGTTGAAATAATATGAGAATAAAGTCGTAATAATACAAGAATGTAGTAATAGTTTGAGAAAAAAGTAATATGCGAGAATAAGGTCGTACATAGTACGTCAAAATAAAACAAGAATAAAGTCGTAATATTACGAGAATAAAATCGCAAGACAGTAAGTTGAAAAAAATACGAGAATAAAGTCGTAATATGAGAAAAAAAAGTCAAAATACAAGAATAAAATCGTAATATTACAGAAATAGTTACGAGAATAACCTCACATTACAAGAATAAAGTCGTATGACATGAAGTCGAAATAATACGAGTTGTGATATTACTAGAATCTCTTTTTTTGAAAAGAAAGCGAGAAAAGAAATCAAATAAAATCGGATCTGGTATGGGGGGAAATATCGGAGATTTTATTTTTAAGCCGCATCGCCCGGCCCTCCCTCCCTGCCAGCGAATTGTTTTCGCGCTGTCTCAGATCACAGAGTCGTGATTTTTGGGTTTTGAAGAGCATTAAAAACACGAACACCACAGATGTGTCTGGAAAGTTAAAAAGTGTGGTGACCGTTTTTAGCGCTGATACAGACCAGCTTTCTTCCTGGTCTGAATCAGCGCTAATAAAAACACACACATTTAAACACAAAAGCCCTGCAGGAAAGCTGTGCAAGCAAACACACAGCAGCCGTGGAAGCACGCATGCAACACACACACACATGCATCCCCTCTGTGGTCCATAACAGCGTGTTTTTGCCAAACACCTGTGTAATCGTCCAGCTGTGGGGAATGGTGGGAAGGGAGGAAGGAGAACCGAACACCCCCCAACTCCACCCAGATCACTCGGAGCCCGCCTGCATCTGAAAAGCAAAGCTTTATTGGACCGGAACAAGAAGGGTTCTGTTCAGCTTTGTTGTCCCTGTTTTGGGCTCAAACGGTACTGTAACGGCTCCAACTGCCGTTATATCAACCAAACACCATAAAGGTGAGACGTCTGTGTGCTTTTCTGTTTGTTTGCAAAAAACTTGCAATTCAGACATGATTTAATGGGTCAGAACTTCAAACAAACCAGCATTCTGGCACCGTACCTCCAGCTCCAGGAAAGAAGTTGCTGAAAGCGCCATTTTTAAAACTCCCCTGTTTGTATCATTTTTAATTTTGTTTCACTTAAAGCTGCAGTTTGTAACTTTTATAAAATAAAATATATAAAAAAAAAAAAAAAAAAATTCCCTTCTCACCCTCCACGGGTGGTCTTTCCCAACCTCTGAGCTCGGGTCCTCTACCAGAGGCCTGGGAGCTTGAGGGTTCTGCGTAGTATCTTGGCTGTGCCGAGAACTGCGCATTTCTGGACTGAGATGTCTGATGTTGTTCCTGGGATCTGTTTTAGCCACTGCTCCAGCTTGGGGGTGACTGCCCCGAGGGCCCCGATGACCACAGGCACCACTGTGGTCTTCACCTTCCAGGCCTTCTCCAGTTCCTCTCTGAGGCCCTGGTATTTCTCCAGTTTCTCGTGTTCCTTTTTCCTGATGTTGCAATCGCTTGGTATTGCTACATCCACCACAACGGCTTTCCTCTGTTGTTTATCCACCACCACGATGTCCGGTTGGTTCGCCATTACCATTTTGTCTGTCTGGATCTGGAAGTCCCACAGGATCTTAGCTCGGTCATTCTCCACCACCTTTGGGGGTATGCCCCACTTTGATCTCGGGGCTTCCAGTCCATATCCTGCACAGATGTTTCTGTACACTATGCCCGCCACTTGGTTATGACGTTCCATGTACGCTTTCCCTGCCAGCATCTTGCACCCTGCTGTTATGTGTTGGACTGTCTCAGGGGCCTCCTTGCACAATCTACACCTTGGATCTTGTCTGGTGTGGTAGATCTGAGCCTCTATTGCTCTGGTGTTTAGGGCCTGTTCCTGTGCAGCCAGGATGAGTGCCTCTGTGCTGTCCTTGAGTCCAGCTTTTTCCAGCCATTGGTAGGATTTCCTGATATCAGCCACTTCAGTTATTTGTCGGTGGTACATCCCATGTAGGGGCTTATCCTCCCATGATGGTTCCTCCAGCACCTCATCCTCTGGTCCCCATTGTTTGAGACATTCGCTGAGCACATCGTCGGTTGAGGCTGTGACCTTGATGTATTTATGGATCTTGGATGTTTCATCCTGGACAGTGGCTCTCACACTCACTAGTCCTCTGCCTCCATCCTTACGGCTCGCGTATAGTCTCAGGATGCTGGATTTAGGGTGGAACCCTCCATGCATGGTTAGTAGTTTCCGAGTTTTAACATCCATGGTCTTTATCTCTTCCTTTGGCCAGCTTATTATTCCTGCAGGGTATCTGATTACTGGCAAGGCATAGCTGTTTATCGCACGGATCTTGTTCTTGCCGTTGAGCTGGCTTCTCAGGACTTGCCTTACTCGTTGGAGGTATTTGGCCGTGGCTCCTTTCCTTGTGACCTCATCGAGGCTGCCATTTGCTTGTGGTATTCCCAGGTACTTGTAACTGTCCTCAATGTCTGCTATTGTTCCCTCTGGGAGTGAGACCCCTTCTGTGTGGATGACCTTCCCTCTCTGTGTAACCATCCGACCACACTTCTCTAGTCCGAATGACATCCCAATGTCAGTGCTGTAGATCCTGGTGGTGTGGATCAGTGAGTCGATGTCTCGTTTGCTCTTAGCGTACAGCTTGATGTCATCCATGTAGAGGAGGTGACTGATGGTGGCTCCGTTCTTGAGTCGGTATCCGTAGCCAGTCTTGTTGATGACTTGGCTGAGGGGGTTCAGACCTATGCAGAACAGCAGTGGGGACAGAGCGTCTCCTTGGTATATGCCACATTTGATGGACACTTGTGCAATTGGCTTGTAGTTGGCTTCAAGGGTGGTTTTCCACATCCCCATCGAGGCTGCAATGAAGGCTCTTAGAGTCCTGTTGATGTTGTACATCTCTAAGCATTCAATGATCCAAGTGTGTGGCATTGAGTCATAGGCTTTCTTGTAATCAATCCAAGCCGTGCACAGGTTGGTGTGTCGGGTTTTGCAGTCTCGGGCGACTGTTTGGTCTACCAGGAGTTGGTGTTTGGCTCCTCTGGTATTTATGCCGATGCCCTTCTGTGCTGTACTCATGTATTTATCCATGTGCCCACTTATCTTAGCTGCTATGATGCCTGACATGAGCTTCCATGTTGTAGAGAGACAGGTTATTGGCCGATAGTTGGATGGGACCGAACCCTTTGAGGGATCCTTCTGGATCAGGATTGTGCGCCCTTCAGTTAACCATTCAGGGTGAGTCCCACTTTGTAGCAGCTGGTTCATTTGAGCTGCCAGTCGCTCATGGAGGGCAGTGAGTTTCTTTAGCCAGTAGGCATGGATCATGTCAGGACCTGGTGCTGTCCAGTTTTTCATACCTGAGACTCTTTCTTGGACATCTGCCACTGTGATAGTTACTGGGGCTTGCTCAGGGAGGTTGCTGTGGTCATCTCGTAGAGAGATTAGCCACTGTGCATTGCTGTTGTGGGTCGCCTCCCTTTCCCATATGCCTTTCCAGTACTGTTGGGTCTCCAGCCTTGGTGGGTCTGCTCTGTTGTTATTACCCTGCCATTGAGAGTACACTTTAGCTGGTTGGGTGGAGAAGAGCCGGTTAATCCTCCTGGCTTCATTTTCTCTCGTGTACCTCTTTAGGCGACTGGCCAAGGCTTGGAGCCTTTGTTTGGCAGTTTCGAGCGCTTCAGGTATGGGCATCTGGCTGTACCGCTTGGGTACTGGTCTTTTGATTGCACCTCTTTGGAGCTCTGACAATTGGCTCACTTCCCTCCTTGTTACCTTGATTTTAGCCTCTAACCGTCTTTTCCATGGTGGGTATTGAATCTCATGGTTGCTCCTATAGCCGAGCATCTCAAGGATCACTGATGCTGAGTTGTACACCAGCTCATTGGTTTCCGTTATGGTGTTGGTAGGGATCGTTCTCAATGCTGCATTCACATCTTCAATGAGACTTTCTGATGGTACTTCACTCAGCCGTTGTAATTGGCATCGGGATTGCCTGGTGTTCATTCGGGCCATGATCCTACCTCTCAGGTCAGTTGCTGCCTCGTTCAGCTGTGATGGTTCGTTCATTATTGGGGCTGCATACCCAATCTCCGGGTGGGGAGTTGAAGCTAACTCCCCTCTGACCTGGCGTCCTGGCTCCCCCTTGCCGTAGCATTTGTGTTGTACCTCGTCTATCTCAAGTTGTGACAGCATTTGCCGTTTGCGGATGTTGGAACACTGAGCTACTAGTTGTTTGGCAGTTAGTGTTGAATGGGGATGTCGACGTAACCATTCCTCCCGCATTCTTTGCATGTAACCCCTCTGACTAGGGTTACTTGAGTAGTAGCATTCCAACAGATCCAAGTTTTCACCTCTCGCCCAATTCCGTCTTGTTCCAGTAACCCATTTTTCGTGAAGGTGCCCTGGTTCCCCAGCACCTGACGCAGACCTTGTTTGGCCGGGCGACGTCTGAGCCGGCATGGCGTGTATTCCTTTATCACTCATCATGAGGTAGGCAGTAGCGCGAAGGATCTTGCCTAAGGACCCACACTGGATATCTCAACCAAGCGACCCGGCCTGGATTCGAACCCCGGTCTCCCGGGTGAAGGTCGGGTGACTTACCCATTGAGCTACCCAGCCGCTATATATATATATATATATATATATATATATATATATATATATATATATGGGTGTTTTTTTGTGCATATTTGTTAAAACCGTCTCCATGTGGTGACAGTTTGGTCTGAGACAGATAATCTGTGAACAGCTGGAGCTCCTCCACCTCCTCCCTGAGCTGCTATTGGTCTAAAGAAATGCTCCGCTCCCGACCTGAAACAACCAATCAGAGCCAGGAGGAGGGGCTTAGCGCTGCCAGTCACCCTCGTGTTCGAGCTACTAAATGTGCTAATAGTGGAGAAACAACTCACCGTTCCAGGAAAACTGTTTATCCGCCGTCATCGGTGACCATGCTAACTAGCATTAGCATTAGCAGTGGCGCGTACATGAGGGGGATTGGCAGCGCAAAGCCCCGCCTCCTGGCTCTGATTGGTTGTTTCTGAATGAATGGTGGATTTCTGCACTTAGTACTGGGAGAACTGGGAGAAGGCGGAGGAGCTGGATTTTTTTCACAGATTATCTGTCTGATATTATTCGGTCAAGACATCATGATCATTTTAATGAATGTATAAAAAAAATATTTTCATCAGCGTTACATACTGCAGCTTTAAGGCAAAAATATTAAAAACATTGATGTTTAACTTTTATAAAAAGTTTAATTACACATAAGCTTACTACTCAAAATACAGTATTTCCAGTTTGTCAAAGCTGCAATCAAACACAGCAGCCAAAATGTCATGTTCTATGTTTCTACTGAAAAATAAATAAATAAAAGCAATATGATCTGAACGTCACTGGACCACGCATCCAGCCTTTGAGGCCTTGAAATGTGTCCTTAAAAAATAAGATGAGTAAACCATGATTAGATAAGTTAAGGTATGCTAAACCAAGATAAGCTAAGTACAACAAACTATGAGGTAATCTAACACATTCAAATAAGTTAAGACAAACTATAACAAGCTCAGCTAAAGTATGCCTAATTTAAGTAAAACAAATGAGACAAACTATGACAAGCTAAGCTAAGGTATGCTAAATCTAGACGAGCTAAGTACAGCACTGTTGTACAACAAACTATGACAAGTTAAGCTAAAGTATGCTAATTTAAGTAAAACAAAAATAAACTATGACTAGCTAAGCCAAGGTAAGCTAAACCTTGATTAACTAAATACAATGAGACAAATTATGATTACCTAAGGTATGCTAAATCTAGATAAGCTAAGTTTAACGCTGTTGTACAACAAACTATGAGCTAAGCTAAGATACATTTAAATAAGTTAAGACAAACTAAGCTAAAGTGTGCTCCTTTAAATAAAACAAATAAGATCAGAAATTATGACTTGTTAAGCCAATGTATACTAAATCTTGACTAGCTAAATACAATGGGACAAGTTATGATTAGCTAAGCAAATAATATAGGACCAGACTGACCACGATGAACTCAGGGAAGCTAAGCGCTGAGGTAAGCTAAACTATCCTACGCTCAGATAATAGATGACTATGAACTGATGTTTACCTGAACATGTGAAGATGTGACTGAGGACCTGAATGCAGGTTAGATTTTTTTTTTAAATTTACACTTTTATTACCCATTTCCTATTATATTAAATGGTGAAATTATGTACAGTATTTGGTAAATGTAATAATTGCACTGCGGTATATAGGTACCAAAAGTTAGGCCTCTTTATTACTGAGTTCCCTGTATAGATGGATGTGTTCAGGGTGCAGCTGAGTACTTTACGAGGTGTATGCAAACACATTCTAGGCACCCCCCTGGGGGGGTTCAAAGCACAAACAGCTGTTAATTACAGAAAATGCTGACGAGAAATCATTTTTCCACCATCGCTTGGTGCCCCTACGCACCGTACATAGTGCATACCCACTTTTTATGCCACTGGATGTGTTTTGTGTAGAGCTGCACAGGATATCTATTCGCAGTCTTCAGAGCGATACCCATCACCACTGCAAAGGATGCAATATTTAGTAGGATATTCTAAAAGAAGATGATTTATTTCCAGTTCGTTGTTTAATTATGATTTCGTATATTGAGGTTTCATATTACATTATCTTGTTTTCTTTGAGTTGAAGCTGATGTTTTAGCAACCAGCTCGATGAATCTCCACCTCTGCCTGCGATGAGGCTGAGCGTCTCCACCTGTTCGCTCAGGTGAAAGTGACGATTATTAACAGCTCAAAACATCTGAGGAGAAACTGAAGTTCTTTTCATTCGGAGCAACCCAGCAGGTGTTAAATCTCACGTTTAAGCTTGTCCTCGCTGACGTTCTGAGAGTGAGGGTGGCTGTTTCAGGGGAGCAGAGGTCTGGGACGGGGAGGCGGGGCTTTGGCAGATGGCAGCAGTGGTTTACACAGGTGTCTCCAGTATGTATTTACTGTAAATGTGTGTGTTTGCCAGAAGGTGAAGGAGTTTGAAGGAGGGAGCTGAGGTTAAGTTCAGGTCAGTTTCTCACTTCTGTGAAGTTGTCCCGTCAGTAAACGGCGCTCCGCACACTGGCCAAATTCATCCAGAGCAAGAGACATGTTTATACGGAGGACGTAAAAACAGCACACTGACATTTGTTTGCCTGGTTTGTTTACACTTTACTACAGTAACTTCAAGATTTAGGTTATAAAACTATGTTCTTCTATCTTCATAAATACGGAAGTGTTTAACTGCCAGAGCTTGGAAATAAATTCAAGAGCGGCATCTTGTTTTAAAGAGGAACTTTCTGGTTTTATATGTTATTAAAACGAGACGAAAAACTCGTTCAAATGAGAGTTTCTTGTTACAAAACTCGTTAAAACTAAAAATTCTCCCGTAACAAGACGACTTACATCTTGTTATAACGAGAATATTTCTCATTTCAATTACAAAAGTTCTCATTTTAACGTGATGAGTTTTATATCTCATAAGGAGAAAGTTTCTTGGTAAAACAAGAAAACTCGTTATAACGAAATGCAAAACTCATTAAAACAAGAAAGTTACTTGTCGAGATGAGTTTTGTATCTTGTCATAACAAGAGTTTCTCGTTAAAACAAGAAAGTTTTCTCTTTAAAAGGAGAAAGGTTTATATCTTGTTAAAACGAGAAACTCATAAGATGCAAAACTTGTTAAAACAAGAGGTTCTTATAACGAGACGAGTTTTATATCTTATGAGAAAGTTTCTCATTCTAATTTAATATCTCTCTAGTTTTAGATCTCGTTATAACGATAGTTTCTCATTAAAATGAGTAACTCATAACAAGATGCAAAACTTGTTAAAAGGAGAAAGTTTGAGTTAAAACGAGACGAGTTTTATATCTTGTTATAAGAACATTTCTCATTTTAATGAGAAACTTTCTCATTTTAACTACATGTCGTTATAACAAGTTTCTTGTTAAAACGAAGAGTAACGATATGCAAAACTCGTTAAAATAATAAAGTGTTCTTATAACGAGACGAGTTTTATATCATGAGAAAGTTGCTTGTTATGAGACGAGTTTTATATCTCGTTATAATGAGATATAAACTACGCTCCTCTGACAGATTGTGACGAGTTAAAAAGGCATAAAGGAACTCACTCCGACGCCGGCTCACCGCTTCCTGTAGACGACATCCAAAAATCCCAAGAGGTGTTGCTGTTTTACAGCTGTGATCTTTCTTTAAAAGAAGATATTTTGGTTTTAATGAGATATAAATGTTGTGACGAGTTTTAAAAATTTCGTTATAACGCAAAAGTTTTCTCGTTTTAAGTAAATCCCGCTGCTGAATTTATTTCCAATCTCTGGCAGTTAAAGGCTTCCGTACATAAGCACCAAAATCATTTAAAAAAGTAAACCCTGGCAGAAATGAGACGCAGATCTGCCTGTATCATTGCCTCTTCACCTCCACAACAACAAAGCTCCAAGCCTTTCTAAAAATAACAACAACAAAACAAAAACTTGTTTATTTTTATCTGCAGTTGATTTATGAGCTTCAGATGTAGGTTGCTGTGTTCGACCGGAGCTTCTGCTGACTGGACGCGGGCGGCGGCGGCAGCCATGAGGGAGCACATTTGAATACAACCATTGTGCTCATGTGTAATGTTGAGCGGCCTCGGTGTGTGCTGGGAGGCTTAAAGGCTGGCAGAGGTGTTGAGTCAGCAAACAGAAAACAGGAAAAGAGGCGAACGTTCAGAGATATTCTGGGAGGAAAAGATGTGGTGCAGCCTAAATCTGGGACTTGTGATTTGTTGCTGCCTACTAAAATCGAGTCAACACTCAAACACTCGCAGATCAACAAGCAGTTTCGTTTTGCCACCACATGCAGCCCAGCTCCGGCTGCCACCGAGGGCTGCCCTTTGTGGTTTGTGAGTCTAAGTATGTTTATTTGGAGCTGCGGTGTGCTCAGATGCTGCATAAAAAGAGCAGAACCACTTCAGTGAAAAAGCTGAGCTGCATCAGGCGATAAAAGTTATGTACACGCTGGAGCAGCAACGCAGCGCAGAGAACCAGGAGCCAGAACAAGATGCTGCCATTTAAGGTTTTTTTTTTGTTTGTTTTTTTAAAAAAAAAAAAAAAAAAAAAAAAGCAGGGATATTAAAAATCTCAGCAGTTCCTGCTTTTTTTTTTTTTTTTTTTTTTTTTTTTTTTTTTTTTTTTTTTTTTTTTTTTTTTTTTGCAAATTATGAGTTGTAGATTCAAAGATAATCATCTCAAACAATTATTCACCGCAAAAACGCTCATTTTTAATGAAGAATTTCAGTCTAGATTAGTACAAATATTTAAGTACACTTGAAATAAGACAAAACTAACTTAAAAGTAACTTTTCAATCAGTAATTTTTGAATATAGATTTTAAAACTACTAGTTCCACTGGCAGATTTTTTCACTTATAACAAGACATTTTTCCTGTTTTAAGGGGAAAAAAAATCTGCCAGTGGAACTAATAGCTTTAAAATCTATATTCAAGAATTATTGACTTAAAACAAGCATATTTATCTTACTGAAAAGTTACTTTAAAAGCATAATTAACCCCTAAGTCAACTTTTTTGCTGGTAAACTATCTAAATAGGTTATTTAGGGTAACTGTGTTGACCCTAGTTTTTAAGTTGTCCAAGCAATTTTTGGTTTTAAAATGCACTGAAAATGTTTTATCGTTATTCCAGACAGGTAAACATAACTATAAACAGCTGTTTTGAAATGACTGAATTAAAAGTTCCGGCCATTTTTAATTTCTCTTTGGAGTGTTTGGGCTGAGCTGATGTGCATTCGATTAGCAGATGACAAGCCCTGGGATCCAACCTCCAGGCGCAATAAGCTGTGTGATCCATGTCCAGGTGAGTCAACTTGCTGCGGTGTTAACAGCAGATCCAGCTCACTCTGGTGTAAACACTGCTTTACATGTTTGCAATGTCTTCAGGTTTTTTTAAGAATGTCGTTGCTGAGCAGAATTATTTTTAGCTCTTTCCTCTCTTAGCAAAGGACCAGACTCAGATTTTTGGCTGCCGAGAGGCGGAGCGCCATCTGCCTGTTGATATTTAAACAAAAGGTCACTCATTGTTGGAAATCTTAGCTTCCAACGACTTATCAGAATGTGTTTGTGCTCCTATATGTGCGAGCTGTAAATGAGCAGACTGTAGAGTAATCTCTGGCTGATCATGTTTTTCGGCTACACGGAAGTAAAGCACAGAAATACACTTAGATCTGCAAAATGATTACAATCATATTTTATGTGAAAAACAATTAATTAGTGCACCTTTCATAATAGTGAAGACTGAAGTCCACCCATCGTCGATACCTGCTTATCCTTGCAGGGTCCCGGGGGGCTGGTGCCTTCCTATATCCAGTGGGCACTGGGCGAGAGGCGGGGTACACCCTAAGTGACATTTTGGAAATTTTTAGACTTAAAGATGATATTGTGTCATTGATTTAGTTTCAGGGTCTGGACTTAAAATTTGGCTTAACTGTGTTTGGAGATTGAAAAAAACAATGTGTTAACAAACTGCAAAAACTCTAAAAAGGCACAAAAAATGCAATTTTTCATAAGGAATCCATTTTAATGAGGTGAGGGTAGAGAAGAAAGTAGAGGCTCTGAACTTTGGTTATACGTGTCCTTCATTCTACAGTCTCATTGTGTTGTGCTTTCAACATCAATGTGTTGTTTGAAATGGATAGCAATTTTCATTAAACCTAGCACACGTGTGCAAAATGAGCTTGCTTGTCAAATTGTTCAACAGCTTAGGCCCAGAAGTATTAAGTTTAGCCCACAAACTGCAGTTATTGTTAATATGTAAAGCTGGAATTTCTTCAGATGGCTACATAGCTAGAAAACAAAAAAGTTTAGCTTACCAATTTAAATCTATTGGCTCACTAAGTCCATAGACAGTGAACTAATGTTGGGATGTATTCAGCTGGAAAAGTAGCCAGACATTAAACTTGCTATGAAAGCTAACATAAATTAAAATGCCTATTAAGCCCCAAACGTTTTGATTTAGCTTGGTAACAAGACTGCTGTGATTGTGGACCTGACAAGTTTTGAATTTAGATAGCTCAGTCATCAAGTTGGTAGATAGCTTGCTAATTACAAAGTGTGTCATGTCGAAAAATATTTGTTGGCTAACAAGCTAACTATCCAACTAGTTAGGGGACTAGCTAGTTAGCCCTAGAGCTTTACATATAGCTCACTAATAAGCTGCATTGGTTGTGCTAGCCTGCTAGTTAGCTAGCTAGTTTTAGATTTGCTTATTGCCTTGACTGCGATGACTGCAGACTTGTCATGTTGAGATTTATCTGTCTAGCTAGCTAACTTAAACCTATTAGTTCAATAAATCTGTGGACAGTGAACTAATGTTGGGACGTATTCAGCTAGCAAAGTAGCCAGCTAGCTAACTTCTTGTGAAAGCTAAACTTGGTAACAAGATTATAGTGATTCTGGACCTGACAAATTTTGAATTTATCAAGCTGGCTAGGTCATCGGTTTGGTAGATAGGTTGCTAATTAGAATGTGTGTAATGTTGAAAAATATTTGTTGGCTAACAAGTAAACTATCCAATTAGTTAGAGGACTAGCTGGTTAGCCCAAAAGCTTTACATATAACTTGCTAATAAGCTGCACTGTTTGTGCTAGCCAGCTTGTTAGCTAGCTAGCTTTAGATTTTGCTTACTGCCTTGACTGTAGTGATTGCGGACTTGTCATGTTGGTCTTTATCTGTCTAGCTAACTAATAGATAGTAGATGAATAATAAAGGTGGATAGCATATTCTGCCTCATATTTAAATTTCAATTTTAAGCTGTTTTGTTGCCTAAAATTAGTCATTATTATCCCTGGTAATCAAATGCTTTTCACCCCTATCTTAAATCTAGTTTAATTCTGTAGAAACACCTGTAATCTGCATTGTTTGCTAATATATTTAGAGGTAATAATGCCATATGTCGTGACCTAATAACATGACTAGCATTAGTTTCTGCTTTGTGATGTGTTGCTCAATGTTTTCGTGTTGTAACATTGGAACTGGTTCAAGGACAGTATGGACAGAGTTCCAGAATGTTCTACCAGTCAGCATGGGACCCAGCCTAAACAAAAGCACACTCACGAAGACACAACATTTATTCATTATGTAACACAGTTCAGGAAAACATTTGCTGTCTCAGCACCACTAGTTCATGTCAGACGTAAAAATGACTTACAGATAAAAGCTGTGACATTTTCATACAAGGCTACACCTGAAAATACAAAAGCAAACCAGTTTAATTGTCCTTCAGGAAAACAAAGGATATAATGTTTACCATTTTATCTCATGTTTCCCTGACTTATCTCGTACGTCACAGAGAATCTACACTCAAAAGTAAAAGGAAATTGAGCAGAAAAAACCCAGATTTAGTCAGTGTCATCATAAAGTGCATGCAGACCTTTGCGAGAAGAGTGAGACAAAATAACACCTGAAACTGAAATCACTTGGTATCCTCAGTGCCACAATGTCTCGTAAATGTTGAGACAGGACATGGAATCTCTCATAAAGTGGTAAAAGCGTGACTGTCAGAGCTTATGAAAAACATTTTCAGTTACCTTCTTCTTCCTCTGCTTTCAGCTGCTACCCTCAGAGGTCTCCCCTGCGGATCATCTGCCTCCACCCTGTTCTTCACCTCTTCAACTGTTACGCCAACCATCTCCATGTCCTCCTTCACTGTGTCCATGAATCTTCTCTGGAAGCTTCCTCTTTTCCTCCAGCCTAGCAGCTCCATCTCCAACAAGTCCAAAACTTCCCAGCCTTGCCTCTCTAACTTTATCTCCAAACCATCTCCACCTTAGCTGTTCCTCTGATCTTCTCATGTCTAATCCTGTTCATTTTGCTACTCCCAATGAAAATCTCAGCATCTTTGACATGTCAGAGGTTTAATTTGGGGGTTTTCACCCCTGAGAATATTTGTTTAAATGCTCTTTAGCAAACCGCACTTTGACCACACGGTTCTTGCAGTCATCAGCAAGCTTCTGGCCTCCTTCTGGCTGCATATCTGATCATTGTTCTCAGCAGAATTGGTAGATTTCACTTAAATTGGTTGATTTCCTAGAGCAGACCTAACTTTCAAGCAAAATCCATAAATTTTAGAAGTTATGGGAAGGCCATTCCAGATGCTAAATGCTTTATATGCCGCAAATCCAGTTTGGCTGTGTATTTGGCTCATTGTCCTGTTGGAGAAGTTGAAGAACTTGGAGCTTGTACTAATGATGGAGAAACAGCCCCACAGCATGATGGTGCCAACACCATACTTGACAGCTGGTACAGTGTTTTATGGTGTGATATCTTCACCTCTACACATCTTTTCATTGTATCTAAATGGCTCAATCCAATCAGCAGTCCGTCCATTATCTTCTGAAGTCGGGTCAACAGGCCAGCCAAGAAACATAGTCCCTCCAGCGTGTCCTGGGTCATCTCTGGGTTAGACATGCCCCAGTCCAATCAATCCAATTAATTTTAGTGAAGAAAAACCACCTGCTGAAACAAATCAATCACATTCTTCAACCTTTGGCATCACCTAAGGGTCCCACAGACCGTTGAGATTTCATAGTCGAGTGTACCGATTTCCTACATTTCTCGTGACAAAGTCAGCCATGGACAAAAAGAAAAAAATAGGTTGTCTTTTAGCTTAAAAAAAACTAAAAAGATGCTCAGGCATGAAGATGATGGACAGCAAGAAACATTTCAAATACTTCCAATTGGATACTGGCAAGTTTGATGAGATAGTTGGGTGCTTAACACGTTGCACATCCTTGTCAACCTTATCAGCTCGGTGTTGTGTACACAACCATTCAATGTGAACACCGTCTTCCACTGAGCAGTTTCCTATGAGACAAAGTATGTGGACGTAAAAATGTACCTTTGTGCAGACATGTCCGACGGACGTTTACTTTGAGTCCACCTTGAGTATGCACAGGCCTCTGCAGAGTAAAGTATGCACAAGTATGTAGGGGGCGTTAGTTTGGGGTGCAGCCTTGTTTAGTCTGCTTGAACCTAACTGTAGATTGTTTGCCTAGAAAGTCCGGTTCATTTGGAGGGGTGTGAACGCGTAATCGAACTCTGATGCCAACTCTGGTCCGCCGACAAACCTCGGTCTTGGTTTGGTTGAAGTGAACTCTGGTGCGGTTCGAATGCAGATGTGAATGCCAAGCGGACCGGAGACCGCTCCAAAAGCAGGAAGTAGACTACAGCGCAGGGCATTCTGGGTAAATACAACCAAAACAATGCGTGAGTCGAGCGCTAGCAGGAGAAATGGCTCATGGTCTTTAGCCAAAGACAAAAGAGAAATCCTCCAACTGCTAAAATCTGACGCCGCTCCATTCTTGGTTACATTTCGTGAAGAAGGAAGTTGCGCTCAGTGTCTTCAGAGGTTTTTGTGTAGTTTCCTTCAGTGGTTCTTGTTGCAGCGCCCCCACAGGTGAGGAGGGGAACAGGTTGGTGAAAGGGTTTGGTTGGTTTGACTCAGAGCAGAGAGAAAGAGAACCATAGCAGCTGGAAATGGAACAAATGATGCAATTTTGGTCCCCAATTGAACCCAGTCTACCGGACCATCAGGTGGGAAAACATCCTTAGGTGAACATATCTATGACAGGTGAGTTTATCCTCAGATAATCAGAAATGCTTTTGCTACAGGTCTGGGCTATCACATCACTGGGGTGTTTTTAATTTGCAGCAAGGTGGTGACAGAAAGAGCAACACCACCGTCTCCATAGCGCTAGAAAGCAAACGGCTAATTGTTACTTTTCAAAGCTCGCTTTAAATAACAAGCTTCTTCATCCCACATGCATACCATGAACAGAGCTTCTGCTTTTCATTAACCTTTTCTTTTTATAGGTTCACATGTGCATTCCTGCTCCGCTGGCCGTTGCAGATACACGTCAACACACACTTACTGTACATGAACGCACTGCTCTGAGGCACAGGAAAAACATTGTTTCACACCAACTAATGGTTTTAATAATGTGTGTTTGTGCGAGGCGATGTGTGCGAGAGAGGCACACCAAAGCACTTTGCAAAGATTGCTGGCAGCTGCTGGGAAAATACCTACGTGCACACACACAGTCACACACACACACACGCCAGAGCCTTTGAACAACCAGATGTGGCTTTGCAGCAGGTTGTGAGCATCAGCGCACCAAAGATGGGGTGAGAGGAGGGCTGGATCCCAGCTAAACCAGTTAATGGAATACAGATTTCCTCAACCTGCTTCAGCCTGAGGGGACACACACCCCAACACACACACACATACACACACACACACACATTTCAGCTTTCTTTGAGGTAATGATCAGATGTTTGAGACTTTTTTATTAGGGGTTTATTTGAATAATTCAGTCAAAATGTATGCTTTGAAAAAGAGCCATCAACACTGAAAGTATGAAACATAAATCATAATCTTCTTTACCATTAATTTTCAAAGTAGATGTGTATTTTGAAAACAAAAATATCCTTTGTGGCCCTGCATCTTAAAGAAAGGAAGTGAATACTATATATGGATACTGGTTTGTCATCTCCCATGTCTGCTGGACAATTATTGTAAAAAGGAAATGGTACGCTTTCATAAAAAGTCCTTAGATTGGAATCTATCTAAGGGATGCTTGTTGGAAACAGGATGGACAGAAAGCCACCAAGAACTCTTCGCTCCAAGATTACGAAACAATCATAATCTTGGATTTAATGGAAAGAAAAACCCAAAGCTACTAAGACTAGGATTGACAGCTCATTGAGTGCGACTGCAGCTGTTTGTGAGCATAAAGTTAACAGGTAAGACAATGCTTTTACAGAGTTTTCCACCGTTTTTGTCAGTACAAAGTGTCTGCTGATCTCTTTTGATCAATTACTGCTGTTAGTGAGAGAGTGTTTGACGGCAGCTGCAGTCCGATTCCCAATCAAGATTTTAGATTCACGTTCATTCACTGCATGTATATCATTAATTTAAAATTACATTTAGTAACTTTTACAACTTTTGGGCACCGCTCACTAAAACGTTAGTTGAGCTAATGCTAAAGCATTATTCATAAACATTAATTTTGCTAACACTATAGCGCTACACCAGTATGGTACTAAATTTTTTCAAAGTTAGCAAAAATGCTAATAGAAAAATTAGCTCCGTGATTAGTACATTAGCGTAAGTGTGCCCACCACTGCTGAATGCCGTCAATATTTCGGCGTTTCGAATTAAAGTTTTTGTTGCAAACAAATGTTTGCCAGTGTCGTGAATTAAAGGCAGAATAGCTTTTTAAATCCCTCTGTGGGGTACCGGTTTGTTAAGTCTCCAAGCTCTTAAACAACATTTCACCTAACTTTCTCCTCCTCGATGGATAAATCGTCATTTAAATCTTCATTTTTTGCACTTGAAAACAAGCTGCAGACTTTGCTAGCATTGGTTTTGTCTCGGATGGACATTTTGTCACGCATTGATTCGATGAGCTCAGCTGAGTCGTCTGTTATGGGTCTACAGTCAGAGTAACAGGCCTCGATATGGCGCCATTACAGACATCATTATCCAAATGTGGTACTTACTTTCTGTCTTAGTGTTAAAATTTTGGTTTAAAAACAACTAATCTGATTAGAAAATCAATGAAAATTCAGATTGTGATTTATTTAGTTTCTAGTTTTAAGATTTTTAGGTTTGTTGACTTAAATATGTTGATATAAATGTTGCTTTTCTATTTAACAGTGGTTCTGTGGAGCTCAGAGAAAAAGCGGGAATCACTACAGCAACCTCTGATCCAGAAAGCTGTACGTTAGATTTTCAGACAGTGGCTGTATTGTCACAATTTATAACTTACGAATTTTTTTTTTATAAAAATTAACAGACTTTCACCTTCTTACACTATTTGTGAACATATTTTTTTAACTTATTAAAACAGAATTAAAAGAAACCTTCCTAGAAACTTTGCATCTTACCTGATAATAAACAGAACAGGCGATAAAATTATCTTCGAAGCTCGTTATCGTTTCATGCCGCCAAGTGTGAGCCACGGCACACCTTTGAGGAAAACTTGTCAGGAGCGATGAGGAAAGGTGAGAAGCTCGGAGCGAGGGAGAGGGACGGAAAGAAAGCAGCTCCCTTTGGGTAAATTTTCACCCGAGATGGGGAAGGAAGGTGTGAAAAGAAGCAACTCAACAAGAGAGGAGGAGCAGTCGAAGTGCAAAGGAACCAGAGGACTCCCACGTGAAAAGAGACGATGTGATCTGATCGTTTGATCTCTGCAGGGATGTTATTTCTTTCGCCAAATTCTTGTAATGTCCTCAGAGGACTAAATAAATGGTAAATGCAGGGACACTGCTAGGAATTTTGATATTTATTTATTTATGATTAAAAAAATAAATAAATAAAAATCAAATTGGGCCCCCCGTGCGCAGCTGTTGTCACTACATCTCTAGGATCTGATCAGAAGCTTTACATAACAACTGTCTCGCTTCCGTTGGTCCAATACTGGTACGAGAACAATAATTACTGAGTGAATAATACCTGCAACAGTCTGCAAGCAGATATAAATATATGTTAAAGGCCGAATCTGTCAAAATTTTTCATTGCAAAAATTCAAAACGAAAATTCTTGAAATACAAAAAAACAAGGCATTTAAATATAAATTAATAACTATATAAGATTTATAAAACTATAATATGTATACCTTTACAGTCAAATTAAACTAGAATATATGAACTTAATCATCTCAAAGTAGTGAAAACAGCAGATTTTTGAACAAGGTAAAAACAATAAACATCTGGAAAACCAAACATTCCCTCAAATATGCCATTAGAAAGCTCCAGGGGGGTGTTCTGGGAAAACGGATGTTTGCTTTTTGGTGGGAGTGGTAACACTTAACTTCTACTGCCAAAAACAAGGAAAAACAAAGATATCATTAATGTCATTATTAACAGACTTAATAAACAATTTAGTCTCCAAAAACAATTATATGTATTATTTCTTTGTTTATTTTTTTTAATTTTTTGGTGGGGGGGTTTGGGGGGGCTGTCTGTCACCGCTATACGGTGCCCCTGGGTTAAAGTACTGAATTTGCAAAGCACTGACCACTCAAAGCGCTTTACCCTAGAGCCACTTTCACCCAGTCACACTCACTAACAACAACTAAAGCACCTGATGCAAATTCTAAAAGCAACGACTGTAAAACTCTGGAAACATGGTGTAATGTTGCTCCAGTTCGTTGACACATTTGAGAAATCCAAAGACCAGAGAGGACCAATCAACCTGTCGAGCTCTGGCTCCATGCATGGCAGCCTATATTTGTGTAGCCACTGCGATCCAAAGATGGTTGCGCTTGACCTTTTTTGTTGTCTGTCATTTTGACTGCCGCAGTCAGAAAAAAAATTCTGTCATGATCTATTTTTACCTGTCAGTTTTCAAAATGATAATGACATTCAGTTGCATTTAATTTTCATTCTTTATTAAACGTCCCACAGAAACCCGAGTTTGACCCGACCATCAAGCAAATAATTTTGGCCCAATCCGGCCATATTACAGTTCGGGCTCCAGCTACAGACCCAAACTAATCCGTGTTCTGTGACACACTTGAGACTGGAATTACAAGCACCACTTCATCCAAAGTTTTGAATGCACTTCTGAACCAGATGCTCTCCAAAGCATCTGCAACTCTTCAAGCCTCTGTCAGTTCCTGAATAGTGATATGCGTTGAGTCCAGGTCAGAGATGATACTCAGTTGGGCTTTTTTGTATTTTTATCATTGATTTAGTTACCTCAGTGATGTACTCTGTGTGTAAAGTTGAAAATGTCTGCGCATCTGCACCAAGTGATTAGGTGTGTGAATTACCTGTCAGAATGACGGATGGCCTTCAGATTTTTCTTTCACCGTTTGGAAAAAAAAAACAAAAAAACCCGTCAAATATGGAAAATATTCCGTTAACGTGATCCCTTCCTCTGGACGTCTAAAGCCTGGACCAGAGCTGACCTTCCAGTCTCTGAGTGGCCTTCAGAACCAGCTGTTTGTCTGCTGATCCAGTCCATCTTCTGAGCCAAGAGATGGGAGTGTGCAGGAACCGCACATCTGGAGACCCAAGTCCGATCTGTGAAAGGTGATGAAATGCTGGGCCGAAGTAAGACACTCTCGCCTCGCATCTGTCAGTGTGGCCCAGGACAGCTGTGGCTACAATCCAGTAGGTAGCCACCATCAGCGTGTGAGTGTGTGCGTGAATGACTGAATGTAGTGTAAAGCACCTTGGGGTCCTTTGGGCTTGATAAAGCACTATATAAGTACAGGGCATTTACCATTTACTCTTTCAGTTTCTTGTGGCAGTTCTGGTGCTTCTGACTTCAAGCAACAACAACAACAAGGTTCAGAACCGGGCTTGAAGTTATAAGCACCAGAACAATCATCTCTTTTTCTGTACCCTGTAACTGGGCCTTTAAAAACAAACTTACACTTCCTGGAGAACATTATGACTTCCTGGTAATAATTACATTTGAACAGTGGTGGGCATACTTCCACTAATCTGCTGATAGCAGAGCTAATTTTTCATTTAGCACTTTTGCTAACTCCAAAAATGTTTAGCACACTTATTTGTTTAGCGCATAATTTTTACAGATAAATTCTGGCTGTTTTGCAAACCTTCAGCTGAGTAAAGTTTGACATCTTTGTTGACAGGTGTGCAGTAAATTTGCCCCCACCATGTGTCAATAACACGTGCATCAACATAGTTGAAATTAGCAGTTCAGCACATTAGCATATGCTTTGGCTAATTACGTTATTTGTGTAGCGCTTTAGCGTTAGCACAACTAATGTTCATAATTAGCGTTTTAAGGTTAGCGCAGCTAACTTCTTAGCTAGCAGTGCCCATCACTGGATTTTAATCAGTTCATTTGTGTTAAAGATTTTCCCTTTTCAGTCAGTAGTTTGTAGATTAATCGGCTTATTTTAATCCAGTAACTTAGTTAGCAGAGCTTAGTGTTTTAATAATTTATTTCTAATTACAAAGATTACAAGCTAATTATGTTTTTTCATGTAATTTTTAGCTGAAATCTACATATTTAATCCAAAACTAAATATTAATTTTGAGGAAAAATACAGAAATTGACTTTTTCTTTTAAAATATGACGACGACGGTGAAAAATTCACCCGTCAGATTGATGATAGATGCTCAGAATGTTTTATGAACTGATTTAATTGTTACACAATATTCAACCCAGTAACTTGGAAATATTTAGTGATTTCCATGGTTTCACTCATCAGTTTACCCATGAGTTCGTCTGTCAGAGAGAGAGCAGCAAGTAAACCACAGACAAATTACAGGCCGTGTGTGTGTGTGTGTGTGCTCCACATGAGAGCTCTAATAGAGAAGAGTACACCATCAGAGGGCTCTGGTGCTGCTGTGGTCTGGTTCACCACCAGTGCTGACGTCAGCGGGAGTGGAGCTCCACCAGGTGATGGTGCAGACGTCCAGGAACCAACAGATTCTCTCGTCTTCTGTCACTTTTAATATTTTAGAGTAAAAATGGAAAAACAGCAAAACCTTCTCGGTGTATTCTTTGTGAAGCTGAACTAGATTTGCTTGATAACTTTGTATTTTCTGACCGATGCATTCGTTCAGCGGCGGTGTGCTGGGATGCTTCGCTTTTTTTCCTGCAGCCTCATGATGTATTCTGGGAAATCCACTGGTTTTGGTTTGGAGTCGGCATGTGGAAAAGCTCAGCTTGCAGGAACATCTGGAGGACTGGGAGACCTGCAGCAGGGAGGGGCCACGAGTCACACTCCGACTGCTCACCGAGACGAGCGAAAACACGCGCTGCTGCGCACGCACGCACACAGCGCTGACCGCAGGTGGCTGCTCAGAACCAGGGGAAAGCTGCTTCTTTTAGATCCTGGCCTCTGCATTCACACAGAAATCACATCAACCCTGCTCTGAATGAGCGCTGGCTGCTTCTGTGAATGCATGCAGAAGGTTTCAAGGGTTTGTCTGAGTCAAACTGATCAAACTATACTCATTTTTGTGGCAGCAGCATAACTCACACTGGAAAACCTGGGAAAACCTAATCTTTAGAAATCATTTTTACCAAAAAAATACATTTAAATAATGACAGAAGTTACAATGAAATAATTTGAACTAAACGATGAATGATTTTTCTTTTACTGGCACCTGATTTTCACTGAAAAACATCAGGGGTTCACTGCACTGTATGTACGTTTAGGGGAGAATCTGCCGATATTCATCTAAAGGAAAACATCTCGCATTCTCTGAGGATGGACCTGTTGATGTAATCGAGACTGCATGGAAAAAATACCACCTGCTGAAAGCTGTTGGTGACTCTGGTGCAGGAGAATAAGGAGAAAACAAGCTGCTTCACTGCTGGTTTCACAGAAACAGGTTGGGAACTGTGAGTTCTCTCTCAGTATTTTCTGATTCTCCCATCTGCTTGACTTTTTGCTCTTATTTGTTTCCCTCAGGCTTTTTTAGCTCCTGTGTGGCACTTTGAGCTTTTTACCTGTGAAAAACGCGACATAAGTCACTTTCCTTACGTTTTTCTAGTACAACCTGCTTCCCAGCAGTTCTATAACATGGATGAGAGTGCTCTCCTTCTCAAACGTCCTCCTGAGCGTGTAAAGTTAAGGAAATGTCGGTGGAGGTCCAGCAGACACACCAACTGGGGTCCCATGAAGTGAACCTTTAGCAGACAGCTGAGGCTTGTGAGAGCGTTCGCTCCAGCTAACAGCAACACAGAGCACATCCTGCTGAATGGTGACCAGATGGGGACAGAAATGGGTGTGTGTGTGGGGGGGGGGGGGCACAAGTTGGTTTCCGTCTCTTTGAAGGAGGAGCTGCTTTGAAAAGAATTCAAATGGGAGCCAGAGATGATGACGGAGCGCTGCACGGAGCAGCGTCGCGGTTTTCTGTGCGTTTGCTCAGGACTTTATGTGCACGACTGCCAGCTTGCGTTTGTGGGTGTTTTCAGAGCCGAGTGTGTGTCGGAGCGGGGCTGACGTCAGGTGCAGCGCAGGTGGGCAGCAGGGAGGACAGATGAAAAGGGCTGCAAAATAAACACACCTGATCTCAGAGGGAGCGTAGAAGCAGCAGGACGAGAGGCAGCAGCCGTGTTTATATATTCAGGTGGAGCACTTCATCCATCCAACGTTATCCATCCATCCATCCATCCTTTTTCTGAGACAGAAGTCCAAGCAGACAAAACAGACCTTTCTTTCACTTTCCACCCTGATCAGTCGAAGAATTTCAAGGCTGCACTGCAAAAACACCAAACCTCACCAAGTATTTCTGCTCCAGTTTCCAGAGCAAATATCTTGAAAACACTTAAAATGAGACAAAACTAACTTACAAGAACGTTTCAGCAGATATAGGAGCTGGTTTTTAGTCAATAATTCCTTAATATTGGTGAAAAAGTCCTAGTTATAAGTGAAATCATCTGCTGGCTCCCACACCTTGCTTAACATCAGATTTCAAGACAAATCAAGGACTTTCCAGGACCAATTTCCTCAAATTCAAGGGCGACATTTATGTACTGCTACCGCTGAAAATGTTATCAATAACCGACTTTAATACCATGCAACAAAACCTGAATGGCATAGGAGTTGTTGGGTCAGAACCAATGAAAGAAAGTGGATTGAATGAACCGCCTCTGTTCATTTTGATCGTTTTCATAGCCTATAATCATATCCTCGAGGCCTACACCATATCAGAAAATCCTGTGATGGCGGTAACACTGGTAAATGTTGCAATGATGATATCGGTTGCGATATATAAGCCTCCAGCTCCGTCACCGAAGCTTCAAACTGTCCGTTACGACACCATCCTGAGCGCAATCTGGACATCAGCTATGGCCATGCTACGTACATCCAGGACGGACTGGAGGAATAATGCTTTAGACTGAAACACACAAGGCAAGTGGCACGAATGCCATAAACGACACAAAATTAATATCAGGGTGGGAACTTTAGGCTCAAAGACACATTTAAACTGTTCTCACAATTATTAAACTGAGGCTTTGTTTCCTTAACAAGTAAAATTGAGACGGAATGACCAAAAACCCTTTTGGTTTATCATTATTGACCAACAATATTCAGGAATTATTGACTTAAAACCAGCTCCTATATCTGCTGAAAAGTTACTTGTAGGTTAGTTTTGTCTTATTTAATCTGTTTTCGAGATATTTGCTCTGGAAACCAGACCAGACATACTTGGTGAGGTTTCATGTTTTTGCAGCGTGTCAAAACTCAAAATCTGAAAACGCGCTGCGACACTTCGACGCCCCCTGGAGGCGCGTCCGCCGCAGACCTCAGATGGAAACCAGACGCCCCTGATGCTCAGATCACGTTTGGTTCATTCCTTCATTTAAAACATGAACAATGTGCAAAAACCATCGCTAAAAGATGCATCAGATTTAGCTTAAGCTGGTTTCCATCTGCAGTCCCTGAGCAGGTGAGTTAATAAAACAATCTAATATCATAAAACACAGATTAAAGGTCTCCATATCACTGTACAAAGTCATCAAATTACAACAATATAAATAACAGTAAATGCCAAACTGCTGCTCGGTTATCACTAACACCAAGGCTTCCGTTATTTCTCAGTGGGAACGTTGCTGGTTTCCTGACATGACAAGAAAAAAGGCCTCAGGTTGGTGGAAAGTTTAAGACTTTCTGGGAGTTTGTTCCATTCTGTAACGCCTGCGAAAAAATATATGCATATATAGAGATCAGCGGGAGGCCGGTCCCACAGAACATCGGTCCAAACCCAGCCGCACATCTCCAACCGAAAGACTGGAAAGGAAAAGGGTGAAGCTACTGCAGCGGTCTAGTCAAAGTCCAGCCGTGTTGAAATCAGTGAGCTGCAGAAACTGAAGCAACGTGAGAGACTGCTGAAGGTGGCTCTGCATGCTGCTGGACCAGGGGGTGTACTTAGTTTCTGACGTCTGAACATATCAGACAGAGAGAGAAGGAACCCGGCAGATGAGCAGCGAGGATGAGGAGCAGATCCAGCGTTTCAGGAGAACTGACGATGATAACGGTGTGTGTGTGTGTGTGTGTGTGTGTGTGTTGGGAGGACAAACAGTGCCCTCTGGGGACGAGTCTCCGTGTCTCCAGGTTCCTCCTCCTCCAACCTTTCTCCCTGTTTTGACTCCTGCTCGGCTGCTAGAAGATGAACTGAAAGAGATATTTAATCTGAGCCTGGAAAAACGTCACCACGCTCCATTTATTCGCTCTTTCCAGGATTTATCTGGAAAGATAAATCCTGAATGTCAGTTTGGACATTTTCTCACACCGATTTGCTGTTTTTTGCTTTAAAAACAAAATCACATCAGTTCATACAAAATTAATTCAACTTCAGTATTTTTTAATTCCAAGTTTACTTTTTAATCTTCATCAGTTAATAATCCATGACTTTCTGTTTTCCTGGGTTATAAACATGATGTGACACAAAGCCTATCTCTGAGTCCCTGTCCAAAATAGGGAAGACAAGAGAACATGCCATGGAAGCAAAGCAGATAAAAGAGTTTGATCCAACTGGACTGAGTTCCTCTTCCTCCCCATCTGGAGGATGACAAGAGAGGAAAGAACATCTCCAAGGGTGATGTGAAGACCTGTGAAGACACTGTTGCAGTAATCAATGTGACTAAAGATAAACGCATGGATGAGTTTCTCTAGATCTTGTTGAGACATCAGTCCTTTGATCCTGGAAATGTTCTTCAGGTGATAGAAGGCTGACTTTGTAACTGTCTTTATGTGTCTCTGAAGGTTCAGGTCCGAGTCCATCACTACTCCCAGATTTCAGGCCTGATCACTGGTTTCTAGCTGTAATAACTGAAGCTGTGCGCTGAATCTAGATTGTTCCTCTTTAGGTCCAAAGATAACTTCAGTTTTGTTTCTGCTCAACTGGAGAAAGTTTTGGCACCCATTAGGTGCCACCTACATGCCAACAGGTCGTTTAGGAGGCGTCCCAGGACAAAGCCTTCCGTGTCCTACCATCACAAACATAAACATGTGGAGCCTGAGGTTCTGCTGTGACGTTCGGCCATCAGTTCATGGCCTTTTTTTTTTAGTCTCTCCAGTTCACGATTGATTGCTAAATTAGACAATTATGTCAATAATCAATTCATCATGATTACTTCAGCCCTATAAACCTTTAAACCATCCATCCATCCAATGAAACAGAGAATAGAAGCTTATAGGATAGGGATTTTAGTATTTAGTTGGATTTTGAAACACTGCATGTTGAAATTCAATTTGTAGCACTGATTTCATGTTGCATTTTTCCATTATTTAGCTGGATTTAAAGGGCCACTATCATGTTTTTTCCTGGCACATAGAATCATTTTATAGCAATAATCCAGTAACTATGTTACCTTCAGTTATTAAAATGCTGTATATATCAAACACGACTTAAAATAAATTGCAAATTAATGCCTTGAAATTGGGCCTCTGTGTCTTTAAAAACTCCACTTTCTGAAACTCTGCCTTCAGGAAGTCATCACATCACTCCTTTATTTACCCTTTTAACATTTTTAATCCGTGTTTCACCGAGAAGTAGCTCGTATAATGAGCTCAGCAGATGCGCAGTTCCACCACCTGTTTCAGAATCAGAATTCCTTTGTCATTGTGCAAGAACGCAAACAAAATTTTAAAAATAGCAACTCTCGAAGGCAGTGAAAATAAATAAGTAAATAAATCAATTTAATAAAAATGAAAAAAAAAAAAAACAAACTAGTAGAAACAGAAAGGGGATGTTATGAAAATGATGATCAGGGTTTAGATGACTTTGCGGTGTTCAGGGCAACAGCAGCTCTTGGGTAGAAACTGTTTAGTCCATTTTTGTCTTTATTGCCCTGAAACGCCTCATTTTGCTCATTGCTGCTGCTAGTCTGGAGGAGCTGAGCGAGGAAGTCGCAGGGGAGGGGGGGGCTCTGTGAGGCAGAAGCTCGGATGCTTAGAAACTGCAGCTTCGAGGAGGAGCCGCGTCTCGAAGGCGGCGCTCGGTCCACCCAGGCGTTTTGGACAGCTGAGTGGTTGCCATGGAGATGAAAGGATTTCTCAAACATTCATGAAGGAATCGAAGCAGCGCTCCAGGTGTGTTTCTGGTGAGGGAATAACATTAGAACAGGACGGGAAGCTCAAAAAAGGTGATTTTACGTAACACCGCCCCTTTAAATTACCATTCTGGAGCTTCAAAAAGTAGCTGCGTGTCGTCAAAACTCATTTTTAGATATCTGGAATGCAGTTACGGACAATCAGACGAAACCGATGTTATGTTAAAAAGGCCTGCCATACAGGAGGGGTGGGGGGGTCCTGGAAGGGATCTGGCGCTGCTACCTGGTGCGGTTTACCTCAGCTGTCCTGATTAACGCCCCCCAGATTAAAGCAAGCCTGACGTTTGAGACCGGACCGAGGTGCGCTCGGTACGTTGGCGGGTTTTCAGCTGGGTGGAAGGAAGACAAAAAGAGCAGCAAGGAGCAGCGACACCCCCCCCCACACACACACACACACACACTCTTCTTCTTCTTCTCTGCCCTTAAATGAATTCCACTGCTGGCGTCTTGTAAATTTTTATTTTAGCGGCGTGGCTGCTTTTTTGGCTGCGGGCCCCATCTGTTGGCCAGCTGCTGGATGTTTGGGAGGAGGAGGAGGTGTGTGAGGAGCTACGGGTGAAACACACACACACACACACACACACACACACACACAGACATCCAGGGAGGGACTAAAACACTGTTGGACGTGGACGTTCGCAGGTTTATGAATATGCATCATGGACAGGAGAGGTCTGAGTGAGCAGAGAAGGGAACGCTGGAGATATCTGACGAGGAGGAAGGAAAGGTGAAAGGAGGGAGGAGGAGACAGGAAATGAGGGGAAAACTATTGCATCTGACATGAAGAGAGAACCGCAAGAGACAAGAAAGGAAAGTAAGGGAGGAACAGTGGCGAAGTCTGTGGACACGCAGGGAAAACGGAGGAGAAGTGGGCCGTGGACGGATGGATTAACGGATGGGTGGGCTTGGGCGCGGTGCCAGGCCCAGGATGGGACCTCTGGGCCACGAAAGAAAAAAACCCAGATGGTTTGTGAAGCTCGTATCAGATGCTGGTAGATAAAGAAGAAGAAAAATCCCCCAAACCCAGCATTAATCAGCGCGGCCTGCTAACAGCAGGGGTGTGATGTTGCTGCGCAGCTTCCTCTCAGTCTAACAGGAAGTGATGTCATGGCTTGATTTCACTAACATATCGCATCACAACCACAAACCTTGACGTATCTCATCAGAAGTTTGTGTTAAGAACCAAGACAATGTATCAGACAGCTGGAAAGTACGTTTTTACAGAGAAAAATCTGAAAAGTGTGGTGTGCACGTATTCCCACCGAGTCAGCAGAACCACCGTTCTCCGCAGGTCCTCTGGGGTTTGTCTCCACCAGCTCAGGCTTCGACGGAAAACATCTGTGAGGATCAGCTTTCAAGTCCAGTCAACAGATCTAGGTCTGGACTTTGACTAGGTCACTCTAACCCATGAATCTGCTTTGAACTAAACCAGGGGTCTGCAACCTGCAGCTCTGGAGCTGCAAGTGGCTCTTTGGACCTTCCACTATGGCTCTTAATAAGTCTGGCTTAAAATTATTAAAAAAAAAAATACTGTAACTTTAAACATCCATTTATCATCTTCCAATTTGTTTTGATTTTGCGTTAGCTCCTGCTAATAGTGTTAGAGCCTGCTAATGATGTTAGCTCCTGCTAATAGTGTTAGAGCCTGCTAATGATGTTAGCTCCTGCTAATAGTGTTAGAGCCTGCTAATGATGTTAGCTCCTGCTAATAGTGTTAGAGCCTGCTAATGATGTTAGCTCCTGCTAATAGTTTTAGAGCCTGCTAATGATGTTAGCTCCTGCTAATAGTGCTAGCTCTGGCTAATATAGTAAGTAGTCGAACACAAGTCGATGTGAGTTTACCAGCAGATGCCTCGTGTTTACAGGTAAATGAAAACTTTGAGGCAGTTCGCCTCCATCCAGACGTTTTGTGGGCTGCTCTCGTCAGCCTCCACTTCTCGTGTTTTGTTTATGGACTCCACTCCATCGGCGGTCGGGAAAATGACAGGCAAAGAATCTGAAAAGGGACGCAATGTTTTGCTGTTAACTCTCAACGCTGCAACAACGAGGTGAGGTCCAAGGGTGTCGCATTTCACAGTTCAGTAAAACGTTTAAATTTAAAAAAATGGCGAGGAGGTGGGGAGTAGGTCAGGTATGCTAGCTAGACTTCGACAACCTTAAAGGGATCCATGACGAGCTAAACATGTTACCCAAAATACGTTCCCATTAACCTAAACGTTGTTCTTTTTGATACGCTAAAAACCCATAATTACTTCAAAATTTGTGTATCTTTATTATATTTTTCACCCATGGAGGTCGCCGTTTTTTTTACCTGCGTAAAGCACGCTGGGCCGATGATGCAGGTGGGTTAAAGTAATCCCAGCTCAACGCATAGCAACGGTGTGGAGCACGACGGTCACGCGACGTCCGGTCCAGAAGTGCAGATCAGCGGCCCACCCTGCCTCCATGTCTGGCTGCTGTTGCAGAACCAAATCCTGCTTCAAACTTCTCCTGAAATGTCTCCAACAAATTAGTAATTTGGGTTCAGTTAGCAGCAGAAAAGCAAACATTAAAGGTACTGAATCACAGGTGTGTGTGTGTGTGTGTGTGTGTGTGTGTGTGACCCAGTTTTCCCGACCAGACATCCCAACACATCCTCTTTCCCCTCTCCTGGTTGTTAAATCCATAGGAGCGGCTCTTTGTGTTTCAGTTGTTTGTTGAACTGTTGTGCCTGTCGACAGCAGGGGCTTTTTCTCTCCCTCTGTGTGTGTGTGTGTGTGTGTGTGTGTGTGCACACGCTCCTATTTCCAGGACAAAAAGCCTTCAGTGACCCAATAATAAGCATAAGCTAAAAAAGCAGAAATCAGAGCGTTTTGCTGTGAAATGGCCCTGCCCCGTTTCCAGTTTAACCCTCAGACTGTGACATGGTTTCCTGCTGATTACGTCCAGAGGTTCTGTTTGAACTGGAGCAGCTTCCCGACAGGCTGTCAGCAGCGGTTCTGGTTCTGTTCTGCATGTTTACGTAGAAACTGCAGGAAGAGTGCAAACCTTTCTTCCTCGCTGTTCCTGTTTATCTCGTACGGAATCACCGAGATTCTGCCAGAAGTTTACATACACCAGGATTGGGGTGTATTTAAATAATTAGGGAACGTCCAGATGATGTCACGGCTTGGAAAGCTTCTGATTGGTTCTTTCCTAACATACACTGTGCACACAATGATTAACCAAGACTTATTTTTGAGGATTATTTTTACTTTGACCCCCTCCAGTGCTCTCGGTTAATCCAAAAGAAGAAAGTAAGAGTGAGGTTTTGACTTTAGAACATCTATATGTGCAGAATTATTACACGCCTGAATGAAAAAGATTTTAACTTCTCACTTTTCCATTTTCATCTGTTTAAGTGACAGTTGTTTTAAAAAACTATTCGAATTAACATTTTTGACATTTGAATAAATAATCACTGACCAATATGGCCGCCCTTCTTTGTAAAACAGCCAAACCCCAGTCAGACTGAATGGAGAGCCTCTGGTCTGGACTTTGACTAGGCCACACTAACACATGAACCTGCTTTGATCCAGTTCTATCTCTGGCTGCATGTTGATGGTGGTTGTCCTGCACCCCAGTCTCTAGTCCTCTGCAATCTCTAACAGGTTTCCTTTGACCTGCTTCCCCACAGCATGATGCTGCCACCACCATGTTTCACTCTGGGAATGGTGTATTCAGGGTGATGTATCACACAGGGGTTTTGTGTGTTCACCATCTGGGCAGATCACCTTCCTCCACACCTTTGCTTTGTCTAACAGGATATTTTGGTCTCCATGATGCTGGTTGTTCTCCACAGAACCTCAGAGACCAGAACCAGAACATCTGCATCCATACTCACGGTTCATTCCCACCAGCCCAGTTTAGTCCACTTTAATCCAACTCCAGTCCATCCACCTAGAAAGTCCAGGTCTGGGTTCGGTTGAAGTGAACTCTGGTGCGGTTCGAATGCATATGTGAACGCCAAGCGGACCGGAGACCGCTCCAAAACCAGGAAGTGGACTGCACCACAGAGAATTATGGGTAAATAACAACCAAAACAAACGCAAGCTAGTCCAGCGCTAGCGGCAGAAATGGCTCGTGGTCTTTAGCTAAAGACTGAAGAGAAATCCTCCGACCGCTAAAATCTAACGCCGCTCCATATTTGTTTACATTTCGTGAAGGAAGTTGCGCTCAGCGTCGTCTTCAGAGGTTTTTGTGTCGGTTCTTGGTGCAGCGCCCCCGCAGGCGAGGAGGTTGCTGAAAGGGTTTGTTTCATTTGACTCAGAGCAGAGAGGAAGAGAACCAGAGCAGCTGGAAACGGAGGAAATGTTGCAGTTTTTGGTGCTAATCAAACCGAGACTAGAGTCCATCAGGCGGGGAAACAGCCTCAGGTTCAGTTACACACAGCTGGACTCAGATGACTTTTTGGGCGACTTCTGGAGGTGCGCTGGATTTTATTTTCTGGTATTATAGTAAACAAGGTTGTCAGAAATCTTGAAAACTTTCACTTTCCTTCCACCTCACAGCTTTGCTCCGGTTGCTGCTCTGTCAGATAAACTGCTACGGATACTAAAACCAGTATGCGGACAGGCAGTTTCAGCCGGTCAGACGTTTGTCATGAAGACGTGTCGGCGTTGTCAGCGCCCGTCTCTAAAACAAACCTCCCACAGTGAAAACTCTTTGACACAGGGCTTTCACATGGATTCATCTTTGCTTCCTAATCATGGCCACTCAGAGCATCGACTACCTGCTCATCCCACCCTCCTGCCAGGAAGCCCATTAACCAGCGGCGTCTAACCGCAGCGTGCTGCATTAGTGCCCCGCCCGTACGTTCAGACCAGGCCGACGGTTCGGAGGTTAATCACGGCTGCAGCAGGAAGCAGTTTGCAGTAATCATGAGCTTTTCACTCGTGCTGTAATTTTACGTTCTGCAGCTCCAAGAAACTGGAAAAAGATATTAAACATTTACCACAAAAATCAGAGAGCTGATGAGCTGGACTCACAAACCGAAGAAAACGGTGAAGCAAGTTCGATCTGATGGATGTTGGTCCAGATGGACAGAAGCATCTCCAAAGTCTGCTTTAAGCTCAGGTTTTTGGTTGATGGATGATGAATACTTTCCGCTACACCTTTTATTTTCTACTTTAAGATTTTAGTTTCTTTTTTGAAAGGCCTCCTATTAAAACCAAAACTTAAGATTTTTCAACAAACGTTAGTAGGGGCCATATTGGCAGACGTCATGACCAACGACAGTCAAGAGGAAGACTGCTGACATGGATCCACACAAGCCTAAGATCAAAATTAATACAAGTTGAATCATTGTGGAAATACCAGTGAGAATCTGCAAACCGATGAAATGTGGGGGAAAAAACTTGTCATCCAATATAAATACATAAATACATTTTATAGTCAATGTTGTTGAATTTACGCATCACCTGGTGAGGCGAGGCAGTGCAGTGCTGTTCCTCACCTCTGGGGGCGCTGTGTCACACACTGACTGAAGCTGGCAGTTGGAGCATGCCCATTGCTGTCTCTCTTTGTATCACCCACATACATGTTTGATTACACATGTGCTACACATGCTGACGTTCCACTCATATATTTACTGAACGTTTAGTTTTTCTGGGGTGAGGCAGAAAGTACCATAGGGGGCAGCACTGAGCTCCATAGGCCCACAGAGCAACAGGTGTATGGGCGCAAATCCACTCAGAAATACTTTGTACATGTAAATCAGACACCGTAGTTGTGAATTGAGCCATTTTATTTTACAAGGTGACAAAATTCAATTCACAACTATGTACTCTGATTTACAAATACAAAATGGCTGCTGGAGCACAAACAAACCACTTTTTTCACTTTCTTCTCCCACTACTCTCCAGTTTGCATTATTTACTCTCATTTCAACTGTTAACTTTTTGTTTTCTCTCAGTTTTTTCTCTCCATAGAAGCTACACCTGGTGTACTCCTGGTTCACCGGTTCACCGCTTCTGTTTCTTTCCTATGTCTCTGCTCCGTCTTCTCAAACCTCCAGTCAGTCATGGCAGATGGCCGCTGGTACTGAGCCTGGTTCTGGTTCTGCTGGAGGTTTCTTCCTGTTAAAGAGGAGTTTTTCCTCTCCACTGTCGCCCCCTGCTGGTCCAGGAGGAGTGAACGCTGCAAGTCAACGACTCGAGGCTCTGAAGGGTCTGAGCCTAATGCACTGACTGATAACTAGGATCAATTAGAATGTATGGATGATTGATTTGAAATAATTTTTTTGTAACTGCCTCAAGACGGCATGTTATGAACTGTCGCCATAGAAATAAACTGAATTGAATTGAAATGTTTATGACTGGGATTTGTGCCCATACTGGTGCTCTTCTTCTACGCATTGAAAACAGTCTGAAAAATACATGAAATACTGTCAGAATAGAATAGAACCAGGACGACTTTCCTCCTCAGTGATCATTTCCATGAAAGCTGCCAGGCTTTTAAAAATGAAGGCAAACAACAACAGAGTGACAGAGACATTCACAGAGGACAAGAGCTGAACATTTTTAATCTTATTAAAGGGGAACTATTATGCAAAATTCACATTTTGAATGTTTTTATACTTCTAGATGGGTCTCAACTGCTTCTAAAAACAGCCCAAGAGCTTAAAACAAACGCCCAGCCGTTTTTTGGTGTCTGGAAAACGAGCCATTTCAAAAACCTCCTGATTGTTAAGTCACAATTGGGCACTGCACCGTTACCTAGCAACCCCAGCCAAGTCCAGCCCCTCACCTAGCAACCCAAGTACAGGTTGAGCACGATTGATCAGCTGGTTTTACTACTGTATGGCTGTATGTCATGTGCAATCTGGAAAAGACAAGTGTCTTGTTGTTGACTTACCATCCAGAAACCACTTGCTGCATCCTTGTTGGTTGTGCAGGAGACTACTTCTGCTTTTCGAAGATGAACGGTTGTATAACTGCGCATCCGTTTGCAGCCATTTTCACGTGCCAGTGTAAACGTTGAGTTGGGGGGGCGTAGCCAGCAGCAGCTTACTTGGATTTAAAGTGACAGGAGGCCCTAAAACAGATCATTCTGAAAGGAGCTCCAACTAGGCAGAACTGACCAGACTGAAATCTCATTATCTAAGAATGATTTGGTGCAAAACATGTGACAAACATGTTTTGCAGCCCAAAGACCTATCCTAACCAGTTCAAGGAAGCATCATAGGTCACCTTTAAAAAATGAGAAACAGCCCAAAAAAAAGCATAAAACAAAATAAGTTATGACCTTATATGTAACATTCTTTGATTTTTCCTGCCATTGCATAGTTGAACAGCATGAACTTAGTGAAATCATAATTAAAAGCCTTTAAAATGCTGTAAACCTGCAGTGAGTCTGGAGAAGCAGCGTAAACCCTGAAATATCCCCACCCCTGCTCCTCTCACTACGTCTCCACACCTTTGGTTGGAATTGTGTTTTTCACAAGAAAACATGTTTTATTCACATGAGGAAATTCACGTTAAAGCACCTCTCCATTTCCTCCTGGCAGTGAACGTGTCTGTGTGTGTGTGTGTGTAATAACATAAGCTTCAACACGTCGGTGGCAATAAACGTGTGTGTTTGTTCTCAAAGTCTTCACAAATCGTCCTTCGTCTTGTTCAGAAACTTTATTTTAGACCCTTTCCAACATTTATCGGTCGTCTTCCAGTTTAGTCTTCAAAAGACTCGGTTTATTTCTGCAGAGCCATTTCACGACGAATGTCGTCTCGAGGCACTTTGCAAAAAAAGTCATTCCAATCGATCCGGGTTAATCGGTGCTCAGTTTGTTATTCAAATTTGTTTAAAAAGTTTCCATGTAAGGAAACCCAGCAGAGCCTGAGTTGTTGCCTTGCAGGTTTTGCTCCTCCTGGACCAGCAGGGGGCGACAGTGGAGAGGAAAAACTCCTCTTTAATGGGAAGAAACCTCCAGCAGAACCTGAACCAGGCTCAGTACCAGCGGCCATCTGCCACGACTAACTTGAGGTTTGAGAAGACGGAGCAGAGACACAAGAAAGAAACAGAAGCGGTGAACCAGGAGTACTTTCTAGAGAAAAGTAAAAAGTAAACAGCAGGAGAGGGAAATCAATTAGTTGATGGCAACGTTATCTCAGCCGATGCGCTCCTAAACCTTAGAACTGAACCCTTTCCAGACTGATGGATGTCAGAGACGATGGTTTTCATCTGTTCTTGAAGTTCGTTAGATCGGGTCAGGATGTGTTGCTTTTTGAGATCTTTCAGCCTACTTCATGCTGTCAGACAGGTTCTGTTTGAGTGATTTCATGACTGCACAGGTCATTCAGGTGAATGAGAACCTGATAAATCTGGTTAACCACAGCTAATTCATCATTTAACAAGGAAGACGATTACATTTTCTGGAGCTTTTCTTGCTTTAAGAACTAAAATAATCATTTAAAAGCTGCTTATTATAATTCCTCAAGTCTTATTTGTCTGTTAATAAATGTATATTTTTGACCATCTGATGATCACTGGCTTGCTTAGTCTGCAGACTGAGGCTCAGAGAGATCACAGAAAACACGGACATGAGAGCTGAAGGAGGTGAAAAGACTGAAAGATCGATTAAAAGAAAAACGAGAGGCAGCTGAAGGCAGCGCGAGGAAGAGGAGTTAATGAAGAAGATCATATTTCACAGACGACAGAGGTGGTTCAGAGAGAAATGCTGACAGGTCTCTTTCAAGTGTTGGAGTGACACACATTCAGGTCCCAGAGGAGGTGCAGGTGTAGACAGCTCCACCATCTGTGTATCACAGCTTCAAATATCATTACCGACACACACACACACACACATTTTAATATAGGAGTGAGTGAGATGTATGTATAGATTCACACTCTGCTGCTCTCCGTCCTCTCGCTCCTCATCGTTCGTCCGTTAATGTTAAATCGAAATCAGGCTCAAACAGCCACCTGTTCGGCACCAGTTAGTCCAAACTTTCTCCAACCACTCACTGGTTTCACCAAAGTTCATTAACGCCACGGGAACTGGAGGACGGCGATTAAACTTCGAGCTGCTCACATGGACATGAAGATCATCACGACGACTGTGATTCTAACCAAGGTGTCATTTCAGTCCTGGTTCTGCCCGTTTTCAGTCTCTGAATCTCGTCAGTTTTTAGTTCAGACTGTTTAAAGGCGCCAAAAAAGAAAGTTAAGTGTTGGCGCTGCTAGCTTTGGCCATTGTTTAGATTAATAGCGTCTGGCTTCTTCTGGTGCAGAATTCTGACGCACGTTTCACGTCAATGACGTAAAAGTCGGATAAAATGTGACTTGACCGTTCAGACATCGGACATGTATCCGATTCAGTTTAGTGAAAAGCTCGGAATTGGGCTGTTCAGACAGCCGTGAAAAAGTCGGATATGGGTTGCATTTCCTTGCTCTGTGAACGTAGCCTGTATTGGCATCAAGATGCTAATGTTAGCATGTACAAACTGACAATATGCTAACACTTATAGCCTGGGCAAGTTAAAGCTGCAGGATGTAACTTTTACAAAAATGTTTTTTACATATTTGTTCAAACTGTCTCCATGTCGTGACAGTTTGGTCTGAGACGGATAATCTGTGAAAAGATGGAGCTCCTCCTCCTCCTCCCTGAGCTGCTATTGCCGTCTAAAGAAATGGGCCGCCCCCGACCTGAAACAACCAATCAGAGCCAGGAGGCGGGGCTTAGCACTGCCAATCACCCTCGTGTACACGCTGCTAAATGTGCTGATGGTGGAGAAATAGCTCACCGTTCCAGGAAAACTGTTTATCCGCCGTCATTGGCCATGCTAACTAGCCTTAGCATTAGCAGCAGGCTATGGTGTGGTGAACCAGCTGCAGCGTAGCAGAGAGCTGGGGTGGGTGAGCGGCGCGTACATGAGGGTGACTGACAGTGCTAAGCCCCTCCTCCTGGCTCTGATTGGTTGTTTCTGACTGACTGGTGGATTTCTGCAGTTAGTACTGGGAGCACTGGGAGAAGGCGGAGGAGCTGGATTTTTTCACAATTTATGTTTCTGATATTATTCACGACATATGTAAAAAACATATTTTTCATAAAAGTTACACACCGTATCGGCATCGCCATCCTGAAGTCCATCCATTCTTGCCTTCAGCTTATCCAAGATCAGGTCCCACACATCCTGCTCACACTCTCCAGATCTTTCACTGGGACCACAAGGCTTTTCCTCACCGTTCCTGCTGGAAATCCCTCCAACAGGTCCAAATTAAAGCGGACCAGAATCGTCCACAGTGATGTTAAAGACTCATTTCCACTTATAATGAACACTTGATGGCAGCCAAAGGTGAAAACAACCACTAGGGATGGCATAAGATAAGAACTCATCGATATCATTTATCGATCTCACTTATCGATTCTCATGGAGTTAGGAAATAAACTCTTTAACTGAAAACATGCACCATGTTGTATTTGGTTCAAACTAAATGAAAGCTGGCTTAAACAATAAGAATCTCTGTCAAATGAACATTTTAGCATGAAATGCAACTTTCTGCACATCAGCAGCTTTTGTGCAGACGGATCTGCATGTTTGCCTTTTCAGGAAGGATCTTTCAAGACTTAAAGGCTGTTTTCAAAAGATGCTTCTAATCTGAAAACGAGCCTCATCGGAACCCATAATCTGAGTTATTGAACATGATGGAGATCCTTCATACAGCATGGCGCTAACATTAGCACAATAGCCAGGACCTGGAGGAGTTTAACGTTACCTGGGACTTTTACCGCTCAAAGCTCCGCCCCCTCCAGAGCCACCGCCGTCGCTAAGCAACGTCTCAAACCCTCTACCTTCGTGCCAATCAGCGGTTTGAGGATGTTTGAGGTATTTCCTCCTTTTATCGTGATTAAAGCTCTGCACATGGAGCAGCCGGCCCTGGTATCGTCTTTTCTTGGGAAACCTAACCAGACTTGGAGGCGCTTCTGCTGCGACGCCATCTTGGATATTTTCTAAATCCAAATACGGAGCGTCTGCAGTACGTCATCACGCAAACACGTCACATGTTACTGGAAGCGACCAGCAGCACCGTTAAGCAGGCAGGTTAACGATTCCAAGGGACTGAACTAACAACTGCTTATCAAGGTTCAGGGTGTGATTACTTTTTCACAACACAGTAGAAACATCAGAAACTGCAGAATGAGCTTCACTGAACTCGTTTCTGTTTATTTTTGGTGCGTGCTGAGCTGAGAATCCAGGACACGGGGAGTAAAGCAGTCAGAAGCCGCCTCACCTGTCTGCAGGTGATGGTGGCCGAACACTGAAGGTCATCTTGCTCTAAAATGCTAATTCTGAAAGCGTCACTTAATGCCGAGTCGCTGATGCTGCCTCTGTTTGCATGTTTCTGGCCCCATGAATTAGAATGAGATGAATAGTTAAATATGAAAATATGACAGGCTGGTCGTTTTGACGCTCGCTCACTTTGACAACAGACATCTGCTGCGGCCTGTGGAGAGACGGAGCTCAGAGTGAGCACGGAAAACTTCTCATTTACATTCATTTCTGGGCCTTCACCCCGACAGCCATGCATTGCTGCCGCGGCGGCGTGTTTGTGTGTCCCAGCTTCTGTCAGGAGAGGGGATGAAAGGATGGAGAAAGTCTCGAGAGAAAGGAAAGCAGATGATGGCGAGGGAGCGGCGACGCGGCGGCGCATGGGTCTGATTAAACGCACGTTCTTTCAACTAATACTTTAATGAAATATTAACACAGTTAAGTGTAATTAAATTAAAAGGAGAGCCGCCAGTGAGATTAGCGGTCATGTCAGAGCAACTTTAGGAGGATAACCTCCCCCCCTCAGTAATACCAGTGCATCAGCTTAGCTGCTCTGCTGTTCCACCAGTAATCAGGCCCATAATGAGCGTGGTCGCACATTCTCTCAGTCATCATGGTAATGTATATTCGATGGAACAAACGGAGAGAGATGAGACTGGTAACAGCTAAAAATACAGCTTTAAATCCCAGTTTGCAGAGAGACTTCATTAGATAAATCTGTCTGGATTATATTCAGCCCACAGCTGCAGGCACTGGTTTCCAGTCACTCAGACTGGAGAGTCCTGGTTCCAAATGACTCGTCTCAGCTGGTTTCAGGGAGCAACGATGAGACAACAAGGACCCTGATAAAGTTTTACAGGAGTTCACTCTGATCCACAGAGGGGCCTAAAGTATACATACAGGCTCAAGCAAACAGAATGGTTCTGGTGGTCAGGAGGTCCGCCTGAGGAGAACCTGGAGCAGAAATGGAGCTAGCTGAGGATGGATGAACAGATGGATAAACGGATGGATGAATGGGTGGATGGACGGATGGATGAATGAACGTACGGATGGATGAACGGACAGATGGATGGATGAACAGATGGATGAACGGACGGACGGATGGATGAACAGATGGGTGGATGAACGTATGGATGGATGGACGGATGGATGAACAGATGGGTGGACGGACGGACGGACGAATGGATGGAGACGGATGGATGAACGGACGGGTGGATGGACAGACAGATGGTTGGATGAACGGACGGATGCCTCTCCTGTCTCCCAGCCAGGACCACCGTCTCCATCTCAGCCGTCTCCCAGAGCGCCTCCTTCAGTCCTGGAGACCTCCTCCTGTCTGCCCCCCCCCCCCAGGTACTCGTCTCCATCCCCTCCCTGCCCCCCCTGCTGACCCCAGGGGTCTGTGGCGCTGCCCTCCCCAGAGGCCCGAGGCCTCCACCCACCCAGCGGCAGGCATCTGAGGCTCCATGAAAGCAGGCCGCTGCAGACAGAAGCCATCCTTCCAGCGAAACGTTCCCTCACACCCCCCCCGCCCCCCCTTGTTGGCTCGGATAAATCCAGACGTAAATCTCTCCCCTCGCCTTTCCTCCATAGGTGAGAAAAGCCCGTTCCGCCCAGCGAGCGCAGCTTGATGGATGATGATTGGACGGCCAGATCAGGTTTCGTCGTGTATTTCCATACATCATCCGACGCTCCCTCCTCTGCCCCCGACGATTTGCACCTGCGCCGCCTCGCTTCCCCCGAAAATACCTCTGATTAATGTCCGGATCTGGAGAGGGGAGCAGAGCGCGGATCTTCTGCGGTATTAATTAAACCGGCGCTAACATCCTCACCCCGTCACACGCGAGAGAGGTGGAGGCAAGGAGAGAGTGTGGGAAAATGATCCGAATCACTCGGTCGCGGATAAAAACAAACACAAAGGGGAGAAACACTGGAAGTCCGGAGCACACAGGCGAAAAGACATCAGCAGGGGTTACTGGGTCCTTTCCAGACTATCTGGAGTGGGACGTGTGTGGACATTTCACACGTCTTGACCTGTCCTCCATTTATTCGCCGTTTAGAAACAAAAAACAAAAAAACAAAACAACTGAATTTAACGGAAAACTGGGGGATATCGCAATTTTCAAAGCGACATTATTAAGTAAATCTATTCTGATTGGACAATCAGGCCTTTATGAAATTAGAAGATTTTAGTTGTGAACATGATGAGTCCTCTGGAGATCACAAGTTCAGTGTTCGTGAAAACACGTCGGACATTACCGATGCATTTTCAGGGTGAATTCCCACCAGCCCTGTTCAGTCCGCTTTACTCCGACTCCAGTCCGTTTCCCTGGAAAGTCCGGTCCGGCTGGGGAGGTGTGGACGCGTAACCGAATTCTGGTCCGCCTACAAACCTCGGTCTCGGTTCGGTTGAAAGGAACTCTGGTCCGGTTCGAATGCAGATGTGAACTTCATGCTTTTGGACCGATCTTCAAAAGCAGGAAGTGGACTACAGCGCAGGGCATTCTGGGTAAATACAACCAAAACAAATGTTAGCAAGTCCAGCGCTAGCGGGAGAAATGGCTCGAGGTCTTTCGCCAAGGACAAAACAGAAATCCTCCAAACGCTAAAATCTGACGCCGCTCCATTTTTGTTGACATTTGGTGAAGAAGGAAGCTGCGCTCAGTGTCTTCAGGGATTTTCCTGTCGTTTCCTTCAGCGGTTCTTGGTGCAGCGCCCCCACAGGCGAGGAGGGGAACAGGTTGGTGAAAGGGTTTGGTTGGTTTGACTCGGAGCGGAGAGGAAGAACCGCAGCAGCTGGACATGGAGGAGATGTTGCAACTTTGGTTCCCGATCGAACCGAGTCTGCCGGACCATCAGGTGTGAAAACACCCCGATATTGTCCGATAAAAACCTTGAAATCATGGGACATCTTGACCGACCTGCTTCTCCTCTAACCTGGCAAATATTTTGCTTTTACATAAAAAAATGATTGAAAACCACAAACAGGGAGATTTTTTTTCAATGATACATGAGAGACTGTTAATGATTGGCTGATGCAACACATTAGCGCCAACGTGAAGTAAGCTAACTTCCTAATATTTCGCAATATTTTCTGACGTCTTCTTATGTTTTTATGTTTATTGATAATTCCAAATAATTACAAGATGGGCTCTAATAATTTTCTGATCAATTCTGATTATTATTACACATTTCGCTTCTAAAAACTAATTTGTTTAGAGCTGCCTTTAATGAATAACTGGAACATCACTGATTTTAGTCTTTTTTTTCCAACTTTTCATTTTGCTTTATTTTGCCATTGCAATGTCATGTTTCTTGCTTGATTTTTGTGTTTTATCATGTAAAGCACTTTGAATAAACTGCCTTTTCTTTAAGTTAAAGGTGCTTTAAGTTTTCTTTAAGTTAAAGAAATCAGACTATAACAGAGCAAATCGAACAAGGACATCAGACTCTCCTTGGTGCCAATCTGAAACAATAGCCCCATAAAATGAGAAGATAGCATGTCGTCTGATTAAAAACCAGAAAAGATCATTTAAACTGTAAACAAACAGAGAAATATTTCTTTAAAAAAATTAGCTCCAATAGCAGCGAAGCAGTTTCCACCTCGCAGCCAAACAAATTCCCGTTTCAGCCGCATTATTCAGAAACGCTAATAGATGCAATTACAGCCGGCTGCTTTATCAGCCGGTAGAACCGCCGTTTCGGCGTCGCCGCCTTGAAGAGGAGCCGCATTTCAAAGCGCTTGCCGTCGGCCGCTCACTCACACAGATAACGAGCCCCCCCCCCCGCAGATGTAATTACAAAACTGTTTTCTGGAAACCGCCTCTGTAACTGCAACCTCACGATACACACACACGTATGTGAATGCATGTAAAAACACACGCCACAGCTCTAATAATAGCCCAGTTTACACAGATAGGGATCAGCTGATGGATTTGCAGTATTACGGCTGGGATTAATAGGAATTTACTGCGCATGTGGCGGATGGGGCTCCCTGAAATACAGCGCAAGTGTGTGTTTTCCCCGAGTGTCATCAGGTTATCGAACTGAGCTCTCACTTATGAGGTCAATTTAGAGCCAACACTTCATTTAGCTTGTTTGTTCTCAGAGTTTTGGGAGGAAGTGCCCGAGTACCAGGGTGAAACCCTCGACTCCAGACACCCGGAGACCGCCAGAGACCTGCTCTGACTCGACAGGTCATCCCCAACATGACTCCGTGTTTAAAAGCATCTGGTTGATTCAGAGTCACCAGTTCAGTGGGAGAACAGAGACTCCGACTCCACTGGCAATGAAAATAAAACTCAACTTAGACTCGTGCCATAAAGACTTCCGATCAAAGACGTCAGATTTGACTTGGACTTGCCAATCGAAGACTTATGAGCTGAATCTGACTTGGAGCAAAAGATTGTAGACTTGATTTGGAGTTACCTCTCAAAGACTCCAGACTTGACTTGGACTTGCTGATCAAAGACTTCAGACTTGCCAATCAAAGACTTGAGAGTTGACTTGGTCTTAGGACGAAAGATTTGAGATTTGACTTGGACTTGCAACTCAAAGACTTCAGATTTGACTTGAACTTGCTCCTTAAAGATGTCAGACTTGACTTGTCGATCAAAGAATTGAGACTTGACTTGGAGTTACCGCTAAAAGACTTCAGATTTGACTTGAACTTGTCCCGTAAAGATGGCAGACCTGACTTGGACTTGCCGATCAAAGACCTGAGAGCTGAATCTGACTTGCAGCCAAAGATCTGAGACTCGACTTGTAAAGAATGACTTGTGAACATCTCTGGTGTTGTGGCATCCTTTAATGCGAGGGAAACTTGTAAAGCTGTGTTCAAAGAAGCGAGTAAATCTTTGACCTTTGACCTTTTATACGCAGACGCAGCGGGGAGCCGTTTTAGGTGAAACGTAGAAAAACATTTGAAAATTACACAAACCGATTTTACAAGAAAATGTTGGATATTCACACATTTCTCCAAGAATTTCTGTCTTCAGACTCAAATTCAACCTGAAAAAACCCCTAAACTTCACTCATTCACCAGCATCTGCAGACATTCATCCATTCATAGCATGAAAATGATGTCAGAAACCTGAAAGGCCTTTCAGGCTCTCAGCAGGCTTTAGATGTTTTCCTGCTTCAAGCCCTGAGTCGGACCGCTGCGTATCATCAGGCGTCTGCGGAGCTGACGGCGAGCGGCGGCGGCGGCGAACTCTGAGGGAGCTGAAACTCTTCAGAAAACTCGCCGCAGATCAGTAAAGTGTTGCAGCTCAAACTCTCCTGACATGCGCTCTAACGACGTGCAAAGTGTGAAGTAAAACTCAGATGTTCATCATCCTCCATCTGTGCACACGTCAATCTGTCACACGAGCAGAAAACGCACAACAACACGCACTAGAGCCACCCTTCACTCATTCACAAGCAGCTGCAAACAGACCTGCATGCATGTGCATGCGCACAGATATGCATCACACACACACACTCCTGCAGCGAAGGCGTTGCCGTGCAGATGTGTGTGTTGAATGCACAGGAAGCGGCGGCACACACGAGTAGTTGTCATGGCATTCGGATGACAGATGTAGTGCTGTGGTCTAGGCTCGGTTCCAGACACACACACACACAGCTACAGCCACTCTTCATTTATCAATAATTGGTTTTTAATTCCATTTGGCAGCCGGCAGCGCGAGCGGCAGAACAACAGCAATAATTAGTCCGTCAGAGAGACAGAAGCAGGAGAAGGAGCGAAAGTTTGCGAGCCCACCTGACCGCTGCTTCGATGAGCCTCCTTCGGCTGGAGGCTGTTGTGGTCGAGAGAATAGGAGGAAACGAGACTCTTGATTTTAAAGATGTTATTATTTCATCTTTCATGTCAGAAACTAGAGACAGGCGGGTCCAAATACTGAGGATGAACCTAAAACAACACATCAGTGCCTCAGAAACATGCCTCATCCGCAGTCTGACACCAACAAAGCAGAAACATCTGGAGAAATGTGGTTTAGGAGCGGCCTAGTCAAAGCCTGGACTTTAATCCAAGTGAAATTAAACAGGCTGTTGATGATAGAATAGAATTGGTTTGACCAGACTAATGAAAAATGAATTGGACTTGTCCCTCAAAGACTTAAGACTTGACTCTGACCTGGGACAAAAGACTCGAGACTTGACTTGGCCTCACCCCTGAAAGATCCAACACTTCACTCGGACTTGCTTCTCAATAACATAAGACTTTATTCTGACTTGGGGCAAAAAAAACTTGAGACTTAACAAGGACTTGACCCTCAAAGACTTGACAACTGACTTGGACTTGGGATGAAAGACTTGAGATCCGAGTTAAACTTGCCCCGCAAAGACTTGATGCTTAACTCTGACTTGGGATGAAAGACTTGAGACTTGACTTGACCTCACTCCTGACAAACTTGACCCAGACTTGCTTCTTAACATCAGACTTTATTCTGACTTGGGTCAAAGGACTTGAAACTTGATGAAGACTTACCTGTCAAAGATTTGAGAGTTGACTTGGACCAGGGGCAAAAGACTTGAGACTTTTCTTGTATTTGCCTTTCAAAAACCCCAGTTTGACTAGGACTTTCCCCTCAAAGACCTGACTCTGACTTGGGGCTTAAGTCTTCAGACTTGACTTGGACTAATCCCTGAAAAACCCAAGGCTTGACTTGGACTTACTCCTCAACGACTTAAGACTTGGGATAAAAGACTTATTTGAGTTTAACTTACCCTCGCAAAGACTTGAAACTTGACTTGGATTTACCAATGAAAGACCAGAGAATTTACTCTGACTTGCAGTGAAAGACTTAGGACTTGACAAGGACTTACCCATCAAAGACTTCAGAGTTGACTTGGACTTGGGGCAAAAGACTTCAGACTTTTCTTATATTTACCTTTCAAAAATCACAGTTTGACTTGGGCTCATCCCTGAAAAACCCAAGACTTGACTTGGACTTGCTCCTCAATGGCTCAAAACTTTACTCTGATTTGGGGTGAAAACTTTGAGACTTGACAAGGATGTAACCCTCAAAGACTTGACATCTGGCTTGGACTTGGGATGAAAGACTTGAGATTTTAATTAAACTTGCCCCACAAAGACTTGAGGCCTTACTCAGACTTGGGATTAAAGACTTGACTTACCCCTGAAAGACTTGAGAGTTAACTTGAACTTAGGATGAAAGACTAAAGACTTGACTTAGATCTGTCAGGTGTCAGCCCAAGTCAACTTTCAAGACTTGACACTTGACTTGGACTTGCTCCTAAACAACTTAAGACTTTATTCTTACTTAGGGCAAAAGACTTGTGACTTGACAAGAACTTACCACTTAAAGACTTGAGAGTTGACTTGGATTTGCCTTTTAAAAACCTCAGACATGACTTGGATTTGCTTCTTAAAGACTTGAGACTTGACTCAGACTTGCTCCTCAACAACTTAAGGTTTTATTCTGACTTGGGGCAAAAGATTTGAGATTTGATTGTATTCAGCCCTCAAAGACTTGAGAATTGACTTGGACTTCTCAAACACTTGAGACTCGAGTTTTGAGACCTCACGCTGACTTGCTCTTTAGCAACTCAAGACTCGACTCTTTTTGTCTGCAGTTTGTTTTGGATTAAAAAATAAAAATTTAAAAGGTTAGTTTTTACACAGAGAACAGGTCTGGTTCTTTTTTGTCGGGCAAAACTGCAGCCACCTCACCCGGTCGGACAGTTTCCTCCGGAGGCGAGCGTGTGCGCAGCGGGGAGTCCTTTTTGAAGGGGCCAGATGTTCGTGGAGAACACCTCCCCCCTCCTCAATCAGCCATCTTTCCTCCATTCATTCCACATCCACAATCTTTAGCAGAAGCAGGTATGAAAAATGTGACCTGATGATATAAACAACACACACACACACACACCCACACCCACGAGATCGCATTAGTCAGACTGCAGGTGCAGCTGATTTCCAGCATGCTGCTGCGCTGGGGGAGGGTGTGCATTCACTTCTTCCCATTCAGCTGCCATCACAGTAACACACACAACTACACTGCCAGGGTGGAAAGGCATCAGCAATGATCTCAGAGAAGCAACTGTTGCTCCCCGTCAATCTGGGAAGGGTTAAAGGTCATCTCGAAACCATCTGAAGTCCATCATTTTGCAGGGAGGAAGATTATTCCCAGGACACAGCCACCAGTCCTCCCAGGAGTGGACGTACCAGCAACGTCTCCAGAAACAAGATGGCGGCAGGACTGAGGTTAGCAAAGCTGCATCTGGATGAAGGACAAGGCTTCAGGGACAATGTCCTCTGGACGGATGAGACCAGAGTGGAGATGTTTGGTCATGATGGAGAGTACCAGACACAGCATATCAGCACAAACATCATACCAACTGTTAAACACGGCAGTGGAGGGGTGATGGTTTGGACTTGTTTTGCAACAGCCATCCAGTCAACCACAAACTCCTCTGTTTACCGAAGTATTCTAGACTCTAAGGTGAATCCTAGTGTTGTAGTCAAGAACACCTAACCTGAGTCCAAGTCGAGACCAAGACCAGCGCCCCACGCTAATATTAGGTGACGTTAGCTTGTGCACCAAGCTAGGTGGCAAACAGCTGACAAGAAACAGAAACTAGCACCCTAAAACACACAGTAAATACTGTACACAGGTAGCTAACTTCATATGTGTAGCTAATACTAACTAATGGTGCATCGTTCCCACCAGCCCTCTTCAGTCCGCTCCAACTCCAGTACGTTTGCCTGGAAAGCCCGGTCCGGTTGGGGAGGTGTGAACGCGTAATCGAACTCTGACGCGAACTCTGGTCCGCCTACAAACCAGGTCTTAGTTTGGTTGAAGTGAACTCTGGTGCGGTTCGAATGCAGATGTGAACGCCAAGCGGACCAGAGACCGCTCCAGGAGCAGGAAGTGGACTACAGCGCAGGGCATTCTGGGTAAATAACAACCAAAACAAACGCTAGCTAGCCTAGCGCTAGCGGGAGAAATGGCTCGTGGTCTTTAGCCAAAGACAGAAGAGAAATCCTCCAAACGCTAAAACCTGACACCGCTCCATTTTTGTTTCCATTTCGTGAAGAAGGAAGCTGCGCTCAGTGTCTTCAGGGGTTTTCCTGTCGTTTCCTTCAGTGGTTCTTAGTGCAGCGCCCCCACAGGCGAGGAGGGGAACACGTTGGTGAAAGGGTTTGGTTGGTTTGACTTGGAGCAGAGAGGAAGAGAACCGCAGCAGCTGGAAGTGGAGGAAATGCTGCAGTTTTGGTTCCTGATCGAACCGAGTCTGCTGGACCATCAGGTGGGAAAACAACCTAAATCGCTTTTGAGAGAGCAGGATATAGAAATTTGTGACAGAGGCAGATTGCTAATGTTAGCTAGCTAGCTTTGCTAACTTCACTGATCCATTGCTTACCTTTCTTTGTGCTTCCGTTCTAAGTGAAAATAAAAGCTTGACATCGTCTCCACCCTCTCTGACATGTCGCCGAATGCTTTCTTCTGAATATTGTTTTACAAATATATTCTTTATGATTTATGCAGCCGAACTGTATTAATGAAGATTTTGCAGATATCTTTTCCCGCTTCCAAACAGCCACTGCTAATTTTCTTGGAGCGTGAGTGAAAGTGGGTAAAGACAGCTGTATTTTCGTTACAAATGTGGACAAAACTTTTCTGACATTCTGCTAATGTCAAAAAAAAAAAAAAAAAAGAAAAGAAAGAAAAACAATTTTGCAAGTGCGGTGTTTCCATTAAATAAGAAATGCCATTAAAATCACGTGAATAAACTTGTTCCCACAGTAAGTCATTAAAAATCATGGCAGAGACGGATGTAAACACGAGGTATATTCATACCCCTTAAACTGAGGAACGGCTACATATACATATATATGTATATGCCGCGTTTTTGGGAAATAGTAGTCGGCGGTTTCAGAAAAGAACTATGGATTCAACACTTTCAAGTGAAAAACTCGACTTTTGATGAACTGCATGATGCTGTGAGACCTCCGGTGGAGCAGCTGCGCAGCGTCCAAGGAGGCCAGTGGCTACAAATAAGCGCGTCGCTGCCATTTACAAGCCGGCGTGACTCGTGTGATGCGAAAAAAAGCGTTTCCGATGGAGTTTTTGCGAAACACGGCCGAAAACCACCTGACCCTGGCACAAAAGCTTTTATTGAAAAACGTGTTTTTTCGAAATTCCCGTGTTTCCAATTTCCGCAGTTTTACGGTCAATGGAAACGCAGCTATCGAGTCACGTTATTGCTTGGATTTGAATTAGTTCGTTTTACATCCAATGAAACCAAAGATGTTAAATAAACTGGGCAATATTCTGGGAATTTAGGGATATTTCCACAGTTGTGGTCTTGAAGTAAAGACCGAGACCATCAAAAAGTGTTCTCCAGACCAAGACCCGTGTCAAGTACTACAACTCCAGTGAGTCCATCTGTCTAAAAGCTAAACCGTGGTCCAAACTGGGGTCATCATCATCAGCTGTAAAGGCCTAGTCAAAGTCTAGACCTCAGCCTGACTGAAAGGATGTGGTAGAACCCTCAGAGAGCTGAGCAGAAACTAATATCTGCAAACGTTCAGGAGGTGAAGCAATAGTTGGAGGGATGATGACTCAGACAGAACCTGCTGCAGAAGGAGGCTCAGCTGGCTGCCAGATCATGGGGTGCACTTTCTTTCTCCGTTTACTGCTCATACGGGAATGTCGGCAACACCAGAAACAACACGGGGCGAGTTCGCGGAGTGATGGAGCCGGAGCTCCACCCATGTGGACGGATGAACTCGCTTCCTGAATGAAGTCAGACGATTTAATGGAGAAATATTTCCCACAATAGTCAAAACGATACAGACCGCAACAGCTGCTTTAACTCATTGTGTGTGTGTGTGTGTGTGTGTGTGTGTGTGTGTGTGTGTGTGTGTGTCGGGGGGTTACTGCGCATATTTTCTCACCAGCTGACTGAACAGGAAATGGAAAATCCCAAAAACCTGCAGGTTTCTGTTCGCGCCAACATCTCAGGGTGACGACATGTTGAACATCCCAACAGCTTCACTGCAGAAACAACATGTCACCGAGAGTTTCTGCTCCGGTTTGTGCTGCAAATACCTCGCAAAGCCTTGAAATCAGACTAAACTAACTTAGAAGCGACTTTTCCTCAGATAGAGCAGCTTGTTTTAAGTCAGTAATTCCTGAACATGAAAATCTGAATTTTTGCCGCCTGACGCGGAGCGGCAGCCAATCAGAGAGGCTCCACTGTGTGACGTAGCGGCGCGTTGTCCGTCGGGACGGAAGGCCCAGGAGCCCATCTGCGGCCAGTCGAAGGCCCTTGCCTGGGGGGGGGGGGGACTGGCGAGGATTCGGGATTATCAGCGTGGAAAACGTTTCCTCCCGTCTGGGCCGGCCCAACCCGTCCAGCACGCCGCTGAGCCGCTGCAGGTTCGCGCTGCAGAGCTGATGCGTCTGTGCAGGGGACGGTGGGAGAGTCCACGCAAAGGACTCGAGGCTCGATGCGCGGAAAGAGCGACTCAAGCGGCCACCTTGAGGCGTTGGACGCCGTTTACACGCGCGAAGCGCAGTGATTGACCTACAACCAGCTCCTGTTTCTGCTGAGAACTTCCTGTCAGGTAGTTTTGTCTTTTCTCAGGTGTTTGTAAGACGTCTGCTCTGGAAACGAGCGCAGAAATACTCGGTGAGGTTTGGTTTTTGATGGAAGAGCAGAGCAGACAGCTGGAAGACAGGGCAACGCAGCCTTAAGGTTTATTTCTGATGAGCTGCATTTGCCTTCTGTGAGCCCTGAAAGCGGCTCGAATGCATCTCGTTTTGAAGGTTCTGGTTCGGTTTACCCGTTAGCTCCTCTCAGCAGTGGTCTGGTCTCTGCTATCTCCTGAGGAGAGGAACTGGCAGCGGACCATTCCTGCAACAGATTTCTGCAGACTTTCCTGTCGAACATTTGGTGCAGGATGGAAACGTGTCTAAAGCTGCCAGGAAAAGGGAATCGAAGTAAACAGATGAACAGGAACAGAACATTCGGTGAAGTAATTTGAGCCGCTAGGAAGCTTGAAAACAACCTTTTTTACTGTCGCTGGACACTAAATACATCGTATTCAGAGGTTGGTTACCTCCAACATTCCTCTGGAGGAAGGATCCACAGGTTTCCTTCTGATTTTTCTTTGTAAAACTTCTTGTTTTACCAATTAAAAGGATTTTCTTTCGAGGTAAAGCTTTTCAGGGCTGGAGCTCCCCCTAGTGGTGACTGAATAACACAGCAGCTTTAGAGAAATTGCGACAGTAAATCATGGAATCACTGCTCTTGGAGTACGGAGGACTGATCCTGCCAAAATTGTATGTAAATATAGAAATAAATAAATGGGTTGATAAAGTCAATAATGTCCCAAATATTGCACCCAAAAAATAAAAAAAAGGACTTTTCCAAATTATTTGATTATATGGTGCGACATAAATTAATCTGTCATTTTCAACACTACTAATTTAACATTATAACTATTAATTTTCCATTTTATTTCCGATTTTATTGTTTTATTGGTTTCCTTTATTTATTTTTTTCATATTCTGTTTAATATATTTTTATTTATTGTTACATTTTAATTATTTTCTAATTTACTCATATTCTGTATTTATTTTTATTTATTTACTGCCACGTTTTATCTTTTCAGTTTTATTTTCTGTATTTAAAATTTTTTTTTAAACATCACATTTTAGTTTCTTATTCTTAAAATTTTCTGTTTTTAACATTTTTATCTTCTGTCCTTTTTAAAAAAAAAAAAAAAAAAAAAAAAAAAATCACACTTGGATTTATTTTCTCCTCCAATATTTATTCTTTGCATTTTCTACCCTCCTGTTTTCTACGTTGTCCATTTATTTACAGATTCCTTCTTGAATTTGTCCTCCTGACTCTTTATAGGAGGGCGATATTTTAACTTATAATAAGGGAAAAATATCTTGCTCCACTGGCAGATTATTTCACTTATCACTAGAACTTTTTCATCAATATTAAGGAATTATTGACTTAAAACCAGCTGCTATATCTGTTGGACAGTTACTTGGAAGTTAGTTTTGTCGTATTTTAAGTGTTTTCAAGATATTCGCTCTGGAAACCAGACCAGAAATACTTGGTAAGATTTTGTGTTTTTGCAGTGTAACTAAAGTAATTAAAGCGTTATTATAGATGATGATGGCTGTGGGCAGGAAAGATCTCCTGTAGCGGTCTGTTTTACAACAAATTTGAAGAAGCCTCTGACTGAAGACTGCTTCATCAAGAGGATGCTCAGGGTTGGCCATAACTTTCTTGATTTCATGTAAAATCCTTCTTTGGACCGTCATCTCCAGAGGTTCCACAGTCCACGAAATCCCAATAAAAGAAACGGTGGAAAAGTTTAAGGGGTGTAAATACTTTGCACACCTCTTGGTTGCTCCTGCTTCTCAGGTGTTACAGCTGCAGCAGAACCGGGACAACTGCTGACCCGAACGCTGGAGAACATGGGGCTGACATCTGGAAGGATTTCCTCCTCCAGGTCTCGTTTTTTTTCTCGTGGTTCCTTCGTTTCGTTTCGTCTCATTTTTCTCCAGAAAATGAACGTTTTGCTCTGATTTCATTTGTTGTTATTTTTCAGTTTTTCCCTCTTTGCTTCCCTCCTGTTCTTTACTTCTGACAGCTGCAGATCATTAGTGTAGCAGGTAGAAACCCACAATTATCAACACACACACACACACACACACACACACACACACACAGAGGACGGCGATGCACCTGGTCTCCTACAAACGCTGCATGCTGAAGCCTGAGCACAGGTTCGCATGAAACGACACCGTAAAGCTGAGGACGGCCAAGATTAATATGAGGTTTTTTAAAAGAAGAAAATCCAAACATGGTTATTTATAACACACACACACACACACACACACACAGTAAACCCCAAAACAGGGGAGATTAATGTTGTGACCTGCCACCAGAGACATCTGCACGCTGCCTGCAGGATATATACACACACACACACACACACAATCTGCTGACATCTACACTCCCTATTGTGGAGTTTATGCTAAATATGCAGATCTTAATTGCATTATCTGGTGTAATTGGAGCTGAGCAGACAGATCAGTCCTGCAGGGGGCGCTCTGCTAATTATAATCAGTCCTAATATTCAGTTAAATAAACTCGGACACAAAGGTTCGAGGTTATAGGGGTGGGGTCTTTATTTTCTGTCAGATTCTAATGAAAGGGCACGGTAGTGGCAGCCGTGGTAATGATGTGTAAAAGCCTTCAATTAGGTACATTTTTCTGCTCACTGGAGAAGCTTTTGTAAATTCACGGCCAGTTTTGCTTTCATAGCCATTTTATTTCAAGTATCCTGGTCTTTTAAAAAGCCCACAGCATCACAGAACCTCCACCATGCATCTGTTCTGGTCCCATCTTGCCACCCTCGTGAAACGTTTCTCGGGGCGCCGCAGTAAAGAGGGCTGAGGATGTTTTTCCTGGATGTTGTTGCCATGTTTTAGTTTAAAACTTCCTGCAGGGAGGAGAGAGGTTGAGTCAAATTTTGTATTGATTTTGACACGAATATCTTTGAATAATTCATTTTTCTAGTATTTATTATATGGATATATTGAATATTTTGACAACCTTAACAAACACCAACAGACTTAATGTCCATGGACCTGAAAACTGGTCAGACTCCATTCAAGGAGCGAGGTTTAGATGATTGATTTCCGCAGTTTAACTTATTATAAAACTGAATAAAAGAAGTCAGGAAGCAGGAATGAGACAGAAATACGCTTGTTGTTGTTAATTTAGCTGCTTGCTGAAAAATGGACTCAATGACACCAATTAATCACCGAGTTAATGACTATTTCCATATCTGCTTTAAGTGCCGAGCATCTTCTCAGCTCCCTGAGGATCCTTTCAACCTCCAAACACACGTCAGCGTTACCGCACTGGTTCGATACTCAGTGTTTGAAGACAGCGTGTTTGTTAACTGACCAAACGGCAAAATGTGCTGCAGACACACAAACGCAAAAAACTAATGCAAACGAAAAATGCTGCAACTACGGGAAATATAAGCAAAAGGGAAAATGCAGCAAATGGCAAAAACAACAGCGGCACAAAACATAAACCCTCCAGACCACTAGGGGGAGTCGACGAACTAATCATCTGGGCTTAGACCTTCAGTAAAGAGAGGATGTTATGATTTAAGAGGTCGTCCAGAAGAAAACTGGAAATAAAAGGAGCGCTATACTTCATGTGTTTTACAGCATCACAGAACAGCACCATATTTATGGGGGCAATATTACCTACACTACACTGCCCCTAGTGGTCTGGAGGATTTCGGGCTTTGCTTTTGCTTCCATTTCTTGCAGTTGCAGCGTTTTTAGTTTGCATTTGGGTTTTTTTGTGTTTGTGTGTTTTGCAGTTTGCATCATTTTGGCGTTTGCTGAGCGTGTGCAACAATCTGCCACCGTAGTTACCAGCTTTTATCCTGTCTTCATACTATCCACGCCTCCATTACATGCTGCAGGTTGCCTGATGTGGAGTGTTTTCTTCTCCTCACTCTGAGCTGGAGAAGTTTTAATAATACTGGGAAACATCTTTCTAAATCCACAATTAAAACCTTTGTTCTTCAGTCTAAATAGTAAAGATGTTTACATTTAAGGCATAAATACAACATGATGATCGAGCCAAAGTGGAAGAAGTAAATAAATGACCAAGCCTTTTACCCGTCCACTCCTCCAGCCACCGGGGGCGCTGTTGTAAAAGTGCTGGCTGCGCATGGCTGGGGTGGGGCTGTCTGCCTTTTACGTCCCAAAATGCGATGAAAACTTGATTTGGAGTTTCCAAATTCAGCAGTGAGTTGCTTGACATTCAGGTTGTTTGGATCCTTTTGTTGAGGTTGTTCATTTTACCGCGAGGATCTGTTTTTATCACTTCTGTGTTCATGGAACAAACTCCATAATGGAGTTTGGTTATTTCTGATAAGTTTGTGTATAAAACTATTTAAAATTCTACAATTGGGCTACTTTTTATTTCTGGTTAATGTGTGAAGGGTCCTTAACAATTCGGCAACACTGCCATTGACTAATTTATTTATTTTGATGGTGTTTTTGACATCTTTTAAAAGGCTAATGCCTGTAGCATTGTTAGTGAAGTGCCTGCAATGCCTGGGCTTATTTTTGCTTTATGCTAACAGAGTACAGGAACAGCAAAAAGTTTACAGAAATAATTACAGTAATGTAGTGGGGCCCATCAAAGCAAGGGAGCTGAAAAGAAATACATATTTTTCTTTGTAAAAGAAAACGGTTAAAAATCAGTGAATAATTTTTACCTTTCCCAGGTTGCGCTGGTCAGATAGGATCCCATTAAGACACTGCAGCTGGTTGTGAGATGCCAGCATGTGGAGACTTTCAAGGTGTTTTAATACTTGGAAATCAGCCCAGCTTCAGTTGGAAAACCAACTGAACATAACTGCAACACTGCAGAGAAGACTTGCTTCAACTCTTTTAAAAAAATTTTTTTTTATTGATCCTGATCTGCTGCTTCCTTAAGATGCACGACTCTCCACGGTGATCAGAAATCAACTTTAAGTGGACCTTCAGTGAGAACCTGCAGCTAATCTAGGTCAGATCTTCTGCTGTGAATGATTATTGGATGGTAAGCTGCCATGGCAACAACCCTCCCACCCCACAAACAAGGACGGGGCGGTGGAGGGGGGACAGCATTCCTGTCTTTGGGATGCAGACCAGCGTCTCTGCATCGGTGCGCCCCATCCCCGGCGGTCCACCTTAACAGCCCAGCATTCAAACGAGCTTTGTTTACAGACAGGATTTGGCAGGCAGCCATTTTGTTTTTTTGCACATTTACATAAACACCAAATGGTGCCTGTTTCCCTTCCCGCCTCTGGCTGCAGATGAAAATCGAGGGCAGTTAAAGCTTGGACGCCGTTTCCATGAAAATAACCAAAGAATGGAAAACAAACGAGTTCATCCCCGCGTACCTTAATGATCGCTGAATGACGCAGCCAATCAGAACGAGGAGTCGCCCTGTACTTCCTGCTTTCAGCCACCCCGGGCTAAACATGTGTGCCAGGCAGCGCAGCAGAAATAAATTAACCCCCCCTGCACACCACAGTGGACTGGAGCACAGGCCTCATACATCAGCTGGACAGGGATGCACTATGAACTTAAATGTACTGTATTAATAACGCCGCTGCATGCAAAGAGAAAATAATGGCACATTTTAAGGGTGAAACATTAAAGAAGCCCAAACTGCTCTTAAGTGATGGAGAAGCAGCTATTTATTCCCTGCAGAACAAATTGTCCTCATTTAATGTTCAGCTTGGTGCTGAAAGTAGCCGGTCGGCCTCTAGAAGAGGTTCAGTAATTAAAAACAGAAGATTCTAGAACAGCATTGCTCATGGCGGCGGCATGTTAGAGGAGCTCTGTTGTTCTGTTTTGACTTTTAGCATCGTTTTTATTGAGGCGTTGCATGCTTGGACAATTACTCCCTCTGATTTTGGACGCTGTGCCGCTGATTAGCATCTCAAAACATCAAATAACACCTGAACTATGGCCTCAAATCCTAGAGGAGTTGAAAAGGAGGATCTCCTCCATCCTTTATAATGGACAATAGGAGACCTTCAGCAAACAAACTGGATGAACTTCAAATTCAAATCAGAACCCAGCCAGAGTATTGCACGTATTATGGCGTTCAGTGGGACATGGCTGCAGGATCATATCCCAGACTCCAACGTCTCTCTGACCATGCGGCCAGACAGAGATTTAAAGAGGAGCAGCAAAAGCAAAAGAGGTGGATTAGCAGAGCTAGCTAACAGCTGATGGTGTCTTCCAGGACAGGTTACTGTGGAACATCGTTTCTGCTGCCTGGATATTGAGCTGTTAGCAGGTCATGATGGTCATGAGACTGTCAGACAGAAACAGTCTTCAGTCACAGGCCGCTTTCGATATGTTGCAGAAAAAAATATCACTAAATTCCTTGCACATATTTCTAAAGCAACACCACAAAGTCAGTGATTTTGACTGCAAAAAAATCAAAATCAAGCACGAAATCCTGGAGGGACTGCAAAATGGTGAAAAGTTAAAGGGGTGTGAATAGTTTAACACATTACAGACAAGGTAAAACTTTTTTAATTTGGCAATAAATTGTTCAAACAAAAGCAGGCCAAACAGGGTCAGGTCAAATAAGGAGCCTTGGAGATCCGGATTTACCCGGAGGACACTTCCACACGTTTCTTCTCCATCATTCCAACATCCCTACGGTTTTTCTGTGAGCTTTAACACCTCAGCACAACCATGAGACGGATGTTTGGACGAGTCGAGACCAAGACCAGCGCCCCACGCTAATATAAGGTGACGTTAGCTTGTCAACATTAGTCAGTGTTAGCTTGATGTTAGTCAAGCTATGTGGCAAACGGCTGACAGGAAATGAAAACTATTGTCCTAACACATACAGTATACTGTACACAGGTGGCTAACTTAACATGTTTAGCTAAGACTGAATAAATCTGAGAGAAAGCTAAAAAATTCTGGTATAGAGGCGGAATGCTAACGTTAGCTAGCTTTGTTAACATCACTGACCCAAAGCTTACCGTTCTTTGTGCTTGCTTTCTAAGTGACGATGAAAGTTTGATGCAGTCCCCATCATCTCTTACAAGTCACTGAATGCTTTCTTCTAAATGTTTTACAAATATATTCTTTATGATTTATGTAGCCGAACTGAACAGATTTCACAGACATCTCCCGCTCCCAGACACCCACAGCTCTCTTTCTTGGAGTGCAAGTGAAAAGAAAGGGGGTGAGGATGGGTGACAGCGGTAACAAAAATACATAACTAGCAGTCAGTCCCATTATTGCTTGGATTTAAATCAGTACGTTTTACATCCAATGAAAGCAAGGATGTTAAATAAATTGAACGATATTCTGGAAATTTAGTGAGATTACCACAGTTGTGGTTTTGAAATAAAATCCCGAGTCCTCAATGTCTGAGAACGAGTCAAGACCAAGACCAGCACCCCACACTAGTATTAGGTTATGTTAGGTGTGTAGCAAGTTAGGCGGTTAAAATAAATGTTCAATTAAATTATTAAAAAGCCTTAAATTGAGACGTCGTTCATTCCAACAACGAGTGGGCAGAAACCTCTGAACGCAGCAGTTTTCACTCCTTCCTCTTCGTTTTATTTCGAAATCATTCAGGAGAGTTCTGGGATTTTTCCCATCAGTTTTATGGCCGTCGGGTCTGGACGGCTGCTTTTGTTTTTATAAGCCTCCTGGCCTGCTGGGGATTTACACTGCAGCTCCACTTCAGCTCCTGGCTCTCAGGTTTTGCCTCCTGGGCATTCATGTTCGTCTTTCTCTCACTTTAACACGTGCAAGAGCCGCCGGATTCGCTGTGAACACGTCTGATTGAGAAAGGAAGTTTTTTAAGACCAACCGGACGACTTCCTTCCTCCCCGAGAGCCTTCATTGCTCCGTTTCCGCTCTGATGAAGACTCTTCAGGCTGTAATTAAGCAGCTCTTCCTCGCTCTCCGCGCTCACTGATGGCTCATTGTGCACACGGACTCCTCGGCAACGCTTAATTGTGCTAAACATTGTTTAGCACAATTACTTTCTGCATTATTATTATTGTTATTATCAATATTGTTATTATTATTATTCGTCTGGCCCCAGAAATTTCACTTCTTAATTTTACTCTTTCCTAAACATTAACTGTTCCAGTCATATCATTCGTTTAATTTATTAAATTATTTATATTCATAAAATTAAAACTCTATTGTTTTTATTTTAAAATCTCATTACATCTTTCCCTGATTGACGTGACATTCTACAATTTATTAAATTATTTTAAAACACTAATCATTATAATCACTAATTTCTTTACAAAATCTGTGTTTTATCGATAATAAACATTATGATGAATGGTGTTTATAATTTCTTTTTAATTTTAGCTTTTTATTTTTAAACCAGAGCTGGTCCCAAAAGTCTCCACCCACCTGTCACTTCTTGCTTTTACTCTCTTAACCGTTCATGTAATTATTTAACTTATATTTGCTCATTTTTTTAAATTTATGAATAAGATACCTTATAGCTCAAGTCACACCTGAACTTTGACCCCAAATCCCAGAGGAGTTGAACAGGAGGCTTCATGAATGAGAGCAGGACCAGAGGAGGAAGTTTAAACCATCTCTTCCTTCCGTCAGGAGACCTTTGGCAAACAAACTGGATGAACTTTCAGGCCAAAATGGGACCCGGCCAGAGTTTTGCACGGATTACGGCGTTCAGTGGGACGTGGCTGCAGGATCGTATCCCCAACTCCAGCGTCTCTCTAACCGTACGGCCAGACTGAGATTTAAAGAGGAGCGGCAAAAGCCAACGAGGCGGATTAGCAGAGCTAGCTAACACCCAGGGCGTGGAACGTCGTCTCTGCTGGCTGGACGTTGAGCTGTTAGCAGGTCAGGATGGTCATGAGACTCATTCAGCTGCAATCTTCAGTCAGAGGATTCTTTAGCTGTGTTGCAACACTGACTGCTACTAGATATCTTTTTTTTTCCCCACAGCACCCCCATCCATGACTGTTTAAAGATTCTCCTTTGGGATAAATAAAGGATTTTTAAATTGAATTATTATTAAACCAAATCAGGTCCCATTAATCTCATCAGACTTGTGTTTTATTTGGTCCTGTTCTAATCTCCCAGTTTGCCCCCAGTCCTCCTCATCTGGCTGTGCTCCACACCCAGCAGCTCTTTACCCCGTGGTCCTCATCATCAGGACTCTGGTCGACCCTTGATGGAGCAGCCATATGGTGCCAGGCTGCAGGGTGGAGGACCCCAGGTAATTTGCAGCGTGCCACATGAATTTATATTTGTTCCTGCAAACAAAATGTTTTCATTCAAGAAGCAGTTAAAGTGCTGCTCTGTGAAACTGACGTGTTCTCAGGTGTCACGGCGTTATTGTGCTGGAATAACTGGGTTTACCAACATCCTGACTCCCCACTGTCTGCCAGTAAAAGTTTATTAAAAGCCCCGTGGGGATAATAAAGATACCTTCAGTCTCTCTCATTGTTTATACATCTTTTCTCCACAGCCTTCTTCATTTCAGTGCCGTGGTTTTCCCTGTCTGGGCTTTGACTAGGCCATTCCAAAACCGTTTTTCCTCTTTTGAAGTCATTATTAAGTTGGTTTAGGTGTGAGTTTGTATTTACTGAGATGCTGGAAAAGAAAATCTGAAAAACTGATATTTGGGACTGTTCATACCTTCATCCACCTACAAAACTATGGTAGCTGACAGGTGCAAATGTGCAGCAAACGGCTCAAACACATGAATGATGCAAAACACAGAAAAACAAATGCAACAGAAAAATGTTACGAATGAAAAACTGTTGCGATAACAGAAAACAGAAGCAGAAATAAAAGGGAAAATGCTGCAAATAGCAAAAACTACAGCAAGTGTAAAACGCTGCAAACTTGCTTTGCAAAACAGAAGACCTCCAGACCACTAGGGGGAGTCTAGAGTAGCTAATGTTACCTACGTAAATATGCAGCTATTCTATAATATTGTAAAAGACGTGAAGTATAATGCACCTTTTTTTCTTCTGGACATCCCGTCTTTACTGAGGGTCTGGTCCCAGATGATCTGGTGGTCGACTCCCCCTGGTGGTCTGGAGGACTTTTGTGGAGCGAATTTGCACCGTTTTATTCTTGCCATTGTTTTTGCTATTTGCAGCATTTCCCCTTTTGCTTCTATTTCATGTGGTTGCAGCATTTTTCTGTTAAGTTTGTGTTTTCGTTTACATCATTCATGTGTGTGCTGTGCGTTTCGTTTGCTGTGCATTTGCACCTGTCGGCCAGTGTACAAAACGCTGTAGCTTCATCCCCTCAGCACCATGTTCCGCTCGCCATAAGGTATTCCTTGGTATTGTTTTATTTTTTCACCGTACATATTTTTTTGGCAATGCAAGCCCAAAAGTTGAAGTTTGGTTTCATCAGAACAGAATTCCTTCTGATCGATGGTTTTGGGAGATTTAAGCCTTGGATGTTTCCCCTTTTGGGGATAAGTAAATCCTACTCCTTTGTCCAGACACGGGGAAAGTCTTGGCCATCAAGGTGGAGTCTGACCTTCCTGCAGGGTCTCCTTTAGGATAAAGGTGCTTCTTTCAACCCATCCTCTACCGATACCGACTCCATGATGATAACATTAGGACTGAAATGATTAATCGCATTAATCGTGATAAATCGATTATCGAAATAATCGTCAGCTAATTTAGTAATAAATTCTTAACTGGAGTATGGAGACTTAAAAAAAAAGCAGTCAGAGCAGTAATCGAGCCAAAACTATAAAAATATGCATACATTTTGCATTTAAAATAAAAAAAACCCTTCCTAGATATGTTCAGAACCCCTGAAGTGGCGCGGTTTAACTTCCACCTGGTTCAGATCAGCCCGACGCTGTGCTGACGTTAAATCAAGCAGAAAGAGCTGAGCTTCTCACATTACTGAAAGTAGTTTTTTAAGCTGCAGATGCATCCCTTGCTAACAAATGATCAAGCGTATATGAAAGGAATGCTGTTATTGCATTTTAGGCAAGAAAATGTTGATTTTTTTTTTTTATTTAAAAGAAATTGAATTACTTGTTTATTTGCATGTTTTAATGCATTTCTAATATTGTATAAAAAGGCTTAAGTGGTTAAATGAGAAATCTGCAGAATGTGACCATTTTTTTATCCGATTAATCAACTAATCAGCAGATCAATCGACTACAAAAACGATCGTTAGCTGCAGCCCTCGATAATACCTCTAATTCTAGTTGTTCAGAACCCAAACCTCCAGTCGTTTCAGTTCAACAAAGAAAGAAGTTTGAAATTTAGAGTCCCCTCTAACCTTTGTCCAACTTCTGAAACCGGTCAGTATAACAAGTACTTTAGACGGATAACAAATGCAGCTTGCTTCCCATTTAGCATCAGCAGTTCAGCTGAGGGTGAAACCCTCCCAAGCACCATCAAAACTCGTCTTCGGACTCCTGCTGGACGTGTCCCGCGTGACGTCTGTCCACAGGTACGTACGGCTGCTGATCTCAGTCCCACCGGGAAGCCCGGATCCAGCTGCTGACTGCAGAACAAGTGGCATCTGCTCCACACACACACCATTAAGGTACAACCACTAAGTGCATGTAGAAACACACACTGCAGCGCACCAGATGTAGCGTGGGCCTGAGACACGCTCACCCTGATCCCACTCGGGTGCTGAGAATAAAGGCGAGCGCTTTTACCGGCACCGGTTTGATCAGGTGTTTTAAAATTAGCCGTATGATGATCAAATAAAATATGTGGATGGATCTTTCCGACTCAGAACAGTGAATTAAACTCAGGCAGCGCCCGGCTGTTGCTTGTTTGGATGAATTTTGACAGGTTTTTCAGTTGATCGTCTGGAGAAACAGTGGAAGTTTCGAGATATTTTAGCAGCAGAGAGTTTGCAGACAACCCGCTGCCACACAGGCTTCAAGCTGAACCACGGGCAACGCGCAGAAAACACCACAACGCTCTGCAAACACACGAATGATGCAAAACACACACACTCACAAAAACAACCCAAAAGAGAAACACTGCACCCACAGGAAAAAGAAGCGAAAGGGAAAATCCTGCAAACAGCAAATATGAAACGCTGCAAATTCACTCCACATAACAGAAGTCCTCCAGACCACTAGGGGGAGTCAACCACTAAATCACATGACCCTCGGTAAAGACAGAATATCATGATCTATTGGGAAAGAATCAGATAGCAGCGTATTTACAAAACTCCAGACTCCCTCTAATCAATCGATCGATCGTTAGTGTTATAACTTTTACATCGAAAGAAATTAATTTGGAGAAGAGTTCTTTTCTGCTTGAATTTGTTCTGTTCTAATGATGTTTATTTGTATTGTTTTCATCTTAGTCTTTAAAGGGGTAGTACTGTGTGTTTTCCAGGCACACAGAGCCATTTTATAGCACTATCCAGTAACTACGTTACCTTCAGTTGTTATAAAATGCTGCATATATCAAATATGACTTAAAAGAAATTTGACTTCATCATTAAATGCCTTGAAATTGGTCCTCTGTCTCTTTAAGAAAGTCCTGTTCTTTCTGAAACTCCGCCTTCAGGAATTCATCATAACATCGCTCCTCTATTAACCCTTTAACAACATTTTTATCAGCTCGTATAATGAGCTCAATGGATGCGCAGTTCCACCAGGTGTTTGCTAATTGCTGCTGCTGCTAGTCTGGAGGAGCCGTTGTCACAGGAGGTTAAAAGATTTCTCAAACATGCACGAAATAATCAAAGCAACACTCCAGGTATGTTTTTGATGAGAGAAAAACATTATAACATGATGGAGAGCTCAAAAAAGTCCATTTTACATAATACTGGCCCTTTAAAATACCAGTATTTTCACATAAATGTATTCTTTTTTTTGTCTGATGACAATTTTTAAATGTTAAATCAGATGTTATCAGATACGTTTTTTTTTACTCTTGCTTAAAATTATGTTGACGTTTTTTTTGGTTTTTTTTTACTCTGCCCACCTCGGGCTACAGCTAAATATCAAAAGAAAGCATTTCTGTACATGTTAACCATTATGCTCAAAGTCCACATCTCTGGCCTGGCTGTTGACTCCCTGCCATGGCCTTCTGTAACAGCTGTGGCTTAAACTGTGTTGAGTCCTTTTCTTTAAGCCTTGGATTGTTCCAGCTCTTATTTTAAAGAATCTGATTGTTTCCTAATCCAGGGGTAAAGATGAAGAGAAACCCATCCTCTTCACCTTTTTAATTTCACGAATCAGACCTACTGCTCTCTCCTTCTGTGTTGCTAGTCAGCAACCACGTATCCGATCAACTACACTCCTGTTAGAAAGGTGGTGTTGAAACACGAGAAAAATTTTATTGGGTTAATTTCAAGGTCTGTAATTAATTAATTGCATTTTAATCAAAAAACTATATATCAACAAAACTAAATGAGACATTAGCGTTGGGGGCGTCTGCACTGCTGCTACATGTTTAGCATTGAGATGCTAGTTTAGGCTAGCGTAGCTTCCCTGACAGGCCGACTGCTTTTAGCACAACTTGAACACAACTGGAGTCTTTTCCAGCGTCCCCTCAGATCGGCTCTGGAAGCAGAAATTAACCCCCAGTGGCCCAGAGGAGCTGCTTCGTCCTCCATCACTGTTTGCGGATGTCTCTTGTGCATCAGATTTATGGGCGTACCAGAAACACACGAATACAGGATTTTTGTGTGCAAAAAAAAAAAAAAAGTGATTAATTTTGTTTAAAAAAAATTAATGTATTAAAAACTGTTATTAATTCATCAAAATTCATGCGTTGAAGTCCCAGCCTAAGTACTTTTTCAACAACCTGCTTACAGCATTAGACAGCTGTACTTCTCGTTTCCAGGTCCTTCCTAACCTTCTATATACGGTGTTGTCCTTCTGTTTTTAGAGCAGCGTGGTTTCAAAGGTTCTTTTTGGTGGAAAAAGGTCTTAAAATTACTTGTTCCCCATTAAATAGATGATTTTCAAGATTTTTTTGGCTCTCAACAGTGTTTTTTTTTTAACAAAAAAAAAACACTGACTTACATGTAAATAATTGGTTAATGAAGAAGTTAAGATGTTTAGAGATTAATAAAATAACTTTCCCATGAGCCTCTTGAAATATGGAAGTTAAAAAATTTGGAGGTGGTTTGGATTGCTTTAAGCTCTGACCCGGTTCTGAGTCACTATGAGGTCTGGCAGAGTCCTTTCAGGGAGTGATCTGCTGCCAGTAAGATACTGACCGCTAGTAATTACTACACTGACCTCATACCTTTGAGTCATTTAACCAGGGTGAATTTCAAAACTGACAGAGATATTTTTTATATCCTTGTGCATTTTGTCAGTATCATACATTTTTCTGAGGTTTCGTGTTTGTGTGGCAATGGAGGAGTGGGGGGGTCAGCGGATTCAAGTGGCAGGTGCAAGGATCGTGGCGATGCCCATGGGGCGACCGCAGGGCTCGAACGCTCGCTGCGGCGATTAATCACCCGGCAAAATGCTTCTGACATGGCAAAGAGGGAACGACAGGATTTCCATGTTTCTGCATCCTTCAGTGAACACGTGTGAGAGAGAAGGAGAGAGGAAGAGGAGGAAGCACTCAGACAGCAGTTAATATCTGGATGCAGTGATGTTGGATGTAAAATACTCGATACTTGTGTTTTGGTTTTTATATGTTTTTTTTTTTTTTTGTTTAAAAATGTGTAAAAAACTTTAAAATGAATGTAAATTCATTGGTGCCGCACATAAAATTCCAATAAAACAAATATAACTGAAGCAAAGTCTAAAGGGCATTGTTTGGGAGTGATGGCAGGAAGAAGCCTTTCTTCTACCATCACAAATGTAAACGGGGAGTTCGCTAAACTGTACTTAAGCTTCAACGAGAAGTCGTCTGGTCTTTGTTCAGACCAGACTAAGATTGAGTTTCTCAGCAAGACGCACTGGTCTGTGGGTCTGGTGTTTGTGGGAAGGCCCACTGTTAGGCACAGCAGAGAACCTGTGGTGCTGCGGGCCTGTTTCAGTTCAATTCAGTTTATTTACAGAACAGAAATTCACAACTCAAGTTGGTTCAAAGCACTTTAGAAAAAATATACACAGTATAATTAATGATACTGATTCAAAGTCAGTTACATAAATTCAAATTTTTAAACAATGCAGTAAAGTTTAGTTTATCATTTAAACTGGCAAAAAGAAATAACTTCCATCTAAGGGACGATAAAGATCTGGTAGTTCTCTTCCAACACAAAAATGGTTCACCAGACACAAAAGGCACCTTTCCACTACTAGGATCGTTCCCAGAGCACCCATCACACCCCAGCATTCCCAGTAGTCCCCGGGTTAGGGAACGGCCCTGCATTTTAATTCAGCCATAGCGGTTTAACCTCACCTCCGTTTTCTGTCAGCTTTAACTGTAGGAGATCCTAAAACACTGCTGTATGTTTTCAGTCCAAGGGGGAAACAGAGTAAATCTAGGGGCCTATGAAATCCGTTCTATCGCCACCCAAATTCTGTTTTTATTTTCCTGAATTTCATTTTTCTATTCTCACCATATTTATTAACCCAAAAATCAGGGATAGGCACACTTCCACTAATCCGCTAATAGCAGAGCTAGCTTTTCGTTTAGCGCTTTAGCTAACTTACACTTAGCTTCTCTTAAATTAATTTTTCCGGATAAATTCTAAAGCACTAATTTACTTCGCTGTTTTGTAAACAGCTGAATAAAATTTGACATGATGTTTTGTTTACCGACTTAAGAATTCTTCAAGGAGTTAGACGTTTATATTTATGCTCTTATTTTGACGTGGGTGAAGATGTTTAAGCAGCAGTTCTGTTTCCTGTCCTCACGTGCCCTCTCTTGTATTTCCCCAATAACTATTAAAAACATACAGAAACAAAATAAAACAGGAGGGCTGTAGTCTTTCAAGGGCAGATATAATCTGAATTATAATCAGATTATATCTGAATTGAAGTTAGCGCTTTAGCATTAGCTTTCATTAAAAAGCATGATGGTGTAGCACTTTAGGGTTAGCACAACTAACATTTTAGTTAGCGGTGCCCACCAGTGGGAGAAACCAGTGGTGGGCACCGCTAACACTACTCCACTAGTAGCGGAGCAAGTTTTTCCCTTAGTGCTTTTGCTAACTATGCTAATGTTTATTGCACTTAGCTTCCCATAAATTAATTCTTCCAGATAAACTCTAAAGTGCTAATTTACTTGGCTGTTTTGTAAAGTTTCAGTTGCTTAAAGTTCGACATCTGTGTTGAAGTTAAGATTCTTCAGGTAGTTAGACGTTTCTATTCATGCTTTCATTTTGAAGTTGCTGAAGTCTGTTTAGGCAGCAGTTCCGTTTCCTCTCCTCACGTTCTCCACTTGTAATGTGGCGCAGCATTTATTCTGTACCCAGAATGCGCTGCTGTGGAACAAACAGTTTAAAATCTGTGCTTTCTGACTGAAGTTCTTCTGCAGTCAGTTATGCAAAATCAGCCACAGAGTTAGCAAAACTCAGCATCTCTAAATCTGAAAGCATGAGTGAAAGGTCTGCTCCAAAGAATGACTTCCTGAGGCGCAAACCGTACCGGCAGGCGAGCGTTGACGAACTCGACCCTGCTGAGGACGATATTCCATGTTGTGTCACATGTTGCCTCATTATGGTGGGGATCAACGTGGTAATGATGGGACTTACGGCTCTTTGAAGGGAACCGGATCTTCAGGATCTGTTCACTTCAGTGAGCCGTTCTAAAGAACTGTTCATATGATCCATTTTAAAAATATAAACTTCTGTAAGAACAAGCCATTTTACTCCTAACATAGTTTTATTTTACCTGTTTTTGTAGGTGAAGTTCACAAAACAAGCTGAATCATCAGTATTAAGTAAAAAACTACAGCACGCTCTTGTAGAAAAAAAATTATATTTAATAAAATATTTAATTTCAAAATATAAATGTCAAAGTGGACTTGAGTTGCTTTGGCAGAAACAAAAACCCTCTTCTTCACCATGAAATACAACAGTTAAGGCAACACTAACGGTAAACATTGATCAAGGAGCAACAAGCAAGAAGAAACCAAGAAAAGGGAAGCCCAAACCGTCCTCGTCCTCTCTCCTGCTGCATGAAGCCTGCATCAGTGTCGCAGCCAGGTCGCGCACAGTGCCGCCATGACACGTGACCAAAACAGCGAGCACTGAGAGCCCTTTCTTGTATTGTATTTCCTTGCAGATTAAATGAATACTATTTCAAATTAAATAGAATAATAACAGCTATTGCAGTGCGCGGGGAATTGTAAGCAAGTTGTAAAAACACAAAGAATGGGTCTCGCTAACTGGGACTCGAGTCCTATCGTTCAGCAAAAGAGCCGTTCAAAAGAATCGGATCGTTCGTGAACGTCACATCACTACAACATGGTTGAGTTTAGCACTTTAGCGTTAGCTTCTGCTAAATTTTATGTTGGTGTCGAGCTTTAGCATTAGTGGAGCTAATGTTTGTAATTACCGCTTTAGGGTTAGCGCAGCTAATGTTTTAGTTAGCAGTGTCGCTGCACGATCTGTTGGGGAAGCACGATCCGTACTGTTGGCTCATTTGCGTATGCACTAAAAGAAATACTTCCGGATCATTCTTAAAATGTACAGCACAAAGCACAACATGTTTTTTATATTAATTAAAATACTACTTGTTATAAGAGGACCTATTTTCCTAGAAAATGTTATAATTCTCTTAATAATAATTATAATTTAGTTCAAAGATGATCATTCAGCAGAGTTGTGTTTCAGACTCACGGGACTGTCGGGTGTTTACGCCGTCAGTGCGCCCCCTGGTGGACTCATCACAGACAAAAAAAGACCTTTATTTTTATAATAATTAAATCTTTTATGAGATTAACTGGAGGTGTTATCAGACTGTACAAGACTATATCCCAAGTGTTGATGGGAAACACGGGTTTATTACTCTATCTTTCCTCACGTTTATTACTCTGCACGGGTACACACATTTACTTGATTTTTTTCTTCAGAAAATAGCAGTCAAAGTGCGAAAATGCGATTAAACCGTTTCGATATTTATTTCTTGTTATTCTCTTTAAATCACATACTATCATAACATTTACAATGAAATACAGAAAGAAAAAAAGAAATAAAAATACCCTCCCAGAAGTGTCTGTTTTAGCACATGCGCAAATGAGCCAACGGCGCGGATCAGGCCTCCTGGACAGATCGCGCAGCGACGTGCACTGCTCACCGTGCACATGACGTCACCTAAAAGTCTACAGAGTGATGGAAGCACAGATGAGAAAGAGAAGAAAGAAGAAAATAGACACAACTGATGTCTTTATCGCCATATTTATAAATATGATCGACATGGCAAGATTTTCACATCACGCAGAGCTGCTTCTTTTCTTTTCTTGTTGTGTTAAAGCAACAGGATGAGGAAATCTGTCAGGAAAACAGCTTCAAAATTAGTCCCAGGTCCACCTTCCCCTGGACTTTGGAGCGACTCTAAATAAGCTATAAAGTGTCGTCGCTGTGACAGAACCTGCTGAAAACCCAGCTTTTACTTTCACAACAGCAGCCTGACAGATCCGTCATTTAAAGATGGGAGAAATTTCTGTTTGCAAAGACATAAAATGCCAACATGCTGTTCAAGCCTCTCGGATGTGGAAGGAAGGAAAAGCAAACCAAGAGCTGGATTAAAAAAAAAAAAAAAAAAAAAAAAAAAAAAAAAAAGTGGTCGTCCTCGAGGATAATGAAGTTTTATTATTTGTTTTTCTTATTGTTTGGGTCTCAGCTGGCAGAGGACAATATTTTCTGTGTGAGTGTTTGCCTCCTTGTGTGCAGACTCCCTCCCTCTCTCGCAGACACGGCAGCAACCACACCGAGGGAAGCTGGCCTCTGAGGTGAGAATTTACATAATGATCCTGTATCAGTTTGATTTATCAGTTCAAATACGAGCCTCCTATTCCTTCACGATCCCCCGGGAGACGCCGTTTACCGGTCTGCTGTCCCTAATCGGATGAGCAAGGCACTAACACAGCCTGGGAGAGGATTCGATTCCCATCGGGGCCGAAATTAATACAACCACTGTCCCCCTAAATGGAACATTAATATTAGAAATGCTTAAGGATAATGTAGTGGTTGTATTTTAATATGACAGAATAAAACAAGAACCCTCAGGGGATGGATTTTGCCAAGAGAGCTTAAACATGTCAAGATCAAGCTTTAAAGAAAAGACATAATGCTTCAAAACCAAAACCCACTCCATCATAAATGGGTGTCTTATTTTACTGCAACTAAAACATTTTATTTCCCTGAGAAACATCCTTTATTACCAAAAACCCAACGGTCCAACACTCGGTTGACCATTAAAGCACCAAATGAAAGGAAAACCAAACTAGGGAACAGATGTTTTAGAGTCCAGTCATGGCCGAAAGGTTTTCACAGTAACAGTAATGTTGAGGTTGTTTTGTTTCTGTAACGAGGAACAACAAACATTTCATGAAGCCAAGCTCTGCTCTGGTGGCAATATGACACTGCTGCACCTTCCTGGAGCTTCCTGGACGCTCCTGGACATCCTGATGCCTTCAGGAGAATTTAATTCCTTACATTAAAGCTCTTGAACGTTTGTGAAAAGGCTAACAAAAAACCCCACTGAATCCACAAGCCATTGTTAGCACCACCACAGAGTTAGCAACTAAAAGACACTTAAAAATAGGTCGTTTTAAGCTTTCACGAACCATTGATTTAAGTTTCAAGGTCGCTGTGGAGGTCTTTGATTTTGATTATGAAGCAACCGTTCAGTCAAATCACAGAAATAAATGTCTCTAAACATTGTCCCCGTTTATGTACAAGCTACTGCTAACATGTATCCACAGCTAGCTGGTACTGAAAGGTGGAAAAACAAATGTTTTGAGATCTTCAAAAGCCAATGCGTTGGAAGGTATTTGGTTGTAATCTCTATCGTTATGCCATGTGTCAACCATTTAAGCCTTTTTTAAATCATCCATCAAAACCTTGTGTTCCTGACAAGCTAGCATTAGCACTATAGCCGCCAAAGGGCGCTTAAAAATAGGTAGTTTTAAGTTTTACAAACCACTGATTAAAGTATTAAGGTTGCTTTTGAACTCTGATTTTGATTATGTAGCAGCTATTTAGAGAAATCAAAGAAAAACAAGTCTGTAAACATTGTTCCTGTTTATGCACAAGCTATTGCTAACATGGATCCACAGCTAGCTGGTACTGAAAGGTGGAAAAATAAATGTTTTGAGATCTTCAATGCCTGGGAAGGTATTTGGTTGTAATCTCTATCGTTATGCCATGTGTCAACCATTTAAGCTTTTTTTAAACCATCCATCAAAACCATCCAGCAACACAGGTTGCTGACAAGCTAGCATTAGCACTAATAGACAGCTAGTTGCTACAGGAAATCAGCAAAACAGCAGTTTAAAGCTTTTTTGATCACTGATGTAGAAGGGTTGCTTATGACCTCATCGTTGATTTTTGCCATTTTTCAACCATTTAGGCAAAAAAAAAAAAAACAAACTGCTGAAACCTTTTGTTCCCGTTAACGCAAACTGGTGTTAGAACTTAGAAAGACTTTATTTTCACATTATTACGACTTACGTAATAATACGATACTAATATTATAATATGATAATAATATTACGACTATTTTTAAATTATTGCGAATTTGTGTTGGTAATATTACAAATTTATTCTCATTATTACAACTTTATTCTTGTATTGTTACAAATTTATTCCGGTAATATTAAGACTATTCTCAGATTACTGTGAATTTATTCCCATATTATTACAAATTTAATCTGGTATTTTTATGAGTTTATTCTGGTATCTTTACAACTTTATTCTCACATTTTTACACTTTATTCTCGTATTATTACGACTTTATTCTTAAATTATTGCAAATTTATTTTGGCAATATTACATCTTTATTCTCGTATTATTATGACTTTATTCTTGTATTTTTACCAATTTATTCTGATAATAACAATTTTCAAATTATTATGAAATTATTCCCATATTATTACAAATTTATTCTGGTATTTTTACACTTTATGGTCGTGTTATTACGTATTTATTCCCGTATTAATTATTATGACTTTCTTCTTGTATTATTATGACTTTCTTCTCATTATTATGAATTTATTCTGGTATTTTTACAACTTTAATCTTGTCTTATTTGGACTTTATCCTGGCTCTCCGATGGCTTCCACTGAGGCTTCAAAGAGCCAACATTCCCAGCTCTGATTTAGCCATCAGCTTGCTCAGTTGTCAAGCAATATTCCTGTTTTGATGCTGATCAATTAAACATGTCTAATGTTTGGCTTTCTTCATTTCATTTGTTCATTTATTCATGATCTCTCCTGCTGTCACAATCCTGCACGCATTCATGCTGATGTATTTTTCAGCGCGCGCGTCGGGCGAGATCAGTGTGATCGACTTCAGTCAAACATACATTTTAATTTACCGCGTTTGATCAGCGCTTTAATTCATTCACCTGCTTCTCCGTATTCTCGCCGTCAGACAGATTTACATTTTCCAGCTGTGATCTGTGCAGGAACGAGACTCACCTCAAAGCCAGTCGAGCTCCTCCGAGGTCGCCACATCACTCATGGCCCATCAAGACTGCCGGAGAAAAGAAAAACCAAGTAATTTTATAGTTTGAATTATTTAGCTTCGCACACAAAAACAAGCTGCATGAAATAAAATCGCAGATGAGCCCTTTAAAGGAACATCCCCTCACGTCTCAATAATCTGTCACTAATCAGAGCAAAATCTAAGCAATAAAATGGTTTATTTTTCCTTTTGTCCCGGATTTGAAGTGATGTTTTTTACTGGGGACCAGTTAGCGTGTTCTCCATCAGCCAGAGCCACCCTTTTCCTGTTCCCCTGCACTTCTCCCTCTCTGCGTTTCTATAGTAACCTTGGCGAAACTCCAAACAGCCGGCAGGTCCCTCTGAAGGGCATTACGCAGGCGAGATGAAAGATCTCCACCAGGCGACCGCAGCTACCAGGCAGCCGCGGGAAAAGGGAGAGCGGCCTCCTTCGGTCCGAGCTTTTCACCCATCAGAACGCTGATTTATGGAGAAACTCGTTTGTCTTACTTGGTGGGAGCCATGTTGAATGTTTCTGGTATCTGTAAGGCAGTGAAATCTGGAAATAAAGGCGAAGGATCGCGACGTGTTCATTTCACAGTTATGTGCCCCGAGATTACAGATGTGATTTACCTGCAAGAAATGCTCTCTGCTTCCTCATCATCCCAAAAACCAGAGATTTACTGAACATGATGAACTGCATCTTTTGATCTTTTGAACTTCAGCTGATCACTGCCAGACCTGGAGGAGCTGTGAGCTCCTGAACAGAACCTGTCCGACAGCACGAAGTAGGCTGAAAGAGCTCCAAAAGCAACACATCAGGCCCGGAGCTAAAGAAATTCAAGAATAGGTTAGAAACAAAGTCTCTGACATCCCTCAGTCTGGATAGGGTTCCAGAACCATCTCTAAGGTTCTGGTTCTCCACAGAACCTCAGTAGAACCATGATCCACACCTGGATCAGAGGAGACCCTTCCAGGAGAGGCCGACCCACCAGAACCACTCCAGGAGCTCATCAACGACTCCTCCAGGAGGTCCAGAAGAACCCAGACCAGCATCTAAAATGGCCTCCATGGGAGAGATCCAAGACCAGAACCTCTGCTGACCCAAAGAACTAGAAATTTTGGTAATCTTCAAGACTTCTGGGTAACGTTGCGTTCAGACCGAACGCGTCTCACGCATCAAAAAGGCGACCAACGCCTCAAGTTGGACGCTTGTCCACCTTGAAGTCAGACGCTTGACATCGAGCGTCTGAGCAGCGTGTGGAAAGCCGCGCGTCGGGAGGAGCCTCTGGACTCCTGGTCGTGTTCCTCTGCCGGCCTCTTCGGCGGCTCGGCTTTATTTACTGAGAGCAGGAGAACATGGAGGTCGGGCGTCTCTGCGGCGTGTCTGGACCCACCAGATCATTCCGAGGCGTTCTGAGTTTGAGTTTCAGCAGCGACTCCAGCAGCTGCGCTGACCAGGGTCGCGTCCAGCGAGCCCAGCTGGCCGACCCGCTGGACCGGTCGTAGGGAGCAGGACGATGACCAGCCACCAGGAGTTGGTCCTCCATTGTCGTCTTTGCGTGATGCGACTTCCGGCTCCTGGTCCTTCCGTCCCGTCTGCGTCACACAGCGGAGGCTCTCTGATTGGTTGACGCTCCGCCTCCAGCTGCAAAAGTTCAGATTTTCCGACTCCAGCGTCTGCCGCTCTGGACGCGCTGCGAGACCTCTCGACCCCCCCTGGACGCGCGTCCACATCGACCAGACGCCTCTGACGCTCAATCACGTTCAGTCTGAACACTATAAATCTTCTGTAGACAGAAGAGATTAAAGTGGACCTGATGGAAGGTTCTGGTCCCGTTACATGCAGTGAGACATGGCGGTGGCAGCATGATGGTCTGGGTTTGCTTTGGGTCCTGATGAAACTGATGGAACCATGATTTCTAGCAGAAAATCCTGAAAGCCGTCAAAAAGGTCATTTCTGCTGGAAAATCCTCCAGTGAGGCTGAATTACATCAGCAAAGCAGAACAGGTCGAAGGTCATCCACAGGATGGGAGACACTCGGTGCCAGTTATTAGGTTTAGGTCTTTCACATAGTGCCACATTTTTCCCTTAATAAAATCATTTAAAAACTGTTTTTGTGTTTTCCATCTTATTTTTATCCAACTTTAAAACCGGCTGATGAGCTGAAACGTTTAGAATCTGACAAAAACAAGCAAAAACAAGAAATCTGTGAGGAGGAAAAACTTTTTCAGCTCAGTGGACACCAGAAACGAAGTCTCTGGTGATTGTGTGAGAAAATAATGATGATAATAATAATAACCTCATCCTGTCATCACTGAAAACATCCAATGACGACCATTTCATTCCAGTTTGATCCGAAACAAAATAACATGATTTTTCCTTCTTATATTCTTTATGATAGATGTGTGGCTGCACGCAAACTTTTTGATTATCTTCTATATGATGTGTTTGTTGCCATGGTGATGCTGCTGGGCTTAAACACATCCACCTTCAGGATGCCACAAACATCAACTTCCAGCTCTGCCACCCATGGGGGGTGGGGGGGGGCTTTTCTACTTTATTTTTGCTCAGAAATCTTATATATCGTTTATCATAAATTTGTGTATAAACAGAAAGAAACACAAACTCGGAGGTTAACATCAATGTGTCAAAATCTACGGAGGGCCAGTCGTGCCACAACCCCAAAAAATAAATTAAACAATTATTGAAACAGCTAAATTAATACATTTTCTTATTTGTCTTTTTAACCCCTTATTTTTTATATTTGCTGGTTTGTTTTAAATATATTTAAGTGTATGTACATGCATGAATACCTATACAGTTGATGTACCTTTATATTTATATGCGCACATATTGACATCTTTGCTAATTTTTTAAAGTCACGTCTGTCATGTTAATAAAGCGCTCCATCAAAGGAGCACTTTAATAAAGTATTTTTAAATACTAGATTTAATTTAATAAGTATTTTTTATACAAAATACAATTTTAAAAAAAGTTAAAAATCACAAAAATATTGAATTTCTTAAACTTCACATTAATAAAAATACTTTTATTTCCAAAACCATATTTATAAATTTTTAGTATTTAAATAATTACTTCATGACTGCAGCACATAAGTTTATTACAAGGCTGGAAGTTTAAAGTATTTCCTGCTCCATGCTAGCACAGAGCTCAAGAAACAACTAAATACTGTAAAAAAAAAAAAAAAAACTATTATAGTTAATAACTTATGATTGCACATACTAAATGGTCAGTACATTTGTATGTAATTTTGACTATATTTCATTTAAATATCTTAAAATTTAAAAAAATTATTTAGGATTAGGACTTTTAGGCCCGCTGGAATAAATATTACAAACTATAAATTGCATTTTCTTTCATTGTGCATATTTTTTTTTTTAAATATTTTCAAACAAAACATATGGCTTTAAAACATAAAAAATGCAGGTATTTAAATTTATATCATTGATGTTTAAACCAAAAAGCTCACTTGTAATGAGAATCAAGAACAATCCATCCAATAATGACAAAAGGAAGGATCCAAGGAAATTAAAGCTACTAATATTCCAGTTCATCTGCGTAATAATAATAATAATAATAATAATAATAATAATAATAATAATAGGAGGAGGAGGAGGAAGACATTGAGGTTTTCACTCTGAATGTTTGGCTTTTTTCCTCCCAGACTCTCGGTTCGTCTGCTCAGATGATCCGAGGAGTTTAAAGCTCTGAGCAGAAATGTTTCTGTTTGTTTCCTGAAATATTCATAAACAGCACATCCACATGAATCATTCACTAAGGAAATGATTGCCGTAAACATGAAGTGCCATCTCTGCTGCTGCGCGCTGAAAGATTCATGCTTTTTATGTCATAAATTATGACACAGCTTTTTCTCTCCATGCTGGAAGGTGTGGGGGGAGGTGTGGGGGGGTAAGCAGGGCGATGTGTCGGGCTACGACTTCCTCGCTGTGACATCATTTCCTGCCATCCTGAACTCTCTCGTCCGTCCTGAAGGGTAGAACTGAATCTACATGGGTAAAGTTCAGGTTGCCATAGCGACGCTAAAGACAGCATTTGTGATCCAGGCTGAAAACTCACGCAAATTTTGTCTCAAACTGGAACTTCGACTGATGCAGTTTTCCCACCCATAAAAACTGATTAAAAACTTGAAAAATGAATAAATAGAGGAGTTTTTAAAAAGTTGCTCATTTGAGATCTTGGGCTGAAACCTGCTCTGGTTCTGCTGGAGATGGGGAGGCACTTCCTGTTGGCTGAAGGTTTCTGGTGAAAAAAAGGCCAAATGTGTTGAATTGCAAACCAAGATTGTGTTTAAGAAGCAAAATCCATCCGTTTATAACAGGATGCCCACAGAGTCAGCACTTCAGGGGCCTGAAGGCCAGTTCGTCAAACTTTTCACGGTCCATTTGGGCTTTTTCCTTTTTTCCTGCTCATCGATAAACTAAACGCACAATTTTTTTAATGAAACAATTAAAGTCGTCCGATTTCTGTAGAGAAAGGATCTTTAGATCCTTGCAGATTTTCCTTCAGAAGCTCTTCTTTATTCGGCCAAGATGGTTTTTGGGTAAAAGTCATTGGATGTTTGTGGTTTTATCTCGATTCAAATTCAATCGAAAGCAAAACTGGGTTTAAAAACGATTTGTGCTTTCCACTTTAGGAAGGTTTTAATTTTTCTGCATCTTTTTCTAAATGCCAAAGGAAAATATCCGCATCAAAATCTGCTGCGCTGTTGCACCAAATTTGTGCCTGTCTCAAGTTGTGATCCATGGGTCCGCACAGAATAGTTCAGAGGGTCACACACTTTGGACACCCCTGCCCCAAATCAACTGAATGTCTAACGGGGGGGTCTAAACAAAGCCTCAACGAGTTAATGAGACCAGCTTCCTGCCTCCAAACAGACCTAATGAACCTTCGTCGTGGAAATGGTCCCAGTAACACATTTTATCCACCAGTTAACAGCACGTTGCTTCCATGGCAACAGCAGCAAGGTGCATTTGTTCATTTTGGGCTTGATCTCATCAGCTGGAACCTAATTAGGCTGAAAAGTTAGGACTTCGTCATCATTAACTTCTGCAAAGCGCCTCACCCACAGCAGCGACGGAGACGTGCTGTCGACGCAGGCCGAGGCGCTGCAGGAACCAGAGATGGGAGCACTGGGAGATCAGGAGGACGACCAGTACCAAACACTGTGTGTCTGATTGGTAACACCAGACAGCTGAGGCGGTCTGGGACTATAGGGGTGAGAGGAAACACAGGAAGCAGAACCGACTGAAGCGAATGGAGGACATTTCAAAATAAAACAGGAAGTCAAGAATTAAGCACACAGACAGGAGGAAGACTGAGGCCAGTGAAGGTCGAGGAAGCAAAGGAGCAAAATACATGAAAGACCTGTTGCTGTTGTATCAACCTTCCAGCAGCGCACAGCTTCAGGTATTACAGCTGGAAACTCGCGATCAGGCCCCAAACCTGGGTGTAGCGATGGCCTCGGACCTGAGCCTTCAGAGACACAGAGCGAGCGCGACACATCGTCCGTGACCGCTGACACCAACCCAAAGCAGATCGCAAACATCTGGAAAAACAGAGGCTGCATTCAAACTGCTGAACTTTAACACCAAAGAATGGCTCAGATCATAGAAATGAGTAAAAATACAGCAGGTCAGTGACGCTGGGACGCCTTCGTGGTGATTTACTGTCCAGAAACACTATTGTTCTCAGACTCACTGAGCTGCTGCAGCTTCCCTCTGAAACAATGGACCGATGGACGCTGAATGCCCTCTGACTGGGACCGGCAGGACTTTCGCTGCAACGTCGAGGCGCTTTAGAGAAAATAAAACCTTTTATCAGCTGGTCATAAAGATCAACTGACCCTGAACGTTCCCAAACTGAGACTGGCGACCCCCGAAAAATACATGGAATTATTTCCCTCGATTTCTTTCATAATAAATATATGGAGTCAAATAATTACACGTATTGTTAAATGAATTTATTTTATAAATATAATTATATTATAAAATATAACTTGATTTTGGTCACGGTTTTTCTAACACTCAGTTAAAGTATGTCCAGTGAACTTTTGGGTTTATAGTGAATTAAAATGTTGACTTTAATCATATAAATTAAGTGGATATATGTGATTATAATAAGCACTTGATTTAAATAAGTTGGGGGCCTTTTGAGGTGAAAACGTTTTCATCATGAACTATGAAATAATGTGAAAGGGCGAAGCTTTGAGGTTTGTTTATATATACAAAAATGTAAAAATTAAAAACTTAAGCTTTGGGTGCCGTTTAATTACAACAAACTTAGATTTATTAAGTTAACTTAAGTTACACTCACTGAAATTGCACGTTAGTGTTAATCAGTTAATTTAATGAAAACTAAAAAATTCTGCAACATTGGGTTTGCATATATTCTCTAAGTAAAGAGAACTAATTCGATTTTTTTTTTTTTTTTTTTTTTTTGCATAGTTTTAGCTTCACCTGGTTCAGATTCACTAAAGTTATGCTAAGTTATTGCTTTTTAGGCAATAAAATGTTTGTTTTGTTATTTAAAAAAGGAATTTTGTTTAGTTTTAGTTTATTTGGATCTTTTAATTTATTTCTAATATTGTATAAAAAGGCTTAATGTGGTTACATGAAAAATCTGCAGAATGTGCCATTTTAAAAAATCTGATTAATCGATTAGTCGTCAGAATAATCGGTAGAATAACTGATTACTAACATAATTGTTAGTAGAAGCCCTACATTATTTAATAAGACATTTAATGGTAAATTTATTTAGCTCATTTAGTTTTGTCCCTTTTGTCCCTCCATACACATCAGGGGTCACATTACCATGATTCTGAAAATCACTTCGTGACCCCCTGAGGGTCCCGACCCTCACTTTGGGAACCCCTGGCGTAATCAGTCTGTATTTGAATAAACTGGACGGATGTGAATTAAACTGGTTCTGGATCGGAACCACAGAGACAACCTGAGCTGATTTCTGAGCCTTAAACCTCCGAACCTTCAGCATTTCCTGATGTTTTATTCTCTCCATTCATCAGGTTAAAAAAAATCTGAATGTTTTGAATATTTTTTTCCTTCCTGCTCCTGATCCCAGATCCTCCGGGGAGTGTGTGGTCCTGTCAGCCTCGGTGTGTGTTCCTCTCTCCGGGCCCCAGATCCTCTTACTGTAATTCCATCGCATAATCTCAGCGGCGTATCAGACGGCGCTCGGCGCTAACCGGTTCACACAAATGGGATCCCGCCGGAAACCCCCCCCCCCATCCTCCTGCCTCTGGAAATACGGAGAGCTTTCTCCGAGTCGGAGTGGAACCGATGCAGATTCGATGGAGAGGCTGAGAGACAGCTGCCAAAACATGCACAGATGATTCAACATCGTGGTAACAGTTTCACCACGGAGAATCTCTCTGGCTGTGGGGATGAAACAAACAGGAAGTGACGCCTACATGTGTTGTCTTCAAGCTAACTGGATCCGTTTGAGGCTAAAGAGAGAAAATGTACGATTCAGTTTAATTTCACTCAACTCAAAAACATTTTTTTCCATCCCAAAGGGAAACTAAATGTTGTCGTAACTCAGCCCATCCGAATATTTTCAGAGTCGTGGATGGTGATCCCGTGGGCAGGACGGATCTGCAGTCGCTGCGTTTCCGCCACAAAGCTGCTCAAATCTCTGCTGATGTCGGAAAAACACAATTTAGAAATCGCGGTGTTTAAATTAAATAAGAAATAACATTAAAATAAGCTTGTTCACGCTTTAAGTGATTAAAAACATACCGCTCCACGATTCTCCAGCCACTTCCTGTTGTCGTCTTCTTCGTGGTTTTGCGCCAGCGGAAACATCCGGTTGTTGATCATGTGACTCTTGTGATGCGGGAAAAAAAAAAAATATTTCCATTGCAGTTTTGCGAAATAAACCAATTTCGGCCGAAAAACCCACCTCATAGTAGCACCAAAACTTATTCTTGAAAAAGGAGATTTTTTTTTTTTTTTTTTTTTTTTTTTTTGAAAATTACGGTTTCCATTAAGCGGATTTATTTTCGTTATTTAAAATTGCGCAATTTCAAGGTTAATGGAAACACAGCCAGTGTTGCAACGTATCTGAAGAGGCCTCTGACTGAAGACTGTTGCTGTATATCAGTGTCATGGCCATCATGACATGCTAACAGCTCAGTGTCCAGGCAGCAGAGACCATTATCAACAGTAACGTCCTGGATGTTAGCAGCTCAGCTAATCCACGTCATTTGCTTTTGCCGCTCCTCTTTAAATCTCTGTCTGGACTAGGCATGGGAATTGATAAGAATTCATCGATATCATTTATCGATCTCACTTATCGATTCTCATGGAGTTAGGAAATAAACTCTTTAGCTGAAAACATGCACCAAATTGTATTTGGTTCAAACTAAATGAAAGCTGTCTTAAACAATAAGAATCTCTGTCAAATGAACATTTTAGCATGAAATGCAACTTTCTGCACATCAGCAGCTTTTGTGCAGACGTTTCTGCATGTTTGCCTTTTCAGGAAGGATCTTTCAAGACTTAAAGACTGTTTTCAAAAGATGCTTCTAATCTGAAAACGAGCCTCATCGGAACCCATAATCTGAGTTATTGAACATGATGGAGATCCTTCATACAGCATGGCGCTAACATTAGCACAATAGCCAGGACCTGGAGGAGTTTAACGTTACCTGGGACTTTTACCGCTCAAAGCTCCGCCCCCTCCAGAGCCACCGCCGTCGCTAAGCAACGTCTCAAACCCTCTACCTTCGTGCCAATCAGCGGTTTGAGGATGTCGGAGGTATTTCCTCCTTTTATCGTGATTAAAGCTCTGCACATGGAGCAGCCGGCCCTGGTATCGTCTTTTCTTGGGAAACCTAACCAGACTTGGAGGCGCTTCTGCTGCGACGCCATCTTGGATATTTTCTAAATCCAAATACGGAGCGTCTGCAGTACGTCATCACGCAAACACGTCACATGTTACTGGAAGCGACCAGCAGCACCGTTAAGCAGGCAGGTTAACGATTCCAAGGGACTGAACTATCTCTAACTCTTAACTCTAACTCTGTTCCCATCTCCAGTCTGGTCAGATGGTTACAAAGCCCAGGACTCGGGGACTCCAAGAACAAATGCAGGAAGTCACACGTAATATTAATAAGCAATCAAAAAAGACAAAAATATATTTTAAACCTACTGTGAAATGTAATAAAAAGCTGTGCTGGTAAAGAATAAATAAGGACACCCCGGCTTTGTTCCCACTGAAAATGGCTCTGTTTACATACAGGTGTAGCACATCAGCTTCACATGATCAGAAGATCACTACCCATCGTTTTGAAGGAGGTTTGTCCTCTGAGATCCAAAGAGCTGTCTGGGGCCTTCAGGAAGAAGCTCTTGAGAGCTAAAGAGGACTTTAAACAATTAGAAGTGAGTCGTTCCACTGAACAGAAAACCGTCTACGTTCAGAACGTCTGCCAACATGCCAGGGTCCGGCTGTCCAAGCAAGTTCACCCAGAGAGCGGACCGCAAGATGCTACAAGGAGCCTCCAGAAACCCTGAGATGTCATCAGGGGCCGACAGCAGGTCAGACTGAAGGTTGCCAGAGAGAACGTAGAGGAAGACCAGAACTTCTGGGTCAATGTTCTACAGATGAGTCTAAAATGTGACAATATGGACTCCAGAACAGAGTTAACCCAAACCGTCCAGGAACAGAAGCTCAAACCAGCAGTGAAGCACAGAGGAGGAAGCGTCATGGTATGGGGATGGATTCTGCCAGAGCTTGACGAAAATCTGAGACCATCTGTAAAAACACTAAACTGGACCCTGCAACACGATGATGAGCCAGAACATCCCAGTGGATCCATATCCTGGGTCTAGTCAAAGTCCAGACCTGGATCTGATGGAGATGCTGTGGGGTTTCTGGTCCAGTTCAGGGGTCTGCAACCATTCTGGCCCTCAGTCCAGCTAAATTAAACTCCTTTAAAGCTGCAAATGTTACATGAAGTTCAGAAAAAAGACAGCTTTCATTTTTGTGAAATATTTACGACAGGAAATTTGTTGTTTTTTTTTTTATAGAACCACACTCCTATTTCAATTTTTAGATTTTAAAACAAATTCAAGCCTGAAAACCTTTGCAAAAAGAGGATGGATACATTTTCTTCTTTCTGATCTTGACATAACTATGTCAAAAAAAGCATATAGTTTCCACCCCAATGACAATTCGATCAGAAGAATCTCTCTGCTACTTTCAGTGGCATTCTGTTGGAGACGTTCATTGCAATCATTCCTTGACAAAACTGGGAAAACATTTCTTAGTATATCTATATTTAAAAACATTAGTAATTTCTATTTGAGCTAAAGTTTTTAAGGTTGCAGACCCCTGGTCTAGTAGAACCAGATATTTTAACTTGTAATATGGGAAAAATATCGTGCTCCACTGGCAGATCATTTCACTCATAACTAGAACTTTTCCATCAATATTAAAGAATTATTGACTCAAAACCAGCTCCTATAGCTGCTGAAAAATTTCTTGTTATTCAGTTTTGTCTTATTTCCAGTGTATTCGAGATATTATCACTAAAACGAGACCAGAAATACTTGGTGAGATTTTGTGTTTTTGCAGTGAGGTGTCAAAACTTTTTGGACCAAAATCATCGAGTCAAAAGTATTCGTGGGCTGAAATAACCAAATATATAGGGATTTTTTTTTTTTTTTTTAACTTGGTCAACAATAAACTAAGCATTAAATATTTAATTCATCAAATACAGTATTCAGATTTTTGTGTGAGTGGGTGAAGAAATCACTGTGGATCCAAAACTTAACAAGGGTTTAGCATCTTTTGCCTTATTAAAGAAAGGAGTCCAGTTTGCTAAAATAAATAAATAAATTTGGAGTCTATTCTCAGCAATAAAAATAGGATTATCCAAGTTTAATAAATAATTAAAAGTAGTTTTTGCCCTGTGTAATCATAAAAAGTCTCCATCTGCATCAACCACTTGTGCTGGAGGGACAACATTTCTGTACAGGGGCCACACTTTGGACATCCTTGGAATCCATGAAGCTTGTTGCAAGACTGTGTGGCGACCAGGTCTGCCCTCTGGTGGTCACTGCTGGCAGAGCAGCTCATTTCAAATCATCACAGCTCCGCATGTGGATCCAAACTGGAATTACTGTTGAACTGTTCTGGAATTAAGTATAGGAGGACAGTAATAATATTAAAATAATATTTATGAACCAAAATAAGATTTTAAAGTGTCATTTAAAGTTAAAGATTGCGATTTCTGTTATTTTAAAGTGTTTTAATGAAAGGTTTAATATTAGAGACAGGCAGCTCTGACCTTCAGAAGAGTCCCTGCTTCCATTATTGACGCCTTCATGGAAAACATGCAGGACCCATCCTGAACATCCAAGTTTCACTGAACTCATCCGTTTCTGTTTACAGTCCTTTTTCATACGGTCAGTTTGCAGATAAAGCAGAGATTCGCTGGTAGTTAAAATCCAGTTTCTAATTATTGAATATTTTTGTTGAAAAATGCTTGTTGGTGACCAAGATTTTCCAGAATTGATCTGTTTTCTACTCCACAACGGCTTTAGTACATTTAATTTACACAATTTTTTAGTTAATTCATTTAAAGACCTTCAGTTGAAAGAAGAATAAAAGTTTGGAGTTTAACTTTGTAACAAAGATTATCAAGTTGGATCTTTTTGGGTGAAATTCTGGGTTATTTTTCTTAAAGCTGGATTATTTAATATAAAGCAGATCTGGTTGAAATCATTTTAATAATTAATAGCATTATTAACATTTTTAACATTATTTACAGTGTTTCTGATTCAAACACCAACACAAACACTTCACTCCAATTTTAATATTACAAATATGAAGAAAGGATAAAAATCTTCTCTCTTTTTTTGTATATTTTATTTTATTATTCTGTTGGCGTATTTATTTTTCATTGTGTGTTTTATTATTATTCCATGTATTTATTGATTAGATATATATTTAATAACAGGAACATGGGGCTGATTCTTCAGTTTTGTGTTTGCTGCAGATGTTCTGAGGAGGTATTAAGATTAATCATCAGGATGAGAACCAACCCATGTTGGACTTTGTCTTCCTGCAGATAAATCAGACCTTCTGCAGATGCTGGCCAGCCTTAAACTGCTCCATCAGGAGAAGCGGGAATAATGCGGTGAACGATCAGTTCCCACAGCTGACCTCCAGAACCGCAAAAAAAAAAAAAGGGCCAAAAATGGTGATAGAGTGACACCAAGAGGCTGCATACAGTACTGCAGGGTTCAAACAGAAGCCCAGCTTTGGTTTTCTCTGATCACACTACTTTAATTTAAAATCTCAACATTTATAAAACTAGTTTTAAATGATTATTTTCTACAGATTTTCTATTCCTGAGGCACAAAGATGAGTAGAGCATCTCCAGTTTGAGAATTATTGTGTGAGAATATATATCTATACACTATAGCTCTGAGCCTGCTATTGGATAATTACTGCATGGACCACTGTCTTCCAGCTGGAAACCAGTTTTTTGCAATAAGCAGCTTCTCATTTCTTAAACAACCGTGGGGAAAGACACATCCTGTGGTCGTGGAAAAGGTGTTTAGGGTCAAATCATCGGGATCAAACAGAGACTGCAAAAGCACAAAATCTCACTAAGTATTTCTGGTCTAGTTTTAGTGCAAATATCCTGAACACACTGGAAATAAAACAAACCTAACTTACAAGTAACTTTTCAACAGCTATAGGAGCCTGTTCTGAGTCAATAATTCCTTAATATTGATGGAAAAGTTCTCGTTATAAGTGAGATAATCTGCCAGTGGAGCAGCACATTTTTCTATTATAAATTAAAATATCATGTTCCACTGGCAGATTATCCCCCCCCCCCGAGCAGAAAATGATTAAACTGTTCAAGGAATCTGGCAGAGTTTAAAGGAGCGATTATTACCTGGACAAGGATGATCTGCGCTGCATGAGGAACCGTCTACACCTTTCCATGTAGGCGCCACAACCACACTTCCACCACTAGATGTCGCCGTCTGTGCATATTTTCCCCTATGACTGTTTAAAATTATTTTTAAAAGCAGTTGTTTTGAGTTGGAGCTGTTTAGTTCAAGCATGACGAGTCAGAGCGAGAAGGAAAACTGAGTGGCAACGCACCAAAAGCAGATACAATAAATCCAGCTGTTGATCATTTTAAAATGATTTCAGCTACTATGCAGAGCCCCTGGGATTAAATACAGCAGCACATATCAGAGTACTTCATGTTTAGGAGAAAAGCACATTTATTTAGAATTTTATTTCATTACATTTCATTTTGAAGGATGTAAGGATCATGGAGGGTAGACAGAAAATATTCTATGAATTTCCCGTATTTTAATTTCCCATGCAAAGTTATATTCCAGAAGCAGAGGAGGACATGTTTTTAGATTTATTTTAATTCAAACAGTGAATTGTTACATAAATGCTTTGTAAAAGCTTGTGAGGGTGGAGGGTAAAAGAAGAATTACTGTGGGAATATGGGAAGACAACATTTCTTAAATTTCTCTTTAAAGAAAAGTTGAGCTTTAAATACATTCTCTATTTTCACTCTTTGTTTTTGTAATTTATCCCCTCTGTGGTTTGTTAGCTTAACATCTTTCTAGCCAGCATGCTACCAAACTAGCTTGGTATCTAAAATGCATCATGTATAGTTTGTCGAAGTCTCTTTGGGCCTGTTTTGTTCAAATATAACAAGAGTCAGAACCAACAGGACAGCTCTGGATCTATAGCGGTCGATATCTTTTTCAGTCATGGCACTGTATTCAATGCAAATGTTCATATTAAAGAAAAGGCCTTTTAAAATATAAACCTAGCTATGTTTTATCCAGCTCTCAGCTAACTGTAATTAGCATCTTGGCTCACTATCTTTCTAGCTCGGGTCATAACGAGCTTGCTAACAATTATTCTGCGTTCAACTGGAACGACTTCCGACTTCTGTGTTAACACAGCTAGCATCCTCCTAGCTGACAAGCAAGCAAAAAAGGTAGCTAGCCAAGACTCTTTACTACAGTTAGCAAAGATAGCTAAATAGCAATCATTACTGAAGTTCAATTTTTTTTACTGAGCTAATATTAGCCATATATCATGCTATGTATTATAGCTAGCTTGTTTACTATCTGGTGAGCTAGAACGGCAACAGTCTTACAGCGATAGATAAGACAAGTCTAAATTGCTGTATTTCAAAGCTACCTGGTTAGCTAGCTATATATATATATATATATATATATATATATATATATATATATATATATATATATATATATATATATATATATATATATACACACACACACATGTATATACATATACATAACTGTATACATATATACATATATATAACTCTCTCTCTCTCTCTCTCTCTCTCTATATATATATATATATATATAGAGAGAGAGAGAGAGAGAGAGAGAGAGAGAGAGAGTGTGTGAGTTAGAAACTATATATCTATCTTTATCTATCTAGTTTCTAACTGGGTCAACCTGAATTTTTTTTATTGGCCCAATCTGGACACCACTATGAAAATTTTCGGGGGGGGGGGGGGGGGGGGGGGGGCAGGCAACATGATTTCGATTAAATTTAATTCACAAGTCTGCTTTTGATATGATGCAATATTAAATTCCCGTTTGACAATCATCTCCAAAAACTAAAATTATATTTTCTTTCTACACTCTCACAGGCATCATGCGTTGAAATAAAAAGATTAAAAAAAATTAGGAGGATGTATTAATAATTAGCACCACAACTTTCAGCATCGTGTGAAATAAAAATGAAACATGACTCAGATTGCTAAATGTGCCGCTGGCTTTTATTAACAACCAAAGGATAAAACTGCATCACATAAAGCAGCTGCTAGCAGGTCAACCACCTCTGTTCACTTCTAAACATGAACGAACACTAACATGAGGAGGATCCAGTAACAGTCAGAACCTGAAGAGTCATATTTTGGCTCAGTGTGTCCTAAACGTCCTCAAATCTGAGGACACACCTGGAAAATAGGACAAGAAACGTCTCAGCCAAGTAAACAAGTGACACAAAGAGAGAATCCTTATGTTTATCAACTTAACATGTGATTAAACTTAAGAAATTTTTTTAAAAATCTAATTTTCACCAGAGAATCAGTTCATTTTCTTTACATGCAGATAAAATCCTTAAGAATTTCACAGGAAAAAGCTGTAAAATATGAGGTAAAGAACAATAATCAGGAAAAACTGTTTAAAAGTCATTTAAGGAGAGAAAACTGTTCCTTGAGTCGATTAGCAAGTTTCAGGACTCTTGAAAATCTTAACATGACAGAAAAAAACAACAAATATTTAAATTAAGACACTTTCTAAGAACCACCTTACAGTCTGGCATAGTTCCCACCCCACCACGACCCAGAATAAAACGTTCTAAGAACACATTTTAGCCTCGTGCTGCAGGTTCACGCTGCAAAACGGTTTGGGCTCAACGGACAGTCTTCACTAAGTGGACGTGAGGCCACGGCGCCACCTCGGTCACGGTGGCGGCCATCTTGCTAAAAATAAGGCTCCTATTTAAAAATAATCCTGAGTTAAACGACATTGTCAGTCACGCAGGTGACATCAGACCCCCGGTGGCGGCGGCCGTCTCTTCGGTGAGTGTTTTCAAGTCATCGGTTTGGAGCAAAGCCCCACCAGGAGGGATTCGTCCGTCGCTCCCTGCTGCTTCAGTCCGACTCGTCCGTCCTGCTGCAGCTGTGCTCCGACCCGGGCCTCCGCTCAGATGTTCTCCGCCCGTCTCCTCCTGTCGTGGGTGCCGCCTTGCGTCGCCGGGCGCCGTCGGATGCTCTGCCCGGTCGAGATGAGGTTGGCGTAGCCGGGCGTGTGGGAGAAGGCGTAGGCGGAGCGGCGGGAAGCTCGGTTTCGCACAAAAGCCGAGGGCTCTTTCTCCTTCCTCTTCTCCTCCTCCAGCTGAAGCTCGTACTTCCTCCGGTTCCTCTGGACCTGCAGGATGACAAAAACAACACAGTCAGGGAAAATGATCAATGAGATGAAGTCTGGATTTAAAGCATTTGTGGAGTTTAGCAGAAACTGAGGCGACCCGCCGGTTTCCACAGGATTTAGGAGGAATGTAGCCGGAAGGAGCTTCCAGCTGCTGCTGCTGCCCGTCAATCTGGGGAGGGTCATAAGGTCATGTGAAGTCCAAAGATGATCATTTATAGGTGGAGAAACGTCCAAGATGGCTGCCAAGTCTGTCCAGGAGTCAACCTCAGCTTGCAAAGTTTTAAAGGGGCAGTATCATGTATTTTCCGTATTTTCCAGACATAGTTACTGGATTGAGCTATAAAATGATTCTATGTCACCTTCAGTTATAAAACGTTGTAAATATCAAATATGACTTAAATTACAAAGTTAAATTTCTTTTAACCCCTTGAAATTGGGCCTCTGTCTCTTTAAGAAACTCCTGCTCTTTCTTAAACTCCACCTTCAGGAAGTCATCACAACACCACTCCTCTATTAACCCTTTATCAACGTTTTTAAATCAGTGTTTCACTCATAAGTAGCTCGTAAAATGAGCTCAGCAGATGCGAAGTTCCGTCAGGTGTTTGCTAATTGCTGCTGCTGCTAGTCTGGAGGAGCTGAGTGGGGAAGTCGCAGAGGAAGGGGAGCTCTGTGAGACGGAAGCTAGGAAGCTTAGAAGCTGCAGCTCTGAGCAGGAGCTAGGTCCATCCAGGTGTTTTGCACAGCTGAATGGTTGCCATGGACAATCAAAGATTTCTCAAACATGCATGAAAGAATCAAGGCAACACTCCAGGTATGTTTTGATGAGGAAATAACATTAGAACAGGATGGAAAGCTCAAAAAAGTCGATTTTACATGATACTGCCCCTTTAAGAAACTAGAAAACCCCCCCAAAGACCTCCACCTTCCCAACATTCCTTCTGGAGTGACGACGGACGGCACTTCTGTATGAACACGTCTCGTTCATGGGGGATCGTTTCACATATTTTATTCTTTTCATCTTTTTTTTCCTATTCAGAAAATTAAGAGTTTCCTGTTTTGTTATATTTTATAAATATGTTAAAGTTTAATAATATGAGAAAACTACAATTTTCTGTTTATTTAGTCAGTATTTATTACAGCTGACACAAAATAATGTTAAAAATTAATGATTTTTTTTTTAAATTCAGGATATTATGAAAAATTTAGCTCTTTGTTATGGAAAGACGGTTGGACCTCTTGATACAAGAAAATGGCCGTTTATCAGTAAAAGCTGCAGTTTGTAACTTTAAGAAAATGGTTTTGTGGGTTGTTTTTTTTTTTTTTTTTTAAACATGTTTGTTAAAATCATCATGATGTCGTGACAGGATAATATAATCCAGCTCCTCTATCTTCTCCCAGTGCTCCCAGTGCTAAGTGCAGAAATTCACCAGTCAGAAACAACCAATCAGAGCCAGGAGGCGGGGCTTAGCGCTGCCAATCACCCTCATGTAGGTGAGGCTCACACCCCTCCCCCTGCTCTCTGCTATGCTACAGCTGGTTCACCACAACATAGCCTGCTGCTAATGCTAATGCTAGTTAGCATGGCCACCAATGACGGCGGATAAACAGTTTTCCTGGAATGGTGAGTTGTTTCTCCACCATTAGGTCATTTAGCAGCGCGAACACGAGGGTGATTGGCAGCGCTAAGCCCCTCCTCCTGGCTCTGATTGGTTGTTTCAGGTTGGGGGCGGGGCATTTCATTAGCCCAATAGCAGCTCAGGGAGGAGGAGGAGGAGGAGCTCCATCTTTCCACAGATTATCTGTCTCAGACCAAACTGTTCCGACATGGAGACGGTTTTAACAAATATGCAAAAAATAGATTTCTGTAGAAGTTCCTGCAGCTTTGATCCCGATCAGTCAACTTCAGATTAACTCGATAACTAACAGAAAACAGGCGGGAAAATGAAGTGTGAACCCATCAGGCGGTCTCACCTTGTCTCCAACAGAGGGCCAGATGGTTTTATGAAGGAACTGGATGCAGACGATGGGCAGCAGGCTGATCCCCACCGTCAGGATGATGGTCAGCCACAGGTAGGGCTGCCGCAGAGCGTTGGACGCCGCACCTGCAGTCACACACAGCAGACTTTAAACCCGATGCGTTCTCCAGGCTGCTCAGCGGCGCCGGACGGAGAAACCAACCTGTGAAGGTGAACACGGAGGGGAAGATGACGTGGATCCCAGCGCTGTGGATGTCGAACATGATCCCGAAGTAGATGGCTATGCTGCCCAGAACGGCGAAACAGCTCACAAAGGTCCAGTACGACGTGTCCAGAGAGATCTGCAGAGAGACGGGCGACTGGATCAGAACAGATCAGGGTTCCTGTCCCGCTCAGGAAACGCAGCCACGACGACGTTCGGGCGCCATTCTGTCCCGACTCCCGTCGCCGACCGAATGCAGATGACGTCCTCTCATTTTCATTTGGGGCCACGGTTGTGGCAAAATGCATGAATCAAACCAACCATCAAACTTAAAATATTACATTTTCTCTGCGGTCGATTTACGAATCGACTTCTTCAAATTAAAGATTAGTTAACATCTTCACATTTATGTAATTTGGCACTAAATAAAAAACTGATTTCACTGATAATATTTAAAACACAGCAGTCACCTTGAAGTTCTCAGGCCTTGAGTTCAACACGTGTGCTCTAGATCAAGGGTGTTCAAAGTGGGGCCCGGGGGCCATTTATGGCCCCTGGACTGATTTTTTTTTTCGGCCTCCTAAGCACAATCCAAGAATTAATTAGGACAAAACCACGGCTTTTAAATCAAAATCTGCTTACAAAAGTGTGCGATGCAGCACAAAGTGATCGTCTTTTCCTGGCTTTCTGGTTTCCTGCTGTTGTCATGGTAACCAGGACCACAGCAATCATGACCACAGGCAAGCTGGATTCCTTTCATTTTACAAGAAATCGTGCAAAAAAAATTTGAAGTTTTGGATCTATGATCCCATTCCTACAAAAAAAAATAAATAAATAAATAAATAAATAAAAAAATTTTTTAAAAATTTTTTTAATTAAAATAATTCAAGCTTATTTTATTGTTTAGTAGGTTTAAAAAAAATTAAAAAATTTTTTTTTTGTGATTTCAGTTAAAAAAAAAAAAAAAAAAAAAAAGATATTTTTTGGCCCATAAGTACTTATTTAGGTTTAGATGCATCCCTGCTCCATCAGATGTCTGCATCCCCATCAGCATCCAGTCATTCCGCTCTGGAGGGCCTGGTAGCGAGACGCTCGTCTGATTCAGGGCCGATGCAGCAGGGATGCATCTAAAAGCTGCAGGACTGCTCAAAGGACAGAAATCTGCTAAATCATTCCACCATTTGCTTGTGAAACCTGATTCTCTCTCATTTGTTGCCAAATTGGAGATGTTCTGATGATTTTTGGTCTTCAAAGATGACCTTAGATCCGTTACAATCACACACTGACATAAACTGCTTGGAGCAACTGGCCAATCCAGAACCTTAAAAATGTGACGACAACTCTGCAAGTGTTGGAAACTGTTGGTGAGCATGGGGGCCAGACTAAGATTTTTATTTAAATTACGAGAAAAAAAAAAAAAAATCATAACAGAATATAGATGCAATATTACCAGAAGAAAGTCAAAATTATGTGAAAAAAGTCGTTTCAGTAATTTTCCTGAGCTCTGATGTGAGCAGCTCGTCTCGCCCGTCGTTCTTCCTCTGAAAGAGACTCAGCCGCTGCTCCATCGTTTCAAAGTCCTGCTGCTGATGATAATTTGATGCCATTGTGTTTAAAGATTAATTATTTTCTTATCTTATACCAAAGTATAACTTTAAAAACTAAAATGAGCAATATTGAGCATCCTGTAATTATTTTCGTGTGGGAGTTCTAATATTATGAATTCATTTTTGTTTCTTAGGATTATATTCAGGTAATATGATTATTGCCATACAGCTTTATTCTGTCATCACGACTTTATTTTCGTAATTTAAAAATTCTTGGCCTGATCCTAATACTCTGTTGTACTTTATTTCTTTTTTGAAACGTCCTAAACACCTAAAACGTTGCATCGTCACCATCAGAATAGGGCTCAAGTGTTGGAAGGAGGAAGAATAGCTAAAAAGTGGGAAAAGCTGCAGGTTTCTATAGAAACGGGTGGATATTAATGCCAAATGTTGCCCAGAAAAAAAAATTTAATTAATTAATCAGCTTGTTTTATTATTTTAAAGAGCAACCCAAACAGAAGATCTGCTTGTTTAATCCGCGAAGCGAAGCGGACGGACTCACCTGCAGGTTTACGGTGAAAATCAGGGACGAGGCAGTCACCACAGCAAAGGACTGGTAGTCAGAGGGAGCCTCTCCGTCCTGACCCATGGTCTGCAGGAACGCTCCGTACGGGATGAAGAAGATGATGAGAGACACAAAGATGCCGTGGAACAAGCTGATGAAGAAGTTCTTGTAGTTGAACAGCGTCCCCTGCTGGCCGGGTAAATAGAGCTTTGGAAACTTCAGGCTGAGTCTGTCGTTCACGTCCTGCAGGAACAAAACGGCGGTTAACACAGTTTGAACCTGGAACTTTAAGGCTGCAGTTTTTCCCTTAAACTTTTCACTGCATCTTCCTGGAACTCCCAAATGACCTTTCGGCTGTTTTCCACCTGATAATCCGGTAGACTCGGTTCAGTTAGAGACCAAAGCGGCAACATTTCCTCCATCTCCAGCTGCTGCGGTTCTCTTCCTCTCTGCTCCGAGTCAAACCAGCCAAACCCTTTCAGCAACCTGTTCCCCTCCTCGCCTGCGGGGGCGCTGCACCAAGAACCACTGAAGGAAACGACACAAAAACCTCTGAAGACGCTGAGCGCAGCTTCCTTCTTCATGAAATGTAAACAAAAATGGAGTGGCATCAGATTTTAGTGGTTGGAGGATTTCTCTTTCATCCTTGGCTAAGGACCTCAAGCCAGTTTTCCCGCTAGCGCTAGGCTAGCTAGCGTTTGTTTTGGTTGCATTTACCCAGAATGCCCTGCGCCGTAGTCCTGTTCTTGCTTTTGGAGCGGTCTCCGGTCTGCTTGGCGTTCACATCTGCATCCGAACCGCACCAGAGTTCACTTCAACCAAACTGAGGCCGAGGTTTGGAGGCGGACCAGAGTTCGGGTCAGAGTTCACACCTCCCCAACCGGACCGGACCTTTCCAGGCAGACGGACTGGAGTTAGATTAAAGCGGACTGAACACAGTTGATGGGAACGAGGCACCATCAGGGGCACCTGTGTTGAAATGAAGCTACTGACCGAAGCAGCGACGGACCATGAGGTCCATTTCGCTCCTGCAGCCCACGACGACCCCCCCCCCTTCCACACATCAGTCAGCGTCTGGTAAAGCCATGCAATCTGACCGGTGTCTGATTCCCGCCCTCTCTCTCCGTAGCCGTGAGCGCTTCTACTGTCGTCTGCTCTCCATCAGCTCCCTCTTTTCACCCTCTCACTATAATAAGCACATTAATTTCCACAACTTGCCGTCTGTCTACTGATATCAGCTGGATCTGTGAAGCGGTTGTGCTACAACAACAAGTTGCTGTGCCGTGGACCAGAGCTCAGTCCTGCACGGTGTCTCCGGGTTATAGAGCCAGCTCCCTGGGTACCTCAGCAGTTTTCCTCTAAACCTCCCAGCTTCTGATCCACAAAAGAATATCTCAAGCGAATATACAACCAACATGTTGCTTGTTTCCATTTGTAAGCCCTGATTTCTTTTGCGACCCCAGCTTTGGGCACCACAGTCTTGCAGCCTCAGGAACCCCAGACGTGACTCTCTGGAAGCCTCCAGGGATGGCTGACTGAAAACGAGTGAAATAAAAACGCAGCATGTAGTGAGTCAGTCACCCAGAACAAAGTTTTTACCTGATCGAGGAGTCCAACCAGAAGAACCGGTAAACTGCTGTAGGCCAGATTATAAAGCGTGATGAACCAGTCTTCATAGGCCGTCTGCAGGAGAGAACATTAAAAGTTTTAATCCCAGGGATTTCAACAACTTTAAGATGGCATTCATCAACTGCAGATTGATTTTTTTTTTTTTTTTTTTTTGGCCTCCAGTTAATTTTTCTAAAAGCGCGCTGAATGAGTTCAAGGTTGTTCCTGAAAGTCCAAAGAAAAACTTTAAAAGACCTTCAGAAACTTGGAGAAGCATTTAAATGACCACAAGGAAATGGAAACAAATGAGGAATGAAACATTTTTAATTAGTGCTGCGTTTATTAACTTTATCCTGAAGTTACACATAAAATATACGGGCTCACTCCTGAACCACTCCCACCCCCATGTCCTCCAGCTATCAGAACAGGTCCTTTTGTACAGACCATCTACAATAAGCTTCATCAATAGACTTTCCTCAGAAGCTCAGTCCAACCACATTTAGGCCAAAAAAAAACTGAGTAAAAGTGAACTTCATACAGCAAAGATGAGCTTAATAATGCTCAATTTTATGACCAATAAAGAAACAAAATGTCGTTGAGGGTGAACACTGAAATTCAGAAATGGTTTGGTATAAACTTGTTAAAAAAATGTTGCAAAACTGGAAGATTTCAGAGGTTAGGATGCTCAGGTTACATCAGCGCATCTTTGGTGTGAGGAAATTCGCCACTTCCAGTGTTTTAAAACAACGAACTCATGCGTCTGATGTGGACAGTTCTCATATAATGGTTTAGATTGTGATGTTGCTAAAAATCATCAGAATTAACTCCAAGGCTACGTTCACAAACCAGACAAATGAGACCCAAATCCGACATCCCCCCATATGTGACCCATATCCGGCTTGTTCACTGTGGTCTGAACAGCCCAATTCCGATCTTTTTAACCTCCCCCCCCCAAAAAAAAGAAAATCAGATTTGTGCCACTGCTATATGGAGTACCAAATCCGATAGTTTTAAAAACGGTTATGTCGCATTTTATCGGCCTTTTACGTCATTGACGTGACGCATGCGTCATAATTCTGCACCAGAAGAAGCCAGATGCTGTAAATCTGGACGTAAACAATGGGTGAAGGGTTCACATGGCAACTATGCTAACTTTTGTCCCGATTTCCTCCTTCCGACAATCTTCGGGACGTTCCGATTATCGAGACAGCTCTAAAGATAATCTTAGGAGATGCTCCTGCCGTGTGTTCAGGGTGATCTGGTCCGCTCAGAAGGACGTTCGGCTGCTCTGATCTAAAATCGGGGATATTCGACACGTTGGATTGTCTTGGTCCAATATCGCAGTGCGTGGTGTCCCCGAGGACAAACGAGAACAGTCTGTTGACTGACGTGTAGCCAATCAGAAAGTGATGGAAACATGGAGGGGAATCCAAAATAAAGACGACAACTGTCTTGGAGGACCAGGAAGTCCAGTGGACGCCAGAGAAGTCTTTGTATTGCTTCTTCCTCATCGACCATGTTTGTTTACTCTGAACTCACGTTTGGTCTCAAGAGATTTTGCGAGATTTCCCGTCTGACATCTGAATGTCGGCGAGTGAAATCTGTTCGTCACACTGTAGGACCAAACCTGTTACAGCTATGATTTTTTTCATTAGGGGTGGGGTCTCGAGTTTAGAAAAACAGACGAGAATTTTAAAATCCTGGCATTAGCTTCCTTCGTTTTGTTAAGATCTTGTGATGATACCGTCAGCTGCCGTTGCTCAATAAGTTTAAAATCGATCAACAGACGGTGGCGTCCGTTATTACTTCCATAAACAATGACATCTACATTTTTCTTCTGCGCATGCGGGTTGCTTTGTGGTCATACACCGTTCACACAGAAATACGATTGCGGTCACATTTGATTAGTCGTATAAACGACTGCAAAGAAAAATTGGAAAAAAACTGAGCATGAAGACCTGCTGTGTGATCATAGCCTTAGAGACTTCAGAGAGCGCTCTGTTGGACCGTATCGAGAAGGTGTGTGCAGTGCTGCTGACCTGAGAGGAGTATCCGCTGAAGAAGGAGTACCAGAAGTGAACCAGAGTGAAGGCGAAGTTCTTGAAGAAGAAGAAACGCAGAAACTTGCACATCCTGATGTAGGACCAGCGGCCGTGCACCAGCAGGAGGCGCTGCAGGTAACAGAACTGGGCGAAGGCGTAGTCGCTGGACATGACAGCCTGCATCCCCTCCTGACCGCTGATGCCCACACCAATGTCGGCAGCTGGAGGGACAGAAGACAATGAAGCAGGACGGAGTGTCTGAGGATCGGACAAACAAACAAACAAAAAAAACCAAAAAAACAAACAAACAGAAGTACCAGCAGGTCATTTGCTTCCTTACTTTTGATCATGTTGACATCATTTGCTCCGTCTCCGATGGACAGCGTCACGGCCTTCTTGTACTTCTTCACCAAACTCACAACGTTAGCTTTTTGTTTCGGCGTGACGCGGCAGCAGATCACTGCTTCACACTCACAGGCCATGTTCACAAAGTCGACCTATGGGGCAGAAAGATTTAACAGGTTTGCACCGACGTGTAAACGGAAGCTGAACATGCAGGAGCGCGGTCGTTCTCAAACTACATCAGCTCCCTCTAGTGGTCTGCAGAGGGTAACGATACCACCCAGGTATCTGTACTGTAAATTACATGTGTGTATCTGCAACGATAACGTCACCAAAGGCAGTGTGGTTCTATGTGTTGGTCTTACTTGTCTCATTTCCTTTTCCCAGTCGTTCATCGGATCCTGAGGGTTGCTCGGAGTTTGTCTCTTTCCTAAACGGCGAAGACGGAGCCTGCGGCGTTTCTTCTTTTTCTCATAAAGAATTTCGTTCTGAGAGAAAGCACACATTAAGTTCTGTGATTTTTTTTTTCCTTTTAAACTATTTTAACAAGCAAGAAACAGACTTAGATGGAAAACACAGACTCTACTTTCCCAGAAATTAAAAGGTTTCTCCCAGACCTTACAGGAAACGTTCTGCTTTGTTAGTTTTAAAGCTGAGTCTTAAAAGGAAACTTTTACAAAATGAACTGTCATGAGGTGACTTGAACCCAGTAGTCCACTTAAGAGGTCGCACTTCCTGGCAAACTAGTCAAGAGGCTGCACTGCTCAGGAACATTTTTAAGAGGATACTGCCGAGCAACTTTTAGGAAAAAACTGACTGTATTATGTACTGTTGCCAGAGGTTACCCTCTCTGGGGGAACCACCTGGAATAAGGGGATGCTCTCCAAAAGAGGATTCTCTCATGGGATAACCCCTTGGAGAGAGGGTTTGCTCTACGAAAAAGGGTGCTCCCCAGGAGAACCAGTTGGAGAGAGGGGGTTCTCTTAGGGGGAACCAGTTGGAGAGAGGGGGTGCTCCCCTGGGGGAACCCACCTGGAGAGAGGGGGTGCTCCCCAGGGAAACTAACTGAAAGTCGCAAGAAGTTGCTGGAGAGCACCCCCTGTCCAAAGTGTTTTCCAGAAAACAACAGATTGTGTTAAGTAATGTTGAGTGTGTAAGTTTGATAAAGGGCTCTATAAATACTAAAAGTACAGTTTGAGATCATTTTCGAACAATACTGTGACTGAATGAATCTAACCAGCCATCCTCCTGTGATGATGAGAGCATTTTTGCCAGATCCAGGGAAGAAAGGTTCTGAAGGTTTCTTTTTGCCAGGTCGAAACGATGATGGAGGTTCATTTCTTCTGTTGGTCTGACGGGTCATCAGCTTACCACTGCAAATATTCCAAGTAAATACAACATTAAGGAGTTACGGTCTTAAACTGATGAAAGAGAAAGTTTAATATGACAGATATTCTGATACATCTTGCGCTCAGATGTCTGGCAGAACTGGATGAAAGGATTGCAACTATAGGACTGTTATAGGACCACTTATCAAGGTAACTGAAACCATGCATGCTAACTTGTATGGTTTTCAGCTAATAGGAAACATTTTTAGGGACTTCTAGACCATTCCCCGTGGACTCTTTAAACACTTATATAACTATATTGGTATGCCAACACCCAGTGGTAGGCATACTTCCACTAATCTGCTAATAGTGGAGCTAATTTTTTTTTTTTTGTTTAATGCTTTCGCATTAGCTCCCGCCAATTACTATATTGGTATGGGGCTTTAGTGTTAGCAAAACTAATGTTTATGATTAGTGCTTTAGGGATAGCGCTGCTCACCACTGGTGACGCCACTGAGTATCTCTCATATTGTTACTGGTAGAATCTGCTTCAGCAGATTAATTTTAATGAACTCACTTAACATCTTCTCCATAGTGAATCTGCATCTCGTCTGTCAGAAGGGAACAGGAATATCCGATGTTTTCTGCCGTCTCTGAAGGAAAGAGAAACATCGACTCCATAATGTCTCTGTAGGGATGTTGTAAATGCTCTCCTTTTCAGCCTGAAGGGGAAGTTACCTTTCTTATCGCCAGTCAGGACCCAGATTTTGATGTCAGCCTTGGCCAGTTTGGCAATCGTCTCCGGAACTCCATCCTGAAGTTTATCCTCGATGGCGGTTGCTCCAATCAGCTGAAGACAACAAATTGGACCTTCAGCAAAATCGGATTTTAAAATGTTTACGTTAATTTATGCGCTTTACACCCACCATCAAGTCCTTCTCGATCTCCTCATAAACTCTGTCGAGGGCAGCTTCTCGGTCCACCATGGTCAACTGTGCTTCTTTGTGTCTCCGGGACCATGCCTCAAATTCACTCTGACTGATATCTTTGTAACACAGGCAGAGCGTCCTCAAGGTCTCATTAGCAAACACCTTCAGGACAAAAACAAGGAAAAAAACCAAATCCATCAATGTCCTTCCTGCCAGAGTGCTGCCACTCGGGTGAAGCAACGCTGACTCACATCCAAGGCGGTCTGGGTGGTGTCCTTGTGTCTGGTGTTCGGGGACAGGCGCTCGTAGATGACCGTGTCAGCTCCTTTACAGTACAGACGAATACGACCGTCAGGAAACTTCACTGAAAACAAGACCGGATGGGAGGTCACCCACAAAACGGCTAAATTCACAACAACATGTGCTTCTAAGCATATTCTGAATGAGAAGGGTGGAAAACCAAAGCTCTCAGACCTGGACCAATGTCTGGTCAGCTCAGACTGTTTTTAAATCCACACAAAACCCTGCTGTACATCATTCATCTGCAATTAGCTTGGTACGCAGGTTTGAATTTACTATGAATTTTCTCTTATCCACAAAGGGTCAGAATTATACATGCGGCCTCAAACATATAAAAGATATCTTTAAGGGTCCCGCATATTGGGCATACTGTGCGCGGACGGTTGAGGTTTAATAGTCAAGTGTACAGACTCCCTACATTTCTCATGAGGAGTTCCTTCGTTTCCCTCAAACAGAAACTCGCAAGTTTGATGAGCTCATTGGGCGCCTAGCCCCGTTTCTTCTCCACCAGGGCGGCCTTTCACTGCTGTCAGTGCAGCACAGAGAGGCAGTCACGCTCTGTGTCTTTGCAACCGGTTGCATCAACTCTTCACACGATCAGCTCGGTGTCGCAGACAGAAAAGTTCAGCATGAACACCGTTCCCTGCCGAGCAGTTTACTGTTACCGAGAAGGCGTATGCGGTCATAAAAATGGACCTTTGCGGACATATCCTTTGAGTCCGCATGGGCCTCCCTGGAGTGAAGTACGCCCTGGTATGTTGGGTATCTGGTACACTTCGCCTCAACCAAACACTTCTTGTAGCCATTAAGAATCTTGGGCATAAATCTGCCTTGTTACATTGGACCGCTTGTCTTGGCAGACACTGGAAAGTTGATTTAAATTAGTTGTTTGGTTTCCTGGCTCCAACTCCCCTTTCAGGCATAGTCCATCGATTTTAACCTGGTTTAGTTTGGACGTTTGGGAAGACCATCCCAGATGTTTTTTGTTATCCAGCTTAATCCATTCCAAAAATCAGTTGTTGGTGGGTGTTTAAGATCATTGTCCTGTGAGAACAGACTGTGTCCAAGATAAAGATGAGGATTTCAGAGGAATTTGCAATGGACCAGTACCACTGATCGCAAAACAGGGCCACAGCAGCGACCCAACAGCTCAATATTTGGGTTGTCCGGCCATAAAACCTTTCTTCAGAACAGAAGTGGTGTGCCCATATCGACAGCTGCAGCTTTGAGTCCAGCTAGAAGGTGTCGATCTTGGAGCAGGGTGGTGGCACTGATGTTCCAGGTTCTTATAGTTCATGGTAGGTTTGAGTCCTGGCGGTTTCTGAGTTGCTCATGAACATCGTAACCAACTTCCTTTCACCTGATGGGGAGAGCTCGGATCTTCTTCCAGACCTTAGCGACGCGGTGACAATGGTGTGGTGCGATTGTTTGAAACGACGATCTCTGACTGCAGCTGTTTATAAATGGTTCCCAAAGTCTTTTACCAACAAGTGTACATTTATTATTGCTCTTTTTAGATCCTCACTAAGTTCCTTGGACTTTCCCATTGCTTACAGTATTAGTCAATGGGTGCTGGTGAACCAGATCTTTTAGTGCTTTAATCAGTTCTTGGCCTTGCTGGGTTAAACTACCTTCCAGAACCTTCAGGAGCATTTAGGAAGAGATTTAGTTGAATGTGTGTATATTTTGAGGCTGCATTTATAATTTGGTGGATTAGAGAAAATCCACAATGAATTCAGTTTTCTGCACCCAATACTTAATACTAACTGCAATAGTTCAGCATGTAGGACAATGTAAGTGAAATATTCTTTATTCAGGTTGAAAGAGCTCCTCCTAATATTACGCACTGTTGAGTCAGTTTAGCAAAACCTAAATATTTCTGTCCCTTCTTCTCCGCAGCCAGCTGTGCTCCTGCTGTAATGTTTGTTGATGCTAATTCTTACAGATGATAGACATGCGCTTGCGGTCAGAATTAAAGTCGAGCAGCCCCAGCATCTCGTAGGTCGTCTCCTGGCCCATTTCCAAGATGGTGATGGAGTCCTGGGTGCGGGAGAGAAATACAAAACCAAAATTCCTGGCTGCCGTCACGAGAGCGCCCTCGTCTGGAGACGCAGCCTGATACACCAGCTCACCTAAAAACAGGAGATAACAAAATGTCATCTCTGTAAACAAACACACACTCAGGTTTCTTCACCTTTCTCCAAATCGTTTTAGGATTACCATTGTTGTTCTCCACCATGACTGTGTGGCAGAGCGAGAGAAGTTTGAAAAACTCCAGAGCATCTTTGTCCTTCCTGGATTTGATGTTGGCGACCAGGAAGTGGTCGACAAACTGGAACTTCTTGTCAGCATGCTTGTTCCAGCTCCAGTCCACCGGCTAACAGGCAGGAAAGGCAAGAATGCATTTTTCTCTCTTATATTTTAGACAACTTATATTATCCATAACTCACATGCAGAACATAAGATATAACAATTTATGTGAGGTTTTCATGGTTTAATAAATATTAAGTTGGAACTTGTGTTTTTTACATTTGTGGTTAAACTTAAATCATTTTAGGAACCTGGTGAGGGCCAGGTAATTTAACATCAACTCCTGGATTGACATACGGTGCAGTATCCTTGTACTAAACATATCTTTTTAATATTTTTTTCACCACTGCAAAATCAACTTATTTAGGTATATTTAAGAAAAAGAAGAAGAAGAGAGAAAAAAAAAAGGGCAACTTTTTTGTATGGACTTGTACCTTTATTTTGTCCAGCGACACTCCTTCAGCAGTGGTCGGGCCACCTGTCAGGAAAAAAGCAAAAAGCTGGAATAAAAACAAAGTAGACAAACAACACATCAGTTGGCCATATATAGCCCCATTAGCCCCACCTTGCGCCGCGCAGTGGGCCCCGTTAAAAGAAAGATAAAAATGCTTCTGTCTTTCAGTTTATGTATAGGCATGGCTACATTTAAATTTCTGTTTGCAATTTTTTAAGTGGATGAGTTCAAAAAATTAGAAAATGACGACATATTTACAATATTCAAAGTATTTTAATTTAGCCTTTAATCTTTTCTAACTCAAAGACATTTAGGATGACAGAGACAACCATTACTCAGTTGGTGCCTTTGTGAAACACAGAAAACTTTAGCATTTGGACTGCATTCCTGAAATTTACCGTAACTCCGCCCTGCGATGGTACACTTCTTGAACTGCATGATGTTCTGCGTCAAAGTTCCCGTCTTGTCAGAGAAGATGTATTGGATCTGCCCAAGCTGCTCATTCAGGGTCGTCGTTCGGGCCTGTGCAGAAAAATCCAGGCATGAACGACGCAGGACGCTGCTAATTAAAGCATTTGAATAAATGATCTGTGTAAGCACTTCTGTTAAACCAGACGATTGGGCAGTTCTCACTCTGGAGCATCCAGCTGTCGATTAATGTCAGGGTGGAAAGACATCAGCAACGACTCTAAAGAAGCAACTGTTGCTGCAAACTGATGAGGTTATAAGGAACCATTCATTTTCCTTGGAGCTGATTGGCTGTGCCCCCCAGAGCGGGAACAACAACAACTGTACATGTTAGCATCTGTGGTAGCGCCAAGACAGTTTCCACTGTGTATTAATGCTTATTAAGGTCTATTTGGTGTTTGAACTATTAAAATAAGCAGTCAGAAATGTTTTTAGAGGGGGCCTTAAGTATTCTTCAGTTATTAACCGGCAGCCGTGGTCCCCAACCCCCCATGAACAACGAGGCCATCACACAGACAGCTGAAGCTTCGTTACCATGAAGTTAATCCCACAGCACCATCAAAAGCGCCAGCCTTTAACCGAACACCAGCGCTGCTTCTTGAGATCTACAAACCGGTGAGGATGATCAGTCAAGGCTGGTTTCTTTTCATTTGACTCACGGTGCCAGAAGAGTTTGACTGGTTTTCTTTTTTGCCCCCAAACAGGCGAATAAGAAGAATATTCCATGAGTTGTTGATGTACCTTAGCCGGCGTGTCTTTCTCTGAATAATACATCTGCAGGTCCCAGTTGATGAATTTACTCTGGCCCAGACGAATCACCTCCACACTGTCAACAAAACATCAAGAACTGCTGTCATTTTGTGCACCAGCAGAAATCGAAACAGAAACAGAGACTAGATGTTAGACTGAAGCCAGTAAATCTGATTTACAGCAAACTAATAGTTTTCACTGAATTTAATCAGACATTTACTCCATTAGTATAAGGGTTGACAAATATTTGAGATCAGAAAAGAAAAAGATTAAACTTTAGTGAAATGTTAATGCAATCTGCAGGTTTCCAAGACACAATTAACCAAACTGAGTGGAAGCTGAATAAACCTTCAATAATCACCCACTGAGGTTCGTCCCATTTAATTCGGGGCCAGTTTTGAACTGGACCAACAGGAGCGCTTACTGACCTGACATAGAGTGAAATGGGCACCATGGTGTTGAGGACGATGATGTAACCCCAGAAGCTGAGGAAGCCTCTGTAGGAGGCGGTCTGGTCTTTGCCGTCGAACAGATACCAGGCCTTGGAACCGATCTCCTCGTACCAGAAGGTGTGACCAATGGCCAAACCGGCCGAGACCAGGATGAGCAGAGCAAAGATCTGAAGAGAGAAAGTCCCGCAGCAGTTTGAAACTCATTCTTATGGCTGTTGCCTTTAGGGGGCGCCACAGTACACATTCCCTGTTCCTACCGTCTTCCTCTGGCACACCATCTAGGTGCCAACAACTTTAATTTACTTTTTCACTTTGGATCATGAAGTTGTAACAGCACATCTCCTGCTAAGCTTGAATGATAAATAATTTAACTTCTATTAATATCCGTCTCACCGTGTAGACCATGTAGTTCATCAGCTCATCAATTTTGGTCCTCTTGAACCTCGTTTTGCCTCCGTTCCTCATGATTTTGGTGTCGGCTCCTACAACAGATGCCAAGCATTAATAAGCATGTCTCAAAAATACTTTCAACTTTATAATTTGAGGAATTATTTTATCTTTCTAAAAATTTAAAACAATTTTAGCAGAAATGCAAAAATAAAAAAAAAAAAAATATATATATATATATATATATATATATATATATATATATATATATATATATATATATATATATATATATATATCAGGAATTTTATATATATATATATATATATATATATATATATATATATATATATATATATATATATATATATATATATATATATATAAAAAATTCCTGATTAAGCTAATTTAGAGCAAGGAGTAAAATTGTATATGACAAATAAAAGAAAGTTAGAAATAAAACAAATGATTAAAAACTGCATTTGAGGACTAAAAATGCAATTTATCTGCTAACAATGGAATGACCATTTTTCCCAATATAACCCAAACATTGGGAAAAAATGATTTATTATTTTCCCTGATATTAGAGCAAAAATGAAGCCTTATTAAAAACAGAAATAATTAAATTTCTTCTGCTTTAATTCAGTCGCTCAGAACTAATCTGAGCTGATGTGGATGAACGAATGTTTATTTCCAACAAAATTTCAGACAAAAAAAAAAAAAAAAAAAGAAAGAAAACTAAATAAAAACAAGTGAAAGACCTGCAAAGATCACCAGGCCGTGACAGTAGTTGGTGTTTCTGATCTTGCAGCCTCGGAGCAGCATGTTGTCCAGTTCCAGAGGGTAACGCTCTCCGTCCCACAACATCGTCCCCGTGAACTTGTCCAGACGGTTGTTTGGTTCCTCACATTCAATCAGTGCTGAAAGTCACACGACACGGCGGCAAAAAACGGGACAAAGTGACTAAAACAGTGATGGAATCAGTGACACCTTGGGTAAAAGGAAGTCAATATTTCCTAAGCGTTTCTAAATGACAGTGTTACCAGTTCAATTATTCGCACATTAAGGTAGTTATTTAGGGTGCCAGTTCGAACGCGTTACATATTTATCACTGCTCTGTGGATTTATACTTGTTTATTCTTCCATTTCCATTTTGTTACTATCACCACAATGTTGGGAAAACGCCTCCAAAAATAGAGACACACATCAAAACATCCTGATTAAGGCTCGGATTCGTGGGCCCAAAACATCTTAATACTTTCACATAAAAGACCTGCCTGTTCGAAAATGCAGAGAACCAGAAAACTCCACAGCTCCGCCCAAGTTTACCGAGGAAACAAAAACAAAGTTGGACTATATGAATGAACTGTCAATTTTATACCTTTTTATGCTTTTTACATAATTTCAATTTAAAGTTTTATGAATTTAATTTATTTTTTTATAAATTTAAGATTTTCCCACAGAGCGTTCAGCTTCAAGTGTGATCATGTCACACAATCTAGGTTTTCACCCCATGAAATAATCCAACGTGTGTGTGTGTGTGTGTGTATATATATATATATATATATATATATATATATATATATATATATATATATATATATATATATATATATATATATATATAGAGAGAGAGAGAGAGAGAGAGAGATTTGTGGGGGTTTTTTTTGTTTTTTTTTTTTGTTTTTTTTTTTTTGTTTTTTTTTTTTTAAGTTAATTTTCTTATTATGCATCAGCCATAAGTATATTTAAATACTAGGTACATTAAAGTAAACACCACTGGCTAAATTCTATTTTTTGACAAAAGGTACCCAAAAATAAAAATATGCCTCTATAATTTTTGTATTTTTTTTATTCCTTGAAATATTTTTTATTAAAAAAAAAAAAAAAAGAAAAAAAAAAAAGAAAACTCAATTATTAATAATCACTACAAAGAGAAGAAGACATTTTCCAAATGCTTCAGAGTAAAATCACTGTCCTCCATTTCCTCCCAAGCATGAAGCTGTGAGCGGTGCTTACCGTTGAACTGTGCCAGCTCTCGTTCCTCCTGCAGTTTCTCATCTGTCACTCGGAGGCCCATCTTAAATTTCAGGTTGGTCTCTCTGCAAAACAACGTTAATATCAGAATTATTTCAAAGTCCTGAGAAAATGTTTACTGAACCAGACTTACACAGACCTAGAAAAATACATAAACAGTCAAACTTCTCTGCATCTTGAGACTGACAGCAGACATTATGCAGATAAGACTAATTTGAATTGTTAAAACCAGCAGATCAGAAGTTTGTTCTGATTCATGTCACTGAAGAAGTTCCAGCGATGGTGGATGAAATTCCTGTTTGGCTGCCATCAGATGAAACCAAGGGAACACCTGGATGCTTTGTTTAAGATGAGCTTGTTTTTCCACATAATCTCAGAATAAACTGCAAAGTTAAACAGCAAGGCCTGGTAAATACTCACCTGCTACTGGTACCAGTTCTTATCAAGCTTACACTTCACTTCACTTACCACTGAGTAATATGTTGACTGAGCAATCAGGAAAAAAAAAAAAAAAAAAAAAAAAAAAATTGTTTAAACAAAAGACTTCCCAAGCAAGAAACACCACCCATCGGTCTGTTTCTGTTTGAATTGCAAGCAGGAAGAAATACTAAAGGTTGGGTGTTGTTTTGATTTTATTAGTGTTATGGAAAAAAGGTGAGCAGCTCTTACCCATCAAGCTCAGCTGTCTCGACATAACACAAGCTGTTTGGGTTGGAGCTGGATAATAGCATGATGTCAGCCTGAAGAGACAAGATAAAAGTATTCATAAAATATTCAGGTGAATTAAAAAACAACAAAAAAAATTATCTGGTGAATTAAAGTTTTTTTTTTCCTACTCTAACCCCATCTTTATGTTACTCAGTAGTAGATCTGAATTCCCACTGTGTTACACCAGCACTAGAAACATCATCAGATAATGCTTTGTAGTTCAAATTTGAGGAAAAAAAAAAAAAAAAAAAAAAAAAAAAAAAAAAAAAGCAGCTCAGGTTAAAGATTAATTTTTCAATTTTTCACTGCCACAAAATGTCCTCGCATGCTGATTAGTGGCATCACAATGCTAAATTTCAACTGGTAAACTCGCTAATCAATTGTCAAACTACGCTAATAGTTAGCATTTAGATGCTAATGTCAAGGAAGATCATGATCCAAATGTTTTAACCAACATGCTAATACATATTATTTAGCACAAATATAAAATGCTATTTACGGAAGATACAAACACCAGAATTTCACCCTTTAAAATATTAGTGATCTTGAACTTGTAATGTTAGCATTTCAGAATAATGTCCTTCAAGGGTAGTACTTCAGTTCGTAGATACATTAATTGCTAGCATTACATTGCTAAGTCTACCTCAGGACTAATGTAGTCATCCAAGCATAGACATGAAAACACCTAGCTAACATGGCAATACTAATATCAAGTTGAAAGTCTAATCCAGCCGTTAAGGCTAGCTACGCTAACAATCAGCGATGGTATTAAAATACTCTTAGATTAACATTAGATTTTGGTTTCAACAACTACTACTTTTAAATGTAGCAATAGTTTGCATTCGAGTATTGATGTCTATTGAGAACACTCAGTTGGTTTAACCTAGATATGCTAATTGCTAGCATTAGCACCATTGCTTAGCTGGAGACCATAATCCAGAAGTCGTTAACAGAAATCTGGTGCCAATGTGAGCAAGTGCATAATCCATTTAATTTAGGGCAGATGTACATACAGTTAGACATTAGACAGTTAAGTAAGTAAACGTCTATCTTAAAACCATAGTGTGCTAGTTAGTATGTTAAATATACAAAGCGTTAGTATTTTTAAAGTACATCTCTTGAGGAAGTCCAGTTTATTTATTGTTGACATGCTAATTGTTAGCATTATAACAATGTCTATCTGATCACAGTCCACACATTTCTCGGGTTAATGGCATTTCAGATGCCAGGTTCAAGTTGAAGGAGCCTGTGTTTTATTTGGTTTACTTTAACTATGCTACCCATTGGCAAATAAATCAAGATGCTGCTGGATCAGAAAACAGCAACTTGTCACCTTCAATATGATGGTGATTATATTCAATTATATCTATTTATATCTATTATTCCAGCAGGTTTTAATCAAGACATACAGTTTTTTAGAATTGAAATAATGTCCTTGCCTGACCTGTAATAGCTACAGGAATTTAAAAAAAAAAAAAAAAAAAAAACAGTCAGAATTCCCACACCATTATCAAGTCAAGGAAGTCTAATACATTTGGTTTAAAGATAGATATGCTTTATGTTTGCAATGAGAGAAAAATGCTGTTTGGCAAGAATACATGTTTTTCAGTCTCAAGATGCTAGTTCTAAGAGTAAATATGCTAATTGCTGCTAATGCTCATCTGGGGAAGTCTAATCTACTCATTTTTTTATATTTCCATACCAAAGGCAAACATACTTCTATTAGGCTAAGACAGTAACAGTAATTCATAAGCTGTTTGTGTGTGTTTGAGTGATCTGATACTGCTACATCCTTGGGTTGTTGCTCGATGCTAAACTATTTGTCAGATGAGTAGCTGTTTTTAACTGAGATTTAACAACTTTACAAGCTTATAGACTCAACCGCTCAAACGTTTAGGTTATTAGTCGTTTCACCCATACCAATCAAATAAAACGACATCAACTGATAGCTAGTTTAATGTACACCGAAGAGGTTGGCTCAACCTACCAGACTGAAAATTTTACTCTCCTCAAATAAACAAAATCATACCGGAATAAATTCATTTTTCTTCATGCGAACGACATCTCCAACTTGGATGTCCATCCACTTTGATTCTTTAAACCTGCAGCAAATATAGAACATCTAGTTTTTATGCAGTCAAGAACAAAAATAAAAAAATAAAAATGCATTGCTTATAAACAGAAATTTGATCTGACCTTCCATCGAGCAAAACCTCACACTTCCTGTTGTTGACTTCCTTGTCCATCCTGTGACGTGCCTGAGGAAGAGCAAGGAAGCCACAATGCATCAATGTTGAGGTCCAACATATATCAGCAGACTTTTTGCTTCATCTTTCCGATTCAGCTGCATCATACAATAGCTAAAACCTTCACAGGATTCAACAAGAAGCCTCACCAGATCGTCAACAAGGTCTTTGATTGCAGTGATTCCCAATACGATGACCAGAGGAATCAGTGTGGTGTACCAAGGTAGCGTAGAAATGTCTGGAATAATCTGAGAACAAGCAATGGCACCCAGTATTACCTTTGTCTTATAGAGGAAACACCACAGTTGTGGTTCTTGTTTGTTTAACAAACCTGTAAGATGAGCAGAGCCAGGAAGTAGATGTTGGCCACTCTCTTAAACTGCTCGTACAGGTTCAAGGGAAGGAAGGTCAAGGCGTTGTACTTGTACGTTTTGATGGCGTTTCCCTGCAGGGACGAGAAAAATCAATGTAATTATGTTAAATTGATGCCTTTCATTGGTTTTGGATAACAGAAGAGAGGAATGTGGATGTCCGTCTGTAGCTTGGCTCATGTATTACAGGTGCCAGTTATCTGTTGACCGCCATTAATTAATAAGTAGCTGCTGACTGGGATCGGTCAGAGGTTCAGAAACAGTTTCAGACTGAGCTGAGATACCAGATGTCTCAAACAGAACCGGTTAACTTGATACTCAATGTCCTACATTACTGGACGATAAGGAAGTTGCACTGGTCATGTCAGGGTTCAGGCTAAACCAGTCAATTACTGAAGGGTGCGCTGCAAAAACGCCGGTCCAGCTTTCATTTCTTTCCTTTTTCCTTCCAGACAGCCTGGTTTTCTCCATCCTTTAACTTGATTTCCGTCTATAACCCCCCCCCCCAAGAATAAAATAAAGCCCCTGCTGGACTTTCTAGATTTTAGCACAACCTTAGATCTGATCCCAGTGACCAGATCCCAGAAGATACAGATGTTTTTAAAACTTCGCAATGCTGTTATAATCCAAACGTGACTGAATGCTTGAGAACCTTGCCTGGAAAGTTTTGAAATCCTTGAAAATCACCCAGAGTGAGCTTGAATCAGTCGCAAAGGAGAGAGAGATGTCTGATTTCTGTCCTGATCTGCTACATTTATTCATTGTCTTCAGCTCATCCAGAAAAAGATCAGGATTCTGGAAAAGTTCTGAAAATAATTGACCATTCGGACTCCTCTGACCACCTGGTTCTGGAAACGGATGTCCCCAGGTAAGCCCTTTAAACTTCCCCTTTTAATTTTAGCTCAACTCAGAAACAACACAGGAAAAAACTAATTCTTGAAACTTCAGCTTGGATAAAATCCGTCTGTTCTTCTGAAAACTCCCTCCTGTTCGTATTCAGCTGTAGAGCTCGTCATTTTGGTTTCATTGTCGTTTCTTCCGCTTAATTTGAATCCTTAATCAGAATTGCTCATTTCACTCGGGTCTGTTCTTTTCTAATTGCAGTCATTTAGTTAAGAATATTTAAACAAATATACGCAATCTCCACATTCCTTCTTTAAAATGGGCAACAAAATAACTCCCTGATTTCTGACACTTTAAAAACTGTTTAACATGAATAATAAATGCTGCACCAGTTATGTTTCCATCCAACTGTCATGCAAAGTTTGAGTGGACTTTTCAAATGTTGCAAAAAAGAAAAAGCGAATTAGATGTGTTTCCGTTTCCCCTTTAGTGCTTAAATTTTTTCAGAAAAAAGCGAGCGTAAAAACTTGTTGGCGAAATATGTCGGAAGTCATTTCCACTCTTGCTGTTTCCATCAGCCGTTATTAATGCGATACTTCAAAGCGTGCATAAAAACCGCTGATGGAAACACGGCTACTGAAGGGACAGCAAACTGTAAACTGGATCTGGAGGCTCTTTGTTACCAGCAGCTCCTCCACGATGAAAAAAAAAAAATCAAACGCCTGGAAATAAAGCTGGACTCAGGCTGTGACGTTTCGGGGATCGCTTCAGGCTCGGCTGCCTCCCGTTGAGTCTCGAGTGTCTGCTGCTGAGTTAAAGCTCGGCTCAGCTGGACGATCGGGTTTCAGCCTTTACAACGATCGTTTACACTCCGCTCACGCAAACAGCGCTGCGTCCAGCGCCTGCTGAACCAGGCGTACCCTCGGATGGAGAGTACTGATGAGGGTCCTCTTATAGAGAAAAGGTAAAAATGGGGACTAAGGTGTTGGACCTGGACGGCCGTCAGACCTGCTTGAACTGGAGCAGGATGGCGCTAAAACACTAAAACACAACATTGCACGTTTCCTGGTTCAGGAAGTGGCGGCAGGACAGAGCACGGCAGGCTTACAGAGTATCTGCTCTTCTTTATGCACAGGAAGACTTTCTTCTTAAACTCTGGCAGCTGGTGGTACGCTCTGTCATTGGCTTTCACCTTCCAGCCAGCTTCTGCAAAAAAAAAATTCAAGATACGGTTTGTTTAAAATGAGGTAATCAAGAAGCTTCAACTCATCTGACCTGAACGTTTCAGCTTCGTTTAACGGCGTTATTTCCAGCTCTGGAACTGACCCGGGGGTCTCGCCGTCTCCTGTGGAGGACGTGGGGCTTCCTGCGGCTCCTCCGCTTCACTCTCAGACGTCTCGTCCAGTTCGTCGTCCAGTTCGTCGTCCGTCTCGTCGTCGCTGTACGGCATCTCCTCGTCGTTCGGCCCCACGGAGCCATGCGAGTCCACTCGCCGCCGACTCATCTTCGCGCCTCACGCGTTTCCTAGAAACCGAGAGGCAGAGCTGTAGAGGTGCTCACATCCAGGACCCATCGAACCACATAACCGGGGCTGCAGCCAACCGTCATTTTAGCAATCGATTAATCAGATCAAACAGCGGCACATTCTGCAGACTTTCATTTCACCACTTAAGCTTATTTTATACAATATCAGAAATACTTAAGAAAACGCAAACAAACAAAAACGTTCTTTTTCCAATAATAAATATTTTATTGCCTAAAATGCAACGAAAGCTTTCCTTTAGTGAACCGACTGATCATCTGCAGATAAATAAACCCTTCAACATCAACGTGCGAGAAGCTCAGCTCTGGACTGGGAAGAAACCACATCCATAGCGAAAAACTTCAAATCTTAGTCAGCACCTGGCGAGCCGCAGAACCCCCCCCCCCCACATCCAACTCCACCGGGAAACCTCCGACAGCCTGCTGAACATCATCATCACTGCCCCTCGCTGCGCCTCACAGTTAAAAGATGTAAGTGGTGATCATCTGGAGTGAGGTCAGGAGAGTCATTTAAATCATTTCATTGCTGCGTTTTACTTGAACGAAACAAACAAATGTTATTTCATACGGCGGAAGAGGCAGAAATACAGTTTAACAGAAAACTTGATTTTCTTAAAATATGGTGGAGTGCGCAGAGAATAGGTTCAAATATTCCACAAAATTCTTCAAATCAGAAACCGTTTCATTCCTTTCCACTTTTACTTGATGCATCTGCAACGTGTGTAAAGTTAAAGGAGCAAAACAAAAGTAAAAAATTAAAAAAAAAAGAAAAGAAAGACGGTTTCATTTGATTACATTATATTATGGACTGTGCAGAAAGAACAGCAGTAAGCTGGAAGGTGTATTGCTTTCTGTGCATTCAGATGTGCATCATTTTTTGTTGATTATTAAATTTGATTTGTTGATTATTTTTTGATGAAAAACAGGGTAGAAAGAAGGTTTTTGATACACAGACCCTTCAAATGCCTGGAAAGAGCAACAACGCGACAGACTGAGCGTCTGTGGTGCAGCCGGCGAGTTCTTGGAGAGCGAAGGAGGAACGCTGACGTCTGCACGCTTCTCCGTGGCGTTGCGTACCTGCCTACCCTCAGGATCTAAATATATCCTCCGTCATCAGAGCGACACGTCGCCGCAGCGCGAACGCAAATGACTGTGCATCATGTAGAACCGGTTTGGTTGCAGCGGCAGAGCCAGGTCTGCTCGACTGGTTAAAACCTTTACTGGATTACAGCGACTGAACTTCAGCCCAGCAGAAACGAAGCTGCAGGTGAGGCTCACGCCCACATCTGCCTGACAAAGCCGAACGTTTTGCTATGACGCAACGGGGATTACGACACGGTGAGCATTTGCAAGGCAGATAATGAGGGATCACAAGCTGGTATGTAGGAGAGGAATGTGACATTCCTGATGCAGGAACCAGACCCGAACTGGTGAGAACTGAACATAAACAGCCTCTTGTAGCCATTCCTGGTCACACATTTTGTTCCTTGGGTCTTCTAGTGATTTCTGACGATCCAGCTCCTCATTTCGAACCGGTTTACGTGCTTTGGGAGTCTTCAAGACACTCAAACTATCAGCCATGATTAACGGACATCCGGGTAAGGAGGCAGACTCCTTGGAGGGATGTCCGACAGCCAGCGAGCGGACCCTTCAATGTTGCTCCAGATGTGAGGATGGAGGAGCAGGAAGGTTGACGGAAGACCCCGAAGACCGACGGAGGAACAGCTGCTGCGTACAGAAGAGGATGAGGGCCACAGAAAGACAAACGCGTCAGAAATCAGACTTCTTCCTCAACTCTGACTTTCAGTGCGGATGAAGTGCAGCTTTACAAAACGCCACGACAAGGAAGAAACATTTCTGAGATCATTTTCATGTGTCAACAACTTCACTGACAGACACCGAAGCATGTTTGGTTATTTATATGGATTTTGACATAGATTGACACAGAATTAGAATCCTGAGAGGAAAGTCAAAATTTAAAAAGTCAAAATTCAGACTTAAAAAAAAAAATTTAAAAAAAAAGGTCGAAATTCTGACTAAAAAAAAAAAAATTTTAATAAATAGTCAGAAGTCTGAGTGCCTGAGAGTAAAGTCAGAATTATGATTATTTTTTAGCGGCCCTGGTCTTCTGCAGCCGTGTGCTCAGGTCCTGGTCAGCGTACAACCAGACCTGCGGAGGCTGGAGCTGCTCTTCCCAGGGGATCTGCGGGCGAGTTTGCCAGACACACCCCGGTTTCCTCTCACACACTGCTGTGATCACGTCTGAGCCCCTCAGAAGAGCCGCAGCATTCGTGGCCTGTTGCCACACGCCAGACGTCACAGCGTCACGCAGGCAACGTGATCGCACCTGCGCACAGAACGTTTCAACCACATCTGAGGCTCCAGGTCTATTTTAATTAAATCAGACCCGTTAAGCAACATTTTAAAAGCTTAATGACGTTCGTCACCAATAAATGACCAAAAACTGCTTCTGAACAAAATCGAACAGAATATTTTCAATAAAAACTGAATCAACAGAAGATTTCCAACTTTTTCTCCAAAAAGAAACGGTCCAGCGTCAATTGTTAAAATTTAGCGTGCACCTGCTTTTACTGCTGCAAGCTGGGTTAAAGCATGTGAAAGGAAAGAGATCGAAAGAGTCATTTCTTATTTAAAATGCATTGTTGCTCAATAAAACGAGTGGGGAAAAATAAATTCCAGGCACATCTAAAAAAAAAAATTAGAGTATTGTGAGAAAGTTCAGCATTTTCATGCCATTTCTGACAGTGAAACTCATATTAGAGATTTATTACATACAGAGTGAAATATTTCAAGCCTCTGTTTCTTGTAGTTCTGATGATTCTGGCCTCCAGAGAATAAAAACCCAACATTCAGCATCTCGGAGCATCAGAATATGAATAAAAATGTCCTTATAAACAGAAATGTCAGGTTCCTGAAAGCTGTGGAGAACGGAACCAGCCTCTCCGTACAGCTGGTCAGCAGAAGGAATGTCCTGCTAGACGCTGCGTTGACTGTGGACTTCAGGAAACCCGGTGGACCAGAACCAGCAGATGACCTGGCGACCCAGATCATCACTGACTGCAGAACCTGCACTCTGGACCTCCAGCCATGTGGGTTCTGGTCCTCTCCACTCTTGATTTCCAAACTTTGCTTTCATCTGGAGAGAGAACTTGTACTGTAAGTTTGCTAGCTGTAAGTTAGCAAAAAGCGGCAAGCTAACACTTAGCGCCACTATTCGTGCATTAGCGGCAGCGTTCCCACCACTGGTTTCAAATAGCTTCTGAGATCTTGAGTGTTAGCTTAAACACCTCGCTGATACTGAAAACTGTCAACTTGAACCTTCATCCTTCAACCTGCTTCATGTAGCAACGTTCTCACTGATGTGTTGCTACCAGAGCGATCTTTAAGCGCTTTGCAGTCCACAACCAAAACTTTAACACAGATGTCGAACTTTATTCAACTGATAGTTTACAAAACAGCAAAGTAAATTAGCGCTTTAGGATTTATCCAGAAATGTTAATTTAGGAGAAACTCTGAGCGCTAAATGTTTTCAAAAAAAGTTAGCAAAAGTGCTAAACTGACAAGCTAAACATTAGCTCTGCTTTTAGCAGTAGTGTGCCCACCACTGGTTTCAATAGTTTCTTAGATCTCCAGCATTAGCCTAAACACCTCACTGATACGGAAAATAGGCAACTTGATCGATTAAAAGATGCAATTTGAGTTTCTTACAGACCGGTTATCAATCAGGGTCGACCGGACTGAAATTTGTTTGATGCTGGAGACCGGTTCTCGATGCAGCAGGAATGTTTTTAGTTCTCCTCCTGTGGAAAACAGTTGTTTCTGTTTTAGCAGAACCAGTCCCAACAGCTGTGCCGGTTTACAACAGAACCCACTCCAGACTAAAAACCGTTTGGCAATTTCTCTCGTTTCATCCACTGTCGGGAACTGCCTGATGACAATGCGGTTCCACTTCTTATTCTCTCCGGTCCTGGCGCTAAAGATTCTTGCAAATCAAGCTTATTCACAAACCAACCACTGGTTTGCATATGGAGCTATTTATGTCCAAATCAGTTTTGCTTCAATATCTGGAATAAACTTTATCTCAATCTTGATATTTTGATCCTGAATAACGTGGATTCTGATGTCTTTCCAGACTGATCTTATCTCAAGGCAGGAACAAAAGTCTTAGGCTGGGTGGGTTTTTACAAACTAGGAGAAAAAAAAAAAAAAAACAACAAGAAAAATGCTGGTGGCGTGGAGCTGGAGGTAAATGAATGAATTCAGTTTGCAGGTCTGAACATGAAACCACAGCAAAGAAGGAGGAAGTAAAATATGAAACAATGTTTGACAGGAATGAATGAAAATAGAGTCACAGACGTCTCTGAAGGCCAAGCATTCAAAGAAAATACATCCAGACCAGATGAACTCGGCAAGTTAGGATGATCTCAAAACAGCAAGCAGAAGCAAGACTGGATTTTAAAAGTCAAACTGTTGTCATCTATTCAAACAAAGAGCCGCTCCAAAGGAAGACAACCGAAAACAAAGCCCTGCGTCACACCTTTATTGAGAGATATACTCTTGAAGAAACCGGTCATGGCTGAAGGGATGAGAGAAAAGAATCTGGTCTATGAGGAGAAAGGCCACAACAATAAGCACACAGGTAAGCTTCAGAATGGGTCCGATGTGATGAATAAAAACAGGAAGTTGATTCCTGAAAGCCCCAATCGAGACTGCAGATTACGCCCCCATCCTGAATGCCAGTGCGCGTTGCTCCTGTTGAAATCAGCAAATTTCCCAGTCAAATATTCAAAATGTTTGCATTGTCCTTGGAAACCTGAGGGACAAACAAAACCTGCCAGGGCCGTTTCTAGCTACGTGTGGGACCTAAGCGAGACGCCGTTTGGGGCCCCTGGTTTATCAAACTACACTGAAGAGATTCCGAACCCTTTAGATGCGCCACAAAAATGCCACAATTTACATGCAAAACATGTAAAATTAATTCACCTCAAGATGTGTAAACTGATAAAAACTATAATAAAAAAAAAGCGGAACAAGCATTCCTCTACAAGTCAAAAATGACAGATTTTAGCCATATATATATATATATATATATATATATATATATATATATATATATATATATATATATATATATATATATATATATATAGCTAGAATCTGAATAAACAGCTCTGGAGCCATTCATGAAGCAAACACTAAAGCTGAGTTTATGATAAACAGATCTTAGCTAGCTAAATAATAATCTGATGCTAGCTAACAGGACAAAAAAACTTGCTAACCAAGTTAAAAAGATGTTGTATCTCCTCTTGTCGAGCCCACATCATCAACAAACGCATGACCTTTAACCTTAGATCGTTTTTATTCCTCCGTTTTCTTTTTCTTGGCCACTAAACTTCCTTTGGGTGCCATTTCTTCTGGTTTACTTTTCTTGCCGAACCGATCAGCAGCCGCTATGACAGCGCGGTCCCACGAATATGACCTAATGATGTTAAACACCAGCCAAAGCTCATCTTTGCAGTTTAATCTTTTATTGACTTAAAATGTTAAGATGTATAAATAAATAAATATACGAAATGACTGCAGATAGAGACAGGATACTTTAATTTTCCCTTTGATGAGGCTGAACGTGCAGCTTTGGGGCCCCCTGGTGGCTCGGAGGCCCTTAGCGTTCGCCTACAGCAACAAACTGCCCTGAAACCCACTGTTCTATTATAACCCGAGCAATATTGGGGATAAAACAAGGAATCCGGCTCTCGACCAAGGATGTATTCAGTTTCAATAAGCATGCATGCAGTGACAGTGGAGAGGAAAAACTCCCCTCTAACAAGAAGAACTCCCCAGAGCCAGGCTGTGTGAACATCCATCTGCCACGGCCGACTGGGGTTTGACAAGAGAGCAGATACGCCAACAATAAAACCAGTAGAACGGACACAGGAGTACTTTCTATGTTCGAGGACAGTATGAAGCTCATGGCCGCAGTAGCTCCGCTAGTGGCTTCATTATGTATCGTTTTATAAAAAAGCAGAAAAATTCATCCACACTGTGGAGTTCACTGCATTAAAATGGAGAGAAACGCTTCAGTGACGCGTTTTGCTAGCAGTAGCTGGCGCAACAATTAGCAAACAGAACCAACAATGCCATTTTCAGAACCGAGCCCGGACTTTCGAGACCAGAAAGCATAAAAAAGATGAAAGTTTTCAACCTTTTTTAATTAAATTCTCATTTAAAAAAAAAAAAAAAAAAGTGAATGAAATGACGTGCATTTTATTTTGAGACGTCTGTTGATTTAGGAACCTGAAGGACCCAACAAACCCGAGGGCATGAGAACCTCAAACAACGCGATGATCCCACGGCTCAGCCGGCTTTCGGCTCCGGGGAAGGAAGGCAGGCAGGCCGCCTTGGAACTGAGATGAAAGTCGACACGTTTTCTAAAAAAGCTCCTGGCCTGGTTCCTCAGGCCGTCAGCAGCCAGTCCGGCTGGTCCCACAACAGGTTCAGGTGTCTCGCTCAGAGCATCGCCATGACAACAGGCGGCGGCGCATACCTGTGTGACGTCAGTGAAACCTGAGCGCACGGAGGAGGGGCGGCTCAGGTGAGCGAGCGAGACGAAAACAGGCGAGGCGGCTCCCTCCTGGAGCAGCAGCCGAACCCATCCTGGCGTACCGGACAGCGGAAGCCTCCTTCCGTTTCGAGGCCTCGTCTTGTTCCATCCAAGTCCTGCTGGCGCGGATGGGACACTAGGACCCACTGTGGGGCGAGTCCCCACGGCAGCGCGCCTTCAGTGGGTGAGAAGCGCTTCACAGCGAACCTGAAAGCCTTGCAGACGCAGGTCAAAGTTCGCTGGCTGAAACTAAGGCATTCCCGTCGAAACGAGCAGGTGAGGGACTGAGAAACCCTCGAAGACGTGTCACGGTGCCGCCCACACCCGCCGCGCCGCCTCCACACGGAACCAGCACAGTAACCCGCTTCGGGTTCCAGATGGAGACCGAAAACGCCAAACATTTTACCTTCAACTCCTGAAGCTGCCTGATAAAAGGGCCGCTGATTATTCTGGCGACCCATAGTCATCAAACCGCCAGACTCTCTGTATACAGTCTGAGAAACACATTAACACGCAAATAAAACTGTTATTTTTCTACATAAGAAAAATCAACATTTTATTGCCTGAAGTCCGACAGCTTTCCTGTCGGGAAAGCTCGGCTCTCCCTGCTGGGCTGAGCCTCGGTTCTGCTCGGAGCTGATCTGGTCGTGGTTCTGATTATCCAGGGAATAACCGGACAGCGAAACTGAGCAATAAGACAGTTTGCTCAACAGGAGGAGAAGCGGGTGAAGCGGAATCTGCCACCAGAGGAGCTCTGGGTGGATCAGAGGCACAGATTTTAAGTTTGGGCTCAAGTGATGCTGTGTTCTGTCAGAAATCTGCCCTTCAGGGCCCTTACCCCCCAGTTAACGATTAATCGATCACCACGTTAGTTGACGGTGGCTTCAATAATCGATCAGCCCGACTGGACAACTGAAGAAGTTCTGAAACAGCCTCTCCTCAAACGGAACCAGAGGCACCGACCCTTCCTTCAAAACCGAACATGAAAGAACCCGCAGCAGCCGTGTTTCAAGCAGCTGACCAGCAGTGCGCAGCCACAGGCTCAGGAGGCAGGGAACTTTCTGAACCTCCTCGGTACCGGCACCGTCCCTCCAGCCGAACAGCTGCAAGTTCAGGAGTTATGAGCAGAGTAAGGATCGGTTCTTCTGACTGGAGACGCTTATTGCAGCTTCCGACCCGAACGAGCTCCAGGCTCCGCTCGGTTTCAGGTCCGGGCCGAACCCTTCGCTCACAGCTGGAGTCCAGGCGGCCGCTGAGCAAGGCACGGAGCGCGGGTGCAATCACCTCCTCTTCATTGCCAGCGGAGGCGAGCTCTCTGCTGCAGCGCCTCACGCCCCGCGCAGCTAAAGCAGGCCGGATTTGAATATGAATTTACATGCCGTGTACGTCGCAGTATGTAAAGAGCAAATTGCAAATACAAAAAGTAAATAAAATATGTTGTTTTAACTTGCAGTAAATGCACTGTTACATAAAGACACGCTGCTTTATCTGTTTATCAATAAAGAATTACTCCTGACTCCAGGAAATAATGGAAGCAGTTTCCATTAAATTCTCATTTCAGATGAACCGCAGCTCTCTGGGCGGGTTCCTGCTCGGGTTACGTGAAAACATCGAGGCCTTTCAGCAGAGCTGAGCCGGGCGAGAGCCTCCGCTGCATGGGGCCCGAACAGGCTTCAGGACGCCGGGCCAGAGCTCCGGACCCGGACGCGTCCTGACCTCACACAGCCAGTCGCTCCATTTGCCTCTCAGCTCCTGATTCAAATTCTCCATCTTGGAGTTTTCCATAAGAAGGCGAACATTTCCCTAAACAAAACCAGCTGGGTGTGCAGGAGCGGAGCCTTGTTTATGGAGAAACATCCCTGACGGACGAAGTCACCCCTGCGCTCAAGCACAACATCCAGAAACAGCCGAGGGCCGCGTTCAGGACACGGATCAACCTGAAGATGGAAAAACAAACCAAAAATGACCCTTGAAGCAGAAAACCGACCGAAGAACCAGCTGTCGATGGTTTTAGTTTCCGCGGAGACCAAGAAGATACACGAGTGAACAAAATACTTCAGTAAAAGTTGAGGGTTTTTTTAAATTTAGCTCAGATTTGTTGAAATGGGGTTCTGTTGTGAGGTTACTCGTAGTCAATATCTTACAGCGTTGTGCAAAGGGATTTTGGGAAATCCTTCAGAACTGATGGATTTTAATGCTGGACAAAAACAGCCTCAAGTTATCAGAAACAGGTCGCGACATTTCTGATGAGATCCTTTTGGGATATTTTCTTTAAATTCAAAGTTATGTCTTTAAACACATCCAACATGTACAAACAAATAAAAGGAGGCATAAAATGTTTTTCAGTCAGAAATGAACATGAGCAAAAATCTGTTCGTTAGATTAGAAGTTCTGCGTTTTATGCGAAAAACAGCGACTATCAAAACCAACCTGAGCCTGTGTGAAAAAGTAATCACCCCCCTTGTTGAATAATTCCTCAACAGAGATTAACCAGGTTCTTCAGGAAGCTGAGTTCGGTTTCACTGGGTTTGGAGGGGCAGCAGCAGCCAATCACAACGCTGCGACTCACTCCGTGTTTGAAACGTCGAAGTCTGGCTGCTCATAAGGCCCGGCCACAAATCCATCATCCAGTCATCAGATCTCTGGTTTTTCAAGATTTCATCTTTGGAAAATCGGGATTTTTTTCGCACCAATGCGCTCCTTGGGTTTCCGTAGTTCAGAGTGATGTCATTGCGCCCAGGGCGGCCATCTTGTTTGACAGCATCTTTTTTTTTTATTTGGACTTTGCATTCAGGTCGACTCCACGACGGAGCGTCACGGCCGGGATGGGGTTATTTTTATGAAAATAAAGTCACAATATTACAAGAACTCATTCATAGTACTACGAGAATAAAGTCATGTGACAATAAAGGCTAAATAATACAAGAATAAAGCTTTAATATTACAAGAATGACAATTTTATGAGCACTCAAACACAAAAAATAAAAATTATCCAAGCTTTTCTCATAATTTTGAGATGTTTTTCTGCTAATATGGGGACCGTATTCTCCTCGCTGCCTGGCCCTGATGCTCCGCCGTACCACTCAGAGGGGATGGCTCACATAAAAGACACTTTTAAATGCATTTCCTGTCGTTTGTAATTTTTTTTTTTTTTTAGAAAAGAAAGCAAGACAGAAAAAATAAATAAATAAATAAATCTGATTTTATTTTTACGCCATATTGCCCAGCCCCAGGTTGCAAAATGCAAGAACATAAACACGGTAAAAACAGAGGACTCTGTGGTTAAAACCAGCACAGTTCATTCAAAGATGGCCGCTCAGCGTTCGAAGGGTCAACGAGCTCACAGCTGATCATCTTCCAGCGACTCGGCAGAAACCAGTTCTGACCCGGTTCTTCAACACCGAGTCAGCAGACCCGGATCTAAAGGCTGTTTGCTGCTGAAAACCTGAAGGAGAAGATCCAAGACTCAGTTTGACCTGAAGCTCAAGCTCCCCAGCAGAAGGTTTCTGACCTTTGACCTTAAAATGGGCGTGGCTGGATTAGAAATAAACTAACGCATCACTTTTCCACACCAGGTCAGGTTGCTTTGGACAGATTTGTCCCCTCGATTAATAAAGCTTCATTAAGTTTGACAAAAAGCAAAGATAGAAAGAATCTGCTCTGGATCTGCTGAGAGCAACTGCTGGCTTCAGCCAGAATGAATCTGTCTTCAAACCTGCAGACGTCGAGACGTACCTACTGCCAGTCGGATATTTACTCCTGACAACCTTCCGCAGAACCTCGCTTACAAAACAAACCAGAACAGAAAAAGAAAGGACGATGCTAAATGTTCTGTGGTCTGGATCCGCTTCCGGATTCACCATCAGCTCAGATGGGAACTAATTTATCCAAACTGAAGACGTTTACAGATAAGATCAGCTTTAAGCTCTCCGCCGAGGCCCACTTTAAAAACCAACAGCAATTTTGTGTCTGCTAATTCTGCCGCATTCATATGTTCTTTAACTCTATTATTCTGAAGCATCTGGACCACAGGTCCCGATGTGAAGCTTGAACAACATATTTAATCATTTAAAAAAGAAAAAAACAAAAGTTATAAGACAAACGTTTTTCCTTCCAATTAATTTTCCAAGCATGTAAATAAAATAAATACAGACTAAGAAGCAGCCATCTTGAGCTACATGGTCCGTAGATCATTATTTAACGAATGTTTCTGTGATGAAGTTATTCCACCAGGAGAAAACACGCAGCCAGAAACCCAAAAATGTCTCTGCGGCTCTTTGGAGAGAAACTAAGCCGTTTTCTGATACCAGACACCAGATTTAAAACTAAAAAGTTGAGCGAAAAATATATTTTAAAAACTCTGTTTTAAATCCTTCCTCCAGAAACCTGAACAGTCAAAACAGACCATTGACTGAACATACTTTCTTCTTTTCAACGGGTTCCTGATGGGAACCTGCTGTCTTGATGGAATCAATCAGTTTGACCCAACAAACAGCTTTATGTGCTGACTGGACACAAAACGCTGACGAGCCCCGTCCCAGAACAGAACCTCAGAGCCCGGGTCGGAACCTCCAGCCTTCAGGGGAGGTTCCGAACTCACTTTAAAAGGTTTTCAAATGTGGAACTCTGAGGCCTGAAATGAGAACCTTCCATTCAGAACCGAGTCGAGCCGGAGGTCCTGCAGGTGAACCGCCGCTCCTTCCCTCATCCCGGGTTTTTGTTTTGCTCTTTCGCCTCCAGCTCAACATCAGAACCCGGAGGGAAACCCAGGCAGACTCACCCAGCGCCCGGCAGAAGTTCTGGTGAAGCTCGTCTCGGGTTCTCTCTCGGTCGGGTTCTTTGGTGCCGCCGTGTCACCGAACCATGTTAGTTCCGAGCAGCTGCAGCTCCTCTTCCTGCTCCTGTGCCTCTGCTGCGGCTCCCCGCCCTGCTTCACGCCGCCCTCCCCCCCGGCTGCCTCCCGCACAAACCTGCCGGACCGGTCCGACGCCTGCGGGGCTCCCAACAACAGGAGGCCCGTGAAAGGCGCCGGAGCTTCACCGTCTCTGCTGCGGAAACGCTCCGGTCACGTGACGCGCAGGTGAAAGGCGGTAATTGGATCCTTAATTGGACCAGGTGTTGGATTGTGGGCGGAGCCAGACAAGAAACTTGTTATTGTGGGTTTTTTCCAGCTTTTAACGGAAATGACTGAGTGATTGCAACAAAGCGACTGCTGAAGCGGAAACAAAACACTGCACACAAGTAAAAATATATTTATATGATATTCAAAAAATAAAGGAAGTTAGAAATTAATCTTGTTTTAATATTAATATTCTTTTTAATTATTAAAATAATTTTAAGGAAAAACCAAACAAATTATGTCAAGTACTGAGATGAACTGTAATGATTATTAAAAATGTATGTATGTTTACATGTCTCAGTTATTAAGGATAGATTTATTTATTTTCTTGTTTATTCGTTATTAGAGACTCAATAATAACATAAAAAATCTATTATAATATATATAAAAAATTTATAATATAAAAAAATATATTATTTATTAATGAGTCTTCAAAAGGAAAAAGTCAAATGTTTAATTTTCAGGTTATTATGATTATCTTGGTTTGTCTGTTGTGTTGTGATCCTTTCCACTTTTAAAAACATTTTATTTCATTCAAACATCCTTTAAATGTCTCCAGTTTTGAATAAACAAATGCAAAAATGCAGAAATTAAACAAAAAACGTCTATATCTTTTAAAATAAGTGCAAATGGAATATTATTTATTTTGTTGTTTATTTAGTGTGTTCAGCTGTTTGGAGAATACTCTCTCACCATTTACCAAAGGTTTTTAAACCTGAATATTTTTATTTAGTTATGTTCTGTTTTTGAATTAGAAAATGACAAAACAAAATATAAATATAATCTGGTGCCAAAAAAAAAGAATAAATATTGTAGGAATAATTACTAAAATACTTGTACGTGGCAGACTGTGAAAGTTCATTCCATACTGTTAACCTATTATTTGTTTGACGAGAAAGATGAGGGATGGATGTTTTTAAAAGAAGACCAGAAACTGAACATAATTACAGGAAGCACAACCCTAGAAAATGAAACATTCAACACTTTTTTCTTGAATCAAGTGGTCTTATGAAAATACGCTTTAATAAAAAGAAACTCCCAAAACCTGCAGCAGAAGGCCTGGACGTCAGTGAGTATTTTTTGCTTCCAGTGAAGAGAACCAGTTAAGAGTTGATGGCCTGCAGCTGTGCCGCCTGCTGACGGCTCTATTTAAGCTTCAGGTGGCGGCTCCACCTTCAGTGGTGGCAGGAACCATGGGAGGTGTTTCGATCCTGATCCTCTGTGCAGCAGCTCTGTGGCTGAAAGGTTTGCAACTTTAGGTTTCCACGACTTGTTATGAGGCGATCACACAAGTCTTTAATGTATTTCAACACGATGTTGCAGCAATCCCTGTGACTAGGACTGTTGCTGCTGTTTATGACTCAAACTATATGACCACAGTCCCCAATTTGTCCTGTTCACAGCCTCCTGCTTACCGACTGATCAAGATGCAGGGCGCAAGGAGCAGCACGGCTGTAAGACGTCAATAGAAAAACCATCATTACTTTGACGCTTGTCTCCGGCACTAATGTCTTGTCTCTGGTTTACAGTGTTGTCTGAAAATGACATTTCTTTGCAAAAGACGATTGAATTTCTCCAGTCACTGGATTCCATGTTGCTGAGAAACGCCGAAGAAGGTAAGATGGCTGATTGAAACCAAAAGGTAAAGAGCTGATTATGCTGGAAACACCACTGGAGTGACTGGGGGGGGGTTAATAAACAAGGACTGATCTGATCTTTACTTTCCTCTAGTACAAGTGGAGATCAATGAAGTGGAAAGGCTCTACCTTCATAGCGACGCCTCCCACAACGTGTCAAGCGACGCCTCCCACAACGTGTCAAGCGACGCCTCCCACAACGTGTCAAGCGACGCCTCCCACAACGTGTCAAGCGACGCCTCCCACAACGTGTCAAGCGACGCCTCCCACAACGTGTCAAGCGACGCCTCCCACAACGTGTCAAGCGACGCCTCCCACAACGTGTCAAGCGACGCCTCCCACAACGTGTCAAGCGACGCCTCCCACAACGTGTCAAGCGACGCCTCCCACAACGTGTCAAGCGACGCCTCCCACAACGTGTCAAGCGACGCCTCCCACAACGTGTCAAGCGACGCCTCCCACAACGTGTCAAGCGACGCCTCCCACAACGTGTCAAGCGACGCCTCCCACAACGTGTCAAGCGACGCCTCCCACAACGTGTCAAGCGACGCCTCCCACAACGTGTCAAGCGACGCCTCCCACAACGTGTCAAGCGACGCCTCCCACAACGTGTCAAGCGACGCCTCCCACAACGTGTCAAGCGACGCCTCCCACAACGTGTCAAGCGACGCCTCCCACAACGTGTCAAGCGACGCCTCCCACAACGTGTCAAGCGACGCCTCCCACAACGTGTCAAGCGACGCCTCCCACAACGTGTCAAGCGACGCCTCCCACAACGTGTCAAGCGACGCCTCCCACAACGTGTCAAGCGACGCCTCCCACAACGTGTCAAGCGACGCCTCCCACAACGTGTCAAGCGACGCCTCCCACAACGTGTCAAGCGACGCCTCCCACAACGTGTCAAGCGACGCCTCCCACAACGTGTCAAGCGACGCCTCCCACAACGTGTCAAGCGACGCCTCCCACAACGTGTCAAGCGACGCCTCCCACAACGTGTCAAGCGACGCCTCCCACAACGTGTCAAGCGACGCCTCCCACAACGTGTCAAGCGACGCCTCCCACAACGTGTCAAGCGACGCCTCCCACAACGTGTCAAGCGACGCCTCCCACAACGTGTCAAGCGACGCCTCCCACAACGTGTCAAGCGACGCCTCCCACAACGTGTCAAGCGACGCCTCCCACAACGTGTCAAGCGACGCCTCCCACAACGTGTCAAGCGACGCCTCCCACAACGTGTCAAGCGACGCCTCCCACAACGTGTCAAGCGACGCCTCCCACAACGTGTCAAGCGACGCCTCCCACAACGTGTCAAGCGACGCCTCCCACAACGTGTCAAGCGACGCCTCCCACAACGTGTCAAGCGACGCCTCCCACAACGTGTCAAGCGACGCCTCCCACAACGTGTCAAGCGACGCCTCCCACAACGTGTCAAGCGACGCCTCCCACAACGTGTCAAGCGACGCCTCCCACAACGTGTCAAGCGACGCCTCCCACAACGTGTCAAGCGACGCCTCCCACAACGTGTCAAGCGACGCCTCCCACAACGTGTCAAGCGACGCCTCCCACAACGTGTCAAGCGACGCCTCCCACAACGTGTCAAGCGACGCCTCCCACAACGTGTCAAGCGACGCCTCCCACAACGTGTCAAGCGACGCCTCCCACAACGTGTCAAGCGACGCCTCCCACAACGTGTCAAGCGACGCCTCCCACAACGTGTCAAGCGACGCCTCCCACAACGTGTCAAGCGACGCCTCCCACAACGTGTCAAGCGACGCCTCCCACAACGTGTCAAGCGACGCCTCCCACAACGTGTCAAGCGACGCCTCCCACAACGTGTCAAGCGACGCCTCCCACAACGTGTCAAGCGACGCCTCCCACAACGTGTCAAGCGACGCCTCCCACAACGTGTCAAGCGACGCCTCCCACAACGTGTCAAGCGACGCCTCCCACAACGTGTCAAGCGACGCCTCCCACAACGTGTCAAGCGACGCCTCCCACAACGTGTCAAGCGACGCCTCCCACAACGTGTCAAGCGACGCCTCCCACAACGTGTCAAGCGACGCCTCCCACAACGTGTCAAGCGACGCCTCCCACAACGTGTCAAGCGACGCCTCCCACAACGTGTCAAGCGACGCCTCCCACAACGTGTCAAGCGACGCCTCCCACAACGTGTCAAGCGACGCCTCCCACAACGTGTCAAGCGACGCCTCCCACAACGTGTCAAGCGACGCCTCCCACAACGTGTCAAGCGACGCCTCCCACAACGTGTCAAGCGACGCCTCCCACAACGTGTCAAGCGACGCCTCCCACAACGTGTCAAGCGACGCCTCCCACAACGTGTCAAGCGACGCCTCCCACAACGTGTCAAGCGACGCCTCCCACAACGTGTCAAGCGACGCCTCCCACAACGTGTCAAGCGACGCCTCCCACAACGTGTCAAGCGACGCCTCCCACAACGTGTCAAGCGACGCCTCCCACAACGTGTCAAGCGACGCCTCCCACAACGTGTCAAGCGACGCCTCCCACAACGTGTCAAGCGACGCCTCCCACAACGTGTCAAGCGACGCCTCCCACAACGTGTCAAGCGACGCCTCCCACAACGTGTCAAGCGACGCCTCCCACAACGTGTCAAGCGACGCCTCCCACAACGTGTCAAGCGACGCCTCCCACAACGTGTCAAGCGACGCCTCCCACAACGTGTCAAGCGACGCCTCCCACAACGTGTCAAGCGACGCCTCCCACAACGTGTCAAGCGACGCCTCCCACAACGTGTCAAGCGACGCCTCCCACAACGTGTCAAGCGACGCCTCCCACAACGTGTCAAGCGACGCCTCCCACAACGTGTCAAGCGACGCCTCCCACAACGTGTCAAGCGACGCCTCCCACAACGTGTCAAGCGACGCCTCCCACAACGTGTCAAGCGACGCCTCCCACAACGTGTCAAGCGACGCCTCCCACAACGTGTCAAGCGACGCCTCCCACAACGTGTCAAGCGACGCCTCCCACAACGTGTCAAGCGACGCCTCCCACAACGTGTCAAGCGACGCCTCCCACAACGTGTCAAGCGACGCCTCCCACAACGTGTCAAGCGACGCCTCCCACAACGTGTCAAGCGACGCCTCCCACAACGTGTCAAGCGACGCCTCCCACAACGTGTCAAGCGACGCCTCCCACAACGTGTCAAGCGACGCCTCCCACAACGTGTCAAGCGACGCCTCCCACAACGTGTCAAGCGACGCCTCCCACAACGTGTCAAGCGACGCCTCCCACAACGTGTCAAGCGACGCCTCCCACAACGTGTCAAGCGACGCCTCCCACAACGTGTCAAGCGACGCCTCCCACAACGTGTCAAGCGACGCCTCCCACAACGTGTCAAGCGACGCCTCAACCTTTGCTTGAAACAATTTATGAATAAATGCTTCATTTGATGAAATGACAAGAGGTCCTACTGTTGAGCACTTAAAATCGTGAAATTGAGCCCACTTTTTTTTTTTTTTTTTTTTTTTTTTTTTTTTTTCTCCCCCCCTCAGGGGTTAAGTTATGAAAACACTAATCCTTGTAATATTAGAGAATCATACACCAACAGACCTGTCTCTATTACTAGAACAGGTCCAACAGTGAACTGGTAACATTTAATGGCTGTTCAGCTGAAATCTAACCATGGCCCATGAATAAAATGGGAATGATTTGGAGCACTTAACATGTATGGAAGGACAAACTTACCAAAATTTAGTTTTAAGTCTTGAGATGCATGCTTGAAACAAATTCCATCTGCAGCCTAGAAATTTTAATTCCAAGAGTCATGTGCTGCACACCAATTTAGTCAGTGACACAGTACTATAGCAAGTGGTGTGCAGCAAGCAAAAAGTAGTAACTTTTTTTTTTTTTTTTTTTTTTTTTTTCATGTTTTTGATTAGAATACCCACCCTAATTTCCAAATTGAGTTAAAATCTTTAGAGTTGTGTATATATATAAAAATTTAGGTTTTTATATATCAGACCTTCAGCTGTTTGCATGGTTTTTTCCTTTGAATTATTTTGTTAAATATTGGGACAGAATTTGTTCAAGGTGTCTGCAAAATACTAACATGATAAACAAAAATAGGAAAAGAAATGTGTCTTTCTCCTTAAAGTGCATCAAAAAAAAAATCAACTGAGACCAAATCAAAACAAATTCTTTAAGGTGGAGTTTAACTACAACACCAAAAAATAATTTTAAGAGGGAATCAGAAACTCAAGTATCGATTTGATACTGATACCGACTTGGCAACGATATTTTGGATTGATCCACCCACATCCAGCAAGAAGAGGACAGAAAGGAAATAAAATGCTGTATCAATCTTAAATTGTACACTTAATTTTCTAATAGTTACAAAATGCTGTCGAGCTCTACATAAGATCATGTTGTCCCTGATCCAGTCCGGGCGGTCGGCTGGTCTGTGTTTATCATTTGTCATTATATGGGTTCAGTTTCTCTTATTTTTAATAGGAATAAATATTTAAACATGGATCCAAACTCCTAATATTTAAAAGAACAGGCACTAGTGTAGCTTTTGATTATTTTACTTTTGGAATCACTGCCTCTGGTCTTGGCCTGTCAGTGAAAGCTGTATTATGACCAGAAGAGGGCAGTAGCACATCACAAAATGGCAACAACATTCAACAGGAACACCCTTCTCCTGGTTATTAGCACATCCAAAGGCTTCCAGACTTGGATACTCACACTGCATTCCCTTTAGAAAAGGAACCTGGATGTCTTTTAATGGATCAAAGAAACTCAGTTACTCTTAAAGTTTAAAATCAAGACTGCAGCAGGTAGAAGAGCATGGAAAATGCATCACATCGATGACTCATAAATGCAGCAATCTGAATGCATAATGTTTACCCTGAATGACTGATCAAAAATACTGGAGGATTCAGGTCAACCTGTTATGTCTCTAACACCTGGAGCTCCTTGCTAAACGAATTAATCAGGTTGTGGCGTCCATGCATCTTGATCCCCGCGCGGATCGGCTGACGTGTCCTCGATGTTCTGTCTGATTGGATCCAGCTGGACACGATGGGCGAAACTGTGGCTTAGCTTGTTCCTGCTGATGCTGAGAACAACCTGAAAACACAGAGAGGGAAAAGGTGGGAAACAGTGAGTGGTTTTCCTTCCTTAATTCAGAGGTGCGCTGCAAAAACAAAACCTTACCAGGTATTTCTGGTCTAGTTTCTAGTGCTAATATATTGAATACACTGGAAATAAGACAAAACTAACTTTTCAGCAGATATAGGAGCTGGTTTTAAGTCAGTTATTCCTTGATATTGATGAAAAAGTTCTAGTTATAAGTGAAATAATCTGCCAGTGGAGCAAGACGTTTTCCCATATTATAAGTTAAAATGTCTTGTTCCACTGGCAGATTATTGTAAGTTAGTTTTGTGACATTTCCACAAAATAAACTTGTCGTTTACGATTAAACGACAAGTTTGCTTTGTATCCTTGTCTGTTTGCGCAGCAGCCTGCGACCATTTTAACACTGAAAGCAACTCAATAAAAGCGATATTAGGCGACCAACTGTCTGTTTTTGACAAGCTTTGCAGGAGTTGAGGCGCGTTTGTTGTTTTGACTTCCGGTGTCATGGCGGAGCGGGCCGCCTCTGAAGAGCGTGGCGTCACGTGCAAAGGGTCGTTAATGAACGCCGAAATGTTCCCGTTTCTTCATATTTTTCCTCTGAGCTGCTCAATGTTTCTTGGTCGATTTTTCCCCAGGAGCTGCTGAAGGTTTTTTTAATAGTTTAAATTCAGACTTGGCTGTTTATTTTCCAGCCAGAGGTTCTAAAAATACCGTCTGCAACAGACGAACAGCAAGTCCAGTTAGACTAACGGTTCCCATTCCTCTGAAAATGGTTGGAGGCGGGACTGAGGAGGAGCGGAAAAGCCCTTTGAAGCCCTGCTGACCAAGACGGGTTAAAAAGATTACAAGAAAGTCCATTTGGAAGGAAAACTGTAAGAAATTTAAAGTCTTCCAGACTTTCATCTGCAACCTAAAACCCACAGGAGCTTGTTTAATAATTTTTTAACTTATTTATGTAACTTCATCCCTGGTGCCTCACTAGTTGCTGCTAACACAAACATTTATTGCACATCCATCTTTTACGAAAGGAGAAACCGAAAAGCAAGCCTTTAAATCCTTTGTGGGAATCGCTCTGAAAGCTAGAAATCTTCCTGACTCTAATGTGATCCTTTGAGGCTGTTCTTCCCATCCTCCAGGAAACACCCTGAGGTTTATGTGCTGCAAGTCAAACAGGGGGCTGAAGCCGGAGCAGTGAGGGTGTTGGCCAGCAGGGGGCAGCAGTGATCAGTGCTCTTTCTGTCTTTCCTCCATGATGTCTCTGTTTGCTCTGTGATTTTCAGGACTGAAGCTCCCAGCAGCTCATTATGAAGCCTGTTCACACACAGAGGTTGTCACTCAGTGAAGCTCGTCCGGTTGAAGTGCTCAGCAGTGACCCCCACCCAGCACACACACCCAGCAACGTTCGTAAATGAGCCATACAGCAGTGGATCAGTGTCTGGGCTGGTTTCTCTGTTTCAGGCGATGATGAAGACGTCGGCAGCGATAAAAACTGAACAGGTTAAAACCTCACAGGAGAAATTTTTAAGCTTTTAACTTAGGACTTTGACTAGGCCATTGCTACATTCTGCTGTAGATCTGGATTCATTGTTCAGTGCTGATGACCTGCTTTGGACCAAACTTCAGCTGCTGGAAAGATGGACTCATCTTGACTCTAGATACCTTGGTAAACAGAGGACATCCTGGTCCTTTCGCTGTGTTTCATCCACTTTTCATATGAATTTTGAGTAAACTTTTAAAGTGTTGCAAAAAATAAAATGCATATCAGGCGTCTACTGGTTCCATCTACTGGTTTGGAGCGAATCCACCAGGCTGTGTTGATGCTATGCATGTATGGCTGTAATAAACAAGACGTGGAGGTCGCACACTAGCATGGAGCCCACGTCTCAGAAGGATGGAGAGAGTCCTCCCCACTGTGCCGGAGGAGTTTCATGCCTCTGGTAAGGCACAGTGCCACCAGTGGATGGAAGCGTTCACCACGTCAGAACTTATTATATGTTTCCATCTGCGTTTTATCGAATTAACTTTTTTTAATTCAAGCCAAAAACCACTTCAAAGCGAATGTAAAAACATTTTTTGTGAAATTCAGGGAGTTATTTCAAATTTCACCGTTTCTACTGCGATACTTCAGAAACTGTTGACAGAAACACGGCTAATGAGTGCAAGGTGATAAGGTGCTGTGGCTGCAAAACAAGCCCACATCATCCCTCCACGACTTTGCTTTGCAAGTGGTAAGAGGTGTTTCTGATGCCGAGCATCGTGGTCCAACATGTCTACCATGGTCTCATCTGTCCAGAGGACATTTGTCTTGGTTTTAGGTATATTTCTGACCCACATGCACAAACTCTCTCAGGAGTCAAACCGAGTTTTTAAAGGTTTATTTTACAGGAACAACAGGAACACTTCATTCCAGCCAGATGGCCAGGACATAATAGTCACTCTCTGGATCATTGAGTGCATCTGGGATTAATGGACCAGCAAGAAAGTTTTGAGCTGGACAACAAAAGAAGATCTGTGCTTAGTTCTCCAGAGATGATGGGAGGAAGATACCTGCCAAATTCATTCAAAAACTGTCCAGGAGTTTTGACGAGGCAACGGCAAACACTGATGAAGACGTCTGTTCCTATTTCTGTAGTTTATTGCATAAAAGCAGCTTCTTTCATAGAAACAAGACTTATTTTGTGGAAATGTCACAGCAGACATGCTTCCTGTCCACAAACAAACTTTAATAAGCACTCTGCTTCTTCTTTAGAGCGGAAGCAACCTGAAAGAGCTGGACCAGGAAGCTCGTCTCATCGGTTCAGGTTGTTTAATTTCCACAAGGAAAGCCGGGCTAATTGGCTGTCAGGTGGCGAACAGAGTGCTGACGGATCCATTCTGTGCTCATTTTGAAGAAGATTAGCAAAGTGTCGTCTCATCCTGCAGCAGAATGTCTGAGCTCTGATCCAGAATGAGCGGCGCGAACTCATTGAAACACCGGGAAGAATCCCAGGCTCACGTTGATACGGGAAATTTAAATATGCAAAGATCTGCAGAACAAGGAACATTTTAAAATATTGATGCTAAGTTGACAATAATATGTACTGTTTTGTAATGAGCTAGCACTGTTGACTTGTTTTTGCTAGTTTACAGTTTTTCTTGATTGCTTTGACCTATTAAAGAAAATGGGATCCTCTCAGTTTTCATCATCACTGTCTCAGCAGAAAAGAAGGCACCTCTTGCAAATGTGTGAAGCATCTCTTGTTCGTTTGACATCTTCCTCGCCTTTAGCAAAACAGTAAACACAGATGTCATCCAACCAGTCCAGACTCCATTCCTTTAACCATGGTAACCAAACAGAAATCATTTTACTTTTATTTACTGTGTTTCTCATTCTCTAATAGTTTTAGTTTACATTTACAGTATTTCCTGTAATACTCAGTATTTCAGTTTTCAGCCACAGTTTTTTTTTTTTAAATGTCAAATAAAATTTGGATCGAAGTATTTCAGATTCTGCTCCATTTTTGTGAAAGAAGCAAAATCTAACACATCCTAGAAAGATAACAATGACAAGCAAGGGTGCACTGAGTGCTACATTTTGTTGTCTATTATTTGCAAGTTGTGTTATTTGACGGCAATATTTGCTTTTGTTTCATATTTTAAATATTTTGGCACAGTTACAGCCTAATGCAATCAAAATGTGTCACTTTGATCATGAGTGCTGCTGTTTAGGCCTGTGTGTCATGAAAATGTGGAGTTTGAGTTGACAGCTGAATGAAAGCAATCAAGAAAAACTGGCTAGGCTATTTATTGATCAACTCCATGTTTGGCTAGCTAGCCTAGCCGCTACACTGCATTCTGCTAAGTAACTAAAGCGAGAGGTAATTTCATTACATTATTATTATTATTTTTTTATTTTTTATTTTTTTTTACCGTACCTCTGTTTCTGTCACGTTTTTTCTCTTCGTTTTTTTCTTCTTTGGACTCCAGACAACTTGGGATGTTTTGACATGATGCTTTCTGAAGTTACTAAGAGTTCTTCTTCTTCTTGTTGTTGTTTTTATTGGCTGTTGGCAAAAACAAAAACAAAAAAAACCGTTTGGTGTGCATTACCGCCACCTACTGGTGTGGAGTGTGGTTCAAAAATACCGATGATCAATTTCTATTACTCAACTTTGTCCTCCTAAAAAACTTAATTAAAATTTGAATGCTTTTACTTTCTGATTCTCTCTGTAGTATATTTATTAAATTAAATGTTTCTTTTCTTTATCCTAAATTCCTCCAACATTAACATTTCTTTCTCATATCTCCAACATGCTAAAATCACATGTTTTGTTGTTTCAAATTCGCCACAATATTGACATTTTCCCATATCATGTTTACTTATAAATAATGTATAACTGAGTCCAGTGTGACCAAATCTCAATCTTGTTAGTAATTGATCTTCTCTTCTATTTCTCCTTTCTGTTCTCATCTGTCCAACTCTCTTTTGAATCTTATACTAGCTTCCTTTCTTCCCTTTATTCCATTCTTTCTGCCACTTTTCCTTCAATTCTTGTTTAGTTACTTGCGTTACTGTCAATAAGCAGCAACTGCGCAGTGACTGGCGAGGGCTGGAGTGGGGTGCAGGAACAAACCAACTAGTAAAGAAGGAGGGGGAGCTAAGCAAAGTATCAATATTCTTAGATGCAGTATTTAATATTTTTTGTTATGCAGCTGTATCAGTGTAAAAATTTTCATATTAGGAAATGATAATGTTACCTATTAGTTGTTGCTTTTTTTTGTTTGTTTTTTTTTAATAGTTAACTTCTTTTTTTTCTTGCCCCTTTTTATGGTGCCCCCAACACTCCTGGCGCCCTTACCATTTGCCTATATTGCCTAAGCCACGGCCAGCCCTGTGTCTACCTTTCCCTTCTGTACCTGTTAACCCTAGAAGACCATGAATTAATGGATGTTTTACTACATTTACTACATTTTTCCTTCTTTTCTTCATGTAAAGTGGAGCCCCAGTATTTTAGGGGGCGAGGGGCCACAGCTGAAATCCATGAATATTTGAGACGCCTTCTAAAAACGCTTATAAGTGTCTGTTTTAATAGTTCAAACACCAAATATACCTTAATACTTTATCTCAATGCATATTAAGGTACCTTACCATACCTTAATATGCATTGATACACAGAGTGGAAACTGTCTTAGCTCAGAAACTAACATCGATTGTATTTCTTTTTCCCACTCTTGGGGTTCAGCAAATCAGCAGCAAGGAAAATAAATTATGCTCCTGGAAGCAACAGCATGTCAAGTAACATTGTGCACTGGCATTTCAGCCTCTCATGCTGCATTTTCTTTTTTTGTTGTTGTTGAAATATTTAAGATATGCTTTAAGGAAAAATCGACAAATACTGAACTGCAAATAGACGTGAATGTTGTTTTCAACAGCGTTCTGACTCATCAACGTCCTGCAGACTACCGTTTTCCATCTGTTCCAACAGGACACGTGTTTCAGTTTGGGATGCAGCCAAGACTCCATGGTTTGAACGTTGGTTGGAGATCATCGAACGTTCACCAGCAAAGAGTCATTTCGCAGCTCGACGTGAACGTCAGCAGACCCAAGGATGGAGCACCGAGCTGAATACTGAGGGGGATTCGTAGCAAGATAAAAGGTTGAAAACACTCTCCATGTCTCATTTCTTCACAACGAGGGATTCTCCACTCCTATAAAGCGCCTTTTAACCTTGACCAGGGCCTGCAACGTGCTTCACAGTTCATTCCGGATTCATCCAGTGCTGCTTATTAAGAGCTGCATTCAGCTCAGACTTCATTCATTAATGCAGTCAGTCACAGCGGTGCTGCAAAGAAACAGCAAGAAGCGGTCAGGAGGCAGAGGAATCCCCTTCGGTTGGTCTGTTAAATACAGTGAGAGACGGAAAAATGGGAAATCTGGGAGAAGATGCAGCCGGGAACCGATGAGGAGGAGGAAGCTGATATAATTCGCTTGTCAGAATCCATTAAGGCTAGACTGGTGCCACACACACACACACACACACACACACATTTTTAATTCCAGAATCTCATTTCAGATCTGATTAATTACTCTCTCACGCTTGACAAAGAAAATCAGCAGCAAAACTGAAGGGATTAGCAGAGAAACACACACACACACACACACACACACACACACACACACACACACACACTCTCTCTCTCTCTCTCTCTCTCTCTCTCTCTCTCTCTCACACACACACACACACACACACACACACACACTCTCTCTCTCTCTCTCTCTCTCTCTCTCTCTCTCTCTCTCTCACACACACACACACACACACACACACACACACACACACACACACACTGCATGAATTATTCATCTTGTTTAGTTTTGTTTTCAGTTTTAAATTGAAAATGCAACACAGTGGTACAAACAAAGCTCTGTCACCTGAACTCTGCGTTGCAGCGGCTCCGGCTGGGAGACGCAGAGTCAAATAATCAAAATGTATATGTGTATTTTTTGTTTGTTTTATTTTATTGTTTTTTTTTTTCCAAAAACAATAAATAAAAATGGAAAAATACTAATCATCAGAATGGAAATGATTGAGATCATTTTAATTTATCGTGTGATTAACTGAGTAATTGCGAAACGCCTCGAGATTATAACTTGGTGAGAAAGAGAGACCTGTTGCAGGTATCGGGACAAGGTTCTCACACATATTTCAGAATTACTCTCATCCACACCAAAATATTTTTTGACTACTATAGCTAGCATAGACATAGATATCATTATTGTTTATTTTCTATTCAACAATACATACAATTCAATAAACAGCACTGTTTTATTTTATTTTATTTGAAAGGTTATATAAATGGTTGTTTATGCATTTATACGGCATAAAATGCCCATAAACAGCTGCGAGATGAAAATGGCGCCATGTTGTTCTCAGCTTCATGTCGTCCGCCCCTTCTTGGCGAACTTTTCACCCCCCTCTCCATGCGAAAGTATTCAGAGATCGGTCTGAACTTCGTGGGTGTGTTTATTTATGTGGAAAACAGCCCCAGCTCCTCAGCTTCCAGAAGCCGGCGTTTCGGAGCGGTTGTCCGGGCCGTGGGGACGTTCTGGTCCGACGCAGCGGGAAAACGTCTTCCGTTCTGATTTTCTGAGAACCTGGAAGATAAAACCAGATTTTCCAGCTCATCAGTCGTTATTTCCTCCTCCTCCGAACTGGTAAACTGGTGACAGCTGTTCCTCTCTGCCAGGATCTCCGTGTTTGCGGCACCGCTGGAAACCAAACATGGAAAAACGCCGAAACGCCACGCCGCAGTGGGAGGGGCTCCACAGGAGCTCGGCTCCGCGGGTCTGGGGGGCCGTGCGTCTACGGTTCCACTTCGGTCGGACCACGCTTGAGGCTTTTGTCGGGTCATTGCTGATATTTTTCCTTCCTGGTATTGTGTTAACACAGACCTGTAGGCCTTTATTGAGGTGTGATCTCCAAATAGTTTGGAAATGGCCACATTGGACGATATGGTTCACCTCATTGTGAGAAACCTAAGGTGTTTCATGTCATTCGGTGAACTGGTTAAAACCATTTCTTAGATAGTAGAGGGGATTTGAGTGATTTTAAAGTCATAAAATTCAATTTTAACAAGTCCTGCTTTCAATGTGAATGTCTAGAAATAAAATCTGCTGGAAGAGACAGCTTCCAGGTCAAGCACACTTCAGACTTGGATGCAACGAGGAAGTTTGACTCCTTGAAGGTTCTTCAGGCTCTGCTGTGATATTTTTCAATCATCCTCTTCTCACGCTGCAGCAGGTTCGCTCTATGTGTCTCATTAAACACCGAGCCACATATTCCTCCTTCACGTCAGTCTGAGTGTGTCTGAAGGACCAGTCATAATCCATTACCACACTGCCACAGTGGCTGTCACTCCATGAAAATGGTTCCCAAACTGGTTTCATGCCTCATTATGAACCTGTGACCTCCAACTGAACAACCGTCTTCGGAGCAAATCATTTTATCCTAAACAGCGTGAGATGTTCTCAGTGTCATGACGATTCACTGAATGGCTTTCAGTCAAAGCTTTGATGAGAGGAAAAAAAAAAAAGAGGCAAAAGTTCTCTGGTTGCACTGATGTGAAAGTTAAAACTTCTTGAGTCTTTTTTGTTTACCTTTTGCATCTCAAAACCCAAACTTTTTTGCTGTGTTTCAAAGATTCCTTTAAAAAAAAAAAAAAATCTAAACTGAAACCTTTGGATCCAAAAGAGCAGATGGTCAACCTACACGCCTAAAAGATGAAGTGTCTCCACAAACTCAATACAGCCCCTTCTCCTTGAGCATTGCTTTATTTGGTTTTTCCTCAGTCAGCCCTGGACAGATTTATCTAAATTTGCAGATCCTGCATGGTTCTTCCCCATTTTTTTGGACCTACCTCAGGGGTGGTGCAAACCAGACTTGGCGGGGTGATTTGATTGGCAGCAGACTGCATTTCTCAACTGGCCTGTGGATTGAGCAATGGTAATACAGGCAAACTTCCAACATCTCAACCACAATCTGTAACAAGATCATAGTAGTTGTCGAGACGGTAAGCTGCAAATCGATAATTCCACGGTCAAACCTTGAGATCCAAACCTTTTTATTGGTTGTGGCAGAAAAGTGCATACAGTGGCAACTGGACGGGGCAACCTGCAATGAACAAATATACTAAGAGATTTCGGAGAAACTGGATGTCCAAGGCTGCATGTGAAAAATTACATCAGGGCGTCGACCACAGCTCCTGCATGTGAACGGCCCATCCACATTGCGAGGAATGCACTGCTAATGGAGCCACGCCCAACTTGGCTTAAACCGAACCAGACATTAACCGGCTAGAGTGAGACTTGACAATGGAGCAGGGGCTTTGGTGTTTAGATCCTTGCTGTTATTTCCAGTTTTTCTAATTTCAAATAACATTCCTACTGTTACCTGTTGCTTGACCTGTTCTTCCCCATTTTTGGAAACACCTCTGGGGTGCTACAAGCCAGACAAAGCCCAGTGATTTGATGGGCAGGTAACTGCATTCTGCAAACTGCTCAAAACACATCTCAACCAATCTTCAATGAGACCGCAGTAGTTGTCAAGTTACAAATCAATAATTCCACAGTCAAACCTTTAGGTCCAAACCTCTTTATCAATTGTGGACAGGAAGTGCATACAACGTCAGCTGGACGGGGCAACCAGCAAAATACAAATATACCGAGAGATTTCAGAGAAACTGACTGCCCAAGGTTACACATGCAAGATGACAGCATTGATCACAACTCCTGCATGCACTCTGCCTACCCACATAATGAGGTACACTGGTACGCAGGTAATACACTGCTAATGTAGACACAGCCAACTTGGCTTAACCTGAACCAGACATTAACTGGCTAGAGAGACTTGATAATGTAGAAAAGGCTTTGGTGCTTAGATCCCTGCTGTCGCTTTGCTTCTGTTGCACTGGAATTTCCCCACTGTGGGACAATAAAGGGCATTTTATTCCATTGAAGACCTCAAGAGCACCAGTTTTTAATCTACAGCCACTACTCACAACCACTGATTGTCCCTTAAATTGTTGAGTCCTGAGTTCAAGTTGTTCAGACTCCATGGATGGATTGCTGTCAGAACCCCAGATGGTGAGCTCTTAAATCACAGCAAGACTGCTCTTTTTCAGGTGTGAGAATGGACTGAAATGCATAACGAGGTGAATGAATCAGCAGACAGCTTGTGTCTGCTGCTGCATGATTAAAATGTGAAATGTTCTGACTGCTGTAGTTTCACTGTTCCAGGAGATGAGGCCAGTGGGGGTAAATTAAGTCACAATATTCAAAGGCCCTTTGTGTCAGCATTTTATCCTCCAGAACAGGTAAAATTACCAACTTCAATGAAGGTCAAACTGAAAACACCAAATTAGATCATTTATACATGGTTGAAAAAAGTGTGCCGACCCTGTAAGACTAGTTGAACATTACCAATATAAAACATTTACCATCAGAAGTCCAAGGAAAAGTAGTTGTACCCCCAGTGTGGCAAAGCTGTGTTCTCAGAGAATCCTAACACTAAAAGTAGCTCCTAGTGCTGTCATTTTAATAATTTAAGCCCAGGAGTGTCAAGATGGCACAAAGGCTGATGGAACAGATTCTCCATAAGACAGACCCGTGCCAACAGTAGGAAGTCCTCACGTCAGGTTCTCACATATTTAATGTGGAGAACGGTGAGAAACTGAGATGTAAACATTTACTATGTGGCAGTTTATACCTTAATCCAGCTGAGAAACCTGTCAACTGTTTCCAGGGGGTATATTGTGTAGTAACCACAAGACTGTCACACCGAGTACCTGGGTCAAGAGCCTCCCCACCCCTTAAGCTTGGAATCCTTGGGAATGTAGGCCATAAGTTGCAGAAATTTAAACAACACGTTGCGGGTGGCGTCGCTCAACATGTTGTGGCCCTTGTACACACCCTTTACCACATTATACGACATGTTAGGATGAAGGTAGAGCCTTTCCACTTCACTGATCTCCACTTGTACTAGAGGAAAGTAAAGATCAGCTCAGCTCTCATCTGTTAACTTCCAGTAGTGTTTCCAGCATAATCAGCTCTTTACCTTTTGGTTTCAATCAGCCATCTTACCTTCTTCGGCGTTTCTCAGCAACATGGAATCCAGTGACTGGAGAAATTCAATCGTCTTTTGCAAAGAAATGTCATTTTCAGACAACACTGTAAACCAGAGACAAGACATTAGTGCCGGAGACAAGCATCAAAGTAATGATGGTTTTTCTATTGACGTCTTACAGCCGTGCTGCTCCTTGCGCCCTGCATCTTGATCAGTCGGTAAGCAGGAGGCTGTGAACAGGACAAATTGGGGACTGTGGTCATATAGTTTGAGTCATAAACAGCAGCAACAGTCCTAGTCACAGGGATTGCTGCAACATCGTGTTGAAATACATTAAAGACTTGTGTGATCGCCTCATAACAAGTCGTGGAAACCTAAAGTTGCAAACCTTTCAGCCACAGAGCTGCTGCACAGAGGATCAGGATCGAAACACCTCCCATGGTTCCTGCCACCACTGAAGGTGGAGCCGCCACCTGAAGCTTAAATAGAGCCGTCAGCAGGCGGCACAGCTGCAGGCCATCAACTCTTAACTGGTTCTCTTCACTGGAAGCAAAAAATACTCACTGACGTCCAGGCCTTCTGCTGCAGGTTTTGGGAGTTTCTTTTTATTAAAGCGTATTTTCATAAGACCATCTATCTATTTTTTTGATCTGATTCAAGAAAAAAGTGACCCACCAGAACAAGTCTGAATAAAAACTTGAAGGTTCTATAGACAAAAGGGTGGAAATAAAAATAAATTTCTCATTTTCTGGGTTAATGTTTGTTTCCAGTTATTATAAATAAATAAGTCAAACATTCTCCTTCCGTAATGAAAGATGCAGTTTCTCATATCGATTGACAAACAAACCAACAGAAAGATGAGTGGATCCAGTTCTTGAGGAAGCGGTAAAATTATTCTGACGCCGTTTCCAGGTGTGTCTCTGATGCAGCTGCAGGTTTTCTAACACGGATGTGAAGCGGCGTTGGTGACAGAAGTTGCTGGACTGGAGCGCGAACGTCAGACCTGACAGCCGGAATCAACCGTATCGACTCTCAGCTCCGAGCGTTTCCTGTCTGCGCCCTGCTGCTCCAGCCGAATCCAGCCGATGAACGGACCCCTGCAGAGCATCGTGGGAAAGGGCTGGTCTGAGGCGACATGCACTGGTTCATATCTCAGCGTGAGACTCAGACAAAAGACACACACACACACACACACACAGAGAGATGATCTTTGTTCTGGTTTTGGCTTCTGTAATGGATTTTTAAAATACTCATTTGCCATCAGTGGCCTTTATTGGACAGAAATTTGACAGGAACGAGGGGAAGACATGCAGCAAACGGCTGGATGCCAGGAATCGAACCCAGGAATAGGGCCTCTGCACACGGCGTGCAGCACACTGATCCACCCAGCGGCCCCTGCTACAGATTTTTTTGTTTTAATTTCCCTCTGCTCCCCCTTCTTGCCCCTCCCAAACACACCTGGGTCACGCATGGTGGTGGCAGTGTGATGATCTGGACCTGGACGCTTCGCTGTTCTAAAGCAGAAAATCGACCTGAAACTCAAGCCCTCTTCGGTTCTGCAGCAGCTTCACAACCAACAAAAGCAAATGTTTAGGAGTGGCCTAGTCAAAGTGTGGGGCTAAATCCAGTTAGGATGCTGTAGTTTGACATTAAACAGGCCGTTCCTGCTGGAACATCCTCCAATCATGGCTTAAAAGCTGCTTTTTCTGTTTAATCAGAGTATCTTTGTCTGAAATGAAAGTTTGTGATGAAGGAAAATGCTTCACTTTACAAGAGTTTGTCCAGTTTACATCGTGAAAACACACACACACACACACACACACACACACACACACACACACAGTGAAGCAGTGTGAGGAGGCTCTTTGCAGCGTTAAAGCTGCTTTGCTGCAGCTCGTTAGCAGCGGATCGTCTCATTGGCCGCCTTCTGTAAACGCCTTTAATTGATTTGGATCCAAGCTCTTCCTCGGCGTTCTTGTCGTCATCTTCCTCAGTTCTCGTTCCAGGATCTGCTCCGTTTCTCTGCTTCTCTGAAGCTGCAGTTGGTCACAAGCCTCTTCTCTCGGTGGGAGCGGCACGTTTCCCAGCTTCAAATACAAAAACGCCGATTACTCTTCGTCTCTTTCTGTTATTTCCAGTCGAAACCCTGGAAACATTTGCACGTTGGCTAATTCCAGCCACAAACTTCTATGTGTTTTATGGGGATTTTATGGCAGATCAGCAAAAAAAAAAAAAAAAGTGTAAAACTGAAGTAGAAGGAAAATGATTTGTGATTTGCAACATGTTTTAACCAATAAAAATCTGAATTGTGTGGCATGCATTTATATCCCAGTCAGACCTTTGTGGAACCACCTTTAGCTGCCGGTCTTCTTGGGTTCGTCTTCATCAGCTTTCAGCGTCTAAAGACTGAAACTTTCTCCTCGTTCTTCTTTGTAAAACTTCTCCAGCTCAGTCAGACTGGACGGAGGACATCAAGGCTTGCCACAGATTGTCAGCTGGACTCAGGTCTGGACTTTGACTTGGCCACTTCACTGCAGAGGTGGTGTGTTAAGGGTCATTTGCAGAGTGAACATGTTTAGCATGTGGGGCAGGAAGTCCAGCCAGATCACCTCCTTCCGTATGTTTCCTCCTGTCATAAGCTGCACACCAGACTTCTCGCTGGCTTCTTTCACACAGACAAAACTAACAGTTGTCCTGTTGGGAGGTTCTACTGTCTAAGCTGAGGATTGCTGAGTTTTATTTATGGATATGGTGGCCCAGAAGGGTCAACAAAATGCAAAAACCACAATGGAAGTGATGCTAAAAATGTATTTATGCTAAATTGGAAGTTATGCTAAAATGGAATTAATGCTAAAGGGAGATTATGCTAAAACGGAAGTGAGGCTAAAACAGAATTTATGCTAATCGTAAATTATGCTAATCATAAGTGATGGTAAAACAGAATTTAAACTTAATGGAAGTGATGCTGGAACAGAATTTATGCTAATCGTAAATTATGCTAATCATAAGTGATGCTAAAACAGAATTTAAGATTAATGGAAGTGATGCTGGAACAGAATTTATGCTAATCGTAAGTTATGCTAATCATAAGTGATGCTAAAACAGAATTTAAGCTTAATGGAAGTGATGCTGGAACAGAATTTATGCTAATCGTAAGTTATGCTAATCATAAGTGATGCTAAAACAGAATTTAACCTTTAAAGAAGTTATGCTAAAACAGAAGTGATTGTAAAATGGAATTTATGCTAAAACGGAAGTGATGCTATGACAGAATTTAAGCTATACACAATCTATGATAAAATGGAAGTTATGTTAAAACAGAATTTATGCTAAATGGAAATTATGCTAAAACAGAAGTGATACTAAAACAGAATTTATGCTATACAGAAGTTATGATAAAAGGGAAGTCATGCAAAAACGGAATTTATGCAAAATGATGAAACAGAAGTGATCCTAAAAAGGAATTTATGCTCATTGTAAGTTATGCTAATAGAAAGTGATGCTAAAACAGAATTTAAGCTTTATGGAAGTTATGATGAAACAGAAGTTATGCTAAAATGGAAGTTTTGCTTTTGTTGCTTTTGCTTTTTGTTGACCCTTCTGGGTCGCATGTGGGTATTAGAAGACAGGGATAAATACCACTGGAAGATTTTTGGGTTTTTATGACTAAAATATTTTTAAAAACCATGTATCATCTTACTTGCACTTCAGTAGTACGCTCTACTTTGTGTAATCATTTAAACTCCTGATAAAATAGACGAAACAGAAGGTAGAAAAATGGGGCTGGAGCTCAGCGTAAAACCGATTCTTCAGAAGCATCAGTGGGCTGCTGATGGTGTCACTGGTAAAAAAAGATCCAATCATTCAGGCTCCATTTAACAGCAGGTTAAGCAGCCATATATAAATCTGTCCATGAGCAGAATGTCGCCCCTCTACAGCCGTGCTTCACAGTTTAAAAACGGTTTCTGCAGACATTCCTGATAGATGCTGCAAAGCATGATGCATAACTAAAGACTATTTTGCAATAAGGATGATTCCAAATATTGTAGTCTTCCAGATATATGAGAGGCGATGCAGAAATCCCCCCAGAACAGCCTCTACAGACATGAACATGAACCAGTCAACGTCCTCACTGGTCAACAAGTGATCAACAGCCCTGCTGATGTGTCGTGTGTTTTGTGTTGAGCTGAGATCTGACAGCAGCTGTCTTCTCTGAAACTGAACTTAAAAAGCTGCAGCTGAAGCAAATCTAATTTCCTCCGCAGCCACCTTAACGCTGCTTTCTCTTCCATTTTCAGAGCGCAAACACTCCAGCTGCATGCGTGGGCAGCTTGTGCACAGATAAAGACTCTGCACCCAGAGCAACACCGCAAAGCTCCGAAGCCCACCTCAGCGCTCTCTTCACCTGATTCATCTTTAATTCAGTTTTGATTTTATCCATGAAACAGTGAAGAGACTCCCTGACAGCACCCTTCTCCTTGCTTTTATCAAATCAACGGAACGATGAGCTGAGCTCCGCCGCTCTTTGTTAGGAGAGACAACTAACGTGTTCAGCATTCATTCGCATCATTTAGCCGGATAATCAGATTGAAACTGACATTTTCCATCCAAAAGGTCAGATTCTCTGAGTCATCAGAGTTCAGAAAAGAAAACGAGACTTTCAGGCATCAAATCTCATTGGCTCGGAGGAGAAGATTGTTTCCATATTTCACATTTGGTCAGGCACTGAGTTGAACTGAACGACACTAATCTTGGGTGCCACTTTAAAGTGCTGGTGATTTACATCTCCTGTGCCGCTGAGCTGGAAGTGACTGTGGAGCGCTCATGTTTAAAATTCACAGGTTCTTTACAGCAGTGGCTCTTTTATCTGAAGCAGCGCCCATGGCCATTTCTCTCGAAATTACCTGAATTTATCTCCAAGAATGCTCAGGCGGAACCAAATGTAGCTGGTAGGAGATTGTATTTCTTTAGTTTTACTTTATAAACTCTCAAGTCTGACTCCGAAACTTTCTCCAAACCCCCGAAACAATTATTCTGTAGCATAGTCCTGCCCATTTTAGACAATTTACTGCTTCATAATACAAGCACTAAATTTCACTGGATTTTGAATCTGCACATTGAACACAGTTACAGAGGGACATAATTTTTATTTAAAAATTTTGACTTGTGAGTCAAACAACGTGCAGCAAGATGATAATTCTAGCATGCTAAAGCTAACACTCCAGTGTTACAATTCATAGTCTTTCTTTCGTAGCTGCCTTGGATGACTCACATCATTTCTTTAATAGCCACCTTAGAGTTATTTTTTGCTATAATATCATGCCATAGTGTTTTTGTTCATCAAAATAATACAATAGCTTCAATATGCTAACTTTAGCAATAAGCTGCTAAATTGACCGTTACCATTCCAACGGTCTATTAGCATGCTTGAACTCAATTTTACACAGATGATGTAACTATATTTAATGGATGTGATCATAACTCAGCCTTAAAGCAGGTAACCAGCTGAAAAATACCAGGAAATATGTCGAAGCCTACACAGCCCTTGGTTTTCCTGTAAATGAAAAATGTTCTGCCCCTTTTCATCTCCTTTGATAACCTAAAATATTAGCAATATTGTTGCAAATTTTGCAAAAACATTTTAAAAAGTGATATACCTTTTTTAAAAGGAATAAACAGATGAACCTGACAAGCTACTAATGTTTACAATTTCAAAAAGAGTTTAGTCTATAAAAGCACATCCCAGGGAATCATTTTCACTTTTTCTCATTTGGGAATCACACAGACTGAAGAGTCTGGATTAAATGTTGCTGACTGAGTTAATAAACTGAACAGTGAAATTGTTTTAAAGGAGCAGTTTTATGTAAAATCAACTTTTTTGAGCTTTCCATCATGTTCTAATGTTATTCCTTCATCAAAAACATACCTGGAGCGCTGCTTTGATTCTTTCATGCATGTTTGAGAAATCCTTTGATATCTATGGCAACCATTCAGCTGTGCAAAACACCTGGGTGGACCTAGCTCCGCCTTCGAGATGCAGCTCCTCCTCGAGCTTCTGCCTCACAGAGCACCCCCCACAGCTCCCCCACTCAGCTCCTGCAGATTAGTGGCAGCAATTATCAAACACCTGGTGGAATTGTGCATCTGCTGAGCTCATTATACGAGCTACTTCTCAGTGCAACACTGGTAAAATCATTGGTAAAGGGTTAATAGAGGAGCGCTGTTGTGGTGACTTCCTGAAGACGGACTTTCAGAAAGAGCAGGAGTTTCTTAAAGAGACAGAGGCCCAGTTTCAAGGCATTAAATTGCGAAGTCAAATTTCTTTTAAGTCATATTTGATATAAACAGCATTTTATAACAACTGAAGGTAACCTAGCTACTGGACTGAGCTCTAAAATGGACAACTAAACAACTTAAAATATAAGTTGTCGAAGCTCATTTTATTAATTTTTTTTGATAACCAGGTGATTAAATGTTGCTGTCAGTCGTTTGTACAGATAAACAATTAAATATTATCAGATTCTCAACAGTATTTCAATACAGGAGGGGCGTATGTTCCGGGGGGGCTCAAAGGCTCAAAACCTGAAGTTCAACATTAACAGATTTTAATCTCTGTTATTTTTCTTACAGCATAAATACCTATTCATATTTCAAAAGTGGTAAATTTTTCATTTGATCAATTTTCAAAATATAAATCAGCCTTTTGCAGATTTTCGGATGGTAAATTAAGCATTAAATGAATAAAAGATAAATAAATAAAGATTTGGAGATAACTAATAAATGTTCATGTAATAATTGAGCTCAGAGGACAAACAGTCCAGGTTTGGGTTCCTCACCTGCAGCAGAGAAGACCTGGAAGTAGTGAGGAAATGTTTGACTTGACTTGGAAAAAATGACTTGTTCAAGTCAAAGTAAAAAGTCTGGTGCAGAAAGATAACTTTCGCTAAAGTTCCTGGAGTGCAGCAGTCTGCGGCTGTTCTCACCTATAGGGCCTGCTGCCCTCAGCCCAGCTGAAGAAGCTTGTTCAGAGCCGCGATGTTTCAGGGTCTTTTGAACAAAGGCTGCTTTTAATGTTTTATAAACATCTGCTGAATAAAATTTGTCATATTCAAAGAGCAATCATTTTATTTCTGTTTTTAGATTTTAAAACAAAGAAAGGTGCAAAAATGTTTACAGTAAAGTGGATGGATACATTTTCTTCTGTGGGATGTTATTTGTGGAAAACGCCATGAAAGATTCTTTATTTCCCGAAAAGTTTATTTCTATCTTCTGAATGTCTGTACGCTGTGAGCTCTTTAAATCCAAATCAAAATTTTTGTTTTGGCATCAATTTTGCTCTATAAAGATGATTTCTGATTCTGAAAACAACACAAAGTTTCCAACCCAATGACAAAGAAGAGTAGATTAAAAAATATTACTGGTTCTTTTAGTGTAATTTTTTGTGGAAATTTATTGCAATTATTCCATCTGAAAAAACGGAAAACTTGCTCAGGGTTGGATTGGTTAATAGATCTGTTTGTAAAACATTATGTGGTTGTGGAGGGTCCAAAGAGCCGCAGGTTGCAGACCCCTGCGCTCGTAAATGGAAGTCGTTCCGACCCGCCTCCGTCCGACGCACAGCAAACCAACACGTAGCCATTTTGCTTTTGTATCAAAACTTTATTTATCAAACAAAAAGAATGAACCATTGAAATAACATTTCTATAAAAAGGACCATGGGGCCGTTCTACATTGCGTTACAAAAACCAGCAAATGGTGAACAACAAAATGGAGAGAAACCGTACTTCATCATCATCATCACCGGATGTCCCGACGGTCAGCCGCGGACACTTCCTCTCCGCTCAGACGCGGTTCTGGAAACGACGGCGGTTTTAATTTGGCTCCTTTCACCCTGATGAGATGAGGTGCAAATCATCATTTTCTACTTTCTGTTTCTACTCTATTATTTTTCTCTTTTCATAAGCCGCCGGCCTCAAACAGGAGCTGACAGTCGATTTCACACATCAGGCCACTCAGAACCGCCGCCACCCGCTCTGAACTGCAGCTGCCTTTTTCCCTCTGAATCTAATTTTTATCCCGACCGGTTCCCACTGACAAGTGGAGGAAGCTTAATTTTTTTTAAAAAAGGGGGATATAAAGGATGAAACTCCAATGTTTCCAGCTCAGTTGCTGTTTTTAATTATATTTTTTCACATAATAAAATAAGGGGAAATTCAAAATCCTTCGTTTTATTCTTTCCTTGCAGCCATTTAGCTTTTAGAAACCTTGCGGTGCATTCAGCATTATGTTGCTTATTCCATTCAATTCAATAATCCTTTATTTTAGTCGTTTTGAATGGTGATGCTGTGGGCAGGAAAGATCTCCAGTAGCAGTTAGTCTCGCAACACACCTGAAAAAGCCTCTGACTGAAGACTGTTGCTGTATGACAGTCTACTGACAGTCATGACATGCTAACAGCTCAATATCCTGGTTGACACCATCAGTTGCTGGCTAGCACTGCTAATCCACCTCCTTTGCTTTTGCTGCATCTCATTAAATCTCTCTGGTTATTTTAGATACAAACCATTAACTTTTTTCTGAACTCCTACATCAGCAAATTTAACCTAAAATCCCCAAATTGTTTGTTTTGAGTTTCTGACGTTGGACCAACAGAAAGAATCTGAGTATCTGCAGCAACATCTAACATCATCATGATGCTCCAACTCATTTCCATCAGAAACTGTCTCTAAAAACGACAACTTGGTGCCTAGCGGTGGTCGACTCAGGCTTTGGGTTCTGCTGCATAGATAAATGTCTACAAATAATCCAGAAAAACTAACTTCTGTCAAGATTTCAATCATAAATAATAAATTAAAACAAGCTGAAGTAATTATGATCACAAAAGCCCAGAAATGAAACTTTGTAAGGCCATGAGAACAATCAAAACAACACTTCAGTCCCTCTTTTTGTCCTTTTTCACTAAACTAAATTTACATATGCAGAAATATCACATGGTTATAAATAATAGCTTTCAAGAGCACTCGAAATAAAGTAATAATATATTAAATTTGATTATAAAAAGTCAATTCTACTCTAGTGGAACTGTACACTGTAAAAAAAGGCAGCTTGCTTTAATGTAGTTCTGCTGCAGCAATCCCCCCCACGCAGTGAAGAAACAGATGAAGAGCCGAGAACAAGATGAATAAATATGCATCTGAATGTTTTTAGGTCCGTTCAAGAAATCCTTGGACAGAAACGTAAAATGTTCCTTTTATCCGGATAAAAGTGGGAAAAGGTTCTCGTTTAATGGTTGAACTTTTAATGCGATTTACGTTGCGTCGCTGTTTTTGTTTATTTAGAGTAAAATAATGATTATTTCACTGCAGGCGACACATTGGTCGGAGAAAACCGGAGAAACGATGTTCGGTTATAGTTGTGGAGAGATTATGCTCTGAATTCGTCGTTTACTGGATGTTACTGCGGAGCTCCGCTAGCATGCTGCTAGCATGCTGCGGTCCTGGTTTCACCTCCCATCTAAACTACAGGAGGTTAACGGGTCTTTCTTCCTGAAACGGCGGGAATGACTGAACCAGCTGGAGGGCCAGCCTGGCGGACATGTTGAATGCTTCGCTGCGTTTGAAGAACAGAACCGACTCAGAACCCAGCAGGTTCTCCGTGTGTTGTGTTTCCACACAGCTGTTTAAAAGCTGAATATCTCTTTTTTTAAAAACAGGGTCGCAGTGCATTCTGGGTAAAACCCCTCACAGAGTAGCTCACCTACTATCAGCCACTTTGCAGGAGGGACAAATTAGCACAACAGAGTCCATTTTAACATTTTAAACAGGCTTCAAATAAAATACCTAAATCTGAAAACAAGTGCTGGAAAAAGTAAAGGCACCCGTCTTGTTTCATTCCTGCAACAGACAACAAAAATCACTTCAGGGAAACACATTATCAATAAAATGTTTGGTGTTTATTGCACCTCTGGAGTGGAGAGACCTTGTTTATGTCTAGCATTAAGTTCCTCAGCGCAAATCAAAAGAACGGAGGTTTTTAACAGCTGCAGTGGAAGGGATTCAATCAGCTAATATTTAGCTTTATATGCACAGAAAAAAAAAGCGTTATTATGAATCTGAAACAATAATCAGCTCTGACCATCTCCCTACTTCACCTCTGTGATGTTTAGGCCTCGACCAAATGGCTCCACAGTTATTTCACATATTTTTACCGTCCATTTCACATAAATATGTCTGACCAGTCGAGAGCGCAGAAATTCAAAAGGAAACAATAATGATGTCCGGCCAGTAGGTGGCGTCAGTTACGAGCGGCAAAAAAAATGCTCGGCAAGAACGTTTTCTTTTGGAATTTCATGAGTATTAGGGCCAGGCTAAGAATTTTTTCTGTAATAATACGAGAATAAAGTCATAATAATAAGAGAATAAAGTCGTAATACAAGAAAAGTCGTACGACAGTTGAAATATTACGAGAATAGTCAGAACAAAGTTGTACTAATACGAGAGTAGTCGTAATAATATGAAAAAAGTCATACAACAGTCGAAATATTAAAAGAATAGTCATATTACAAGAATAAATAATAAAAATATGAGAATAGTCATAATATTACGATACCATCATAAAGAGAAAAAATCGTAATACTGGAAAAATGTCCTAATAATTTGAGAAAAAAGTTGTAACAATGCGAGAAGTCGTACAACAAAGTCAAAATAATACAAGAATAGTCATAAAATAACAGCATAAAGTCATAACATTAGAATAAAGTCATATGACAGTCAAAATAATACGAGAATAAAGTTGTAAAAATATGAGAAAAATGTCGTAATAATACAAGAATAGTTACATTGCCAGAATAAAGTCGTATGACAAAAAAAAAATTAAAAAAAATTCACATCATGAGAATAAAGTAGTAATGCTACAAGAATACCGTCATATTACCAGAATAAAGGTATAATTATATGAGAATTAAGTCATAAGACAAAAAAAAAGAAAAAAAAATCACATCATGAGAATAAAGTCAAAATAACACGAGAACAAAGTTATAATTTTATGAGAACTCTACATGAAAGATAAAATTAAAAAGAGGAATGTTGAGCTTCTTATGAAGTTATACTTTAGGGGTATAAATTGACCTGGGGGTGCCTTGAGAGTAAAGCAAGGGTTCCAGAACTTCCTGCATGACGTTCTGAAGAGTCGGACTCCAGCCGAAGCCAGCTCTCACGCTCGGCCTCCATCCGTGAACGCGAACTGGATGCAGAGGTTTCCCCGTTCTGCCGCGGGGATTTCCCTCGGCCTGTTCCAGCAGACGCCACTCCTCCTCGAACATCTCAATCAGTCCGCGACGGCAGCGCAGCCGACGAGCTGTAAACCAGCTGTGACCGAAGAGCGGATCCGGCGTCAGCTGGACGGGACAACCCGCAACGAACAGCTCCCCTGAGAGAGACCGCAGACGCTGGCTGCCCAAGGGTACCCGCGGGGAATGACGTCATCGGCACGTCGGGCACAGCTCCTGCGTGCGAACGGCCCGCCGACGTTCCCATGGTCACGCCCACATAACGCCCAACTTGGTCAGAACCGAACCAGACGTCAACCAGACAATGGAGCGGGGGGTCAAGCAATGTTGGCGTTAATTTTGAAATGGCGGCGCCTCATCTTGAAGAGAAGAACCGCGCTGACTGGAGGGCACAGAGCCCAACTCCTCTGGCAGGAAGTGGAACTCCTCGACCCGTCGGTGTGAGTCTAATCTGGGTTTAAACCGCTGGGAGTAAATGTGGACGCTGCGCTTCGGCAGCCCGACTCTGGGTCAGGATTTCTGTCCTCCTTGAGAAATTAATTATAACCCTCCACGTTTTGGACAAGCTACTTAACAGTCTGAACCCTGGCAGGGTTTAAAGTCTTTACAAGTTTTTATTCCAGTCAATGATGGACCGGAATAAAAGATCTGGATTAAAATGCTCACAACGCCAACATTTGACCTTTCAATCTTGAATAACTTATTCCTGCTTTTCACCCTCCTGGTCGGCCATTTCATTTTATAGCTCCCGTTAAATTTCCATTCGGTCCTGGCTGGCGGCGCCGGGTCCCTCGCTCCTCGGGCTGGCTCTCCTGTAAGACGCTGATGAGTTTGATCCATGCCCCCTTCACCTTTTCCTCCCGCCGCCCGTCCTGACGAGACATTGGCCCCCTGTCCCGGGGACTCCTCCTCGCCGCCGTAATGGCCCGCCAGGCGTGAGCTTGAATCATAATATTGAAAGCGGGCTGGTAATGAATTCACGGCCGCGTTCCTCGGTGCCAGAGCTGCATATCAATGCAGCTCGCTCTCCCTCAGGCTTCCTGCTTTCATCACAAAGATAAAGGTCTGTAAATTACAATATGGTGACTGGGGTGACGGAGGCAAATATGAGGCATGCTGATGGCCTGTTTCACTCCCACCTCCCCTCCCTGCAGTTGATGAATGACTTGTCAGTTTAAGTTCCTGCCAATTTGCACAAGTGAAAAAAAAAAAAAAAAAAAAAAAAAAAAAACAACTTAAAAAAACACACCCTTACAAGCTGTTCAATCACAAACCCAGGCTCTGAATCTGAGTCTTCCTCTTATGGATGTGAGGATGAGGGTTTGGAAAGTGGATTGCTGCAGCAGCATAAGAAGATGAAAGAGATCTTAACCCAGAAGCCATCAGCCCAGTGGGGTTATTTTTCACAGTGTACGCCTTTCTAGCTCTCCTTTCTGACACATTTCACTAAACTTTCCTCTTATACAAACTCCAACTCATCTAATGCTAACGCTAACTCAGAATCCATCCTGTTGTCGACGTAAATCCAGATGTGAAAACACTGTCTCGAGTGCTCTTTGTAAACGTTCCCTTCGTCTCATTTTTTAATTTACTGCTTGTAATGAAAAGGGGAGTGACTCCAAAGAGTTGTTTTATACGAGGTAATTACTGATTCAATACTGTGTTTGATTTAGTTCGAAGGCTCCAAGTTATTAACTTTTCATTGTGGGTAAAGTGCCTCTCTGCACTGATGTGTTTAAGAATACCTGATCTCCACCCGTGACACCAAATGTAAAAATATACTTTTTTGTGGATTATGCTCGTCTTTTTGTTGCTTTTTTTTTTGGTCTTTTTCTACAAAAACGAAACCCCTGAAGGAAACTCAAAGTGAAGCTGGTGGGTTTTTGTTCAGTCGTGTGTTCATTTTGGTTCTTCAAACTGATAAAAACAGAAAAGAATCCCACAGAGTAACAAAAATAAATGTCCTTTTCCCACCTAACAGGGAACACACAATGAAATCTGCATGTCAGCATCATGGGAAACAACCAACACATTGCAGAGAAGATGAGCATAATTCATTGCTTTTCATATTAGGTCAATCCTGAAGCTTGAATTAGTTCATCTTAATCTGGATCTTTAAAGCAGGAGTAGAAGCTGTTCACCACAGATCATATACCTCTGCTATTGGTCAAAATGAATATGAAACCTTTAACATATTGGACATTTGTGAAATTATAAAGATGACATTGCGTATTGCTAGTCTAAATTTAATTTAGGGTTCTATATGGAAAGTGAATTCGCTGTGTTCCAAATGTCCACTCACTCACACTGAGTTAATATTTTAAGTAGTGGATGGGGGTTATCTCTATTTTTTGCATTTTATTCACTGTTGTTTCTGGTTTTTAAATTTAATTAGTATATTAATTTAATTTATTAAAAATGATTATATAAATAGCAAATCTCAGCAAGAGTTAAATCTTAATTTTTACCAGCTTGTGTTTAGTAACGTCATGGTTGCTAGGCAACAGGACGTAAGGGCGGGAATAAATCTGAAAGCTCGACCTTCCAGTTTCACAGCCGCTCACTTCTGGTCTTCATGGCTGACAAATTCGGACAATCCAATCAGTTGTTGACTGTCGATGCTAATTGTTAGCATGTTATTTGTGTTGCTAAATATGAGCATGACTCTTAGTGGGCTAATGCTAAGATCAATAATGAATTGCTCACTTGGACACAAATTTTTAGCATGCCAATGCTAACATTTAGTCTAACACTAGTCACTAGTGTTGGCATTAGTGTGACCACTAGCATGACAATGCTAATGTTTGTTGTGAACCATTGCCTGTGGATGCCAACGACCCTGCTAACTAATAATGTTATAAAATGAACCCCCAGGGTGAGTTGTTCAAAATTCCTCAGCACATTCATTTTCTAGACTTAACAAGTGATGAGATAGATCGTTCATGAAATATTTACAAACATCGACTCTTAAACAATTACTGCTTTCATTGGACTGCGAGCATTAGTGCTAGCATGTTTCTGTGGCTGAAGCCCAAGGTACTGTACAGCTTGTATCACCAGTGGTGGGCACCGCTAATTAAAAAGTTAGTTGTGCTACCCCTAAAGTACTATTCATAAACATTAGTTCCGCTAATGGTAAACCAGCACGGTATTTAGCGGAAACTAATGCTAAAGCGCTAAATTAAATTCAAATTATAGCTGTCCTTGAAACACTACAACCCTTGAGCCTCAATTTAATTTTGACATTATAAATTACATGTTCTATAATACCCTGATATTATATTTATGTTTATATTTTGTCCTCTACTGCCCATGTTTTATTTTGTTTCTCTATGTTGTTTGAAATAAAGATATTGGGGGGAAAAAGAGAGAAAGTGAGAGGAAACGGAAGTGTAAACAGTCAGCTACTTGAAGAATTTTTAACAGTTGATAACCAAAATCAACACAGATGTTAAACTTTATTCAGCTTAAAGTTTATAAAACAGCCAAGTAAATTACCGCCTTAGAATTTACCTGAAAAAAAAAATAATTCAGGGGAAGCTAAGTGCGCTAAACATTTTCAAAGTTAGCAAAAGTTTTAAAGCGCTAAACGAAAAATTATCTCAGCGGATCTTAGTGGATGTTTGCCCACCACTGTGTATCCCTGAATTAATATCCAGTGTACCATACAATGTTTTAAAACTTAAAAAATTGAACACCCCCTAAACAACAGCCTACTCACTTTATAGGCCACAAAATTTTCAGTGAGTGGACAATTCGAACACAGCTAGCAGTTTAATCGGTAAATGCGTTGGACCAATGAACCGTCAGTTTGTCCACCATTTTTCCAAACAATAACCAATTTGAGGCAACATCATCAGCTACTTTAACATAAATAATGTTGGTTGAACTAAAATCCAGAGACAGTTTCTTCATTTACTCTAATGTAGAACAGATTGTTTTTGTTTTGTTTTTGCTTCCTTCAAAGTATTCTTTCTCCTCGATCTCTGGTTCGTGTTTGGCATCGAGACAGACTGGAACAAGTAGCAAAAACAAAGATATTCACAATAAGCTTTCTAAGGTCAGAATTTGGCAGCAACACAAGCTAATGTTGGTAAAGTTAGAGTAAGGTCAGAAGAAGCACTGTGGGAGTCTGCGGGGGTTCGTCTACAACCCAGCAGGATCGACTCAAAAATTCAGAGATCCTTCCGAATTTTCATGACCTCCCTGTTTCTTCATTCACAACATCCAGGAGATCGAAGGGCTACACACTTTACATGGGCGATGGCTTGTTCAGCAGAAGGCTTCCTGTTTTGTGTTGACAAAAAGGAAATTAATGAGAACACACAAACAATGTGGCATGATGGGCAACATTAGGTCAATGTGAAAAATATCACGTCTCAGTGAAACTTTGGCTGAAGATGTTTCGTTTTCCAAATCACAGATTTCATAACCAGATCCACATCCTGCAAATGCACAAAACCAAGAGATGAAGGAATATTTCCAACAGTAATGGTGGAAAGGAGGCGAGGTTCGGTCACAGTAATTGAGTTCAGGGAAACTCAGTGGAGGACGATGCTAATAAATACCACAAGTAGGAGAAACGGGAGGATCTTATAGTTGCCTTCTTTTCTGTGATATTCCCTTCCTCCTTTTCTCTTGAGTGGAGGCGCTAGGCATTGGGTTTCTTTCAGTTTCATGTTTGAGTTTGAAGAATCTAGAGGGGTTTCAATTTGAACACCTAAAGAATCCCCTCAAAGCTAGTCCTGTTCATGGAGTTGATGCTGTAGAGTCTGTGTTGTCTGTTTCATTCCCTTTTTAAAATCCAGACCCCAGTGGATATAAGCCCAGACCAGCAGAAACCAAGTGGATGGAGATCTGGGGCATCTTCAGACCCTGACTGACCAGTCACTGCTCCAAGAAAATGGACGGCAGGGGATACCAAGGCTTGAAGAACGGTTCCAGATTGGTCCATGGCTAAGGGATGGGCCATGCCGGGCTGGGAATGGTGGTTAGAAGGCGGAGCCAGTGATGGCGTTGAGCTGCTGCATCAGTCCTTCCAGACTGGCCATCTGCTCCGACAGGTCGTCCTGCTCGTACACCTGAAACCCAAACAACATGGAGACGTTACTTTGGCCGGTTTCTGTCGGCCAGTCCTTCTCAATGATTGAAATACTGCTGATAATATTTAATAATCTATCTGAAGAAACCACTGGCACCAGCATTCTATGACCTGACGATTAAAACAGATTAATAAAATGAGCTGGAACAATTTAAACTTTAAGATTTAAGTCACAAAACAATTTCACTGTTCAGTTTATTAACTCAGTCAGCAACATTTAATCCAGACTCTTCAGTCTGTGTGATTCCCAAATGAGAAAAAGTGAAAATGATTCCCTGGGATGTGCTTTTATAGACTAAACTCTTTTTGAAATTGTAAACATTAGTAACTTATCAGTTTCATCTGTTTATTCCTTTTAAAAAAGGTATATCACTTTTTAAAATGTTTGTGCAAAATTTGCAACAATATTGCTAATATTTTAGGTTATCAAAGGAGATGAAAAGGGGCAGAACATTTTGCATTTACAGGAAATCCAAGGGCTGTGTAGGCTTCGACATATTTCCTGGTATTTTTCAGCTGGTTACCTGCTTTAAGGCTGAGTTATGATCACATCCATTAAATATAGTTACATCATCTGTGTAAAATTGAGTTCAAGCATGCTAATAGACCGTTGGAATGGTAACGGTCAATTTAGCAGCTTATTGCTAAAGTTAGCATATTGAAGCTATTGTATTATTTTGATGAACAAAAACAAACTATGGCATGATATTATAGCAAAAAATAACTCTAAGTTAGTTATTAAAGAAATGATGTGAGTCATCCAAGGCAGCTACGAAAGAAAGACTATGAATTGTAACACTGGAGTGTAGCTTTAGCATGCTAGAATTAAACATATGTCACACATGATGATTCACTGGGATGAGCATTTTTAGACTAAGCAGTAAAACTTTTTAAAACTGTGAACATTGGTAACTTGTCAGCTTCTTCAGCTTATTCTTTTTCAAAATGTATATACCTTTTTAACATTTTTGAGCCAAATTATGACGGGGTATTAGGGCCAGACTAAGGTGTTTTTGTTTGTTTGATTTAAAAAAGAATAATAATAGAGAATAAAGTCATAATTAATAAAGAGAATAAAGTTATAATTTTATGAGAACTCTGCACCAAACTGATTTAAAATGAGGATTACTGAGCATCTTGTGAAGTTATGGTTGGTATCTGTTTCACAAATAAGAATATACTCCATCTTTTAACACATCAGCATCAAATTATTATCAGCTGCAGGACTTTGAAACGATTGTTTAAACGACTGAATCCATTTCAAAGAAAGAACCACAGACTTGCTGAGCTGCTCACATCAGATCTTGATAACTCTTTTTTGTCTCATTAAAACAACTTTTTTCTCATAATTTTACTTTTTTCTTCTGGCAATATTGTGTCTTTATTCTGCCAATAGTATAACTATTCTTGTAATATGACTTTGTTCTCATAATACTATAACTTTATTCTCTTAGTCTGGCCCCAATACTCTGTCATACTTGCTTTACTGACCTCTGCCCCCATTTTTCTTTTCACAGTCACAAACTTCTCCATTTCTCCTCCTCCATCAGCTCTGTACACCAGTGTGCCTGTGTTGGTTACTTCTTCTACTGGCTTCAATAACCAGCCTGTTGATTAAACACTGCTGCCACCTAGTGACTGGAGGCTTGTTTATCAGTCAAGCATGAGTAAAGACAATAATAAAGTCCTCCTGCTTCTCACAGCCCCCCCCTTACACTTCACCCTAACTATCTGATATGTACTGCTGATACCCTGAGGTTGGTCTGGTGAATCTGAACTATATTATGACAATGGCTTAGACCCAGTTCGCTGTCCATCCACTGCAAATGCTTGTGAATACGGCAGAACTGGCCCTAAAGACCAGATTTTACTTCTTAACCATTTAATCATTGGCATTCGAGAGAAATCAAACTATCACACCTGCAGCTCGGTCTGAAACAGAGTAATTCTCACCTGAATTTAAGTGAGTCCGACATCATTTAAATGTTGAACCAATGAGCTGGAGATCCAGAAACTGACTTATTAAAAAGGACACAACTCTTCAGGTGTTGTTCCCTGAAAGGGCAGCGCAGACTTGTTAACTGAATTAAATAAAAACTGATTTTATCTATCAGACCTGATATTTTCACCAGTGGAGTGTGAAAACCTCATAAGGTTTCTTCTTCATGAGTAAAGTTTAGTGAAAATATCTGTTCACAAACCGCATCACATCAAATCTTACAGCGTTTCCCCAGTAGTTTGAAGGGAAGAGGGAATGTCGGAGTCTCGGTGTTATGGTGTATTCAGTGCAGATGTACTCAACGTCTCCTCTGAGTGGGTCAGTTTAAGTGTTTCTGACTGTGTGGGAAATATCTTCCACAGTCGAACTGCTTCGGAGGGTTTTATTGAACGTGACTTTCATCCAGAGTCTGTCCTTGCAGATGGAAGAAAGGATTCAGTGGTCTCCTCAGTGGGCTGCGAGGGCCAGTCAAAGCCCATGCAGAAATCAAACAGACCCAATGTTTTCTGGTAAAGGAGCTTCTTTAGTTTAGCTGCAGGGACCTCTGCTGTTATCCAAGTATATCTGGTTCAATATTTTTGTCCCTCATTTCAGAAAGTGAAACTCATATATTATATAGATCCATCACCCTGAGAGAAATATTTCGAGGCTTTATTTCTTTTAGATTTGATGCTTATGGATTCAGTGTCTCAGAAAGTCAGAATATTACATAAAATCAATAAAAAAAAGGGTATCTTAAAGTGGCCATATCATGCCTTAAATCCTTCCTTTTCACATTTAAATCAATCAGTTGTGGTCTATTTAAAGTGGAACTGCAAAGTTTAGGTCTGGATTCCGGTTATCGTAGCTCCACAAGGCTCCTCTTTGACCCTTGTTCAGTGGTGCGTCTGAGAGCAACTCGTTTTGGGTGCCATTTCTTTAAATGCAAAATCGGCATTTTTGTAGTTTGCTAGACAGAAATACGATTATTAAGCAGCACAGAAACTATTTATTCCCAAATTAATTAAAACATGCCAACAACTTGTCCACCCAGTCTTACATATTGGAACCAGAATACTCTGTGACAACCTGACTGAACATGTCTTGGAAACAAGGCCTCAACATAGTTAGCGAGTTAGCTAGCGCTAGCATCACTGAATGTGTTTGGATCATGTGTTCCCCAAAATAAAAACAGCAAAATCAACGCTGTGAAAATACTATTCAAAATACACAGTATGGTTATATATTCAAGGAGCTAACAGCTAGCACACAATGCTAACATTAGCAGAAGGCACGATGCTACTGCTAGCAAAACAACGGCCAGGATGTCACACAATAAAGTAATGTCTAAAATAAAGCTTGTCATTTTAACGTCATTAGTAGCTTCTGTTTTCCTGGAACGGTGAGTTGTTTCTCCACCATCAGCACATTTAGCAGCGCGAACACGAGGGTGACTGACAGCGCTAAGCCCCTCCTCCTGGCTGTGATTGGTTGTTTCAGGTCAGGAGCGGAGCATTTCTTTAGAGCAATAGCAGCTCAGGGAGGAGGAGGAGGAGCTCCATCTGTTCACAGATTATCTGCCTTAGATCAGACTGTCCCCAATTGGAGACGGTTTTAGCACATGTGCAAAAAAAAACAGATTTTTTAAAAGTTACTGCAGCTTTAAAGCTAGAAAACATAAAGTTTGGATGTTTTCTTACTGAACAATAACCCAGTTAGAGCTTTGAACCAGACTGGAACCGAAGATGAATCTCTAACAGGCTAAAATCTCCTGTTTTACAGAGTTTTTCTACGTTGAGCTTCCATGATGACAGTGAAGCTTAAAGGGAATCAAAGAAGAAACAGAGCCTGTAATATTGTCTCCATCTGTGTGATCCACTTAGTGACCTTTGGACCTTCCCCTTCCCGTCAGAATGAGACCACACGCCGGCGGAGTGCTGAAGAATTCCCACTTTATCCGGATAAAAATCATCTTCCTCTTCGTATGAATCATACGCCGGATAAAAAAGGACATCCTGGAAAACCTCAGTGACCTCATGGTTGACCCAAACCAGCAGAGCTTCAGTGAGACATAAATGCTTCATGGATGGGATAAAACGCTGGTCAATACGGCGGCGGTCTCCATGACAACCCGCTGACCTGCGTTCACCCCCTCCATCATCTGTCCCGGATTCATCCCAACACGGCGGAGCCGGAGGAGGTCGGTAAAGTCTGATTCCACACCCCAGGAGGCATTTATGATCAGAGGAGACACATGAATAAACTGTCCACCTTCTAAACAAGTGGTGGCAGCATTATGCTGTGGGAATCTGGTGAGAGTTGACGGGAAGATGGATGGAGCAAAATCCAGGACAACCCTGGAAGAAAACCTCCAGAAGACCTGAGACTGAGGTGGAGGTTCACCTTCCAGCAGGAAAACCACCCTGAACATCCAGCCAGAGACATTATGGGGTGGCCTAGTCAAAGTCCAGACATAAATCCAACTGAGAATCAGTGGGAGGACCTAAAAACTGATGTTCTCAGATATTCTCCATTCAGCCTGACTGAGCTGGAAATGTTTTACAAAGAAAAACGTGCAAAAGTTTTGGTCCACAGATGTTTAAAGCTTGTGGAGACAAACCCACAAAAGGCCAGCAGAGAAAGGTGGCTGTGCCCGATACTGCCTCAGCGGGGCTGAATATTAGCAGCATTAGCGCCAGGCTAGGAAAAAAATTTATTTCAACAATAAAGTCGTAAAAATAAAACAATAATCAAATTACCTGAAAAACATTGCAATAATATGAAAATAAAGTAGTAATAGTACCAGAATAAAGTCGTAATATTATCTGAATAAGGTTGTAATGTTACAACAATAGGTATTACCTAAAAGCGCTGCAATAATGACAATAAAGTTGTAATATTACCAGAGTAAAGTCGTAATAATACAAAAATAGTCATATTACCTGAAAAAAGTAGCAATAACACAACAATAAAGTTGTAATAAATTTAAAATATTAGGAGAATGAAAAAAAATAATCTCTTAGTCTGACCCAAATAGTCTGTCATAAAACATAAATGCACGCCGCACTTTTCAGATTATTGTGAAAACGGTTGAAAACCATTGATCATCTTCCTTCCACTTGATGTCGGTCGGTGACGTGTATTTGACAGGATGTGAAAAAGTTAAGGGTGTGAATACTTTTGCATGGGTATGTTAAGGAGCAACAAAATGATGCTAAGACCTCCTCCTTTCTAACTGCCACAGGAATCTAAATAATCTGCATCTGTACTGTATCACATGATTTATTCAGTCTTTGCAGCATCCAGCTCAGTGTGTGTGTGTGTGTGTGTGTGAGAGAGAGAGAGAGAGAGAGAGAGAGAGAGAGAGAGAGACGGGTATGCCAGAGGGGATGATGGGTAAAGACCAGATGGATTACAGTGAGACACAGCAGTGAACAGACCTGCTGACCTGTCCTCTGTCGTCCTTCCATCTCATTTTCTCCTCCGGTCCTTATCACTGCTGGAGCATCTCACCCCTCTCTCCTTCATCTCCTCCTCCTCCTCTCCCTGCTGCCATAGCGACACCTTGTGGCTTCATAATTAATTTTCTGCCCTCATCCCTGCCGTCGCCTCCTCCGGTTGCCGTGGTGACGCCTCCTCCTGTCCTATTGTCACTGAGCGGCGTATGAATAATTTAACCCGCACCTGACGTCCGACATCGCTCCGCATCATCTGCTGTCGTTCGTCTCCTCTTCCCGTTCCCCCTGTGACTCAGCCCGGCCGATATTCCTCCCCGCCTCCTTCATTTCCCTCCCCTGCGTGTCTTCTCCCCCACCTCTGGCCCTCCATCAGCTCCTTTTCTAGCATCCTGCTGCTCCTCCGTCGCGTCTCCCTGTTTTATCTTCAGGACATGGCAACACCTCGTACGTCCCCGTCGTTGGGCGGCTGGAGCAGCTTCTCCCAGCAGATCCGCTCACAAGGGCTGGCAGCTTAACACGTGCCCGCACGAGTCGCTGAACGAGTCCGTCAGAAGTCGCCGAGTTCACCTGTCGAGGTCTTAAAGCGACGGAGAAGCGTCTCCTGTGTTTCAGCTTCTGAAGTGACTGTCCGAGACTTTGAAACTAAAACTCTGAGGGGTTTCGTTTAAGTGACTCTGAACAGAAACGAGTTCAAATGAGAGATTCTTCTGTCAGCTGTGGACTGGATGAACTGGGAATGAATAATTCTCCTGAGATCAGACTCTGAACCCTTCCTCGACTCAGCAGCTGAGGGAAGCAGAGACGTTTCATTTAGAGAGGAGTCGATATCGCCCTGGTCCTGTGTCATTTACTTCGATTTACTGTTGTTAGGCCAGAAGCAGCCACCTTTACCAACCTAGAGCCACTTTTACCTTCAGTCCAGCTTCACCTAAATTTGTTTAGAGCCACGAAAGCAACATGGCTGCTTGTTTTTATTATGGGACGGAGTTTTTATGGCCAGACTACGAGAGTTTCTGTTTTGTTTTTGTTAATAATACGAGAAAGTCATAATATCACGAGAATAGTTGTACTATTACGAGAATAAAGTGTAAAAATGAGAATAAAGTCATACAAGAATAAAGTCGTACGAGAATGTCGTACTAACATGAAATTAAAGCTGTACTAATATGAGAATAAAAGTCGCAGTAATTACAGAGAATAAAGTCACAATACTAGAATAGTGGTTGTATTACAAGAATAAAGTCATATGAGAATAAAGTCGCAATAATGCGAGAATAAAGTTGAACGAGAATGAAGTGTAGTATTGCGAGAATGACGTCATAATAATACAAGAATAAAGTCGTATGAGAATCTTGTCTAATATGAGAATAACAGTTGTAATAATACGAGAAAGTCGTAATATTACTAGAATAGTTCTAATATTACGAGAATAAAAGTTGTACGAGAATGTCGTACTAACATGAAATAAAGCTGTACTAATATGAGAATAAAGTCGTAAAAATACGAGAATGAAGTTGCAGCTACTGCAAGAATGACGTCATAATCTAAGAGCATAAAGTCGTCCGAGACCTTACATGCTCCTGTCTCGAACTTACTGGGTCCATCCCTCGAACTGATGCTTCCCTGGGCTGTTTCCGGTATTTCCCTGAGCCTATCGGGTGCTTTCTTGGATGCTCTGTGGTGACTTACAGGCTGGTATTTCAGAGGTTACTGTCTTTAAATTTACCTTGGGGGACTGAGCTGTGTCGTGAGGGGATTTGTAACCTGGTGCTGGGAGTACTCTCCTTTGGGCAGCTGCAGGTTAAAATATACTGGAAGCACCAGAACCTTTGGAGTCCCAGGAGGTTCCCTGGCATAAACTGGGCTGTTTTTGTGACGCTACCACAACGTCTAGACGGTTTGCCCGTGTTTCCGTGGCGCCCGCGTTGACGACCTCCATGCAAACTCACGTTGGTAGCACGGATCTTCCGCCGGCTTTGTTCCTCCTTCCTCTTGCAGGTCCGGCGCCGTCGGTACCGAGACGGGCAGCAGAGGCGACCGCGCCTTCCCGGCCTGACCCAAAGACGCCGTCTTCAACTGGGGCTTCGGGAGGCTGGCACCTGGACAAGAACGGGAGACCTTTAAGAACAGTCCAGCTCGAAGGATGAGGGTGGGTATTTACGGTCTGGCGCACAGAATCAGGGTTTGGTTTAAAACGTTCCGGCTTCCTGGAGGAAGGAGTAACAGAAGGTAGCAGGGAGAGGATGGGGATCCTAACTGATTCATCAGTCTGGTATGGTCCACATTTCATTTTGCATAATCAAGACTTTAAAGATGGAACAAAAGAGCAGATTTAACCCGTATTATATAATTTCAGACAGCAGGACGGCATAATCAATGACTTAAAAAGAAAAATGTGAACATAATCAACGGGGCGCTGATGAGGCTAATCAAGGCTGTTTCGGCCAGGATTTCACAGGTCGTGGCGTAATCAGCGTCGGAGGGAGAACGCTAAAGATGACCTCTGCTGGCGGCGGCCGGACACGCAGACGTCCCTGATGAAGGCGGACGGCAGCGACGGCAGAGCCAGACAGCGTGCGGCCATTTATTCAGGCGGATCGGCTCGGCGCAGTCGGTGGCTTCAGGGGCAGAATGATATATGCCAGCTTTCGCCTTCGAGAGCAAATAATGAGCTTCATTGATGAGTCTGTGGGCAGGATGTGAGAGGGCACCGGGGGGGGAAATAATCGATGATCATTCTATGGCAATAAAAACCTCTTCTTGCTCATGATAAAAATGAAACAAAAAAAAATCTTTTTGCTCAGCTGCAATGAGAGGTGAATATCTCCATCTCAAGGATCATGTACCAAAACAAATTAAAATTTCAGCTTTTATCTAAACGAGCCTCAGACGAACGTCGTCCTTATTTATTCATCATAAAACGAGAGCAAAAATGCAGAAGCAGTGAGACGAACTGAGGTCGTCCTTGCTGCTTCCAGAGAACTCAAAAGACAAACGTTTAATCAAAGGCCAGGTGCCGCTAAGTGACGATCAGTATAATAATTGAACAACCACGAGCCTTTCATGAGCCGAGATGGTGTTTAATTATCCCAGGCTCCTCAACAAGCCCCCTCAGGTCGCCTCTTCAGGGCCTGTTGTTGTTTTGGGGGCTGATGGTTTGAGATGACCCTGGTGGATTCTTTCTATGGTGGCCCAGAAAGGCCAACAAAATGCAAAAGCCACAACAGCAAAAAGGGACAACACAACAAAAAGCCACAACAGAAGTTATGCTGAAATGGAAGTTATGCCAGTAAGTTTATCATAACTTCCATTTTAGCATATTTCTGTTTTAGCATAAATTTACTTTTAGCATTAGTCTACTTCCATTTTAGCATCACTTCCATTTTCACATAACTTTTGTTTTAGTATTACGTCCAATTTAGCATAAATTCCATTTCAGCATCACGTCCGTTTTAGCATAAATTCAATTTTAGCATTAGCCTACTTCCCTTTTAGCATTACTTGTGTTTTAGCACCACTTCGGTTTTAGAATCACTTCTGGTTTAGCAATATTTCCATTGGTGCTTTTGCTTTTTGTTGCATGCATACATTTCAGGCCTCCTTTAGGTTTGAGGAGCCAGCGCTGTGTTTCAGCTGTGAAGCACGGTGGTGGCACCTGGGCATCTTGCAGTCATTGACTGGACCATGATCTCCTCTGTAGACCATCTGTCCGACAGCCGAAGCTTGGTCCAAACTGTGTCATCAACAGAACCATGAACCCAAACACAGCAGCAGATGCCTGTAAAACTCCAGGAGCCTCAATGTTCCCCATCAGGATGGGTTTATTTTTTTCCTTCTGCAATAATAAAGAGCAAAAGAAGAAATAAATAAATCATAATATTTATTTCAGAATACAGGCAGAATAAGAGCTTTTCAGCTTGTATTGGTTTTCTGGTAATGATGCGTCTGGTCCAAATATCGAGCTGTCCCATAAACCAGGGGAATGTGTTCATTCATAATCAGGTCAATCTTTGCTGGATTGTGAAACTTGAGTATCGACGGCCTTTTTAGTTGCTGACAGTAATAGTTTGACCTCATAACACACACGCCGCCATCGATCGCTCTAAATGACAACTATGCACGCAACGAAGTGATCAAAACGAAGAGCAGCAGAAGTCATTTAGAGATCGGTCGGACCATCGGTGCTTGAGCATCCATTCCTTTCAAAGAAACAATCAAACTCCACATATGAGTGGAGACAAAGCTGGTTGGATCAATACTTCAACAGAAAAGGAAACGAACAACTGAACACAAACGATTGAGAAACTCTGAGCTGTTTTTTCTACTTTAGGGAAGTTTAAAAGGTGAGGGCAGAAAGAAAACCAACATTTAAAAGAAAAATAGACCCAAAAGACGGATATTCTGAACAGCCTCCTTCAGTCTGAAGGCCTGCTGAGGCCAACAATGTCCTCCATCACTCTTTTCATTTCCCTCCTAATCAATAAACATCCATTCTGCTTCCTGACAAAAACAGAACACCTGCAGCGGCCTTCTGTACTCAGTTTACACCAGAGACCCAGAAACAGATGGGTTTCAACCGGGAGATCCTTTGCTTCGTTCCCTCGATGCACCTCAAAGCAACATTTAAGCTTCATGAAGTCGGCTCTCAGCAGCGAAACGTGATCTGGAGGAGTTTATCAGGCTCTAAAATAAAGTTTATCATTGAGATAATGAGAGAAAAAAAGTGGAGATCATGTTATCTAAGAATAAAAACCCATCCGTTTGTTGTCTTTCTTTTATCAAAGGTTGGGTTTTGGTGAATTTTCCATAAACCAGGTTTTTTAACGCCAATAACCTGTTTCACATGGGACCTTTTTCTTTGTTGCACCGCTGAACGCACACAGCAGCACAAGGCAAGCCGGTGTTGTTGGAAGTGTTGAACGTCGACGCAACGGACAAAGGAAGTACAGCAGAAGAAGCTGTGGCGGACGCATCGGTTGGAGCTGACAACCAAGAAGAATTTGTGCCTAAAAGGCGAAGCGATTTCTGTCACGTGGAAGTTCTTCGGTTTCAAAAGTTCGAATGTCGATCAAGCGACGGTAACTTGCAAACTCTGTCGAAGCTGTCGCTGATGGCGGTAACACAAGCGATTCGCAACACCGCATCAACCGCAAACATATCGTGGAAAACGAAAACGTTTTAAATTTCAGAGCGGCACCTTTCAGGTGCTAAACACCTCCAGCAGACGCGTTTGGCAGAGCGACTCAGGTACGCATGAAAAAGAAAAATACCGCTGGTCAAACACCGTGATGACTGTTGGAAATACCATACTCTGGTTTCTATACTTGTACTGTTTGTACAGCGAACCCCCGGTGTTCATGGGGGTTAGCGACCACAGCCACCCGGGAATATTTGAGACCCCCTCTAAAAACGCTCAGAAATGTCTATTTTAATCGTTCAAACACCAAATATACCTTAATATGCATCAATACGCACAGTGGAAACTGTTTTAAGCGCTACCGCAGAAGCTAGCATTTACAGTCTTCCTTATCTACAACCCTTGGGGGTTCAGCCAATCGGCTGCTTTGCACACACCAGCCAATCGCGTGTCAGCTCGCATTGCTCCGAGGTATTTAAGCTTTCCAAGCTGTTTTCTTTTCAATATTTTAGACAAGCGCTACAAAAAAATCTGCAAACAGGCGAATTTTTGAATTGTTATTGTTTTCTGTCCTGTCTGCTGCCACTTTGCTGCTGTTGCACATAATTTCCCCATCGTGGGACAATAAAGGGTATTTCTATTCTATTCTATTTTCCATGAATAATTTGGTTTAGTTTCCAAAGAAAAATCTGTGAATACTGAAGCAAAAACAGTCAAGGGTCTGCTGTAGTTGGCCATCCCCCATTAATTTATCCATCCATCCATCCTTCTGCTAGATTTTCTCACAGATTATCCATCACAACATGATGATAATTTCAACCAATATATAAAAAACCCCAAACATTTTCATGGAAGTTACACACTGCAGCAGAGATTTTGTTTTACAGAATCTGAACCAGGTGAAGCTAAACTGCCTCTTGAGATGTTCTGGGTCGAACACATTTACACAAAGATGATTTTTTTTTTTTTTTTATCTTAAATGCCAATTGTACAGATGTTTTGTACAGTTTTGGCTTAATTACTGCTCTGAACATGTTGTTCTTTCAGCAAATGTCCTTTTTCAGTGCATCCTCCAATCGGTTGCTGAATCAGTTGATGATTATTTCAAAAATCGATTCATCCAATTAATTGTTTCGGCCCTGGATGAATATGAGACACTAGCATCCACGATGAAATCAAAACGCCTATTTGTGTCCCTGTCTGCCTAAAGTGTCGGCATGTTTTCGCTCCATCGCTGGCACAGTCTGTTTCTCTGCTGCTCTCTGAATGCTTGCTCCTCCGCCTCAGAGATCCCTAATATCCTCTCATCCAGCTGAAGGACAACCGTTGTTACTCCTGTGACACCTCTGCACACGGCCGTCGCAGCACATCTGAAGCGCAGCGGCGCTCCGGGTGAATCACGCCGCGCGGCTGAAGCAAAGGTTACACATAAAGGAGTTTCACGGTGCCAGGCTCGACCCCGGGGGGGGGGGGGGGGGGGGGGGGGGGGGGTTTGTCGGGGAGCGCTGCGCTGAGACGGAGGGGAGGTGGAGGTTCACACCTGACAAGCCGGAGTGGAGGTGTGAAATGCCCACCAGGGGTTCGCATCAGAGGCGTGTTTGTGGGTCGCAGTCAGAGAGGAAGGGTTTGTTGTGATGTAGCAGGTGAAGATGGAGGAGCTGCTGGTATCGATCCTGAGTTTGAAGTGAATCCAGTTAAAGATGAAACGCGTCTGTGAGGAGACATCACGTCTCTGGGGGGGGGCTCCGCTTCAGGCAGCAGTTTGGCTTCATCTTCACTGATGACCTACTTTTCTTTTTCTGTCTGTTTGACTCGTTTTCCCCCCTCTGGCTGGTGCAATTAGCAGCACTGCTGCCTTGCAGCAACGAGGTCCCAGGTTCGAATCCCGGGCTGGAGCGTTAGAGATCAGGGGGCCACCTGCATGCTTCGTTTTAAAGGTTTCCTCCTGCAGATCCGGAGGAATCAGGGGTCTTCAGATCCAGTCCTCGAGGGCCGCTTCCTGCAGCTCTTAGATGCGTCTCTGCTCCTCCATACCTGAGTCTAACAGTGAGGTCATCAGCAGGACACCTGGAGATGAAGACCCCTGATAGATGGAGCCGGAGGTCAATGGAGAGACTAGGATCCAACCTCAGGATGGATGGATAAGTCAATGGATGGTTTGACAGCTGGTTGGATGGATGATGGATGGTTTAATGGATGGATGATTGGATGGATGGATGGTTTAAGGGCTGGTTGGATGGACGGTTGGATGGATTGTTCTTTCTGTCCAGATCTCGGGCTCCTGGTCTTCACTGAACGGGGCGGCGAGAGAAAGGCGGCCGAGCGGCCAGAGACCGGGAGTTGAGCCGGGGCCGCCGCGTCGAGGCCTCCAGCCGCCGCGTCGAGGCCTCCAGCCGCCGCGTCGAGGCCTCCAGCCGCCGCGTGGCGCTCTGCCAGCCGAGCCGCCGTCTTTCTCTGCGGGGATGAGATGTTCCGGGAATCTTTCATCACCGCCGAGGTTTTCCATCAGTCTGAACACGACCTCGTCTCTTAGTGCCGGAAACAGTTTCAAGAAATGCAGCTCCCAAGGCCGTTACTGTCCGTTCTGGTGCCATTTTCCATGGCGATGACGTGTTTATTTTGGTTTTCCCGTCGGCGATGGAGCTAAAACCATCCATCGCGGGCGGCCCGGTCCGCCTCCAGCCGCATCCTTCCTCGGTATCGGACATCGACGCGGACAATCCTGTTACCGCTCCGAGCTTCAAACTGCTCGCTCAGATCAGTTCAGGTGACTCACTGCTCACCACTTCATCCTCCCGACGGACTCCGGGGGGCGGGGGGGGAGGGGACCACAGTAATTACCTTCTTACTGAGACCTGAACTCTTCACCGGGGTCAGCTGTCACGCATGAAGACCAGGGTTAAACCGACAGACATGGAGGCTCACTGGAAATATTGAAAATATCACTGTCTGTCTTTCTGCAGCCCAGATATTTACGTTCGCTCTGTGTGTGTGTGTGTGTGTGTGTGTGTGTGTGTGTGCAGGGCCGTAACTATGATCTCAGAGGTGAGGAGGGCACATTTTTCCCGTGTCTCTTTAGTGGCTAAAAACACAGAATCACTACCAGCACCAGGGGGCTGACTTTGGTTTTTTGAAGTATAAACTAATTAAATCCAGTTTTAGCTTTCGACTGAGTCGACAGAATCACCCTGGATCATTTACAGGGTCAGATCGTTGAGGCCAAATGGCAACATTGAACAGGAAATGATCGTGCAAAGATGGATTTTACAGAAGATCAAAAAAATTATGGACAACCCTGAGCTTCCTCTTCATCAGACTGCCACAGAAAAACAGAGTGTCTTCAGTCAGAGGCTTCTTCAGATTTGTTGTAGGACGGACCACTACAGGAGATCTTTCCTGCCCACAGCCGTCACCATCTACATCAGTTCTTTCATTGGATGAGTTACAACAACACTTAAATTCCCTTTGGGATAAATAAAGAAGCAGTTGTGTGCAAATTAATATGTAGCACAAAAAAATTAAATGGAATAAGTCTCATAATTTAAAGGGGCAGATTTATGTCAAATCGACTTTTTTGAGCTTCCCTCAGGTTATAAACGTTATTCCCTCATCAGAAACACACCTGGAGTGTTGCTTTGAGAAATCCTTCATCTCCATGGCAACCAATCAGCTGTGTAAAAACGGCTGATGGACCTAGCTCCGCCCCTTCGAGGATGCAGCTCAAACTGCGCATCTGCTGAGCTCATTATACGAGCTACTTCTCAGTGCAACGCTGGTAAAAACGTTGTTAAAGGGTTCATAGAGGAGCACCGTTGTGGTGACTTCCTGAAGGTGGAGTTCAGAAAGAGACAGAGGCCCAATTTCAGGGCGTTGAATTAGAAAGTTAAGTTTCTTTTAAGTCATATCTGATATAAACAGCATTTTGTAACAACTGCAAGGTAATAGTTACGAGATTGTGCTATAAAATGATTCTATGTGGCTGGAAACGCACAATACTGCCCCTTTAATAGGGCTGAACACAAAAGGGACAAAAACATGAAACACATTGACATTTTAGTCAAATGTGACAATTAATCAGGATAAATAAAATTTAATGACTTATATCTGATTCTCTTTATGACACAAATAATGCAGAAGTAAACTAAGATCTGAAAATTTAAAAAAATATAACTACATATGACATATGTGGCACATACAATATCGCCAAAACTCTTTTGGAGTGTTAATGAGAGTAATTTTGAATTATATTTTAAAAAACCTGTCCTGATACCTGCCTGGTTTCTCCCTGCAACAGAAACCTCATTTCTCAGCACATTGTAATCTTTCCTCTTTGCTCTTTTTAATGTGCAATATAGATTTGTTTTAAATATGTGGAAAACAACAGTGAGCACAACTTCTGCACAGACATTAGAAATGACTGGGTTTATTAACCAACTAGCAGGGGATGAAAATAGGGCAACAACAACATTAGTATCTTGCTAACTAGCTCAATATGATACCGCCCACTGGTGTGGATTACTAGTCATCATCTAGCTAGCATTATCAGCATGAAACAGCAGTACTCAACTTACACGGCTTGTTTGGAAGAGAAACATGATTCGAACACGCACCGTGCAGCTCTGCTCAGCAGCACATTTCCCCTGATGGCTCGGAAAATCACTTAACATTTTTAACAACCGACTAATGAGCAGTTGTAGTGACTGAAAAATGTGCGGGGTATATATTCTTCAAAACCACACAAAAATATGGTTTTTAAATATTTTATAGCTGGAATACGCAGACTCCTTCTAATGCACAGAAATATATCAAAAAGGATTCATTTGATGATTAAAAAATCAACATTTTCTCAAAAAAATATAGCTAGCATACATAGATAGATAGGACAGATAGATGGATAGATTTTATTGCAGACTAATAGCCCAAATTACATAAAAGAACAATAATAAACAGAAGAATAAGAGCTGGGACCTTCAGAGATCTCAGCAGAAATGAAGAGTGGAGCATATTTCCTCCATAACATTGTTTTTTTTCCTGTTTATTTTTTTATATATTTATTTACTTATTTCTTTTATTTTTTAAAAGTTACATGTATGACTTTATCCTACTCTATTTTATCCTATCTTTATTTTTGATTCTTTTTAAATTCTTTTTATTGTATTTTTTCTGAGGTTTTTTGTTTTGTTTATTATTTATTTAATTAAAGAAAAAGCTGATATGAATGACTTCATCCTATCTTTGATATCCTGTTTTTATTTTCTGTTTTTCTTATGCTTATTGTATTTTTTCAGATAGCTAGCTAAGCTAGCTCGATAGATACGTCACCTTAAAAAGGTAAACAAATACTAGTTTAGCTTCAGGTTTGACTAAATGTTGTGTTTACTGAGGTTCCAGCCGCAATAAACCTCTATCCTGTCCAGTTTTGGTGTTTGTTTGTCCAGGTTCTATTTCCTTTCTTCTCTGTACAGAAACAGGGCAGTTAAAACCCTTAAAACATCTTCATTCTTTTCACAGAGGGACTCATTCCAGGCTCCAACAAACAAGAGCAACAATGAGTGTCCAGCTCCATTCTTTAAAGTCTGGAGTTTGTTTTGTTATTTCTCTCCAGCCCTGGAGGGAATAATGAGGAGACGGAGGGAGGAGAGGCCTCGATGGAGGCAGGGCTGCCCGGCTCTGAAGCTCTGCGTGGAGGTGAGAGGAGACTCACGGCTCATGTCGCCTCAGGCTTACAGTCTCTGAGTGAAAGGTTTCCAGGAGCTAAAAATCAATGATAATCTGAGGCCACCTGGGCATTGTAAACAGAGCCATGATAGAAAAGCACACATCCACCCCCTCAAACAACACACACAGAGGCTGGAAACACACACACAGACAGACAGCCCGTAACAAACAACTGTTGTTTCTGTTTTTAGCTTTCTTTGAGCTGCAGAGTCAAACTAAAAAGTAGATCTATAGAAAATTTAACTGCAAGCACCGCCTGTTGCAGTTTTACTGCCCCTTGTGGCCATCTTTTATTACACAGTTCAATTCAATTATCCAAAGGGAGATTAAATGTTGTCGTAAACATATCATTCAAGTATCTTCAAGAGTCGTTGTGGACGGTGGTACTGTGGGCAGGAAGGATCTCCAGTAGCAGCCGGTCTTCCAACGAATCTGAAGAGGCCTCTGACTGAAGACTGTTGCGGTATGACAGTCTCTTGATGGTTATGACATTCTAACAGCTCAATATCCGGGCAGCAAAGACAATATTTCGCAGTAACATTCTGGATGCCACCATCAGTTGTTGCCCAGCACTGCTAATCCACCTCATTTGCTTTTGCCGCTCCCCTTTAAATGATACGTCACCCCTGGCTGATTGGTTGATATGGACCAAACTTAAAACTGAGAACACTTACCGTAATAAACAACTCCCCTTTTTAACTCAAAAACAAAAAGACTGTCAAGAAAAAACACAAATATTTTCAGATTCATTATTATTACATTAGTTTAATGCATGTTACCAATATGTTTGCGATGCAATGAAGCTTCAAGTTAACAACTACTCAAAGTTATGCTAACAGCTTATTAGATTCAAGCTAACAGCTAATCAGAGTGAGGTAAACGTCCAATCAGAGTGAAACATAATAGCGAGTAAAGATCAGGCTTACTATGCTTGAGTAACTCCAACTAATCACAACTGAACAGTGAATCAGAGTCAAGCTAACAACTAACAACTGTCAAGTTAGGAGCTAGACAGAATCAAACTAACATCCAACCAGAGTCAAGCCAACGGCTGCTCAAAATAAGGTTAACATCTAATCAGAATGAATCACTTAAAAAAAAGTACAACTAATAGCTAATGGGTCCTAAATTGGCGGCTAACCAGAATTAATTAACAGTTTCTCAGAGGTCGGTTTGCAGCTAACAGCTACTAGGAATTATTCCAAAGAACCAGAACCAAGCAAAAAGCCCCTCAATCAAGGACCAAAAGTGAATCTGAAAACAACATCTAACAAAGCGTTAACTCGTGGTAAGTTGGCAGCTAACCCGAGTTAAGCTAACAGCTAACCAGTGTGTAGTTAGCAGCTAACAAGAATCAAGCTAGCAGCTACTCAGAGATTAACTGAGGGTGTGCTAGGTCGCCTACTTAGGTCGCGAAGACTGGAAGTAAGTTAAACGGACGGTGCAGCTTTCAGATTTATTCCTGCCCTTATAACGACACCTGTCCTGTTGCTAAGCAACTGTGACAGTGCTAAACAAAAGATGGTAAAAATGGAGCTTGCAGTCTTACTGAGTTTTTTTAATCACTTATTGAATCATTTTAATTAATTAAATTAGGTTGTTGTTTTTTTTTTTGCAAAAATTAAATTAAAAATGTTGATGAAAATTACAAAACCTGACACAACCACTTCAAGTTTTTAATTTTTGTACTACCAGATTTGAACATTTAAAACTACACTCATTCCTTTGACATAATCGGCCTCCGAAGGATGAAACCCCTGAACTTGGACACACCCATTGTCAAATTAGCAGCTAGCAAGAGTCAAACTAGCAGTTAACACAAATCAAGCTAACAACTCCTTGGAATCAACATCTAATCAGAATGAAGATGGCACTTAACTAAAGTAAAGCTAACAACTAGCTGGTGGCAAGTTGGCAGCTAACCAAGATCAATTAACAGCTAATCAGAGGTCAGTTTGCTTCTAACAGCTACAAGGGGTTACTCCAAAAACTAGTGAAAACCAGTGTAACAGCTACTCAGAGTGAGGTTAACTCAAGAGAAGATGACATCTAACCACAGTTAACTGGTTAGATGTCAAGCAGTTAACAAAGTAAAGCTAGCAGCTAATCTCAGTCAAACGGAAGGCTAGCCGCTAACTGGAGTCCAGTTAGCGGCTAATATAAATCAAGCTAGCAGCTTGTTTAGCTAATAACTTTATGGAATAAAGAGTATTTAAGAGAAACCTTTAGCCATGTAAAACTTCAACAGCAACTCAAACAGTGTTTGCAGTATTTTTACATTTTATCACTATTACATATACTCAGTGAAATACAAATGATCGAAAGGGTCAAAGACAACATTAGAAAATAAGAAATATTCAAGGTTTTTTTTTTTTCCCATAATCCTTCCATGATAGTTTGTTATGCAGTTAAGATGTGTGGTGAAAACTGGTCAAACTGGACAAAATAAGACCCTAATAGCCAGAAATAAGAAAAACCATCTGTGACATTTGTGAATAGACACTAAAATGTCAGCATGTTTTACACCGTTGTAGTTTCCTCAAAAGTCAGCACCAAAATTCTGGTTTTCAGTGTTCATTTCATGCTTTGTCTGGAGTTTGATTTGATTCCTAGAGAAGTGATCAGAGCAGTTAACTCCCCACCAACTGGTTAGCTCCTGTGAGCAGACCAGCAGCAGAGGCCAGGTTATGTTCCAGTGCTGCTGGTAACATGGGTGGATGGTCGTGTCTAAAGTAGTTTCCTGAAGGAAACCAGCAGCCAGCCGAGCTGTTTTGTCAGGTTTAATGTGTCTGGTTTCAGCGCAGAGGGTGAAAGGAGGAGGTTGGACATGAGCGGAGACAGACAGGTAACAATAAGCCAGAGAGAGAACAGAGGGAGGTCAGGTCAGATCCCCTCCATCCCTCTGGCTAATGTCAGGGCCAGTTACAGTATATTAAAGATATACAAACACACACACTGTGTGTGTAACAGCCCGAGGCGAATGCATTCACCTTCCTGGAGTAAAATATTAAAGTGCGGAGGCTGAGCAGAGAGGATCCAGCCTGAAATGTGAACTATGACAGGAAATCAGCACCAAGCTGGAGACAGAAAAACAATGGATTCCTTTATATTTAACACCACTAGTTTCCCTCTGAGGAATAACAGCATTACAGCTGCTATGGAGGTTTCAGTTGGGTTGTTATTAAATTTACATAAAGAAGTGATCAGACTTCAGCCAATTTCACACCTTAAAGAGCAGAAAAATCCACTTAAACTGGTGATTTTGTAAAAATAGAAGCTATTTTAGAAGTTTTTTTTTGCTTGTTTTAAGAAGTTTGAGACAAAAGAATGTTTGCTCTCTGTTGCATCATCCTACAGTTTAACAAGGAACGGACGAGACAAACTGCTGGAGCTCTGAAAACTAAACGCTTTCCCTTTTTATGGGATGTGATCTGCATCAAGTGAGGATGAGGGGATGAAGTTGTTTCTGCTCAGAAGCTTCGCTGTTCCTTGAACTTCTCTCCTCTGGACAGAGATCTTCATGCTGTCGCTTTACCCCAAGGTCACCGCATGTAAACTCAAAAACGTCAAATATTGTTGAAAAATATCAACACTGGAAGCTCATGGTGTCACATTCTAATCAGCTGATTGACACCAAACACCTGCTGAGGTTTCCTAAGCCTCTAACAGCAAAATACACCAAAAAGACCCACACTTATGGCACTCTGTTTCTTTAAAATAAAAATAGAGTGAGTGAAATAATTATACATATTTTTTAAATTAATTATTTCATCAAAATTATATTTAGTGATGTAATTTCATCATTTAAAATGAATTACATTTTTTTTAATGAAAAAAAAAAAATTATGTTATGATATACATATTTATTTATTTTTATTATATTTTATTGTTATTTAAATTTTTGATATTTTATATTACTTAATTGTGTCTACTTAATCTTGTATTTTATTATTAGTTTAGATTTTGTCCCTTTTTTTATTTATTAGTAATATTATATTAATATTTTTATTATTACTAATTAATTTTTGTCCCCTATTGGCCATTTCAGGACCTCCCAGTTGGTGTCTCATGAACCTCTCTGGGGGTCCCAACTCCCACTTTGGGAACCCCTGCCCAGTCTGGGTCAGGAGGACACAATCATGGCGACGACTACTGGGTGGACACATGTCCAGAAGACAGTCATTGATGCCCTCCACAAGCAGGAGAAGCTCAAAGAGTGCAGTATTCAAACATATCCATAAGAAAGTTGAGTGGAAGGAAAAAGTGCCGAATGCAACAGGGATACCGAGAATTTCATGTGTAATCCATTGAAGAATCTGTGGAGCTTCACCAGGAGTGGACTGAGCCAACAAGTGTCTGGGCTGGGCTGAGGAAAACCAGAACTGGACTGTTGCTCAGAGGTCCAAAGTTCTCTTTCAGATGAAGGTAAAGTTTAAAAATCAAGAGTGGAGAGACCAGAATCCACATAGCTGGAGGTCCAGAGTGAATGTTCTACAGTCAGTGATGATCTGGGTTGCCATGTCCTCTGCGGGTTCTGGTCCACTGACCAGTGACCTGAAGGCTCCTATCGCCTCCATGCGGCGTTGCACTGATGCAGGAATTCATGCAAAAGGAGCCCAGACCCAGAATTGAGAGATTTCTGTTTAAAATATAATTTTAATTGATCAGATGTAATATATGGTGGCTGAGAAGTGCAAACGTGCAGCAACAGCCAAACGAGGTGTCAACACATGAATGATGCAAACTCCAAAACAAACAAAAAACACAAATGCAACAGAAAAAATGCTGCAACCACAGGAAATAGAAGGAAAAAACCTACAATCAACAAGACAACTGCATCCATAGGGCATAGGAGCAAGGGGGAAACGCTGCAATTATAGTAAAAACAACAGCAAGTATGGCACGCTGCAAACTCGCCCCACAAAACAGAAGTCCTCCAGACCACTAGGGGAGCCAGACCTTCAGTAAAGACTGGATGTCTAGAAAGAAGTTGGAGGAGAGGAAAAAAGAAAAGGCACATTATACTTTATGTTTTGTACAATATTTTAAAACATCAGGATATTTATGTAGGTAATATTACCGACTCCAGACTCCCCCTAGTGGTCCGGAGGACTTCTGTTTTGTGGAGCAAGCTTGCAGTGTTCATATTTGCAGCTGTTTTTGCTGTATTTCCTGTGGTTTGCAGCGTTCTTCGTTTGCATTTGTTTTGTTGACTGAAGGTTTTCGCTTCTATTTTCTGTGATTGAAACATTCTTTTTGTTTATTTGTTTGTTTTTTGCAGTGTGTTTCTGTTGCTTTTGTGTTCGCCACCTGTCAGCCAGCTGTAGTAACACTCTGATTTTCTGAGACACTGAATTTGGGGTTTTCATTCTCTGGAATCCAGATCAACAGAATTACAAGAAAATAAAGGCTGGAAATATTTGATTCTATATATATATATATATATATATATAGATTCTATATATATATATATATATATATATATATTCTATAGATATATATATAATATATATATATATAATATATATATATATATATATATATATATATATATATATGTATATATATATATATATATATATATAGCTACATTCCAGTCCGATCCTAGTTATCAAACAGTGCATTAAGCTCAATTAATTATTCAAGTAGTCAACAAGTTTCAAAGGAAACCCCAGCAGAGCATCGAGTCGTTGACCTGCAGCGTTCAGTCCTCCTGGCCAGCAGGGGGGCGGACTGGCATGGCGTTGTGTTGTTGACTTTACAAGCAATCCCTCTACCGAGTATGAATGTAGCGACAGTGGAAAGGAAAAACTCCCCTTTAACAGGAAGAAACCTCCAGCAGAACCAGAACCTGGCTCAGTACCATCGGCCCATCTGCCACGACCGACTGGAGGTTGAGAAGACGGAGCAGAGACACAAGAAGAACATTTGGAATGTATTAAAACTAACAAAAAAAAAAAAAAACTCTCCCAAAAAGATTTTGGCTCATATCAGACCAGGGCATGAATAGTTAGAACCTTAGGCCTCAGATTTTCATGGTGGGGGGGGGTAGAATAATTTTGTGTATTAAAGAGTTTAAAGGCACCCAGCAGGGGGCGCTACTCACTGGACTGTGGCAACATGGAGGTGTAAACCTTTGGGTCGATGGTCCCCATCGGTGGTGGCAGCAGCGGGTTGGTGAAGCTCCGCAGCGGGTGGGTTGGCCGCACGCAGGCCGTCGGGATGGTCCGATTGCCCCCCGCCTGGGCGTCTTCTGAGGAACCGAGCAGGCGGGGCCCCGGGAGACGGGGCCAAGCTCCGAAGGCGGGGGACAGCGCGCAGCAGACCAGAACCGGGAGGAGGGGAGCGGCGGCTGGGGTGGAGGCTGCTGCTGGAGCAGAGGGGTGGTGGAGGAGTCCGAGGGCATCGCTGGGAGGGAACAGAACGGTGGGGGGAGGGGGGGTAAGTCGCAGCAGAGAGGGGGGAGAAAAAAGCGTCCAATAGTCTGAATCTCAGAGACATTTGTAAGCGTTAGCGCTCACTGAGAACAAATGAAAGGAGAAAACTCTGCGCTCTGGTTCTCTGTCTGAGTCCGGTAGCTTTGATGCAGCTGAAAGCGACTGAAGTAAAACAGAAGAATCTGACACTGCCTGCACGCACCGTGGGCGGACCTCATGGTTATGGCACCGCGAAGCTATTTCTGCCCTTAGAAACGTGAGAAGAAACTTTCATAACAGCACAACACCGGACCTTCTGACAGCATGTACTTCAAAGAGAATACTTGCTGTTTGAAAGCACAACCAGACAAAGTTCACACCAAAGTGGGCGGAGCCAAGATGCAGAGAGGGGCGTGGCCAGGTGTGGGATGAGTGGAGGGAAGTGGCCTGCGGTCAGGACTGCTGCCTCCTGGGGGCCGGTCGCTGCAGGGACCTGGCCCGTGCTAATTTCTGGCAGGATAATCTGGTTTTTGGGGATTCCTTACCTGGAAATTAAAACTGAACTCCTCTGGGATCATTTAGATCCGAGCATGTTCTCATGAAGCCATTTTTAATTCAGTTTAGCGGTTACGTGTAATATTTTGTAACATTTTGTGTGATCTTTTCTGTTTTTGTTATAAATGAACTAATTTATTACTGGCCACCTGTCCCTGTTATGGTGTCGATCAATGGTGTCTCTGTGCAGCCGAGAAACCTTTCTGCTGATTTCTCCACTACAGTAAAACACATTTCACTTAAAAAGCTGAGTTTTGTTTTTTTTGAAGGTATTATTAAAAAGTATTTTACGGCTGAATGTTATTGTGCTTTGAGGGTCTCTCTCGAATGAAAGCTGATGAGAGAGATCACACATAATGAAAGCCAATAAATACAGAGGAGGTGACTGATCTGATCTGCATCCACTCCACCTTCCATTAGCACTTTCCTCTCACCATGTGTCCCCCCACCCCTCCGCTGCGATGACAGCCAACCTCCATTAAGGCAGAGATGGAGGTTCTGCACATTTACTCACAAGCAAAAGCTCCTGGTTGACCTTTGTGACTCCTCATCGCAGCGAGCAACAGGGTTTGTTGTTCAACAACGTAAAAAGTTTCTAATTCTGAGTTTATTCAGTAATTAAGAGTTTGATCGGAAGATTGTGTCAGAGCCTCGCAGCCGGGCCGACCGTCTAGCTTTAAAGCTTCCCTCATTACCCGTTTTGTCTCAGTTTCTTATTATGTCTTCCTCGCTCCATCATTAGCTGTCCCACCCCCGTACGCTCGCCTTAATTGTGTGCTTTGCCAGCAGCAATCAGCCCTCCCGGGCTGTCGGGCGATTCAGTGACTGAAGCCTCTCCTCCTCTCTCCGCCGTTGTTAACTCACTGACACAAGCCAAGCAGGAATTAATCAATTACTGAATTACTGCTCCCAACCACGTCGTTAGGCATTTAGTTTGGCAGGAAAATGGGGATTAACTGCAAAAAAGTAGGGGAACGGGAACAGGCCAGAGGGAGGTGGAAAGCTGTTCATTGTTGTTTCTAATATTAGGAGGCTTCTTTAGCATGATTAATAAGAAACGGACAAATCTGACCTGGAAACGGCTTTTCTCTTCACCAAAACACCAACATAAATAAACGTCTTCAGAATCCCGCTGGAGAACAAACCTTTGCCAGCAGAGCGACGAGGCTTCGCTCTGTGAATACCGTCCTCATCCCTGACTGTTTTGTTGGAATTTTAAGGAATAGAGGCCGAAGCACCACAACTCCATGTAACGCAGATTTGTAAGAATAATGCAGGCATAAACAATCCATCGTGTTATCCTCAGCAGAAACACCGAATCTCACCAAGTATTTCTGCTCCAGTTTCTACTGCAAACATCTTGAATATACTTGAAATAAGACAAGCAGATATAAGAGCTGGTTTTAAGGCAATAATTCCTTAATATTGATGAAAAAGTTGTAGTTATAAATGAAATAATCTGCCAGTGGAACAAGACATTTTTCCCATATTATAAGTTAAAATATCTTGTTCCACTGGCGGATTATTTCATTTATAACTGGAACTTTTTAATCAATATTAAGGAATTATTGACTTAAAACCAGCTGCTATATCTGGTGCAAAGGTCCTTGTTAGTTTTGTCTCATTTCAAGTGTACTGAAGATATTTGCACGAGAAACTAGACCAGAAACACTTGCCTGGTTCACACTGTAAGATCATCTCCTTCTGACAACCTCCAATTTTATGATTTTTTTAATTTTTTTTTTTATTTTATTTTAAAGTTTTTAATGAAAAAACCTCAGCTAAACACCGACAACATGCTCATCTCTCATAACCAAAACTAAAACCCACACAACACACTAGTGTCAGCTTCTTCGTCAAACTCAGTGTTCCCGTTGTTGTGGCTCATACATGCACGATGCATGCATGCATGCATCGTACGCTTTTAACACTCCCTTCATCTTTCCCAGCCTGTGTCTGAAAACACTCTGGCTGCTCTTCTTCCCGCCATCAGCGACCTGAGGCAGGTGTTCCACTATTTCTGTATCCTTGTCATAGTCCTTTCACGTATTTCAATGCACTAACTGTTTTACTGCTGTTTTAAACATCAGCTCAAAACTACACAGAACACCGAAGAGAGATTAATGGTGCTGAGAGAAGCCCCCTTTAAATTTGCTTCGAGTCCAAGGTCAGTATCTACCTCCGGTGGTTCGCAGCTCCTTCACATTTTTGTATTTCTTACAAACCTCAATGTAAAACAAAGTCGCATTTTGTGCCAAACAATGAAGAAGGGATTGAGAGGAAAACAGAACCACCAATGACTCAAGTAAACGACACCGATAATGTGTTCACAGGATGTGTAACTGTTAGGAGATGGTCCATAAGCCCTCAAAGGGTCAGTTGTGGCAGAATGTATTGATAAAACTGCCCATTAAGTATTCAGTGAATACTTCTCAATTAAATAATTTTGAACACCCTTTCATATTGATGCAGTTTGGCTCTAAACAAACTCAAACTGATTTGATTTGTTTGAGGCACACAACTGTCATTTTGAAGGTGCGGTTTTGGCCTGCAGGCCTTGAGTTTGACCCATCTACTCTAAGGCTATAACAACACAGATTTTAATCTTTGTGATGCCACACAAACATTTTCAAAACTGGCCTTCAGTGCTGTTTTCACCTCGGTCACGGTTGCTTTAAGTGGACAGTTTCCTCTAGACGAGAAGTATCGTTTGATCGGGTCACGAGATCTCGTTACAACCCCGGTCCTTCCCTACAGAGGAGAAGAGGTAGCGTTTCAGTACCTGGTGCGTATCCTCTGTCCACAGTCAGACTGGGGAATGGCATCGGCCGAAGGCTGAACTTGTTGTGTGTGAAGCCACAGGATGGTGAAGGCAGAATCCCAGGATACTGAGAGGACTCCAGCGTAGGAACCGGGATGGCGCTGACCACAGCTGAAACAGACACAGTCAGACTTTATTAGCCAAGACTGCAGAAGCCCAAACGGGTCCAGCATCAGCAACCCTGTAGAAGCGTGGAGCCCACAACCCCAGACAGGAAGCCACACAGGTACAAGGTTAAGGGAGCAGGCTATTTTGGTCATTTAGGGCAGCAAAACTTTGGCTTTCAGTCCAACTACCAAGCACGTTGGTGTTACTTTCCATCAGAATATATCCTTTAAACCTTATCTGAAACATCTTTTACCATCTCCCTTTAGTCCCAAGTTTTAAAGGTGGAATTAGAAACATCGAATCAAAGAGACACAAAAAGACAATTTTAGATACAAACCCAAGTTTGTTGATCAAACTAATTTTTAAAAGGAGACTTTCATTATCATGAGAGCTTCCTCTCAACTCATCCAAAAGTCTCTTTAACCTCATCTGAAGAAATATCTTGTTCCATCAAGTCAAGAATAACCAGTGATGGGCACTGCTAACTAAAAAGTTAGCTGCAATAATGCTAAAGTGCACCACCAACACTGTATTTAGTGGAAGCTAATGCTAAAGCGCTAACTTCAAATTATATCTGCCCTTGAAAGACTACAACCCTCGAGATACTGTATTTATCTTTATATCTTTTTCTCTTTTGTTCCTGTACGCTTCTTGTTTTAAATAAAGTTATTGGGGGAAAAAAGAGAGAGAGGGAACGTGAGAAGAGGAAACAGAACTGCTCCGTGAACAGTCTTCAACCCCTTCAAAATAAGAGCATGAATATAAATGTCTAACTTGGAAAGTTCATAAGTCGAAAACCAAACCTTCAACACAGTTGTCAAACTTTAATCAAAACAGCCACGTAAATTAGTGCTTTAGGGTTCATCCAGAAAAAATAATTCAGAGCTAATAATTCAGAAGCTAAGTGCGCTAAACATTTTCAAAGTTAGCAAAAACACTACACCAAATATTAGCTCCGGTATTAGCGGATTAGCAAATGAGACTAATAACTGCTAAAGTTCAAATTACTCAAATTACTATTCATCAGCTACCCTGGTCAGTTTTAGTCATGGTCTAATCCCTTTAAAATGAAATGGTTTAGTTTAAAATCATCACACTTCATTGTTTTCTAGGGGTGCAGGCATGTTGTAGGGCTCAAGGAAGCAGCACCAGCTTGATTTAAATCAATATTTATCCAACAGCTTCTATGTTATTATTAATGGAGTCCCACAGGGCTTAATGCTCGGGGTCGTTCTCTTTACTATTTGGCTCCAAGTCGTAAAATATTGACTGCATGAGATACATTTCATAAGCTAAAGAGTATTTTATCAAAAGTTGAAATAATCCTGTCTTGTGACGATGCTGTCGGCTCTGACGAACTTTAAATCCAATCCATAGACAGCAGCATCTGTTATTACGTCCGTAAACAGAGCGCTGCTGTGTGACGTCACGTTCTTCTTTTGCGCATGCGGGTCGCTTTGGGTCATAATCGTTCACACAGAAGTCTCATTGCGGTCGCATTTAATTAGTAGAATGAACGACCACGCTAAAAAATTCGGATTTCAGCAAATATCGGAATTGAGCATATTTCTCCAATTATAGCGTCTCTGTATAATGGAACCACTAACATTTAAACCCATCCTGCAGAAGCCTTGTCTTTTCTTGGTCTCTGGTGGTTCCTAAAGTATCTCCGAGGCAGATCTTTGAGTTACAGCTCCCAGTGTTTAGGTCAGCAGGTGAAAACTTTCAGGCTTGAAACTTTAAAACTTATTGAAAAGGCTGCTTGGGTCATCCTGACCTAGTTTTACTGCCTGCAGGATGTTTTACGATTGCACCGAGAAGTCTTTCACCCTGCAGATTTCCTTCATGCACCACTCTGCTAGAGTTTCTGAGGAGTTTCTCTCTTTTAGCTGATTTTGGCAGCAGAAAGCTCCACTTTGTTTGTCCTCTGGCTTAATTTGCAGCTATAAAACAAAACCACAATCAAAGCAGAGAGACGCATTAAGCTTTAAACATCCTCCATTACCAACCGGGAAAGAGAATTGCGATAAAATAGCTGCAGATCCGGTTTCCACTGCTGCACCAGAGGTGAGCCTGGTGTGTTGGAGGTGCAGAGAGCGGCTCCTAACCTGAGAGGAGGAGGAGGAGGAGTGGAGGAAGGCAGACAGAGTTCATACTGTGACCTTGAGAGGAAACTGCAGGGAGGCGAGCTCAGTGAGACTGATTACACACCGCCTCAGGTCTACAGCACACAGAGAAAAATCACCGCATGGCTCCTCGGGCCTGTTTGGAAGATAAGGAGCTCCCCCCAGTTCCTATTATTGTCTGAAGGGTGCACGTATATATTTCCTTTTGTCTTTTCTAAAACGCATCCAGTCAAATGAGTGAGGCTGAGCTTAGTGTTGCCTCTCAGTAATCCTTCATGTTTGATTAAAAAACTCCCACACACTCGCTCTTTGTTCAGGAGGCGCTGAAGGTAAAAGACAAAAAAGGTTTCTAATGTGTTCCTGCGAAGCTTCCTTTAACATGGAGGGAAAAAAAACATTTTTAACGCACGACTGCAAATAAATCTGTTTTTATTTCTACATCTGTGGGACTTCAGCTCCTCTCTGCTGGGGAAAAAGTTGTTTTCTGTCAGTTTGCAACAATTCAGTGTGTATCCATCAGTGGTGGGGAGGGATGGGAATTGATAAGAATTCATCGATATCATTTATCGATCTCATTTATCGATTCTCATGGAGTTAGGAAATAACTCTTTAGCTGAAAACATGCACCAAGTTGTATTTGGTTCAAAACTAAATGAAAGCTGGCTGTAAACAATAAGAATCTCTGTCAAATGAACATTTTAGCATGAAATGCAACTTTCTGCACATCAGCAGCTTTGTGCAGACGGATCTGCATGTTGCCTTTTCAGGAAGGATCTTTCAAGACTTAAAGGCTGTTTTCAAAAGATGCTTCTAATCTGAAAACGAGCCTCATCGGAACCCATAATCTGAGTTATTGAACATGATGGAGATCCTTCATACAGCATGGCGCTAACATTAGCACAATAGCCAGGACCCTGGAGGAGTTGTAACGTTACCTGGGACTTTTACCGCTCAAAGCTCCGCCCCCCTCCAGAGCCACCGCCGTCGCTAAGCAACGTCTCAAACCCTCTACCTTCGTGCCAATCAGCGGTTTGAGGATGTTGGAGGTATTTCCTCCTTTTATCGTGATTAAAGCTCTGCACATGGAGCAGCCGGCCCTGGTATCGTCTTTTCTTGGGAAACCTAACCAGACTTGGAGGCGCTTCTGCTGCGACGCCATCTTGGATATTTTCTAAATCCAAATACGGAGCGTCTGCAGTACGTCATCACGCAAACACGTCACATGTTACTGGAAGCGACCAGCAGCACCGTTAAGCAGGCAGGTTAATGATTCCAAGGGACTGAACTACTGAGAACCGGTTCTCTACAAGTCCCATCCCGAGTGGTGGGAACACTCCACTAATGTGCTAAGTTACTGAATTTAATAAATTGTAACACAACGATTTCATTCTAAATGGGATTAGACACATCTACAACTGACCAAGGTAGCCGTCTTTTGGGGGGTCAGAACTTTAGCAGTCAGTCTTCTTTTTCATTATTTTGAGTGGTGGGGACATTTCCGCTAATCTGCAATAGCGATGATGGCGGAGCTAATTTTCCATTTGTGACTTTTGCTAACTTCAGTAACATTTAGCGCACTTAGCTTCCTCTAAACCAATTTTTCCAGATAAATTCTAAAGTGTAAATTTGCTTGCCTGTTTTGTAAACTTTCCGTTGAATAAAGTTCAACGTCTGTGTTGAAGTTTTGGTTACTGGCTGTTAAGATTCTTCAGGTAGTTAGACGTTTATATTTATGGTTTTATTTTGAAGGGAGTGAAGACTATTTACACAACAGTTCCGTTTCTTCTCCTCACGTTCTCGCTCTGTCTCTTTTTTTCCCCCCAATAGCTTTATTTCAAAAACAGGAACATACAGGAGCAAAATAAATCATGGATAGTAAAGAACAAGATATAAACATAAACACAATATTTAAGGGCATTAAATAACATGTAAATTATAATAGTTGAATTTTAAATTGGTTCTTAAGGGTTGTAGTCTTTCAGGGGCAGATAAAATTTGAATTGAAGTTAGCACTTTAGCATCTACTTAGATTAAACTAAGTACAATGTTGGTTTAGCGCTTTACCATAGCTTCTGCTAAATATTGTGTTAGTATTGCACTTTAGCATTAGCTTCCTCTAAGTACAATGTTGGTATAGCGAATTAACATTAGCTTCTGCTAAATATGATGTTGGTTTAGAGCATTAGCTTCTGCTAAATGCCGTGTCAGCATAGCGTTTTAGCATTAGCTTCTGGTAAATACGATGTCGGTATAGCGCTTTAGCATTAGCTTCTGCTAAATATGATGTTGGTTTAGCACATTAGCTTCTGCTAATGCCGTGTTAGCATAGCACTTTAGCATTACCTTCCCTTAATTACTATGTTGATGTAGTGCTTTAGCGATAGCAGAACCAATGTTTGTGATTACTGAATTACGCTCCGCACTGCTAACTTTTTGGTTAGCTTCGACCACGACTGATATCTATAATGTATATTTAACTTTATGTGATGGAATTTAAATTATTTCTTTAAACCTTTTAAAAATCCAACTGTTTTTGTCTGACTTCATCTCTCATCTGTTCCAGCTTAGCTTCAGTTCATTAAGCTTTGCAGACTTTTGTCTCTGAAGGTCCCGCTACGGCTTTTCATCAGACAGAGGTTTGAACTTTGACGAGGCCATTAAAACTTTGGATTTCCCACCGTGTGACAGTTGGTATGAGGTTTCTGTGCTGATCTGCAGCGGTCGAACACGTCTACATGTCTCATCAGTTTAAAGGACATAGTCCCAGAAGTCTTGTGGTTCTGTTGTGTTTTTGGTTTCATGGTGAGTCTCCAGAGGCGAACGCAGTGTTGGCTTTTCAAACTCAAAATGATCCTAAAATGATCCATTAAGGGTTTTAGAGAGATTAGTTCCCTTGATGAATAAAATCATAATTTGAAAGCAGCTGTAAGCTTTTCTTTGTCTATTAGTTTTATGATCTGATGTAGAAAACCAGAGGCAGTAACCTCAACGCTGGGCTGATAAAAAATAAAATCACTGATAAATTCTTCAGGTTCTGCAGAGATTTCTGTTTCAGTTTCAGCCTTTTTGTTTCCACTGGACGTCTCTCCCTCGACTCCCTGATCTCCACACCTGCTTTGGGTCTCGTTTTCTTTGCTTTGCTCAGGAAGATTCATGTTTTAATAAAGAAAAAAACTGCAGGTCAGGAAATCCTGGAAAAGTTGATGGAAGGAAGACAACAGAAACAGGAGAACAGAACTTCCTCTCTGTTGTTGCTTTTTGCAACAATCCTGCTTGGTTTGGTTTTCTAACGCTCCATCATCTCCATTTTCTGCTCATTGGTTATTTCCTGCATGCTTCCACCCCTCCCCAACACGGATAAACCTGTAGCTTCCTGCTCCAGATCCATCAATATTCCCAATCAATACCCGTATCGATCAGCCCGCCTCATCTCTGGTCATCTGGCTGCTGTAATCAAACTCTGCTTCTCTTAAGATGATCACAGCACAAATGGACACAAATTAAATCTGCTGATCAGATCCTGGCGGTTATCAATACCTCCCGATCGATGCTGCGATCGATCGGGCTGAACAGAATGAAATGTTATTAACATCTTCCCTTCTCTCAGAGCCGGACCCCCGCATCTGATGGCCTGCGCCTGACCTGAAGCACTCTGAATCGCTGCAGCTGCAGGGAAGTTCCTCAGGAAGGAGCGCATGAAAGGAGAAATGAGATTCCTGCCAGCAAAACTTGTTCCCTGACATAGAGGGGTGTAGCGGTCCTGTCGGTGCACATCTTCAGCAGCCGAAACACGTTAAGTTCACTCTGAGGACGAGATGAACTGTGCAGCGATTAGAGCGCTTCATCCTCTCTGCAGCCTGCGGGAGGCAACTCTCTGGTTCTAAGAGCCGTTTGAGATTTAAAAACCCTTTGCATCTTCCACAAGTGACGACCGAAATGTGTTTTACCCACAAGCAGCTGCTGATCATCATCAGTGTGAGCCCCTGTAAACAAGGCCAGGGTGGGAAGACCTCAGCAATCACCTCAGACACGAAGGGTGCCCCACAACCTGGGAGGGGTCAGGGTATGGGGCTAAATTAGGGCCATAAAGTTGGTTCCAAAAATAATTTTGAAACTGAAAAAAAAAAACCCCATCGAATCTCAAAAGTGGTTTTGAACTTTTTTTTTTTTTTCAGTTTCAAAATTATTTTTCAGTTTAAAATCTTTTTTTTTTTTTTTTTTTATTTCAAATTTGTTTTTCAGTTTCAGTTATTTAATTATTTTTTAATTATTTTTCAGCTTCAAAATTATTTTTCAGTTTAAAAACTTTATCATTTTTAATATTATGTTTCATTTTAAAATTTTTTTCTGTTTTAAATCTCTTTGGAGATTCAAACCTTTTTTTTTGCATTTTAAAAATAATTTTTAGTTTTAAAATTATTTTTTCATTTTGAAGTGTTTTATTGTAAAATCTTTTTCTTGTCATTTTTCAAAATTCTTTTTCAGTTTAATTTTTTTCACTTTCAAATCTTTTTTTCTATTTGTCAAAATTACATTTTTTTCAAAAATAATTGTCAGTTTCACTTTTTTTCAGTTTCTAAAAGTGTGTGTGGGTGGTTTAACAAACCTTATGGCCCTAATTTAGCTCCATATAAAAGGTCAGCTCCAATCTACCTGAAGTCCATCGTTCTTCAAAGAGGAAAACATCTTCGCTGCCAACCTTCCCAGGAGCGGGCGTCCCAGCAGATTCAGCCTGAGGTCAGAGGTCAGAGCGTGAAGCTCAGAGATGACCGGAAACCCCAGAGCCTCAGTTAGCAGGTTAAAGGTCGTAACCCTGAACCATTACGTTGCTTGGAAGGGTTGAAGGAGAAAGCCTCTTCTCTCTAGAAACAAGATGGCGGCAGGTCCTCTGGACAGAGGAGACCAGAGTGGAGATGTTGGACCAGATGGAGGAAACCAGACGCCTCATACCAGCTGTCAGACACGGTGGTGGAGGCATGATCATTTGGATCTTCCCATGGACCAAACCCTGTACCTCCCACAGTTATGGTTCTGAGAGAAAAATGCAAAACTATCCTCCAAACATTTGATGAAGAAGAAAACTCAGACGTTCAAGCAGGTTTGGCTCAAAAATAAAATATAAACAACCGAACTGTGTGTGCGGGGGGGGTTCCCTGTGACCCACATATCACACACTCATATCTATGTGTGTGTGTGTGTGTGGGGGGGTGCTCTTCACATTATAAGGCTCACGCTGACTCCCTCTCTGCAGAGGCCACCCTCCCACGGCTGTAACCTGATTGTTCATGTTCAGTTCGGTGGCTTCTGTTTGTCACGCTGCTGTAAACAACAACAACAACAAGGTAGAAGATGAGAAGAGAAAGAAACCCTAAAAGACTCGCAGGCAGCCTGAGAGCCGGATAATTACTCTGAGAAGCTGGGAACGCACAGAAACACACCGCACGCAGGCAGAGAGGAGGCTGTAATTAGACGCTGTGCTTCGGCACAAACCAGATCTGCTTCACACCGCGACTCTGAAGATGTTCGACATCTTCGGCTCGGTGGGGAATTAAAGCAGCTTTACACAGAAACCAGAGAAATGTGGCAGGAGAAGGAGAGATGTTACCGTGGAGGTAAAACAGGAACAGGAGGCCTGATGTTGGATTAAAAGGCTTCTGAGCATCTTCATTAACCAGCTGTTAGCCTCATGTTTCATTTATTTATTCTATTTATTACAAACAAGGCCAGACGGTGGGCAATCACTGCTGCGTTAATACATTAATGCTGAAAAGATGGAGCTGCTCCTCCTCCTCCCTGAGCTGCGATTGGTCTAAAGAAATGCTCCGCCCCGACCTGAAACAACCAATCAGAGCCAGGAGGAGGGGCTTAGCGCTGCCAATCACCCTCGTGTTCGCGCTGCTAAATGTGCTGATGGTGGAGAAACAGCTCACCGTTCCAGGAAAACTGTTTATCCGCTGTCGTGGTGGCCATGCTAGCTAGCCTTAGCATTAGCATCAGGCTATGTTGTGGTGAACCAGCTGCACCGTAGCAGAGAGCAGGGGGAGTGTGTGAGCGGCGCGTACATGAGGGTGATTGGCAGTGCTAAGCCCGGCCTCCTGGCTCTGATTGGTTGTTTCTGACTGACTGGTGGATTTCTGCAGTTAGTACTGGGAGCACTGGGAGAAGGCGGAGGAGCTGGATTTTTTTTTCATAGATTATCTGTCTTATATTATTCGGTCACAACATAATGATAATTTTAACATATGTAAAAAAAAACAACATATTTTTCATAAAAGTTATATACTGGAGCTTTAAGATTTAAAACTAACAATTAGGCGTCTCATACATAATCCGCTGTGGGCAGATCAATCCAAAATATTGATAATAAATCAGTATCAGTATCAGATCGATGCTAGCGTGGTCAGATTGATACCTTAGTTTCAGACTGCTGCTTCAGATTTTCTTCTGTGTTTGTATTGCAGTTTCTCTCTACCTCAACTCTACCTAAAAAAAGAGGTGAGCAAAACGCCTGGGTGGACCGAGCTCCATATTCGAGACCAGCTCCTCCTTGGAGCTGCAGTTTCTAAGCTTCTGAGCTTCCGCCTCAGAGCCTTCCTCCCCTGCAACCTCCCCACTCAGCTCACTCTCAGCTCTTTCAGACGAGCCAGCAGCAATTAGCAAACACCTGGTGGAACTGCGCATCTGCTGAGCTCATAATACAAGCTGCTTCTCAGTCAAACACTGATACTTGTAAATTTCCCCCCTGGGAATCTAGTGATGGAATTTTGATAAAATCGTTGTTAAAGGGTTAACAGAGGAGCGCTATTGAAATGACTCCCTGAAGGCGGAGTTTCAGAAAGAGCAGGACTTTCTTAAAGAGACAGAGGCCCAATTTCAAGGCGTTCAATTATGAAGTCAGATTTCTTTAAAGTCGTATTTGATATAAACAGCATTTTATAACAACTGAAGGTAACATAGTTACTGGATTGAGCTATAAAATGATTCTATGAGGCTGGACAACACACAGTACCGCCCCTTTAAGGAGATCACATAGATAAGATGGGGCTCGTCCATTTAGTACTTAAAAACTCATCTCTCTCCAAATCAGAGCTTTTATTAAAAAAAAACAAAAACAAATCAAATAATCATTTTTAAAGAAGGACTGGGGAATAAATTGATTTGATCAATTAATCAAATTTTCTGTGTTTGAAGATTTAATGTTTGGAAAATCCGTTTTTCCCTCAGCAGTGCACTCCTTGGGTTTCCACAGCTCAGAGAGATTCCAGCCCACCAAAGAACTGCCTCCTTCCTTCACAAGCACATCTTACAGCTTTTATTTATTTCGACTTTGAATTCAGATCACCTCACACAAGGAATCTCTGAAACAAAAGCCGGTTTTGTAAGATATTTTCTGCCATTTGTGTTTTTATTATTTCTTTTAAGGAAAAAAGCGAAGAGGAAAAAAAATCATTTCTAATCGGAAATCAGATTTGGTTTTAAGCCATATTGCCCATTACACATAACGTAGGCAGGAAGGGACCGTGAATGGACAGATGAATGTTCATCCATCCGACCGTCCATCCGTCCGACTATCCATCCGTCCATCCAGTTAAACATCCATCCATACCTCCGTCCATCCATCCATCCATCCAACCATCCATCTGTTCGTCATCCATCATCCGTCAGTCCAATCATCCATCCATCCATCCATCCATCCACCCAATCATCCATCTGTTCATTCATCCGTCCATCCCTCCATCCGTTTATCCATCCATCCGTCCACCCAATCATCCATCTGTTCATTCATCTGTCCATCCATCCGTCCCTCCGTCTGTTTATCCATCCATCCATCCATCCAATCATCTATGCGTACGTCCGTCCATCATCCATCCATCATCCACCCATCCATCTGTCCATCCATCCAATAATCCATCCATCTGTTCATCCATCCATCTGTCCATCCATCCAATCATCTACATTCATCCATCCATCCAATAATTCATACATACATACATCCATCCATCCATCCATCCAGGATGTTTCTGCCACTGAAGGATAAAACCAAACATGTTTTATGAATATGTTCTTCTTCTCTGTCCTTCATGTATATTTCATTGCTTTTATAGATTCTAAAATATTCCAGAGTTTTAATGAGAGCTGGTGGCGAGAGGAAGTTGTCTTTAATCAGCCTGGTATCGGAGCTTTTTATTCTCCTCTTAGTGGGAACAGAACAACATCCCAGTGGCTCAAACCAACAGCCAGACATGCTCTCGGTGTGGGAAGCATTTAAATCTGTCTTCTCCTCTTCAGGGTTGGAGCCGATCCTTCTCCAGCGCCTTCATGCCGCAGCAGCTCTAATGAGCCCAAACACACCTCAAAGCTTGGCGGAGAGCAGAGAGGAGCCGCCGCAGAGCGTTTCTGGAGCGTCGCAACGGGCTCTGCTGCGCCGTCAGATCCCGCTCCGATGACATGAGCTGACGGGTTTCAACTCACTTGCAGATTTCTCGCAGTTTAAGAGCTCTGAGCAACAAATTCACACGTTAAAGTGTGTTTTCTCAAAGTCAGCCGTTAGAAGAAACAGCAGCTCTGATCGGTGCGAGTCCACCTGTACTTACTGTCTTCAACAAGATGCTCCTATTGGGGATTTTAAAGAAAGGGAACAAAGACTTTTAGGACTCGGGTGTTCTCCCTTTTTGTCGTTCCCACAAGGGCGTCCATCATTACTTCATTTTGGCCCAAATTATCTTTTAATAAGCTCCCTGAAGGACGTGTGAAGTGCCGTACAGCAGAACATTAACTTCTGGCTCTTTTTTATTCCAGTCACTGACAGACTCGTGGTTCCAGGGCTGGAATTAATGCTGCTTCTTGGAATATGTAATAACTCAGCAGCATCAGAAAGGATCACCTCAGGAGTTTAACAGCAGTGGGGGGGGGGGAGAGAAGCTCGGTGGAGTTTAAAGAAATCCACTTGTGTTGAGCTGCCGGAGGTTCTGGATGGCTCGGCACAAAAGGACTCGGAACATCCCAAGATGCTTTAAAATAGCCTGAACTTTCCAGCGTCGCTTCAGCTTGTTAAAGTTTACAGAGATCCCTTAAAGTCCTACAGGTTGAAGCCGGACTTTGACTGGATCGGTACTTCTCAAATAGTGGGATGAGAAGCAGGAGGAATTTATTATTGTCTTTTTTCATGCCTGACTGTTCAACAAACCGGTCACTAGGTGGCAGCAGTGTTCAAACTGATCAACTGAAGCCAGTAGAAGAAGTGGCCTCCACAGGTACACTGGAGTACAGAGCTGACGGAGGAGGAGAGACGGAGAAGTTTGTGACACTTGCTGCGTTTCCATTAACCTTGAAATTGCGCAAATTGAAATTACAAAAGTAAATTCGCTTAATGAAAACACCATTTTCGAAAAAATTCTCCTTTTTTGATGTTGCCCCTAGGATGAGGTGGTTTTTTTTAGCCGTATTGAACTTGGTTTATTTTGCAAAACTGCAATGGAAACGCTTTTTTCGCATCACGAGTCACATGATCAACAACCGGATGTTGCCACTGGTGTGAACCATGAAGAAGACAACAACAGGAAGTAGTTGGAGGATCACGAGTGATTTTAATTTAATTTCATATTCAATGGAAACACCGCAATTGCGAAATTGTTGTTTTTTTTGAACATCAGCAGAAAATGAACAGAGATTTGTGCACCTTTGTAATGGAAATGCTGCTAGTGAAAAGAAAAACGGCAGCAGAGGCGAGTAAAGCTAGTATGACAGAGTATTAAAGTCAAAAACTTTTTTTAATTTATGAAAATAAAGTCATAACCTTACCAGAAGAAAGTCGTAAAATTGTGAGAAAAAAAGTCGTTTTAATGAGAGAAAAGCTTCAATAGAGCGACCCAGAGCTGACGTCAGCAGCTCTCCAAGTCCCTGGTTCTTTCTTTAAAACAGACTCTGTCATTTGCACAATATTTCAAAGTCCAGCTACTGATAATAATTTGATGCTGATGTGTTAAAAGATAAAGTACTTCCTTATTTGTTAAATCGATACCAAAGTATAACTTCACAAGATGCTCAGTAATCCTCATTTTAACACTGTTTCATGTTATATTTCTCAACAAATTACGAGTTTTTCTCATTTTATTCAGACTTTATTTTAGTAACATTCAGACTTTATTCTCATCACTAAAAACGTTTAGTTTGGCCCTACTCTTGTTCTTGTAAGCACACGACTTCAGCTTGCAGAAAAAGACCGGGAAATAAGACGAAGTCTCCACAGCCCTGTGGAGTTAACTGTGAATGTAAAATGCTATGCCCTTTCATTTCTTCTGATATGCTGAAATATAAGCAATAGTCTTGCAAATTCTGCACATTTATTTTTTAAAAAGCTATATACTTTTGGAAGAAGAATAAGCTGACAAGCAACCAATGTTCACAGTTTTAGCAAACTTTAACATGTTTAATCTGAGCAGTCTGGATTAAATGTTACCAACGGAGTTAATAAACTGAAGTTGGACTTAAAACAACGAAATGAGCTGCAGCAACTTAAAATGGAAGCAGCTGTAGCCTGTTTTATTGATCTGGTTGGATGACCAGGTGATGGGATGCAGAATGCTGGTTTGTAAGATAAATAAGTAGATATGATCAGATTCTCAACAGTATTTGGTGTAATGACAATCGATGACTGGTTCGAAGTCTGCAGAAAAAAGCCCCAATCACCACCCCTCCACCGCCATGCTTGACAGTTGGTATGAGGAGTTTGGTTTCCTCCGTCATGGTCCAACATCTCCACTTCGGTCTGATCAGTCCAGAGGACATTGTCCCAGAAGTCTGGTCCTTCATCCAGATGCAGCTTTATAACCTGCTACCATCTTGTTTCTAGAGATAAGAGGCTTTCTCCTTCCAAGCAGCCATTCTGGTTCACTGTCATGACCTTTAACCTGATAACTGAGGCCTTTATTTATTTAAACGTGTCCAATCTGGCAGTGTTGTCTTAGTGCCAAGGTGAAGCCCAACAGATTTACTTTCACAAGTGGAGCATTACAGCTTTCGCGATGATACTCCAATATATATATATAAAATAAAAAAAAAATTCCCTTCTCACCCTCCACGGGTGGTCTTTCTCAACCTCTGAGCTTGGGTCCTCTACCACAGGCCTGGGAGCTTGAGGGTTCTGCGTAGTGCCGAGAACTGCGCATTTCTGGACTGAGATGTCTGATGTTGTTCCTGGGATCTGTTTTAGCCACTGCTCCAGTTTGGGGGTGACTGCCCCGAGGGCCCCGATGACCACAGGCACCACTGTGGTCTTCACCTTCCAGGCCTTCTCCAGTTCCTCTCTGAGGCCCTGGTATTTCTCCAGTTTCTCGTGTTCCTTTTTCCTGATGTTGCAATCGCTTGGTATTGCTACATCCACCACAACGGCTTTCCTCTGTTGTTTATCCACCACCACGATGTCCGGTTGGTTCGCCATTACCATTTTGTCTGTCTGGATCTGGAAGTCCCACAGGATCTTAGCTCGGTCATTCTCCACCACCTTTGGGGGTGTGCCCCACTTTGATCTCGGGGCTTCCAGTCCATATCCTGCACAGATGTTTCTGTACACTATGCCCGCCACTTGGTTATGACGTTCCATGTACGCTTTCCCTGCCAGCATCTTGCACCCTGCTGTTATGTGTTGGACTGTCTCAGGGGCCTCCTTGCACAATCTACACCTTGGATCTTGTCTGGTGTGGTAGATCTGAGCCTCTATTGCTCTGGTGTTTAGGGCCTGTTCCTGTGCAGCCAGGATGAGTGCCTCTGTGCTGTCCTTGAGTCCAGCTTTTTCCAGCCATTGGTAGGATTTCCTGATATCAGCCACTTCAGTTATTTGTCGGTGGTACATCCCATGTAGGGGCTTATCCTCCCATGATGGTTCCTCCAGCACCTCATCCTCTGGTCCCCATTGTTTGAGACATTCGCTGAGCACATTGTCGGTTGAGGCTTTGACCTTGATGTATTTATGGATCTTGGATGTTTCATCCTGGACAGTGGCTCTCACACTCGCTAGTCCTCTGCCTCCGTCCTTACGGCTCGCGTATAGTCTCAGGATGCTGGATTTAGGGTGGAACCCTCCATGCATGGTTAGTAGTTTCCGAGTTTTAACATCCATGGTCTTTATCTCTTCCTTTGGCCAGCTTATTATTCCTGCAGGGTATCTGATTACTGGCAAGGCATAGCTGTTTATCGCACGGATCTTGTTCTTGCCATTGAGCTGGCTTCTCAGGACTTGCCTTACTCGTTGGAGGTATTTGGCTGTGGCTCCTTTCCTTGTGACCTCATCGAGGCTGCCATTTGCTTGTGGTATTCCCAGGTACTTGTAACTGTCCTCAGTGTCTGCTATTGTTCCCTCTGGGAGTGAGACCCCTTCTGTGTGGATGACCTTCACTCTCTGTGTAACCATCCGACCACACTTCTCTAGTCCGAATGACATCCCAATGTCAGTGCTCTAGATCCTGGTGGTGTGGATCAGTGAGTCGATGTCTCGTTTGCTCTTAGCGTACAGCTTGATGTCATCCATGTAGAGGAGGTGACTGATGGTGGCTCCGTTCTTGAGTCGGTATCCGTAGCCAGTCTTGTTGATGACTTGGCTGAGGGGGTTCAGACCTATGCAGAACAGCAGTGGGGACAGAGCGTCTCCTTCGTATATGCCACATTTGATGGACACTTGTGCAATTGGCTTGCAATTGGCTTCAAGGGTGGTTTTCCACATCCCCATCGAGGCTGCAATGAAGGCTCTTAGAGTCCTGTTGATGTTGTACATCTCTAAGCATTAAATGATCCAAGTGTGTGGCATTGAGTCATAGGCTTTCTTGTAATCAATCCAAGCCGTGCACAGGTTGGTGTGTCGGGTTTTGCAGTCTCGGGCGACTGTTTGGTCTACCAGGAGTTGGTGTTTGGCTCCTCTGGTATTTATGCCGATGCCCTTCTGTGCTGTACTCATGTATTTATCCATGTGCCCACCTATCTTAGCTGCTATGATGCCTGACATGAGCTTCCATGTTGTAGAGAGACAGGTTATTGGCCGATAGTTGGATGGGACCGAACCCTTTGAGGGATCCTTCTGGATCAGGATTGTGCACCCTTCAGTTAACCATTCAGGGTGAGTCCCACTTTGTAGCAGCTGGTTCATTTGAGCTGCCAGTCGCTCATGGAGGGCAGTGAGTTTCTTTAGCCAGTAGGCATGGATCATGTCAGGACCTGGTGCTGTCCAGTTTTTCATACCTGAGACTCTTTCTTGGACATCTGCCACTGTGATAGTTACTGGGGCTTGCTCAGGGAGGTTGCTGTGGTCATCTCGTAGAGAGATTAGCCACTGTGCATTGCTGTTGTGGGTCGCCTCCCTTTCCCATATGCCTTTCCAGTACTGTTGGGTCTCCAGCCTTGGTGGGTCTGCTCTGTTGTTATTACCCTGCCATTGAGAGTACACTTTAGCTGGTGGGTGGTGAAGAGCCGGTTAATCCTCCTGGCTTCATTTTCTCTCGTGTACCTCTTTAGGCGACTGGCCAAGGCTTGGAGCCTTTGTTTGGCAGATTCGAGCGCTTCAGGTATGGGCATCTGGCTGTACCGCTTGGGTACCGGTCTTTTGATTGCACCTCTTTGGAGCTCTGACAATTGGCTCACTTCCCTCCTTGTTACCTTGATTTTAGCCTCTAACCGTCTTTTCCATGGTGGGTATTGAATCTCATGGTTGCTCCTATAGCCGAGCATCTTAAGGATCACTGATGCTGAGTTGTACACCAGCTCATTGGTTTCCGTTATGGTGTTGGTAGGGATCGTTCTCAATGCTGCATTCACATCTTCAATGAGACTTTCTGATGGTACTTCACTCAGCCATTGTAATTGGCATCGGGATTGCCTGGTGTTCATTCGGGCCACGATCCTACCTCTCAGGTCAGTTGCTGCCTCGTTCAGCTGTGATGGTTCGTTCATTATTGGGGCTGCATACCCAATCTCCGGGTGGGGAGTTGAAGCTAACTCCCCTCTGACCTGGCGTCCTGGCTCCCCCTTGCCGTAGCATTTGTGTTGTACCTCGTCTATCTCAAGTTGTGACAGCATTTGCCGTTTGCGGATGTTGGAACACTGAGCTACTAGTTGTTTGGCAGTTAGCGTTGAATGGGGATGTCAATGTAACCATTCCTCCCGCATTCTTTGCATGTAACCCCTCTGACTAGGGTTACTTGAGTAGTAGCATTCCAACAGATCCAAGTTTTCACCTCTCGCCCAATTCCATCTTGTTCCAGTAACCCATTTTTCGTGAAGGTGCCCTGGTTCCCCAGCACCTGACGCAGACCTTGTTTGGCCAGGCGACGTCTGAGCCGGCATGGCGTGTATTCCTTTGTCACTCATCATGAGGTAGGCAGTAGCGCGAAGGATCTTGCCTAAGGACCCACACTGGATATCTGAACCAAGCGACCCGGCCTGGATTCGAACCCCGGTCTCCCGGGTGAAGGTCGGGTCACTTACCCATTGAGCTACCCAGCCGCTTATATATATATATATATATATATATATATATATATATATATATATATATATATATATATATATATATATATATATATATCTGGGTTTGTCTTTGGGTTCATTTCAAATGTAATGGACATGAAGACGGAAAAGAAAGGGAGAAAGGTTTAAAGGGAAAGAAGGAGATAAGAGTAGAGGAGAGAAAGAAGAATAGAGAGAATACAAGACAACACCCTAGAAGTCTGCTTCTACGCCTGCAGAAAGAGAGGAAAAAAGACCAAGGGGGCTGATTTTGTTTTCATTGCTGCTCTTTTTCTAATTGCCATGACCTTTGACCTGCGAACCGAGGCCTGAAGAGTCTGAGATGGAGCTCTTGTGTTTCTGGTGGTTTCTCTGAGCTTCACGTTGTATCTGCTGGGACGTCCACTCCTGGGAAGGTTGGCAGCTGGTGAGATGTTTTCCTCTCTGGAGAATGATGGACTTCAGATAATTCGGAGATGACCTTTGACCCTTCCCAGATTGATGAGCAGCAACTGTTGCTTCTGTAAGGTCATTGCTGACGTCCTTCCAGCCTGGCAGGCTGTTAACACAGCAGCTACCTGACAAACCTGCTGGTGTCTATAAAAGTCACCAGGGTGTGCTTAGTTTTTCACTTAAAGTTTTTCCATTTTGGCTCCATCTTTGTTTCATAGACACTGATGGTGTGTTTTTATGTTCTGAAAAGGTTTCAGAAGCTGGTAAAGACCAAATCAGTTTCATCCATCCTGGAAAACTTGTGACTTTGTTTGGAACAGCGATGTTTTCACTTCCTTAAAGCATCCAGAGAAAAGCTTCCTGGATCAATTTCTTCATTTTATTTCCCCCTTTTTTCTTTCTTTTTCCTATATTTTTTTTTTAAAACTCCAAGCAAACTCCCAGCATTCGTCAGAACCCATTCGAGCCTCTGTTTGGCCTCAGCAGGAACATCATTATCTTCTCAGCAGAACGACGAACTGACAGCATTACACCAGACCACCTCATACTTCCCGTCCCACTCTGACAAACAGGAGAACCAGCGAAAAAAAATGCATCTAACTTCTATGTTTTATGAAAAAACAGACCATGTAAAAGAACAGAAACAACTAAAGTGCAATTGACGGCCTGGGGATGCAAACACACACACACATACACACACACACACGTGTAACTTACGGGTGTTGCTGGGCTGCAGGTCCATGGGAATCATCATCTTTCCTCGCGTTCCCCTCCTGGCGGTGATGGAGCGGTCCAGAGTGGAGATGCCGCTGGACGCCTCATCGGCGTCGGCTCCTGGAAGGAACATCCCAGTTTTAGATTCCCGATTCAGCGTTTCTCCTGCTCAGATTCACCAAACACAAACCCAAAGTGAGCTCTGCTTCCAGTTTTCCCACCAGCAAAAGCTTTTAAAAAACATCTTCACTTGATCCGCTGCAGCGCCAGACATGATTTGGTCTTCAGACTGAAAAACCCGTTTATTTGGAAGGAGAAACTCAGCCTTTAAAATGTGTGTGATGTTCTGATCCGACACAGGGAGGATCCAAACGGATCAAATCCTCATCGACCGAGATCATTAAGGTCTGCGATGATGTAATGACCATCTGTCTTGTACCTGAGTGGCTGCTCTTGCTTCCCATCTGGCTCTCTGATTGGCTGTGGGCCACCTGGGGGAGGTCCTGGCAGGACTGGATGGGCGAGTCGCGCCCGGACGGGGCGATGCTGGGAGCCTTCTCCATGTTCTTCATCTCCATCTCCTCGTGGTGGATCCACAGGTCCGGAGGCCGCAGCTCCTTCTGGCTGCCTTTCCGTTTCCCGGCGCTGTGGCTCGCCCTCTTCCTGCGAGGCAGAACGCGTCAGTGTCGACGGACTACACAGCGACATCTGCCACATCAAATATGTCAGAGGAGCGTCTTACTTTCTCTGCTGGGAAGAGGAGCGGTGGATGCAGACGAGCGCCGTGACGACGACCACGCTGATGGCTCCCACGGAAACCAGGATGATGACCAGGAGGTAGCTGTTCTTCTGAGGCGTGACGCTGCCGTGAGGAGGACGCATCTGACCAATGGGAGACTCTGGAACACATCAGAGGGGTGGGATCAGGAGGCTCCACCATAAACAGGACGTTTTTAAAAAATAAAGCTGCTGAACTTTAACGCGATCAACCAAACCTGAACGCAACTAAAACAGCTGCGTTATGTTAAAATAAATACTTTTGTTTTTATTATTAACGAACAGAGTCTGCAGGGAGCGGAAACTCAGTGGTTTGACAACAAACATTGCGCCGTCCGCTGTTGATCGGTGTGTTTTGTGTCGTTCTGTGGCAGTGCTACAGCGCCACCGATTGGCCCGGCATACTTACTACAGCGTTTTCTGTCATCATGTGGACGCACATTTTTTCTTAACCGTTTAAGACAATTTACGGTGTTCGTCTTCGTGTCAGCGGGGCTTCAGTTTAATTTCTGATTAGCATCTAAATTCACTTCAATTCAAAGCCGCTTTCTCTATCCTAAAAGGAATTTAAATGTTGTAAGTCATATCATCCAAGTATCTCCAAAGAGTCGTCGAGGATAGTGATGCTGTGGGCAGGAAGGATCTTCAGCAGCAGTCAGTCCACCTGATTTGCTTTTGTTCAGGTATTATTTGAGCTTCTGAGATGCTAATCAGATGCTCCCAGAAGTAAAAACAGCCAATCAATCAACTTTATTTATACCATTAGGTAGATTTGGTTTCAGTGAGGTAAGTCAGCCTTCTTGCCAGACAGGAAACTTTACATCAACACAGCAAGAAATATAAATATATTGAAACTGGCCCAGTGCTCAATACTTCAAAATATATTTAAAAAAATATATTTAAAAAAAGATAGAAATAAAACGATATTAAGATAGAAATAAAACTGAACTCATCATGCAGAGGATGAGACATCTGTTAGGATGGACGTGGATAACCTCTGCAGCTGCCTGGAGTGGAAGCATTCTGGGCTTAGCTGCATCTCAACCGTCAACTTACTGGACCATTTTACTGGTTGGTTCAGGCAGTTCAAAACACCAAACCAGGACACCAAGCAGAAAGATAAAACCGATTCAATAAAAGCTCAATAAAATAAAGTCAAGAAGGTTTTGTCAACTTGGAAGGAAGAGAGGTTCCTAAGGAAAAACAAGCGCTGGTTCCCTTTCTTATCAACAGCCTCACAGTTGGCTTAAAGGTCAGTCTGCTGTCAGTAACTGTGCCCAGATATTTGTAGCTGTCAACAGCTTCCACACTCGGGCCCTTTAGAAAAGTTGTTTCCTGTATCTCGGCGTGTTTCCTAAAATCAGGTCAGGTGGCTTTAGATTCAATGTTTAGATTCAGGTGGGCGCAACTAACTGAAAAGTTAACTGCGCTAACACTAATGCACAATACTCATATAGTAATTAGTGGAAGCTAATGCTAAAGCGCTAATTTCAACCACGTTGACAACCACCATGTGTTAATGACACAACATATGTTATATCACCCTCCATAGGGCCAAATCTGGCAAGAAAAGGCTCTCAAAACAATTCATATATGTGAATTTTTGCATTTATTATTTTAAATAACACCTCTGGTTGTTTGTTCATGTAAGTTTTGTATTCCTCTGAATACTTCATTTGTTTCTTTGTTGTATGCTTCACATTTGCTCTTTCTTAAAAAAGAGAACGTGTGGAGAGGAAATGGAACTGCTGTGTAAACACACTTCAAAATAAGAACATGAAGAAAAACGTGGAACTGCTTGAAGAACTAACAGCCGAGAACAAAAACTTCAACACAGATGTCGAACTTTATTCAACTGAAAGTTTACAAAACAGACAAATAAATTAGAGCTTTAGGATTTATCTGTAAAAAATTATTCAGGGGAACCCAAATGTGGTAAACTCTTCCAAAGCTAGCAAAAAAGCAGCAAGCTAAAAATTAGCTCCACTATTAGCGCCTTAGCAGTAGTGCACCAACCAATGGTTTTAAATAGCTTCTTAGATCTCTGCCCTTAACTTATTTCAGTATCAGTGAGGTGTTTAAGCTAAGCTGAAACTTCACTCAGTAGCAACGTTCTCACTGAAGCGTTGCTATCAGAGCGATCTACAAACGCTTCAGTCAATCACCAAAACTTTAACACAGATGTTGAACTTTAGTCAACTGAAAGTTTCAAAAACAGTCAAGTAAATTAACGCTTTAGAATTCATCCAAAAGAATTAATTTAGCTACGTGCGCTAGTTAGCAAAAGCGCTAAAGGGCTAAACAATAAATTAGCTCCACTATTAGTGCATTAGCGGAAGTGTAACTGTGAAAACTGCTTGTTTCCGTGGTTACACATCATAACAACTGTCCGAAAGTAAAAAACACAAAGAGAGAATAATTGTCCAAGCAGCAACGATTCAACCAGACAAAAGAAAAGTCTTGAAAAAGAACAAATCTGAGCTGTTTCAACATGCTGCCACCTGAGCGGCGATATTCTTGAATAAAATCTGAACTTGATAACTCGGTTCAACTGGAGAACTGTCTGCTTGGAGGGAAAAGGTAAAAAGCGAGGGCCGGACTGAGAGTCTGCAGGCTTCCAGAGGAGAAGGAAAACTGATGCGACACGGCGTCACTCATTAAACTGACCTTGGAGGAAAAGAAAGGAGGACAAAAAAACACTGAAGGTGGAGAGAAGACGGATGAAAGAAAGAAATGAAGAAAAATGTTAGTCTGATGAAGAGAGAGGCATTCCAGCTCTCTCCCCCTCTCTCTCCATTTGCTCGTCTTTCCCAATGAAAAGCCCAATCCATCAAAGCTTCCAGCTGCAGCTTGTGGACCACAACTTGCCGCTGCTTTCCTTTTAAACTTCCATCTAATAAACCCTCTCCCTGCTTGCCCTCTGTTTTTCACATTTCTGCACTGATTTCGTTTTAAAGTGAAAGCCGAGAGATGCTCCTGCCGCCGCCGCCGTGCTGAGGGACCCGACGCCGAGAGATCGTTAAAGTAAAACTCCTTTGTTGTTGGCGGGCGGAGAAGTTGAGGAGACATCGGCAGGACGGGAAGAGTGACAGACTAATTACTCTCCCCGGGCAGAGACGAGAAAAAGACTTGATTAATGACCTCCTATCATAATTATCCTGCTGCTGAATGAAAACATTTAACACCTTGTTAAGTTAATGCACCTCACCTCCTGCATCACCTGCTGATTTATTGCTTCAGCAGCCGAACAGGAGAACCTGGAGTGCAGAGAGATCCCAGTTCCAGGCACTTGCTATCATTTACCATAAATTCGTGTTTATCTAAATACCCCGCTCTACTGCTGCTGCCATTTAATAATGAAACTCAGCTAATTAAGTTTTATTTAAAGCCCCAGAATGTCACAAAGCCATGAAAACCTGAGACAGCTGCAGTTTATGATATGTTTGCAGAAACGTTACAGCTTCTGTCAGCGTTGTTTATTCAGATGGAGATGATTTCAGTCCGTCTGATTAATTACAGATGGAGAAGACTCTGAAGCGTGTGGAAAGTTTTAATAATTATTAAAAATCGAGCAGCTGAGGGGGTTCCATCTTTAATTTGTGGAGCTGATGTGATTCTGCCAGAGCCTCTAGGATGCCGGGTGGGAAGCAGCTCGGATCAGAGTGATTCCAGCCCTCCGCTCCGGAGCTTGGAGGACAGTGGAGGTAGCTCCAGGATCTGGACAGGTTGGCTCTGGGATGCCTCGCTTTCTCTTCCAAGACTTGTCTACTGGAAGGAAGCATCAGTTCAGATCCAGAAGCTGCAAACACGACACAGTTTCCCTTCTTGTTCCCTGGAATATACTGAGTCTTGCTCTGTGTGCATGGGCTCTGTACAGCTGGTATCTGAACAACTTTACTGTAAATAGTCTGTCTTTTAATGCCAACTGTTGCACATTCCTCTGGACTGGAGTATTTTTCATGACTACATGGTATTTGTGTTGAAATTTTGCGCTTAGTGTATGGTATTTTTACTCTTCTGTTTTTGTATATATTTTTATATTTTATCTTTGTTATTGCCTCTCACTTTGTTGCACAGAAATTTCCCCATTGTGGAACAAAAAAGGATATTTCTATTCTGTTCTGTTCACCTCCATGATCTGATCTCAGGTAAATAGGGATGGACGGATGGATGGATGGTTGGATGGATGGATGAATGGTCGGATGAATGGATGGATGGATGGATGGATGGATCTTTCCCATCTTTTTCATCCTCTGCTGAGGCTCCTTGGAAAGCAACCAGAACCTGGTCCCGACCATCAGAACCTCCAGGTTCAGCTCTGCTGAGGAGAGGATGAACCCAAAAACGAAGCGGTTCCGTTAAAACAGCCTGGCAGCTCAGCCAGCCTTCAACCACTGGAGGTTCTGGTCGGATCCAAACCTACAACACAAAGCGGATTCAGTTCTCCTCTAGCTTCCTCTAACATTCTGGTTTGGTTCAGAGATCCGACCGCCACGAGACACTAAAAACTTCCATCTGTCTCCAGCTTCCCTCATCTGAAGCTACAAACTGTTCCTGGACAAGCAGCTTCCTCGTTCCCCATCTGGAACTCCTCTCCTCCACCCACTCCCATCATGAAGTCAGACTTCAATCATCCTTTTATCACCAAGCTTCAAAGAAGTCATCTCCTTCCTCCTCCCAAAGGTTCTTCTGCTCTTTCTTCTCCATCCTGACAGAGTTTCATCAGAAGAATTGATCTCAGCCTGGGAAGGGGCTCAGAGAAGAGACGTTGGGTCTTTGCAGAAAAAATGAGTCACTTCGAGTTATTGAGGTATTTCATCAGGAGGCCTACAGTAAATCCTAGAAAGGGGAGATTATATCTGAGGTTCTGTTCAGATTCTGTCTCTTCGGACTCAAGAGAGGAAAGGGTGGGAATAAATGGATGGATGGGAATAAAACTAAACTACTATGGGCTCCAACGTGTAGGCATTCTGTGAACCAAGAGGACTCTGTACACACTGTCCGTGGACGGTTGAGGTTTCATACTCAAGCGCACCGATTGCCGACATTTCTCCTGACAAATTCCTTCATTTCCCTGAGTCCGAATGGATACTGGCAAGTTTGACAAGCTAGTTGGGCGCCGAGCCCCGATTCTTTTCGACCAGTGCAGTCACTGCACAGCTGTTAGTACGGCCCAGAGTGGCAGTCTAGCTGCTGTGCGTCTTTGCGACTATTTGAGCCGATCCTCCACCTTATCAGCTCAGTGTCACATACAAAAAAGTTCGATCTGTTCCCCGCTGAGCAATTTACTGTGCGACACCAAGTACGCGTAAAAACGCACCTTTGCACTGACATGTCCGGCGGATGCCTCAAGTACACCCGAGTATGTGGGTGGCTTTACGTTTTACTATAGGCTGGTAGTAAAAAAATTCCTAATCACAACCCTACCTTCTTCAGTCATGAAGCAACAGAAGTTCGAGTACTAGATAGTTTCCTCCTGGTCTAGGACCTTACCAGGACCTTCCTACAACAATCCTACCAGACTTCTGTAAGCAGGACCTGAAACAACTCTCTTGGACCAAATCAGGACAATGCCTTATTAGCAGAGAGTCCTCCATGATGGGGTTGTAGCCTAAGGGATGGTCGAGCATGGACAGAACAGCTTCAAAGTAGCAACTACCAAGGCTCCCTGGTTTTATTTCAGCCAAAAGTATCAGAGAAGTCGGGTCACGTTCAACTGCTCTAGAGTTAGCTTGGAACCACACCGAGACCTTGTCCTTGTCCTCCAGATGGTCTCAGAGTTGTTTTGTAAGTATTTTGATGGGCAGTGACATTTTGGGACTTTAAAGCGTAATTAAACCCCAAATCTACTGTGTTTTTGCTGATAAACTGTTTAAATTGGCCCCTTAGGGTACTAGCTTTATGTTTTTGTGCAAATTGTGACATTTTCGTTTAAATTTGTTTAATTCTGCAATATTTGGCCTCAAACCATCTCAGTGCTGCCCCTTTAGGATCAAACAGTGGCTACTGTAGGTGAATTTTCCTATTGGTTCCAATGGCACCGCTTGGTTGATGTCTACGTCACACAGCCCGCGTTTGGGTATAAAACCATCTTACTCAGACACGCCCCTTGGTGGCCAGTCAGGAATTGGAATAGCAAGCGTGGTTAACATTGATCGGTAGCGTTTCTCAACTTTGGATGCGTGATTCATTTGCAACGTGGACACAGAAAGGAATGGGTCTCCTCTCTGCTCTGACTGCAGGATGACTGTGTCAGACTGACTGAGCAGAGCGGAGCTGCCAAGCGACTGGTGCTTCATATGTCATCATAAAAGTCTCCAACAACACAGAAAAAAGTCGCAAGATTTGTCACTAGTCGCTAGAGGGTCTGAAAAGTTGCTAAACATAGCGATAAAGTCGCTAAGTTGGCTATAATGCTTCCCTCATCCTGACCACACCCCCTCTTAACTCCTCCGCTCATCCCCACACTAGGCCACGCCCTTAGGTTTATTCTGGCTCCGCCCATTTTGGTGAAATTTTTCAAAATTTGTCAAGGGGCGGGGTTACACTTTAAGTAGGCAGTGGACCCCCACCCATTCGCGGTACAGTATTTGTGGATTTTTCTGTGGAACATAACTCAAATTTTTCAGAAAATTTGGCTATTAGCAGATTTTTTTCAAACATATTCTAAAAAAAATTCAGCTTTGGAAGCTGAAACACCTAGCCGGTTGACACGCTATTGGCTGGTGTTTGCCCACTACCTTTGGTAGTGCTAAGATGGTTTCTACTGTGTGTATTAATGCATCTTAAGGAATATTTGAATTAAATCATGCAGTTATAAGCTTTTTCAGAGGAGGTCTCAAGTATTAGTAAATTTTAGCTAATTGTAGGTGGTTGTATATACCGCGGGTCCGGAGTAACCTGTCTGAGTGGCGGCTAATTTTAGCAAATAGCGCTCTGTAGTGCTAACCTGAAGGTAAAACAGTAAACAGTGTCCAGAATGTGTGGGGTCTGCTGAGTCCTGGATGGAAAAAGTCATTCAGATCCTACAGATTTTTTTAAAGTACTCAGTCCAACCTAGTAATTAGCGGAAGCTAATGCTAAAGCGTTATACCAACATAGTAATTGGTGGAAGCTAATGCTAAAGCGTTATACCAACACAGTAATTAGTGAAAGCTAATGCTAAAGCCCTTTACCAACATAGTAATTACTGGAAGCTAATGTTAAAGTGCTATACCAACATGGTATTTAGCAGAAGCTGATGCTAAAGCACTAAAGCACTAAATTCAACAATGCTGACATACGTGTTAAGTCGCCCTCCACAGGGTCAAATTTGGACAGGGTCCGTCCATCTGTTTTCAACGTGACATCAAGGTGCCACCGGCCTACTTCAGGAGCAGTGAACTGAAACTCTTTCTTTGTTGCTTTTAGCTAAAACAGAAAAGGTAACACCACAGACCTTTTCCTATAGCTTAGAGTACACTGGCCACCGCAGGGTGTGTGCTGCTCGCACTGTCAGGTGGAACGAATGTATTTCGTGGGTTATTGAGTGTAATATGTCTGCAGGTTTGCATGGTGGCTTGAGGCTGTAGAACCAATTTCAAAAAGTCTCAACCCGGTTAAGACTTGCAAGAAAAACAAATTCAAATTACCTTTAAAAGAGGTTGTCTTCAGCTTCTGGGATGGTTTTCACCAAAGAATGCAGCAGACATTTAATTACTGCCTTTGGTGTATTTATCTTCTGTAACTGCTAAATGTATACTTTAATGGAAATAAATAATATACAGCAACAAAAGGAAAGTGCAGAGAAAATGAGCGACTGCTCTCATCAGCTGCTTGAGGGAAGATTTAGGAAATTACGAGGGGTAAAGATGTTAATGCCTTCCATTACAGCAGTTGAAATGCCATTTTCCCTTCTGCATAAATCAGAGATATTTTTAACTTTAATTGCTTGGTGCTATCAGCAGAAGTATATATCTTGACAACTGAAAGCATCAGACTCCCATGGGAAAAGAAAGGGGAAATTAAGAGGCAGCAGAACGAATGATGCTGCAGCAGGGCTGCTTGGCATCACCCAAACCTCCACGGTAGTCAGATGCTGTCCTAATATCAGCACAGGAGCAGCAAATCTGCAGGAATCGACCTTTGCTAACGAGTCAGAGGTGACTGTTCTCTGCAGCTCATTTTTTTCAGGCGAGAGGACGCTCTGTGACACGAATGACGACACAGCGATAAAGATAAAATACTGCTAAGCTGATGAACGAGGCTCTAACCTCGGCAACCCGCCATAAAGCCAGAGGAGGGCGGAGGTCAGAGCGGACGGATTTATACCGACCACCAGCAGCAGGAACAATGTCTAAGAGTTTACGTTCTTTCCTGTTCAGCTGCCGTCCAAACAGAGGCAGAATCACCGCTTGATATTGAGTTTGACCTCTGACCTCACTGAAAGAAGACCAACCCAACCATTTCTCTCCATGGAGCAATAAAAAGGGGACGGTTAGCATGATCCCAGTGATTTGTAGCAGCAGACTTGGCTTTTAAAGCTGATTTAAGTGTACAGTTGGGGTCAGAAGTTTGCAACCACTCATTATTAGCTTTTAGGTACTAATTAATACACTTTTTTGGTCTACAAGTCTGGATTAACTGTGATTTTAATCTTATCAGCAGTGGTGAGCACCAGTAACTAAAAAGGTAGTTGTGCTAACCCAAAAGCACTAATCAAAAACATGAGTTCTGCTAATGCAGAAAAACATGGCAATTAGTGGACGCTAACGCTAAGATGCTATACCAACATGGTATTTAGCAGAAACTAATGCTAAAGTGCTATCCCAACATGGTATTTAGCAGAAGCTAACACTAAAGCGCTATACCAAAATGGCATTTAGCAGAAGCTAATGCTAAAGTTCTATACCAGCATGGTATTTAGTAGAAGCTAACAGTAAAGTGCTATCCCAACATGGTATTTAGTGAAAGCTAATGCTAAAGCACGATACCAACATGGTATTTAGCAGAAGCTAACATGCTATATCAGCATAGTATTTAGCAGAAGCTAATGCTAAAGTGCTAAACTCAACCATGTAGATAATCACCATGTGTCATTAACTCAACATGTGTTACAATATAGTATACTGTCCTCAACGTGGCCAAATTCGTTATTGGAAACCTACCTATATGGCATTTTCACTCATGGTTTCAGTTTTATAGTTGTTGAGTGTTGCCAACTCTGTTGATGAGTTTACCTAATTGACCTTCAGTCAGAAAGCATGCAGGACATCATTAGATTTTAAACTGTTTATCATAAAACTCGAGCGATGCATTCTGGGTACAGAATAAATGTCATTTGAGGCACTGCATTGGGGTGAAGAACGTGAAGAGAAGAAACAGAACTGCTGTGTAAACAGTCTTCACCCACTTCAAAATAAAAGCATGAATATAAACATTTAGCTACTTGCAGAATTCTTAACAGTAAATGACCAAAACTTCAACACAGATGTCAAACTTTATTCAACTGAAGGTTTACAAAGCAGCCAAGTAAATTAGCGCTTTAGAATTAAATGTTTTCAAAGTTAGCAAAAGCACAAAAGCGTTAAACAAAAATTTAGCTCCAGGGTTAGTGTATTAGCGAGTATTAGCTGTGCAAACAGGCGGGAATCCACTGTACTACAATGTTCTTACGTCTAAAACACGAATATTTAGTTTGTCCATGTGGGCAGCTAAAGATTTCAGTCCAGCTTGAATTGGATTGGTTTTGCAGCTTCTTTCTTGGTCGGCACCCTCTTAAGCCTGATTTATGCTTGATGCATCCGTGAAGTCTGCGTGCTGTGGCGCAGTCAAATCACGTCATTTCAGCAACCATGTACTTCCACCAGGAAAAACATTTTACATTCTCCACACTTTTGAAATTTTGTAACTATGTTGACAGTTCTGTCCGTAAAAACATGGCGGACGAGCAAGAGCTGCTCCTGGTGGAGTTTTGCAAAGTTAGATATCTTGATAATTTTCCCCATAAAGATCACCACACTAACAGGGTTGATATGTTGCTACTAATAATGGTGTTTTTTTACTTCTGAACACGTTCCAGGGTGTTGTATGCTCCACTGCCCCCTAGAGTCCAGGAGAATATTGGCTGCTGGGGGAATGAGTCGCATAGAATGTAAATGCTGCAATATTTGTACCAGCCTGATCCCGGACGTCTTTTTTTTTTTTTTTTTTGTGCAAAATGTAAATGTATCAAGCATAAAACCCAGCTTTAGTCCCTGGTGATGTTAAAGGGGCTTTATTTTGGACAGGGACAATGTTATTCCAGCAGTTTCCAAGGGGAGGCATCTTGGGTTGGGAGACCAACTGAACAACAATCTCAGAAAGTAGTGGAAAACTGAGTCTTCTTCACTCAGTAACAACGTCCACACGTCCAAGAGCGATGTAAGGTTTTCGGTATGGGGTGTTCAGTGAGCATAAAAAAAAAATCAAAAAAATAAAAAAAAAATCAGATTTTTCAGCCTTTATATGTCATTCTGAACCAGAGAGAAACTTTAAAATAATAATAGCAGTTTATGTTGTTTCAGATTTGCTACTGGAAAATTAGTTGATGTAAAACTTTAGAGTTGTTATCTTTGCAATATTAGTGATAATTTAAATAAAATGCACTGAGATTGAGATTTTTAAGGGTGACACTGAAAGAGCTGTGAACTAATGACTGAAATTTAATCCATTTTCTATCACCTGCCGGTCATATTTTCAGTTTTTTTGTCTTGGCGCAGGTAAATTACACCAATGATAACTGTGTTGTTTTCATTAGAATAAAACTGGAAGATGGAGTTTTATGTAAATACAAGTCTGATATTTTAATCTGTTTTCCTCCATAAAGGCGAGTTCATAGAAGCGCTGATTGATGGTGTGATTGTGGATCTAATTTAATTTTCCAGCTAGAAGCGCGGCGACAACAAACCGCAGAGAGATCCTAACGAACAGTAAATCAGCTCCTCAGCAGAACAAGGCGAGTCATTAAGGAAAGTTCAGACATGGCTGAGCACAGTGATTAAAGAAGAAACAACCAGGAGTCTGTGATGATCCGATAACGCATCGGAATATTAAAACTAACTCATACATGACCACCTGGGGTCCTGAGGGATTCAGGGGCCCGTTGTTCTGGCATCGGGCCGAATAATGAGCTCTGACAGCCAGGCCCGGCTGAGAAAGCAGAGATGATGTGGTTCTGTTACCGTTGATGTTGCTCCTGTCGATCAGGTTGGTGTCAGAAGGCCAGAAAGCGTGTTCTCCTCGACCTGGAGGTGAAGGAGAGAGAGGAGATCAGCCAGGAGAGAAAACGGCAACAGAACCGTCGAGCAGAACGTCATCAGTCAGAGAGACTGGTCTGGAAATAAGCTGCATGGTTGAGGTGTTATCTGCTATATCTGGAGCTCCTTCTGCTCTGATACTGGAACCAAATCAGCTGTTCCCATAGAAACCATCAGACTGAAGACAACAGCGAAAGGTAAAACAAAAACATCCTGGTTGCGGTCAGCAATTTATAGCATGAGAGGAAAACAAATCATTTGTGAGGTTTCAGCCGGAGATGAACAACAAAAATGTCTTTATTTAACAGATAAAGCTGCAGTCTGTAACTTTTATGAAAATGTGTTTTTTTACACATTTGTTAAAATTATCATGATGTCATGACAGTATAGGACAGATAATCTGTGAAATAAATCCAGCTCCTCTGCCTTCTCCTAGTGCTCCCAGTAGTAACTGCAGAAATCCACCAGTCAGCCAGAAACAACCAATCAGAGCTTAGTGCTGCCAATCACCCTCATGAATGCGCCGCTCACACCCTCCCCCCACTCTCTGCTGCGCTGCAGCTGGTTCACTACAGCATAACCTGCTGCTAATGCTAATGCTAATGCTAGTTAGCATGGCCACCGATGACGGCGCATAAACAGTTTTCTGGGAGCAGTGAGCTGTTTCTCCACCATCAGCACATTTAGCAGCGCGAACACGAGGGTGACTGACAGCGCTAAGCCCCTCCTCCTGGCTCTGATTGGCTGTTTCTTTGGACGACAACAGCAGCTCAGGGAGGAGGAGGAGCTCCATCTGTTCACAGATTATCTCTCAGACCAAACTGTTGCGACATGGAGACGGTTTTAACAAATATGGAAAAAGAAATTTTTGTCAAAGTTTCATACTATAATGTTTTTTTTTCTAACATGATAAAGGCTAGTACAACAGTCTTTATTACTTGTATTAAAGGAATACTACCACCTTCTGGATGAGATTATCACATTAATACAATATAATTATCACGCTTGTACAATATAAATATCATGTTATAATGTGATAGTGTTCAAAAATTTATTTTCCTACATTACAGCAATACGCTTCCTAACAAAAAGATCCCAGATTTAATGGAAGTAATTTATTAATTTATTGGGTTTTTCTTTAAATTAATCTTAAAATATACAAGATGGGAATATCTATAAATATTTGAATATTTTCTTTCTTTCTCTCTCTCTCTCTCTCTCTCTCTCTCTATATATATATATATATATATATATATATATATATATATATATATATATATATATATATATATATAAAACTTAATTATCTATAGTAGAGATAACCACGTATGATTCACACATTTCATCAGTCTTATATGGTGCTGTTAATAATGGTGCTAAGTGTATTTTATTTTGTATTATTGTTAAATATTTATTTTATCCCTCAGTATGAACTTTCACCATACCTCAGGCGTTTCCAGTGGTGGGAGTCACTGCAGTTCAGTTCAAAGGTTCTGGTTCTGTCCCATTTCGGCCTCATTTATACACAACACGCTTCAAACCGAGCACATCTGAAAGATTTCTGTGCTTATAGCGAAACAGGCGTGGGAATGATAGACCTAAAGAGCGACGCCACTTAAGATAACGGCAGCTAACAACAACATTATGAAATAAACAAACTTATAAAAAGCAGATAAGAGTGTATTGAAATAAGTCGTGCAGAAAAGATGCTTGAGTTTAGCACTGAGGGCTCTCTGAGGGTTGAAGGAAGCGAGAATCTGCCAGAAAACAACATTTCTTCAAGGACGTTTGGTGATGTAATCAGCCTGCAGCAGCTAATAGGAAATTAATGAAGCTTAAAATAAAACTACAAAATGTTAAGCTTGTAAGTCTTCCTAATAATCAGGATGAATGTTTTAAAGAACAGGAGTAAAGAGAGCTAATGAAGAATTCTGTAAGTTATTTATATATTTCTTATAATAATAATGATCAAACTCTACGCTTTATTAAAAAGGACCCAGAATTTAAAGCAGCTGAATTGTTCTCCATGGAAGAAAGCCAGAAGTCCTGTCTTCAGGTTTTCTAGAAGCAGCTGTAGGAGAGAAAACAATCATATGGAAGAAGGTGCTCTGATGAGAGGAGACCTGAATGCAACACACCACGAGCAGCAGAAATCTAAAACTACACATCTACATGAACACCAGGGGCTTCAGAATCTATTTTAAAATGTCCCAAAATCGATTTTAAAAGATAAAAAAATAAAACAAATCCGCCGTCTGTCAGCCTCCATTTTGTAACTATGCGGGACGTCCTGACGTCGCCATGCAGACGCTTCTGGAACGTACGCAGGCGAGGAAGCGCCAAAACAAGGAGCAAGCTACAAAAATGAAACAGAGAGAGATTCAACTGGCCCTGTCCTTGCTGAAGGCAAACATTTGGACTCATTTAGCTTGACACGAGCTTCACCGTGTGCGAGGTTCGCAAAATGGAGATGGAGCGCAAATATGTGGAGCCAAGATATGCCGTACCGTATGCCGATTGGTTGGAAGTTTGTTGCCGTGTTTTATGCAGAAGAGCGCTCAGACAGCATTGTTGATGTTGCACTTCCACTATCTGGTTTTTGTGTCTGCAGGAGACATGAATACTTTTAAGGAACGTTTATCTGATGTTGTGAGGAATTTTGTACATTTCTTACAATTCTTCACTCAATCACTAAAAAGATGTCAGATGACTAAAAACTCCTGGATGGAAATCACAATGTCATCGTCCACGGAGGAGGCTGTCTGCAGAGGAGGTGCTCTCTTTGTTATCGCTTCGATAAAGCAAAACGGAGTCGATATTAATATTTAAAACCTAACAAAAGCGAAAAAAAAAAACTTTAATGTCTCCATTTTGTCATTTAAGCACCTATTGACCCTTTCCACGTGACGCCACGCTCTTCAGAAGCGGCCCGCTCTGCCATGACGAACGTCAAAACAACAAACGCACCTCAACTCCTGTAAAGCTTGTCAAAAACAGACAGTTGGTCGCCTAATATCGCTTTTATTGAGTGGATTTCAGTGTTAAAATGGTCGCAGGCTGCTGTGCAAACAGACAAGGATACAAAGCAAACTTGTCGTTTTATCGTAAACCTTTTGCTGAGGAAAGACAGCGATGGACAGCAGACATCAGTCGTAAGGACGAGCAGCGCTCGGTGTATTCACGGATTTGCAGCCAACGCTTCTTACAAGGTAAGAAGATGAACGATCATGTACTTTATAAGTTAGTAAGATGCAATCAAATACTGCACTATGGAGCAGGTACGCATCTAATCATTAGTAACCATGGAGAGAACGCCCCGCCATTATGTAGCCTAGCATGTACCAAAACAACTGGTTAGCATTGAGACTTTTGCACGTTTTCAAGTCGCTATGGTGTTAAGGGGAAACTCCGTTAATGACACAGTGGTAGAAATCATGTCGGTGATTTGATCAAATCAACAAACACGTCAGGAGGGAGAAGGTATGGTCGGTTTCTAAGCTAGCTACGAGCTAGCTAGACGAATTAGCTCGACTTGTTCAAGTGGAAGCCATGGCAACGCTGGGAGAAACAACTTGGGAAAGCAGTCGCTCTGTTTAATACTCCCGTCCCTCACCTCTGACCTCCACCATGGCGCCTCAACGTGGTCAGGTGACGGAGCTGCAGAGGGTCAGTAGATTGAAGCAGAAATCACTGAGAATCATCGTTTTGAATCGAAAATCAGTTCATGACTCCAAAAGTCGAATCATGAGATAGTAAAAGATTCACACCACTACGGGCTGATATCGATATCCAATATAAATATGACTAATATGGCCGATAACAGATATTTATTGATTTTAGATACATTTTCCTACCCTTTAAGCACAGGGGAAATAGAGGACAGTGCTGACATTGCTTCCCATAATCCTGCATCACTGTCACATGGCCAAACAAACTCCACATGACCGACCCCCTCCCCTTCTAGAAACACTAACAAGAGGGATGCAAACATCGGTTGTTCATATCGACTCAGTTGACTTATCGGACTGATAACGATATGTTAAAAACTGACTAACATCGGACCGATTCCAATACTAACGCCGATACATCGCGTATTACCAGGCTCCGACCCGCTCCTCATTTTGACCTGGCTGACTTCATCCAGATGGAGGCTGAAACCCCCTCCCTACAGGCCCTACCCCTGCTGCTCCTCCTTGCTGTTGTTTTCAACTTCAGATTTAAACCACGAATGTTGCAATGAAGCGGCAAACGTTGCTGAAAGTTAATAAGCAATAGATCTCCTCTGCAGCTTTGCTGATGATGCACTGCTTTTGGTTGCGGTCCAGCCAACGGCAGCCTTGGATTCTGTTTCACACTGATACTGAAACTCATTACAGTTTAGATTCACAGGCTGCAGAACGCTGTTTTTATTTCCAGCCTTCATGTCAGACTAGACACGTTTCTGAGCGCTCATTACTACCAAGCTGTGTGTTTGTTGATGAATGAAGTCAGTGAAGGGAACCTTAATTACATCTGAGTTCAACAGATAAATTTCAGTATGGTTTAAAAAACAGCTCACTGCCACTACCTCCTCTTCTCTGGATTTTATTTGCCTCTCTGAAAGGAGAAATTATTGTGCTGCTTAATTAGCCAGCAGTTTTTTGCTTCGACTCACAGAAACAATGTTGTTTGGATAAATTAAAGAAACCAGAGGAGCTTCTTTTTCTCTCACCCTTCAGTGTTTTTATTTCTGAGTGAATGGTTTCCTGCTACGATGCCGGCAGCTTTATTAAAGATGAAGGCGAAGTCCTGTAAAAAATGTTTCTATACTGACGTTTCATCTGGTTTTTATTCATCTCTGGAAAAGAAATACATTAAAACACCAAAGATACATGTTTTTTTTTCTCACCATTTGTGGGTGAATCAGACCAAACTTCTCTTGTTTTAGGTTGGCTCGAATTACCAAAATTATTTATATTTGCTAAATGTCAGAAAACAAAGCAAGAGATTTTACTGCAACTTTTTTTGGTCACATTTGGTCAGTATCAGGGGTAATTGTTGTTTAAATTGTATGATTTGGGTCTAACCTTTTGGGTTTCCTTCCACAAGCCTCTGATAGGTTAACTGGCACGTCTGAGCTGACTGGAGCTGACCTGCGGATGTGTTTTAAGGCCACACCTGGAGCACTCGGCTTCCCGGTTCAACCAAATCAGAAAGTCAGCAGAATTCAGCCAAGAATCATGGAGCCGCTCCAGTCTGGTTCATCCTGGGAACGATTTCCAGATGCTTGAAGGAGCCGCGTTCCTCTGATTATACACCAGTATAGACACAATGGGAACGTCCAACCATCGCGCTGCTCAGGAAGGAGACGGGTTCTGGTCCAAAACGAGCAGACTGACCCCAGAACAAAAGCCAGAGACGTTGTGAAGATGCTGCTGAAGCTGGTCAGACAGAGTCTTTATCCACAGAGAAACGTCCTGAACCGACACGGCCTGAAAGGCCGCTCAGCCAGGAAGAAGCCGTGGCTCCAGAAGGGACAAAGGCCTTCATTTCTGGAGACGTGTCCTGTGGTCGGAACTGTCTGGAGGAAACAGGGGGACGTTGGTACCATCCTACCTGTGAAGTACGGAGGTGGCTGCATCATGCTGTGGGGCTGTTTTGCTGCAGGAGGACGTGGTGCACTTCGTAAACTAGATGACATCATGAGGAGCGGACACCGAAGCAACATCTAAAGACAGGAAGCTACGGCTCGGGTCCAGACCGGGCCTCCAGATGGACGATGACCCTCGGCGTCCAGACGGATCGGACAGCGAAGTCCACGTTCTGGTGGCCGTCACAAAGCCCCGACCTCAGGTCTGAAAAGGCGTGCGAGAACGAGGCGGGGCCTACAGAGCCGACCCAGTTGGACCGGTTCTGTCAGGAGGAACGGACCAGGACAGCAAACTGCGCTGAGAAGCTTGAGGAAGGAAACCCAGAATGTTTGGTCCAAGTCAGACACTTTCAAAGGCCAAAGGCTACCAAATACTGAGCAGGTGGATGAAAACTTATGAATTCAAAGAAAAGTTTTTTAAAAAATCTCGCTAAGGTTTCTGGCATTTAGCAGACAGAAATAATGTTGTTGCTTCTGACCTGAAGTTCGGTCTGGTTTAACCTCAGACGGTGAGGAAAAGTCTGCTGTTTCTCTTGATTCGGTGTATGTAAACTTCTGGTTTCAACTGTGTACACAACAATGTGGATTCTAACTCAGAAAAAGTTAGGACACCCTACCTCCGAGTAGCGTTGGACCTTCCACAGTGCCTCTTAAAAAGAAGCAACTGAAGTTTTAAAAATAGACACAATGCAGGTTTTATTCTTTATTATTTAATTTCCACAACAGAATGACGCAAAACACCAGTTACTTTTACTCACATCTACTTTTCTTGTCCGGCTGCAAGCTTTGTGCAAATATCAACATCCCATATAAAAAACACAGCCATTATCCCTTGGAAAAAGTTTTTTTCTTTCCAAAAAACCTTAAAAATTGGAATAAAATGGTTGCTCTTCAAAAAATTACAACAGGTTTCCTGTAGTAGATAGTTATCAGAAATTGTAAGATGTAATTTTTTCAAACGAGCAGGGAACATTTGCGGCTCCAAAGCCACTTTATTTACCTGGACAGAGGGCAAAAATGGCTCTTTGGATTGTAAACGTTGCAGATCCCTGAGCTGCACAGCAAAAGCAGAATCTTATCAAGTATTTTTGTCTTGATTCCAGTGCAAACATCTTAGTACATTTGAATTAAGGCAAAACTAGCTCAAAAGTAACTTTTCAGCAGATATATAAGCTTGTTTTAAGTCAATATTATTTGAATATGGAAACAAAAAGTACTAATTTCACTGGCAGATTTTTTCACTTAAAACAGGAAAAATGTCATGTTATATGTAAAAAAAAATCAGCCAGTGCAACCAGAACTTTTTTATTATGTTCAAGAAATACTGACTTAAAACAAGCTTATATATCTGCTGAAACGTTACTTTTAAGTTCGTTTTGTCTTTTTTCAAGTGTATTCAAGAAGTTTGCACTAGAAACTAGATAAAAATACTTGGAAATATTTTGTTTTTGCTGTGTAAGTAGTCAGTTCCCGTTTCAAAATGGGAACATCTTATTAGTTTTATCCTGTCAAGGTGAAAAATGCACGCCGCACTTTTCAGACTTTTATTTCTAAACTATGCTTCCTTTTCCTTTCCTTCTGTTGGTTTTAACGTGACAAAAAGTGGAGAAGACAGAGGGGTGAACAGGTTAAAATAAGCTTACTTCTAAGTTGGTTTTGTCTTATTTCAAGTGTTTTATCGTGTTTGCACTGGAAACTAGAAAAAAATACTTGGAAAGATTTGGTGTTTTTGCAGTGTGCCCTTATCCCCTTTAGCCAAATGATGAGAACATGTTGGAAACTCAGGTGCAGCTCGACTTGTTAATGTTAATACCGTACCTTGATCGTTGGCCATCTTGTCTGGAAGCTCCACTAAGAAAAGCAGCAGAAACAGAGCGAATCAGAAAGGGATGAATAAAAGCACGACTGCAGCCTGACGTTCAACCCCGACGCACCTTTAGCCGTCTTGAACTGCACCGGCTCGGACAGAGGTCCCACTCCTTTGGCGTTCTTGCCCTGGATCCTGAAGTAATAAACGGTGTCGAGGTTCAGGTCCACGACCTGGTGGGTCAGCCGGTCGCCGCTGATGGCCTCCATCACCCACTCGTCTATCGGCATGTTCTTATCCAGAGTGTAGTACAGGATGTAGCCTGCCAGACACAAACTCCCTCACATTAGCAGATTTGATGAGATGTTTGGAGATAAACGGAGAGAAAGTGCAATATGTGAAGGCGTCTGGTGTGCATGCGGTACTGGATGCTCTGTGAGGCCTGCTGGGGTTGTTTGATTCGTCCTCCGGGACGCCGCAGGAGCAGCGCAGCTCGTTAAAAACAAACAGTTTGGCAGTGAAGCCAGTGGGCCTCAGGAAGAGAGCAGGAACAATGGAGGAGAGCGTTTCATGTTAGCGTTTGGAAACGCAAACCATTGAAATCTTTACCCTCAGAGAGATATTTCCCAATATTTACTAACAAAGAGATTTAAAGAATGATAAATACATAAATATGACTGTTATCCTGGATGAGCTGTGTGTGGGCCGTGTGCTTCGAGATGCTGGGTTTTGGACCTGTGATCCGCCCGTTAGCTTCCATCGGTGGTTGCCAGCTGATGAGAACAGCGCGCGGACGTCCTTCCCGACTGATGACCGTCAGATCTTTAGGGGCGGAGCTTGGAGCTGCCAATCAGACATGAAGACAGGTCAACAACATACGGCAGAGAAGTCATTATCTCTTCCTGAGTGTATGATGGTGTTCCTCAGGGTTCTGTACTCGGCTTAATTCGGTTTTGTTTGTATGTGCCTCCTTTTGGCAATATTTTTCTAACTTAAAAAAAAATATTTTTTTTGGGCGCCAGTGGCCTTTTTTTCCCCCATTTTTCTGATAGTAGGTAGACAAGAAGGAGGGGAGAAGACATGTGGCAAAGGTCCCGAGGTCAACAAAATACAGCAGAGAAATCATTATCTCTTCCTGAGGGGTGTGATGGTGTTCCTCAGGATTCTGTGCTCGGTTTAATTCAGTTTTGTCTGTACATGATTTCTTTTAGCAATATTTTTCTAACTTTTTTAAATGTTTTTTTTTTTTGGGCGTTAGTGGCTTTTTTTCTCTCCATTTTTCTGATACAAGGTGGACAGGAAGGGGGTAGAGAGGGGGGGAGAAGACATTCAGCAAAGCTCCGTATACATGCCGTGTGACACCTCTTTGTAACTTTTTCAATTTTTTTTTTTAAGCAGACACTAAAATTGCCAAACATGAACATTAAAGAAGATGCTGTTGAACGAATCTCATAAATGTTTCACTAAATCATCTTTCAGTCCTTTGAGTCACTAATATTCTGTCTGTACGTCGTTCATTTCTTTACTTTCGGTCTTATGATGTCACCTTCTCCATGAAATAAATTTCCGGGGAAAAAATTGTAAGATTTAGATTAGTTTCTGATTAGCATCCAGTTCAGTTCAATTCAAAACTACTTTGTTTATCACAAAGCGAAAATAAATGTTGTCGAAACTCATATCATCCAAGTATCTTCAAAGAGTCATGAATGGTGATGCTGTGGACAGGAAGGATCTCCAGTAGCCGTCAGTCTTGCAATGGCTCTGAAGAGGCCTCTGACTTTAGACTGTTGCTGTATGACAGCCTCATGCTAACAGCTCTACATCCAGGCAGCAGAGACAATATTTTACAGTAACATGCCCTGCATGACACCATCAGTTATCGGCTAGCTCTGCTAATCCACCTCCTTTGCTTTTGCCGCTCCTCATTAAATCTGTGTGACTGTAAGATTATAAAGCGGGACAGAGAGATCCTGAAGTAGGGGATGTGATCTTTACCGGTTATGATGGACAGAAGGATTAAGATGCTCTCAGTTATAAAAACAACACCTTGTTGCCACGGTTACGCATCATAACAACTGTTCGAAAGTTTAAAAAAACCCAGCAAAAATTGTTTCCTCTGCACTGCATCAAAACTATCATAAACTTTATTACTGTTACACTGTTTTTACTTGTGATCATTTTTTTCTTAGTTTTGTTAAATTCTGTCTGCGTTTTTGTGTTAAACTGAGAGCAAGTTGAGCAGAGCTGAGGTAAAAGGCGGCGGGCTCCCTGCAACTCTCCAAATGAACCTGTCCCACTGTGAGGTCCAGGTTAGGTGATGCGCGGGTTCCAGGAAGCGTTTTATTCCAATAATTTACGGCGTTTTAATGATTCTAGAGCTTTCATTAACTTCCCGGCCATGCTGCTCCTGCAGTGAAAATGTCAAGCACTCCCTCTCCACCTCCTTTTGACCTCTCCGTCACCATGGAAACCAGATGGCAGGGTCTACTGGACCTTCTCTAAGTGCCTTCTTCACGAATTTCCTTGAGTTGACAAAAAGCACAGCTTTCTTTTCTTTCTTATTTAAGTTTTCCCAGCAGGACGCAGCTCAAAGCTCCCATACCAGCAATGTCTAGTGAAACCGCTTGTTAAATCTGACACATCGAGTTGGAGGAAATTACAAGTTCCAGCTGAGTCCATGAGTGATGGTGACAACCTGTACTTCTCCTAAATGGGGGGCGGGGGGCGGAGGAAAGCACTGCTCCCAAGACTTGGATCAGAAATAATTAACACAGTCTTCATTTTGTAATCAGCGCTAATAGCTGACCTGACAAATCATCCCTAATAATGTAAATAGTGATAATAAAGAAGTTAGCGGCGTATGGATTAATCAGCACGTCAGTAAGCTGATAAACACCATGGGAATGTGATGAACACCCACACTGACAGGATCGACTGCGCTCAACGCTTTCAGGAGTTAAAGTAAAGCTTTTAGCAGGAATCCAGACGCTCTAATGGGTTCAGTTTCATCCTCAAGTTACTGATGAAAAGGACGCAGCTTTTATCAGAGTAATACATCGAATAAAGAGCTTTGCAGCAGCACGCTGCGGGGACTCTGGAAAGTAAAAGCTTTAAACTGAGGATCTGAAGATTTGATTCAATCTAAAATGGTTTCCATTGATCATAATAACTGTATAGGATAGACTGCAGTGAACTGGAAGGAACGAAATAAACGGTGGCTTGAATGGATTTAAATTTAACCGAACCACCTGTTTCTAATGCAGTCATCAAGCTGTCGGCGTATATAAGCTCCTCCCTCTCATTCCTTCTCAGCTGGATTCTTCTGAAAAGTTCATGGTTCCTGCTCCCTGTGTTTTCATTATGTTTGCAACTTTCTGCTTCGATACCATTTTCGATACCATGGCAACCTTTTTTGAACGACGGCTTCTTTCTAGTTAACAAAAAAAAAAAAAAAAAAAAAAAAAAAAAAAAAAGATTAATTACAACGTGACTAAAATTGTTACTCCCATAATAAAACCAATAATTAATGAATGATGTAGCCCTCATTTAAAAGATACCCAGTTTAAATGTGTGACTTCCCTGTTTGGAAAAAGCAGACAAGATAATACTGAGTAGAAACGTTAATATTCTTTATGGAAGTATGAACCTCTGATTCACTTCTGCAATCTTTTTACTGTATTATAACAGCTTATCTTCCATTTGTCCATCAATCTGCTGTTGACACATCTTATTACTGAGGGACCAATAAAGGATCATTCCACAGTAAAATAAATTATAATTCAAAACAAACATAGATCTGGAGTGTACAAAACGCATTTTTACAGTGTAAACAAAAATCTGGTCAATGCAGGTGTATTCAGCAGCAGCTCTGCACAATTTCTGTCTCCTGGTAGTTTATCTGAATGTATTTTCCAAGTAGCTGTCTGTCTCTCTATCTATCAAGGTGTAACTGATGTTACCTATGCTGCTTCTCTATGCTCTCTATGCTATTCCTTATGTGGGGCGAAAAGGACCATCATCTATCTAACTAGGTGTGGTTGATGCTATCTATGCTAACTAGTTCTGTGGGGCTAAAAGGATTATCTATGTATCTATTTAGCTAGCTTTCTATCTTTTTAAATGCAGTAGATGTTATCTATGCTAACTAGTTACATGGATTTAAAGGATCATCTAGCTAGCTAGCTAAGTGTAGTTGATGGGACTAAAAGGATTATCTATCTATCTATCTATCTATCTATCTATCTATCTATCTATCTATCTATCTAAGTGTAGCTGATATTATCTATGCTAACTATGTGGGGCTAAAAGAATGCTAGTTGAGAATGTTTGAAAAAAGTTATTTACTCATCAAAATTAATCCTTTTTTTTAAATATTTCTGTGCATTAGAAGGATTCTGCATATTCCAGCTAACCATATTTTTGTGTTTTTTTGAAGAACTTACTTTAATAACAGCCTTGCGCTCTCTAAAGTTTCATAAAAACCCTGTTTTTTAGTTACACCTTCTGTGCTCTCTTGTTGGTATATTATCATTACAGGGAAAATGTTTTAGGTAGTAAAACTAAATAACATCAGGCGTTTCTGAAACTTCTGTGATTTATTTTCCAGAAACCATAAGATGCTGCTCAACCTACCGACCCTTTTCTGAAGCTCTTATCTCAAATACGTGGCTCTCAACAGGTGTCTGTTGTCCTCCGTCTATTTTTACCAGTGAAGCAGCGGTGCTACAAGCTGCGATAAAGGCACATTTCTTCTCTGTTGCTGTGAAACTGTGGCGTTTTGTTGTGAGGGATTGTCTGTTTAAAGCCTCTTGAGTCGGCCGATCAGTGCAGCGACTGAGTGGACTCGCTCCATCTGCTGACTCTGAATGTCAATGTATTCCAGTGGGCCTCGGGGAGCCGGTGGTCTAATGCCGTTCACGCTTAATTGGGTGACAAATCCGGCAAACACGATTGTATACATCCTGAAAGGTGGAAGCGTGACATTTTGATTCCGGCTGGCAGTTGTTGCAGACAGTCGTGGTGCTGTTGCTGGGGAGAGCGAGGGAAGTTTTATGATGATTCTTCACTGAACCAGAACATGTTTTCTGTCCACTGTTAAACTCCTTGTTAAAAATAATTGGTGTTCAGGAAGAAAATTCTGCAACTCATTGTTTTTGTTGCACCTGTTTTCCTGAAAGCTGCTGCGGATCATAATTTACCTCTAAACACCAAACGGAAAACAGCTTCAAAGAGGGATTCCTGCAGGCTGCAGATGAAACATTCACCTCCCTGCTCTTTTTATTACTAGTAGATGAAAAAAGTTCATTTATTTCAGGTCAGGCTTGTTTCAAATCATCAAACAACCTTTAATATCAGACAAACCCTCAAGAAATCACTTAAATATTATTATTTGCAGATAAACTGTCTGAACTGATTGTTCAGAGTGCTATCTTTATGTTTCTGTGAAAAAAGGTGACATTTTTGGGTAAATTTGTTAAATTCTGCAATATTTTAGCCTGAAACCGTCTCAGTGCTGCCCTCTTTGGGTTGAACAGTGTCTACTGCAGGTGAATTTTCCTATTGGTTACAACGGCTCAGCGTGGTTGACGTCTACGTCACACAGCTCTGCGTTCTGACATAAAGCCATCTCAGTCAGACACGCCCCCTGGTGGCCTGACGGACTGGTGCTTCACATCATCATAAAAGTCTTCAAAATCAGAAAAAAGTCGTGAAAATTGTTGCTAGTTTTTTGAAAAAAGTCAATAGAGCGATAGAGAATATAGCGATAAAGTCGCTAAGTTGAAAACAGTGCTTCCCTCATCCTGCGTAACCACCACACCCCTGCGTAACCCCCTCCTCCTCATCCGACACTTGGCCACGCCCCTCAGGGTACATTGACCCCGCCCACTTTGGTGGACTTTTTCCAAATTTGTCTGGGGGTGGGGCTTTGCTTTTCCAGGGGGTCAGGTTGCATTCCCACCAGCCCAGTTTAGTCCGCTTTAATCCAACTCCGGTCCGGTTGTCCTACAAAGTCCAGTCCGGTTGGGGAGGTGTGAACGCGTAATCGAACTCTGATGAAAACTTTGAGCTCCCGACAAACCTCGGTCTGGGTTCGGTTGAAGTGAACTCTGCTGCGGTTCGGATGCAGATGTGAACGCCAAGCGGACCGGAGACCGCTCCAAAAGCAATAAAGTGGACTACAGCGCAGGGCATTCTGGGTAAATGCAACCCAAAAAAACCAAAACCCCAAAAACGCGTGAGTCCAGCGCTAGAAATGGCTCGTGGTCTTTAGCCAAAGACAAAACAGAAATCCTCCGATCACTAAAATCTGACGCCGCTCCACTGTTGTTTACATTTTGTGAAGAAGGAAGTTGTGCTCAGTGTCGTCTTCAGAGCTTTTTGTGTCGTTTCCTTCAGTGGTTGTTGGTGCAGCGCCCCCGCAGGCGAGGAGGGGAACGTGCAGTGTAAAAGAGAACCGCAGCTGCTGAAAATGTAACAGATGTTGCGGTTTTGTTCCCCAGTCGAACCGAATCTATCAGACTATCAGGGAGGAAAACAGCCTAAGTTACACTTTCAGCAGGCAGTTCCTGCTGGAAAACCCTCCAAAGGCTGAATTAAAGCAGAGTGGGTTAACATTTGCTGCCAAAGGTCGAACCACCACTTAATAAATTTAGATATTAATTACGTTTGGTTTGGACGGATTTATTCCCTTAATAAATTAAATGATAATTTGAAGTACTTTTTAAAGTTTACTCAGGTTCTCTTGGTCTGATTTTTTTTTTTTTTTTTGATGTTCTTAAACATTGAAATATGACAAAAAAAGCAACAAATAACTTGTTTCACAGCCTTTTTCCATAGAACGAGCGAAATACATCAACTTTCCAATGATAACTCAAGATGCACCTGCATGTTTCCTGAAGCTGTGTCCAAGAGACGTACCTGCTTCATACGTCGTGGCGTGGGCTGTCATACTCCAGGTGCTTGACCTCCGGCCTTTGGTTACCATGACGGCGAACTCGTACATGGTGTTGGGCTTGAGTCCGGTGACGGTGTGGCTGAGCGCCGTGGTGTCTGCAGACTGAAAACACCAGTCGGTTCAGGCGCTAAAACCTGCTGTGAGCTTTAATAAACGAGTCTTTAGCGGACCCGCTGACTTCAACCTTTTCGCCACCTGAGGATCTGACTTCCAGCGTGTTTTTCCTCTCAACGTTGTTCATCGATGATGCGGCGTGAAGAAAATGCATCAATGACAAGATGGGACTGCACGAAGTGAAGACGGTAATATTAATTTTTTAATCTCCAACCCTGCTGGCCGTGAAGGAGAACCGCCTGTCTGCACCGGCACCGATTTATTAGTTTCAGGTTTCGTTCAACCCTTCTGAATATTGAAGCTGGGGTTGAGTTCAGAGGCTGAAAGAAGCGCGTGCTGTAAGAACATGACGGGGGGGGGAGGGGGGGCTGCAGGTTTAATCATCACGTTTTATGACAACGTCACTGAAAGCAAGTGACTCCGGGAAGAAATGAAACAGATGAACAAACTCATTTAGTGTCACCATCCATCCGTCCATCCATCCGTTCATCCATCCATCCATCTGTTCATCCATCCGTCCGTCCATCCATCCATCCGTTCATCCATCCATCCGTTCATCCATCCATCCATCTGTTCATCCATCCGTCCGTCCATCCATCCATCCGTTCATCCATCCATCCGTTCATCCATCCATCCATCTGTTCATCCATCCATCCGTCCGTCCGTCCATCCATCCGTTCATCCATCCATCCATCCGTTCATCCATCCATCCGTTCATCCATCCACCCATCTGTTCATCCATCCATCCATCTGTTCATCCATCCGTTCATCCATCCATCCGTCTGTCCGTCCATCCATCCGTTCATCCATCCATCCATCTGTTCATCCATCCGTTCATCCATCCATCCGTCTGTCCGTCCATCCATCCGTTCATCCATCCATCCGTTCATCCATCCACCCATCTGTTCATCCATCCATCCATCCATCCATCCGTTCATCCATCCATCCGTTCATCCATCCATCCGTTCGTCTGTCCATCCATCCATCCGTTCATCCATCCGTCTATCCATCCGTCCATCCATCCATCCATCTGTTCATCTGTCCATCCAATCATCCATCCATCCATTCATCCATCTGTCCATCCAGCCATTCATCCATCCATCTGTTCATCCGTCCATCCATCGATGTGGTTGGATGATCTGTCATTCTTTAACATATCGGTCCAATCAGTAAACTGGGCCGATATTAACAACCAATGTTTATTTCCATCTTTTTGTCACTTGTGCCTCTTGGGACCGGGGCGGGGGAGGGGGCGTATTTTATCAATATTAATATTAAATATCGATATTGGCCCAAATTTTCATTTTAGTGCATCCCTAAAAATTAATCTTTAATACGTTATTCCTTATAAACAACATAGTTTCCTTTAATAATCTGTGGTGAAAACGCAGCGAACCGAAGAACGTTCTGGTCAGGAACTTTGTCAAGAAGTGAATCCTGTTCCTTGGGTTACCCCTGTCCAGTCATCAGCCCTGCGCTCTTGGCTAATAACAGGAAGTGGACGGTGCTGGAAGCAGGCATTGGCGGCGGTCTGGATGTGTAACGCCGCCCTGCTTCTAATCAAACAGCAGCAGGTGGTGCAGATGCCCGTTGTTCAGCAGCATCAATCAGCTAAACTCAAAGCACAAGCAGCGCCACCCGCTAATCCTCAGCTCGTAGGAAACCGCAGCAGGGTTGGGAAACTACGCTGCTGACTGAGAAGTTCTCCTCTCAGGTTCTGACCGAAGTATTAACAGACAAAGCTGAGCGCCAACTCACCTTGTACTTCCCACTGGTGGAGACGCTGGACTTCCACTTGACGGAGTAGTACCGCACCTCTGACGACTTCTGGTTCTTCGTCATGGAGTTGTCGGCCCAGGAGACGCGCACAGAGTCCGAGGACAGCGCAACAGCTTGGACTCCTACTGGGGGGATCATGGGAGTGCTGGTGTCTGGCATGGGAGTTGGGAATTTATCAAAGAGGTGGAAAAGGTCGTCCTCTAATGGGTCTATGGGGTCTGAGGAGGCCCGGTTAACAGCAACCGTGGTGTTGGGGGAGATTGGGACAAATTAACGCACAATCGTGATGGTTTACAGACAAAAACGAGGATTAAGGGAGGTGAAAGGTCGAGTAATATGTTTACAAGATGATGAAGGACAACAGAGGAGAGGAAGATGAAGAGTTGAGGACGGGGGTGAAAAACCAGAGAGAAAACAGAGAAGACAAAGAGTAAGAAGTCTGAGAGACAACAACAGCCAATCTACAACAGGAAGAGGAGCCGCGGAGCCACAGGACGCAGAGATTAAACGCCGACGCTGCTGGAAGTTACAGCTGCCAATTACTGAATGTTCTTGCCGTTGAAGCGTTTTGTGTGGCTCCGAGGCTCCGGCCATGTAAAGAGTACATGCTACCGGCAGCTGCTTTCACTGTTTCCTTCTGCTTCCCCTCCACAACCATCTGCAGGCTTTTTCAAGGAATTTCAACGCCTGTTCACCAGGGGTGGGCACTTATCGTATCATTTATCACGATAAATTTCTCATAAGATTTTGATTTATCATTGACACGATAAATTCCAATTTATGACGTTTAAAGACCCCTAAAACTGCTCGTATTGTCGAGATTATTTTTTAATATTTTTCAGTTTGTTCAATAAAGGTGTATCAACAAATATCAGTAAATTCAAAAATATGATTAAATGCAGTCACTGTGTGGAGTTTAGTGACATAAATCACACTTCTTTATGTGACTGGTGTCTTAAACAAATGTGTTACAAATGTTAGTTCTTATCATCACTTCTATCGTTATCACAATAGGACCACAAAATATCATGATAAAACTTTAAGTCCATAACACCAGCCCTACTTTTCACTCATTTTCTTTGCAGCATCCAGCTGGATCGTAAGACAGCTGGACTCGGATCTGTGGATCATTCACTTGTAAAAGGCTCCGAGAGGTTTGTCTTTTTAAATTTATTGATTTAACCTTCATTTTACCAGGTAAGTTGATTGAGAACAAATTCTTAATTTTCAACAGAAAGAACAGTGATTCCTGTGATTCCCACAAGAACCGCCTTATTGATTATCCTAAATCATGATGGCTCTCTCTTTATTCACTCTGAAAATCCTTGATTTTTTTCTTTCTTCTTTTCACAGAAACAAGTTTAAAACTTACAAAGTAAAAGAAAATCAGACAGTATGTGTTGGATTAGTCTTCAGCCTTAATGGAAAAAGTAGATGAAGAATTTTTTTAAATAAAACTATCTTTTGTTTAGTTAACCATTGCTTTCTCTTACTTTAGCTTACCTTCATCTTACTTTATATTAGCATATCTTATCTTAGATTTTCTTTGTTTAGTTTGTCTTATTTCAGTATCCCATATTTTGGTTCATCCAAGTTTAGTTTCACCTTAGGTTAGTCCATTTTATTTTGCTTTCTCTTAGTTTTAGTCTATTATAGCTAATTTGACCTTGCTTCAGATTAGCATAATTCATCTAATATCAACTGACCTTTACCTTAGATAAGTTTTAGTATATTTATTTCACTAATTTATCAAATATTACCTTGTCTTACTTTAGCACGCTCAATTACATTTTACGTTTTGCTTAGATAAGTTAACTCTACCTTATTTTAGTTTATTTTAGCTAGTCTTAGCTTTGCCTGGTTTACAGTTGCTAGTTTAGACTAGTTTAGCCTTGCATTAGCTTACCCTCATCTTATTTTGTATTAGCATTTAGCTTATGTTTGGTTTTCTTAGTTTATTTTATTTTATCATAGCTCATCAGTTTCTCAGTTTAGATTCATCTTAGATTAATCTACCTTGTTTTGTTTTATGTTAGGTTTAATCTGCTCTAGCTAATTTGACTTTGCTTCAGATTAGCATAATTTATCTATTAGCTTGCCTTTATCTTAGGTAAGTTATTAGTATATTTTTTTACTGTAGTTTTTTACATTGTCTTACCTTAGTTCATTATATCATTCATAATTTTTCTAAGATTACTTTATTTTACCTAAACTGTACCTTATTTTATTTTTAGCTAGCTTTAGCTTTGTTTAACTCATTTTAGTTTAGTTTAATTTATTTCTGTTTTAGTTCTGTTCTTATATTATCTTGGCATTTGTTAGTTCAGTTCAACCTGTTTTACCTTAGATTACCTTTGTTTAACTTGCTTTATCTCAATTTATTCGAGATTAGATCAATTTAACTTAGCCTTCCTTAGTTTACCTAATTTTTGGCTCATATTAGCTTACTTTATCTCAGAATAATTTAATTTATGTAAGCTAATTTTAGCTCGTGTTAGCTTAGCTTAGAGTCAGATAAGTTGAAATGAACTATCTTAGCTTAATTTACCATACTTTAGTTCTGTTAATTTGCTTTATTTTAGCTTGCCTTAACATTAACATTTACCTCATATTAAATTTGTTTATTTTAGCTGAACTAAGCAACTAAAACCTCCATTCTTCAAGGGTTCAAAACTGTTATTGTTCCCAGAACCAGAACTCCCTGAAAACTTGAGATGGCTGGAAACAGTTGGGTCCTTTAAACATTGTTTAATACTTTAGCTTTACAGCAACAATGAATAATTATTTTATCAGTGTTTTAACCTGTTACCTTTAGCATGAATAAACTTGTCTTGCCAGAACAGTTTAATCAGTGGGAGCAACTGAAGAACATGCTCAAATATGCCAATGTTTTCTGAGCTGGAAACATGAGAGAAAGTGTCAGATTTCAAAGAAATGCTTTGGGAGATCTGTAGAAAGCCTGGAGAAGTATTGATCAGGACCACTTCAAAAGATTACAGGGAAGCCGGTCTGTTTGGAAAGTAAACATAAAGCATATCCACAGTCCAATCAGATGGATTTGGGAGCAGCCGTTCAGCAAACGGCGCTTTCTGACTGACGAAGGTGCGGCTGAGGAAACACCTGAAGGCAGCAGGGCGAGAAGAAGACAGAGAGATTGTAACAGAGAGCTGCAATGAGCAGAAGCAAATTAAACCAGAAAACAAGCTTCTCCACTGATTCCAGCTCTGTGACCTCTGAACTACAGACAGCAAACCTGCTGGAAGCGCAAACATCTGCATTACATTCAGCTGCAGTGTTTTCTACTTCACTACAACTGAAGGTTATTTTTAGTCTCCTGCATTTATTAAACAAAAATGCCCGAAGGGAGCCGAAGACGAGCATTAGAAATGCAGGAATAAATCATCTGGAAAATGTTTGGGACTTATTTGTTTGAGAGATTGTATGAAGGCACAAAAACAGGAATAAAAAACAGCAACAACTCTCTAGATGTATGGAAAAATATTCTCCAAATGAAGATTTTACAAAAAACCACCCCAAAAAACTGTTTAACAGGAAGCTCAGACAGATCAGGTTTCTCGTCTTTTTTTAGCATCGGTTCTTTAGCATTAATATTAAAACAAACAGACGACATTTTTATATTGACACCCTGTGAAAGCTGATCTGGGCCTGAGATTTACTGCAACAAGGTCAGCAAAGCTTAAAACGGTAGAAAGAACTGGTCCGTTTCTGGGGCTGTGAGGCAAACAGAAACCTCCGGGTCATCAGTGAAGTTGGTTTCATTCTTCCACAGTTCTGCTCTGTTAACGAGCCACACGCTGTTCTCACGCAGAAACACTCAAAAGGAGTCAAGTTCAGTCTGATCCGCCTCCTCTTGGAGGTTTCTGGGGATGTCCTGCATGGAAAAGAACCTGGAGCAGACCCAGGCCATGTTGGAGGACCCATATGCCTCCATGACCTAATCTGGACGGACGAATCTCTTGTTAACTCTCCTCACATCCTACTCTAAAAATGTGGACTGTCGCTTTAACCCAGTAATATTGCATTCAGACTGAACACAATGTGAGCGTCAGGGACGTCGGGTTTACACGCAAAGTCTATGTGGACGTCGAGAAGTCGAGCGCGGCGCGTTTTGAAGCGTTTGACACACGTACGGCGCGTCCAGAGCGGCAGACGCTGGAGTCGGAAAATCTGAACTTTTGCAGCTGGAGGCGGAGCGTCAACCAATCAGAGAGCCTCCGCTGTGTGACGCAGACGGGACGGAAGGACCAGGAGCCGGAAGTCGCATCACGCAAAGACGACAATGGAGGACCAACTCCTGGTGGCTGGTCATCGTCCTGCTCCCTACGACCGGTCCAGCGGGTCGGCCAGCTGGGCTCGCTGGACGCGACCCTGGTCAGCGCAGCTGCTGGAGTCGCTGCTGAAACTCAAACTCAGAACGCCTCGGAATGATCTGGTGGGTCCAGACACGCCGCAGAGACGCCCGACCTCCATGTTCTCCTGCTCTCAGTAAATAAAGCCGAGCCGGCGAAGAGACCGGCAGAGGAACACGACCAGGAGTCCAGAGGCTCCTCCCGACGCGCGGCTTTCCACACACTGCTCAGACGCGAGTTCAGGGCGATTTGGACGCTCGATGTCAAGCGTCTGATTTGAGGCATCTGAAGACGACGTTATAGTCGCGCTTTTGAGAGTTCGCGTTGACTGCGTGCAAGCTGAGCAAGCGGTGTGGCGTTTGATGGGAACGTTGGTGCCAGTCCCCTGAAAATGAGCCTTCATAGAGGCATTTTATAAATGCCAGTGCAGAGGGACCTGCTCTGCAAGAGCACCGCTCAAATAGTGCAGTTTGAGTGAAAGGCGGCGCGCACGATCCGCAACGACTTACTAAAGTTCAGACGTGCACGGCGGGTTCAATGCGTCGACTATAAACCGAGCTTAACTCCTGCAGAGGCTTCCAGCAGGAAGAGTGGCATCTGCCGCCTCCTCCTGCAGTGATCCTCCATCAGAGTGAGATCAAGGAAACGCTTCCCATCCTCAGCTTATGAATTAAAAACCCCGGCCACACACACACACACACACACACACACACACACACACACACCCTCCTCTGAGCACATAAATCCTTCATTGCACTCCCCTCAAACATAAAAAACGGAGGATCTCCAACCATCACAATGTGATGATCAGAGGTGGAGGAGACTCAGGATGTGAAAAACCTGAAATATGGTTTTTGTCTTTTTATTTATGGAAAAATGAAAATAATGAATAGATGAGAATAATGAGGCTTAAGTCTGTGTTTTAGATAAAAAGCAGAATAAACTGTTAAATTATTGCATCATCACAATTCGCTGATTATCAGCAGATTGACTGTTTAACGCTTAAATTAGAAGAAACTGTTTTTATTTATTAAACAAAAAATTAAGCCAAAATTAAAAAGCTATGACTGAAAAAACTAAGTACACCCCAAGATCCAGCCGCCTGTTGAGCCTCCTGTAGCAGCAGAGCTTTATAGGAATTATTTTACTTTACAGCTCTCTGAAGGTCCCAAGGTTCAAGTCTGGACTTTGACTAGGCCAAACTGGATTATTTTCTTTTCTACTCTCCAAAAATAATACTTACCAAGTAGTTCTGCTCCAGTTTCCAGAGCAAATATCTTGAATTCACTTGAAATAAGACAAAACTAACTTACAGTAACTGTCCAGCAGATACAGGATTATAGTGAAATAATCTGCCAGTGGAGCAAGACATTTTCCCCATAAGTTAAAATATCTTGTTCCTCTGGCAGATTATTTCACTTATAACTAGAACTTTTTCATCAATATTAAGGAATTATTGACTTAAAACCAGATCCTGTATCTGCTGGACAGTTACTGTAAGTTAGTTTAGTTTTATTTCAAGTGAATTCAAGATATTTGCTCTGGAAACTGGACCAGAAATACTTGGTGAGATTGAGTGTTTTTTGGAGGTGCTCACACTGAGGGTTAGGTCAGACCCTGGGATGCTTTCATATAAACAGTCCCTCCAGTTTTATGTGGAAATTCATGCAAAATCATCAGATCCCTGCATTTTTTCACAATAATGCATGATTGTGAGTTTGTTAGAAATTTTCTGCAAATAAGGTCAAAAACGTTGGATTTAGCTGATGCTAACTCCCACCTGCAGGTGGCAGTATTTCTTCCTTCTACTACTCTGCCGCCTCAGACTTACTTGATGTCAAGTTATCGTCTGTGATCGATGTGGAGAGCAACAAAATGTCACATTTACCGTAAGACACAGGCGCAAAGGACTGAGCAAAGCAGTGTCCAGAAATGGTTTTGCTCACCTTGCAATACGGTCATTTCAGACGGGACTTAACGAGGAAAAAATATCGCAGAATTCCTTGCAAATATTTCCACAGGAGCAGCACAAAATCAGTGAATTTCATCGGAAAAAAACTCACAAACAATCGTGAAATCCTGGAGGGACCAGAGAGGTTCATGGTGCCCAGGTTCTGTGGTAAAACAGGCCCCAATCATCACTCCTCCACCACTGTACATCATACTAGAAGGGGCCCACTGTGACCTTTGAACCCTTAAGAATGATGGACTTCATATTAGCGCTCCAGCTAACGATTATTGTAGTTATTGATTATTCTGTCGATTAATTAGATTAAAAAAAATCGACAAAACGTTTTTATACAATATTAGAAATACATTAAAAGACGCAAATAAACATTAAAATCCTTTTTTACATAAGAAAATCAACATGTTATTGCCTAAAACGCAGCAACAGCATTCCTTCAGTGAGCGCTGGATCGTCTGCAGCTGAATGAATCCTCCTGACACCAACATGAGGAAAGCTCGGCTCTTCCAGCTGGACTGGAAACCAGCAGCGGAGGGCTGGTCTGGCGGTTCTGCTTTCTCAGTTAATAACTGGACGCAAATGGAGCTTAAAGGGTGATTTGTTTTCCAGAATGTGAAGCAGGTGAAGCTAAAGCTGCTGCTCGAAGGAGATCTGGGTGGAACAGATCTCCAGACTCAGAAGGTTTTTGTTGTAAATGTAAAATGTTTGTATTTTTTGAACAGTTCTGGTTTAATTCCTGCTCCGACTGTGTTGTTCCGTCAGCAAATGGCCTGTTTAAGAGTCTCCATACTCCAGCTCGTCATTCATTAAAAGAGTCCATGGTTATCTCGATAATCGATTAATCCAATTCATTTTTCAGCCCTGGATTCAGATTATTTGGAGATGACCTTTGAACCCCTTCCCAGTTGCTTCTCTGAGCAACTGGGAAGCAACTGGCGTATGAATCTCTCCGCTCCCGAGCAGCAAACCACCCGACCTCCTGCGTTTATGGAGGAGTTCCCAGAGACGATGCTCATTCAGGCCAGTCCCTCCTAAACCCTCGGAAACCAGTAGGGGTGTACTTACTTTTCTCCTTCCGCCTTCCTGCTACACACCAACAGACAATTAGAAATCCAGCTGCCATCTAATGAGGCTCGTTGAGATAATCTGAACGAGTTTCTTCAGCGAGGAGTTCTTTACATGCAGAGGCTCCAGCATGTCAGCCAGGAGTCGATAAGCTGAGACCCTCAGGGCTCAGATAGAAACTAAACCCATTACTGATGCGACGACACACACACACACACACACACACACACACACACGCTCTGTTCTGCAGCTTTTATATGCCAGCCTTAAAAAACGTCTCGTTAACGGTGGGATCCTCGTTAATATACTGCCCGGTCCTCGCCTCGCCGCCCCCACACTGCAGAGGCTCCGAGCCGCCGCCGAGCCGCCATTTAATCAACGAGCTGAGGACCGCAGGCCGGAGGAGGTGGGGGGGGGCAGGAGAGGGAGATATTTAGGCAATATCAAGGCGGAGGGGTGTAGAAATCAGGAAACATAGAGGAGTGTAAATGTGACGGGTTGATGCGGGGAGGGAGGAGGCGTTTTCTGCATCCTCATCAGTATTCTGTCCCGAGCGCAGCGTTATTGTGATGCTGGACGCCCGCTTTAACCACAACAGCGCCTGCTGCGCCTCCCTCATCAATCTCCTTCTCTCCTCCTCCGTCTCTCATCAGTCTCTCTGCCGGCCTGCAGCACTCCTCCTCGCCCTGGGAGCGCCGCCGCCGCCGCCGACTCGCTCAGACGTCCCGTCGGCTCTCCACTCCAGACACAAGTCATGCTTCCTGCGCAGGAGCTGCAGAGGGTCGCAGTGATGCGGCGGAGTGGAAAACACGCATCCTTCACCCGATGATCAGAACCCAAACTGGAACACCCGCCCAGACGGACTGAAAGCTTGTGGAGGCCCCTGAACTGTCAGGTGTGTCGAGCTCTTGGTCCGGTAGATGTCCCTCTGGATAACTCGTCTCACACCAGGCTGTTCCGGGCGCATCTGAGCACGCCGTTCTTCGGCCTCTTATAAAACGCGCTCCCCTTCATCCAACTCTTCTCGCAAACTTTACACCAATGTCAAAACTGCCTTTTCTGTCGAAACTTCTCAGAAAAAGTTGTCTTTGTTCAACTTCAGAGATTTCCAGCAGCTCGAAACATTGGTGAAGAGTCTGAGTCAGGTTTCAAGTCCCATCATGGCACAGAGACGGTCTTTAATGATCTCCTTTAACGGCTGATTCAGGAACGCAGGTGGTCAGACTCAAAGACAAAGTCTTATCTTGGTTCGAATCTTCCCTGACTAACAGGAGCTTTTCTGTTCATTTAGGAGCATGTTGTTCTTTGACTTCCGGGGTCCCTCAAGGCTCTACTCTCGGTCCGCTACTTTTTAACCTCTATATTTTGCCTTTGGGTTCCATTTTTAGAAAACATAATATCTCCTTCCATCGTTCTGCTGATGGTGTTCAAATTTATCTGCCAGTTAAGCAAGACAGCCTCTTGTCAGTGTTGAAAATAAATTAATTTAAATGAAAATAAAACTCATATCATCAGCATTGGGAAATATCTAACCCTTGGCTTCGTCCAGTCATTCTGCTGTCAGGGACTTGGGTTTTATTTTAGAAAGTGCTTCTAAACAAACAGATAAAAGCTGTTGTGAAGTCAAGTTTTTTCCAACTGAGACAAATTGCCAAGGTGAAGTCACACCTTCCAACCAAAGGCCTTGAGAAAGCGATTCATGCCGTTATTACGTCTCGGTTAGATTATTATAACGTGTCGTACGTCGGACTAGACAAATTGCCTCTGCATCACCTACAAACCGTCCAAAATGCGGCAGCTCATCTTTTAACCGGTACTAAAAAACGAGAACAAATATCTGCGGTTTTGGTTTCCCTTCATGGCTTCCTGTTTGTTCGAGGATTGATTTCAAGATTTTATTGCTTGTTTTTACATTTTAAAAGGTTTGGCGCCATCATGTCTCTGTGATCTTCTGAACATCCACACTCCAGGTAGAGCTCTTCGGTCAACCAACCAGAGTCTCTGAGATGTTCCAACATCCAGGTTAAGGTTCAGAGGATCAGACTCTTGCAGTTTGTGCTCCTAAACTTTGGAACGGTTTATCTTTTCATGTGCAGACCGCTGAGACCGTCGAGACTTTTAAATCTCGAAAATGCTCAAGACCCATTTTTCTTCTTTGGCTTTTGATTCAGAGATCGAGTTTCATTTATAACGACAGTTATGGATTGAGTTTGTTTTAGTTTTAGCTTCACTTTTGAATATATTTTTTTGTTCTTATTGTTGTTATCTTGTTTGATTTCATCGAGTTGTACAGCATTTGGTCGACGTCTGTTGTTTTCATGTGTTTTATCAATAAACTGACATTGAAACCAGTTTCCTCATGGAGCCACTGGACAACATGTCAGGGTTTAGGGGCAAACTGGAGATTTCACAGCAGAGGGTTTGATTTTACCAAGATGGATGGATGGTTGGAGGGATAAATGGTTGGATGGAGGGATGGGTGAATGGATAAATGGACGGATGAATAATTGGACGGATGGATGGATAATTGGTTGGATGGAGAGATGAATGGATAAATGGAGAGATGGATGGATGGAGGGATAATTGGTTGGATAGAGGGATGGATGGATGTAAGGATGGGTGGATGGATAAATGGATAAATGGTTGGTAGGAATGATAAATGGATGGATGCTGGATGGATGGATAAATAATTGGATGGATGACAGTCATAATTAGCGTTGGACACATGTCCCCCCCCCCCCCCCGGCAGCGTTCCTACCTGACAGGGACCGGGTGACGGCGCTCTCGTACAGAGGGACCCCCTCCCCGGCGTTGTTGAAGGCCTTCAGGGAGATGACGTAGTGCGAGCTGGGCTCTGAGGGGGAGACAGCGACAGGGTGAGTCGCTTCCAGCAACAACCTGCGGACTGCATCAACACTTCAAGACGTCACATCATTCGTGTAAACAGAGGAGGGGTCAAAGGTCAGAACAGAATCAGCGCTTATTTCTGCTGAATCCCTCTGATTAACCAGCAGCGGCAGCGGGGCGTCTCCCCCCTCTGGGCTCCCCTCCTGACCCGATACGCTCGTCCGATACCGCATCCCGGCGTGTTCCCTCCGTGTCGCATCAAACCGCCGGGCTCCCCAGACGCCTCGCCGCGTGAATTAATGATGGGCATGAATTATGAACGGCGTGTACGACGGCTCCCGTGCGAGCGCGCTGCACAACAGCTGGATTTGAGTTTTTCATTACGCCTCCATTATGAGACCTGAGAGGGAAATTTCCAGCTCCGCATAAAGACGAGTCCAATTTGTTTTGGTCTCCTTTGGCATGCAAATCGCTTGCCGCGGTGGCGGGGGAGGATGTTGCCCCCCGTTTTTAGACGGTGCACAATTAGATTTCCACTCCAAACAGCTTTCTTATTAAATTGCCTTAAATTATTGATTGTAATTAAATGAGGGGTTTCATCATCATCATGAATTAATGGAAGACGGGGAGCGCTGTGTCAATATTGGCAGCAGGATTTATGAGGGATGAACATATTAGAGCCCGAGGATGTAAATTCATGAGCAGCGACTGGTTTACAGGTGTGTCCCCCTCTGAGGACCGCATGTTTTATCCGTGTCCAACGCTCGCTGCTGGCTGGATGTGCAGCAGGCAGGTGGAAAACATCTTCAAATCACAGCCTCACTTTGCATGCTGTCTGTTTCCCAGCCTGAAGCCGTGACCCTGTACAGCTCAAGATTCCCGAAACGTCATTTTAGAGGGAATTTGTTGACTTTATGAGGTTAAAAACCTCCTTGAAGTCAATTTTTGGCTCCAGCATGACACAGCAGCTGTTCTCAGCAGAGACTCGTGACCCCGACTGTCACTGATTAAAGTCCAGCAAAACTGCTGAGAAGCAAATTAAAAGAGACCAGAAGCTTCAGCAGAACTGCTGTAACACAAACAGCTACAGAAGACGCATCCTGCCCACAGCGTCATCGATGAGGAGTCTTTGGAGAGGACGGTTTGATTTGCTGTCCATCCTTCCATTTATTGCTCTAACTGATGGATGGATGGACGGACGGATGGACGGACGGATGGATAAATGGAGGGACGAATGAACAAATGGCTAGACAAAAAGGAAGGACAGCTGGATGGACGGACTGACGGATGTCCAGTGCTACAGGACATTAGTGGACCAGAACTCGCTCAGCGCCTCAGCCCAAACAGGTCCAAGTCTTCAGACCCGGTGAGTTGGACCTGGACGGATGAAGGAGAGAGCAGAACCGCACCCAGGTTCTCGATGGAGTAGTATCTCTGCTTGCTGTCCACTCGGACCGTCTCGGCGTAGGGACTTCCCACTCCGTAGCCGATGATGTAACCTCGGACCAGGATGCTGGGGCTGAGCGGCGGCGTCCAGGACATGATGATGTTGTTGGGGAGCGGCCTGACGTGCAGCGAGCTGGGCTGGTCGGGCACCTGACTCTCTGCCAGAACAAAAACAAACCACAGAAGAAGAACTATCAGACGTATAACGAGCCTCCGACAAGCCCTGACACATCGTATTACTCCTCAGCTTCAGGTTAGATCAGATTACTGGCCTCCGGTTCCCTGGGGGAGGCCACTGAGCCATAATCCATTGAAATGAGATTTACGTCTCCTTGAGAAACACAGTTAGCAAAGATGTGTTTGTTGTTTTATCTGAGCGGCTTCTTGCTGAGCAGAACGCGGTGTTCCTCATCTTCAGCCTGAAGACCAATCATTAACCCTGCTGTTTGCTGCATCTGTCTCGAGATTTCGCCGAGGAGATAAGTGAAGCACTAACTGGTTGCTTTTAAACACCATTAGAAAGTTCTGATAAGGGTTTATAAAAAAGCATCTACTGACCAGCTGTTTATTAAGAAATGTTTACCTGGAAATTTTCTTTCAACACCTTCCTAATAAATCATTATTACAGGAGAGCCAATAAGGATAAGAATTGCTCACTTTAGGACTAAAATCACATGTTTTGTCATAATAAAGCTTTAAGCTTATTTACTTAAAGTGTTCCTGCATGTTTTATTATTGTCTGTATGAATATAAACTAATTGTTTCTGATTCTGGGTTCAGGTTTGGTTCCTTAATCATTTAACAAATGGTTTGTTGAAGAGATTTATGACGACGCAACTAAAATTCTGACTTTTCATCAAACAAATGTTGATATCAGACAAATATAACCTGAGTAAATACAACAAGTCGTTTCTAAATGATGATTTCATTTATCAGGAGGGGAAAAGCTACTCAAACCAACCCCAATCTATGTGAACAATTTAACAGATTACAGTAGTAATCTGTAGTTCACTCACCACTAATTTGCTAAACAGGAATCTTAGTTACGCTAACACTAAAGCGCTAAACACATAAAAAAAATTAGCAGAAGCTAATGATGAACCACAAACACAAAAAAATTTGTGGAAGCCAACGCTAAACCGCTAAATACATTTAAAAAAAAAATCAGTCAAAGCTAACTCTAAACCGCTAAACACACAAAAAATTGTAAACGCTATTGCTAAACCATTAAACATAAAAAAAAAAAAAAAAATGAATGGAAGCTAACACTAAACTGCTAAACACCTAAAGCCGTTATCGGAAGCCTATGATAAACCACTAAACATAAAAAAAATTAGCAGAAGCTATTGCTAAACCACAAAACAAAATTTTTTTGTGGAAGTTAATGCTAAACTGCTAAACACAAAAAATAGTGAAAGCTAACGCTAAACCATTAAACACATAAAAACTTTAGCAGAAGCTAACACGAAACATAAAAAATAACAGAAGCTAACACGAAACCACTAAGCACGTAAAAAATTCCATTAAATTAGTAACGATAATAAAACTACACGTAAATATGTTTGTTCACGTCATTAAAAATCATCGGCAGGAGGAAGGCATCGACTGAGCTACTGCTGCCAACAACATAACTGCGTTTCTCTTCCAGATGAAGCCACTAAAGGAGCTGCTCCTGCCACTAACTTCTTGCTTTTAACATAGAAAGTACTCCTGGATCAGAGCTCCTGTTTCTTCTCCTGTCTTCTCAAACCCCCAGTCGGTCGTGGCAGATGGCCGTTCACGCTGAGCCGGTTCTGGTTCTGCTGGCGGTTTCTTCTTGTTAAGGGGAGTTTTCCTCTCCACTGTCGCCACGTGCTCGTCCAGGAGGAGTGAATGCTCCAGACTGATGACTCGGTGCAATCGACTGGGTTTCCTTACATAGCAAACTGAACTCGATGCTCTGTTTGATAACGAGGATCGATTGGATTGGATGAACCTGACTTGGAACCTGTATTTGCTGTGAATTGGAGCTGTGTAAATAAACTGAACTGAAACACAAACTCCTGCTGTGGAAAAGTATTTTTTTGTGAACTTAGTTATTTTCATGAAAAAAAAAAGAAAATCTTCTAGAGTATTTCATTATGGTAGTACTAGATAAAAGCCGTACTCACTGTCGCTCTACTTGATATGTAAAGCCAGAGGGGGGCAGTGTTAGGGTAACATGAGTAAAAGACTCCACACCTCACTTTAATCTGCTTTCTAAATGAAAAAACTACAGATTTTAGCAGCAGTGACTTTATTAATGGTCTTTTAAGACGAATCCTGTAGAACATATTAATAAATATTTGCAAGGACTAATTGAGAGTGTAAATGCACATTGTTAAGCAACTATCTCATGGTCTCTTAAGCTAAAGTGTTGGAAAATATTTTTTATCTACTTCTTTATGAAGAAAGAAAATAAAATAGAGCTGAAAGCAGTTTTAATTTCACACTTAGAGCCAAAATTAAGCATTTGTTCCATTAAAATTAATAAAAAATGAATCCGTACACTAAGTAAAACCCTGTTAGACATTTTTCTATGATCTTATGAGGGCTTTTTGGTGAGTTTAACCCAGCAGCCTTTGTTTCTTATTCTTATTCTGGAATGATATTTCATTTTCTTGGTCTTTTCTCTTTCACACCTCCCCCCTCTTCCTCCCAGTTAACAGCCCTCCCCCCACCAGCGTCCCCCTGAGACGAAACCTTCGCTCCATCGACCAGCCGCGGTTCTCCACTGCTTAAATATTTATGTGTGTTTGGAAAGAGGAGGGAGACACTTCTTGTTGTACAGATTACCATCCAAATCGTTCTCTGGCGTCTGGGCGGTGTACCAGTCGCTGGAGGGACCCGTTCCGTTCACCGTCATGGCCGCCACCTGGAAGCTGTACTGACTGCCCTTCTCCAGACCTGGACGATGAGAGAGGAGAAAGAGCAAGTCATTACACCTGACATTCAGCGCTGAACTTTTCAAGGCTGCACCGGTGCTGCTGTGAATAACCGAAGATGCTTGGGTGAATCTGAAAGAACAAGGAATGGTGAAAAGGTTTCTGGATCTAACAAAAAAAAAAAAAGTAATATTTATTTCACACCAGAACCTACTTTCTATTTAGAAAAAAAAAAAAAAATCAATTCAATATTGAGGTATCTAAACAGTCTCCCGTAAAATGACGTTTGCACGGAGATATAACAGCACACAGTATTTTGTGTTTATATTTTCTGATCCACAGAAACCCTTTTCTAAAGCAAAGATGTTGGTCTAAACTGAACCCCCGTTCAGTTACGACCAACCTGTCCTCGGACAACATCACATCCAAGTTCGCTTTGCTCCGTGGTCTTCAGATAAATTCTGGTGACCTGAAACATGTTGACTGGTTGGTTTTAGTTACATTGAGTTTAGCTTTGCTAATTGGTCAGTTTGGATGGGTTAATTGGTCAAGTGGTCTGTTGGTTGTTGGGTTGGCTGGTTCGTTAGCTAGTGGGTGGGTAGGTTGAACAGTTGCTTGATCGTTTAGGTGGCTGGATTGGTTGAACTGAGTACTCGTCTGGTTAGCCATATTGGTTGGTTAGTTAAATTAGTTGGTTTGGTCGGCCAGTTTTTATTATCAGTTGGGTTAATTGTTCAGCGTGTTGGGATGGTAAGTCAGTAAGATTGGTTTGACTGATTAGCAGGTTAGTCGGTTGCATTTCTTTCTTTGTTGCTGGTTTGGTTGGTTGATCGGTTGGTAGGGTTGTTCTGCCTGGTTGTTCAGTCAAAATTGGGTTTGTTTATTGCTAGTTTGGTTGGTTGCTTAGGTGGTATAGTTGTATTGCCTGGTTGGTCAGGTAAAGAGTTGTTAAGTTGGCCTGTTTTTAGGTTTTTAGGTTGGATTTGTTTGTTGGTGGGTTGGATTTTTTTCTAGTTGCCTGGCTTGTTGTGTTGCTTGGCCTATCAGTTGGTAAGCTTGGCTGGTTGGTTTTGTTACATTGAGTTTGGCATGGGTAATTGGTCAGTTTGGATAGTTGGGTTCATTGGTCAGGTGGTGTTCAGTTTGTTGGGCTGGTTGGTTAACTAACTAGAGGCTGGGTGGCAGTTTGGAGGTAGCTGGTTAGCTGGGTTGGTTGAACTGAGTTGAATTGGCCAAGTGGTCTGTTTTAGGTTGGGTTTGTTTGTTGGGTAGGTTGGTTGCATTGGCTGACTAGTTGATTGGGAAGATTGGGTTGTTAGTCGGTTGGTTGGTTGGCTCCTTGGGTTGGCTGGTGGCAAGGTGGCTGAATAATTTGGATTATAAAACTAAAAAGATTTACTTCCCAGCTTTTAAAATAGAATATTTTTTCATTTTTCTCACTGTTTATCTACAATAACCTCTTTCTCTGGGGGTGTACTGTTGGAAATCAGAAAACATCTGGGGAAATCTAATTGATAAATTAAGCCATTTGTTCACATAAACCAGTAAATACCTGCATTACAGTATAGTTATTGTGGTTATGTGGTATTTTCACATCACCATTACAAACACAGATGTTAGAAAGAGAAATGGTGAAGATGTTAAAGCTTTGACTAAACACTTTTAAACTAAACTGTGAATGGATTAAACCCTGAACTGCATTGGAACACAATAAACAGTAAAAATAATAATTTCATCTTCTCAGTCCTGCATTAAGACATATATACGTTGTGTGTATTAAATTTCCATAAAAGCAAGATTTCCTCAGGCAGCCGAGCTCACAGCAGACAGATTAGTCTCCAACACAACCAAACGGCAACCTGAAGCCGGCGCAGACAGACAGATGGAGATAACCATCAATGAAAAAAATAATGAAAACGGAGATCAGTTTCATTCAAATCCGGCGGAGCTCAAATTGAAATAATAGCTGGTGGCACTTTGAATGCAGCCACACAGACACAAGCACACGTACGACGACGTTTTATGCTAAGAAAGGTCTCTCTGTCGCAGGAGAAGAAAAAACACAGATAAGCAACAAAAGAACAGAAACAATTTTACTGTGTTTTTATATATATATATATATATATATATATATATATATATATATATATATATATATATATATATATTCATGCCAACATTTGTATTTATTTAATTTATCCCATAAAGATTCCTTTATGTTCAAAGTTGAAAAAGATGTCACTTCAGCAAGGTTCCTGCAGTTTCATCCATGGTTCACAAAACAAACTTTTCATTTTTAGATAAACCACAAAATACTGAAAGTAAATTAGTCTTGAAACGTAGCCGTTAAGAAAGGTTAAACAGCAGAGGCTCACCTGTGAACAAGTACCAGAAGTTGTTGGGTTCGATGGCCTCCTGGTCTCCACGGCGACCAGTCTTCCTGTATTTGATCTTGTATGCGGTGATGATGCCATTCTGGGCGCTGCGAGGGGGCGGCTGCCATGACACCTTGATGCTCTGAGAGAAAACGGAGGAAAACAAACCCCAATGTGTCATCTTTCAGGGTCTGTTTACTGCTCTTCAGTTACTCTGTGGTTGTTTTACTAATGAAGTTAACCATGCAGATGCAGGTGATAATCAGTTCACAACAATAAAACTCCTTCCTTAAAGGTGGCACCAAATACAACAATTATTACTGTGAGTCAAGCAAAGAGCAGGGGAAGAAACACAATCATTTGAAGACATTTCTAACATTTCTGGTTTGAGAAGACCAGCATGGAAGCTCTTGGACAGCTGGATGAAGGGTGGTCACTAGAAAACTGACAGAAGATTTGGTTTGATTTTTTTTTTATAAGGATTGATGGCCGATGAATGGATGAATTATACAACAATAAAACCACTGGAAAATGGTCAGAATTGTTGTTCAAGTCTCTGCAGACATTTGAGAATAAAAAAAACATTTAAATCTCTGTTGTGACATTTAGAAAATGCAGTGTACATGATAAACTTGAATTATAAGTTATTATTTTTATTATACATTTATATTATTATACAGTTATTTATCTTCCCTTTGGGACGAATAAAGTATTTTTGAATTTGAACTTGAACGCACCATAAAAGCACAGCTGGAGGAGACTCCTGTCTGGTCAGAGAGGCTCCTCAGTACCAGTGCGTTGTCACATCCCATATGCTGCGTAGCGTTTTGGACTGGTTGGATGCTACGGGCAGCTGGATTTGGACTTTAGCTGACTTTTCTCCAGAACCAGTGATGTTTACATTCAGTTTGACGTTGTTTCAGGTCAGTAAGTCAGTTCAGAGCAGCGCAGCTACGGACCTTGTAGCTGTTGAAGGACATTGACATAAAGTTCCGGTTTGGTCCACCTTTCTTTCCCTACCTGTAGCTGCTTTAGAAACATTATGTTCCCAAATAGCAGAGTTTAGTGACAGCTGGGCGTCCTCTCTGTTTTGTTTTGGGGTCACTTTTTAAAGTTCCTCTGTAGAACGTTGTATTGCGCACTTAGTTCCTTACATAAACATTCTGCAGGTGTTCAGTTCAATCAGTTGTTCAATCAGTTGGTTTGGGTGGTCTGTTGTGTTGGGTTAGGTTGGAATGGTCAGTTGATTTATTAGTTTGGTTAAGTTGGGTTGGTTAGTCCAATCTGAGAACCATGCTAAACTATCCAGTCAGTAGTAGTCACAGGTGCATCCTACAGTGACGCATTAACCAATTGTACATTCGTGAAATGAGGCGACCACAGAGAGCAACTCCATACCCTCATGACTGCGAGGGTATGCTTTCTATATTTTAGCTGCAAGACCTCCTGCTCCAATCTCCATTTCATTTCTTCCACTGCAAGCTTCTGCTCGGTTCTCTTCAGAACCTCCACCACTTCATCTCCTCATGACAGGTTGAGAGGCATGGCCATGGAGTGATATGATCAGATTCTGGACACCAAATTCAACCTTAAACTATATTTGCTAATAAAGATGAAATAAAACATTTACACTGAGTTGTCTGACTAAACTTAGTTCATCTCATAGCACACAACAGGCATTTGATATTCATATTATGCCAGCACAAGAAGGCAGTGGCACTGCTAACTAACTTAACTCCACTTACTCTAAGCATTAATCATAATCAGTTAAGCCAACGCTAAAGTGCTCTACCAACATGGTATTTAGCAGAAGCTAATGCTAAAGCGAGAAAGTGCTAAATTCAGCCATGCTGATATCCACCATGTATCGGTGACAACATGTGCTGCAACATAGTATATCACCCTCAACGGGGTCAAATTTATCATTACATACTTTCCTTTACATTTTGCACTTCAGGAAGGGATATTTTGGATTCTTTCACTCATGGGTTTGATTTCATACATTTAGATCATTTTACACATATATCATGACAAATTCCCAGGGTACTAACATGTTACATCTTCAGCAGTGGTGGGCACCCCTAACCAAACCCTAAAGCCTTAATCATAAACAGTAGTTGTGCTAATGCTAAGTGATTCTTTGGAACAGACTTTTCACTCATGGTTTCAGTGTTATAGTTGTTGAGTTTTGCTAATGCTGTTGCTAATTTAGCCTAACTGACCATGGTAGGACTTTGGTCAGAAAACACGCAGGGTATCTCTAGATTTTAAACTGTTTACTGTGAAACTCCAGGCTGTAGCAATTAATTTAGGGGCAGCTAAGTGCACCAGATGTTTTCAAAGTTAGCAAAAGAGCTAAGCTAAATATTAGCTCTGCTATTAGCGCACTACTGGATCAGCAGAAGTGTGTCAATCACTGCAAGGAGGACTCAGCCCAGTACACAATCCAACCTGATCTGACTCCAGGAGGTGTCAGATTATCAGTCTGTTTTCATGACGATGTAAAAACAGACTAAATCTGATCTGTGGTCAGCAGAGACGCCTGTTCAGCTTCTCTTTCTGCTGCTCGTCTGGATTCATTGTCTGCCGTGCTTCCATCTGTATGCATAAGAGTGTATCCGTGTGTGTTTGTGTGCGAGCTGGGCTGTGTGTTGAATGAATTTTAATTGCTTTATTTGCATGTTAACAACCCACCTCTGCCACACACACAAACACAGATGCAGCAGATGTTGGCTGGGCCTCCTGTGAGCTCTGCTCTGCGAGGCAGCTGCCATCAACCGCTCACCACTCAGAGCGACCCGGAGTGTGCTCGCTGGGCTGAACACTAATCAATGAACATTAATGAATCACAAAAGTAATTCTGTTTTCTCTTATCATCTAATTCAGTCATAAGTTTAGCTGCTTGCTGGGTTTCTAGTCCCAACAGAACCAAAGAAAATGACAACCTTGTTGCTTATATTTACTTTTTGTTGGGTTTCTGTTCCTCAGTCAGTTGTGTTCTGGTCTTGTTTATATCGGTTCCATCAGGGGCAGAACCGGTCGGGTGTATCAGAGAAGAACAAGACGCTAGTCGTCTTCGTTGTTCGTCGTTTTGACCGAAGGGGTCAAATAAATCCCGTCATAATCTATTTTTTAGGGGTTTGCCAAAAAAAAATCAATTCACATAAGACTCAGTATTCCCATTTACTGTGATTCAGAATCAACTTTAAATGTCCCAAAATCGATTTTTAAAATGAAAAAATAAAACAAATCTGCGGTCTGTCTGTCTGGGTTGAATAACAATAATAATAATAATACATTTTATTTGAGGGCGTCTTTCAAAAACCCACGGTTACCTTACAAAAACAGACAAAAAAAAAAAAAACAAATAATGAACCGAGTCAGCAACAGTTATATAAAGCAAGTCAGTAAACAAGATGCAACAACAGTTAATCCATGTTAAAGTGAATCTGCCAGTTTGAACAGGAGTGTTTTCAGCTGAAGAGTCTGGTCCTCATGGCAGGAGGAAGGCAGCGACTGAAGGCTCTGAGAGGCAGACGAGGATCCGAGGGAAGCGGCGGCGATGTGCAGCAGGTCACACAGATAAGGAGGGGCAGGTAATGGATGCACTAGAACGTGAGAGTTAGAATCCTGAAATTTCTCCTTGCTTCAGTGGGGAACCAGGGGAGCTGCTGCAGAGCTGGGGTGACGTGTTCTCCAGATGGGGTACGGGTTCTGACCCGAGCTGCAGAGTTCTGGAGGAGTTTGAGTTTATGGAGAGACTTATTCAGAAGAGAGGTGCAGAAATCGATCCGGGAGGTGACGAGGCTGTGAGCGAGGATGGAAGGGAGGAAGTCGGTTAATGTTGCGTCAGTGAAAGTACGCAGGCCGGGTGACGTAATTAATATGAGAATGAAATGAGAGAGTACTATCACCCAGACCTTTTACCTGAGGGGAGGGATGAACATGGGAGCTGTCAATATTAATGGAGAAACTGGGAGGTTTGGTTAAAGTGGAGGCTGTGCCAACGAGTAAAACTTCTGTTTTCTTACTGTTAAGCTTGAGAAAATGAGAGGAGATCCATGATCTCATTTCCAGAAGACAGTCTGACAGGGAAGGAGGAAATGTAGAGCTGAGTGTCATCTGCATAGCAATGAAAACTGATGTTATATTTGATATGTTATATGGATGGATGGACGGAGGGAGGGAGGGATGATGGATGGGTGGGTGGACGGACGGATGATTGGATGGATGGACGGACGGATGGAAGGATGGACGGTCGGATGGATTCCTAGTTAAACTCTACAGAGAATGTGAGGAAATGCTGCTTTTTCCTGCTGAGCAACCAGCAGCCTGTTCTTGTTTCCATGGCGAAGGTTTCCTCCCCAGCATCGTCTGAGTCGACCCCCTGACTCGTCGGTGGTCCGGCGTGTTTACCTCCACCTCCAGCAGGCGGGCCGGCAGCGGTTTAGAGATGCAGCCGCTGTCAGAGCGGCGGCAGCCACGCAGGAATTCATTAACATTTAGCAGCACCTGTTCCCTCTGCTACTCCTCATCCTGCTAATTGATTACAGCAGAGCTGATTAGGAGACGAGCGGCTTGGAGCTGCAATACAGCACCGCTCGGCCAAAATTCCTCCAAACACCCTCCTCCTCCTCTGGCTGTGCGCGACCACGTGCTTCATCACCTAATTAGCCACTTTGACAGCACATCGTTCTCAGCGGGGTCTCCATGGAAATGCTACAGAAGTTAAATTCATGTTCTAACAAGTCCCACAAAGACACGAGGAGGTAAACCATCCATGAAGGACGCCGACTGAGCCAGCAAAACTCATTTCTGTGGAGAGAAATCCCAGAGTTTCAACACCTGCCTCCATCACGGCTAACAGTAATATCAGTATGTCCATTTAATTCTCATTATTAACAGCTGCAGAGATGATGCTGTCAGAATGCTGCTAAATTATCTATTTAATTCCTTCCAAACACCAATAATTTATTTAATTGCATGTTTTCTGATTCTGGATTTTTTTTTTTTTTTTTTTACATTTTTAGACAGATATAAAAAAAAAAAAAAAACAAAAAAAAAAAAAAACCCAAAAGGCAACAAAAGCATTTTGATTTTTCACTGAACTATTACAAAGATTTATTATAAATGTCTGAAGAACAAATATTTGAAGACTGATCCTCCAGATTCCATCTTTATGACCCTCAGCAATACTTTTATAGTCCAGGTCCGGGTCTACCCACCTCAGTTTTTAACATTGTTCACTTTTGTAATATTTTATAATTATTAGTTTTTCTATTATAATTTTTCTTATTTACTAATTTTTAATTTATTATTTCAATTTATTTATTGGATTGTTTTTATCATTTTATTTTGATTATGATTTTATTTTTTTCATTAAAAATAATTAAAAACACTGTTCACTTGTTTTATTTTTTCTGTTTTTAAATTATTTTTCTATTGTAATTATATTTTATTGATTTTATTGATTTAATTTGATTAAATTATAATTTAAAAAACAGAAAAGACATTGTCCTCTTTATATTATTTTTTATTTAGTTCATTTTTCAGTATAATTTTTTCAATTTTTAAATATTTAATAATTTTTAGGTTTTATTTTATTTATTTTATCATTTTATTTTAATTTTTTTTTTTTTTTAAATAATTAAAAAACTAAAGGAAATATTGTTCACTTTATTTTATTTTTGTTTTTTTAATCATTCTTTATTGTAATTTTTTTTTTAGTTGTATTTTATTTTATGTACTTTATCTAATTAAAAATAAAAACAATCATCATCATTATCATAAAACCAACCAACAAACCAACATTGTTCACTAAAGCTTGGGGATGAACACCCAATGGGTATAGATGGGTGCAGCACGTCCACTAATTGGTGTCCCACAAGGTTGTGTTCTGAGCCCCCTAGTGTGCACCCTTTACACCGCAACTCCGTGGTCACTCACAGCAGTGCTCAGTTTCATCTCCAACAGCGAGGAGGTCTGGGGTCTCCTTTAAGGTCCTGAGAACTGCTACACAGAAGCTGTTGACACCATTCTGACCATGTGTTCACATCTTGTAATGGCGTGAGCAAAAATACTGCAGGATAATGATTTAAAGGTAAGGCGATGTCCAATTCAAGACCACTAGAACTCAGCTTTTTCTTTTTGCTTAAACTGATTACCAAATGTCAGGAATATAATAACATGCAGCTGTTTTGTATTCAGGCAGGTGGCCGACACCGTGGAGCAGCGAGGGGCAAGCGAAGCCGTTCCCTCATTCGCCACCTTCAATCGGGTCCAGAACCTCCTTCGCTTTTAATTTTCCCACCGAGGAGACGAGAAAAATGCAGAGAGGTCTGCAGAAAGCAGATGAATGAAACACGGAACTGAGCATATTTTACTAAAACAATGAAGGTTTTTTTATGTTTAACCTGAATGAGAATCAATATAATTTATTAAAATTTTACTTGGTTTAACCAAGTAAAAAAAAAAAAAACCAAAAAACTAATTTACACATTTGCCGCCGTAATATCATCAATAAAATTAAAAATCCAAAAGAAAAAGCAAATCTTTCATAAGAATCTGCTGCCATTAGATTCAGTCTATAAAGTCAACGGATTTATTATGTTATATATTCATTTAATGTTACTAGAAAGTAACCAACAACAAAATAATAGGTAATATAAATTAGCTTATTATCTGTTGGGTACGAAACTTGAGCAGAGAAATTAACAAGTTAGCAACAATTAAGTGAAAACAAAAACGAACTAAAGTTTGTGAAGTAACTTAAAAGTAAAAAGTACTTAATATGTACTGAAGTAACAAGTAGATATGAACCAATTAAATAACATGCTACATGAAATAAGTAGGCAACAGGAAATACTTAAGAGTAACTAAACCCTCTGTGAAAGCATAACTCCGCCCCCTGACATAATTCAGTTAAAGTGGGCGGAGCCAATATACACAGAGGGGCGTGGTTAAGTGTTGGGATGAGCGAAGGGGGTTAAGTGGGGCAAATAAATCACACATGTGCAAAGCTGAGAAACACTATCAGTCAATGCTCGCTACACCAACTCCTGAATGGCCACCAGGGGGCGTGTGTCTGAGTGAGATGGTTTTATGCCGGAACACAGGGCTGAGAGGCGTAAACATCAACCAAGCTGGACCGCTGCAACCAGCAGGAAAATTCAACTGCAGTAGCCACTGTTCGACCCCAAGAGGGCAGCACTGAGGTGGTTTTAGGCAAAATATTCCAGAATTAAACAATTTCACATGAAAATTTAAAAATTCACCCAGAAACATAAAGATAGAACCCTAAAGGACCAAAACAGCTGATTTGGGGTTATTGACACTGGACCCCCTGGTATTGGTGGAGGTTTGGGACCACAGTCGTCTGAGTACTTGAGACTCCCTCTAAAAACACTTATAACTGCCTATTTAATAGTTCAAACACCAAATATTACTTAATATGCATTAATACACACACTGTAAACCATCTTAAAGCTAACATCTATGGTCTTCCCGGGGTTCAGCCAATCAGCACCAAGGAAAATAAATGGTGCTTCTTAATTGGCTGCTTTGCTAAAACCAACCAACAGCGCGTCAGCGACCATTAAGCCGAGGCAGTTCAGCTTCCCAAGATGAGTTTTCTATTGAATATTTTAGACATGCTTTACGAAAACAATCTGCGAGAACAAAACCGCAAGTAGGTGGGGGTGGACGGTACTTTTAAATGATTGATGACTTAGGCCTGGGCGATGTGGCTTAAAAATTAAATCTCCAATTTTTTTCATACCAGATCTGATTTCCGATTTAAATTGATTTTTTTTCTCACTTTCTTTTCTAAGAAAGAAATTACACAGAAAATATTTTCAAAAATGGCTTTTATTTCAGTCATCCACCTGTGAGTTGGAGATGGAGTGTCAGGGCCAGACTATGAGAACTTCTGTCTAATTATGTTTAATTACGGGAACTTTGTCATTATATTAGCAGAATAATGATGCAATTTCACCAGAACGTCTTAAAATTATGAGGAAAAAGTCATTTCAATGAGAAAAAAAGCTCGAATGACTAATATTTTGTTATTTTCCATGTTGGAGTTGTCATAAAATTACTGCCTCATTCTCCAAATATTATAACTTTATTCTGGTAATCTATAGACTTTATTTTCTGTATTCTTGTAACGTCATGACTTTATTTTCATTAAAAATAAATCTTAGCCTGATCCTCATATTTTGTCGTAGAGTTGATCTGAATTCAAAGTCCTAATAAACAGAAGCTGTAAAACACGCTTGTCAAACAAGATGGCCGCCCTGGGTGCGCTGACATCACTCTGGACTACGGAAACCCAAGGAGAGCATTGGTGGGGAAAAAAATCCAGATTTTTCGAAAATTAAATCTTCAACAACCAAAAATTCGATCAATCGATGAAATCGGTTTATCGCCCAGCCCGAGATGTAAATATGATATTTAGTAAGTACCTGAGTATTAAGTCAGGTGTTTGTACATACGTATGTAAGTTAGTATTACAAGTCATATTTAAAAATAAATATGGAATAAGCAGGTTAATAACAAGAAAGTAACAAATATTTTCCTCTATAAATTCAGCCTTTATTGCAGGAGACGTGTTTATAAATGAAAGCAAAGGCAGAAAATATCCAAACTATAAACAGAAAATCATAATCACTGTTCTCCACAGCTGAGGAAGAGAAACGTCCCTGCTGCTGGTCCAGGAACTGAACCCCCCCCCACCAAGGGTCCAGTGCGTCTTATTTAGAAGTTCGGAGGCTGTTATTGTATTTCCAGCCGGACTCGAACTCTTTGTGCTGAAATCGATGGACGAAAACGCTTTGAAAGAAAAACAAAACTTTAAACTCAGGCTGGAATTAATTCAGCCGGTTCCTTCTGACGTCTGTATGCGGCGCTGCATACAGAACGCCTCGACACACACACACACACACACACACACACACACAAAGAACCAGGTGGGTAAACAGTCCCTGAATTCAATCTGTGATTGTTTGTTCTTGTCCTCTGGGTGGAAGCAGCAATCACATCGACTGTGTGTGTGTGTGTGTGTGTGTGTGTGTGTGTGTTAATGCCCTCTGGGTAAAAGGACCAATCACAGGAAGGCCAGAATGTCTCCATTTGCTCAGTAACATAACATTCAACACCACTGCACTGCACGCGCTCAGAAAGCAAACAGCGATCTGGCTCCAGAACAACATATCGACCAAAATCCATCGAGTCGTGTTTGCAGAATCTCTTCAACATGACATCTGAATATCTGGAGAAAAACTGTAAATGACCCGTTTCCCATTGCGGTCCTCTGAAACGGCTGAAACTGGAACAGTTGATGCACATTAAAACTCACAGATTCCAGTTTAACCACCGCTGCCATGACAACATGGCTGCTGATGTGACGCAAATGGAGCCGGGGACAAACAGCCCGGGGCGCCGACTGGGGCCAGGCCGTGTCCACACCTCTGCGTCAGCACGCCGTGGTCAGCTTCTGATTCCTGGACACGCAAAAGTATTCACACCCCTTCGACTTTCTCGCGCTAAAACCGACAGAAGGGACAGAAAGGGACGCACAGTTTGGAAATAAAAATCTGAAGAGTGCGGTGTGCATTTGTTTTCACCCTATCAGGATAAAAGTTCCCATTCAGAAACAAGAACCCGTTACTTACGCTGCAAAAACACCGAATCTTACCAAGTGTTTTTATATAGTTTCAAGTGCAAACATCTTAGTACACTTGAAATAAGAAATACTGACAGCACAATATATAAGTTAATATATAATATAATATTATATAATATATATTAAGTCCATATTTCTTGAATGTAGATAATAAAAAAGTTCTAGTTCCACTGATTGATTTTCTTCACGTATAATAAAACATTTGTCCGGTTTTAAATGAAAATATCTGCCAGTGGAACGAGTACTTTTTATTTCTATATTCAAGAAATATTGACTTAAAACATTTATGTATCTTGCTGAAAAGTTACTGTTCAGCTATTTTTGTCTTAATGCAAGAGTACTAAAATATTTGCATTGGAGTCTAGACAAAAATTCTTGGTAAGTTTTTGTAGTTTTTTTGTGTAAATAACATTTATTTTTATCACTAAGCTGCTAACGGTAAGTGCATCTACTCATATTTTTTGAATATATTGATGCAGTGGAGAAAATAGTACAAATAAAAATCCTGACAATACGTTCAGTTTTTCAGATTACACTATTTGGAATTTGGAATATCTTCAAAACTCAAGGATCGAGATCCTGGATATAAACAGCCGAACTGAGCTTCCCCTGGAGGGTCTTAGGACTCAGGCTTAGAGCCAGCATGAGGAGCTCCCTGACTAGCTTTGTCTCCAACAGCTTCAAACATCTAAAGACTGAAATTATTGCCCATGAAGAAAAGCTCAAGCAGAAACTGAACTGATTTGCAGAACTCCTCCAGTTCAGACTGCTGCATCCTATGTGCACAAAGTAGCGTTATAGTAGATCCTTCCTCTCAGCAGCTGTCAGACACTAGAACCATCACGCTCCCAACAGACTCAATAAGTGTTGGTATTTGCAGAGTTTTACTCCTTTTAAATAACACTTCTGCTGGTGTCTGCACAATATAGTCCTAATATTAGCAGAATAAAGGTGCAAAAATACCAGAAGAAAGTTGTAAAATGACTTGGAAAAACAGGTGTTTAAAATAAAGCAAAGCTTCGATAGTTCTCATCTAGTCCGGGATTCTGTCTTCAAAGAGACTCAGTCATTGCACAACTGTTTCAAAGTCCTCCGACTGATAATAATTTGATGCTGATGTATTAAAAGGTTAAGTATGTACTATTTGTAAAACTGATACCAAACTAACAAGTTTTAGTGCAGTATAGTCATTTCAATTTTTCATTATTTGTTGTGTAGCTGTTATAAAATTACTACTTCATTCTACTAACATTACAACTTTATTCTTGTATCAGTATGACTTCATTCTCATATTATAATGACCTTATTGTCATAACACTATGACTTCATTCTTGTAATATTATGACTTTATTCTTATATCATTACGACGTTTTTCTCGTACTATTACGACTTTGCTCTCATATTATGACTTTATTCTGGTAATATTATGACTTTATTCTCCTATTATTACGATTTTACTCTTGTATTATTACAATTTTATTCTCGCGTTATTAGGACGTTATTCTTGTATTAAGACTGTTGTCATATTGTTACGATTTTATTCTCATATTAATACAACTTTATTCTCATATTTCAACTTACTGCTGTGCAACTTTATTCTCGTAACACTATGACTTTATTCTTGTGATGTTATGATTTTATTCTCGTATTATTCTGACTTTTGTCTTGTATTATTACGACTTTATTCTCATATGATTTTCACTTACTGTCGTATGACTATTCTTGTAATCTAATTTTTTTTCGTAGCTTGGCTCTAATACTCTGTCATTATCACTTATAGTAAACAGTCTGTTGTTTTTTAATGCTCAAATACACATTATGCACATTTTGCACGTTTTTTAAAATTAACCTACTCAGTTGCACATTCCCTTGAACTGGAGTACACTACTTCTGATAACAGCAATGTTGCATTTACTGTACAGTATGTTCTTTATTTCTGTTTTTATGTATTTTATATTCTTATCTTTGTGTGAACCTACTTGCTTTGATTTCCTGTCACTTTGGAAGAATGAAGGATGTTTTTATTCTAAACTCAGATATGATATGATCAAGAGAGTCTGTCATCATCAAGTTTTGCTTGGATTTAGGTCTGGACTTTGACTAGGCCAACCTAACACATGAATCAGCTGTGATCTAAACCACTCCATAATATCTCTGGTTGTATGTCCCAGTCTCAGGTCTCATGCAAGTTTTTTTCCAGGATTGTCCTGGATTTCGAACCATCCATCTTTCCATCAACTCTCACCAGTTCCCTCACAGAATGATGCTGCTACCACCATGTTTCACAGTGGGGGATGATATTCCTGCTGATTTCATTTTAGATTTCTGCTTGGATTTTACAGATTAAGAGTGGCTTCTGGAGGCAGCTGGTTGCACTGGACTTTATTGAAGGGTATCAGACTCAATGGGGCTTAATATAAATGCACACCACACTTCTCAGATTTTCATTTAGAAAATCTAAAAAGAAGAAGAATAGATAAAATTCACTGAAGTTTGTGACATGACAAAATAAGAAGGATTTCAACAGGTGTGTAACTTAAAGCCATATTGTATGTTTCACTGGATTCAGTTGTTTTCATTTTTTCTTTGCAGGAAATAATATCAATCAATCTAAAACCAGCAGGTACCATGGACCTTCAGCTAACAACATACCTCTGTTATAAGTCATTTCAACTGACTGACTTAAAATAGCCTGAAAGACAAGAAACGGGGAAAACTGGATCCATGTCACGGTCAAACTCACAGCCCATTGATCCAATTAAAGTTAATTAGGAGTTATTTTATCCTGATGAGGTGGGAGGAGTTTCAGGAGATCTCTGAAGCAGGTGCTGGCTGGACTCGGAGGGGACTGATGACGCTGTGGGTTTTTAAATCTGAGGGTTTAATCATCCTTTCAGGCTGACAAACAGCAGAATGAGGAAATCTGGGATCATTAACAGCACAGATGTCCGCCTGACAGAAGCACCAGAAGAATATCGAAGGGAAAAATCAGACTGAAAGAACCTTTTAAAGTATGGATTAACAAACTCACTTACCTGGTCTCACTGAGTGAATTATTTGGCTAATAAAATGAAGTGGATATGCATGCAGACAAGGAAAAGCCCTCATTACAGAAACACGTGTGGAAGGAATGGAAATTTTAACAAATTTCATTTAATGTTTTGCACATTATAAAGTTATAAAGCAGTACTTTATAACTCAGAACTTCACTGAAGAGTCCTAAGTCATCAAGTAGAAGACAACTGGACTTCTTCCCTTGTCCACTGAAAATGTCCGGCTTCTCATCCAAAAGCCTTCTTCAGTTCTGAACAGGATTAGAAGTACAGGAAGTTGTAGCCTGAAACTGTTACACTAATAGACAATGAGGTCACCAATAGGAGAGTTAAGGTCACTATTAAGGCTGCTAAGGCCACTATTATGGTCGTTAAGGTCACTAATAGGGCCATTAAGATCATTAATAGCAGAGTTAAGGTCACTATTAAGGCTGCTAATGTATCTTATAATGCCATTAAGGTCACTATTAAGGCTGTTAAGGTCAGTATTAGAATGTTTAAGGTAACTTATAGGGCCATTAAGGTCAATATTGGGGCCATTAATGTCACAATTAGGTTCGTTAGGGTCACTAATAGGAGCATTATGGTCATTAAAGTCACAAATAGGGACATCAAGGTTCCTATTAAGGCTATTAGGGTCAATTATACGTTCTTTAATGTCAACATTACAGCCATTAAGGTCACAATTAGTCACAAAAAGAGTCATATATGCCTCTAATGGGAGTAATATGGTCACTCAAATGACTGTTACTTTTAGGGTAGTTAAGGTAGTGACCTTAATAGTGATTAAGGCCGTTAAGGTCATCAATAAGACCATTTACTTTACTTAAAAGGCCATATAAGGTCATTAAGGCCTCACATAGCGTCATAAATGTGATTTATAGGGCTTTTAAGGTCACCCATAGGGCCATTAAGGTTAATTATAGGGTCACTATTAGGACCATTAAGGTCACACATAGGGCCATAAATGTCACTAATGGGAGAGTTATGGTCACTCATATGGCTGTTAATGTTACTTATAAAGCCATTAAGGTCACTATTAGGGCCGTTAAGGTCACTAATGGAGCAACTGGGACATCAAATCACTGGCCCTAGCCTCCATTCACCTCAATGTTTGTGTTGTTATTGTCTGCCGATCCAAACTTGTCCCAAACGATGTCATGTGAGTTGTTTTGGTCACATGGTCTCACGGTGTGAATTAGTGTAACACCACCTGTGGAGACAAGCCACGACTGCAGAGTAGGTGTTAAAAAGATGAAACCTGAGGCCACCTCCTCTGTCTAGTGTTTTTTTCCTTCCCTTCCGTTGTTGTTCGTCCGTTTTGCTTTATGCTGCATATATATGCTCGACTACACCTTTAAAGTGTTGTTTTGTTGCTCTCCTTCCACCAGAGGAGGAGGTAAATTTTCCCTTTCAGTCGGATATTTCTTGAAACAGACTCCGACAGCCGCAGTGACCTTAACCCAGCTCTCCAGGGAATTCTGGGTAAAATCCTCCAACATACTGTGTACTGCTCTGCTATATGTTCAACCAAGCGTTAAACAACACACACACACTCATCCTCACAGTGGCACTCCAGACTCCAGGAAAGTTGAGGAAATGTCACATTTGTCTCAAAAGTTGGTCTGACAGTAACAAACTTGACAAGAGCAGGAAGTTTTTTTCTTTTTCTTCCTTCAACATCGACTTGCAGAGAAACCGATTCAGGCAGGACCCACATACACAAACAGAGACGCACAACTGCAGTGCATGACGAAGACTGTGTGACAGCCGAAGAGCGAACTGCTGGATGCTGCAGCGGCTCGGAGAACATACAACCAGGCAGAAATCATTACAGCTGCTGGTTGGATTTAAACCTGCTTCCACTGTTATCATCCTTTTCTAGCTAGAAGTCAGCAAACCAGTTGACTTCATGGGCCTCTGCATCCACATGAAGGACTCAACACATCATCTATCATCATGCAGCTGTGGTCGAGATGTTCTATGACTCATCTCGATGCTTCCTCAGCCGAGTTTTTACTTGTTAACTCTGAGTTTACCTCCATCCTCGTCGGGTAACTACCCACCATTGCTGTCACTGATTTCTGCAAACTGAAACCAAACCCTTCCTACAACCATCTCTGAGAACTTCTGTAACCAGCAAACAGACTAAGAGTTAATATATAAACTTTAGATGAAATAAAGTGTAGTATGAAAGGAACAGTGTGTTACGACAGAGTATTAGGGCCAAACTATGAGCATAGTCGTAAAATTATAAAACAACGTGGATAATTATCAAGATCTGACGAGACCAGTCTGTAAGACGCTTTTTAGAAAAAATAAACATAACTGTTTGCTCGACTGTTTCAAAGTCCTACTGATGATAATTTGATGTTGATATATTAAAAGATGAAGTATTTCCTTACATGTAAAACTGAGACCAAAGTATAACTTCACAACATGATCAACCTTCCTCATTTAACGCAGCAGTAAGACTCCTTTTCCATGTACGAGTTCTCATAAAATATGACTTTATTCTCCTAACATTGCGACTCTATTCTTGTACTAATACGACTTTATTCTCATATTATTAGGACTTTATTGTCAAATTATTACAGCTTTATTCTGGTAATATTATGACTTTATTTTCATATTGCAACTTTATTCTCATACTATTACAACATTATTGTCATACAAATTTATTCTCATATAACAACTTTATTCTGGTAATTTCACTATTTTCGTATTATTACAACTTTATTGTCATGTTATTATGACTATTCTGGTAATACTATGACTATTTTTATTTTACTGCGACTTTATTGTTGTATTATTACCACTATTGTATTATTACAACTGTATTCTGGTAATAACTATTTTCATATCATTGCGACTTTATTCTCGTGTTATTACGACTTTATTTGGGTAATATCATGACTTTATTTTGTATTATTTCGACTTTACTGTTTCACGACTTATTCTCTTCATATTATGACTTTAATCTGGCATCATTATGACTATTTCTGTATTACTTCGACTTTTGTCGTACAACTTATTTTCTTATTGTTACAAATTCACACTGGTAATATAATTTTTGTATTATTGTGACTTTATTTTCGTAGTATTATGACTTTATTCTAGTAATAATGACTTTATTCTCATTATATTCAAATTCAATTCAATTCAAAAGTACTTTATTGATCCCAAAGGGAAATTAAACGTTGTAACTCATTTAATTAAGGAGTTATTATAGATGGTGATGGCTGTGGGCAGGAAAGAGCTCCTGTAGAGGTCCGTTTTACAACCAATCTGAAGAAGCCTCTGACTGACTATTATGTTATTATTATGACTTTATTCTCTGAATAAAATGTTTTTTTCGTAGGCTGGTGCTAATACTCCGTCGTACATGTATGTGCATGTACAGTCAGTTTTTAATATAAAGAAGAAGCTGTTTCTGTGGCGGCTGGGTTTAGCAGACGCGCCGACCTGAAGGTGAAAGTCTAAACGGTCTGTGTCCAGCATGTGTGGGGTCTGCAGATGTTAGCTGCCCTTTTCGTGACCCTTGACCTGTTCAAGTCCAGGATGGAGGGAAGTTCAGCCCTGATGATCCTCTCTGCAGATCTGATTATTGGTTGCCGTCTGAGCCAAACCACACGCTGATGGAAACGACAGTAGAAGAAGAATCACAAGCATGCTTGCTGCAGCACAGCTGATCCAAAACTGGTAAGAGTACAAGTTTCCTGATGTTGACTGAGTGCTGGAAGATGGACTTGAGGGTCAGGAGCTTCGTTTTCATGCTGATGCTCCCTCCAGACCGCTGGTTTCCTCTCAGGAACTACATCCGTCCCTGTAAGACGTTCTCCGTCCAGATTGTTCTGGAGATGCATTTTCTAGGAGTGCAGCTCTGCTTCTGACACATCGAACATCCAGAGATTTCTTTATCTACTTCCGACCGCATCGTGGTTTATGATTTCTTACTATCAAAAGGCTCGGTACTCGTGTGCAGGAGCTTGAACTACAAGCAAAATGCAATTATATGCAGCAGCTTTTCTGTCAAACATGAGATTTACTGAGATTTTTGTCCCAAACTCCCAGAGTCATTTCTCATCCCAGAGAGGAAAGAAAGTGAGCGGAGGACGAAGTCGGGGCCTCTAATGGCCGGACTCCCGCGGAGTTCTGATCCGCCCGGGCTCAGCTTTGATCTCCAGAACAACTGTAGCGTCGGAGATGACCTACTTGTCTCTCAGCGTGCCGAGCTGCAGAGCGGCGACAGCGAGCCCCCCGTACCTCAGGCTGAGGATCACATGACTCGACTCCAGATCTTCTTCTGATGAGGGTTTTAATCCCCTCGCAGTTTCTTTGCGGTTGGTTTAGTTTTATGGGTAACAGGATTTTTTTTTAAACAAAGAAATAATTGAAAGAAGAGGGAGAAACGGCTCGATACGCGGCGCGCTCAGCAGAAAACCCGAACAAATCAACTGCACGGGAATATTATCCCGCTGCTTCTCTGGTTACAAAAAAAAAAAACAAAAAAAAAAAAAAAAAAAAAAGATTATTAAATAGAATCTTTACCTAATTATGGTTCTCTGCTCACATTCAGCAGGAATACGCAGCGACAGAACGTCCTGAGAGAGCACAGTTAAATTAAAAGCTTCTGTTTGAGCTCTGGTAATTAAAAGTAAACTCATGCTTCCCTGTAAAACCAGCTGGATTTAGTGTTTTCTGCAGTTTTCTGCTACTTTTTGCGAACTCAGGCCACTAAAGCAGGCCGACTCTTGGCGTAGGCCACGTAGGCGGTTGCCCAGGGCGCTAATTGCTAAAGGGGCGCTGCTGAAACAAAGAAAAACCAAACAAACAGAACAGAATAAATAAATAGCATCAATGTGGAGCCCTGACTGGTGCCCTTTCTTCATTCTTTTAATTGAGAGTTAAAAAGTCTGAAAATATAACTACTAATGATTAATTTATTATTCATATTTTGGTTTTTACATTACTTATTGTCCTTGTTTGAAAATATGCATATATACATGCATATTATATGTATTCTCAGCGGGGTTTGATCATTTGTTCAAGAGATCTAATACTGAAATCAATTGGTAACTGTTTTTATTTTAAAAAGGACGAGCGGTAGGATTAAATTAGCATATGCTTCTTCGGACTCCCTTTCGGACATGTTATGTCAACATTACTCTTGTTATTGTTGTTGGACTATTTTGATTGTTGCTTTAACTTGTTTTTGTTTATCCATTTATTTATTTATGCATGTTTGTTTCTGTTGTTTTTCTCATGTCTGAAATAAAAGCAAAAATGCAAAAAAATGCAATGATGACAAATCATTTTAGTGTAGGCAAGAAGTGAAACCAGCAAAACAAAACAATCAGAGCTGCAACAAACTGAAGTGTAGAACAAGAGACTGTTATTCTGAATCATCAGATTGCATTGTGATTCAGCAGCATGACGTATCAAATCAACTTCATCCTTCATGTTGTTTTTCCCTTTTTTTTTTTGTTTAAATTTATATTCACTGATGAGCCAATAAATAATAAATAATGTTTGTCTGATTTGTTCCTATCGACTTTTTTTTCATCCTTCCTGGTTGAACTGTTGCTGTTTGGACATTTATTCCCTCTGATTCTGGACGCGGTGCAGCTGGGAGGATTTTTGTTTCACTTTTTTACTTTTAGACAGTTGTTATGATGCGTAACCGTAGCAACAAGGCATTGTTTTCACAACCGGGAGCATCTTAATGGATGCAGAGCAGGACCAAAGAGCAGAGAGGGAAGGAGGAAATTCAAACCGTCTCTTCCATCCATCATGATGAGCAACAGGAAATCTGTGGCAAACAAAATGGATGAATTTCAAGCCCAAAATAAGACCCAGCCAGAGTTTTACATTCAATCGAACATAGCTGCAGGATCATGTCCCAGACTTCAACGTCTCTGCTGCCTTTCTAACCAAACGGCCAGACAGAGATTTAAAGAGCAGCAGCAAAAGCAAATGAGGAGGATTAGCAGAGCTAGCTAACCGCTGATGATGTCATCCAGGACAAGTTAGTGTGGAAGATCGTCTCTGCTGGATGTTGAGCTGTTAGCAGGTCAGGACAGTCATGAGTCAGACAGCAGCAGTCTCTAGTCAGAGGCTTCTACAGATTCGCTGCAAGGCTGACTGCTACTGGAGACCCTTCCTGCTCACAGAAGATACTTGGATGATCTGAGATACAACAACATTTAACTTCCTGTATGGATGAAAAAAGTATTTATGAGCTGAATAAACAAACTCCCTCCCTCCCCCCCATGCATCCTGTTGTTGGACCTCCCACTGATGTCAATCAGATGAACTGGAAATGGTAATCCAACGTCCCTACAGACGCTTAAACGGACGAGCAGAGTGTCTGAGAGCGATCGCTAACCTTCCCAACATGTTTCCTGAGTTACAGCTGAGCTAAATGACGTCAGCAGGCGGAGTACCCAGAAAGAATCAATGCATATACAGGGAGAACATGCAAACTCCGTTTTTAAGGCAACATTGCCGCCAACCCTCACATTAATTAGCCACTGATAGCTAGTTATCAGGTTGTTTCTCCCCTGATCCTTGTTGGATGGAGCAAACTGCGCAGGCTTTTCTGTAAAGTTTTAGCAGCTTAGAAATAAAAAAAGCTGCACAGAGCTGTATAAAGGTCAGAGGTCAGAGCAGAGGCTGAATGTGATGCTGAGCAGCAGAACCGCCACCTGCGGCTCCATCCTGCTTGCTTTCTTTTCCAGCTCTCCTAGTTTAATGAAACTTTTATCCATCGAGTTGTTCCGACGGGTCCAGACGACCGGCTAAGAGCCGACGAGCAGAGAAATATATCAATCAAGTGAAAGAAGAAGAAAAAACAAGCAGGCAGAAACTAAATGAGGTCAGCCCTCTGCAGACAGATTGAACCTCCTCTTTATGGGCATAAATTATGAGCTGCTGTGGTATTCTGTGCAAACATTCATCATCTCCTCTGCAGCTGCTCTCTGGAAAAAGCCTTGATTAAAGAGGCTTGATTTTTCCTAATGGGGCTGTTAAAGCTGCAGCGAAACTTCTGGATGTGTTCCTCCCTCTAACGAGGCCTCAGCCTGCAGGTGTTTCTGCACCAAACCCAGCACCCTGACCTGACCTTACCTTTTACTTCCAGCCTCACCCAGGAAAACAGGCTCTGCAAACATCTGCCTTGCTGAATAAATCCAGGTCCTTCAGGAGGACGCCCGCCTGAGGACCTCTGACCCAGCGGTCTGTTCTCGAAGGCAGCAGTTTGTTTTGTCCTGATAGAAAATGCCATGTTGTTTGCAGAGTGAATCAGAGCGTGAAGCAACTGTCTTTAGTTTTCGTTGCTTGGATCACAGGAAGCAGGAAGTGGAGAGCAGCCGAGCCGAGGAGACGCAGGGAAAACGAGACGTACTCAAGCACATCCATCAGCTGGAATGAGGCCAGATCACTGGAGAGAAACTTCTGATTGATGAACGCGTCACGGTGAACTTATTGCTTCCTGAACGCTAACGAGACCTCTGCTAAATGACTGGAGGTCCAACAGGCTTCACGTTCTGCCTCCACTCATCACAGGAACTTTCAACTTGTTCCTCTTTTCCACAAGGACTCAAATATATACATACAGCCCTCTGATGGTTGTGTTTTAACAAGCTGCAACCAGATCGTGTGAGTTTTGCATCCACCAACAAGATTCTGGCATCATTCCGGCTGATATCGGATACGCTGCAAAAACACAACATCTCACCAAGAATTGTTGTCTAGATTTTACTGAAAACATTTTAGTACACTTGAACCAAGACAAGAATAGCTTAATAGTATCTTTTCAGCAAGGTGAATACATATCGGATATAGGAGCTTGTTTTAAGTCAATATTTCTTGAATACAGAAAGAAAGGACCGGTTTCACTTAAAACAGGAAAAATGAATCATTATAAGTGGAACAAGAACTTTTTTATGTATATTCAAGAAATACTGACTCAAAACATGCTCCTACTTCTTGCTGAAAAGTTCCTTTTAAGCTAGTTTTGTCTCATTTCAAGTGCACGGAGATGTTTGCACTTGAAGCTAGATAAAAACACTTGGTAAGATTTGGTGTTTTTGCCATGAATCCAGAAGTGAGGCTCCATCCTGCACCTGAATATCCAGCTGGGATGCAAGGTGGGAACCAGATTAGCAACCAGTCACTGGTTTCCAAACAGCCCTACTTCCTCTCGCCTGGACAGAGCCGCTGGTGTCCAGCAGGTTCCAGTTCAAGGCAGGTCAGTTTGACTTTTTCTGCAGCTGTTAGAATGACTTTTCCAACTTGTGTGAATCCATGATTCTCCTCTTTTATGGATCTTCAATGGCTGTGTTTCCATCAGCGTTATTTATGCTCATTTTGAAGTATCGCGTTAGAAATGGTTGATAAAAATGGAAAAAATTCCTCAATTTTGCAAAAAGTTTTTAACGCTCACTTGTGGTGGTTTTCAGCTTTTCCAAAAACTGCTTATGCGCAAAACGGGAGATGAAAACACATTTGCTGAATAAGTTAGCAAACACTCCCATCCATTGGGACTGTGCCTTACCAGAGGCATGAAACTCCTCCGGCACAGAGGGGAGGACTCTCTCCATCTTTCTGAGATGTGTGCTCCATGCTAGTAGCGACCGCTACTTCCTGTTTATTACAGCCATGCATGCGTAGCATTAATATTTTAAAACGTAACGTCGACATTTTAATGGTTCGCTCAAAATTTGCATAACAACCGGATGAAAACACAGCGATTGAGTTCCTTTGACTTCTGTCAAACAAATACGTCACATACTACAAAAAAGAAACTTCCAGCTGCACTAAATTTGCTAATGCTCGCTTTAAAAATCCTTTCTAGCACTTTCAGCCGCCATTATTCAAAGATTTAATTGAGGTTATGCCCACATCTGAGCCTGTTAGCATGATTTTGGATTATTTCAGCGGCAGCCTCATGCTGTGGGACAGTCCTGCATTTGACAGGTTAGTGCATAGGAGAGACGTCTGGACTTACCCTGGACAGGACGACCTCTAAGGTGATGTTCTGAGGAGGAGCGCTGGGAACTGCAGACACACAAGCATCAAACACATCATCAGATTCAGGCGAAGAAAGATGAGACTTTTCTAGATATTCTGTCTCTGATGTTCAATGAATGAACCATTAAAGTTTGAGATTCGTTTCCAGAGGTGGTAAAAAAAAAAAAACTACTAACGTGGTCGAGTAAAAATCTACGTCAAGAAGTCAGGCTGAGGCAACAGAGTAGTAGAAGGAAGAAATAAAGAAATACTACCACCTGCAGGTGGGAGTTAGCATCACCTAAACCCAACGTTTTTGACCATTTTTGTGAAAAACTTGCAATAAACTCACAACTGTGCATTAGCATTAAAAAATAGGATCTGTTGATTTTGCACTGATTTCCACGATCGTGGAATCATGAAAAATTGAAAGTACTGATTAATATGCATGAATACGTACAGTGGAAACCATCCTAGCGTTACCGCAGAAGCTAACAGGCTTCTTTATCTCTTCTCTTGGGGTTCAGCCAATCAGAGCCAAGGAAGACACCGGTCAAATAACATTGCCTCCAGGTATCTCAGCTTCCTGAAATGAATTTTCTGTTGAGCATTTTAGATAATTCACTACGAAAAAGTCCACAAATAGGCAAATTTTCCGTGAATAATCTCGTCACGGTGCCCTCGGTAAGTATGAGTTATCAGCCATTGCAGCAATCTTCATATCGGTGCAATTCCTGGCTCCTTCCCCAGGTTCAGTAACTTTATGGAATCAAGTAAAATCGTAGAGTTTGTGTTAATCAGCCTGTGGGGCGTTAACTGCTTCAAGTATTGGGTTCAGAACCTTTGATTAGTTTGTACATTTTCTCCTGGCTGAGTTTAATAACTTTTTAGGTAATTCTTTAAATACCGAATTTGCACATAATCTTATATATATTTTTGTGGTGGAACTCAATTTAAATTTTTACTCAAGTTAATTGCAGGGTCGGTAATCAATTGCATTTTAATCGAGAAAATAAGCAATATTTTCAGTTCAAAAACCTTTTTGCTGCTAAATTATTGAATAAACATCCATCTGAGCTCAACAGCAGAGATGTTTCTAGTTTTTAATCTGTTCTTCAGGTTCTTCAAGCATCAGATTGGAGCAAAGTTCATCTTTCCAGAGTTTCAGGAACCCCTGAAAACTCTCTGGGTACTCCTGATTTCATCCCAACACCCAAAAACATGAATGAGCTCTCGAATTTGACCTTAGGTGTGAGTGTCTGTCTCTGCTATGAACCCTGCAGGAATTTTGCATCATTTTGTACAAATTCGATCTGATTTTAAGTTCTTCAGTCTTTATCAGCTATTTTTTTACTCTTTGTTGACAACAACATTTGGCTTCTCTGTTCATTTCTCTGTTAGTGAATAAAATAACTGTTCACCAGCTGTGCATCTTGTTTTTGAAAGCATTCTGATTCAGCCTCAGATGAAATTCAGACAGCATGCTGCATCTACCAGATCGACCCCAAAAAAACAAAAACAAAAACTGAAATAAACGCCTCAAAATGAAGCTGAAAAAGCAGGATTTGCTTCACTCTGAAACTCATAAATCAGGTCCAACTCTGGGTTTGCATGCACAGCGTTTGCTCTCTGCAGATCAGACGCCGTCCCCTGACACAGAAACCCACCGGGGAGATGGCTTTATTTACCGTTCAAGGTGGGGGGTGGGGGTGATGTCGGGTGACAGCCGACTCTGTCTGCCGTCAATCAGACCTCCTGACAACTCTGGCTCAGACAGGAAGCAGATGGACTGATGCTGCTGCGGCGTCAAACAGAACCAGCAGGGCGGCGCCGCTGACTGGGTCACAGAGTTTCATCATTTCTGTGGCTGCGGCTCGATACGGCCTGGCTTCTGCTGGACAGGGGGACAGATTTATGCCTCCGTCCAGCAGAATGTGACGTCCGCATCAACAGACAGCGTCTCGTCTTTTAGCGGGCTGTCCAATCAGATGCCTGATGGAGTATCTGCAGCTTATCGGCTCGTTCAGCTGCTTAGCGTCTCTGTTTCTGGGTTTTATTGAGGATTCAATTAGCCCACGAGTCACAGTTATCACGGCGGCCCAGATGGTAGATCCACAAAACGTTTCTGTGTCGGGTATTACTCATCGTGTTTATGGGCCGACTGTAGAGAGACAGACACCACCCCCCACCTGTCCCCCAACTCTTCTTCCGTGGAAGTTTATTAATGACGGCTGTGAGCGGCTGTCAGCGGCGGCACGCTCGGCACGATGTGACGACTGGAGGCTGTTATCTGGTTCTGACTGATGGATGAAACCGGGCCTGGGGTCGTCTCGCGGCTCAGCTCAAGCCTCCATAATAAAACCGATCTGGTTCTAATAACCTCTGAACAACAAAGATGGAAAAGCTGCTTCTAGAAGTGCTATGTTAGGTCTGGGCTTTGACTAGGACCACTGTGGACCTTCCACAGTGGCTCTTAATAACTTTGGCTAAAAATCAAAAAGTACCAGTCAATGTTTTTAAATTTAGATATAATAACAAACGCAGGTTAACAGTTTTTCAGTTTATTCCCACAACATTTGTATTGAATTTCCTCAAAGAATCACACCAACAGTACCAGTAATATGTTTTTAGATCTGGTTTTCTTGTCATTAGGTTGCAAGCTTTTATTTTTTACATCATTTTCCATCCAACAGAAAAAAAGATCCATCCTCTTTTTGCTAGATTGTAGGTTTATCTTTATTTTAAATCCTAAAAAATGTATAATAATTTGTGGTTCTTGTAAAATAACAAATTTCCCTGCAGTAGATATTTATCTAAAATTATGATTTGTCTTTTTTCAAAAAGTCTTGAGACATTTGTGGCTCTAAACGAGTTTTATTTCACTGGCCGAAGAGTAAAAATGGCTCTTTAGGTTGTAAAGGTTGCAGGCCTCTGGCCGCGGCCATTGATTCTTGTCTTTTTCATCCATTCTGGTGAAGATTAGCTGCTGCAAAGCTGCATACTGGAAATCACAATGCTGTGAAAAAGTATTCACCCCCTCAGAGAATCTTTTTTTCTGATTTTAACGTTTCAGATCATCAAACACAACAAGCTGCTTTCAAATCTTTAATTAAGTCACTGAATAACTGTTTATGTGTTGGTATAGCCCTTTAGCACTAGCTTCTGCTCAGTACAGTGTTGGTTTAGCTGTTAGTATTAGCTCAATACTCAATACTTTCTTGGTGTAGTGCTTTAGCATTATCTTCCGCTTAATATCATGTTGGTATACGGCTTTAGCGTTAGCGGAACTAATTTTTATGATTAGTGCATTCGGGTTAGTGCAGCTAACTTTTTAGTTAGCAGTGGCCACCACTGCTCTATATAAACCAACATTATTCTTTATATGCTCATATTACAGGTTCAGGTTTAGACTGTCTCTCGAATTGTTTGATTAATTTTGTTTCTGAAACCTTGTTTAAAGTTTTATCATCCTCTGTTTTCTCTATCTGCTCCCCTGGCAAACATTAGCCTGAACTCTGTGTGTGCTTGTGGGAGGGAAGGAGTGTGTGTGGACTCCATTAATGTGTCAGGCTGAGGGGCTAAAATAAAGCCGCTCCCTCTCCTCTCCTCTCCGGCTTAATTAAAGACCCCCAAGTCCCCTAATGAAACTCCTGACAGCAGGGAGGGCTGTGAGAGGAGCTAAAGAGGCTCCTGCCACTGCTCGCTGCTTCTCACATACAAACACACACAGAGCCAGGTAATAAGCAGCACCTGGTCCAATTACTCAGCTCCTGCTTGGTAACTGGGACCAGTACAAACCAGTCAGCCTCACAGAGAGCTTTTACACATTTTAATCCTGAGACAAATTATTTTAAGGATTTATTGAAGTTTCTATTTTTCCACAATAATGAGCTTATTGATCAATTTTACGCTGGACATTTTTGGTCTGGGGATGTTAGCTAAAGTATTTACACCCCTTAAACTTTTCCACATTTTGTCACCTTCCAGCCAGTCTTTCAGGTGTCTGTTGGGATTTTATGGGACAGACCAAAGCAAAGCAGAACCTAATGTCGAGTGGAAGGAAAATGATCAATAAAAATCTGAAAGTGTGGCATTCATTTGTTTTCAGCCCCCTTTACTCTGATACCCTGAGATAAATGCAGCTGAAAACATTAGTCTCATCTGATCTGATGAGACTAAAACAATTATTTTTTTTAATGCTGAAATGCAAATTGGACACAGGAGAAAACCAGACCCTTGTGGTGAAACATAGCAGTGGCAGCATCATGCTGTGGGAATACTTAAAAGCTGGTAAATGGACTGAATTTATAGAAAATAATACATTATTTATCTCAAAGGGAAATTTAATGTCGCATCTCAGATCATCCAACTATTTTTAAAGAGTCGCTGAGGAAGGTGATGCTGTGGGGAGGAAGATCTCCAGTAGCAGTCAGTCTTGCAATGATTCTAAAGAAGCCTCTGTCTGTCTACTCAGCGGTGGGCACACCTCTGCTCATAGGAAAGCAAACTTTTCATTTAGCGCTTTAACATTTTTGCTAACTTGAAAATTATTAGCGCACTTAGCTTCCCCTAAATGATTTTTTCCAGATAAATGTGTAATGAAAAATTTGACCCTGTTGAGGGTGATACGACCCATGGTGGGTTGTCAAAATGATTCAAGTTAGCACTTTAGCATTAGCTTCTGCTAAATATCATTCTGATGTAGCGTTTTAGCATTAGCAAAACCAATTTTTATGATTAATGCCTTAGGGTTAGTGCAACTAACTTTTCAGTCAGTGGTACTCACCACTGAATCTGTTTAAAGGATATTTGTTCTCATTTTTAAGCATCCTCCATTTTGTTTCTATTTTAGGTTTGAAATAAAGAACAAAGCTAAACTTTTGCATAAAGGGATGGAGATATTTTCCTCTATAGGATGTTGATATTTGTGGAAATGATGTAAAAAATAAAAGCTCACAGTTTCCAACCTGATGAGTAGAAAAATGGATCTAAAAAAATATTGCTGGTACTTTCAGCGTCATGCTGTTGTGGAAATTTAATAAAATTATTACATTGGAAAACTGCTGAAATCTGCATTTGTTATTATATCTATTTTTAAAAACACTAGTTGCCATTTTCAGCCAAAGTTATTCGGAGGTAAAGGACCATCCTGGAAGAAAACCTGCTTCACTGATTCTTGTTGGCTTATGACGTGAAGGTTTGTAGGCTCACGTTAGGATTAATAATTCTTAACAGGATGGGTGCACGGCTCACCGTCTGAGTGCGTCGTCACGCTGACCGTCTCGGAGGCGGTCCCCGGTCCGTAGCGGTTGATGGCCAGAACCCGAACCGTGTACTCTGTGAACTTGTTGAGTCCGTCCATCTTGTAGTTGAGCCCGCCCACCTCCACGCTCTGAACACAGGCGCAGAGCAGAGATTAAAACGGCTCACCACCAAAACCCGTCTGTCTCCAGGTCTCCGTCCGTCGCTCACCTGCTCCTTTCCAGACGGGCTCTCGGTCCACAGCAGTCTGTAGCCCAGGATGGGTCCGTTTGGAAGGCTGGGGGGCTCCCAGCTCACCTGGATGGAGGTCGGGGACAGAGCCAGGGCTCGGAGAGACTCCACCCCTGCTGGGAACCTGGACTGTGGGGCCACACGGACACAACGCAGAGATGCAGATACTTAGTTTATGCTGGACGTTAATATATATATATGAATATATAATATAATATATAATTATATATATGAATTGAAGCTGAAAAATAATTTTGAAAAAAAAAAGATTTAAACTGAAAAATATTTCTGAAAATAAAAAGAATTTTGAAATTAATAAAAAAATATATTACTTTTTCAGTTTCAAAAATTATTTTGGGAAACAAATTTTATTTCCCCAATTTAGCCCCATATATAAAGATTGTTAAAAAAAAAAAAATCTGTTTGCAACTGAGAAAAAAAGATTTGAAACAGAACAAACAATGTAAACTGAAAATAATTTTTGGGAACAAATTTTATGACCCCACTATAGCTCCATAAACAATGTTTGTTTAAAAAAAAAAAAAAAAGCAACCATTTATTAAGCTTGAAAAAATAGCAACTGAAAAATGATTTGAAAGGGAAAAAGAACATTTTTAAACTGAAAAATAACTTTGAAAATTAAAAAAAATATAATTTTACAACTAAAAAATTATTTCAAACTGAAAAATAACTCTGAAAGTGAAAAATGATTCTGAAATTGAACAAAAGTTCAAAGCTTCAAGATTTTTTTTTTTTTTTTTTCAGTTCAACATTGTTTAGGGAATAATCTCCATGGCGCTGATGTAGCCTCCATAAAATGCCACTGATGAATAAAAACATCTGACTCTTCACGGTCGGGTTTGGTGGCGATCTTGAGGGGGGCGGAGCTCTCCCCGGGCCCCGCCTCGTTGTACGCCACCACCCGAAAGCAGTAGGTCTCCTCGGGGTGGTTCAGGTTGGACACCGTCAGCTCCAGCGACTCCGGCTCCGAGACGTTCACGGACCTCTCCCTGCGATGGGAAAACACGGCGTCATGAATAAAAGCTTTGGTCCCTCCTTTGTAACAGTGGAGTTAATCTGAATGTTAATCAGCGGTAATCTGTGTAATCCCCCCCTACAGTCTGCAGCTAATCCACGGATTTTTAAACGCCTCCTCAGCCTCCTGCCACTGATCATCTGGTCAGAGACGAGCTGCAGCGGCAACAATCAGCTGATTTTCCACCAACGCATCAGGGGCTGGGTTCACTGCAGGAGGAGGAAGCTGATGGTGGAGACGGTCCCATCCTGACTCGGTTCTTCTGCCAGAACCAGGCCGAACCACTCAGCTTCCTGTTTCCAGGATAAACATTTTAACTCATTAATTCAATCATTCCCGTTGCTCCACTAGGGGGAGCTTTATGTTATTTTCTGATCATAAACTGAAGTTTATTCATAAAACAAAAAAAAAAAAAACTGTTTCCTTAAAATCCAGGATCCGTCCAGCGCGGCCGTCCTGGGAGGGAGGGACGACCGCAGGATCGACACGTTTCCTGTGAGGACCATCCATCCATCCATCTGTCCGTCCATCATTCCATCCGTCTATCTGTCGTCCATCATCCATCCATCCATCTGTCTGTCCATCATCCATCCGTCCATCTGTCCGTCCATCATCCATCCGTCTGTCCATCTGTCCTTCCATCATCCATCCGTCCATCATCCATCCATCCGTCCATCTGTCCATCCATCATCCATCCGTCCATCATCCATCCATCCGTCCATCATCCATCCGTCCAACTGTCCGTCCATCATCCATCCGTCTGTCCATCCGTCCATCCATCCATCCGTCTGTCCATCTGTCCTTCCATCATCCATCCGTCCATTCGTCCATCCATCCGTCGGATGGTTCTCCATCATTTTATCGGTCCGATCAGTAAACCGGGCCGATGATAGCAGCCGATATTTTATCATCTCGTTCGTTCGGTTTCTCCTCAGAGCTCAGGACCAGTGACGAGGGCCGGAACGGAGCTCGACCAGTAAAACCCAGAACCTCCTTCCGGCTCGACTCTCTCTTCATCCCGACAGACCGGTTCAGCTCCTGCATCGCTGCACCAGTCTGTCCATTCACCTCCTGCTGCATCCTTCCCTCCTTAATGAAGCAGAAACTGTAAAAACATCTCTTTATCCGCCTGATTCCTCAGCAGACTCCTGATCAATTCTGGATGTGTTTCCATTTCACTGTCAATATTTCTTCAGCAACGAAGGGGGAAAAAAATAGAAAGCCTTCTCTTTGAATCGCTTCCTTTTGTCCTTTCACTCTTCTCCCTCCCGTCTACCTCCTCTCTCATTTTCTGAGAGTTACTGGCGCTGAAAAAGCCACGGCTGTCTTCTTCTGCGAATCATTGAAACTGACAAAACCTCTGCCTGTGTTCCCTCTGTTAATAGGAGAACTGACCACAATCTCTTTATCCCTTCCTTTCAAGACTAAAACTTCACCGACTCTTCCTTGGTTTCCGCTGTTTTTAATCTCTGCAGGCTGGAAGCTCCCTGAGGAAACAAAGCTTCAACAGCCTGATGTTGGAGCCATCGGCGGCTCTCTGTTAAACGCCGCATCGACCGAGTGTTGCGGACCGCCGCTGCGCAGCAGAGGTTGATCTGAGGGAACAACTGTCATCTCCACTGCTTAAACACCAGTTTTAATGCTTTAAAAGTCAACAAGCTAAAAGCGTGTCGTCCTCTCCTGGGCCTGAATCAGCTCATCTGCGTTGGTCAGCCCGGTTCTGCTACATCTGATCCACCAACAGCAATGAGAGCAGAAACGTGGAGTAAAAGTCATTAGAAATCTGAAAAGTGCGGCTTGTTATGTCTTTTTCAAGTCCTTCCACAGATTCTCACTTGCATTTAGGTCTGGACTTTGACTAGGCCATCCCATAATATCTCTGGCTGGATGTTCAGGGTTGTTGTCCTGTTGGAAGGTGAACCTCCACCCCAGGCTCAGGTCTCCTCCAGGATTCTCCTGGATTTAGCTCCATCCATCCTCCCATCAGCTCTTATCAGCTTTCCCAAAGCATGATGCTGGCACAGGCTCCCTCTACAAACACTCACAGCTGCACATCTGAATAGCTCAACCACCAAATATACCTTAATATGCATCAATATGCGCAGCGGAGACCATCTTAGCACTACCACACAAGCTAACGTCTGCAGTCTTTAGCTCCGCTCTTTAGGGTTCAGCCAACCAGCGCAAAGGAAAATAAATGTAGCGCCTGGTTTAGCTGCCTTGCTAACGCCAGCCAATATAGCGTTGCCACATTTCAGCTTCCCAAACTGCATTTTCTGTATAATATTTTCGATATGTTCTACAAAAAAAAAAAAAAAAAAAATCTCGAAATAATTTGGAGTCCCGTTCCACAGAAAAAATCCATAAATGGTGAACTGTGACTCCGCGGGGGTCGATCACTTGTGAACCTTTAAAATCTCGCAAAAAACGAACAAAAATGCAAACCGGGCATGTTTCAATTTACTGTTTTGGAGCGAATCAACCAGGCTACGCAAAGCGTGATGTCATCAGATGGTGACGCCACGCATGGCTGTAATAACCAGGAAGTAGAGGTTGCTAACTGGCATGGAGCACGCATCTCAGAAGAATGGAAAGGTTTTCAGGAATGCCATCGGCCAAGTTGTTGTTCTGTCAGCTGGTGTTGGTGACGGGGGTTGGCATTATGGACTTAAAGTTTCATCGTGATATTTTGTGGTATTATTGCGATCATGATAAAAGTGACGATTAAGAAACTATTTCTGTCTTTGTTTCGGTATCTATGGCTGTGACTGCCTGACACAGCAAACGTAGCCCCACACGCACAAACACTGCTCTTGAAAAACTTTTCTATGTGCAACACACTTTAGGACACCAATCACACAAAGACGTGATTTGTATCACTAAACTGTAACTGCATTTAATCATATTTTCATATTTATTGATCCTTACTGATACTCTCATTGAACAAAGTGGTAAAAATAATGAAAATAATTCCAACAATATGGACAGTTTTTTAGGGGCTTTTAAACAGCATTAATTGGAATTACTTGTGAAAACGATTAATAAAAATCTCACGATAAGAACCGTATCACGATAAACGATACGATAAACGCACACCCTAGTTGGCGATACTACATGCTGTCTGGAGACGTAGAAAAAGGACAGGAAACGAACAGCTGATCAGTCGTGTGAGGTCAGAACATGTTTACTCGTTTAAACCACGTTTTCCATCTCCCCTTCAGCTCATTAACTCTTTTTCAGAAAAGCCAAAACCACCTCAAGCGAGCGTAAAAGCAAGTTTTGCGAAACTGAGCTTTCAAATTTCACAGTTTCCATCGACCTCTTCTGAAGTGATTGCGTTGATGTGAAAACACGGCTGCTAAGAGCCTGCGATGATCATTGTTGACCTGCAGGATATTTAAATCACATCCTGGCTTTAGTTCAGTGTTGAAGACGACGTTAACGACCATCCTTCACCCGGTTCTACCAGCACAACGACTGACCTTCGCAGGCAAGGAACAGTTCATACTTCTCTCTGTCCATAAAGCCAAAACTCTCTGATGGGAACAGCTTAAATGTAAGTAGATGGAGTTTTTTCCCTGCATAATTCATTGATGACTATGTTGAGAGCTAAAATGAGATGTGTTGGCATGTTCAAGCGTTTCTGGACGTTGGTCCACCGGGTAGAAGAACTGGAGAAACCGATGATGGGCTGCTGCCATTTTGTGACCCGACGCCTAAAAGCAGATGTTAGCGCAAATACAAAGCAGGGAAAAAAAATAGTCTAGTCTTACCTCTCAACTCCGTCCTGGGAGTAGTAAACGCCATAAGTCTGTACGCCTCCTCCGGTCTCCTCTGGGGGGCGCCAGCTGAGCCGGACAAATCGGCTGGACACTAGGACAGGGACCAGGTCGCGGGGGGCAGAGGGAAGGGCAACGCCTGGGCTGGGGGACACTGGTGGGGGATCAGAGGAGGAGTAAGTCAAAGGGTGCCAGAAGGAGGAAGAGGGGGTCGGAGGGCGGGGCTGTACTGAGTGGGTGTGGCCTCTGTTAACAGTTTGTCTGGACGGGAGGAAGGGACGATGAGTGGGAGGGAGAAGAAGCGAGAACGGAGGACGACAATGGGGGGGGGGTGCGGGACGCAAGCAAGGGAGACGGAGCAAAGAAAAATCAAACAGGAAAGGACAGATGAGATGAGCAGATAAGGAACGTAAAGACGTGGAAAGAGACAAGAAGGAAGAGAAGGAGGAAGAAAAGAGTGGTAAAGAAGATCAAAGGCCAGAAGAAAACGCAGCACAGCATTTGACGAGTTCAGTAATCAACACATATCTGTATTCTAGGAAGACGAAGCATTAATAGCAGAAAATTACTACACTTAAAATGCTACTTAAATAATCGATAGGAGATTAATCTAAATCTGAAAATTATACTACAAAATCTGTGACTTGGTTCTTCAACTGCTGTTCATCCTGGATCATTTTATCAAATTATAGCAATGGACTGGCATTTGAACATGTTGTTAATACAATCCTAATATTAGTATCCGCTAACACAACATAGTGCTACGGATTTGTTAGTCACATTAGCATGCAAATATTTGCATTAATGTAAAACTAACTGAACACCACCACATGCCAGTATTAACATTAATTTTAGAGTTACACTAACAAAAATTAGAATAGCAGACGCTAACACTAAAAACTAGCAAGGTATCATTCAACTTTGTGTTATGCTAACATAACCTTTACACCAGGATGTGCTAATACTCATACAAGCATGCTAACAGTCATGTTAAGTGCTATGCTGCGTTCCATTTGAAGTCGGAAGGGTGAAACTCAAAATTTCGAGTTGGAAAAATCAACTGAAATGCCCAAAAATTGGACTTCTGAGATCCAATGTGGCTGCTCCTTGCAACAACAGTAAACTGTGGTGAAAACATGTTTATGTTACCAGACACACTTGTAAGAGTGTGTCTAAAATCAACGTTACATGTCGCACCTGCAACGCTAAACCTAACAGATTAAAAGTGGTTACATGTGGAAAGTACGGCTTAAAACAATGTTCGCAGGAGGTACTACGAACAATAACTACTCAAGCGTCGCCAAATTGGAATCTCAACTTCTTCGACTACATAAACTGGAACGCTGTTAACTCAATTGACATCATTCCCAACACCGAGTTCTGACTTTCAAAGTAACTGGAACGCACCATTACACTAGCAGATGCTAACAATAGTTGCAAGGTTAAGATTAAAGTTAGTATTACACTAACATAGAAATTACACCACCACATGCTAATACTAACACTAGCATGATAGCACTAGTTCTAGTGTTGCAATAATTCTATTGTAACATGTTAAAACATTGGTATAAAAAAAAACACATGCTAACTTTATCAGGGTGCTCTCATTATTGTTCGTATCATACCATCAAAAATGACACAAGCAGATGGTTACGCTAATATAATCATGCTAACTTCATGTTAGGGTTAATCTTACACAAATAATTAACTAGCACATGCTAACACTAACAGTATATTACTACCACTCCTAGTGTTACAGTATATGAAAACATGCTAACAATATACTCTAAAAAAAACATGTAGAACTAATTAAACTAAGTATTAGCATGCTAACACTACCATTAGTGGCACACTCATTAACCCCAGTAACACTAACTACAATGTTTACAGTGAAAGCAACATGACATTAATGCAGGATTAAAATTAAAATTAGGATTAAATTAACAGATTCAAACACTAACATTAGATTGCTAGCACCAAAGTGCTATTTAACTAAGATATTATTTCACATATCTAACTATTTCAGTGCCTATTTTTCTAAAAAAAAAAAAATAAATAAATAAATAAAAAATCCATTAAATCATGGGGTTCAGACTAAAGAGGAGATGAGTTGCTATGCAGATGCTATGCTTGGTTATTTTTGTCAACTTCATAACAATTGTGCGTGTAGATTAGCATTAGTATGCTAAAATTAACACCGTAATATGTGATTGTTAGCTTTTGTATGCTAACTCTAAAATTTTCTTTGCAGTAACAATGGGTGTGTTCAAATTCAGGGGTTGCTTCCTTCAAAAGACCCAACCTACCTGGTCAACGTAGGCAGCACTGTTCCCAACTCCTGAGCAAGAAAAGTAACTACTGGCTGTCTTAAAAGTCGCTAACACTAAAAACTAGCAAGTCACTAGATGGATCTGAAAAATTGGTAAACAGAGCAACAAAACTGTCATTGTCAAGTTGGCAACAGTGGTAGCCCAGGTCCTTCGTCAACTGTGAAAGATTGGAAAGTGAGCTGCTGCGAAATTGGAAGATCAAGCCTTCAGATTTATTTCCACCCTTAAGTCAGTGTATGTCCTGTTGCCTAGCAACCAAAATGGCGCTAAACACAAGCAAGTAAAAACAGAGCTTGAAGTTTTGCTACATTTTTTTTTGACTACATATTTAATCCTTTAAAATAATTAAATTAATGGCTGAAATTATTTTTTTGTAAAAAAATATATTATAAAATGTCAAGTTTGGACAGCCTTTGTCGCATCGTTGTGACTTTATCAGCCTTCAGATGCGGCCTTTGAAGGATGCAGCCCCTGAATTTGGACACACCCTATGTCTTTACATTAACAGTAGTGTTACACTTGACTATAATACCAATTTTAGCATTAGGATGCTAATGTTAGCATTAGCATTAGAATGCTAATGTTAGCATTAGCAATCTTTATCAGGTCAGGTTGCGGTGAACTATAATCTAGCTTGACTCATAAGATGTGCAACTTCAATAGTCATTTCATCGTAGAATGTGAGAAGTTTCTAGTGCGCTGTTGCAATAGAAAATTATTTTTTACTGTAAAGCGCAATATATAATTAACAAAATAAATGTAGTTTTCTTTTCAAATATAGTTTGCTTCCACTTGCACATACCTTTGAGTTGCTCTACACATCTAGAACAATATCCACTTGATTGGTCCCTTCTTTAACCCACATTAATACAGCTATGATGGTTAGGACATAATATGTCCAATTTATGCAATTTTCTGAGTAGCTTTCACTCATATTGTGGTACCTTTATTTCTGTGGCACATTTTTGCCATTATGGTGTGTTTTTATGCCTCCAGAGGGAGAACACTGGGAACATTACTGTTTGCTGCATTGCTACTCTGACCTTGCATCTTTTAAAACCTGTCTCAAGAGTAGAGTTTGGGAATTTGTTAATTGCGAAGGGAACCGGCCTGTTTTTGACTTTCTTTACACAAACAGGCCGGAAGATAAGGAGATGGGGTGCATCTCTGTCACCTTCTATCTGCTGGATTAATATCTGTGGACCAATCACAAGTGTTTCATCTGTGCATGTTTCCTCATGTCCTCTTCAATGTTAAACACACGTTTCACACAATTCAGTCATTGTTTAGATAAAACATAGCTCTTACAAATCAACTTGTGGTCGTCTGTCACAGATTAAATGTTTGGGTTGAGGTGAAAACATGTTCCTCACAGTCGTTTCTATTGATGCTGAGATGGTTAAAAATGAGTGGAATGGAAAACAAAAACAGATGAAACAATATGGGAATAAAAAATAAAGTATACATTTTGGAAACAGCTGTGAATTCTGAATTAAAGACCATATCATATAAATTTCCAGACCTTTCCACACTTCTGTCGAATATCTTTGCTGCTCTTTGACATCCATGTTTGAACTTTTAATACAGTTGTTATAAAGTCATTTAAAAACTGCTTCGGGTTTAGCATCTGCATGCTGAAAGCCTTAAAAGCTCCAAAACTGTGCACAAAACCCATTTTGTAAAACTAAAATTGCTGTGCATATAAGCTAAAATTACAAATACTTGTCACGCCCTGTAAAAACACGTATAACTGCCTATTTAATAGTTCAAACGCCAAATATACCTTAATAATACGCGTTAATACGCACAGTGGAAACCATTTTAGCGCTACTGCTAAGAAGCTAACATCTGTGGTCTTCCTCATATCCACCCATAGGGGTACAGCCAATCAGCACCAAGGAAACAGTGTTAAGTAGCATTGCTCCAAAGTATTACCACTTCATAAATTGCGTTTTCTTTTGAATATTTTAGATACGATCTATGAAAAAAAAAATCCACAAAAAAGCAAATTTTCCACAAATTATGTGCAGCTACGCTCCACAGAAAAGTCTGCAAATCCTGAAGCACGAACATGCCGCTTTCCACTGTATATTCGTGTTTATGACTTCATCTTGAAGAGTTGTTTATCTCATTATCTTGAGATGAGCAGATCCTGAGCTTGTTTTCTCGTGATGCATTTCAATCAAAGTCTGGATGTAGCGGACACAAGTCATCTTGCTTTTCATTGCTCATTTTGCTCTGATAAGAGGTTACTTATCTTATTATCTTGAAACAACCCTAAGCTTTGTTAGGCTGGCTGTTTCATTAGTTCTTTCATTGTGAAACATCAACATTTTAATTTTTAAGATAAACGATTAACATATTTCTATGAACCCAGAGATCAGGGAGTGGTAAATAATCCAACAGTTGGTTTAATCTAAAAAAAAAAATGAAAAAAAAAAAAAAATGAAAAGAACAAATTGTTTCCCAATTTTATGTCTTCCAAACTCATCCAGATTCAGAAGCAAATTATTATTTATACTTTTTGGAGCTCGGCCAAAAACTATGAAAGTAGCAGCCAAGTTTCTAAACACCTGGATGCGAATCGAACAATCTGAATGTTATTTTATCTGGTTGTGAATGGAGAATAAAGTGATGGATGTTTCCGTGGTAGCAGGTTGGAGAGACAATGCTACAGCGCTGTAACGAAGAGAAGATCAGTGCCATTCCCAGTGGTGGCCACACTTCTGCTAATGCGCTAATACCAGAGCTAATTTTTTTTGTTTAGCGCTTTAGCTAACTTTGAAAACTTTTAGAGCACTTAGCTTTCCCTAAATAAATGTTTCCAGATGAATTCAAAAGCGCTAATATACTTGGCTGTTTTGTAAACTTTCAGTTGAATAAAGTTTGACATCTAACTTCTTCTAAAACAAGAAACGTACAGGAACAAAATCAAACACGGACAGCAGAGAACAAGATATAAACACGAATGCAATATCTAAGACCATTTTAGAACATGTAAACTATAATGTCTAAATTTAATTGGTGCTCGAGGGTTGCAGCATTCAAGGGCACATATGATTTTAGCCTTTTAGCATCAACTCTGCTAAACACAGTGTTGGTGTAGCACTTTAGCATTGATTTCCGCTAAATACCATATTGGTGTAGCACTTTAGCATTAGCTCCCATTAAATACTGTGTTGCTGTAGCGCTTTAGTGCTAGTGGACCTTTTAGCACTTTAGCGTTAGCACAGCTAACTTTTTAGTTAGCAGTGCCAACCACTGGCAGCCTTCGGTGGTCATAACTTTGTTCCTGTTGGATGTAAACTCTTCTCTCTCACCACAAAAAGTGATATTTTTTACAGTTTCTTTACACTGAGCAACATCTGAATTATGCAGAAACCTAGATTATATTTATTTAAAAAATATTAACAAGCTAAATCTATTAAATCTAACCTAAACAGACAACTTCAAATTTTATGAATCACAGCTTCTTGGTTTTATCTTTCCCTCATAATGAGACCAGAGGTCAGAATTTATTCAAACTGCTTCAGCTGCAGTTATTTTAGACTGGTTGGTTAAATGATGCTCTATGGGAATTCCTTCTACAGGTAAGCCATTGTTTGCTAAGAACTACACTGCATAACCCCCTGTCTCTTTAAAAAATACCATCTATCCATTTTCAGTTCATCCCACCTGCATAAATCAAAAGTGGAAACATTTTATGACAGATTTAGAAAGGCCTGTAATGATTTTGCTATCGATCGCTGGAGATATTTAGCATTCAGGAGCGAAGCTGCTTCCAAATGTTAAACGTCTAGATAGCATAGCACATTATTGAATGCACTTAGAAATGCAACTCATCTTTATATGGAGTGCACAATGTCAAAAAATTAGAGAAACATTGAGCTGAGACAGTGATTTCAAGCTTTGACCTAAAGGAAGATCAACTAAAACACGAGAAACCGAAACATCTTGATGCACTTTACATGCAGCTTTGAATGTGCGACACGTGGCTTTGTGTTTTCCAGACAACTCTGCATGAAAAAAAAAAAAGAAGTCTCTCAAAACATCAGCAGACAACATCTTCAAACCAAAGTGACTCTATCGAATGTCCTGCTCCCTCCTGCACTCCTCCAGGAGAAGCCGAGAAAAATCCAATTTACCCCTGCGGTCAGAGATCAAGACAGTCTGCAGAGACTTTAAATGCTTTTGTCCGTCTGAGAACATGTCAATAAAGCTTCGGCGAATTCACACCGACATTTCACAATTTGTTTTTGCTGTTAAAGAGTGAGGAGGTGATGGAGGATGCAGGTGAGGGAAGCAACAGCTGCGGGAAATAACGTGGTGAAAGATGCTGGAAGAGGAGATGGGAGACAAATAGATTGAAGAGGGAGGAAGGGAAGGATGAGAAGTAGGGAAGGGAGGAAGGAGGAAAAGCGAGGAGCTTTAACACACCTCCTCTCCGCTGCAGGAGATGAGATTTCAGGGTGTGAAGGGCAGATTTTTTCCTGATCGGTGACCCGGCTGGGGGAAAAAAACAAAACTCCAGCCGACTGAGCAGTAAAGCGTCACTCTCTGCCGAAAACAGTCGGCGCAGCTAAATAATAGAGTTGGACACCAAAGAGGAAGAGCCAGAAAACAATCTGAATAAGTGGTGAAAATTACATGGCGGTGTGCAGCGGCGGCGTTTTGTCCGTCTCCTAAAAGCTGCTCTGCATTTAGATGGTTTCTGCAGCCTGGATGATCCGATGGGGAGTTTGCTTTCAGCTCCGCAACCAGAACCAGAATCTCTGTGTCTGTCCAAGTGTTGTTCAGCTAACGCTAGCCACCAGAGGACTGGGACTTCACAGGGGAAGCACACAGAGTTCTGGTTCTGGTTTCAGAAACACGAAGGAACAGAACGCTCCAGATTCGACTGCTGGGATGTTAAACTGGAATCCACAGCCTGCTGTGGGAGCCGTCGTTGGATCAGTCAAGAAATAACTCAGAGAATGAATATAATCAGAATGTAATAAGCAAAGTGCTGCTCATCGTTTCCTCTCTGCTGATTTTCAAGGCGACAGAATCAGAACATTTCGGCCTTTTTGATGAACTGGAAGAGATTTAGCGTTTAGGGTTCATTCCCAGCAGCCATGTTTAGCCCGCTTTAATCCAACTCCAGTCCGTCTGCCGAGAAAGTCCGGTCCGGTTGGGGAGCTGTGAATGTGGAATCGAACTCTGACCCGAACTCTGGTCCGTTTACAAACCTCGGTCTTGGTTCGGTTGAAGTGAAGCAGGAAACAGACTACAGCGCAGGGCATTCTGGGTAAATACAACCAAAACAAACACTAGCTAGCCTCGTGCTAGCAGGAGAAATGGCTTGTTGTCTTTTACCAAAGACAGAAGAGAAATCCTCCAACTGCTAAAACCTGACGCTGCTCCATGTTGTTGACGTTTGGTGAAGAAGGAAGCTGCGCTCAGCGTCTTCAGAGGTTTTCGTGTCGTTTCCTTCAGCAGTTCTTGGTGCAGCGCCCCCACAGGCGAGGAGGGGAACAGGTTGCTGAAAGGGTTTGGTTGGTTTGACTCGGAGCAGAGAGGAAGAGAACCGCAGCAGCTGGAAATGGAGGAGATGTTGTGGTTTTGGTCCCTAACTGAGCCGAGTCTACCAGACTGTCAGGTCTAAAAAAGCCAAAATGTTCTGATTGTTGTCTTAAACATCCTAAGCATCTTATTCATGAGACTTCAGTCAGAGGCTTCTCCTGGACTACTGTAATACAGACTGCTACAGGGGAAACAATGACCCTTTGAAGAACTTTGGATTTAATTTCCCTTTTTTGAATTAGACTGAAATTCGATGAGAGTGAATGAGAGAGTGGGCGTGTCTCTCTGCTCTCTGATTGGACAGAAAACAGGAAGTCCTCCTGCAGTGGGAGACAGAAACACATCAATGTTTGGCAGAAACTGAACATGAAAGGAGGTTGAATCCAGAACGTTCAGAATTTAAAGACTCTAAACAGGATTTCATGTTGATGCATCGGCGAAACTGCAGCATCATATTAGCAACTTTTAACTTTTAACAGCATTTAATGCCGAGGTCTGATGGCATCAAAGCAACCACGAGGTGGTCTCCACAGGAAGGCAGCCGTTAGCAACGCTAATCCCAACCAGACACCTCATTGGTTAAAACAAGTTGTTGCCTTAAGCCCATCAGATAGCTGCTAATGCTGCTAATTGCTAACACTGCTGCTGTTGGGATTTGCTGCAAACTGCTGACTGCTGCAGGTCTGATAAGAGCTCCATGTGTTGGGAGCAGATATGAGGCTACCAACCATTAGCAGGCGCAGTTCTGTTTTCCGTTAAATGACTGTGAACCCAACATGCGTGAATGCATCACAGAGTGAGCTGGTATGGAGAAAACTCCTGCAGTCCTGATGCAGATTTTATTTTATGCATCTGGACGTCTTATTTATTTAAAACCAGGCAAAACATTTTGAAATATTTAAAAACTGTTACATTCCTGCTTCTCCAGGACACTAACAAGCATTTAAACGTCTTCAGCGGTGATGCTGCACGAATCCAGGAAGGAGAAGATGGATTTAAATCTGCTCCATCCCTCTCCATCTGTTCCTTGTTCCTCATCCGTTTCTAGCCTCCTTCCATCACATCTTCAGCTTCATTCTGCGTGACGCCGTTCCCGCCGCTCACTCGCCATCCTCTCCTCCCCCTGCACTCAATTTCAGGGCTCATTTCAGCCAGCTGCTGTAAAAAACCGCCAGCCAAGCCCACCTTAATACACACTGGCACACGTCCTCCCTGCCCTCGGATGGGAAACTCCTCCAGAATGGATATCTGTTCCTGTAATTTCCATCGACGTGGGCGAGTGGATATCTGGAATCTGAAGTGTTTCCCTATGGGTTTTTAAATGTTACCCGCTGAGCTGAAGGCTGGAATCAACGCTGAAGGAATGTAATAGCATGCAGACAACTTTAAATTGGTGAAACTGCGGACAAAAATACAAAAAATATCCAAAAGCGAAGAGCATTCATGGCTCTTAGTTAATTACCACCAATAACACACCTCAAAATCACTACATTTCTTTCAGTTTGTGAACTTTTTTATCCACTCCTGCAGTTTCTGCTCATTGGCAAGTTGGAAGGTGTGCTGCCTTGTAGCAAGAAGGTCTTGGGTTCGAATCCAATTGATTGGATTCAGTTTGATTGGATTGATTTTCATGTTTTCATGTTCTCCTTAGGCCTCTAACCAGCTTTTCTGATTCCATTCATTCAGTCAGTCAGTGGACCCACTTTGAGGATGTTGGGTTTTTGACGTTTAGATCTTAGCTTAAAGTGGCCATATCATGCCTTAAATCCTTCCTTTTCACATTTAAATCAATCAGTTGTGGTCTATTTAAAGTGGAACTGCAAAGTTTTGGTCTGGATTCCTGGTTATCGTAGCTCCACAGGCTCCTCTTTGACCCCTGTTCAGTGGTGCGTCTGAGAGCAACTCGTTTTGCTGCAAATCGGCCATTTTTGTTGTTTGCTAGCAGAAATATGATCATCCAGCGGCGAAGAAACTATTTATTCCCAAACTGATGAAAACATGTCAACCACTTGTCCATCCAGCCTTACATGTTGGAGCCAGAAAACTCTGCCACAACCTGACTGAACACGTCTCGTAAACAGGGCCTCGACATAGTTAGCGAGTTAGCTAGCGCTAGGAACGTCACTGAACGGTTTGGATCATGTGCTCCTCAAAATAAAAACGGCTGAAACAATGTCAATCTGAGTGCTTTGTGCAAACATTTCCAAGAAAAATCTAATCCAACCGTGCACTTTGAAGATGCTCTGATGCTGGGGGACGGTTTCACAACAACCCATCATTTTGACTGATCCACTTGTCCTTGAACTCCGCTGCCAGAAACAAAAATGGCGGATTCGTAGAATTGATTTGCTGGAAGTCCATGACCTTGTTTAGTCATTTTGTTGCAAATACTGTGACGTAATTGTTCAAAAACATGTAAAAATGACCCAAACAGAATATAAAGACAAGTATGCAGCACCGGGAGAGACTAAATTCAACTTTTCTGCATTTCTAGAGACTCAAAGTTTCAAACTAAATGTATTTAAGGGCTAAAAAAGTGGATTTTCTGATATGTTCCCTTATTGTCCCGTACTTTCTTTTGATGCCAACAGCTGGAATACAATCCAATAAATTTCCAGTCAAAGTTCCAACTTCAAGGGGAGTTCCAGTTGAATTTCTAAAAATGGGACTTCTCTGCCACAAAGATGACAGCTGAGGGTCCAGGAACCGCAAGTTGAGCCTCACTGTGCTCTGATAGAAATCCTGACTAATAATGCAGGACTGTCCTCTCTGTGGAGGACAGAGTCGGAGCTTCTAACATGTTGTGAAGGCTCCCTGTGTGCTGAAAGCTGCTTATGACAGTGTGTCTGTGTTCGCAGTAATTTGCTGTGAAGGCTGCGTGTGTGTGTGTGTGTGTGTGTGTGTGTGTTTAACCTGCAGGTTGTGTGCAGCGCAGTGACTTGCATGAACAATCAGAGTGTGGAAAAGCCACACATGTAATTTCCAGTAATTCCAGGTGTTTTTCTGTCACGCTCCGCTGTTCTCTGATGTTATTACTGTGAAAGCGCCGACCTCCGGACCTCGCACCGAACCTCTGACATCATCAGCCGCTCTGCAGGAAAACAGGTGACCTGGTTCACCTCAACCACGATGCTCAGCATCAGCACCACCTTCTTAAACTCTGGCTTCTCCCAACGGCCCCAAACCCACATCCGAGCTTTTCTGGATCTTCCACAATCATCTGCAGAGCTTTACGGAGAGACTGCGTTGCAAAGCAAACACGAGGCATGCTTTATGACAGCACTTTCAATTAAATGATTGGATCAGCGGCGGACTGGCGATGGTGGCCTGATGCAGTGCCGACCTGCTCCCCAGATTTATCCGGCTTCATCTCGTGTCTCTGCCTCTCTCCGTCGCAGGTTCCCTGCAGATGCGCCTCCGTCTCGATCCATCACACTTATCGCCCTCGACGCTTCAGTCCCTCGCATTTCTGATGGCTGAGATACAGAAACACTTCATGCAGAGAGTGGAAAAATGCCTCGACGCAGAACTGAAAGGAAGGACGGGTTCTGGTGCGAAATCAATCAACCCCAGAAGAGCAGCTTCGCCATCAACAGTAAAACGAGTTCTGCACCAACATGGGCTGAAAGGCCACTCAGCAAAGAAGAGGAAGCAGCCATTACAGAAAGCCATCCACTCATCCTTACATCTGGAGGAAGAAGAGGGAAGGCTGTAATGACGGGAACACCATCCCAACTGGGACGTACGGAGGCAGCAGCATCATGCTGTGAGGGTGCTGCGCTGCAGGAGGGACTGGTGCACTTCACGGATCAGATGGCATCACGAGGAGAGCACGTTAGGTGGAAATATCGAAGCAACATCTAAACATATCAGCCAGGAAGTAAGTAGGAAGGTTGGTAGGTCGGTGAGCTGGAAAGTAACCAGGTAAGTAGATAAAAAGGTAAGAAATTACTTCAGTATGTGAAGTATGTAGGTAAGTAAATAAATAGGTCAATAAGTTGGTAAGTAGGTAGGTGGGTTGGTAGGTAGGTAAGTATTTAAGTAAGCAGGTAAATTAGTAAATAAGTAAACTGGTAGGTAAGAAAGTAAGCATGTAGCTAATTAAGTAGGTAAATAACTCGGTGAGCAGGTAAAAAGGTAAGTAAGTACATAGGCAGGTAAGGTACATAGGTAAGTAAGTAGGTAGGTAGGTAACCAAGTATTTAAGTAAGTAGGTAAAATGGTAAGTGTGCAGGTAAGTAAGTTCGTACATAAGTAAGTAGGTAAGAAAGTATGCAGGTAGGTAAAGTACGTAAGTAAGTAGGTAGGTGGGTGGGTTGGTAAGTAAACAAATTTTTAAGTAAGTAGGTAAGAAGGTGAGTACGTAGGTAAGTAAGTGGGTAAGTATGTACCTAAGTAAGTAGGTACATAAGTAAGTCAGTCAGTAAAAGTATGTAGGAAAGTAAGCAGGTAGGTAAGCAGGCAGGTGGGTTGGTCGGAAGGTAAAGAAGTATTTAAGCAGGTAGGTAAGAAGGTAAGGACGTCGATTTTCTCCGTAAACATTTTCCTCTGCATTTTTCTGGAACCGTGATTTTCTGCACAAGTTTTCAGGCTTTTTTCTGGAATATTAAACTAGAAAATGTGCAGAGAAGCTTCAGCGTGGGAGCTGCAGGTTCCAGAAACTAAACAGAAAAACTGAGACCATTTTGCTGCAGGTTCCAAAATAAAAACCTTCTTAACTTTCCAGAAATGGTTTCCATCTTAGATTTTTCTGCTTTTTTTGGGTTTTTTTTTTTTTTTGCTCATACCTGAACGTGTTAAGAGAAGCTTAACGCCAAAGGAAACTGCCACACAGCCCTGAAGACAAAAGCAAGCTGTGGCCTTCAGCTTTAGAGTTTTTCCCAGAATGATGACTTCTCAGCATTAACTCAAACACTTTCCACTGAAACGCTGCAGAAAACCTCAACATGCCACACTTGCTACTGACTCCTTTGTTCCACATATATTACAAACATTCTGTTATACTTTCATTTCAAGAACTGCCTGTGATTTATCTCCTCTAAACAGCAGGAAATCTGAACCATGTGCATAAAAACAGTCAAATGGGGCCCAAAAATGAACAGAACCGACCTTTTTTAACTTAAATACGGTGAAACACTTTAAAAGTCTCCTCTGTTCCTTCTGAGGAGCAGGACTCGCTCAATAATGACTGTAAACAAACTAAAACACACGTTTCCATCCGTACAGTCGTCTCCTTCAGCCTCTTTGTCCTGAGTGATGATGGCGGTGCAGACGGGAGGGTGTTTCATCGCAGAGCACGATCGATGCTGAAGCGACAACACACACACCCCTAAATGAACACACACTCAGCATGGCGACACGTTTCGGGTGTAGGTGGTGAGGTACGAACCTCCAACCTCTAACCGATCGATAGCAACACACACACACTCACACACACTCACTCATAATACAGATGACCTTCCATTTTCTGAGCTCGATAAAGGCCGACTTCGCTGAAAGATGTGAGAGAAGGAGGATAAACATCTTTGCCTCTGTTTCTGTGTTTCTGGAGACGGTTTTAAAAGCAGACTGATGAATTCAGAGACCAGGAGAACAACAAGAAAAGCAGAAAAGTGTGCCAAACTAAACATATTTAATTTGAAGAAATGGTTCCCTAGGATGCTGCGGTTCTTTATTTTATTATAAATCCAGAAATGAAACGTAAATCTTGCTGTTTTTTCTTCTACCAATGGACCAGGCGGGACATTTCATTTCTGGGGTGAAATGAATCAACCCCAGAACAAAAGCAAAAGACGCTGCTGAAGCAGGTGAGAGAACCACTGTCCTGCACCAACATGGACTGAAAGGCCACTCAAGAGAGGAAGAAGCCATTACTCCAAAACCAACATAAAATTCAGATTACAGCTTGCAAAAAAAGCACTTACAGACAACACCGTCGTTTTTGGAGGCGTGTCCTGTGGTTTGATGAAATGAAAACTGAAGGTTTGGACATAAAGAGCATCGTTACATTTGGAGGACAAAGGGGAAACGTAGTAAACCTGAGAACACCATCCCAATTGGGTGGTAGGGAGGTGGCAGCATCACGTTGTAAAGGGTGCTTTGCAGCAGGAGGGACTGGTGCACTTTATGTCCAGGAGCTAACTAGGTATTTTAGCAAGCTATTTTACATCCATGAGCTCGCAAGCTTGTTAGCTAGCTATTTTAGAATGCTATTTTTACATCCAGGAGCTAGCTATTTTATGTACAGGATCTAGCAAGCTAGCTAGCTATTTTAGAAAGCTATCTTATGTCCATGAGCTAGCTAGTTATTTTATGTCCATGAGCTTGAAAGCTAGCTAACTATTTTGAGTCCAAAAGCTACCAAACTCGCGAGCTATTTTAGTAAAATATTTCACACCCAGGAGAAAGGTAAGCTATCTTAGTAAGCTATTTTAGGTCCAGGAGCTAGCAAGCTATTTATTTTACATCCAGGAGCTAGGAAGCTATTTTAGCTTGATTTTTAACATCCAAGAACTAGCAAGCAAACTCCTGGACATCTCCCTTTTTTGGGTTTTCTGCACAAATCTCATTGAATATAGCTGGATGGGAGAAATGTATGAAGAGATGAACAGAGGTGGGGATAAATTGAACAGTTTCTTCCTTTTGAGGCTGTGATGATGCGCCGACAACAGAACCTGTACTTCACAAATAGAAATATATTTCTTGTTTTTATAGATTCAGCTGCAGAAATAAAAAAGGAATAAGGTCGCAAACCAGTTCAGTCTGGAACTGGGACGCTTTCTGTCCATTTCCTGAACGAACCTTCAGGAGCGTTGAAGTCAACCCACTGCTGGTCTTAGTTGCCAAGCGAGGTATTGACCTAGCTCTAGCATGAACAGATGAAAGCTGCTGCCATGCCAAGGAGGTAATTCAGCCATTTGATTCAGGTGTGCTGGAGCAGAGATGCTTTAAGAAGTTACAGGATGATGGCACTGGAGGACTGGAGTTGTTGACCCCAGGCGTAGGGCAACACGTTTCACTCCACGCCTCCTTCGGTTTTACAGCATTGAAGCATTTTTTATGCCTGAATGGTTAACATGTCTGCGTGAAACTAAAACGATTCCTCTGAAAATCATAAATGACAAAAACCGATTAAAAAAGGCAGGCAAAGTCCAATTAACACCTTCAGAAATCCTTGAGAACTGCGGATAGAGACCAGAATGTCTGAGTGCTTGGAGGGAAAACAGAGAGCCCAGTAGGACTAAGCCATATGATGGTATTATATGAATCCTAATGACTGTTTTTCTCTGCGTCTCTCCTTTTATTCATACCAAACAGGTGTTTTTGGGCTGAATTCCATTAAATCTGTCATCTCGTGCTGCTCTGAAGCTCTTCCCGGGCGTCACTGGGTCGCCTCGTGCCACTCGCTGTGGATTGAAATGACACTCTGCAGACAGATTGTTGCCGTGTCTCAGTTTGTTTTCCTTTCTGTAGCAGGTTTTGTTTTTTTTCTCGCCGTCAGAGCAGCACCATTCTGTTACAAAGGAGGAGGAAAATACAAGCTGTGACAGGAGAACACGAGGAGATGGAGAACGCTGAGGAGGAAATGGAAATGGCCAGGAGACGAAAGTGGGGAAAAAGAACAGAGAGGAAACTCAGAGGGACATAGAAAATAAAATGAATATCAGATACACTGTGGAGTAGTTTCTACTAGAGTGTAGAAATACGAATGATTTTCATTTGAAGAAATGAATCAAAATACAACTCAAACTGTAGATTGAGAAAGTTATTTTTGTGAAAAATTTGACTATTTTTGACGCTAAACTGAGTATTATTGGACACAAAGCAATTCTCTCTCTTTGATGCGTGAGATGAAGCTCCCTGTAACACTAGAGTTAAGGATGGAGTCCCACAAGGCTCAGTACTTGGATTGGGTCTCTTTGTTTTAGAGGACTAGCCTTCGTACATGAAACGCCCACTCCACTTCCACCCAACATACTACCCAAAACGGATGGATGGATGGATGGATGGATGGGTGGGTGGACGGATGGGTGGGTGGACGGATGGGTGGATAATCGGATGGATGAAAGAACGGATGGACAGACGCACAGAAGGATGGATGGATAAATTGATAGACGGATGGATGGATAATCGAATGGATGGACAGACGGATGGATGAATGAATAATCGGATGGATGGATGGATAACTGGATGGATGGTTGGATGGATAGATGGATGGATAATTGGATGGATGGCTGGATGGATAGACGGATGGATGAAAGGATGGATGGAAGAAGCAAAGCTGCAGACAAACATCTTAATGTGCCTCTGTACCTGCTGTCCCACTCACACTTCTGTGTTGATGGAGGATGGAGGAGAGAGAGAGAGAGAGAGAGAGAGAGAGAGAGAGAGAGAGAGAGAGCTGTCATCGCCATGGCAACAGACCCCCCCCCCCATCTCCTTTATCCTGCATCCACAGTCCGACACCCATCCGTACGTACGGAGAGGGCAGAGTGTTGATTTGTGTGGAGAGAAGAAGAGAGACGGAGCGAAGGTAACGGACTGAAAGCATTTCTGTGTGTGTGAGATAAAAACTGTGTGTGTGTGTGATGAGTGTGTGTGTGTGTGTGTGTGTGTGTGTGATGAGTGTGTGTGTGTGATGAGTGTGCTAAGGTCAGACGCTCGCTGTGGAATACAAATCTGTCATGGCTGACACACTTCCTCCCCTCTCTCTCTCTGTCTCGTGCTGCCCTTCGCTTGACCCTCCCATCTCTTGCTTTTTTCTTCTCTTCCTCCGTCTCCGTCCATCCGTATCTTCCTCCTCCTCCTCCTCGCCGCTCCTGCAGGCTGGACTGAAGTCCATCTCTCTCCCACTGTCTCTGGTTTCCCAGGTTTCACTGAATTCCTCCACCTTGTTTTTTGTTCTGTTTCATGTTTGGGTTTTTCCTCTTCCTCTGTTTTTCCTTTCAACTTTTCCGTTTCATCCGTTTCTCCCTCGCAGTATTCCCCTTTCTTTCCTTTTTATATGTTCCCGCTTCCACTTCGTTTCCTTTTCCTCCATCCTCAGTTTCTTTTTCTTTCTTTAATCTCTTCATCTTCTTTCCATTCCTTGCCTTCCTCGTCACTCCCCATATTTCCGATTAGCAAGATGTTTATTTTACATCCAGGAGCTAGGAAGATGTTTTACGCCTTGATTTTAACATCCAAGAATAGCAAGCAAACTCCTGGACCATACTCCCAAGTTTTCCTTCTTTTCCTCTCTGTCCTTTTTCCCGATCCTACTTCTTTCATTTTCATCTTTTTCCACTTATTTCCTCCAAATATTAATTTTCTTCCCTTTCTTCTTCCTCCCTTCTCATTGCTTCCTTCCTGTTTATTCCTTCTTTATTTCCTTCCTTCCCTCCCATTTGTTCCTTTCTTCCTTCCTTTCGTGCTGTTTATTCCTGCTTTCCTTCCTACTTTCCTTCCTTTCTTCCTATTTATTCCTTCTTTCCTTCCTTCGCATTATTCCTTCTTTGTTTCCTACATTCCTTCCTACTTTCCTTCCCTGCCATTTATTCCTTCTTTCCTTGCTTGCTTCCTTCCTTCTTTCCCTCCTTCCCTGTACTTCCTTTCCTATCTTCCTCTCCTCTCTCTTCCTTTCGTTTCCGGTCCTCCAACGTTCCTCTGCGTGAAACCCGGAGGCAAAGATTTGATCCCGATTCAGATTAGCGTCGGTCCAAAACCGACGGTCTGCTCTAGCTGCAAAAATGGAAAAATAAAAAGCAGGAAGGTGTGAAGAGATGAACTGGAGGAAGGCAGAAATAAAGTCAGGTTGAGAGAAGAATGAAAACCATTTGGTTTCAGATTGTGAGGCAGCTCAGCAGAGACGTAAAAATAGAGAAATACAGAAAGGGAGGAAGACGAACACCTGACAGAGAGAGAGGAGGTTTCTCAGAAGGAAAACATGATTGGATTGAGGCTTAAAGCTTGATCCCCACTTTAGACGAGGTTCACACCAGAATTTATATGAAACTGCAGTGCAGACGGGGTGGGAGACGACCGAGGAGACTGCAAATCAGAGAAAACCCAATGTATCGTTGCCTTTTACTGTAACCTTTGAACCATCCTTATCCAGACCAAATAATATCCCCATATTAGCAATCAGCAACCAACATTTATCAGGTAAACACCCCGGATAAGCCCCCAAAACAACAAAGACAGATCAGTAAACGTCTAAATAAGCCACAAGCATTGAAAAAGTCACCAACTGCAGCGGATCCCCGCATGTTCGTGGTCCAAATTATTCAGGAAATTCACCTGATCGCTGCGTTTTTGGTGAAGCACGTCTAGAATATTAGAAAAAGAAAATGCTGGAACACCTCAGAGCGATGCTCGTCGACACGCTATCAGCTGGCAGCCAATCCAGGAGTGCCATTCAGTTTCCTTGGTGCTGATTGGCTGTAACCCAGGAAGAATGTAGATGTTAGCGTTGCGGTAGCGCTAAAATGGTTTCCACTGTGTGTATTAATGGCTAGAATAAAAACAACCGCTATCAAGTAAAATAAGCCAACTGCTCAAAGATCTTAGGCTCCATTAGCTTGAATGGCAAACAGTGGTTTACGCCACCGCTGATGCCATATTTAGCTCAATATTCTCTTTGTTAGAAAATCTGAAGAATATATGATTTTATCAAAACATAATGATTTAAAACGTTAAAGCTGCAGTTTTTTATTTCCATATTTATTAAAATTATAATTATGTGGTAACAGTTTAATATCAGCCAGAAAATCAGTGCTTCTCCCAGTGCTCCCAGTAATAACTGGAGAAATCCACCAGTCAGTCAGAAACAACCAATCAGAGCCAGGAGGCAGGGCTTAGCGCTGCCAATCCCCCTCATGTACGCGCCACTCACTCCCCCTGCTCTCTGCTACGCTGCAGCTGGTTCACCACAACATAGCCTGATGCTAATGCTAATGCTAGTTAGCATGGCCACCGATGATGGCGGATAAACAGTCTTCCTGGAACGGTGAGTTGTTTCTTCACCATCAGCACATTTAGCAGCGCGAACACGAGGGTGACTGGCAGCGCTAAGCCCCTCCTCCTGGCTCTGATTGGCTGTTGCAGGTCGGGGCGGAGCATTTCTTTAGACGGCAACAGCAGCTCAGGGAGGAGGAGGAGGAGCTCCATCTGTCCACAGATTATCTGCCTCAGACCAGACTGTCACGACATGGAGACGGTTTGAACAAAAACTGAAAAACCATATTTTTGTAAACGTTGCAAACTGCAGCTTTAAATCCCACCATTAAAACATGTCGGATGCGAAGACGAAAGGCTGCGTTTGAGAGTTTAAAGCCAGTGAAGCGTTCTGTTACTGGCAACAGGAAGTAGAAAAGCAGGCAAAGCATCTCCACCTGCATCTGTTCTTGATTAATCAGCGTTCGAGTCTGACAGTGTCTGGTTTTGAGTTTAAGACGAGTGTGAGAGGAAGAACAAACCCTGATGTCTCATCCTGGGTGTGTGAAGAGTCATTCTAAGGATCAAGAGCTCTGGCATTCTCAAGGGTAACAAGGTGGTATGCTGACAATCTGACACACACACACACACTCGCCGTGATTTCTTGTGGGAATCTCTGATTGGCTGCTGCGAGCATGCTGGGTTCCCGTGGCGATAGTAACCGAGCGATAACACCAGCCATCTGACCCTCTTAACGTCTGTGTGTGTTGCCATCTGTGCTGCTGCTCAGGAGGGGAAGCAGTACTGAACAGTGATTAAAGTACAGGCAGCGAGAGAGAGACGGGGAGAAAGAACGATGGAGGTGTTTCCGACTAGTTCCACTTTGAGGAACAGAACGTTCTGCAAATATTTAGGCGTCGCACCGCCATACATCCTGCTTTCCATCACCATTAAAGTTTAAAATGCTCCTGACTCTCTGATCACATCTCTGAGAACTCAAGGAGAACCAAAAGCTCCTCCTCATCCCCTAAACTCTCATCCGCAGCAACTGCTCCATAAAAGCGCGCTCCAGACGTGACTTCGTGCTGACTCAGGTCTTCTGAGCAGCGGATGTGTGAGTGTCGCACCAGACGGCGGTGTCTGCTGTCACCCAACACGGCTAACCGCGCTTTAACCCAAACTCAATCAACACAACAACAAACAAGGGCTTTGCCAAACCCGGCGAGCCTGCTGCTGCCTCCGCCTCCTCTAATCTGATCGCCGTGAAGCTGCAGACAAGAGAGGATCCAGAGCGCGCAGATCAAACAGGCCGCTCGCTTCAAAGCGAAAACACGGATCCGCAGACATGGAAAACTGTTGGCAACAGGGAAACAAATATGCCGTCTGATGTAACGCAGCGCGGTAGGTTCACATCGCAGAGGCTGCTCTGTTTACTTCCAGACAGACTCAGAAGATGCTGCAGCGATACTCTGGGTACTTCCCAAAACTTACAAGGCACTTTCTCTGAATTTACTGGATGCTTCCTTTTATTTTCGTTAGCTTCCAGGCTACTTTCCAGAACCTTCAAGGAACTTTCCTTGACCTTACCGCATAATTTCCGTAAAATAAAGGAGTACTTTTCCCTAAAAACACAGGTTACTTTTGTGGAGCTAACAAGATACTTTCAAAGAACTTGCAGGTTACTTTCATTGAACGTACAACGTATTTTTTGAACAAATACAGAACATTTTTTTATTTTATTACATTCTCAGAAGTAGACCATTACTTTCTCTGAACTTTCAGGATACTTTGCTAACATGTACTCTTATAAAACCTGCAGGATACTTTCTAAAACTTTCTTACAGGCTACCTGCATGGAAAGCTGTTTTTCCATAAGCCGATGGGATACTTTCCATCACTTTCATGGTACTTTCCTTGAACTTTCTGAGTATTTTTATACAAGTACAGAATAATTTTCCTAAACACATTACATTCTCAGAAGTAAACAGTTACTTTCTAAGAACTTTTAGGACACTTTTCTGAGATATACTTTAATAAAACCAATAGGATACTTTCTAAAACTTTGCTACAAGTTACTTTGCAAAATTTAGGAAGTTATTTCAAATTTTGCAGTTTCCATCAACCTCTTCTAATGTGATACTTCAAAGTGGGCTTGAAAAATACGTTGACGGGAACACGGCTGTAGTCCGATTAGCTTGATCAGCTCCTGAAAATAACTGGGAGTCACCGAAAGCCTCAGCTAGTCGAGGATTTGCCGGAATCTTTACATAACCTCTTTTGCATGATCAATATTTAAATCATCCCGGACTCGAACGCTGCCTTCAAGCTCCGACTGAATGTCAAACGTAACTCACGCTGCATGTTTAATGTGCGTCTTTTACACATCGTTGACAGAGAAACAAAGACGGAAACATGAATGCTAACGCTGCAAATAAAGAAGAACTGATGCGGATGGAGCTGGAGCGATGAGCTGTGACAGCAGCGCGGCTTCAGGTGCTGGCTGGAGTCATGTGGACGTGTCTGCTGGGTGTGATGAGGAGGTTTTCCTACCTGGCTCTCTGAGGAGCAGCTGAGCCATGGCCTGAGCGCTGCCTGCAGAGTTCTCAGCGACGCACTGATAAAATCCTTCATCCGACTTCACCAAACCCAGAATCTGCAGGTTGGTGCCGTCCTGAGACACCAGAACCACAACAACAAAAACAAAAAACACGTCAGCGACGTCTTCTCCACTCCTGTTCAGGGTTTGTTCATTTTATTGTTGCATTAATTTGTCTCTGTTGACGGAAATGGAAAAAACATTGGATTTTAATCCTTCAAGAGCAATCTGTGTTTTCTCTTTCTTTTGAGCCACTGACTCCCCGTCAACATACATTTTTAAAACACACTGAATGTGAAATTCTTCTGAAATCCCTTCAGAATTTCACACGTTGCTGTTTTCCACCAGTTAAAAATACTCTTTATGTTCAGTGACTCGACCACTTTCCATACATGGGAGGGAAAAAATAAACAACGAGCTTTTTGTCACCAGATAAAGTCTAACTTTCTGTGAGCTGTTTTTTTTCCTCTGCTGTAAAGTATGGCTGAGCTCTGCCGCATCAACCAGGACCATTTTATTTTATTTTGCTTTGTTTTAGTAATAGAAATCAATGGATAGCTTGTGGGGAACCTTCAGTTTTATTCTATTTATTTATTTATTTTAGTTTTTCCACAGAAATACCAAAAAGATTCATAGTTCTGTAGTAAATAATTTTATTTGATTCCATTTTATGTTTTTATTTTATTTCCTTTATTTTATTTTTTCCTCATAAATACCAACATCATGTTATAGTTTGTAGCATTTTTTATTTTATTTTATTAATTTTTCTTTTTTTTCACAGAAATACCCAAAACATTTACTGGTCTGTTGTAAATTTTTATTTTATGTTATTTGCTCTATTGTATTTTATATTTCACAAAAATACCATCATCTTTTCATAGCTTCTAGGGATTTTTTTTATTTTATTTTATTTCTTTATTTTTCTTTATTATTTTCTCTCATAGAAACATTTAATAGTTTGTAGGATTTTATTTTTAGTTTATTCCATTGTATTTAATTTATTTGTATTATGTGTCAGAATTTGTTTTTATTTTATTCAGTTTATTTTTATTTCATTCATTTTTCTTTATTTTAGTTTTTCACAGAAACAACAAACATTTAATAGTCTCTAATGAATTTTTATTTTACTTTATTCCATTTTATTTATGTTATTTTTATTAGGGTTATTTCTAGGAATTTTTTTTTTTTTATATTTTATTTATTTGCTATTTTTTATTTTACAGGGTTAGGGTTATCAGACCAGGTTGGAAACCAGACTTTGAGTCTCACCGGGATTATTCCTGGTGAAAAGGTTCAAGAAAGAAATGAAAAATGTTTTTAATTTCTCTTGAACTATGGACCCTAAATATGGAGAAACCCTTCATCCCCCCAGGAGAGCCGGACGGTGTGGAGAAGCTCCTCCAGGGAACTCACCACGATCTGGAAGTAGTCGCTGGGAATGACCTCCTCCCCGTTCTTCATCCAGCGGACGGTGGGCAGCGGGTTTCCTGTCACGGCGCACTCCAGCTCGATGTCGGTGGACTCGTATGCGTAGGTGTTGGTCGGGTAGTTCAGGAACTGAGGAGGAACTGCAACAAACAGGCGGCCAATCAGAGGAGGGCATTTACCAACACAATCAGTTGGTTAGAAACAAAATAAAACGGCTAAAAAGCAAGAGAAGGAGGTAATAAATGTTTATTTCTGTTCATTTCGATGATTCTGGTTTACAGATAATTAAAACACAAACTCATGTTTCATAGAAAACTAGAATATTATATCAGACTGTTGGGTTGAGAATCCAAACATGTTTACTGAGTCGTGAAAAATAATGCCACAACGATATCACAATCAGCATCAGGAGCTAGTTTACTGGCCAACATGATGCTTTTATTTATTTTCAAGTCGTCTTTTTTTATCTTTTACAACATTTTTAAAATGCATTCATCATTTTTTGATATGCAAGTTAATTTGTGACCCCACAATTACACACTCATGACACCGAGAGGGGTCCCAACCACAACTTTGGGAACTAATGCGCAGAAACCTCCTGGACTTTGGACTTGAGAAATAAGATAGACCCAGCTTCTTTTTTTGTCCACCACATTTTTCCTTCCACTTAACTTTTCATTAATCTGCTGAGATAAACCACCTCTGAACAGCCAGCTTCTTCAGCAGTGACCCTTTGTCGCTTCCCTGCCTGCTGGACGACTAGCCAGGGGTCTTCCCCGTGGGGGACAAGCGTGGACAAAACTTAACATTTCTGGATTAAGAATCTCTTTCTGTTGGTCGACTGAAATCATCGACATCTGCTGCAACCGTGGGAGCAGTTTGGGTTGTTGAGATGTAAAGAAGCAGCAGCAGCAGCAGCAGCAGGACACGTTCAGGTACTGCTCGGCTCAGTCGGTTGTAAACAGGACAGAGTGGGGCGAAGCCGTCATCTCCAGGTTCTGCTTGTTCGGTGAGAGGGGAGACGTGAGGCGGAGGCCATTTTTAGCCCCATCAGAGACGAGGACGAAGCCTGAAAGGCCTCCAGCAGCAACGCGAGCTTCAAACCTTCCTGACAGCTGCAGGAACGTCTCCTGACGTCTACAGACACGCATGTGGTTACAGCCTCTAAAGTTGGGTAAACATGACCAGGAGCAGCTCAGAGAAACAGAGAAAGCTGAAGAACTGGAGCAGTTATGATGATTACATGTGAGCGCAGGTTTTCCTCTGATACCTACTCATGTGGATGAATAACTTTAACCCTCTGCGGGAACCTCGTTATGCGTTATTATTATCATTCCCTTATTGCCGCGATGTTCTGGATTTAAATGACATGCAAGCGGACTGTTATAGCTTTCTGTTGGTTGATGCGAACTATGAGTATAAACTCTGTAAAGGATTAGTGACTCAGATAAAAATACGAGTGTGTTGAAAGGCCTCATTATTATATCATAATCTGTAAGGAGGAAAATAATTTTTATTTCCTCCGAGAGTGCCGTTTTGTTCAGCAGCAAACACATGAACGATGCAAACTCCAAAACACAAGCACAGAAAAATGATCCAACCGCAGGAAATAAAAGAAAAAGGGAAAATGCCACAAACAGCAAAAACAGCAGCAAGAATAAAACGCAGCAAACTTGCAGCACAAACTGGAAGTCCTCCAGGCCACTAGGGGGAGTCGAGCACCAATCGCGTGGTACCAGACCCTCAGTAAAGACGGGACGTCAGGATTTAATGGGATATCCAGAGGAAGGTTGGAGGAAGAAAGAAAAGGTGCGTTACACTTTGTGTCTTTTACAATATCATAGAACAGCAGCATATTTACCTTGGTAATATTACCTGCTCCAGACTCCCCCTAGTGGTCTGGAGGACTTCTGTTCTGTGGAGCGAGTTTGCTTTGCAATTTAATTTGCTTCCATTTCCTGTGGTTACAGTGTTTTTTCTTTGATTGCACCACTTTTCTGGTGCATTTGTTTTTATTATGTTCTTGTGTTTTGGAGTTTGCATCATTCATGTGTTTGATGCGCATTTGGCCGTTTGCCGTGGATTTGAACCTGTCGGCCACCGTAGTTTTTGCTTTCTGCTGAATGTTTTAGACAATCAAACTAGTTTTAATATCAGACCAAGATGATCTGAGTAAAAGCAGACTGCAGCTGCTGCCATCAAGTGGTCATGGTAGCTGGTAATGAGTCCAACAGCCATGAGGACACCGGCGTCCTCATGGAACCTGTCTGACATGTCCGCATTTTGGGGGGGGGGCAGTTAAGCGGTTACCATCACTGTGGGTGACCTTTGACTTACTCTGCTTTAATAAATTTATTTAATTCAGACACATTGGAGGCTTTTCTATCTGGAAGAACACGTTGAAGGTTAGATTACAGGATCTCAACTAGATTTAAGTCCAGACTTTGACTAGGCCACTCTAGAACTTTCGTTAGCTTTACTGGAACCGTTGAGAGTCGGACCTTCTACTTTAGGATTTTCTGCTAGAAAACTGAGTTCTTGGTTCCATCAGTTACAGCAGGTCCTCCAGGTTCTGAAGCAGCAAATCAACCCCAGATCATCACTCCACCACCACCATGTCAGACTGTAGGTCTGACGGTCCGGTTCTGAAATGCTGCCAGTTTTACTCCAGATGGAACAGAACAAACACCTTCCGTCTGGTCCACTTTAGTCTTTTCAGTCCACAGAAGATTCTCCCAGAAGTCCTGATGATCATCAAGATGTTTCTGGTAAATGTGAGACGGGCCTTTATGTTCTTTTGGGTCAGCAGTGGTTCTGGTTATTTTTCTCTCTTTCTTATTGTTGAATCCTGACCTCTGACCTTAACTGAGGCAGTGAGGCCTGCAGAACTTCAGATGTTGTTCTGGGTTCTTCTGGACCTCCTGGATGAGTCACTGATGAGCTCCTGGAGCAGTTCTGGTGGGTCGGCCTCTACGGGAAGGTTCTCCTCTGGTCCAGGTGTGGATCCTGGTTCTACTGAGGTTCTCTGGAGAACCAGAACCTTAGAACTGGATCTATAGCGTTTTCCAGACTGATAGATGCCAGAGACTCTTGAAGTTCGTTAGCTCAAGGCCTGATGTGTCGCTTCTGCAGATCTTTCAGCCTACTTCATGCTGTTAGACAGGTTCTGTTGATTCTAGAGGTGTGGAAGGAATCAGGTCAGGGCTTTTTACATTTTTGTTCATGATTAAAGAAGGGGAGTAATTACTTTTTCACATTTGAAAATTGCTTTCTGTATGAACTAGGCTTCACTTTGTCTGATATTAAAACTACTTTGATGAAAAAAAGCAAAATTAGAAGAAAATCTTTAAGGGGGGGGTAAATACTTTTTTTTATAGTGCTTTAATGGCAAGTAGACTTTAAATGCATGGTTCAGTTGTTTAGTAAAGGTTAACAAACTGCAGTTGGATTTATTTAGCAGCTCTTGTCTCGATATGTTCACTTGTGCTCCAGTTATGTCAGATTTAAAACTTATCCATATTTTAAGGTTTAGATTCTGGGGAAATGTTCAAAGGAAGCAGGATAATAGTGAACTGGTTGTCTGGGGAAGCCCCTGGTTGGCTGACACCATCTTAACAATCATTATGTTTGTTTATTCTGATGCAAAAAACCCCAACGTATATTATTATAAAGCTGCTGCTTCCTGCAGGAGCAGCTGCCATTTATATGCAAACGAGCAGCACCAGCAGCAGACTGACCAGAACCAGAAACAACAAGTTCTGACTGCAACAGAGTGAAGCGCCACGGGGATTATCATCTGGGGCCGATGGTTCCTCAGAATGTGTGGAATAATAAAAGGTAGAAGTGATGAGATAACACTCAGAAATCGTAAAGAACGAGCATCTATCCTCCCTTTGTACTGGAAAACACACACGAGCGGACGCACAATGGTATCAGTGATGCTGCACCTAATAACTTCCACTCTGCATTCAAATGGAAATCAGCTCCATCGTTCATGAACATCTGCTGCATGTGTGTGTGTGTGTAAGACACCAGCATTCAGTGAAGGACATTCACACACACACACACACGCAGCCCAACACACCGAGCAGACATTTCTTAAGCGGCTTTTTACATCTGCACTTAAACCACCGGCTGAAACTATTAGTCATTAGTCACTCACACACACACACACACACACACACACACACACACACACACACACACACACACAGTGTCTGAAAGGGAAAGGGTTAATGGGCTGTAAAGCTACTATCACTCAGATGTGAAGGACTAACGTTGTTCCTGCCTTGATTCAACATAATGTCTGTTCCTGCTCAGAGATCCTCTGAGGTACAGAGCGCTCACTCTGATAACATTTACTGATATGAAGTAGAAAACAGAAATGCTTCACAGCCTCTAACTGTCAGCTTTGTTGCAGGATCGAGAACAATGGGGACCAAACGTGGCAAACTGAAACTACTGGGGCCACGAAATTCATGAGATTAAAAATGCAATGATTCTTTTGTTTGTTTTTTTTAGTTTTTCCTGCTCGACAATAAACAAATTTTATGACAGCTGTATATCATTAAAGATCTGAAACATAAAAAGGGCTTCGGACTGTTGCCTTATTAAAAAAAAAACAAAAAAACAGCCAATTTCCACATTTTTTGGGTCATCAATTGTTTTCTATTTTTGACTCCATTCTTCACTTGGGCTCAGCGGCCGAACAAAATCATTTCAAGGGTCACAAAAGGCCCCCGGGCCACACTTTGAACACCCCTGATCTAGAAGAACATTGGTGGATGTTAAGGTGACACGAAAACAGCTACTTTCATAAATTTAAAGTCCCACCATACAATTTCCAACAGGTTGCGGTCTGGACTTTGACTAGGCCATTCCTACACATTGACCAGTTTGGACAAACCTTTCGCTGATGGACTAATGTATGACTGGAAAAATATTCTGGTATACACAGGAGTTAATAGTCCACTTAGTAACAACATGACTGCAGAACAAGCCCACATCACTGGACCTCCACCACCGTGCCTAACAGTTGTACTGATACACTGTGTTTTGGTTTTCTCCAAAAACACAATGCATGAAGGTGCATGTAGAGGGTCAATAATTTGGCGAGGAGACTCCAGCCCCACTTGAAGGACTAGAAAACAACTTAATAATGCTAATAATGTTTCTTTTATTTGTGAGAGTAATATTAGGATAAAATTAGGAATAAAAAAAGGACAGATTCAAGGGAAACCAAGAAAAACCTGGAACAAAGTGTATAAAATAATTACATTTTTGTAAGAAATCAGGTGAAAATCAGGAATATATTCGGAGAAAAGTTTGAATAAAAAACCAGGATAAAACCAGTACTAAATCAAAAACAGTTATGGGCAAAATTAAGGATGAATTCAGGATATAATTCTGGATTAAAAACAGGACAGAATCAAGCAGAACCAGGATGGAGTATGGAGAAATGAGACAATACTCAGAATAAAATACGTATAAAATCAGGACAAAACAAGAATATAAATCAGTAATAAAAGTCAGAATATCTGCAAAAAAAAACTGATAAGACTGGAAGAAAACTAGGACAAAATTAGGATGAAATTAGAATGAAGTTGTCCACAGAGAAACGTAGGGCAAAATCAAATCAGGATGAAAGCAGGAAAAAGTATATGATTAAAGAACAGGATAAATTTGGAACTGGAACACAAATAAAACACCAATAAAACTATAATAATATTAAGATAAAAACCAGTCTCAAAGCAGGACAGATTATGGTTAAAAATTTGAATAGATTTGGGATAAAAACACCAATAAAATCCAGAATAAAACTTGAATAAATTAAGGTAAAATCAAAATAAAATCAGGATTAAAGCAGGACAAATTATAGTTAAAAATCTGAATAAATTCTGGATAAAAACACCAAAAAACCCCAGAATAAAACTGGTAAAAAAAATTCAAACGTCCTTCTTCCTTGGCACTGTGGAAACGTCTATAAGCTCCAGACTAATAAAACTGTTAAAACTGATGATGAGGAGTTCAGCCTGCAGCACTCGGACACGGACAGAGAGGAAAACGTGTCCCCACCCGGGACCCGGTACGAGTCCTAATGAAAACCAGCAGGATGCTCAGTCAGACACGTCCAGCTGCTGTTAGACTGATGGAAAACCGGCTCACATCTGAGGGGATTAATATAAATATTAGTAGAAAATCACAATCGCATTAAACTGTTCTGCGTATTGAAGGTGAAACAAGAGTTTCAACTTTTAAGATGATTGTTCCACAGTTTTAACCTGGACTTTTAATACAGTAATCTAACATGTCTGTGGGAGCTTAGAGTCCCAGTTCCCTGAGCCGCATCTGACCCGACACCACCAGAACCCAACAGAACATCCTCTCAGCTCAGAACCAGGAGGACATTTTTAATCACACAGAGAGCCAAAACACAATCCAGCGTCCCAGAGACGCGTTAAAACATGACCAACTTCACACCGACCTGGAGAGGTGAGGCAACATGGTCAAAAACGGGAAACACATGAGAACATGCTCTTCAAGGGAGGAATTAGCATCAAAGAGCAGCATTGTGTAATGAAGTCTTTCAAGGGCAGAAATACCGTATTGGTTTAGCACTTTAGCATTAGCTTCCAGTAAACACCATATTGGTTTAGTACATTAGAGTTAGCTTCCGGTAAATACCATGTTGGTGTAGCGCTTTCGGGTTAGCGTAACATCTTGGGGTCACCAGGTCTCCATGGCAACCATTAGCTGCTATTTAAATGCTAACTGCTTGCTTGGGAGGAATGCCAGTAAACAATCTCGTCTAATTTACCATCAAAAATATAAACATAGCGTTTGCTAACCTCTACAGGGACTTGAACAGTTTACTCCACTTAAATAAGTCAAATACGTACGGTACACCACCATTTTTATTCAATTATAAATGTGTTGTGTTGCATCAAATTCATTTACTGCATTGTTTGAAAAAACAAAAAAAACAAAAAAAAAAACCCAACAACAAACAAACAAACAAACAAAACTAAACAACAACAACAAAAAAAAGAATTTTCAAAAATCCAACACAAAGCTAAAATAATGTTGGATAGAATCAAAGTTCTGAAGGTTTGTTAATTTGAAATTTAAAATGTTATAACTGACGTGGACAAGCAACATTAATTTGGTCAGGAAGCTGTATTTTATTAGCAGTTTATTTATCAAAAATTGTTTCTGCCTGTTTGTTAGGGCTGCTTCGCAGGGGCATACCCAAGGGGTGGCCAGAGGGGGCCCATGGCCACACCTGGAAAATTGCTGCCTGCCCCTCTGGCCTTCACACAAACCATACATTCATCATCTTCAATTAAGACATAAATGTAAATCCCCATAAATAAATACATAAATAAGGAGCAAACAAATAAATCAAAACTTATATACATACATATATCTCTTCTCCCAGGGTGTCTTCAGTCAGAGGCTGTAAGACAGACTGTTACAGGAGAGCCTTCCTGCTCACAGCCACAACTCTGAAGAAAACTTGGATGATCTGAGTTATGACTATATTTTATTTCCCTTTGAGATTAATAAAGTATGCTTGAATTGAATTGAGATAAAATGGCAAAAGTATTCAAACCTGACCTTTTTGTATATAATACGTGTATTTTGATATGTTTATGAATTCACCGTTTTCTAATCTTCGATCCTTCAGGAAATAAGAATTATCGGTGAAATCAACCGTGTGTGTTCTTCTCTAAATGACCTCAACTGGACCCTTTCTATGAATTACCAACATCGACTGGCTTTTCCTCACAGTTTGAACCCAGAAGAGAAAGACAGCTTTGCTATCTGCTCATTTCTTCCCCAGATGCGGCTCGCAGCAGCAGCTCTGACCTCCAGCTGGTTACCTTTAATGGACAACAGTGATGGTCAAAGTGACAAGACGACACAGTGGATCTGTTTGCAGTCTAATTAGCTCAGCGGGGTCTTCGCTGTCCAACGGCGCTGACCCACTTTCTGCAAGACTGGACCGGACCGGATCAGGGGATTCATGCCAGAGACACCTGAGGGAACGTCTCTGGTGACGACACAACAAAGCAGCTTTAAAAGAAAGGTTTAGTTGAATTAAGGCATGAAAACAAAATTAAAAAATGATTGGTCATAAATAATCTCCTGTGAGGCGAACGGAAAGGCTGGAAAGACATGAGAACAGATGATCTGCTCTTCGCTTTATTCCTCCAGGAGAAACTTGAGGAAAATATTCAATAGTGGAGCTCAGAGTGAACATTTTCACCGTTTCTTTCCCTTCGTGACTCCACTGAGTTACAATCCTGGATTACAAAGCTTGAAAGACAAAGGATTGGCCAGGTTGATTTGATTCATCAGCTTTCATAGAGGGCGCATTAAAAATCTGCGGCCGAGTACAAAATAATATAAAAAAAAATAAAAAATAAAATAAAAAAAAAACTAAACAAAAAAGGACAGCTGCTGCGGGCTGCGAGGGATTAAACACTTTTAACAGGCGAGCAGAGAGACGCCGAAGCTTTAATCTGCAGCTGTGGGCTCAAACAGGCTGAAAACAGGCATCCAGAGGACGGTTCTGGTGGTTCTGCAGCCTGGTATTTGGGTCTGAAACTGAATACAGAGAAGGAAATTTGTTTCTGAACCAATTCCAAGCAGAACAGACTTTCTTGTTGTCTGAAGCTCCAGGCTGATATTTGCTTTCTCTTATTCGCATAAATGATGGTTTAATCCAGCAGGAACATGGATTTTGAGCAGAACTCACAGAATCAGAACGGAGGTCCGGGCTTGAACTAGGCCACTTCAGAAGCATTGTGTTAGCCTTCTTTATCCATCCTAAAACAAGTTTGGAAATGTGTCTGAACCAGTCAAGGTGAGGCCTTTTCGATCTAACACCACTGTATCAAGCATGGCGGTGGCAGCATCAAGCTCAGGCTGGGTAAAACATTAAATAATTAAGATGGAGGTTCATCTCCAAGTTGGATGTTCCAACAGAAAGATGATCCCAGGTCCAGTTTTCAACAAGTTTCAACCATCCAGCTGCAGAATCTGGAGGTAGACCACAGCATGACGCTTACACCACCATGTTAGACATCTAGTACATTGTTCTCTCCTTTCCTTTCATCCAAGGGGAGAAGTTTGGGTCAGACAGTTGAAACATGGACAAAAGATGGTGCTACAAGCTAGAGAAAATGTATCAACTGTCCAGCATGGTGGTGGTAGCATCATGATATGGGGATTGCCAATGGTTGGATGGAATCATGAATATGGAGTACTTCAATTTCGCCTCCGATCTGCAGCTAGATGGTTGAAACTTGGACCCAGTTGGATGTTCTAGCAGGATAATGATCCCAAACATTCATCAGAACCGGGATAAAACAGGCTAACATGAAGGTTCTGGAAAGGACACCCAGAACTTCGACCTAAACCATGTTGGAAATCTGAAGACTGTGCAGGAACCGGATCAGTTTAAATGAGAAGTGGTAGGCACACTTCCGCTAATCTGCTAATGGTGGAGATAATTTGTTGCTGAGCGCTTTTGCTATCTTTGAAAAGCACATTTAGCTTTGCTTAAATATTCTGCAGTTCTAATTTACTTGGCTATTTCGTAAGCTTTCAGTTGAATAGAGTTCGACTTCTGTGTTGAAGTTTTGTTTATCATCTATTAAGAATTCTTCAAGTAGTTAGACGTTTATATTCATGTTCTTATTTTGAAATGGGTAAAGTCTGTTTACACAGCAGTTCTGGTACAGGAACAAAATAAAACACGGACAGTGGAGTACAAGACATAAACATAAATACAATTCCTAAGGGCATGATAGAAAATGTAAATTTTATTGTCAAAATAAATTGGTGCTTGAGGGTTGCAGTCTTTCAAGGGCAGAAATAATTTAAATTGGAATTAGCACTCTAGCATTAGCTTTCGGTAACTATCATATTGGTTTAGCGCATTATCATTAGCTTCTGGTTAATATGATGTTGGTTTAGTACTTTAGCATAAGCTACCAGTAAATACCATGTTGGTTTAGCACTTTAGTATTAGCTTCTGGTAAATACCATATTGGTTTAGTGTTTTAGTGTGTGTTGGTATACCACTTTAGTATTAGTGTAAGTAATGTATATGATTGGTACTTTAGGGTTAGCACCGCTAACTTTTTAGTTAGCGGTGCTAACCACTGGTAATATAGTAAAAGTGTACACAAGCTGTACAATACCTTGGACTTCAATCACAGAAACATGGTAGCACTAATGCTAGCAGGTCAATGAAAGCAGTTACTGTTCAAGATACGGTTTTAGTAAATATTTCACCTACAATCCATCTATTCAGTTGTTAAGTCCAGAAAATGAATGTGCTGAGACATTTTGAACAACTGACCCCGGGTGTTTGTTTTAAAATATTATTAAGGGTAGATATAATTTGAATTAAAATTAGTGCAACATACCATGTTGGTGTATCGCCTTTGGGTTAGCGTAACTAATGTTTGTGATGAGCGCATTAAGGTTAGCGTAACTATCTTTGTACACAACCACTTTAAATGAACTCCACCAATCCTCATAAGCAGAGGGGTCCGACATGTCAGAACGGCGCCAGAACCTAAAACAAACTGACCTTTTTTAGATGTTGCCATGACAACAGCATCTGTAATCTCTGCTTCCTCCATCAGAGCTGAGATCCCGGAGGATATTTTTACTGTTTAACTGTATAAATGGAGGTCGGTGCAGTATAAGTTTTGGCAGAGATATTCAGGATGATGTGATGAAATCTCATTTTTTTTCCCTCATCTGACTCTTTTCTGTGCCAAATAAAGCTTAGAGTAAAGTTTTTAAGGGTCCTAAATTAAACCCAGTAGAAGATTGTCAAAGCTCTTTCTTTTGTTCTTCCTGCTATTCCCTCATGATACTTAAAGTTATTTTTGTGAGAAACAGCTTCCAGGACTTTGTGTTTTCATCCAATTTGGAGCCGCAGAGGAATATCTCCAGGATATTTCAGATTGAGAAGAACTTTCAGCTGAATACTGACAGAATGAAAAACTCTTGGACAGATTGACCCACATTACTCGTCCCTTTGTTTCAGTGAAGATGCTCCCTTCTCTCTTTAATGGTTTCCAGTTGCTGAGTTGTGTTTGTTTGGGGAAAACAGTCGGCCCGGCCAAGCACTGAGCTTGTTCGTTGTTTCTTAAAACAGCCGCAGTAATTCCTCAGTAATTATCAGGAAGGAACCCTGCAGGCTGATACCAGGAGGTTCTCAGCTCGCCGTCATATACTCTACAGCAGGGGTGTCCAAAGTGCGGCCCGTGGGCCATTTGTGGCCCCTGGACTGATTTTTTTTTTTTGTGGCGCTTAACTGCTGTTCAGGAGTGATACAAATTAGTTTCTCAAACTTTTATTTTTTAACAGGCTAAAATCACTACTGACGAAATTTTCTTGCACTGGAAAATGTTAAATACAACACAAAGTATTCTTTTTGTAACTTTTATGAAAAATATGAATGTTTTTTTACATATTTGTTCAAATTATCATGATGTTGTGACAGCATAACATAACACAATCTGTGAAAAAAAATCCAGTTCCTCTGCCTTCTCCCAGTGCTCCCAGTACTAACTGTAGAAATCCACCAGTCAGAAACAACCAATCAGAGCCAGGAGGCGGGGCTTAGCACTGCCAATCACCCTCATGAATGCGCCGCTCACACCCTCCCCCTGCTCTCTGCTACACTGCAGCTGATTCACCACAACATAGCCTGCTGCTAATGCTAGTTAGCATGGCCACCGATGACGGTGATGACTGTCACCGTTCCGACAGTTTTCCTGGAATGGTGAGTTGTTTCTCCACCATCAGCACATTTAGCAGCGCGAACACGAGGGTGATTGGCAGCGCTAAGCCCCTCCCCCTGGCTCTGATTGGTTGTTTCAGGTCGGAGGCGGAGCATTTCATTAGCCCAATAGCAGCTCAGGGAGGAGGAGGAGGAGCTCCATCTTTCCACAGACTATCTGTCTCAGACCAGACTGTCACGACATGGAGACGGTTTTAACAAATATGGAAAAAACATATTTCTGTAAAAGTTTCAGACTGGAGTTTAAATATATAATATTCCTTCAAACTTCTTCCACCTTGAGCTTCATCCCTTCCTAAAGCTGCTCTAACGTCTGCCAGCAGGAAGGTTCATCTGCATGTCTGGTGTCACCAGAGGATGTGGAGAGCTAAACTCTGCTGCTCCCGTCCAACTTCTCCCCGTTTCCATCCGGAGAGGAATGCTGACGGCAGCAGGGGGGGGGGCTGGAATGACGGATGGTGGAGATGCTGACTCAGTTTGTCTCAGATTTCATTAAGCTTCCTAACAGGAACCGGCTAATGAGGCGGGATGTGCTCATTATTATGGAAAAGAACACACACATTTGTTATCCTAATCATGCAATCATGGTCAACGCCCTGCGGAGTCAGAACACACACATATCGTACATCACCGTCACCGTGGCGATCTCCAGCATCCAGACATCTCCGTTTGGTGGAGAAAGAGTAGCGACTGTAAACTCAGGGTGTGTTCTGGATGAAAACTCTTACAAATATGCAGACGGAGCACGTAAATGGAGCCTCATATGTGTTTAATTTGCAGATGAGGGAGACGGAGATAAAAGACAAAGATGGAGGAAAGCTGGAGGCCCATTATAACATGATCGTCAGTTTAAAAGCTCGCCTTCTTCGCTCTGATATGTCAAATTAAAACAATATTTAAATGAATGGAATCACACAGAGTCTAGAGAGTCTGTTTATCATAACCCCAGAGGGATCAGCAGCACATTAACTCACTTACTGAGCCTTTTTCCCTCTCATTCCTGTTAATTCTGCTCCAAACTTCCAGAGTTTCTTCCTCATCATTAAAGCAGACAAAGCTGGATGACGATAATCATCCTTTTTTTGTGCCGTAGAGGATAAATTCAGCTGTTTGAAGACAAACTAAAAGCAGCTGAAGGACAAAAACATCAACATATTTCCCTGGGCGAGCAGTTTCGTCTAAATCAGGCTGTTTTAAAAGTTTTTAAAAGCTGAAAGTGTTAAACACCAGCTTGTGTTTCCACCGTCTCTCCATTAGGATCATTCCTGAAAACCCATCGAGCATCTGACCCGATCCGATCATGTTCGATCAGAAGGTTTCCTTTCTGGACAGACTCCAACCCTCCGTGGGCTCTGAAAGCAGCCTATCAGAACTCATTCTGCTCTGTTGCTAGGCAGATAAATGACTGTCTCAACATGATGACTGGTGCAGCTTCAGGCCTTGCAGTAGCAACGCTGCGAGGAACCGGTCATGAGTCCCAGACCTCGAGTACAAGTCAAGTCTTTAGGCCACAAGTCTGAACGCTTTTATCTTTGTGACTTGGAAGATGGGCTAAAGTTGGAGTTTCTGTGATAATTTAACAAAAACAGCAAATATTTCTTGTTTGGATGGATGGAGGGATGAACAGATGGATGGATGAACGGATGGAGGGAGGGATGGACTGACAAGTGGATGGATGGACGGACGGATAAACAGATGGATGGATGGAGGGATGGACTGATAATCGGATGGATGAATGAACGGTTGGATGAACGGATGGATGAATCTGATCCTCCTGTTTTCTGTGATGTTTGCAGACCGACGTGAAAAACCACAAGGACTCGTGAGGGACGGCGAGACAGAGACAGGAGAGGAAGGGGACAAACTGGGAGAAATGGAGACAAAAGGGGACAAACTGGGACAAATGGAGACAAACAGGGACAAACTGGGACGCAGGCCCAGCTGGAAGGAGATTGAGCACCTGAAGGTTAATTTGCAGATCTGCTCCTGAGAGTCGAACAAACACCAGCTGCTTCTGTTTGATTTCAACTCTCAGCTCGGAGAGAATAAACACGGCCGTCTGTTTCATTACGGCGTTCCAAATGGAAATCTGATGACGCTCCCAGGATTCACAATCCAGAGCTTCATTACAGCCAGGCACACGTCTCATTTTTAGCTTCAGTAAGACTCTAAGTTTCTGTAAATGAAAGCAGAACAAGGTCACGAAGGAAGAAAAACCTGAACCACCCGTTCCCCCCACAGAGCCCAAAAGGAAATTACAGCTAAATATCATAAAAAGATGAAATATTTTCTTAATGCAACATGAGAACTGATGCGCTGTTGGCAATAATTTGTATTTTCATTCATGAAATGAAGCTCTTTCAGCATATTTCGATGCTCCCGACTGGTTTCTCATGTCTGCTGCATGAGATTAAAGCTGGAAACACACTGAGAGCACGGAGTCATGCTGCGGGCCACATCCCACTGCATGCTTCCTTCCCTGCTGCACATTTCAAATGAACAGCCTGAGAGATGCACTGTTTTTTTACAATATTCATTTCTTTAACTTATTTATTTTCTTGTACATTTACTTGTGTATTTATGTTTAGTTTCAAAATTTTTTTTATTAAAATTTCTAATTTAATCTGTATATACTTGACGAAAATTTATATATCTATTCACCTACTTAGTTATTTAATATTTTATTTCAATATTTTGTTTTTCATATTTTTTCTTCAGCAGTTTTTGATATGAATTGAATTTAATTGTTTATATCACTTAATTTAATTAACTGAGATTTTATATATATATATATATATATATATATATATATATATATATATATATATATATATATATATATATATATATATATATATGAGAAAAACATTAATTCAATCAGGTTTTCATCAAACTAGCTCTTTCTGTCCCTTCATACTCTGGTCATCATGGACCCTGCGGGCCAGTCGACAGCGCTGCCTCGGCCCGGAACCATCGACCCGGGTGTCCCACCCGTGTCAGCGGCCATTATGGACCCTATTTGGGTTATTTTTCTGTGTTTTATCTCTTTTTGTCTGTTAAAAGCAGTAATTTTCAGTTTCAACCCTGGACTGTTGTCAGTTTTCTGGACCTGACCCGGTTCTGTTGGTTGATTCCTGTAATAAAACATCCTCCAGCAGCTGGAACATGTCAGATGTTAAAACAGACATATTTTATTTCTCAGAACCTCCTGAAGGAAACAGCGTTTGGTTCTGGATGTGACTGCAAACTGATCCGGTTTGCTAACTTTTTACTGAATTCACGCTTTCCCATCAGAATTCCTGATGCCTTCAGAACCAGAGGGAGGCGACGCTGCAGCTGCTGAAGTTCTTTTGGATCGGTCTGGATCCGACTGCTCTCGATAAAAGCATGTCATCAGCAGCGTCTCAGTGTTTCCTCACCTAGGACTCTGAGTTCTGCCTGCGCCGTGATGTTCTGGTTCTTGTTGGAGGCCGTGCAGCTGTAGGAGCCGGAGTCGTCGTCGGTGACGGTCCTGATGATCAGGTTGCTGCCCGCCAGCAGGGAGTACTTCTTGTTCCTGAAACAGCAAGAGGACGCAGACACATTGCTTACCTCCACTGCATGTTTAAAACTCCCAGAAGAAGCGGTTTTACTCGTTCATCCTGCGGAACGTTCCGGTCTCTCATCGGGACGACCAAACTGCCCCTCGACGCGTACCTCAGAACGAATGAGCGCCATTAAAAGCGCTAAGAGGTACCTTAAAGCTTTTTAACCACGCGCAACATCAGGGTCTGATGCTCCTTTAGGCTCATTTTCATATTCCTACACTCATTCTTGAAGAACATATAAAGATATAAAAAAACTCCTTTGAAATCAAAGCTTGACGGGATGATTTTGGCTGAAACAACATGGCCGTCTATGGGGAGGCGTCTGGGAGCTCCCTGCCGTCTGAAGGGATTTAACAGAACTAGGATTTCTACAACTATGACAAACACATCGTGTTAAAGCTGACCTCTTTTCCTACAAAAGTGTAAAAAATTGATATGTGTAGATTAAAAATGTGCCTGCAGATGTGGGCGTTAAATAAATGTCTCAGATATCAAAGCCTTTCTTTTCCCCTCTAACTCCAGGATTCTAGACTGTGTGAGGTTACAGTTTTCCTAAACCTTAACGTCCGATTTGGGAAAACAATCCGAGGAAATAAAAAGCTGTCTTTGCTTCTGAAAAAACCACTTCTGTCTCTAAAACCAGCAAGCTGAACTGGGTCTCTCGGTGGAAGCAGGGCAACACGGTAAAATTTAGGGGAGTTTTTATCTTCTTGCTTCTACGAGCTGAAGGACCCTGGAGGGAACGATTTCACTCTCAGTTTTTTTATTTGAACTTTATCATTGGTTAATAAATAATCATCATGTGGAATGTGTTCTTTTGTCGACCAGACAGGAGCATTTTCATTGTGTGCTGACCAACAGCCCACACAGGAAACCTCTGACTCTTTGTGCTGCTTGTTTCTAACCCAGGAATGCAGTTCGATACTTTAGTCGACCTGATAATGTTTTATTTGTTGCCCTGTTTCATTCAGGATCCACGCAGGACACACATCTGAGTGCTCTGCTTGTGACCAGATCAATCAGGACGTCTGATAGAACTAGATCCTTCTTCTTTTAATCCACTCTGAGAAACACCCACCAGCTCTGGATGAGTTCCTCTCCTCTCCTCCACTGGATGCCGGGTGTTGGGTATCCGGAGGCGGAACATTCCAGAACAGCATCTGCTCCCAGGAGGGCCGTTACTCTGGACGGACGCTGGAGGAACTGGAGGTTCCTGCTGAGCCCAGGTTCTGAAACAGAAGAAGATGGAGGTGAAGAAGGGAGACAGAGGGTGAGGCGGCGAGGGGCGAGAAATCAAACAGAACCACAACTCCTGATTTATTCCATTTTTCATTATATTTTTTAATTGTCACTTCCTTGTCCTAAAAATTTACTTATGTATTAATTTTGATATTTTTTCACAAGTTTCTTTCAAACTTCATTCATTCATTTCCTGACTCATTGTTTATGTTGAATTTATTTATGCATCTATTTAAATACATTCACCTCTTTAATTATTTAGGTATTAATTTACTTCACTTTCCTTGAGGCTGATATATTGATTTGAATATTGTCAGATACTGTTTGTTCACTCATTCACCTTCACCGGTGGAAATCCACCATCGCCTCTCCAGTCTTGAGCAGATTCACCTCCAGCTGGTTCTGACTGCACCAGCGGACCAACCGATCCGCCTCCTGTCCAGAAGCAGACTCACCACCGTTCTGGATCAGAACAATAACAGTGGTGTCATCTGCAAACTTCAAGAGTTTCACAGATGGTTGGATGGGGGGGTGCTTATGGTTCTTGTGCAGGACACAATAAATAAGTGATTATTTACATATTTTAACAGTCTTTTTAAATTGTTTTTATTTTAAATCATCATGAGTATTAATGTGCCGAGTAAATGAGTATCTTGGCATAAAAAAAATGGGAAATTTCTCGATAGCAGCATCTCCGAATGTTATAAAACTAGGGCCAGGACATTGACGTGTTCATTTCGATGAATTAATTATATGGATTGTAACGTGTTAAAATTTTTAACGCAATTAATAACTTTATTTCTTTTATGTACAGAAGTCCCGAGGCAGAACATTTGTATTTGCGTGTTTCTGGTACACCCATAAATCTGATGCCCAAGCTACATCCGCTAGCAGCAGCGATGAAGCGGCTCCTCTGGGGGTTAATTTCTGTTTCCAGAGCCGATCTGATGGGACGCTGGAAAAGACTCCGGTTGTGTTCAAGTTGTGCTAAAAGCAGTCGGCCTATCAGAGAAGCTATGCTAGCCTAAACTAGCATCTCAATGCTAACCATGTAGCAGCAGCGCTAACGTCAGCGTCCACAGTCCACGTTTCTAAAGAAGCTCCATGGATGATCAGGGGTTCCTGGAACTCTGGAGAGATGAGCTTTGCTCCAACCTGATGCTGGAAGAACCTGAAGAGCAGATTAAAACTAGAAACATCTCTGCTGTTCAGCTCAGATGGATGTTTATTTAATAATTTATGAGTAAAAAGGGTTTTGAATTGAAAATATTGTATATTTTGTCAACGCAAATGCAATAAATTATGATTAATTAATTACAGACCCTGAAATTAACTCTATTGAAAACTTTAATCAAGTCCCACGACTATATACAAGTTAACCTTTCAATTTTTGGTAGTTGAAATAGCTATTCCTTATACAGTCAAATTCAATAAATCAGAACAGAGTTCTGATTAGGCTCATCTGTCAGTAAAAGCAGCTTCTGAAGATAATAACCTTTAGGCAAGTATTGAATATACTTTTCATTAAGCCCATATTTCTGTATTAAAGATGTGTTCTTATCATAAATGTCATGTTTTCATTGGCTGGAAGCAGAAAATCATAGGTAAAAGAAATAAAGGCTTGAAAACATTGGTCTGGGTGAAATAAATCTGCTTAATATTCAATATTATTCTCATTTATTGAATATGACTGTATAAGTGCTAGTGTACAGGCACTAATAGGATTTTTACTCATTGAAATGAAGAATGTGTGTTTTAATGTTATAAACAGCAGGAGGAAACTGTCTTATTAAAAACGTCTCCATGTTTGACACATTAAAGCTGATTTTGATCTTATTTCCACAGACTGCTGGAACCATTTGGGTCATCCAGATGGTTGGATTATTCTGTGTCTTCCTGATGTCACCGTTGGAACGGTGATTGTCGTCTTTGCTTTTCATGTTCAGGACAGACAAAAACAGCTTAGCGCTAAAATTTTATGCACATAAAAAGCATCTGAGAGAGAAAAGCAGGTCTGCTTCTGGTAAATGTCACTGTTCTGCTTACTTAAAGGATCTTTTTCTGCTCCTGCATCAACATGAGGGCAGCTGCAGGAAATCCAGGCAGCTTCTGCTGCTCTGTGTCTGCTATCTGCAGGAGTTAGGAAAGATTCAGAATTCATTCCAGGTCATTGGTTATTAAAATGCATTATAAAAATTATACACTTGGGAAATATTTAGTGGGTAAACACAGTTTTAAAGTGAGGTCCATTTGTTTCAGTCTAATTAGTGCAGAAAATGTGTAAAGAGCTCAGTTTTACTTCTCAGACCAATACCGATATGTTAAAAAACAACTAAAATCGGACCGATACCATGTTACTGCCGATATATCATGCATCAGTAGTTATTATGGTTTTATCAGGGGTCATAATATGTCATATTTCACAAGAATCAACAGTTTGAAACCAAAACAAATGAGAGGAGACATAAAAAAAATAATCAAATAATGTGGAAATCAAGTTGATTTTTTTCATATTTTCTGCAGTATTTATATTTGCTGTTAAAACTTACTTTGATTAATTAGTAATTTAATATGTAAATTCATGGTTGAAATTAAACTAAAATTATTTTATTACATTTCTGTTGACTTGTTAAAGCACTATTGTGAACAAGTTGGCGTTAAAAAGCCAGTTTATAGCTATAAAATGTGTGGTTTTATGCAAATAAGAACGTACAGCACAGAAGCGGAGGAACTAAGGCGAGGCATGGGAGATTTGAGCTTTTCTGTCACCATTTAACTGCATAATTCATAAACTACATTAGCACTGCACCATATCAGAAAATATTACGATGACCATATCCGCATATTTTCTTCCTTCCTCTTTCTTGTCCGTGCTTCCATCACTCTGTGACCTTTAATCTTTTGATCAACATCATCAGTGTCCAGTGTGAACATCTGCTGCCCTGAGACTCTGTCTAGCTAGCTAAATATTACATTAGCATGAAAAATACAAGTTCATACCACCAGGAATATATTAGCCAACAGTTCTTGCTCTCTAATGCCTGGTTCGCACGGAAAGACTTTAAAATCATCGGCCGATTTTCAAAACCTGAGATAACTCACATGTAGCCATAACAAATGTTAGATACAGCAGGCTTGGTGTCGAGCTGCACGGCAGGAGCAACACACACCAGATTCTGTCGCCAGCGTTCAGCTGTCAGACGGGAAATCTCGCAAAACCTCTCGAGACCAAACGTGAGTTCAGAGTAAACAAACATGGCGGACGAGGAAGAAGCAGTGGCGATCGTTTGTGGACTATTTTTAACAGAGAAAAAACGATACAAAGACGTCTGCAACGACTTTCTGGTGCGCCATAGCAGTTGTTTTGTCTTCTGTATTCCCCTCCGTGTTTCCGTCACCTCGCTTTCTGATTGGCTACACATCACATTCAACAGGCTGCGTTCTCACTTGTCCTCGGTGAACATCACACACAGTGATATCAGGCCAAGACAACCCAACATGTTAAATATCCCCGATTTTAGATCGGAGTGGCACCGATGTCCTTCTGAGCGGGCCAGATAACCCTGAACACAAGGCAGGAATATCTCCTCGGATAATTTTTAGACCCATCAGGATAATCGGGGCGTCCTTAAGATTGTCGGAAGGGGATGATTGGGTCAAAAATTAGCATATTAGCTTGCTGTGTTAACTCAGGTAAAATCCACAGAGTCAAACATAGATTCCCCTAAAACGTCCAGGCTGCATCATACCCACCAGCCCTGTTCAGTCCGCTTCCATCCAACTCCAGTCTGTCTGCTCGCTTAGGGAGGTGTGGACGCGTAATCAAAGTCTGGTCCGCCTACAAACCTCGGTCTCGGTTCGGTTGAAGTGAACTCCGGTGCGGTTCGAAGGCGGATGTAAACACCAACCGGACCGAAGACCGCTCAAAAAGCAGGAAGAGGACTACAGCGCAGGGCATTCTGGGTAAATACAACCAAAACAAACGCTACCTAGTCCAGCGCTAGCGGGAGAAATGGCTCGTGGTCTTTAGCCAAGGACGAAAGAGAAATCCTCCAACCGCTAAAATCTGACATCGCTCCATTCTTGTTCACATTTCCTAAAGAAGGAAGCTCAGCGTCTTCAGAGGTTTTTGTGTCGTTTCCTTCAGCGGTTCTTGGTGCAGCGCCCCCACAGGCGAGGAGGGGAACAGGCTGCTGAAAGGGTTTGGTTGGTTTGACTCAGAGCAGAGAGGAGGAGAACCGCAGCAGCTGGAATCTACCGGACTATCAGGCGTTAAACAGGACCAGAACCTGAAGCTCCAACACTAAAACATTAAACCCAAACACTGGAATCAGCATGGAGCTGTCAGTAAGTTCTGGAGAAGGACAAATTGCTTGGTGATGATTTAAAAAACACCACCAGGCCTGGAGAGCGTCTCTGTTTTGTCAGAATCAAAGATCAACTCATTTCGACACAAAGCAACAGCAGGTTATTAACTGTTAATGAAGTGTTGTGTTGCATCCCACTCAGACTGAACATAAAAGATGCAGAAATAATCAGTTTAACCTGAAACGCTTTAATGTTCATTCTGACTCCTATAGAAAGCGTCCCTCCTCCCTCCCCTGCTGAGGATTATTGTGCTTCACACTGGGCCGGATTGTTGTGTTCAGAAAATATCAAAAAGAGCTGCAATCGCAGCAGGAGGAGGAGGAGGAAGGGATTTTTCCTCTGGATCAAGCTCCATCACAGCCATCAGCTCCCAGTAACTACCCCAGTATAAACCCGTTAACCCAACACGCTCATAAAGTATGCAAGGAGGTCTTTAATCCAGTGGAAGAGCTGACAGGAGGTCCGACTTCCCAGATGGTCGCTGCCGGCTTTAAAACTTCCAACTTTTTATGTTTTCAGATTCACTCTCTTTACATCAGATCTCATTTCAGAGGGGAATAAAAGGCCCGAGGACACCCAGAGGCGTCTGCTGGTTCTGGTTCTACTCCCCTATGGGTCGGCCCCGGGGCCAGGAGAGATAAGAAAACTTTCTTCAGTACAAAGCAAATGACCCCATCTTCATTCTCAGGCCATTTTTTTCACATGGAACATGAGCAGTTACCCAGGGCGGTATTAGAGGATATGCACTCTGGATTTTTTTTTAAAAGAGTCTTTTTAATTTCTCAGTTGTGCTCTGAATGAATTTTTGTTATTTAGTTGGTTGTGTTGGAGTTGGCAACCGCATGCCTTGAAGAAGCACACCCTTTATGTTACCTGCTTTATGCAGGGACTGGGCAAACGGAAGCAGTGGCCTCGGGCAGCCTTCATGCCAGAGCCCCCACTCATAACCAGGGCTGTTTGTAACAAGATACTTTTATTGATGCTCCATTTTCTATCAGTGAAACATGAACTTCCTCTGTTCTTTATTGGTCATACAACCGGTCCAAACTCACGCTGCTTTACAGTAAATGTGATTCATAGAAATAATAATGACAACTTAATATTTTTAGAATGTTTTATTGTTTATGTCATTTATTTTTCTAAGGGTCAGGTTTTTCAGGAAGGCTGATCCAACTGAGGTATTTGTCCTCATTAAACAAATAATTTTTAATGTTCTGACTTTTTTTGTTAAATCCTGTTGTTATATTAACTCATTACTAAATTTGTTGTTCATTTGTGAATTAACTTTAGTTGTGAAAGGTTCCCAAACATGTTTCCATGCAAGCTGAGAAGACCTCCTCCAGACCTGGAGACAAACGTGAGGAACAAACGAGGAGAAACATCCACGCAGCAGAATGCTCTCCGCTCGGCGACGAGGCGAGCAAAGCAGGGATCACACAGATAATCACAGCGCAGCACCATGACTCCTTTAATTTTTTCAGAGGCACGTTGCTGAAGGAGCCTGTCAGCAAATCAGATTGCTTGTCGACGCTGCTCGCATCACAATGAGGAAGCAGAGAGAAAATATTCCTGGTGATGCAGACGGAGACACAGGAATAAAATCAGTTTCTGATCGGTTCGGTTTTATAAACCTTTAACCAGAACCCCTGCAGTCAGACCTGAGATCAGCTTCCTGTTTCCAACTGGAGGCTGATCCACCGACTTCCTCACTGAACATAGAAAACTAATAGAGCAAACAGCGAGCAGGAACTCCTGGAGGATTCCTTCGCTGTTTGTATTCATGCTGTTAGAACTGCACTGCTACTGCAGCTGGAAACACAGTTTTACACCAACTGAATAAAAACACACACCTTTTTTTCTCACCGCCTGAAACTAAATAAGAGAAAACTTTTCCTGTTTCATGTCTGCCTGTTTATGGTATTCACTTAATACCATAAAAATAAGAGAAAAACCTACGGAAGAAGATTATGGCCACTAAAAAACCCCAAAACTAAGATAAACGAATTCTGACTTTAATCTCAGAATTCTAATTCTGTGTCAATCTACGTCAAAATCAAAATTAATAGCCAAACATTCTTAGGTGTGTGTCAGTTATGTTGTTAGCATATGAAAATCAACACATAACTCTTTCTTCCCTGTTATAGGATTTGTACACCTGCACTTTATGCAGACTGAAAGCCTGTTCCAAACTTATTTGGTAGATTTGAGTTTTCAGACTAGAGTTATCTGATGGTGTATCGTCCGAATTCTGAGAGAAAAGTGGCCCTAATCGTCCTTCGTATTAAACAGAATTTTTTATTTCATTATTATTAAAAGTGTACGTTCAATACGATTTCTATTTGAAATTTAGATTTACCTGATGGTGTAAAGTCAAAATTCTGAGGAAAAAAAGTGATAATTCTGAGATTAAAATCCAAAATCTGAGAAAAAAGTAACAATTCTGAGATGAAAGTGCAGATTCTGATTTTGGGGAAACTCAGACGATGTGCTTCTGATGGCCTTCCTGGAGGCGCACCTTAGTATGTACTAGTACATCTCAAAAAATAAGAATATTGCACAAAAGTTCAATTTTTCTCAATACGCTGATAAATTTGCAATAAACCATGATAGATGCAAAAAGCTACCAAGCAGCTAGTTAGTGGTCGCTGCAACCAAGTCACAGAACCATTAAGATGTCTGCGGGTGTCTCAAACGTTTGCCTGACAGAAAAACAAAAATACTACTGCAGAGAATATGTGAGATTAAATAGAACTGCCATGACTAAATTTAAGACCTGTGATGAATGGATTTAGAGCCAACATACATTTTTTACTTAATTTAATACTTTTTAAGGATGTACGGACTGGAATACTGAGGAAACGTTTGAATTTGAAGAACGTAATAGAAAAAAACAAAATTCTGGCATTCTGGATTAACAACAGGCGGGGCTTAGCGCTGCCAGTCACCCTCGTGTTCGCGCTGCTAAAGGTGCTGATGGTGGAGAAACAACTCACCGTTCCAGGAGAACTGTTTATCCGCCGCCATCGGTGGCCATGCTAACTAGCATTAGCATCAGGCTATGTTGTGGTGAACCAGCTGCAGCGTAGCAGACCACGGGGGATTGACAGCTAAGCCCCGCCTCCTGGCTCTGATTGGTTGTTTCTCATTGACTGGTGGATTTCTGCAGTTAGTACTGGGAGCACTGGGAGAAGGCAGAGGAGCTGACTTTTTTTCATAGATTATCTGTCTGCTATTATTCTGTCACGACATGATGATAATTTTAACAAATATGTAAAAACATTTTTCATAAACGTTACCTACTGCAGCTTTAAATGATAAATAAAGTAGATAAAAACTAAGGGACATCCTGGATCTGTTTCTTCACTCTTCTTCATTTTTCAAATGTATTTTTTAAGTATCGGATCAGAACTCGCTATCAGCTGAGATTTAAAATCAAAGGACTGGGGGGGGCAAAAAACACCCCTGATCAGGACATCCCGACCAAATTGTTTTATTTTTATGCTTTCAGGCTCTCAAACACCAGACATAAAAATAAATCACAAGTTGTAAAATCTGGAGCTCGGATCCTTTTAGTAAGTTTGCAAAATCCTGGAGGAAGCATGGAAGGGAATGGCGGGTTAAACATCGTCTCCAGATCCGCTCCTCAGACAGACGAGTCTGCTGGAGGAGCGCAGAGCGCAGCTCGGCGTCTGAAGACGACACAAAATCAGACGACTGATAATCCCTGACCTCCCGGTCCAGCTGACGGCTCCGTCGGAGCTCAATCACGCCGACCCGAACGGGACTTAAAGGAAATAAAAACCATCAGCAGGGAGGGGAAATATACCAGAGCCGCTGCAACTCTGCGACCCATTTAAACTCAGTCTGACCAGGAAACGAACAGAAATACTGAAAGATTTAACAACAAAAAAATACATGATGCTGAAAACATCCTGAAAAGAACGGGTTTTTGCTTGATTTCCTGCCAGAAAAATGGTAAAAACACAAAATAAATCATGCAAACATTTGATAATCAAACAAAAAGTGCTGCATAATCAGCGTTTGCATGTCGATGAGCAGATGAAACAAACACTGTGATCTCGGAGGGTTTCGTGAGGACAGGATTATGCCAAGACTGACGGGAACAGAGCAGTTCCTCCCGAAGGTTCCTGCGCTGCAAAAACACAAAACCTTACCAGGAATTTGTATCTAGTTTCAAGCGCAAACATCTTAGTACGCTTGAAAAAAGACAAAACGAACTTAAAAGTAAGCTTTCAGCAGATATGTAAGCTTGTTTGAAGTCAATATTTCTGGAATATAGAAACAACAAGCAGTCGTTCCACTGTCCGATGTTTTCACCTATAAGACGATCTGCTGGTGGAACTGGTACTTTCTGCTTCTATATTCAACAATTATCGACTTAAATTTATATATCTTGCTGAAAAGTTAGTTTTAAATTAGTTTTGTCTTATTTCAAGTGTACTAAAATGTCTGCACGAGACTCTGAACAAAAATTCTCGGTATGATTTTGTAGTTTTTGCAGCATAAAACTTTGAGTTTTGAAGCAGATGGACAGCAATGATGGGTCGATGAAGGAGGTCAGGGGGGTTCTGAAGGTCCGATTCCATACCCCAGTACTGGAAGACGAACATGCTGATCCACTGGTGTTACTGGGATCATCCCAAAATGAAGCTGTGAGTCTGGAAACGGTTCTTCCTCCGAGATCAACATGGCGTCATTCTGCAGGCTGTTGCACTTGCAGCAGAGCCTTGGTGTGATTGGTCAGAACGCTGAAGTGGGCGTGGCCACTGCTCCTCCCAGGAGTTCTGGACTGTGAGGGATGAAATGTTCTGGTTCCTGCAGCCTGGAGGTTCTGGTTGCTGATGGATCTGGAGGACCAGGTGTGGTTTCTTCTTCTGCTGCTGCTGCTGATGTTCAGCTCCAGACATGAAGCTGTCCTCGCTCACCAGGTCATCCTGGAGACGGTGGCAGACGGTCGCCAGGACGACGCGGGTCGGTCTGGAGCTGGAGCTTCTACAGCAGAACCAGTGAGTTCTGGTTCTGGACCAGTACTGGGAGCAGTTCACTGGAAACAAACTGTTCCAGTATCAGTGATCCATCCACCCATCCATCCATCCATCCGTCCATCCTCTCATCCATCCATCCCTCCATCCGTTCATCTATCCTTCCAACCTTTCATCCTCTCATCCATCCTCTCATCCATCCATCCAGATTCTATCATGTAGATGTTGCTCCATGTCAACAACCAGCTTCTGTTTCTGTGTTTTTCTAGAAGATGAAACCAGACGCCCCAGGCTGTGTAATTTTCATGGTTTCTGCTCCACTGGTGTCTTCTAACCGAATCAGACGGGCTCTCTCTCCTACATGCTTTCTGGGCTTCATGTCTCTCACGTGTCACCATAATAAAAAGGACCCATTTCATCTATTATGAAGAATAAATGTGGCTGTCGGAGCAATTTCAGTCTGAAAAACGCTCATCTGTACAGTTTGGAGAAGGATCTGGAAATATTTCAAGACATCGTCTAATATTCCTCCAGAAATGCTCTGAAGCAAGGGTGCTCAAAGTGGGGACTGGGGGCCATTTACGGCCCCTTGGCTGATTTTTTTGTGACCACAATTAAGAATAAATTAGGACAAAACCACGACTTTTAAATTAAAATCTACGTACAAATATGTTCGATGCAACACAAAGTGATCATCTGGTGTCCTGTTGCCATGGTAACCAGGACCACATCTCGTCATTGACTTATACTCTAAAGTCCACCTCGGTGCAGCCAGATCTGCTTTTAACTGCTGCTTTAAAACTCGGCTGAATACGGGAAGTGTTTTCAAATGAAGACTGACCTACATCCTGTTTTTACTGATGAGAACAAAAGAAATATGTTTTCAGTTTTCTTCAGTCGAGCCCAAAATAATAAGCAAACCGGATTCCTTTCATTTGAAAAGGAACACGTGCAAAAAAACATTTACATTTTCTGATTTACAATCCCGTACCTACAAAAAAAATTAGATTATTTGTTTAATTAAAATGGTTTATGCCATGTTTATTGTTGAGTAGGTTAAAAAAACAAAAATCACAACATTTTTGGTGATTTTAGTTTTTAAAAATGACATTTTTGGGGGCCCGTCAGTACTTTTGAGCTGACGGTTTTGGCCCACATGAGAGAAAGTTTGGACACTCCTGCTCTGAAGGAATCTGTGGGGTGGAGCTGTATTAAACGCAAATGATAAGTTCCAGCAAATGATCATCTGAAGCTGGAGAAAGGAGCTTAGCCCCAGCAGCGCTGAGTTTAATTCTCCCAGGTCTTCATCTTTATCTGGAGCACAGTAATACAGCACTGATGACGTTTCAACCACTGGACGCTGTCAAAGAACAAAAGAAGTGTTTGAAACGGAGCTCTGTCTGTATAAAGCAGCTCTGAAAGCCCCTAAATATGCTGCAGACTCCTCACTTATTGCTTAAACCACCCAGTCAGGCCCCCAGTAAGACCAGTAAGTAAGTCAGGAGCTGCTCCAGCTGCAGGTAATTTACAGCGGCTGTCAGAGGACACAGCGTTTTTCTGCTGATCCTGGCGCTCGCTGCCATCGCTGGCAGGTTAGAGATGGAATGAAGTCATAAAGCAGGAGCTTTCCTCCCATTAGAAACACAGGAAACCTTCCACTCTAACCAGTTCAAAAACAGAAATGCATTATTTGTCCACACAGAGAGGAGCACGCTCCCTGGCAGCAGTAAACACAGATCCGAAGCAGCAGTATCTTTCCTGGATGCCGGATAGTCATCAGAGTTTAATCCTAAAATGAAAAGCTTAGGGTCGACTCGGAGCCGTGAGTCCAATACAATTTCCCAAATCTCGTTTAATCTCCCCCTAAAACCGTTTATAACGCCGCTGCATTCCTTCACTCCACGGAATGAACGACTCCGGAGCACCACAGAGGATCATAAACAGCCAGCAGCGACAGCGCGTCGGCACTCGTCCAGTCCTGCACTGAATGAACACCTCACACAAGAATCAAGGTTCTGCAATGGCCTAGTCAAAGTCCAGACCTCAACCTGATTGAAATCCTGAGCTGGGACCATCAGAGATCTGAGCAGAAATAAAGAGTGGAGCATATTTCCTCTACAAGAGTTTTTTTTATTTGCATTTTTTCTGTTTATTTTGAATTTTTTTATTTTAAAAACTTTATATTTATGACTTTATCCTGTCCTAGCTGATCGTATTTTTTATTTTCTGTTTCTTTTTTCTTTCTCTTTTTAAATTTTTTCGGGAGGTTCTCGGTTTTTTATTTATATATTTAATTTAAGAAAAGCTTGTATGAATGACTTCATCCTGTCTTACATTAGATTTTATTTGATCCTATTTTTTATTTTCTGTTTATTTTCTTTATTTTTATTGTATTTTTTTTCTGTTTATTTTTACTGTTTGTTTTAATTATTTAATTTAAGAAAAGCTTAGCTAGATAGATGATGCATCATTATAAACCACTTTAAATCTCTGGATTTTTCGTGATGGCAACACAAGCACGCCGCATGCAGTGAGTTCCTCAGCATAATACCCAGATTTCCGAGCTGGGGCACGAGCTGCAGCATAAAACATGCGAACCTGGCGGTGAATGTGCTCGTCGTCTGATCCACTCCATCTGAGACGTTCAGTCGGATCCCAGACAACCAGAGGTTAGGGATGGATTTGATCGGTTGAATTCAACATCATGTGGTTCACCGTGTACCGAACACACTAGAGACCAGCTGAACTCGGACTGGAAATCGCCAAGTCGTCAGCGTACATTAAGTGGTTTCCAGCTGCCTCTCCAACTGTGCAGCCTGTTCTACACGGGTTTAACTGCGTAGAGACGCCATTCATTTCAAAATTAAACAATGCAGGGGCTAAAATGCTTCCTTGTCCGCCTCCATTACTGAGCCAAGAGGGTGCAGATACACAGTTATCCCACTTGACCTGCATATTTTGATTAGTGCACCAATAGGACAGACGTCTTGCTATATATTTAGGCACCAGCTTGACACAATTTTAGAAATAGTTTTCTGTGGTTCACACGGTTAAAAGCCTTAGAGGCCTATGATTTTGCTGATTCTGCTGTATACTTGATTGATGTTTTTACGATGTGAAGCACTTTGAACTGCCTTGCTGCTGAAATGTTCTGTACAAATAAACTTGACTTGAAACTTGACTTGCGGCATTTATGTATGAGATAGATGACTTTATCCTCACCAAGATTATCCAACTTTCTATTTTCTGTTTCTTTTTTCTTTCTTTTTATTGTATTATTTATTTTTCACTATTTATTTATTTATGTAACGTTAAAAAAAGTTTATATGTAAAACGATCTAGTTTATTCTACTTTTTATTTTCTGGTTTTTTATTGTATTTTTTTTAGTTGATTTATTTTTATTATTTATTTACAAAGTTTATTTGAATTACTATCCTAACCTAGTTTTTCCTTTTATATATTTTAATTTTTATTGTATTTTTTTCAGTTGATTTATTATTTTTTTAGTTGATTTATTTTTATAAATATTTATTTATTTAATTTATGAAAAGTTTATATGAATTACTATCCTAACCTCGTCTAGTTTTTCCTTGTATTTATTTATTTCATTTTTATTGTATTTTTTTCAGTTGATTTATTTATTTATTTTTTTGGTTATTTATTTACTTGATTTAGGAAAAGTTGACATGAATGACTTTTGTTGGTACATGTCTTTGCATGCGTCCAGGTTTGAACTCCACTGATGCACACGCAGCGTGTGTGTGTGTGTGTGTGTGTGTGTGTGTGTGTGTGTGTGTGTGTGTGTGTGTGTGAGCGGAAGAGAGTCGTGATTATCCCGTTTAAGGCCGGCGCTGCGACTCGGAGGACCTCCGCTGCGACTCGGAGGACCTCCGCTGGGTGCGGTGCGGCAGCTCTTCATCCTCCCGCCTCGAAGCGAGGAGAACCTGAGCTGTAATCTGGGTGATGAAGTGGACCGAGCCTGAGTCTGAATCCCGACCCAGACACGTTATTAAAATCACGCCTCCCATCCCATACATTCATTCCATCTCAGCTCAGCGCACAGAGATGCGGCCAGAACCAGGAGGAAATGCGCTAAATCACCGCCTGCCAGCATGATGCCCGCAGCTCAGCGCCAAGTGAAAGAGCAGGACCTCTCAAGCACAGCACGTCTGGTGGCCCAAATGAAAAGATTCTGAACTTATATGAAGGAAATCTAAAGTGCTGGTTTTTACCTGGGAGAACTCGGAGTTCGGCGTCCGTCCCCGTCCTGGTGCTGCCGGGGTTGTCAGCCAGGCAGCGGTACGTCGCCGAGTCCGGCGGCTGGACCCGGCTCACCTGCAGAGACCCGGACGGCAGCACCGCCAGCCGGGATTCGGGCTGGAAGCTCAGCGGCAGGTCCTCCCGGTTCTTCTGCCAGCGGATGACGGGCGTGGGGTCACCCGAGACCTCGCAACGCAGCAGGGCGGTGTCGCCGAGGTACGAGGAGACCGACTCGGTGGGGACGATCACCCTCAGCGGACCTGGAAATGGACAGGGAGCTCAATTAACTGCTGCACCGGACCGAGCAGATGGGGGCTGGGAGGAACAGTTTTTATTTAGAATGTTTCAAAGTTCCAGAAAGTATCCTGCCGGTTCTGGAGGCACCCTGCTGATTGCTGTTCAGTTTCCGCTAAGTTCTGGAAAGTATCCTGTATGCCATGGACCCTATCAGTTCCTAAAAATTACACTTTAAGTTTCACAAAATGCTCTCCAAGTTCCCCCAAAGTATTCAGCAGGTTCTGGGAGTTCCCGTTAGCGCCTGTAAAATACCCTGTAAGTTCTAGAAAGTACCTAGTAGGTTCCACAGAAGTGCTCTTGAAGTCTCAGAATGCAACCTGGAGGTTTCAGAAAAGTTCTAGAAGGTACCATGAACGTTTTGGAATGTACTCTATTTCAAAAAGTACCCTGTGCGTTTTGGAAAGTACCTAGTAGCTTCCAGAAAAGTATCCTTTACATTCCAGAAGGTGTCCTGTATGCATAAGAAGGTACCCTTTAAGGCCTGGAACATGATCTGTATGGATTGGAAAGTATCTTCTAAGCTCCAGACAGTGTCCTTTAAGTATTACAAAGTACACTAAGCTCCGGAAGGTGTTCTGTCTGTAGTAGATAGTACCTTCTAAGGTTAGGGAGGTGTCCTGTAATACTGGAAAATAGTTTAAAGGTCCACAAGGTTTCCAGATGATATCCTATATTTGTATGAATGTACTCTCTATGGTCCACAAGGTGTCCTGTAAGTATTAGAAAATACCCTGTAAGGTCTAGAAGGTATCCTGTCTGTATTGGAGAGTACCTTCTAAGGTTAGAGAGGTGTCTTGCAAATATTGGAAAGTACCCTCTAAGGTCCATTAGTTGTCCTGTAAGTATTAGAAAGGACACAAAGCTCTGGAAGGTGTCCTGTCTGTACTGGAAAGTATCCTTTAAGGTCCCCAAGGTTTCCTGTAGGTATTAGAAGGTACTCTCTAAGGTCCAGATAGTGTCCAGTAGATGTCCTGTAAGTACTGGAAAGTATAGTCTATGGTCGAGAAAATTTCTTGTAAATATTGGAAAGTGCTGTATTAGATCTAGATGGTATCCTATATTTACTGGAAAGTACCCTCTACATTCCAAAAGGTGTCCTTTAAGTATTGGAAAGTATCTAAGTATTGGAAAGTATCACTACTGACTAGAAGGTGTCTTTTAAGTATTGGAAATTATTGTCTATGGTCTAAAACGTGCCCTGTAAGTATTGGGAAGTATCATCTAAGTATTGTCAAGAAGGTGTCCTCTAAGTATTGGGAAGTACTCTGTATATTCCACATCGTGTACTATAAGTATTGAAAAATAGCCTCTCTAGATTTTTGAACATTAAAGTTTGCTTTGTGTTTTTCGCCCTTCAGTCTCTGACTTGCCTGGCAGTCATTTTCCCAGATTTGCTCACAGATTTGCTGCCTCACAACCTTTCTAAAAGTGCTGATCCTAGACTGAGCCAAGAGAAATGAGCTGCTGGGCTGTTTCAGAATATTTCTGCCACTTCCAATAATATTATGCTGTTTATAGCAATGACTCCTCGGAAACACCTCTAACAGGTTGGGACATTACTCAGCAACCTTTTGATTTGTGTATTATTTCATCATGAAGCACCAAATGCCTGACAGGGCTGACGGATTCAGAGTTTTGGGAAAGTTTTCATGTGTATCTGACACCTGAAAGCTGAAAAATAAACCTGAAACTGCAAGACAAAGTGAAAGTGGAGCACAGAAGTCCGCTGGTGTGGTTGCAGGTCCAGCAACTTTGTGCAATATATGTTTAATATTTTTATTTAATATATTTATCCAAGATCTTCTGAACTCTGCAGTTACTGCACTGCACCAACCCACAGGAGGAGTAAGTACTGGAAAGTACCCTCTACATTCCAGAAAGTTTCCTGTAAGTACTGGAAAGTATCGCTATTGTCAAGAAGATGTCCTGTAAGTACTGGAAAGTGTCCTCTATATTTCAGAAGGTGTCCTGTAAGTATTGGGAAGTACCTTATATATTCCAGAAGGTGTCTTTTAAGTATTGGAAAGTATCACTATTGTCAAGAAGATGTCCTGTAAGTATCGGAAAGTACTGTCTATATTCCAGAAGGTGTCCTATAAGTACTTGAAAGCATAGTTGTTGTCAAGAAGGTGTCTTTTAAGCACGGGAAAGTACCATCTATATTCCACAAGGCTTCCTGTAAGTATTGGGAAGAACCGTCTATATTTCAGAAGGTGTCTTTTAAGAATTGGAAAGTACCCTCTATATTCCAGAAGGTTTCCTGTAAGTACTGGAAAATACCCTCTATATTTCAGAAAGTGTCCTGTAAGTATTGGAAAGTATCGCTATTGTCAAGAAGATGTCCTGTAAGTACTGGAAAGTGTCCTCTCTATTCCAGAAGGTGTCCTATAAGTATTGGAAAGCATAGTTGTTGTCAAGAAGGTGTCTTAAGTATTGGAAAGTACTGTTTATATTCCAGAAAGTTTCCTGTAAGTACTGGAAAGTTTCGCTGTTGTCAAGAAGGTGTCTTTTAGGTATTGGAAAGTACCCTCTATATCCCAGAAGGTGTCCTGTAAGTATTTGAAAGTACTCTCTCTGGATTTATGAACGTTACAGTGTTGTTTGTGTTTTGCGTCCTTCAGTGTCCGACCTGCCTGGCAGATATTCTTCCAGATTTGCTCACAGAACTCCCTCGCAGCCTTTCCAATATTTTCAGCTGATATATTTATCCAAGCTGTGCTGAACTCTGCGGTTACTGCACCGCGATAAGCCACAGGAGCCTTTTCACAGAGTCAGAAAGCAGCTGGTGTCAGAGCTGCATTTTAAACCTGCAGAGCTTCACCACCAGCAATAAAACATCAGACAGCAGCGGCGGCGAGGTGAGGACGAGGAGCTGAGCCCGCTGCAAAGGTTCCTGAGGTCAGCACCGAGCGGATAACAAAGAGAAAACTGGAGCAGGAAACAAAGCGAGCAGCAGCAAGTGAGGATGCCAGAACAGAGACGGGGTCAGACTCCGAGATGAAAGTCGGACAGTCAACACGGGAAGGGAAAGGGTCACCGGAGTCCAGGGTGATCCGATCCACTCCAACAGCTGGCCTCGCTCAGCTCAAATCGTCCACGGAGCGTGCAGCTCATTTCATGTCAACATGGGTCTCCAGGTAGATTAATCGGAACTCTGGGAATTTAATAAAACCTGTTTATTTTCTTCTCCGTGTTACTGTGAGATTTAAAGCGGGATGAAGTGATTGAATCAGATCTAATGAAAAAAAACGAGGAGCGTGCCTCCTGACGTTCAGACTGCGTTTAATGGAAAAATGAAATCTGACAGGTTTCCCATTTATCAAGGCTGCTCCATCAAAATGAGTTCCTGACAAACAAATGTATTTGCTATCTTCCAGCCTGTGAGCAGGAACGCTGCAGCTACTTTAAAACCAAATCGGGACTCCGAGAAAATGTCACGACGACTAGGAAGCAGCTGGAAGCATGATTAGAAGAGATGACTTAGGGGTAGAACGTTTTACTGCTTAATATTCTATTAAATTATTTATTAAATGTCTCCTTTTTTCATGTAATCTTCTTTTAGCTGCTCCCTTTAGGTGTTCCTGACATCCAACCAACCCTCTGCATATCCTCCACCACATACCGCTACATCTTTGGTACAAATCTCTCACATTTAGTGTCTTATTAGTGTTTTTCTTCCCTATCAGTTCTTCTGTTGCATAAACTTGATTCAGAAACAACTACTGACGCTTTAACTCACAGTTCTAGATTGCTTTTTGGTAGCAATACAAAATATAGGGTGTACTTTCCACGATTTCCAGGTTTCCATCCTGGAACGTACAGGGGGCAGTCCCAAACATTAACTGGTACGTTTTGGGGAAATACTTTTTAAATGTTAGAGTGTGTCTTTTAAGTTCCAGAAAGTAGACTGTAAACTCCAGAAAAGTACCCCATAAGTTTTGGAAAATACCCAAGAAGTCAAGCTGTAAATTTTAGCAAAGTATGCAGTAAATTCCAGAAGTTCTGGGAAAGTCATGTGCAAGTTGTAAATATCTACTTGGTCCTGCGAGCTCAGATTATAACAAGTAATAAGCTACCACAACTACGCAGATGATACACAGCTCTACATTACGATGTCACCAGGTAACTTTGAACCCATCCAAGCACTAAACAGATGCTTAGAACAAATTAGTGCATGGAGGTGCCAAAACTTTCTCCAGCTGAGCAGAAACAAAACTGAAGTTATTAACTTTGGACCTAAAGAGGAACGATCTAGAGTCAGCACGCAGCTTCAGTTATTACAGCTAGAAACTGGTGATCAGGCCTGGTGATCAGGCCTGGTGATCAGGGTGTAGTGATGGACTCGGACCTGAACCTTCAGAGACACATAAAGACAGTTACAAAGTCAGCCTTCTATCACCTGAAGAACATTTCCAGGATTAAAGGACTGATGTCTCTACAAGATCTAGAGAAACTCATCCATGCGTTTATCTTTAGTCGCATTGATTACTGCAACAGTGTCTTCACAGGTCTGCCTAAAGAGTCAACCAGACAGCTGCAGCTGATCCAGAACGCTGCTGCTGGCGTTCCCACTAAGACCAGGAAGGTAGAGCACATCACCCCAGTTCTAAAGTCCTTCCACTGGCTCCCTGGAGCTCAGAGAATAGACTTTAAAATACTTCTGGTAGTTTTTAGATCACTGAATGGCTGTTGTCATTGTATCAACCTTCCAGACCACTCAGGTCTTCTGGTTCTGGTCTGCTCTGCATCCCCAGAACCAGAACCAAACATTGAGAAGCAGCTTTCAGCTTCTATGCTCCTCTAATCTGGAACAAACCCAAATGTTTAGAGTCATAAAGTCCAGTCTGTCTTTCGACCTGTCATCATTTTCCATTACTTTACCATTGCAATATGATGTTTTTTGCTTGTTTGTTGTTTTATTTTTCTTCTAGTTATGTAAGCAGTTTGAATTACCCTGATGCTGAAAATATACTATATAAATAAAGTTGCCTTGTAAAGACAACCCTTCAAGTTCTGACAGGTACGCTGCAAAATTCATAAGGTACCTTGTACGTTTCAGAAAGTAAATTCATCTTGTTCTGCTGCTGTCTTGCCAAGGAGACCCTTGTACATGAAATTTTTAATCTCAATGAATTTTAATCCTGGTTAAACAAAGGTTAAATGAAAATGAATTGGAAAAAGTAACTTCTAAGTTCCAAGATGCAGATATGTGCCCTAGACGTTTTAGAGAAGTACCCTTCGAGTCTGCAGCTCGGACGTTACAGTAAAACAGGTTCCCAAAAGGTAACCTACATTCCAGGAAAGTAACCAGTAAGCTCTCAAGAAGGTTTCTATCTGTAACTTCACCAGTTTACCAGTGAGTGACTTCTTGTGTCTGAAGGCTAGTACAGTAAAAGAAAATTGTTAAAACATGTTTTTGAATCAATTTCCATTAATAGACCGATGTTCAGATAAATCAATAAAACAAATTAGGCTCTTCCTGTAATTATGGCATAAAAATTAACAGAAGACAGAAAAAAATTTGAAAGTCTCAGTTGTTTGTCTTTCAAACGGCCCCAACAGAGATTTTCCCTTAAAAGTGAATGATTTTAGAATAATAAATGTTACAGCATTCAATTTGTATACTCATAATTATTTAAATGCTAATTAACAAAATGTGAAGTTCATTCATTTATTATAACTTTTTATAAACTTTGTCAAACAAAAAGGATTATGTAAAAATATGAGAGAGCTGCTGGAACAGAGTAAAAACCACCGAGAGTGTTGGAGAGATGATAAAACAGGGATGCTGAATTATTAAATCATCTGCTTCATTTTAAAAACATTTATGATCATAATCTGGTGTCCTAATTTCTTCTTGATAAGAACTCTTATTCTACTGTATATATTCATCTAAACTAAAATATAAGGAATATTAAATATAATTTAAAAATCAAATTCTTTGTTTCTACACAAATCCACAGCCTATTTAGCAACCTAGCCACTTACATAGCTAATGATGCAGTTAGTAGGCAGGGTCTCTACATGTATGTCATGAGCAGGGCACACTATTGCTCTATTGTATATAAATTTATCTGAACTAAAATACAAAAAATAAATAGAAAAACAAAAAATATAAACCCCTGTCTGTTCAGCAAGCTAGCAGCTAGCCGCTTACACAGCTAACAGTGCAATCAACCAGCAGGATGTAGCAAAATAAGATATGTATGAGCTTTAATACATACTTAGTGAAAAGAAATATCGGGATAAATTTTTGTTAATTTTACACTAAACCACTGATTTTAGATTACTGGCAAGCTCACAGCCAGCTAGTAGCAGAGCTATTGGCTAAGTGCTGTTAGCTAGCAGGTTCTATTTAGTGTCAACATGGCTCGCTTATAAATATAAAGTTAGAAAGTGAAATAATTCCCTATTTTTACATTTTAATATAATGTTATTTTTGATTAACTGCTGTCTAAACTTTATATGCTAAAAAAAAATGTTTTCTAATGTTGATGCCCAGACATCTGTGATCGGAAATAAATCCTTCTGGAGGCTTTTTATTTGGGATTTTATTCTGACACTGCTTGGCCATTTTCATGCTTGTTTGAATCAGTTTCTGCTTTCTGTGTTCCACCTTGACAGAAGCAATCTGTAAAGCTGAACTCTGAAACCAGGGCAAACCGTCTTCTTCTGCTGTGTGAAATAAGAGGAGCTTAAGGATTCAACGGTCGGGCCGTCGTGTGCTCGGAGGTCGCTCACAGCCTCGGCTTCTCTGACATCATCACATATCTGAGGTGACGGGAACGCTGATGTAAATTATATTGTGTGCCTTATGTTGAGCTGCTGTCGGTTCCTGTGTGGATCTCAGCTCTGCCTGCAGCTGCAAGCACACCAAGGATGCAGGCGAGGCTGACGCGCCGTCACCAGACTTGCTTGGAGTCTAATCAACAAACTTTAGATTTGATTACCTTAGCACGCATCCTGTTTTTACAGCTTTATACCTGTCTCCATCACATTTAAAAAGAAACCAAACAAGCATTTCTGCTTATGGTGAACTTCGTTTGCATCTTTGTTTATCTTTATTAAAAGGCTCAAAATGACTCGTATAATAACATGGAAATCCCGGCCAGCAGGCAGCAGTATTAAAGAGATTTGTGGGATGGTTTTTTCCTCATTCTTTACCTTGGGACCAATTACTATCCACATCTCGTGGTCAAACCACACTTTTCCTCACTGCCATTAAGCAGGATTTGTCCGAATCCTTCGAGTCGTCTGCTAATTAGCAACCTGCTGGACTGAAAGCTGGTTGGTTTCCAACACCATGGCAGTAAATTGAGGAACTTAACGAGGACATTTTTTAAGGCCAAGACTTTGAGTTTTAGCACAACATGAGCAAGTTATTATTGAGTTAGACTGAAAGCAGTTTGTATAGAAGGAAAGGAGGTCATGGTGAGAAAAAAACAACTGCAGCACTACTGGTTTAGAGAAAAACCTCAGAAAAAGCGGCAACATATTTTAAATTAATGCAGATTAATAGATAAAATGCTCCAACAGAGCTTCACAAGAGTATTTTCTAACCTTTGAACTTTTTCACATTTCAAATCCCAACCCTTGGTGTATTTTATTGGGATTCAACATGGCCAACCGAAGAGGAAGGAGAGTGATTCGTAGTTTTACTAATGAAGAACCACAGAAGTTTTTTAGGATGTTTTTCACCTGATAGTTCGGTCGACTCGGTTCAATCAGGACCGAAAACTGCAGCATGTCCAGCTGCTGCGGTTCTCCTCCTCTCTGCTCCGAGTCAAACCAGCCAAACCTTTTCAACAACCTGTTCCCCTCCTCGCCTGTGGGGGCGCTGCACCAAGAACCACTGAAGGAAACCATACGAAAACCTCTGAAGACGCTGATCGCAACTTCCTTCTTCATGAAATGGAAACAAAAATGGAGCAGTGTCAGATTTTAGTGGTTGGAGGATTTCTGTTCTGTCCTTGGCTAAAGACCACGAGCCTTTTCTCCTGCTACACGAGATCAAGCGTTTCTTCTGGTTGTATTTACCCAGAATGCCCTGCACTAAAATCCGCTTCCTGCTTTTGGAGCGGTCTCCGGTCCGCTTGGCGTTCACATCTGCATTCCAACCGCACCAGAGTTCACTTCAACCGAACAGAGACCGAGGGTTGAAGGTGGACCAGAGTTCGGTTAAGCGTTCACACCTCCCCAAACGAACCGGACCTTCCAGTTCTGACTCAGGAGGGGCTGGAATCCTAATTTATGCCACACTTTTCAGATTTTACTTGTAAACAAAACCCTTTGGCAGTGACTCAGCGTTTAGGAGCCGCAGCATCTTTTCATCTGTCGTTTAGAGACACATTCCTCCTGTTTTTCAGCTCCGTTTCATCCTTTAAGAGAGGAGACCTTCACTCCTCGGTTCTGGTTCTGTTCTGCTAACTCTTATCTCCTGTCTGAGTTTCTCTTTGCCTTCAGAGTTTCTAATTAATTCACAGTTTACACTCAATTCTGGGCACAGAGGCACCAACACACCAGCAGACTGCTAATTGAATTTTTAAGCCTCTCTTGTTAATTAGCATTTTGCCTTGTAATGTGTGTGACGTGAATGCCATTTAGGAACAACTAATTTGTGTTTAAGTATGACTGTGTGTGTGTGTGTGTGTGTGTGTGTGTGTGTGTGTGTGTGTGTGTGTGATACTCCTGATTTGAACATTTTGCATGTATACAGAGGCTCATTTAGAGAAACTGTGGTCTCGCCGTGCTCGCCTGCAGTGTTTCTTTTTAATGAGACCAGTCAGGCAAACATAGTTTGAAATCACAACAAAAGTTATTTTTAAAAGTGATATATCTTCTAACGCCTTTAAAGTTTCATGATTAAATAACATCTGATCACATCTGTGAGCTTCACCTGACAGAAGAAGCCTTGAAATGCTTCTTCTGCTTTGTTTTTGCTTACACAGGCACGCTGCAGCCGTTTGCCGCAGATGTCCTGGATCTTCGCTCCAGAGACCAAACGCTGATGCTGATGAATCAGACATGGAGTCGTTTGTTCCTGCCTGTGCTTTCACCACCGGGCTGATGGAGAGCTGTGCAGCAAACTGTGAGACTATTTGGTGCAACTGCATCATCTTTACTCCTAATATCAGATAAAAACCTGAGTAAATAGAAAAAAAACCTCAAATCCCAGCCTGTTTGCAGGTTCTCCCTGTGCATTCCAGGGTTCTCTCTGGGTACTCCTGCTTCCTCCTACAGTCCAAAAACATGAGTGTTGGGTAGGTTTTAGATTATGTCGGGCTGTGTGTATCCTCTGCAGGTCTGGAGGCCATTTCAAAAAAAACTTCCATCAAAGTGGGCGGGGCCAATAAATACCAAGGGGCGTGGTCAAGTGGGATGAGTGGAGGGGGTGAATGGGGGTGTAGTCAGGATGAAAGACGCACTGTTGCCAACTTATCAACTTTGGTGTTAAATTTAGTGAATATTTTCAAAAAAGCAACCAGCGACAAATCATGTGACTTTTTTCTGTGCTGTTGGAGACTTTTATGGCGACAACTAGGTCTGTCGCCATGAGCAGTTAATTCATGAATCGCATGATAAATTAAAATGAGTTTAATCATTTCCATTCTGATGATTAATATTTTTGAAGGGAAATTTCTTTACAGAGACATCCTAATCCATTTTATTTATGGTTTTTGTTGTGTGTGGTTTATATTTCCGTTTTATTTATTGTTTTTGGTTTAGTGTTTTATTTTGAAGATTAAAAATATCTACCAGCTCCAGAGTTAAGTGTTCTTTACAAAATTAAAGTTTACTGGTCTTAGAGAGGGTGAATTTGCATTATTATGCCATTATCAATATATTTCTTAAAAATGGTCTCAAAACAACAATAATATCGTTTATTGCAATAATTACTGGGACAATTTATTGTGCAGCAAAATTTGTTGTTGTGACGGGCCTGGAGACAACAGGTGACGCACCAGTTGCTCTGTTGCTCCGCTCAGTCCTGGGTCTCTGCAGCGACTCGCCTGCAGTCAGCGCAGAGGAGACCCATGCCACTCCTTTTCCACGTTGCAAATGAATCACACAGGAGCAAAGCTGATCGATCAACGCTCGACTCGTCCAACTCCGGACTCGCCACCAGGGGGCGTGTGTCTGAGCGAGATGGTTTTGTGCTGGACCCCTACCAGTATCCAACGAGACCACCCGCCAAGAAGATCACAGCATTCAGTCATTGTAATGTCATTCATTTTATCTAAAGAACTCCAGATCACATCGTGAGTTATTTCTGTCCCTACCTGGTCGCTCCTCCACTTTCAGCTCTCTCTCAAGCTAAGTTTGTAGCTGATGCATTGAACTGGGCGAGATGTGGTGGGCGGGTCTGTAAGTCACCCCCCTGCCTTGGGGAAACACTGTTTACTGTTGGAACCAACAGGAAAAGTCAGGTGCAGCAACCACCTTCCAGCCCAAAGAGGGCAGCACTGAGATGGTTTTCGGCAAAATTTTGCAGAATTAAACAAACTGAAACGAAAATGTCACAATTTGCACAGGAACATAAAGATAGAACCCTGAAGGACCAATTTAGACCATTTCTCTGCAAAAAAAAAAGTTGATTTGGGGTTTAGCTACTCTCTGACGATCATTCGGTACCTGATGGTCAACCACCACTGGCTGAAGTCAAGCCAACCTCTTGACTGATTTCTGAGATACTATGGAAAACCCTTTGTTCCAGGCATTCCATGTTTTCCTGTTTGTGCTCCCACAGTCGGACCAGAAAAAGCGCTTATCTGCCTGAGTCCATCTCCAGAACCTGCACCTCCACCCACCTCAGATTCCCAGGCTCACCGCCCAGACTTCCTGGAATCCTTACCTCAGCACCTCATCTCCAGCAACCTTCACCAACAAACACAGTAAGACCGCTCAACAGTGTATTTCCAACCTTCATTGCCACCAATCAGATTTTTCTAACTTCCAATCCTGTTGCAGCTAATCTAAAACAGAATGGCTGAGAAAAGGTGCAGAAATGGCCTAGTCAAAGTCCATCACCTCAACCTGATTGTAAGGCTGGGATCTTCAGAGAGCTGAACAGAAACCTCCAAGAACTGAAGCAACGTTAGAAAGAAGACTGGAGCACATTTCCATGGTTTTCCCAGTGTCATCTTAAACCCAGGAGATTATCTCTGCCTCAGTGTGGAGACATGAGGATGTACAGCTGAAGATTAGAGGAGCATCACAGATTATATTAAAATACACGCAGTAATAACGTAACGCTTCAAAATCTAATTTTCCAGGATTACTGGCCGCCTTGTTCCATCTCCTGTGCGGCACAGAGCCGCTGCGTCGGACACGCAGACCTCCTGGAAATCATTCCTCCTGAATGCTTGGAAATAAACAGATGGACTTGAACCTGCAGAGGTAAAAAGTTTGGGGATTATGCTCCACACTTGGTCCAGATGTTTCCTCCGCCCCCAAACGCTGGATGAACCATCAGCCAGCTGCTGCTGACGGAGATGCACTTAAGCCGCTGTGCCTCTTTGTCTATTAATGTACTCCATAAACCGTATTGATCTTAAGCCACAGTGCACTTTGTAAATTACATTACAGGTGACTTACTTGAGTTCTATTAAATGAATATGAGCGGAGCAGCAGATGGAGGATGTTCAGCAGAGGAACTACCAAGGGCGGGTCAAGGTGTGGCGAGAGTCGACTCGGCCTGTCACCATCACAAATTTTGCAGGACAATAAATTGTCCCAGAAATTATTGTGATGAACGATAAGATTGTTGTTTTGAGACCATTTTTAAGTGATATATTGATTATTGGCATAATATTGGAAGTTCACCCTCTCAAAGACCAATAAACTTTAATTTAGTAAAGAACACTTAAAATTATCACTATTTTATGATTTTCCATTTTATTTTCAATCTTATTGTTTCATTAGTTGCCTTATTTCATTTATTTATTTAGCAGTTTTTTATTTACCATCACTTTTTTTCATTATGCATTTTCTTCCTATTTTTTTCATCTTCAGTATTTATTTAGTAATTTTTTTTATTTTATCGTCACTTTTTTATTACGTTTTTTATCTATTTTTTCATATTCTGTATTTACTGAGTTATTCTTTTTTATTTACCATCCGTTTTTTCATTATGTATTTTTTCCTATTTTTTCATATTCTGCATTTATTGAATAATTTTTTATTTACCATCCCTTTTTTATTATGTATTTTTTCTATTTTTTCAAATTCTGTATTGATTTAGAATTTTTTTAAATTTATCCTCACTTTTTCATTATGTACTTTTTTCTATTTCTCCAGATTCTGCATTTATTTAGTTATTTTTAAAGACATTTTAAATACGCAAAACAAAACACGACAACCAAAAACAAAAAAAAAATTGGTCTTCAAAAAATATTAACCCTCAGAATGGAAATTATCGAGCTCATTTTGATGACCATGCGATTAATTAACTGCTTATTGCAACAGGCCTCGCGTATACGGCACCTTTCTGAGAGAGGGAGGAACTGCATGCAAGGCAAGCTTCTTGCATCCACCTTGAGATGTTTACCTGCAGACCCTCCAGTCACAGCGTCAGACCTTCTCACCAGATTAATAAACAACAAATAAAAAGTGGAGAAATGTCCCTTACCGGCCACCGTGACCTTTGCCGCCCGGCTGACGATGCTCCCCAGTCCCTCCAGTGTGGCGAGGCACTGGTATTCCCCTTCGTCCGGCCGGTGGTGCCGTGAGTGCACCACGTTCTGCACCATCAGCGTGCCGTTTTCCAGCTGTCTCCGCCGCTCGTCCACCACCGTGCTCAGCAGGACGCCGTCTTTACGCCACGTGATGGACGCAGGTCCCGCCGCCGCGTCCGTTTGGGCCTGGCAGTCGAGCTGCAGCACGCCGCCTCGCACCGTTACGGTGTCCTGCGGCTCCAGGGTGAAGGTAAAGTCCACAAAGCTCGGGCTGGACGATGAGGAGGACGAGGAAGACGACGGAGCGTCTGAGGCTGTGCGGAGAAAAGGAGAGATCAGTTACTTGTTAGAAAAACGCGGCTTCATCCAGAGGCGATCAATGAAACGACAGAATAACGCCAAGACCTGAGCTCTTGGCAGCAGGTTGTTTCTGACATCATATCCAGCTTGTTGTTGAATTTTTAAGGTGTAATTTTTCTGCAAACTAACCCAAACTCTTGGAGACATCTGTCTCTAACAGGGACTCCAGGAACCAGAGAAAGGAACTAGACTTTGACTAGACCGTTCTTCCATTCAACAGACGGCTAAAGACAGGACAGCAGAGACAGGGACTCCAGTCTGACATTTCTAGTCAGGTCAAAGTAAGACCTAATTGATTATTAATGTTCTGGAAAAGATTAAGTCAAATATTTATGGGTTAAATTAGTTCTTAGGATAAAGATTTGAATTCATAACCAACAATATTTCTGTTACAGTCCAGACTGGAGACTCAACTTGGAACTGCAACTGGACTTGGACTTGATTAGCACTGCAGCTAATGATTATTTTAGTAATTGATTATTCTGGCAATTAATCTGATAAAAAAATAAAAAACTGTCACATTCTGCAGATTTTTCATTTAACCACTGCAGTGAACACTTGATTAGTTGTAGCAAAGGATGCATCTGCAGCTAAATAAATACTTCTAACATCAACATGTGAAAACCTCAGATCTTTCCGCTGGACGAAACATCAATACAGTGGAGGACTGATCTGGACTTTTTTGATTAATCAATTAATAACTGGATGTGAAAGGTACGAGGAGTTCTGGGCTAAACTGATAGTACAATGCAAAATGTGGATTTTTGTTACAGTTTTAGTTTAATTACTGCTCTGACCGTGTTGTTCTTTCAGCAAATGGCCTTTTTTGAGTCTGTATACTCCATTTAATGATTAATCGATGACTAAATTTGTTGACAGTTATGTAAATAAGCGACTCACCACGATTAATCACTTTAGCCGACAGTTGATGACACAAGCTTGGTTCCCAAAACAGATGGAAACAGGCGTTGCCTTTCAACAAAACACCGTCGTCCGGAGGGAACCGAACCTAATCTAGAGCAACAGTTCTTTCTGTGGAAACACGCAACCAAAAGACTACAATGGAGACCTTCCTGAGCCACATGAGCGCGACCCAGAGCGGAAACTGGAGCAGAATCTGCAGAAACCAGGTCTGGTTTACCCACTGGTTCATTACTACTTCCAATACTGGGTACCGCTTACTAAACAGCTAGCTGCGCTAACCCTAAAGTGCTACGCCAATATGGTATTTCGCGTAAGATAATGCTAAAGCACTACACAAACACAGTATTTAGTGAAAGCTACTGCTAAACTGCTATACCAACATTGTACTTAGCAGAAGGTAATGCTAAAGGGCTAACTTCAGTTCAAATTATATCTGCCCTTAAAAGACTACAACCCTTGAACATAAATTTAATTTTGATATTACAATTTTCATGTTCTATAAAACCCTTAGATATAAGATTTATGTTTATATGTTGTTTTAATTTTGTTTCTGAATGTTTCTTGTTTTAAATAAAGTTATTGGGGGGAAAAAAAAAAGAGAATGTGAGGAGAGGAAATAAAACTGCCAGGTAAACAGTTTTCACTCGCTGAAAATAAGAGCATGAATATAAACGTGTAACTACCTGAAGAACTCTCAACAGCAGATAACCAAAACTTCAACACAGATGTCGAACTTTATTCAACTGAAAGTTTACAGTCGAGTTAATTTGTGCTTCAGAAATTTGGGGAAGCTAACTGCGGGAAACGTTTTCAAAGTTAGCAAAAGTGCTAAGCTAAAAATTAGCTCTGCTGTTAGCAGATTAGTGGACCACCACTGACTACTTCCATCTTTGGACGATGACCTTTGACCATCTTCCAGGTGTTCCAGTAATAGACTCCAGCGGCGTTTAATGGCGGACCATCCAGCAGGTCGTCCACCAGGCATATGAAGAACAGAAACAGAACCAACCGTTTTATCTTTGCAAACTTTATTCCTCTGCACCATCTGAGCTCATCAAAGGTGACGCAGCTGCGTCGATGCACTGATGAGGTGTGACGCCTCGGCTGCCTACAGATGAACCTAAATGATGTAATTATTGGACATCTGAAGGTAAGCGAGGAGTCGGCTTCAAAGCGAAACGGTCCGGTCTGAACCGGTCCGACCAGCAGTGGTACCGCTCAGATCCGGATGCTAAATATTTCCTCGCACACATTCTGCCTTTTAACATGTGCATCAATCAAGGACAGCTTTAATGTTTGAAGGCTTTGAAGTGAAAACTTTGCAGTGTTTTTGGCAAATTTGTTGTTTTTAAAAGCAGAATCTTTAATTTTTTTCCTGTTTTATTGAATATTAAACTTGACCCAGACACTCCTCAGGTCGATAACTCGTCATTCCTCTCAGAGCTGCAGCCTCCTGAGCCTTCCCTTTGTTTTTATTATGTCTTTTTGTTCCTTAATGCCGTGGAAGGCGGCGAGCGGCGCCGTCATCTTCCCGGGCCTTTGATGTCGTTGCTGCTAAAAGGGCTTTCATCGTGATCAGAGAGTCAGTTTGTTCAGTCAAAGCCACTGCTCAGCGTCTGCCTGCGCTCCCTGGAAAGTCTGAGAGGAGGAAGGGAACGACCCGAAACCACGTCTCGACTGGGAGGACTTTGAAGCGAAGCGGCCACCGCTGGATCTGCGCCGCCTTGAAAGAAGAACAGGATAAGAACTCAAACACGGAGGGAGATGATGGGATCTCCGGAGGAACAGCAGCAGGTTCTTCCTGTGCTGCATTTACACTTTCAGAATTTATTAAATGTTCAGCAAGTTCCAAATCATAAACCCAGCAAACCGGTGGCGTCCCAACTTTTTGCCATGCACTTGGCGCCACAAAATTGTACATCTTTTAAAATGTTTTTTGTAATCTAACTTTTTATGCCTTTTTTATATTTTCTGCTCAATAATAGTCAATTTAAATTTTATTAAAATGAACAAAATAGTTGGATTTTAGGGAAAACCGGATCTGTAGATCATTGTGGATGGACTTGTCACAATAACGAATTCTGCTTAACGATAAACTGTCTCAGAAATTATTGTGATAAATGATAATATTGTTGTTTTGAGATCATTTTCAAATGATTTATTGGTAATGTTCACCCTCTTAAGGACCAATTAGCTTAAATTTTTTTTAACACTTAACTTCATCACTATTTAATTTTCCATTTTATTTCCAATCTTATTTTATTAGTTGCCTTTATTTCATTATTTTTTCTAATTTTTTGTAATCATCTAGTAATTTTTTTGATTTACCATCACGTTTTTTCATTATAAATATATTTTTTTGCGATTTTTTTTTTTTCTTCTATGTTTTGTGTTTATTAGTAGTTTTTAAAGGTATTATAAATATCCACAGTAAAACACGACAACCTAAAACAATAAATAAAATGGAAATAAAAACCACACACAACTGAAATAAAATGTATTCTGACGTCTCGATAAACAAAATTGCCCTTCAAAAAATATGACTCATCAGAATGGAAACTATCAGGCTCATTTTAATTTATCATGTGAATAACTGATTAATTGCTCATTGCAACAGGCCTAGTTGCAGTTACAAAACATAAAAAGGGTCCAGCAGGATTGTGTTTTCAGACGGGCCCACAGTTTCGATGCTTTTTGGGTTGACTGTTCTTATCTGAGCTGTAAGATTTGCTTTTGACAAAACATGGGTTCATGTTTGTTGATCTAGTTCCTTCAAAATTAAGATGAATGCAAAAACTTTAATAAATGGGGATCTATTTTTTGTAGAAAATGTTCCCCTAAAAGATGAAATAAGTGTCCATCTGCATCAACCAACTGTGCTTGCAGGCCAGATTTGCTCCATTCTGGAACTGAGGTGGAGGGCCGCCCAAAATCCTTCAGAGGGCCACAAATGGCCCCTGAACCGCATTTTGGACACCCCTGCATTGACCTGAATTCCCCACCGGTGGACTCCATTTGGGCTGGAGAAACATCTCAGGGATGATCAGCGGAAACAGCTCAATGCTGAGCTTCATGGCAAAGGGTGTGAATACTTCTGTAAATGTGATTTCTTGTTTTTATTATTATTATTTTTAATAAACGTGCAAAAGTCCACATTATTATATGGACGTATCTATGTGCAGAAGTTGGAGGAAAAAGATGTATGTAGTGTCATTTTGCACTTTGCATGCACTCTAATGTGTCGTTTCTCCCTCTGCAGATCAAATAGTCTCTGAAAGGGCTAATTTGGAGCATTGTTTGCTGGTTTTACTGCTGCAGCTGTCATGGAGGAAGACGTGGAATTTTTCCAGATGCGCCGCATTTTCAGAGCTTTGCTTGTGAGAAACGTGGAGAAGTTGGAGCAGAGGGGACACTTTTTGCAAGGCGTTCTGGGGCTTGGAAGGATGGAAGAACCCAGGAGAACAATATTAAACAGCAGGTCAGCAGCTTCAGACCCCCCTCTATAAATCACTTCAACGTCCAATCACAGGTGTTTGCCCCCCCCGCGTGCCCCCCCACCCCCCGTCACCACTCACTCTTCATCCCTACTTTCCTCCATCTGCTTTGCTTTCTCTCCTCCTCCTCCTCTCTTTTCCTTCATGGTTTCCCTCTTATTGATTCCCTCCCCACCAGTCGCACCCCCCCTCTATCAGTAAATCACTTTCCTGACAGCTCAATCTGTATTCACTTCCAGCTCTCTCTCTCTCACACACACACACACACACACACACACGCTTCGGCAGTGTGCCCTTGTACGCTTCGTCCTGCAGTTTGATGTTATCACTCTCTGTCGCCTCTCCCCTCCATCTCCACTCTCTCCGCTGCCCCCCCCACACACCCCCGTCGCCTTTTCTTCATATTTCATCTGCAACATTGAGCTGCTCTTCACTTCATGTTTGAAGACAAATCTTTTCTGTTAGTTCTGCGCCACCTTTTTAGAGCATTTCTGAATATTTTAGGGTTTTTTCTTTTTTTCTGGAACTGATGCTCATCCATGCAGGAAAGCAAATCGAAATATTTCCTGGAAATTGTCGGGTTTAGCCGCTCAGTTTTCATATTTCTGGTGTCTATTTAAGATCTGTTGAAGCTCAAAGATACCTGGCTATATCCGCCTTGGGAGGTCGTGAATATCATGAAAATATTCAATACTTTTGTCCCTCATTTAGAAAATAAACCTCCTGTGTAGATTTATTACACATAAAGTGAAATATTTCAAGCCTTTTACTTCTTGTAATATTGATGAATATACCTCACAGAGACTGAAACTAAACAAACTTAAGATTTCATAACAAACTGAAAGCAGATTAGTAGAAAGTTGAGTGGAAGGAAAAAGTGCAGTAGCAAAGGCTACAGGGATTGTCAAGCAGAATCCATTGAAGAATCTGTGGGAGCTTCACCAGGATTGGACTGAAGCTACAAGCGTCTTGTCTGGGCTGAGGAGAACCAGAACCGGCCTGTTGGTCCAAAGTTCTCTCTCCAGATGAAAGCAAAGTTTGGAAATCAAGAGTGGAGAGGACCAGAACCCACATGGCTGGAGGTCCAGAGTGCAGGTTCTGCAGTCAGTGATGATCTGGGTCGCCAGGTCATCTGCTGGTTCTGGTCCACCGGGTTTCCTGAAGTCCACAGTCAACGCAGCGTCTAGCAGGACATTCCTTCTGCTGACCAGCTGTACGGAGAGGCTGGTTCCGTTCTCCAGCTGGACTTGGTACCGACCCACACCGCTGAAGGTACCGGAGGCTGGTCCAGAGACCGTGGTGGTACTGGGCTTGACTGGTCAGCAAACGGGCCTGACCAGAACCTCAGAGAACCGACGGAGCGTTGGTAAGAGGAAGAGGAGGGACACCGGAACCAACAAAGATGACCTGAAGGCTGATTGATATCGGAGCAACCCGGGATTCCAGAACCTCAGCAGAACCTCAGGCTGGTCTCCTCCATGCGGCGCTGCATTGATGCAGGAAATGATGCAAAAGGAGCCCAGCCCATTTTTACTGACCTGAAATTCTGATTTTCTGACACTGAATGTTGATTTTTATTCTCTGAGAGTCCGAACCGTCAGAACCACGAGAAACAGCTCTGGCTGTGAACGGATGCATTTACTGGACAGAGTTACTGCTAAGATGAATAAAAGTCATGTGTGGCTTCATAACAATTAAATGTCAATAAATCTGAATAATTTAAAGTTATTTCATTTGAAAATAGAAGCTTTAACACACACACACACACACACACACAGAGACTGAAATACTGAAGGAATCAGTAAACTCAGATTTCTTGGGGAAATCAGAGATGACAAACTTAGCTGGAATATTTTCAGAAACTAAATGTATCCTGGCTGGAAATCGCAGGACATGAACTGTGACCGCGTGGACGGGAGCTGACAGGAAGCGTGAAACGCACGGGGAAACGGTGAACCCCACAGCGACGTGAGATACAAGCTGCCATCTCTGGCTGGAAGACCGACGCAGCCCTGACAGAAACACAGCGCAGGACAGAGAGACGGACGGCTGAGGTTGTTCCTCCTCATTCCTACAGTGGACCCCCGCCTGTTTATGGCTCAGTATGCACAGATTTTTATAGATCATATCTAAAATATTGGAAAGAAATCGCAGCTTGGGAAGCTGTAACTCCTGAAGGCTACTCAACATGCTACTGGCTGGTGTTTGCAAAGCAGCCTTTTGTTTTCCTTGGAGCGTCGACAAGGAAGACTGTAGACATGAGCTTCAGCGGTAGCGCTAAGACGCTTTCCACTGTGTATTTTAATGCATATTCAGGTATATTTTATGTCCGAACTATTAAAATATGAGCGATTTTGGAGGAGGGCTCAAGAATTCGCAGGCGGCTGTGGTCCCTAGCCCTCGTGAATACGGGGGTCCACTTTAACAGCACGGAGACCACCAGTCCTTCTATTTCAGCCAGTCCCTCTAACCCTAACTACAATATTTACAAGTTTACTTGTTTAAAAAAAATGAACCTACATACAAATTACTTTGATGGAACTGTACATATAAAACATTCTATGTATGTCAACCAGTTCGGGTGAAAGTTTTCAGGACGACAGTAGTTTATGTAGATGATGTTCTAACAGCGATTCCTCTGGATTAAGTGAAAATTTGCTGATATTATACATTATAGCCGGGTTTAGGGTGATTTGGAGTCTAAACCAAAGAAGATGCACATGGGGTGCCATTTCTAAAGTTATCCAGTCAAATATTATTAAATATTTAGCTTTATAATTAAGTTATGGCTTCAAACTAAATATTTAGACAGCAAACTAAATATTTAGTTTCAAGTTTCAGCTTGGAGCTAAATATTTAGCTTTAGAACTAAATACTTGGTTTGAAGCTAAATATTTACCTGAAGCTAAATTGCTAACTAATTGTAAATTAAATCTTTAGTTTGAAGCTAAATATTTAGCTTGCTAGTAACTTTTTTGTGTGAAACTGTAACATTTATAAATGAATGAATGGTATGGTTTCCTCTAATGGCAGGCCAAATAACCGAATCTATCGCTGTTCATTTTTGACTGTGAAATGTTTTTCTCTGTTTTTGTGTTATTTATCTTGTTTTAATGTTTGTTTCTTAGCTCCTCTGTTGAGCAAACCGCAGACGGTCTCTGAAATAAAGAAATAAAATGAAACCTGGCACCAGCAGGACGCCTTCGCGTTTAATATTCAGGAGCTGTAGCAACCGAGCAGGAATTAAACAATGTCCCAAGTCCTGCCAACAGAATCCTGCAGCATTTAACGGGAATCCAAACACAGCTCGGATCAGAACGCAGTAATAAAGCCCAGAGCGGTTCTGTACGGATCAGCACCGGCAGAAGCAGCTTCAAAAAGGCAGAGCTGTTTAAAGCCAGAGAGTTTAACTGATGAGAGGTGGTGACAGTGAGGTGGACAACAGCCAAGCTCCATGTGAACACAGACTAACAATGGCTGACACTGAGGGCTGCCGTCTGAGAGGAAGACTGCATTACGACTCTGGAGAGAGGCCAGAAACGGGATTAAACCCTGCCAGCTGCTGTCTGGAAGCAGAGGACCGAGATGGACCAGGATGGACCAGGATGGACCAGGAGACAGGAGAGATGATCAGTAATAATGGTGAACAAAACAGAGGCTGACAGAAGATAACACAGCAGAACATCAGGGACGTCGGTTCGATTCCTGAGTGTCAGCATGGAACCTGAGATCTGGTACAAATAAAGTCAAGTCGAGTTTATTTGTGTAGCACATTTCTGCAGCAAGGCAGCTCAAAGTGCTTCACGTCGTAAAATCATCAAGCAAATATACATCGAAATCATCAAAATCATCGAGCAAACATAATTCAAAAATACTGATCAACGGTCCAGTTATTAGCAATCAAAGGCAGCTTGAAACAGGTGGGTTTTTAGGCTTGATTTAAAGGAGCTCAGTGTTTCAGTTGTTTTGCAGTTTTCTGGAAGTTTGTTCCAGATTTATGGTGCATAGTAACTGTGATTTATAAACTAACAAACTATTTTAAAGTCTATTCTCTGGGGGGATGTGCTCTGTCTCCTGGTCTTAGTGGGAACACCAGCAGCAGCGTTCTGGATCAGCTGCAGCTGTCTGGTTGACTCTTTAGGCAGACCTGTGAAGACACTGTTGCAGTAATTAATGTGACTAAAGATAAACGCATGGATGAGTTTCTCTAGATCTTGTTGAGACATCAGTCCTTTAATCCTGGAAATGTTCTTCAGGTAATAGAAGGCTGACTTTGTAACTGTCTTTATGTGTTTCTGAAGGTTCTGATCCAAAGTGCAGCATCATCCTTTAAAAACCAAAAAAACATGTTTAACTATGATGTACAGCAGCCACCCATCCATCCATTAGAAGTGGGCGGATTGACCCAAAATATCGATACCAAGTCGGTATCAGTATCAGATCGATACTGGTGTGTAAAAGCGATACTTTGTTTTCGGATTGCCTCTTGAAATTTTCTTTTATTTCTGTATTGCAGTTGCTCAACTCTACCATAAAAAAGATTTAGCTTTGATTTGCTGTCAAACAATAATTTATTGCACGTTGTTTATTTAGAAAACAATGCACACAAATTTGTTTTGTTTTTATATTGTTTCTGTTGATATGTTAATATATTATTAAAGTATTTTGTAGACTTTGTCCAAATTCTGTCCCAGGTTTTAACAAAATAATTCAAAGGAAAAAAACCCACAAAATTTCCTAAAGGTCAGAAGTTTTATGATATATCATACTTAAATAATAATTATCAGTATTGGTATCGGTATCGGTGATACTGGCCCTGCATTTACTTGGTATCAGATTGATAACAAAATATGTAGTATTGTGCACCTCTGCCCTCCATCGACAGATCTAGAGCTGCAACTAATGATTATTTTAGTTAGCGATTAATCTGTTGATTATTCTGACAATTAATCAATTAATTGCATAAAAAAATTCACATTCTGCAAATTTTTTATTTGAAAGCTGCAAATAATTCAATTCCTTTTTAAATAAGAAAATAAAACATTTTATTGCTTATAACCAACAACAGCATTCCTTTTGTGAACGCTGGATCACCTGCGGCCAAATGAATCCTTCTGACATCAACGTGAAAAGCTGAGCTCTTCCTGCTGGACTGAACATCAGCACAGTGGAGGGATGATCTGGTGGTTATGTTTGGATTAACCGATTAATAATTGGATGCAAAAGGTGCTTAATAGAAGATTTTCCAGAATCTGAACCAGGTGAAGCTAAAACTGCCACCCTGGGTAGTCCTGGGTAGAACCGATTTACAGACAAAGAAGGTTTTTCATCTTGAATGTAAAATGTTGATATTTTTTGCACAGTTTTGGTTTAATTACTGCTCTTAGCGTGTTGTTCTTTCAGCAAATGGTCTTTTTAAGAGTCTCTATGCTCCAGTTGACGATTAATCGATGACTCAATTAGTTGACCATTATGTCAATAATCAATTCACCACGATCAGTCATTTCAGTCCTACATAGATCCATCCATCACTGGTTGACCACACCAGATACTTGGCTTCCTCACCTGGAAGCACCAGTTCATGTGTTTCTACCTGGGAGTCATGACCTCCGACCTGGAGGAGCCACTCTCATGCTGGAAGTCCAGATTTTCCCAGAGGGTCCAGAGTTCTCCTAACCTTTTAAGATTGAAGGGGTCATGACAACAAATTTAATTTTTCTATGGTTTTGGGGGTATAATATGATCTGTTGTGCTCTGATGAGGCTGCGTGAACGTCAAGAGTTGGTATCAAAGCTTATAGACAGTTAACCTTTCTTTGCTCTAAAACGGACAAATCAGAGAACAGTTATTGTTCTTCGTAGGTTCTCTTTCTACGTAATTCATATTTTCCAATTAGAGCACACCACCAAGCAAACAGCCCTCCCCTGCCCCCCCAGCTGATACACCGGCTAATTCAAGGTTTAAGTCGCGCTAGCATGTCTGGCTGCTCCCTCTGAGAAGAGGATGGCTGCTAACAAGCGGAGCCGTTCTGTCCGAGGGAGCTCCAAAAGCAGCGGGAAGTTTCCACTTCCTCCTGAAGGTTGAGAGAACCAGAGAAGAGAGGCTGAAGTTCATTTATGGGGAAGTTTCACGCAGTTATAATCTCAATTTGAGACGATGTTCAGCCCATTTTACTGAAGAGTTTCCTAAATATGGTTGTAGCCAATCAGAGTGAAGTCAACCAGGTAGAGCCACGTATCATTACCGTCCCCAAGTCTTTACCGAGGAGGGATACCTCGCCTGGCAAAACAAACCCCCTACAAAAAGGGGACGTTATTTATTTTAATGAAATTCTGTGGAGAATTGACATAAGCAGCAATATCAGCTTCATGAAACAGTTTATACAGTGGTGTCAGCACCCCTGTAATACAATTCAGTGAGTCTGGAGGCTTAAATGAAGAACCTGCAACAACCTGAGTCACATTTGGAAAAGGTTATTCCAGACTGGGTCGGCATGCTGAGTGGATGATAATTAGGGATATTCAGCCATCTGTTGTGCTACAGCGCGTCTTGGCCTGTTGCAGTAAGCAACAAATCAATTAATCGCATGAGCTCAATAATTTCCATTCTGACGATTAATATTTTTGAAAGGCAGTTTTGTTTACAGAGACATCATGATCCATTTTATTTATGGTTTCAGCTGAGTATGGTTTTTATTTTCGTTTTATTTATTGCTTTTGGTTGTCGTGTAACTGTGCAGTCCCTCCAGGAAGCTGCGACGTTGCAATCACAACGATTAACGCAAATTCAGTCATCATTCGCAACTTTTGTGCGGACTTGCAGTGTTCACCAGTCATCACAACTTTTCCAAAGACCTGACCAACGTGCCCTCCACGCCCACCTTTAATTTTTTCCGGGTTTGAAATGAACTGAAGTGATGCATAGAATCAGACGCCTTTCTTTTATTTGACATGCTCCACGAGCTGCTGCCTGAGTGACGATGAATTAAAAAAATACTAAATAAATACACAATATGGAAAAAATAGAAAAAAATACATAATGAAAAAAGTGATGATAAAAAATTGCTAAATAAATACAGAATATGACAAAATGGAAAAAATACATAACAAAAAGTGATGATAAATAAAAAATTACTAATATAGAATATGAAAAAAATTGGAAAAATACATTAAAAAGTGACAATAAAAATACAAAATAAATACAAAAAATAAATAAAATAAAAAATGTATGAAATAAAGGCAACTCATTAAACAATAAGATCTGAAATAAAATGGAAAATTAAATAATAGTGATAATGTTAAGTGTTCTTTACAAAATGAAAGTTTATTAGTCTTTGACAAGGTGAACTTGCATTATTATGCCATTATCAATTCATCACTTGAAAATGATCTCAAAACAACAATATTATCATTTTTCTCCACAATAACTGGCACAATTTATCATCCAGCGACATGTTATTGTGACAGGCCAAAGCACCTCCATAATAAAGTGATAATTAGCTTCAAAAACGAGACTCGGTGTTAAAGAGCCAGCTTTCACTCGCGGCTGCAGCTCTGTTCAGACACAAAGCGACCCAGGGTGCTCCCAGCAGAGACGGAGAGAAAGCAACCCAGGCCGGATGGATTTCCTGTAAACGAGAGCTGAACTCAGAGGAGCTGAGTGCTGCTGATCAGCTGGACAGCAGCATGCATGGATGCATGCGAGCTCAGGAGCAAAGCTTCATTAACGAGCATCACCTGTCAAACGCCATGTGTGCGACTCTGCTCTAATCTCTGCTCTAATCTCCCAGCTGAGCTCCAGTATACCAGCAGCAGAGGTGCGGACAGACCAGTTAATGTGTCGCCGGATAACATCGTCAGCACAGAACGTTTTATGAGCAGAGCTGTGAAGATCCGAGGACAGAAACCTTTTAAAAGACGTCTCCAGTTGACTCGAAACGCGAGTCCTGATTCTTCCCTTGGCTGTTCTGTTCAACGTTCACCCCCCCGATATTAACACCAGTCCTTCTTAATTAGCCCGGTCCTGTTCAGCCCGCTGTGTTTACTGCTAATTACTCCGAGTGTGTGAGAGCGCGAACACTTGTCAATCCCAGCCCATTTCTTTCTGTTGGGTAATTCAAATTAACTCCACTGGCTGTTTACACGCTGCAATAATTACACAGCACGTCAACACTTCTGATCTGGAGCTCAGAGGGGGAATGCAGAGAATCCCCAGACATGTTCGACCAGCTCCGCGAAGTGTGTTCGCCGGATCAGCAGCATGAAAGCTTGGTTAATGCGGCAGCAGCATGCGCGGCTGCAGCAGCAGCATGCGCGGCTGCAGCAGCAGCATGCGCGGCTGCAGCAGCAGCATGCGCGGCTGCAGCAGCAGCATGCGCGGCTGCAGCAGCAGCATGCGCGGCTGCAGCAGCAGCATGCGCGGCTGCAGCAGCAGCATGCGCGGCTGCAGCAGCAGCATGCGCGGCTGCAGCAGCAGCATGCGCGGCTGCAGCAGCAGCATGCGCGGCTGCAGCAGCAGCATGCGCGGCTGCAGCAGCAGCATGCGCGGCTGCAGCCACGCCCACCAAGCAAATGTTCTAACCGCGCGGGTCGTCTTGTGGCGGAGGAAGCGAGAGCTCCTCCTGGTGGAGGTTCGCAAACACAGCCGTGGTGGTGCAGTCCACACGGAGCCGCATATCTGGGAAAACAAATCCAATTTTAGACGTTTCGGCCTTTCATCCACATGAAAACTCTGTTTGATATCACTGAAAACCAGTCTGAGCTGTAGAAGAAGACAAAAAAATGATTAAAATACGACTAAATATGTTTAGAGTTACAAATTAACTTTATGAAATAATTTCATAATAATAATACTCTGCCTGAACCGCCACTACATAAGAGCTTTGGAAGTGGGGGGGCTCATGGCAGCACTCCTGCTCGCTGTAACTGCACTATGACTCGTGCTTTCACGTTTTCACCAAAATCTCCAACAACACAGAAGAAAGTCGCCAGATCTGTCACTGGTTGCTTTTCTGAGAAAAAGCAGCTCATCATCAGTCGCTTCAGAGAAAAAGTCACTCGATTAGTCGCTGATCGCTTTTTTGAGAAAAAGTCGATCAATTGTCGCTTTTGAGAAGAAATCATTAGATTAATCACTAATCGTGTTTTGAGAAAAAGCCGCCTCGCTCGAGGGTCTGAAAAGTCACTAAACATAGCGACACAGTGGATAAGCTGACAGCATGTTACAGCCATCACTGTGTTCTGTGCTCCTAACATGTTGGAGCTTGCTGTAGGCGCCCTACACTGCCCCCTAGAGTCTAGGAGAATATAGACCACAGCGGGGATTAATTAATTAATTAATTAATTAATTAATTAATTAATTAATTAATTAATTAATTAATTAATTAATCCTGGTTTTATTAACTCTAATAATTGCACTAACTAACTCTATTATCTGTATTACCCAGGTATTACCTGCGGTTCATTAACTGATTTAACTGTACTGACTGCATACTATACGAACTCTACTTGCGGTATCCACTGTTTTAACGGTAGTGGTGTTTATCCGTTCCTCCCTGGTCTGTTTGATGTGGAGGAGCAGCAGCTCTTCTCTGATCTCTCATAAGCTCCCCTCACCTTTTCTCTCAGGCACTACCACGGCCACTCTGCAGACGAGGCTCATTTCAGCTCAGCTCATCACACTTGTTTCTTATTCTGTAAATCTGCCCTTGCTGTTCAGTCTCTTATTCTTATTTTCTGTTTTCATATTTGTACCTTTGTGTGACTCTCGATGCTTCCAGCTGCTGGTGCACCTGAATCCCCCACGGTGGGAAAATAAAGGATATTTCTATTCTATTCTATTCAGTCATGATCCGCATCTCCTGACCCAAGGCGACATTTGCAGAAGTAAATCCCAACCTTTCCCACATGATTATACTTTTCAAACCTTTCCCTGATCAAATATGTTCATTTTTAGTGAGTTTTGTCTAAATTATATTTAAACTGCTTCAGATTAAATTAAAGCAGATATTGTTATGAACAGTTTTATTTTTGTTTCACCATTTCACAGAATCTGTGTAACTACTCTGGAGACAAATTAAGGTAATTTTCTCATTTGAGCAAGGTGGCGAGCTGAAGAGATGGAAACTCATGATTAAAATATTTTCTTACACTCACACACACTCTCACACACTCCTCATTCAACTGGATTTGGACTCAGCAGTGACGTCGGCTCCCCAGAGAAAACCAGATCATGTTCCCCGGTTAAAACCCCAATAAGCATCCGGTCGGCACTTTGTTACTGGAGACCTTTACTGCTGTCACACACAATTACCAGAGGGTCAACAGCAGGCCAATTATACACACACACACAGTCAGGAGGAGGAGGCAGCTTACTGTTGGAGAGGAGGGGGAGCAGCTGTCATAACAGACACAACAGGCCAGTTTGGGAATGACAGCGGCTTTGTGGAGCAGTGGGAGGGGAATAGCTGTCAGACTCATCACTGAGACACACGAGCAGCAACTGATCCTCCTGCTTCACGCTGGGCTCATTTCCACCTCTCTGCTGCTGCTTTATTAACCGTCACTTAACAAAAAAATTAAAAACATCCTGGAATCAAACCCCTCATATCTAAATTTGCACCAATGGTGGGCGCAAGGTTCAAATTTATAATCTCTAATTAATTTAACATCTAACTGATGGCAGAAACGTAATTTTTTTTGTACAATTGGATATAAATTCATGCATTAAGGGTCAATATCTGCTTTATTAAAGATCATTTTATTGACATCTGTTATTTAGATTACTTGTTATTACAAGTATAGCGGCACGCTTCTGCTAATCCACTAATGGACTAATAGCAGAGCCAGTTTTTCGGTTCGCGTGTTAGCATTTTTGCTAATTTTGCTAACATTTAGCACACTTAGCTTCCCCTAGATTTATCTTCCTGGATAAATTCTAAAGCACTAATTTACTCGGCTGTTTTATAAACTTTCAGTTGAATACATTTTGACACCAGAGGTGAAGTTTTGGTTATCGACTGTTCAGGGTTTTTCAAGTTTTTATATTCATGCTGTTATTTTGAAGACTGTTTACGCAGCAGTTCCGTTTCCTCTCCCCATGTACTTTATTTAAAACAAGAAACAAACAGGAACAAAATAAAACACAGACAGTGGAGAACATGATATAAACATAAATACAATATCTTAGGGAATCTATAGAACATGAAAACTATAGTGTCAAAATTAAATTGGTGCTCGTGGGTTGTAATATTTCCTGGGCAGATATAATTTAAATTAAAGTTAACGCTTTAGCATTAGCTTCCGCTAAATGGCGCTTTAGCATTAGTGGAACTGATGTTCACAATTGCTTTAGGGTTAGCGCAGCTAATTTTTCAGCTAGCGATGCCCACCACTGGTTATTAATAAGTAGATGGAGGACGTTTAATGAACACTTTTTGGCCTTTAACCGGTTTTATTTGACAGAACCAAAGGAAGTATAATGTGGATTAAACTGTGCAGAACTTTAACTACATTTTTACTAGGAATCCAGTAAGTATCTGCTGTTTACTGGTTTAAACCACCTGCTTGTCTCACTTTTTTATTCATCTCATAAAATAAACCATATACCTCTGGGGAATCACCTGTGATCAATACAGGCGGGCCGACTGGGTCGGGTCCGATCCCACAGCTGCAGCGAGAAAACTCCCGGCCTGATCCTCTGCCCCTCTCATTTGGATCAGATCAGGACTAAAACCCGTGGTGTGAAGCGGAAAGGTTGTCAAAGCTGTTTTCTTGCTCCTTGATCAGAGTCGGTGTTTGCAGAGGTTTAGAGGAATAAAGAGCAGCGGAGGAACGAGAAGCTGCAGGATGAACGCGAGAATAATGGGAGGCAGTGGGAGTGATCCCAAATCTGGGTTTTGATAATCCTCGCTCCCTTTCTCTGCGTTTTATCTTCTGGCTTTGTGTCTTTAAATACTTAAAAAGGAGCAAAGATGATTTTAAATGTGATTATATAAAACCCAGCAGGAGGAGAAATCTGTTAAATCATCTTCATTTTACAAGATATTTCAGTTTATGAACATTATTTAAATTTTAGGTTTGATTTTTAAAATGATTCGCAGTAAAAACAAAGTTTACAGCCTGATGAAAAACTATTCATACCCTTTTAATGGGAAGGAAGCTAATAAATGGTTTCCAGCATTACTTTATGAATAAAAAAATTGGAAGTTTGTATTCACCCTCCTTCACTCTTAACACTGCACATCACCCCAAACACACCATCCCCATGGCAAAGCATGGTGGTGGCAGCATCGTGCTGTGGGACAGGGAAGCTGATGAGAGCTGATGGATGGAGCTAAATCCAGAAAGAAAACCTGTTGGAGGCTGCAGAAAACCTGAGGCTGGGTTGGAGGTTCGGCACCCTGAACACGCAGCCAGATATATTATGGGATGGTTGAGATCAGGGCAGATTCATGGGTTAGAATGGCCGAGTCACGTTCTACACCCTCCATGAGGGTGAATATAAAAACACGCCGCACTTTTTAGATATTTATTAGCTAAAATGTCAGAAACCATCAATCATTGTCCTTCTGGTTCACAGTCTGGCTCTTGTCTGTGTTGGTTGGTCACATTAAACATCGATAAAATCCATTAAAGTCTGTGGAAAAGTTGAAGGGTCATAAATAATCTGCAAGAAGCTTTATTTAATGCACATGTAAAGGAGCGTTCCTGCGAGGCATGCCAGGTATCAGTTAACAAGTTCATCTAAAGTTGATTGAGCTTATCAACTGATAAGCGGCCATTTTCTTAAAAACCTGAGTTTTCTCTTGTACCGAGAGGGTCGACCGTCTTTCCATAACACGAAGGGCTGAATGTCTCATAATATGCTGAATTTAAAAAAAAGAAGCACCTCATTATATTTTAACAATTTTGTGTCAGCTGTGTTAAATACTGATTGAATAAACAGAAAATGTTGGTTTTCTCAGATTTTATAAACAGACATCTTTATAAAATATAACAAAACAGGAACCTCTTAGGTTGCTGAATATAAAAATAAAACAACATATATATTTGACACGCTCAATCCTTCATGCAGCTCGGCTGAATGAGCGCTATTAAAGGTGAAACTTAAGGAGCTTGTTGAGTGTTTATATTTCAAAACAAAACTGCATAATGTGAATTTTGCATCCCACACTGGACTGTTTTACGTTCCCATTCTGGGATGCCTCCGCCATGATCATTTCTCTTACAACTGGCTCCAATTAAGGATGAGCAGCAGTGCCCTCTTCTGGAAGGTAGCCACACTACAACACTGAAAAAAGGTCAGAGCCTGGGGTCTGCAACCTTTACAACCTAAAGAGTCATTTTGCATTCAGGACAGCCAAATAAAACTTGTTTAGAGCTGAAAATGTCACGCAACATTTAAAAAAAAACAACAAAAAAAAACAACTTTTAGATAAATATCTACTTTAGAACATTCCTTGTCATTTTAAAAGAACCATTTTACTGTTTTACTTCTATTTTTTGGATTTAAAATAAAGATAAATATGTAAAAGGATATACTTTTTTTTTTTTTTTTTTTAAAAAAAAGCACATGGATTCCAACCTTATGACAAGGAGAACAGATCTAAAAATACATTACTGGTACTTTTAGTGTCATTATTTGTGGAAATTCAGTGCAAATATTGCAGGAAAAATGGTTAAATACTATAATTTGTTATTATATCTGCATATAAAACATTAACTGGTTCTTTTTCATTTTTAGCCAAAATTACTAAGAGCCACTGGGGAAGGTCCAAAGAGCCACCTGCAGCTCCGGAGCCACAGGCTGCAGTCCCTTGGTCTAAGCAGATATTATTAGTTAATCTAACGGAACTAATTTTAATCTAAAAAACCATTCGATAATAAATCGCAAGTTGATTAATTGTTTGCATCCCTAGTTCCTACAGTCTATAAAAGCATGGAAGTTACTTTCAGCATGTTCCAAGTCTGCATGAGAATGAAGTATAAAAACTAGGATGATATGATACACCAGCATAAATGTGTCGGTCTGATGAGTAAAACTGAGTCGATATCAACAACCGATGGCTATTTCCATCTTGTTTCTGTTTGCGTTTCAGGAGGTGGCCATGTGGCGTTTATTTGGTCATGTGACAGCAGAGCAGGACTGTGGGGTGTTTAACCGAAGCAGAGAAGCAACGTCAGCGATGTGGAGAAATATATATTTAATATAAATAATATTGTTTATTGGCCATATCAGCAGTATTAATATCGGATATTGATATCGGCCGACGTTTTTAGATCAGTGCATCCCTATAAAACCCACATCGTGTTTCCAGATAACATGAAACTAGAAATCAGAGAGATCACGTCGAAAATCAGGAGCTCTCCTGAAGTCAAACCAGTAAAAGTCAGGTTTCATTCTGCAGCAGAACAGCTCACTGTCCTGGTTCGAGCAGCTCGTTCTTCGGTAGAAACCCCGTAGTTCATGACAATCCAGACCCGGAGAGGGACCTGGGAGCTGGGCCTCCTGCTGCTTCCTGCTGTCTGGAGTCAGAGATTAACTCTGATGTGGATGAAAAGGAAAACTTGCTCAGATATGTCGTGGCTTTCAGCCAAAAAGATTCTGCTAAAAACAAGGCCCCGAGGCGAAAGCAACCAACACCGACCCGGTTAGAGAGGCCACGGTTCTGAGACTTAAAAGATTCATGGGTGAAGAAACTCCAAAGCTGACGGCAACAAGAGGAGCAGGGCTCTGAAACATGATGGATGTGAGAGAGAGCCTGGAGCCAAACGTCGAGATGTTCACAGAAAGCGCTTAGCTTCGTGTCTGGGCAGATTCTTCTGGACCCGTTTCTCTGACAGATATCAGAACCAGCTGCTAAACTGTTCGTTTCTAGGAATGACTAAAACTTAACAGCCGAGGAGCCCAGATTCCCTCTCCATAATCCTTCCCATTATTCCCAGTATGTCCTTCCCTACCTCCACCGACTAGAACCCCGATTACCTCACATAGACGGGCCTTCAGCGCCACGCGGCCAGCTCGGATCGATGCTATTGACCAGGATTCCCAGTCTGCCTCTAACTGGTGCTGTGTGTGTGGCTGGAGGTGTGTGTGTGTGTGTGTGTGTGTGTGTGTACACATCGATTTACTGCTGTGCACGTTCTGCACGCATTGACCCGTTTGGATTTAATGAGGATAAATGTAAAATGTAAAGATTTGACCTTATTTGCACACAACAAACAGGAACTGGGATGGAAATGAGAGGCTGCTGACTCGCCTGCATGAATCATTTATGGAAATTCCTCCTCCAGAAACGGTTCCCCTGACAGCGGTCAGCAAGGAGCAGCGTTTCCACGGCGCACGTTACCTTATTCACTGAGAAACAAACACTGATTCACAAATCCTGAAGGAGAAACATGTATGGATGGATGGATGGATGGATGGATGAATGGATGGATAAAGTGATGGATGGATGGATGGATGGATGGATGGATGGATGAAAGGAAGGATGGATGGATGAATGAATGAAAGGATGGATGGATGAATGAATGAAAGGATGGATGGATGGATGGATGAATGAATGAAAGGATGGATGAAAGGAAGGATGGATGGATGGACGGATGGATGGTCTATTCAGACCTGGAAAACGCCACGGTTCCAGGCTTCTCTCATCTCTTCCAGAACCAGAGTTTTGCTCCCATCAGGAACGGTCCCGTTAGAACCTGGTTTGGTTCAGAAGCAGAAAGAGTTCTGGTCCAAATCCCTCAACAGGCGCATGTTTTGCTGCATCAACAGGCGCATGTTCTGCTGCATCAACAGGCGCATGTTTTGCTGCATCAACAGGCGCATGTTCTGCTGCGTCAGCAGACGCATGTTCTGCTGCCGTGTTTCTCATGATGAGAGGCGCCGCCTCAGCAGAAACCTCAGCCGCAGAAGCTCAGTGAGCAGTTTGGGTTCTTCACCAGCAGCTGTTCTGAATGTCGATGAGACAAACCGTCACTTTGGATTTACATCTGCCCATCCAGAACCAGAACCGCCGTGCAGCTGCTGGTGGACTGAAGCATCACAAGCACAACATTCGGTAAATATATATACACTTACAAATAAATAACACACACACACACACACACACACACACACATATATATATATATATATATATATATATATATATATATATATATATATATATATATATATATAGAGCAGAGATCCCCCCCACCCCCACTAGTTGCTAGTCACTGTTGCTCCGCCTATCACTTTTCTAAGGTCAGGAAGTCCTGCCAGTTCCAGGACTTCCTGAGTCCGTTGGTCCAATAAACAGCCGGCTGCTCGTTTATTACTGATAAACATAATCCTGCCAGAAGCTCTGTATAAGTCGGCTCACTGCTTTTTATTCTGGATTTTCGTTTTAGACCAAATCAACCAAGCTTGATCTCCATCCTCCACCATCTTCCAGCCTCTCCAGCTCCCGGAGGGACCGTTTGCTGTCAGGCTTCTGATCTGAAAAGTGCTGAGACCCTCTGATGTGGGTTGGTGTGGAACAGGGTGGGGGTGTTTACCACACTTTCTGTCACATCTTGACAAATGCTGGCAGATATTGTGTGCTTGTGGATTAAATCCCTGGACCTCATAAAACCACAGTTCCAAAACTGGCTAAGAGGCGGAGCGCTGTTTCACATGGTGAAAATGAAAAATCAGAACAGGAATATTTCATCCTTGAATCACATCTGGATTATCTGCAGCTTGTTTGGTGAATGAAACCAGACCAGAGTCAGAGAAACACTTAATTCAGATGTAAAAACAAAACAGCAAAAACACCGTAGGCTGTTGAGTTTTCAGACATTTAAATAAAATATTGTCACACAGACGTCCCCATGCTTTTTACGCTGCAATGTATCTTAGCAAAATGCTATGAAGCTAGCTCCCTCCAGCCAGAACAGTCATTTTTGTGCATTAAGTGACATTCATCCCTTTCAAATTAAACTGGAAATAGAAGGCAGAGCAGAAATGATGAGAGCAGATGAAGATGAGGAGAACTAAATGGATGAAGAGGAGCGAGTGAGCCAAAAAGATGGCGTTTGCTGCTTGGAAATGCCAACCTGAAGCTGAAATTAGCTTCCACTGCAGGCAATGTCTAAAAACAGCTAAACAGAATGCCAGACCACATCTAGCTGCAAGAATAATCTAGAAGGGGCTTTAAGTGTCTAAGTATTTTAATTTTTAAGGCAGAGCTCATTTAAGATGCTCAAGGTTGTGAAAAACTCGGTGGAACCCCCCTTTAGCCACTTCCTGAATCAGAAGCTGCAAACTGAAGCTTTGTAATGCCAACCTGAAAGGAGAGCACAGCTGCAAAGAGCTCCAGTTTGTAACTCAAGCTCTTTACAGTTTGCATCGGGATCAAAACACTTTCTCAAATATATTACCATGGTACATTACTAAGACTTTCACTTTGAAGATCTGTTTAAACTTATCTTTAAGTTTGTTCTGATTTTGTGTTAGCTTCTGCTAATGATGTTAGTTCTAGCTAAGGTTGTTAGCTCAAACTTATGGTGTTGGCTCTCGTTAATGGTGGTAGTGCTAGCTAATGGTGTTAGATGAAACTAATGTTGTTGGCTCAAGCTAATGGTGTTAGTTTTTGCTAATGGCGCTAGCTCTAGCGAATGATGTTAGCTCCTGCTAATAGGATTAGCTCTAGCTAATGATGTTAGCTCCTGCTAATGGTGTTAGCTCTAGCTTATGGTGTTAGGTCTTTCTAATGGCAATAGCTCTAGCTAAAGGTGCTATCTCTAGCTAATTGTGTTAGCTCGTGCTAATAGTGTTATTGCTTGCTAATATAATAAGCAGTAGAGCAGATATCTCGTGTACAATGGCAAATAAAAACTTTGAGGAAGGAGGAATGTTAGCCTTGACTTCTTGTGTTTTGTTTTTGGACTCTAGTCCAAGATAACCTACCCGCATCATTGGCCCCGCATCCACTGCACAGGTGAAAAAAGATACACAAGTAATGATGAGTTTTTACGTATCACAAAACAACAACTTTTAGGTTAACAGGAAAATTACAAGATATTGAGACCAACATGTTCAACCAGTCCTGGATCTCTTTAGTATCTTCCCACGAACCCATTGGAGGTGAAAACACCTGAATCTGTCTGTGATTGAAGTCACTGATCAGAGGTGATGCCGTGGTGATGGGAGGACACCTTCTACACAAAGACAGACTAGAAAGTGCTTCGATGACGATGCTGTGGAGCAGGCCCAGTCAGACCTGGAATGGGTCTCATCTCATTAAGCTGATTGTTCATTAGATGGTAACTGAGACGCATCTGCTGCCAACTCACACACACACACACACACACACACCATCCGAGTGTGTGTGTTAGACATCCGTGACCAATCGGGACAGAAGCCACAGGCTTTCCAACTGCTGTCCCCCCTGAGACGGCGAGGGGAGCGGCTGGTTTGTCCCAAACCCCCCCGGCGTATGGTGGGAGGCTGACAGATTGGGAGTTTATGGGTGTTAACAGACCGAGGGGGGAGTCCTCTCCTCCTCATCATCAGTCATCGCTACAGACCCTCCTCCTCCTGCTGCAGGGAACTAAGGGGGAGCGGCTGGCAGATGAAGGTCAACGCCATGACCCCCCCACTCCCACACAAAGCCAGCCGTGTGTGGGTGAAGGAGAGAGAGAGAGAGAGAGTGTGGTTTTACAGGGGTGAACAATGAAGTCAGGGGTCAACAACATGTTGACCTGGGGTGGAGGCTCCTTTTTGGAGACGAGGAAACAAGTGGATCCTGCTAACGAGCAATCGAACTTGTTATTAACACACAATCTGACCTTTGACCCCTCACGTTCCAGACTCTGCCCTTGTTGTCCGGATGGACCTTTACCTCTGTGATTTTCCTAAATCACCATTTGCTGCAGAAATGTTTTGTTTGATCTGGGAAGGTTAAAGCTCTCATCGGGTCGAGTGGCGAACGGCGAGGAAGGACAAAGGAGGCGGGCAGGTGCTGACATTTTTCCAGCAGCGGAGATTAGAGCCGGGAAAGGCGGGATAAGGACTCCGAGAAGTGGCTGTTATACATGAAGTGCTTCGTTTATGCGGCGCTGAGGACCGGGCGGGATGAGAGCAGGATATTTTTGGACCTGTTTGTGTTCTGCTTTGAATTCTGAGAACTTTGATGGTTTAAGAGATTCAGGGTTATTGAAGCAGAGCCAGTTTCACAGAAAAATACATAATAATAAATAAAAAACAGAAAGTCTGTGTCTGAGTAGATGAGAGGATTCGAATGAAGGCTGGAGAACAGAAAAGTGCAGAAAAACAAACCAAATGTTTTGAAACCAGAGTAAATATGAAATCTGGCTTAAACATCACTGCATGACTCGAAGAATCAAGAAATCACTTCAACAGAACCTGTCTGGCAACATGAAGTAGGCTCAAAGACCTTGGAAACCAACACATCATACCCAGATCTAAAGGAAATCAAGAACGTCACAGCTCTGCAGGCTTCATTGCCTCAGTTAAGGTCAGAGGTCATGATTCAACAATAATAAAGAGAGACTGGGACAGTTCCAAGACCAGAACCACTCCTGACCCAAAAGAATATAAAGGCCCGTCTCACATTTACCAGAAACATCTTGATGATCTTCAGGACTTCTGGGAAAATCGTCTGTGGACTGAAGAGACTAAAGTGGACCTGATGCAAGTTGGTTCTGTTCCATCTGGAGTGAAACTAACACAGCATCTCAGAACCAGAAGATCAAAGCTACAATCAAGCATGGTGATGGTAGAGTGATGATCTGGGCTGCTTTAGGACCTGGAAGACTTTAACTGATGGAGCCATGAATTCTGCTCTCTCGAGAAGATTCTGAAGGAGACGGTCCAACCATCCTGGACCTTAGAGTCCAACTCTAAACGGTACCAGTAAAGCAAATGACAGTTTTGAAGTGGCCTAGTCAAAGTCTGGTCCTTAATCCAACTTAGATGCTGTTCCTGACCTTCAACAGGTCACTTCTGCTGGAAAACCCTCCAGGGAGTGTGAATGAAATAAATTCATCAAAGCACAGCGGGTCAAAGGTCATCCACAGTGACGTTAAGGGCTGTTTTCCCACAGGCGGTCCGGCAGACTCGGTTCGGTTGGGAACCAAAATCACAACATTCGTTCCATCTCCAGCTGCTGCAGTTCTCTTCCTCTCTGCTCAGAGTCAAACCAGCCAAACCCTTTGACCAACCTGTTCCCCTCCTCACCAGTGGGGGCGCTGCACCAAGAACCTCTAAAGACAGTGAGTCCAACTTCCTTCTTCATGAAATGTGAACAAAAATGGAGCGGATCCGATTTTAGCGGTTGGAGGATTTCTCTTTGCCATTTTGCTATTTCTCCCGCTCGCGCTAGACTCACACGTTTGTTTTGGTTGTATTTACCCAGAATGCCCTGCGCTGTAGTCCACTTCCTGCTTTTGGAGCGGCCTCCAGTCCGCTTGGCGTTCATACGTACATTCAAACCGCACCAGAGTTCACTTCAACCGAACCGAGACCGAGGTTTGTGGGTGGACCAGAGTTTGATTAGTCCCCAGCTGGACTGAACTTTCTAGGCAGGCGGACTGGAGTTGGATTAAAGCGGACTGGACAGGGCTGCTGGGAATGAACCCTTAAAGTCCAAAGTAACGTGTTCCAGTTGTGGTTCGTGACCGAACCCAGGGTACCGATCAGTGCCGGGAAAAAATGGTGCATCTCGTCCATCAGCTGGTTCTGAAAACCCACTCTGGACCCATCTGGTGGGAAGAACTGTGACACAGAATAAGCTATGATTAGAATCAGCGGGTCAGAACCTTCCGACCACTGCAGACTGGAAATAACTTTAAAACAACACCAGGAACTCCCAGAGGCACCAAATATACGAGTCATTTCTGTCATAAACTATGAAACCAGAAGCCCTGTTGCACCAATAGAAGGTAGAATATGATGAGAAAAGAGGATGGGTTGGGTCCAAGAGGACCATCTACTCTCCAGACTGAGCAAGTCCAACTGGACGGATGAATATTCATCTATAATCATGTATTAGAACCAGGAGACGCAAACTGGGTTTCTGAAGAGGTGAGGTTCTGAAACCAGCCACTAATAACTAACGACAAACACCTGAGGGCTTCTGGGTTAAATTTATTCTCCATGTTTAGTCACCAGTGTGTGTGTGTGTGTGTGTGTGTGTGTGTGTGTGTGTGTGTGTGTGTGTGGGGCTGTCAATCAGACCAACCAGAGCGTAAAGACGGAGGAGGGGGTGACGCCATGGGGAACGATTTCTCCTCCAACAACTCATCCATCCTTCCTTCCTGCTGGCTTTTACTCCTAAATCATCCCTTTCAGAACCACTTCTGATGTATTTTATTGATAAAACAGTAAAACAAGACATTTAAATAAAAAACAGACTTTTTTCCTTCAGATGGTTCCCTGCAGCTGCTTGGGGCAGCTGGTTTGATTCCAGGTAAACTCAAACCAGCTGATTTTCTGCTCGTCTGCTGCCCTCCTTGCTCTGCTTGCAGACTGAATATTAACACATACCCTGCAGCAGGCATTCAGAGGTCAACTCGACCACGCTCCTGCAGGGGATTATGGGTAGGCCCGAGCAGCAACAGCTCTCCATCTCACACAGAAACACTCTCTGGACTTGTAAATATGTGAGGATGTGTGTGTGAGCTTTCAGCACCATTTCTCTGCATCCTCTGCGGCAGGACTGAGCCATCGGATCCTGTCCATAAACAAGGCTCAGCCAGGTGTAACTCCAGCCAGAGCAGAGCTTAAAAATTGATTCTGGACCCGATCAGTTCCACAGGGACTGGATAACCTGTTAAAGATGCAGTATGTAACTTTTATAAAAATATGCTTTTCCCATATTTATTAAAACTGTCTCCATGTCAGGACAGTTTGGTCTGAGGCAGATATTCTGTGAAAAGATGATGCTCCTCCTCCTCCTCCCTGAGCTGCTGTTGCCGCCCCCGACCTGAAACAACCAATCAGAGCCAGGAGGCGGGGCTTAGCGCTGCCAGTCACCCTCGTGTTCGCGCTGCTAAATGTGCTAATGGTGGAGAAACAACTCACCGCTCCAGGAAAACTGTTTATCCTCCGTCATCGGTGGCCATGCTAGCTAGCCTTAGCATTAGCATCAGGCTATGTTGTGGTGAACCAGCTGCAGCGTAGCAGAGAGCAGGGGGAGGGTGTGAGCAGCGCGTACATGAGGGGGATTGGCAGCGCTAAACCCCGCCTCCTGACTCTGATTGGTTGTTTCTGACTGACTGGTGGATTTCTGCAGTTAGTACTGGGAGCACTGGGAGAAGGCAGAGGAGCTGGATTTTTTCCACATATTTTCTGTCTAATATCTTAACAAATATGTAAAAAATATATTTTTCATAAACGTTACATTCTGCAGCTTTAATATGACCTATCAGGTCACAAAACACAGACTTAGCGTGAGCGTTTTGACAACTCCAGCCTAAAGATGTGAAACGTAGCTTGAATTTTACATCTCAAAGCTTAGTAAACAGATTCCCGCCCTTTATACCTGATCAGTTTGGGTTAATGAATGAAAATCTGTTTAAAATGGTCTTCAGGGGGGATGATTATAGGGATTTAAATGACAATTACAGAGACCTACTTAGACTTCATTGATGTTGTAAATAAAAATAAATATAGGAACATATCAGCGGGATCCTCCTTCAGACCATGAATCCAACAGGAAACAGACATAACAACACTGGTAATTAATTGCCATGTATTGATTTTTAATAGCTGCTATCACACTGATTGAGCAATGAGAGCAAACAGGATGTGAAATAATCTGCAGGATGTTGAAAGCCTCTGGAGTCTGCGTCGATAATGACGCCATGATGAAGCCCCAGCATAACGACTGATCATAACGTTCCTGATGAGGATCACAGTGGAGGAACATTCACCTCTGGAAGGACGGCCTCTCCAATCAGAAATAATGTGAAACAAATGAAGGTGAATTAGAGAGTCCGTTTGTTAAGAGCCAGAAGGATCTGGATTGGTCTGCAGGGGCGTTCAGCGCACAGCTCTTACCAGATTTAAGTAAGAACTCATCTTTTACTCAGTTTATCCATAAAATGTTGGACATGATTTGAAAATTTTATGTCCTTTGAGTCCTCCCCAGGGCAATCGTGAAAATTCATGCATCTAAAAGTTTAATAGCTTTAATATTCTCTGTATTTATGCTGGTGATTTGAGCCAAAGCTAGTACCAAATAGGCCAAAGGCCTTCCAGCCATCAAAACCATCCAGATATTAAAGTTGTGCCCAACTGTCCGAATGACTGAGATATTAACATTTTTTAATATTCTGAATATTTTCAGGTTACAGCTTTTAGTGAACATGGGGAAACTAGCTGGATCTCTGAAGCTTGCAATAAACCTGATAAAAGCAGCCTGAGTGCTTCAGCAGAAGTAAACATAGATCTCGTCTGAAAGATCATATGAATAGGGCCGTTAGAGTCAAGAATGGGGCCATTAAGGTTCCTAACGAGGCTGTTAACATCACAAATAGGACCATAAAGGTCACTTATAGGCCAGGAAAAGTCCCTAGTAGGGACATTAAAGTCATAAATGGGGCCATTAAAGTCATTAAGAAGACCGTTGGAGTCACTAAAAGGACTGTTAAGGTCACTAAGTTCATTAGTCATTAAGGTCACTATTGGGGCCTTTAAGGTCCCTATAGTACCACTAATGTCAATAATATGCCCATTAAGGTCCCTATAGTGTCACTAATGTCAATAATATGCCCATTAAGGTCCCCATAGTACCACTAAGGTCAATAATAGGCCCATTAAGGTCCCTATTAGTACCACTAAGGTCAATAATAGGCCCATTAAGGTCCCTATAGTACCACTAAGGTCAATAATAGGCCCATTAAGGTCCCTATTAGTACCACTAAGGTCAATAATAGGCCCATTAAGGTCCCTATAGTACCACTAATGTCAATAATAGGCCCATTAATGGCCCTATTAGGACCACTAAGGTCAATAATAGGCCCATTAAGGGCCCTATTAATTCCCATTAAAGTCACTATTAGGGCCATTAAGGTCAATAATAGGCCCATTAAGGTCACTATTTGGCCCATTAAGGTCACTATTAGGGCCATTATGGCAGTTAACATCTCTAATTAGACTGTTAAGGTCACTGATAGGCCCATTAATGTCACTAATATGCCCATCAAAGTCACTATTAGGGTCATTAGGGCAGTGAAGGTAACGATTATGGCCATTAAGGTCACTATTATGGCTCTTAAGGTCACTATTAGGGTCATTAAAGTCAGTAATAGTCCCATCAGCGTCACTATTTAGGTCATTCGGGCAGTTAAGGTCACAAATGAGACTGTTATGGTCACCAACAGGCCCATTAATGTCACTATTAGGGCCATAACGATCACTAATAGGCCCGTTAAGGGCAATTATAGGCCCATCAAAGTCACTATTAGGGTCATTAGGGCATTGAAGGTTGCTAATGAGACTGTTAAGGTAACTATTAGGGCCATTAAGGTCACAAATAGAGCAGTAGGACCATTAAAGTCACTACAAGGGTCACTAATAGGGTCGTTTTAAAAGAATAAGAAAAAAAGAAAAAACTGCTGCTTGGAATAACAAACATCTAAACAATCTTGAGAGGCAAATAAAAACGAAGAGATAAAGTTTGTTATTAAAGATGGGTTCATGATTCAGAGACTGCGGATTAGCTGGTTGGGGTTGTAAACAAGTGATGGAAGCCACCAAAGGTCAACAAGCATCACCAGACCAGGGAATCTCATCATCCTTCTTCTCCAGATGGTTAAGAGTCCTCTCTAAAATAGGCCTGAAGCATCGCAGATCCTCCACCATGATTAACAATGATAATTACCCAACTTATGAGGAACAAGATTCTTCTTTTGAATACTGACTGACAGAAATGGGTCCCAGTGTAACACTTATAGTCCAGGGAAACAGGAAGTCATGAAAGAAATATGTATAAATTAAAAGATATGCTCATTTAGGAACTGTTTATGTGCTAAATCACAGATAATCAGAGAAAACAATGTTTTTATGAAGTTATATTGTGTGAACTTGGCTTGTATCTATTACACTCGTTTTACACTTGATTTCTCTGCTGTGAACCGTAAAAAATATATATATAATTTGCCTCATTTCTTTCCCAGTAGACTGTTTTAATGAATGTTTCTCATAAACAAAGCAACCGAATTTAATATTTGTTCAGTTTTGTTCTATAATGTTTGATTTTGTTTTGCTTTCACGCCGCAGACAGAATGAAACGTTGCTCCATCAAAGCCCATCAGTCATATTTAGGCCAGAAAGAATTGATTTCCTGCTCTGAAATGCTTCAGTAACACAAACCCAGTTATTTGTGTTTGTGTGTGATGGATCATATTAACCGCAGCGCTGTCAGTGTGTCATTACATTTGTTCTGTGTGTATTCATGCAGAGTGTGTGTGTGTGTGTGTTGTGGAGCTGTATGTAGGTCAGAAGCTGGCAGGAAAACCTCTGATTCCTGCTCCCGCGAAGTGGAACCGTCTGGTTCCTTCATGTTCGGGTCGCACTCGTTTGTCGGGCCCACCAAGAGGCGGGCTCGTTAGGCTAATTAGTCGGATTAATGCAGAGGTGACCTGCGGGTCGGGGGGGGGAGGAACAGATGGGACGGTAACAGCAGCAACCTGTCGGTGCCGAGCTAACACCTACAGAGGCAACAGAACAGCAGCTGCTGACGGGTCGGAGACGATGGGATGGAACCAAGACCCACGGGAGGTTCTACTGGGAGGTTCTACTGGGAGGTTCTCAAGTCCCAGATAACATGGGTAGAAGTTATTTTACTGGTTCCCTGAAACTTTACTGGGATAAATCAGACTGGGAACGTCTGAAGTTGGATGGAGAAGAAGAGACGGGAGCTCAAGATCTAAATACAAGATGGTTCACACCATCCATCCATCTGTTCATCCATCTGTTCATCCATCCATTTATCCATCCATCTGTTCATCCATCCATCCCTCCATCCATCTGTTCATCCCTCTGTTCATCCATCCATCCATTCATTCATCCATCCATCCATCCATCCGTTCATCCATCCATTCATTCATCCATCTGTTCATCCATCCATTTATCCATCCATCTGTTCATCCATCCATCTGTTCATCCATCCATCTACCAGAAAGAAGACTCTGATCCAGAAATATTCTTTTAGTAAAGATTTTCTGCGACTGAATTTCAGCTTTTTATTCTCTATAAACCAGAATCGTGAAAATTACCTCCAATAAAGGCTGAAATATTTCCATCTCTGTGCAACGGATCTGTGTAATAGAAGAGTTTCACTTTCTGAAATGAAGAAAGAAAAAATATTCAGTTTCTCCTCTACATCATCATTTTTTCTGATGTACCTATTAGTCTGTAAATAAACTGCCCAGTTCACAACGAAAACGCAGAACAGCAGCTGTTAATAATTCATATTTCTTCTCCAGAATAACTGGATGTAATAACAGTTTAACTCTGATATTAAAGGAACTTCAGCTTTCGAGTCCTAAAATCTGTCCTGAAGCTTCTCATCATCTCTCCAGGTTTTATGAGCCTGTGATTGTAACGAGCTCCATCCTGGTTCCTGTTCTCCTCTTATCTTCTCATCCTCATCATCACAGACCTTCCTCTCCGCCTCTCCTTCAGCTCCAGGGGGCTCTGTTCCGGAAGTGGAGCAAACCTTGGGACAGCATTAAAACGCATTATTCTTTCCTTTTTAAACTCCTGGAGGAGAACCGAGAACATTTTCTTTCCCTGCATCGTCTCCCCGCCGCGCCGTGAAATTCCTAACCACCGAAAATAGGCTGCATCCGACACCAAACGCTGACTATAAATAATAGAAAAATGTGATTTTAAAGTATTTTCCTGTTGGAGAAGCATCTTCATCATCGAGTTTCCCTCCATCAACACACGATACGACCTCAGGTCCGCTCCCAGCTAACCCTGGAACCGAGCTGCAGATATTCTGGACCACGCCAGGAGCCCACTCTCGGTTCATCTGATCGTTAATGTCAAAAGGTAGATTTCATTAGCTAACTGGAAGTGACACCATCGGAAACGCAGAAGGAATCAACATGACAAGCAGACGACAGGGACGGGTATCTCTCCAAGAACACCCATAAATCCGTTTTATTGTTTCCCAAATTCCATTTTTATTTTTCTGAATTCCTTTTTGTCCTTTTAAACCATATTTATTCATCCAAAATGTATGTAATTATGTTGTGAATGGAAAAAAATGTAACTGATCAACAGCCAGAAGTCAACATTCACTGTAATTCTGTTTCACAAAGGAAACAAACTGCGGTGGTTCAACAGAACATTAATGGTTTACAAGGTGTTAAAAATAGTTTCCCCCTCATTTTTTAAAGAACTCAAACATTATGAGCAAAACAAAGAATCTCGATTTCACATAGAATAAATAAATCTTCCACTGAGGAAGCAGAGCCTGGGAACCTTGGGTCGGGCTCTCCAGTCTCTGGTGCTGATCTCACTGAGGTGGTTAAAAAGTTCCTCGGTGGCAAGGGCCCCATGGGTGGAAGAGATTCGCCTGGAGTTCCTTAAGACTCTGGAGGTCGTGGGGTTGTGTTGGTTGATGTGACTCTGCAATATCGCGTGGACATCAGGGGCAGTTCCACTGGATTGACCGGGGTGGTGGACCCCTATTCAAAAAGGGGGGCCGCAGAGTGTGTTCCAACTACAGAGGAGTCACATTCTTAAGCCTCCCTGGTAAGGTCTATTTGGGGGTTCTGGAGAGGAGGGTATGTCGGATAGTCGAACCTCGGATTCAGGAAGAACGGTGTGGTTTTCGTCCTGGCTGTGGAACGCTGGACCAGCTCTACACCCTCAGCAGGGTCCTGGAGGGTGCATGGGAGTTCGCCAACCAGTCTCCATGTGCTTGGAGAAGGCGTTCGACCATGTCCTTTGGGGAATCCAGTGGGGGGTACTCCAGGAGTATGGGGTACCGGGCCCTTTGATACGGGCTGTTAGGTCCCCGTATGATCGGTGTCAGAGCTTGGTCTGCATCGCCGGCAGTAAGTCGGGCTTGTTTCTGATGAGAGTTGGACTCCGCCAAGGTTGCCTTTATCACTGATTCTGTTCATAACTTTTATGGACAGAATTCTAGGTGCAGCCAAGGTGTTGAAGGGATCCGTTTTAATGGCCTTAGGATTGCGTCTCTGCTCTTTGTGGATGATGTGGTCCTGTTGGCTTCATCAGCTCGTGATCTCCAGCTCTCACTGGAGCAGTTTGCAGCCGAGTGTGAAGCAACCAGGATGAAGAGCAGTGCCTTTAAATCCAAAGCCAGGGTTTTGAGCTAGAAAAGGGTAGAGTGCCTTCTCCGGGTCGGGGGGGGTCCTGCCCCAAGTGGAGGATTTCAAGTACCTCTGGGTCTTGTTCACAAATGAGGGAAAAATGGAGCGGGCGATCGATAGCCGGATTGGTGCTGCGTCTGCAGTGATGCGGGCGCTGTACCGGTCTGTCGTGGTGAAGAGAGAGCTGAGTCAAAAAGCGAAGCTCTCAATTTACGGTCGCTCTACGTTCCTACCCTCATCTATGGTCATGAGCTCTGGGTAGAGACCGAAAGAACGAGATCACGGATCCAAGCAGCCAAAGTCAGTTTCCTCCGCAGGGTGTCTGGGCTTCTCCACGTCGAGAGGAGCCAGTTGAGGTGGCTCGGGTGCCTTCCACCGGGAGGAGACCCAGAGGAAGACCCAGGACACACTGGAGGGACGATGTTTCTCGACTGGCCTGGGAACGCCCTGGGATTATTCCCCAGGAGGAGCTGGCCCAAGTGGCGAAGGGGAGGGAAGGATGGAAAGTTTGCTGCTCACTCAGCAAAAACCATACGACAAAGATCGTTTGTAACACAGATGTCACATTGATCAAATTTCAAACCCCACAAAATTTTACCCATTCTTAGCATTAATTCAGTCAATTAGCTAACTATGGGTTTAACTACCAGATCATTGATGTAACTTTTTTCCACTATAAACTAGTGCTGGGCGATAAATTGATTTTGAAGATTTAATTTTTGGAAAATCTGGATTTTTTTTTTCACCATTGTCTCCTCGTGTTTCCACAGCTCAGAGTGATGTCAGCGCTCCCGGGGCGGCCATCTTGTTTGAGAAGCGTGTTTTACAGCTTCTGTTTATTTGGATGCAAACGACAGTCTGTTTCGTAGAAAGAACCACACAGACTGAGCTTCTCATGTTTATCTCAAAAAAATCTAGAAGCTTTTTTCATTAAAACAACTTTTTTTTTTTGCAATTTTAAAACATTCTTCTTGGAAAATTGCGTCTTTATTCTGCTAATATTATAACTTTATTCTCGTAATTTAACAAAAGTTCTTGTAGTCTGGCCCTGATACTCTGTCATACAACTCATAGAAGGGATGATTAAAATAAAAGCCACTTTTTAAAAATATTCTCTGTCATTTGCAATTTTTTTTTAGAAAAGAAGGCGAGATAAAAAGAAATTCATTAAAATCAAAAATCGGATCAGGTATGAAAAAACTGGGGTTTTTTATTCTTAAACCATATTCCCCAGCCCTACTGTAAACTAATTTTCAGTGTTTGATCGAACAGCCTCACAGTCCGACTCATCCTAGTTTCCCACACCAGGTATGGTCTCCTGCTGCTGTAGCTCATCTCCTCCAAGGCTCCACATGTTCTGTGTCTGAGATCAAGATTCAGTCGAAATACGTGTTTCATGTTTCAGCTGCTGTGGCCCAGAATAAAACCTGAGCCGATGCGTCTGCTCTGAGGACACAGCATGTTCCGGTTGGGTCGAACGTCCTACACACCACCTGAGGAACACGATGCCAACAAACATCTCCATCAGATCCCTGCTTGGACATGAGCCTCCATCAGGTCTGCAGATATTCAGCTCTTCACTGCTTCTCCTGTCAACTTGGATTCTGCAGCTCCATCTAACAGAAGGTTCATCAGCTCTCTGTTTGACTTCACCTGCCTCTGAGTCTAATAACATGTCAGCAGCAGCGCACCGCCAGGCTGTTAATGATGAGGTCCGACTAAATCAGGCTGACGGCTGACTGATTACAGCATCAATATCCAGGGCTGGACTCATACATTTGTCTTCTGAGGTTCGCTTTTGTTACTTTATTCAAAAATACGTACACCCTTCATTATAAAGTTTATGCATCAGGAAAGAAAGTCCTAAATGAACCTCAGAGGACATAATTAACAACATAATTTCCATCCTCATGGCTTCCAGAGGACGAGAGAAGGAAAGTGGGGTGCAGCTGATCAAATGCATTGATTAACTGATCGTGGTTGGTGCAGAACACCTGAATAATAAACAAGCACATCATCTTAGAGACGTCATCTCAGACGTCCCAGCAGGTTCAGCCCAAGACCAGGTTAAAGGTTAAAGATCAGGGCACTGAACCAGTACGGCTGCTTGGAAGGGTTGAAGGAGAAAGCCTCTTCTCTCTGGAAACAAGATGGTGGCAGGACTGAGGTTAGCAGAGCTGTGTCTGGATGAAGGACCAGACTTCTGGGACGATGTCCTCTGGACAGAGGAGACCAGAGTGGAGAAGCTGGGCCATGATGGAGGAAACCAGACCCAGTAGATCACCTCGTGATAACTATGAAGCACGGTGGTGGACGTATGGTGGTCTGGGCTTGTTTAGCAGCCACAGGACCTGGACACCTTGCAGTAATTGATTGGACCATGAACTCCTCCGCAGATCAGCGTGTTCTAGATTCAACTGTGTCCAAACTGGGTCATCAAGAGGACAATGATCCCAAACACAGCAGGGCCAAGGTGCTGCAGTGGCCTAGTCAAAGTCCAGACCTCAAACTGATAGGATCTTCTGAGAGCTGAGCAGAAAAAAAGTATTCATACCAAAAACTCTCCATTTCTGTGGAGCTAAATTGGGGCCAAAAGTTTGTTTAAAAAAAAAAAACAAAACAAAACAAAAAAAAACTTTTGAAGCTGAAAAAAGTTCAGAACTACTTCTCAGATTTAAGTTTTTCCAGTTTCAAACATCTGGCTGTATCTGGCGTGAAGGTGGATGCCTCAGATTTCAGGAAATGTAGACTCATGACTGACAGCTCAACACAAGGAGCTGAACAAAAATATGCCCAGCTGTTGCATTCAGGAACCGTAGGAACTGGAAATGTCTTTAAATGTGTCTGTTTTCTCTCTCTCTGTTTCTCTGTGCAATAAAATGCCAACTGGCCTTTAAATCACAACTCGATCACTGGAGGCCATGCTTCTATCAGCGATGATGATGTTTCCAGTTCCCATGGTTCCTGAATGCAACAGATTTACGGTGGCCGAGAGGTGCAAACAGCGAAATGAGCTGCAAACATGAATAATGCAAACTCCAAAACCCACAAATACAAAATAGCAAAACGCTTCAAATGAAAAATGCTGCAACCACAGGAAACAGGAGCCAGTGGGAAACGCTGCAGTTTGTGAAAACAACAGCAAGTATGAAACACTGCAAACTTGCACCACAGAAGAGAAGTCCTACAGACCACTAAGGGGGGGTCGACCAAAAAATCATATGGGACCAGACCCTCAGGAAAGACCACAGACACATATATGTCTATGGTAAAGGGAAAAAAAGAGTGTTATACTTTGTGTCTTTTCGAAAAACTCAGTCTTCAAAACTACCGTTTTGTAGCTCAAGTAAGCATCTTTTCATATCTGCAGTTGTTTTTAGCATTTGCAGCCTTTTCCCTTTTGCTTCTACTTCCTGTGGTTGCAGCATTTTTTCTGTTGCTTTTCTTTTTGTGTTTTGGAGTTTGCATCATTCATGTGTTTGCAGCACATTTCACCTGTTTGCTGAGCATTTACCACCGTAGAGTTTAGCTGGTTTGAACGTTTTTTTTTTTCCAGTTTCAAATCTTTTCTGATCAAATTTTTGGCCCACATTTAGCTCCATATTTTTCTTTCCCAGCAGTGAAAACAAACATGTCCGCTCAAACGGATAAAAATGAATATTTGAAGCACGAACATCAACAGAAGTCGGACTCCAACGGGTCGGGACTGCTGCTTTCCAGATAGGTTTGATCTGCAGATAAATCCTTCATCATCCTGCTTCCGATCACAGGAACCAGCATCACTGTGAGCTCACTTCTGAGGCATTCGTCCTCCATGGTAACCACAGATAAAAGCACCCAATCAGATTTAACCGTGAGCATCGGTTGCCTTTTTTCTCCTCATTCAGTGGCATCCAGTTCGACCCAAAACGCCACGGCAGTAGAAATGGCCGCTAGATAAATTACTGAGCTCTGCTTGACGAACGCCCCGGTTCCGCCTGGAGCTGACTGCGTTTCAGGGCCGTCTCTGTTCTGCTCCACATCACTCCTGACGCTAACAAGTACCACCAGATGAAACATGACAGCAGAGAGCAATAAAGCCTGACACCAACTTTAATAAACAATCACATTTTTCCATCTTATAATTGATCTTCCTCCCTTGTTTTCTGCTGTTCCTCCAGAAAAACAAACCAGGCCAAACTTGCAGCCTCAACAATCCTTTAGCAAAGAAACAATCAGATGCAGAATTAGACAGACATATGTAGGACTTTGTTGAACAATCTCCTGTAGTGGTCTGTATTACAGCGGCTCTGAAGAAGCCTCTGATTGAAGATTGAAGACAGTCTGATGAAGAGGATGCTCAGGGTTGTCCATCATTTTCTTGATTTTTGAAGAATCCTTCTTTCCACCATCACCTCCAGAGGTTCCACAGTCGTCCCCAGAACAGAACCAGAACCAGCCATCATTACTGCCTTTTTAAGGCTGTTTTTCCAACTGATAGTCCAGTCGACTCAGTTCAACTGGGAACCAAAATTACAACATTTGTTCCGTTTCCAGCAGCTGCTATCTTCCTCTCTGCTGTTCCCCTCCTCGCCTGTGGGGGCGCTGCACAAAGAACCACTGAAGGAAACGACACGAAAACCTCCTAAGACACTGAGCGCAACTTCCTTCTTCACGAAACGTAAACAAGAATGGAGCGTTGTCAGGTTTCAGCGGTTGGAGGATTTCTCTTTTCTCTTTGGTAAAAGACCACGAGTCATTTCTCCTGCTAGCGCGAATTCAATTCAAAATGATTATTCATGAGGCTTTCTGCTTCCATCTATAGGTGATCAAAGGATCCTCATGATCTACTCCAGTCTGCTCTACAAGGCAGGATGACAAATGGAGGCATTAAAGTGTCTTTTCCGCTCCCTCCCTGCGTCCTCTGTTTTGCTTTGGTGACGCAGCTTTCTGCAGACAGCCTCCGCTGTTGATGACGACGTTGCAATTTCCATCCAGGAGTTTTTAGCCATTTGACAGTCTTTGGAGCTATTTCGTGAAGAATTGTAAAAAAATGGATATAATTTCTCACCGTGTCGGATAAACGCTCTTTATTTATGTTGCCCGTGGAGACAAAGAACGGATAATGGAAGTGAAACAACAATGCTGTCTGATCGTATTTCTGTATAAAACACGGAAACAAACGGTACGGTGAACATTGTCTCCACGTATTTGTGCTCCATCTTCATTTTGCGAACCTTATACAAGGTGAAGCTCCTGTGAAGCTAAATGAGTCCAGATGTTTGCCTTCAATGAAGCCGGTTGAATCTCTTTCATTTTTGTAGCTTTCTCTTTCAAGACATCCCACATAGTTACGAAATGGAGGCCGACAGACGGCGGATTTGTTTCATTTTCTAAATCGATTCTGAATTGTAGTAAATGATCATACGGATTCTTATATGAATTAATTTTGGCACAACCCTTATAAAAAGTGTTGCATTTTCTGCACAGTGAAACTGAAACGTCCACAACTGGACACATTTTGATTAAATGAAACAGATTACTGCGTTCACACTTGTTAAACTAACAGGTTCAAATAAGATCACTGGGTGTCCCGAAGCCGCGTAATTTCAGACTCATGTCTTATGCTGTTGATGTTCCACTAACTCAAATAAATTATTACTAAGAAATGGATCAACTTTCCCTGCAAATCTTCAGGCACATGAGATGGAAGTTGTTTTATTTGCCTTGCTGGGAAAAAAAAAAAGACTTTCAGGCTAAATTTAATGCAAATTTTGTCGAAAGCCACTAGTTTAGATTTTGTATAGTTGTGATGGTGAACATTAAATCTTTGCACTTAGCCGGCATTTGCAAGAACAAGCAAGTACTGCTTGTGTGAGACAATCTGACACAACCTTGAACCAGTGTGGCAATGATTAAGTTCCGATATTTATGTAAGACCTAGTAGCTTGAGTGTTTTTACTGCTCCCACTTATTCAGTTTAATACAAATCCTATTAAATATCATTAATTCAAAGCATTTTCAGCACAAATATACTCTGAATACTTCAGGGTCAGCATAGGATCCACTAATTTCACAGAGATTGGTTCAGACAATAGAAGAAAGCACGGTGAGGAGGAGGAGGAGGAGAGCAAAAAAAGCAAAGCAAGCTCCTAAAGTTCATCCTCGCCTTGGTTGAGCTCAGTCCAGCCACCCCTTTCTCTCTCCCCCTCACTTTTTCCACCCTCTCTGCCTATGTCCCTCGCTCTCTGGTGCAGTCCCGGTGATATATGGCCACCATCAGCAAAAATAATGGCTCGTCTGCCTGTAATCTTTTATTTCTCTGCAAGGCTGAGGGGGGAGGAGAGGCAGGGAGGGAAGAAACAAGAGGAGGGATGAGGATGGAGTTTATAAGCAGAAGTACAGCAAGATTTTTAGATATGTGGATGATGAGGAGAAAGATTCTTTATGTTAAAAGTTTGATTATTTAGGAGCAAAGGAAACTAATCAGACAGCAGATTTCTGCTACGTCTGATTCAGGATAAACACTGGATTTACTGAGGATAGGAGGCTTTACACAGCAGTCTGTCACAAATCGTAAACTTTTACACCAAACAGCAGCTCCCGTTGTGATCATCTTTACCAAAACGTGTGTTTAATGAAAAATAAACAGGAATTTGCGGATTTAAAAAGAGAAATTGAAAATATATCAACCTAAAACACTGGTGAAGAAGAAACGCTTAAGAAATAAGACAAAAACAAACAATCTGAGCATAACTAGGTTAAAGAAAGGTTGTTATAGTAATTATGTTGGTCAGTGACTTTTTTTTAAATAAATCGTCAAACAATTCCCAGTTTTATAAGTTCATATTTAACTAAAACACGCTACATCCTGAGTTATCAATGAGTCATATCAAAGCAATAAACATGCTAAAGTTAGCTTAGCATATAAAATGCTGCTACAAGGGGGAGGAGAGGTACTATTAAAAGCATTGCTATGTTCACAAAGAAGGCAAATGTGACCCAATCCGATTTTTCTTTTGCCCTTATCCGACCGACATCTGGCTTTTTCATGGCAGTCTGAAGAGATTCTGATCTTTTCACCCCCCCCAAAAAAATCAGATTTGTTACATCCACGTGGTGCTAAATTATATCTGATTCTACAGTCCGAACGGTCAAGTTGAATTTTATCCAACTCTTACATCATTGACGTGAAACATGCATCACGATTCTGCACCAGAAGAAGCCAGACGCAGTAAATCCAGGCATACACAATGGCTGAAGCTAGCAGCGCTGACACTTTCTATTTATTAGCTTCTTTCGTCTTGTTATGATCTGTTGACCAGTCTGTCAGCTCCCATTGCTCCAAAATTTAAAAATCAACCCACTGACAGCGGCATCCTTTATTATTTTCATAGACACGCAAGTTTGTTGCGGTCGCATTTAATTAGTAATATGAACGACAACACCAAAAAAATAAATAAAAATAAAAAAATGGAAAGTGAATGTAGCCTTAGAGTCATGCAGGGTAATATGTAAAGAACAGCTTTCTACATTTTCCTCTGAACACAATGAGCTTTGTGTTTTTCTGTATATTCACTTTTATGGAGTCGCATTCACAATATGTAACAGACAACTGAACCTAAATTTGCTTTTGATGATTCGGTCCCATCTTTCCCATTAGCCTGTGAATTTCACAGATTAAAGACACAGTGCTGCAAGACTCAAAGACACGGCACTGTGGGATTAAGTGTAAAATGTATTCAACAGCTTAAGCAGCAACAAACGAACCACAAAAAGCAGTGATCCCTCTGAGATGAAGCTGTTACATGTTCTTACTCTTGCAGCACTATAGAGCAGTTTAAAACTCTTTTTATCCTGCTTTACATTAAATATTTGATTAAATGTTTTCACTTTAAGTACTTTAGTGCTAAAGCACTTAAATGTAACTGAAAAAAACAAGAAAAAAAAATTTTTGAATGTGACAAAAAATAGTCTTATTTCAACATTTTAGACAAAGTTTTTTGATTAAACTCTGGATAGCAACAAACCTTAGATTCTGTAAGCTAGCTTGCCATTTTAGCTTGGTAGCCAGCTAATATGGTCCTAACCACTGATCTTTAAGATTGATGCAAATTTTCAGAAATGTGAGACTAAAAGACTAATTGAAACAAATGGGGTTATAATTGTTAACATTTTAGGATCGAACACTTAGCCTCCCCAAAAAATCTTAGGATTAAGCAAGCTAGTTGGCTGGCTATCTTAATTAATTAGGCCCATGAGTTAACAAATGGACAGAGTGTTAGATTATCAGTAATTTAAGTTTAGTTTCAAATCATTGTGCAAGTTGACAAAGATAAATTTGATGGGAAGTTAGTTAGCCATATTAGCATGCTAATTACTTCATATTTCGCTCGCGCACAAGGCTCTTTTAACCCTTTGCTTTGTATTTTATTACAAATGCCACAAGAACTTCAACAACAACGCCAGGAGAGTAGGATTGTATTTCAATTGCAAAGGAGACATTTTAGGACAAATATGCTAATTATGAAACCAACATGAAATGGAAAAATCCATTCAAAGTTTTTTTCCTCCATACAGTAGTGTCTAATTGTCAGGACTAGGAAATAAATTGAAAAGTAATATCTCTTTAAAATGAGAAACTTTTCCTGTTATAACGAGATATAAAAATGTTTCTCTGATAGATTACAACTTCTTAAAAAGGTATAAATGGGCTCTCCATCTTCTTACTCTGTTTCTTCTAGGTGACACTCAAACATCCCATGAGGTGTTGCTGTTTTACTGTTATGATCTTTTCTTGTTTAAACACGAACATATTTTGGTTTTATTGAAATGTAAAACTATTTATAACAAGAAGGTTACTTGTTTTAGCCGGATACTGCTCCTGTATTTATTTCCTAGCTCTGGCAGTTAAACACCTCCGTGCTTCCAACGTGTGTCAGGACTGCAAAACCATTAACATCAACAAAACAGCCATGAATGATGGTATGATTGAGACACACTATCATTTGTGGTTGTGGCCATGCTTCTCATCACTTTTTGGCCTTTTTATTGTTTTGAAATTGATAAGATCTGGGTTAGAAGATGATGCTCAGTCTTAGTATTTCACCAAGCCACAACTCTATGAGCTTGTTGGCTGGTTAATGACGAAAGTAGGTGGACCCAGATTTGAGGCTATTGGTCTTAACAGTGAGAAAAAACTTTGTGGTTATTTAAACAAAAACAATTTATCTCCCAATCCAGTTTCTTGGGTTACATCATGAAAACTCTTTATCCGTTCCATTCAAACGGGATGCCTATTGTTCAGAGTGAGAATGAGCTAGGTCTGAGAATATGGTTGGCCGAGATTAGCATTAGGTCAGCTAATGCCTAGTTCACACGTCAAGATTTTTATGCTGATTTGTGTCCAGATTTCCCCATTTAGAGAATCCTGAGGACACCCAAATTATCGGGATGACTCTTATGACAATCTTAAGAGCTATTCCTACCATGTTTTAAGAGTGATCTGGTCTGCTTGGAAAGACATTGGGACCGCTCCGATCTAAAATCAGGGATATTCAACATGTTGGATTGTCTTCGCCCGATATCGCCGTGTGTTGGGTGTTCCCCTAGGACAAACGAGAATGCAGCCTGTTGAATGTGACGTGCAGCCAATCAGAAAGCGAGGTGACGGAAACACAAAGGGGAATCCAAAGTACAGAAGATAAAACAACTGCCATGGCACACCAGAAAGTCTGGTGGACGTTGGAGAGGTCTTTGTATCATTTTTTTCTCTGTTAAATATAGTTCACAAACTATCACCATTGCGTATTCCCAGTCGGCCATGTTTGTTTACTCTGAAGTCACATTGGGGTGCGATTTTCCGTCTGACATCTGAATGTTGGTGAGTATAATCTGTTCATGTAGCTCAACACCACACACCGTAGGACCAAACCTGCAACACCCAAGATATGTTATCGTCATGTGGGGAGGTCTCGGATTTTGAAAATTGGCCTACAATTTTAAAATCTTGCCATGTGAACCAGGCAAAAGCAGCTCAACATAATCCATAATCATAATCCAGTACATAATCATAATCTAAGTTTTAATTTAATCACAAATATGACAAGATAACCACCAAATCCAAGTTCCCAACACTCTCCTTGCGAAACTTTATAATTTACACCTTCTTTTAAAAAACAAAACAAAAAACAACAAAAATTTGATTGAATCACTTCAGACAATAAATACAGAAGAAATACGATGAATCTCAAGTATTCACAGACTTTTTTGGTCACATGAAGTTCCAGTGATTAAAATCCTGATGAATGCGCTTAAACATGTAAATAGCAGTTTAATTTCTACTCCAAACAAATTATTTAACCACTGTATTTAATTATAAACTATCTGACATGCTTGTCTTCTTGTCATCTCAATCCAAAACAGGCTCGCTGGAGTTTAAAGCCACTGAACTCGTTAACATGGCCTCCTTCGTTAAGGATCTCTCCGCTCGTTAAGCTTCCCCTTCCTAACGAGCCATATTTCTGACCTTGGAGTTTTTGGCTGTTGGCACAGAGGCCTAACGAGCGCGCTCGGAGCGTCCTGTCAGCATATGGAGAGGCCTCCTTGGCGTCCTGGATGAGGATTGAGACTCTGCAGGAGGAGATGGACTCAATCCAGAGGGAGACAATAGGTAAAAAAGGAAAAGATTTCCCAACAATCTAAATGTTTTAATTGAGTCCATTTTGTTTTCAATAGTTTAGGTTTTCCCAACAGGAAAAGGTGAACCTCTATGATTTTAACAGGGACACAGTTTCTCCTTTGGTAGAACATATTTCATTATCTTTCATGTTGACAAGCTGAGTGAAATATGTCCGTGCATGCACATGCACCGTATGGCAAGCAAGGACACACACACTCACACACCCACACTGAGAGATGTGAGTATTGGCACCAATAGTGGTGTTGAGGATAATTTGGTCAGATCTGGCAGAAGCGGTGCCAGCAACGAGAGCCTGGGCCTGCAGAGACCAGACAGGAACTAATGACCTTCACACACACATTTCACATCAACCATATGCTTCAGTAGAAGTGTGTGTGGACTCCACTGTGCATGTGTCACATATATATCATGTATGGGGAAGAATCTGATTGCACCAAACTGAGGAGTGAGATGAACCAGAGACAATAGCGAGTCTGAATAACAAGTTTTTTCCTGTACAGATTAAATGGAGCCGACCATGGCATGTATGCTGACAGAGTCAAAGAGGATTAATATCTTTAGATGCCATTATAGTACAGTTTTACTCGTCTACCTCATTGAACGAGCTGAGCAAACAGAACAGCATCTGTGCCGGGACAGATGTTCCAAATAAAACCACTTACTGTACAAAAGATCTCTGTTTCATAATCCGTTGTTGTTGAGTTTCTGGGAATTTCAGTCCATTCAAACTCAATTTAAACATCTAGACCTCCCCCCCCACCAGGCCTCCAACCTGATATCTGCTCCATGTGATGTGTTCTACTATGTGAAGATTCATGTTTATCTGCTCTGATCCTCTGGTCCGCTTATTCTTTACCCTCCATCATTGAGGTTACGGCTTTCAAAGTAGCGGATCTACCGAACCACAGAAGCAGCCGTTCTTTTTAAGCCGCCCAGAGCAACTGCCAGCAAAAATTTGGTGGAATTGTAATCCAAATTAAGATCTTTAAACTATAGCCTCTTAATCCACATTTTAAATTCCTGCATGAAAGCAGCAAAGTATAGTCAAATAGTGATTTTGTAGGACAATCCATTCATAGCTTCTATGGTTAAGGACCCTTCATCCGAAGACGCTTCTCTCATTAGACCAAGAAGAGACACCCTTTCTACCCATTCATCCATCATCTTCCAGTTATCTAAAGTCAGATTAGAAAGTTGAAAGAGTCCAGCAGAAGAACAAGTTTCCACAGTCCCCAACTATGGTTCCAATTGGGCACTGTAGAATACCTGGTTCCTCAGAGTGAACCTGACGTGGTTCACCCAGTTTGACTTGGCGTCCAGTTAAACTGAAGACACAGAAACAACAACCATGGCTGCGAGCAGAGGCGTGCTATCTTGCTACTATGCTATACCCCCATGTTGCCTAACTCCCCCTGTTGATGCTTGGGTCCCAAAACAAATGAAAACGGGCATCGGCTCTCAACAAAACACTGACGTTCAGAGACATGCGAACCGAACCTGTTCTGGAACAAGAGTTCTTTCTGTGGAAACCACTTGGCATCCCAAGGTGCTCCCATTTAATTTAATTTAATTTATTTATTTTATTTAAATATTTACTATATTTAAATAAGGACAATGCATATTAATCAACATGTCAGCAGTAAACATCTATGTAAATGTGCCAGAGTTAGCACAACAGACAATTTTCATCTGTTGTCCTAAGGCAGGTAAGAACAAAAAACATCCCACAAAACAAAGAACATAGAATAATACAAACATCACCTGTATAACACAAAACACAAACAATATAAAGTTACAATAAAGATAGGATGCCCTAAAAAATTAGGCAAAGTAATCTACATATGAGTGCACCTCTAGTTAGTTTTTAGACAATGTTTCAAAGAACTACTCCCAGAGTGATTTGGGGTCTCCTTCCAATGGGATGTGCCCAGAAAACCTCCAAAAGAAGGTATCCAGGAAGTATCTCATCCAATGGCAGAAAAAAACCCAACTGAACCTTTTTTATGCAGAAGGGAAGCATCTACTCCAAGCTTACCTTTGGGCTATGAAGTTCAGCATCTAATACAGCAGGCTCCCATATTCAAGACTACAGGCGCCTGCGAATACTTGAGACCTACTCTAAAAATGCTTATAACCGCCAATTTTAATAGTTCAAACACAAAATATGCCTTAAACCCTTTACCGTCACCCCAAAAACAGTTACATGCAAGCAATGGGTCCATGAGGACACTGGTGTCCTCATGACAGTTAAGGGATTTTAATATAAGGGCAGTAACAATTCATAGAATAATTCGAGGATCTCGATTTTTAAAATTCCTCAAGGAAAATTATCTGCCTCAAGGCTTCATTAAATTATGTTTTACTATTTAGCGCACTGTGTTCTAGCCGGATGATTATTTGTGATGCTCTCACTTTCTCCAACGAGCTGTTGACAAATACTTTGCGCTGTTAGCAACTATGGAGGGAGACGGCGAGGGATAGAAACTGTGGGATCACTTTAAACTAAACAGAAGAGACAACACTGCTCAGTGCGTCGTCAAACACCTCAGCAAGAAATATCCACCACATGAATTGAGCTGGTTGGGGGTTGCTAACAGCAGATGTTTTTGTTTCCTTTTGCAAAAGACTAACTGTTGTCTGTGATTGTTGGTACAGAATCTGGCATGTTACACATGTACAAGGAAATACATTTTGGCTAACATTAGATGTACTTGCTGATCAAGAAAAGTAATGACGTGAAAAATAAAAAATGCATCAGAAATATCTATTTTGTAAAAAATGTTTTTTTCGTATTTCAAACTAGAGACTAAAAGTGAAGTGTATTACAATTACATATGTTACACTATATAATAGTGTTTACTAATTCCTCAATTTAAGTTTGCTGTTTAATTTTTACAAGTTAATGTGAAACATTTTATTTCTAATCTGTTTTTGCACCTAAAGTTTTTCCATATTTCAAACTTGAGACTGAAAGTGATGTTTGAACTGTTTTGTATTACAAGCAATAAAAGTTTTCTTATTAAAGAAAGGACCATTTTCTACTCTATTACTCAAGTAATCAATGCGACTAAAGATAAACGCATGGATGAGTTTCTCTAGATCTTGTTGAAACATTAGTCTTTTGATCCTGGAAATGTTCTTCAGGTGATAGAAGGCTGACTTTGTAACTGTCTTTATGTGTCTCTGAAGGTTCAGGTCTGAGTCCAACGCTACACCCAGATTTCAGGCCTGATCACTAGTTTCTAGCTGTAATAACTGAAGCTGTGCGTTGACTCTAGATTGTTCCTCTTTAGGTCCAAAGTTAATAACTTCAGTTTTGTTTCTGTTCAGCTCGAGAACGTTATGGCACCTCCACGCATTGATGATATCGTGATGTAGAGCTGTGTAATGAAGAACCAGGTATTTGGCACTTGAGAACCTCATTCTTCCTGTGAAAAAAAAGCGACACAAAATCACAATCGGCAACCAGAACAGGTCTCGGACCTCTTCAGTGCAAAAACCCCTATGAAAGACTTGGCTCTGACCCAAAGGGAAACACTGTGAAAAACCATTCACAGAAATCCTCATTTAGAGGTTAAACTACTAAGCTGACATCCAAAGACAAGAAATGTCAAGCTTACAAAATGCCTTGGGAAGTTAACACATTTCATAAATCACAGTAAACATAAATATGGGCTAATATGTGGTTGCTTTAGATCAGAGCGTAGTTTCAGAAACAGGCAGAAGTTCGCCTGGAGCTCTATTCTGTCTAAGTCACACTGCTGTTTGAAATCTGAAAAATAGCTTAAATCCAAAGCATGAAGCTCCCTAAATGTGATTAGAAACAGCTTAACTGGTGAAGGAAGCTTTCGGGTTCCATAGAAATTACAGAGATGTGTGCCTGTGTTTGGAAGAACACAGTTTCTCTGCTTTTAAGCACTTCTGTTATTACAGATGGTTCAGAACAAACTCAATAGAAATGTAACAAAGATTTTCCAACAGGAGAGCTAAGAAGGATGCTGGCAGAATGATAAATTAATCAGGAGTGTGTATCTCTGAACTGATCAGCTTATTACCCAACTGAAACTGAAACCACAGCTTGGCAGTTTGTGAGTCTGTTCATCTGCTCCGTCCTGTGTTGCTGGGGTGCCCCCCTCCCGCCTTGGTGTGATCAATACATCTTGTCAGGCAGTGGTTGATAGATTATTGATTGTAATCAGCCTGTCCAGTGTGTGCAGATAGCCTTTAATTCCTCTGTCAATCTGCTCAATGCTCATCTCTCATAGACATACAATTACCTCAATGTTGTACTTCAGTTTAAAGAACAGAAATTAAAACTTGATTTTAATTTCTAAATGTAGGATTTTTGTGCGTAGATATGAGGTGAATACAGCCTTAGATGGTCAACACCAGCAGTGTTACCATGATTAAAGCTCAGGGAAGTGATCAAGACCTCAGGAGCTCCATTTCAGACTGATGCATCACAAATCAAACATGAACTCTACTCATTCAATCCTGCAGGGTCAGAGGGGGCTGTTGGCTATCTCAACCAGTCAATGGGTGTGAGTTGGGGTCCGGGTGGGACAGGTCGCCAATGCATAACAGGACAACAGAGAGACTCAGGACACCCATCCACAAGCACATTGACACCTAAGGGCAATTTAGACTCTTCAATTAAAATAACACAGCCCAAGGCCCCAGTCCAGACTTAAACCCAGAACCTTCTTGTTACTAGGCAGCAGTGCTAACAACTGAATCTATTGTGAAAAGACACAGGATATTTTTCTATCCTACTGCTAATGTTAGCATGTTAATAACAATATCAACAGTAAATTAGTGTTACTATGCCAATATTAGCACTAACATGTTAACATTGTATCGTTAGTATGCTAATGTTCGTGCTAACATAGTTAGTAACTCAGTAATATGCTGTTGCCACTAACATGTTAACGCCAATGTCCACAGCTAGTCAGTAATGTGCTGTTAGTGCGAACATGTTGACACTAATCTCCACAGCTAATCAATGTTAGCACCCCAATGCTAGAGCTAACATGGAAAAACTAGTGTTCACAGCTAGTCATTGTTAATGTTCTAACGTTAGTGTCAGTATGTTAACACCAATGTCTACCGCTAGTTGGTAATATGCTTATGCTGACTACAGTACTATGCTAATGTTACTGCTAACATGTTTAACCCCAATGTCTCCAGTTCATCAGTAACATGCTATTAATGTTAATGTTAGTGCTAACATGGTTACTCTACAGCTAGTCACTGTTAATACGTTTATGTTAGTGACAACATGTTAACATTATCCATTGCTAGTTGGTAATATTGTAATTTCAACACTAACATGTTACCAGTTTCCACAGCTACTTGGTAATATATTAATGTTAGCACTAACATGTTAACACTGATCTCCACAGCTAGTCATTGTTTTCGTACTTAGTGCTAACATGGTAACACTCATGTTCACAGCTAGTCACTGTTAAAATGCTAATGTTAATGCTACATGTTAGAGCCACATTTTTACCAAGTGTTCAGTAAATATCTGCATACATGCAGTAACTACACAGTTCAGATTGAGATTCTAGTATCCCTACACTCTAAAGTTGTCAAATTTGAATCGTAAATGTCAATAGAGAACAACTAATCACTTCATATTAGCACATCACCTCATACCAACTGTGAAGCACAGAGGTGGAGGGTCCATAATTTGGCTGTGTTTTTCACCCACATGACCTGCATACCTTCCGGTTTTTGAGTGGCTCATGAACTTCTCCATACACCAAACTACTCTTGAGTCAAATGTGAGGCCATCTGTCTGACAGCTGAAGCTTGGACCAAACTGGGTCACCAACTGAACAATGATCCCAAACCGCAGCAGGAAATCTGCAACCCTAAACCTTCCTAAATGGATTCAAATCCTTAAACCACGATAAAGTCTTTTCATACAATCTCCCCATCTCTTTGAGTCATTCTTCAGTCTAAGGAATCGTGCATGTTTATGAGATCTCATCTGAAATACTTGGATATATCCCTCGAGTCATGAAAAATCCTTAAACCCCCCTCCCAGATGTAATTCCTTTTGATGTAAGTATCAAACTATAACCATAAATCTGTCAGATGAGCTGGCATCGAAACGATCAGACACGCACATCAGATATGATTGTTGAACTCTGCTGGAGCAAAAAGAGAATTAAAAAAACACATCAGCTTATATATTCATGGACAGCCAGTGGAGGAGGGAGGGCTCCTTCACCTCCGTGGCCTTTAATAGACAGCCTGGTTTAATTCTTAGTCTCTCCAGAATCCATTAAAGTCAGTGTGGGATATCCATTACCATCTCATCAACAGTCTGCATTTACATAAACACGCATAATTACACAGTGCAGCAGAGTGGAATCAGAGGCTCTGATTATAGACACGCTATTTGTTTATTTATTTATTTACAGCTTCGCCCAATCAGATGGCGCTTTAAGGCTGGAGCTGATGACTGAGGCAGCATCGAACCCCCACCCCCTCCAACACACACACATCTCATTTCATCCTTCTCTCTCCTCACCTCTCTGGATATTCAATCTTCATTCGATGCTGCCACTGATGTGTGGAGAGCCCGAATGAGCTACAGGACGAGTGCGAACATGCGTGTGTGTGTCCTGAATATCAATGCCCCCACCCCACCCTCGGCTCCACTGGTGTTTTCCATTTAAACCGCCCTAACACTTGCACATCAGGCTGCAGACTGGGATCTCATTTAATCTGCTCCTAAATTCTCATTTCAACACGGAGCTGGTGCAGACTGTAATGGCAGCTCTTTCCAAGATCAGTCAAGAAGCTCGTCGCAAAAGTAAGATCTGACAGAAACAGAGTGAAAGGAAATATGCTAGCGGTTCATGTGGATTCAGTTCAATTCAAAAATCCTTTATCTATTCTAAAGGGAAACTAAATGTTGTCGTAACTCATATCATGCAAGTATCTTCAAAGAGTCTTGTGAATGGTGTTGCTGTGGGTAGGAAGGATCTTCAGTAGCAGTCAGTCTTGCATTAATCTGAAGAGGTCTCTGACTGAAGGTTGTTGCTGTAAGACAGTCTCATGCTAACAGCTCAATATCCAGGCAGCAGAGATGATATTCCACATTAACGTGTTGGATGTTAGCTATCTCTGCTAATCCACCTCATTTGCTTTTGCTGCTCCTCTTTAAATCTCTGCCTGGCCGTACGGTTAGAAAGCCAGGCAGAGAGAAGTTTGAGTAGAGGATATGATCCTGCAGCCATGTTCCATTGAATGCCATAAAATATGTAATACTTTGGCTGGATCCTATTTTGAGTTTAAAGTTAATCCATTTTGTTTGCCTAAGATCTCCTATCGCCCATCATAATAGATGGAAGAGATGGTTTGAACTTGCTCCTGCTCTCTCTTGCTCTCTGGTCTTGCTCTCCATACATAAACCCTCCTTTTCATTCCCTCTGGGATTTGGGATCAGAGTTCAGGTATTGTTTAAAGCTTTTGAGATGCTAATCAGCTGCTAGCAGTTGTAAAAACAAAACAGTGTTCACACGGTTAAACATAATGGTCTGAAATAAAAAAGTAGGAGCAGTGGGACAGCATCCAGAACCAGAGGGAATAATTGTCTAAACAGCAATAATCTGACCAGAATAATTATCAACAAAAGTCTAGATAAAGAACAAATCAGAACTGCTCCAACATGCTACCACCAGGAGGGGCACTATTCTAGAATGTTAATGAATGTTTGTATGAAGACATGTACGAAGGGTAAATGTGTGCTCACCAAGAACCGAATTATCTAAGGAAACTTTTAACTATTCCATCAGTAACTAAGGAAACTGATGGAATGATTATTTTCACCATGCAGAGAAGCTTCACCTTTAACTGCAGATATTTTGAGCTAAAGTTATCCTCTGTTACATTTAAAGCTGTTTTCCCAACTGATAGTCCGGTAGACTCAGTTGGATTGGGGACCAAAATCACAACATTTGTTCCATGTTTCAGCTCCTGCAGTTCGCTTTCACACCGCACTGCGTCAAATTAATCAAACCCTTTGAAAATCCTGTTCCCCTCCTCGCCTGCGGGGGCGCTGCAACAAGAACCACTGAAGGAAACGACACGAAAACCTCTGAAGAAAAAACTGACCGCAACTTCCTTCTTCACCAAATGTAAACAAAAATGGAGCGGCGTCAGATTTAAGTGGTTGGAGGATTTCTCTTTTGTCTTTGGCTAAAGACCTCGAGCCATTTCTCCCGCTAGCGCTAGGCTCACACATTTGTTTTGTTTGTATTTACCCAGAATGCCCTGCGCTGTAGTTGTTTTCTGCTTTTGGAGCGGTCTCCGGTCCGCTTGGTGTTCACATCTGCATTAGAACCGCACCAAAGTTTACTTCAACCAAACCGAGAACTAGGTTTGTAGGTGGACCAGAGTTCACATCAGAGTTCGATCACGCGTTCACACCTCCCCAAATGAACCAGACTTTCGAGGCAAACAGACTGGAGTTAGATTAAAGCGGACTGAACAGGGCTGGTGGGAACGCACCCTAATTTTGCATCGACATTTTTCCAAGGAAGCAGTGTGTGCCTTCATGGCTGTGGGTCCAATTAACTCAAACATTCTCAATCTGCCTATCATAACCTTACATCATTTTTCCTACACTGTTTAAATGCAGAGTAATCACAGCGGAGTAAAATAAATTACTGAATAATTCCTTCTAATTCTGACATTTTGCAAAAAGAAATAATTTTGTAGATCCTAACTGAGCTAAAACAGGAAAAATTTCGTCTGATTAAATGTCAGAATGTAAGAAAAAATGTCAGGGGTGTTTTTATGCAGTGCATGTAAATATCTGGTTTCATCTCCATATATAAAATGAGATTAATTATATTTTGGTCCAATTTAATCAGTATATGTATAGTCTAATCCAAGACAGTTCATTTTAATGCAGTGAAGTACTTCAGTAACTATATCTGTGATTTATGAGCTGTTCCACACATTACTGCAAACATTCCTGCCTGTTAGGAGGCGAGCTCATCTCCAGACTCGGACTAGTACTTTAAATCCAGTGGGTTCCACTCGGGTGTCCGCGTCGCTGAGTGGGGACATCCTGACTCTCCTGACATGCATTCGCATAAACAGCAGCAGCAGAATCACTCCCATCACCTGCAGCCGCATTAGCATCTCCTGTCCGACTCCAGAAGAGGCGTCCTTCAGAGGAGATGCTCCTACGTTATTATTTACAGCTGCACTAGTGTGGATTTATTATTCCGAAGCGGTTCTGTCCTTTATCACGCAGCCGTGAAGATTCGTCTCCATTCCCCCTCTCTGGACTGATCCTTCAAGGAATCGTTCCTATAATCTGGTTCTGATATCAGCCGATGCTCTAAGTAGAACCAGTTTAGGACACAACACAGTTTGTTCTGCCAGTTTGTATCTTAAAAATAACAAAAAATTATAAATTGATGCTCCAGTTTCAGTTACAGAAAAACTGAGGAAGACTGTGGTGAAGTCTGTATTAATTTCACATTTTTCAGATTGATTCAGTTCATAAATTAATATCTTCACATAACTTTAAATTATGTTTATTTAGCTATGAATTTGTTATATCTAAGGTGGGTTATATTTATCAGTCATGTCAGCTCTGTCTGACGGTTTCTGGCATCTCGGCTTGATAAGCAGCTTTCTGTGCCGACTGAACAGATGCCAACTTGGCTTTGCACAGAAAACCAGGAATGAGGCAACAAGCAAGAAAACACGAGACTACACTTCTCATAGGAAATAATTTTGTTGGTTTTTGAAATTGGTTTCTTCTTTCTTCAAATATTTCACTATCTTTATCAATAAATTGTTTATTTTTTATCTTTCTGGTGGGAAAAGGAACAGTTGGATGACATGTTTGACTGAAACGAGAGAGAAATGTAGTGATTTGGATACAATTTCAGCAGAAAAGTAGATTTAGTTTAATATGAAATCAGAAATCAGATCCTAACATGGATGCACTAGCAAACTAATGTGTGCTAGCCACACACACACACACACACACACTGCAAATTGTTAGCCGAGTGGTTGTAGCCAGGGGGATAAAATCCCTATGACCACAGTGCTAAGCTTACTTAGTTCATCAGAATTTCCCTGATTCTCAAATAGGAGGTTGTGTCTGGGCAGAGATAAATTCGCTCCAGATAAACAATTTCAACATAGCTTGATGGTCTATTTTACTGTGTTTTGTTGTGTCCTGCAAGATTTTTAATCATTTAAACTGCTTGGGTACAAACAGGCCATGGAGCCCATGGTATAAACTGGGTATTGTCTGATGAAGAGTCGTTTTAATAATGCAGCTTGTGTTTGCTCCATTTTACTGAAGTTTCCCTTCTCACTAAGCTACACAGAAAAGCCCCAAAATGTGCAAAAATGTCCTATTTTCTCAAGAGCTAAACGCTAGCTAAAAGCTAGCTAAAAGCTAGACAGTATTAAGGCAACTCATTGAACCAGTGTTCAATGAGTTGCTCTTGATATTCAGAATGGTTTTGCAATTGTAATAACAGTAACAACAGAAATGCAACAACCAGGACTTCCATGTTTGTTTTCTTTCTGGGCCTGTGATCTGTCCCAGCACCCATGTCATTCCTGTCCAATGGGAGCAAAGATCATCACCCACCTGGCTTTGTTTGCAAATTACAGTCTGCTTGCAAAAATAGCACAGTGAGAAAAAACAAACAAAAAATAAATCATACGTTTTGTCTAGACCAAACAAGCGGACCGAAGGACTTTCCGAGTATGAATTCACCCTAAGACTTGAGTCTCAGACCACGACTCCAAGTCAAGTCTGAAGCGTTTTGTTTCTATAAACTAAAGTACGACTGAAGTCTCTGATCTGATAATGGAAACCACCCCAGACATGTTTCCCTTTCTGACAGACATGTTGAACCTTGACCTCGTGTCAGGCTGTTTAGAGAAGAGCTGATGGTTGAGCTACCGAAAGGAGTAAACTGACTAAGAAACACGGCATCAGCAGCTCAATATTAAAGAAAACATTTTCACAAATAACTGAGCTGAACTTTAATATTCTTAAAATATATGCACAATAAAATGTATTTCAATCTGGTTTTTATTCATTTATTGGGTTTCTTTGTACAATTACATTTTTTGTAACTTCTGTTTGTAAACCAGTAAACGTTGATTTAAAACGGCAAAAGAACATAAAACAGAACTCACAACACAAAACGACGGAGAAAAATAAAAGCAGATTATTTTTTAAAACTCCCCCCAAAACACGAGTTTTTCAGGCTTATTAATTTCCAGATTTCCAGATTTTTTGCACCTGCTTTTCCTCCTAAAATGATCTCATGACATCGTTTAACAGTTCAACATCTGAACCAGAGCTCAAATAGCTCAGAAGACCCAAGAGACCAATCCACAGTGATTATAATGACCACAGCTGCCTCCAGGGGGCACTAGCAGCACTGCTGAACCCTGGTCCCACCGGTCACTACTAACAGCAAATTGCATCTGTTCTGGAGTGACTGTGGGCGGGTTGAAGAATACTTTCTGCCTTTTACCAGCAGCGTTTCCCTCAACGCGCGTGCTCCATGAAAAAGAGTAATTGGTCGCTGTGATACTTCCTCCTGGCTCAGAAAAGATGGCCTCCCATCCTGCAGCACAGTTCATTAAACGCCTTTTGTTAGGAAGAAAGTGAAAGGATGAAAAGAACAAAGGAGAAGCAGAACACCTGATACCCACGCAGCACTCAATCTGAGAACCTCCATATGGATTAGCTACTGCATATGTGTGTGTGTGTGTGTGTGTGTGTGTGTGTGTGTGTGTGTGTGTGTGTGCATCTAATTAAAGTCCATAGAAATCTTAAAAAGGCCTGAACCAGTTATTGTCTCCGATTTTTACCCCTGTAACGAGTTTAACTCTGCAGAGATGAATCACAGGAGAGAAACTATGAGGCATTTCTGCTGATAAAACGAATATAAAACTGTTTGTTTTGCTGTTAATACTGTTTTTTGTCGTCTTCGCTACACAATCAGCAAATAAAACCAACAGAAAAGGAGCCGGAGGCTTTTCTTCGGAACAGCAACACGGTTTAACTCCTCAGACCAGCAGTTCTCCAGAGTAAAAATCAGGTTGTGATGCAACTTCTTCCTCTTTTTCACTGATTAACCAGAAGAAATTATCACTAATTATACCCCAGAGTCATTTAATCTGAACCCATGGAGTCTCTATATCAATGCTGTGCAAACTTTTCATCACTGAGGCCAAAAATCATTTAAAAATGTCATCTATTTAAATTTTTTTTTTACCAAGATCACAAAATATTAGACAGCAAATGTTTCTTACCAACTTCTGATACTGAAAACAACATTTCAGCCCCAATTAGAGACAAGATGAGAAAATTAGTGGAACAGAACGGGTCAGCTTTATCACAAAGCAAATATAAATGAAGACGAACAAATCAAGATCCTGAACACAAAATGAAGTTGACTAGAAAAACATTTTGAGCCAAAATGGAAGATAATTTTCTGTCCACTGAGCAGATTTAGGTCAGAACTGGGCCTCAACTGGTTACCAGTATGAAGAACAAGATTTTAAATGTTTCCATTTTCAACAAGGATTAAATTTCCCTTCAAACATCTGTAACTCCTTTAAGCATATCCGGCAAACAGCAGTGCAGTGCTTCTCCTCCCCAACCTGTTGCTGTACACTCCTGGAAACCTGCTAAATTAAGCTGAAGTGGTATTTTTACTCCAGGTTATTGTGTAATTTCACAAAATATATGAGACAGACACAGACAGCTGAACTTTTAACCCCGACTAAAAGTAATTAACCTATTTTATCTAATCAATAATCAGTGTTACAACATCGCTGGTACCAGAAACTGTTGCTTCGCTTTTTAACAAATGCATTTAGTTTATTAAAGACATCCTTACCTTTCTGCTTTAAAAATCATAAAACTGGAGTCATTTCACTTAAGTTTATCATGACAAGAAGCAAAGAAAAGATATTCCAGTCAGAAATAATCAAGAAAGAACCAAAATGAGCAACCAGGTCTCTAGAAGGTCCGATTCAAACAGAAACCTACAACCGAGAAAAATAAGACTGACTGCAGGGGGAGTAAATTTCCAAAAGAAACAGAAATTTCTAGATGAATTTCAAATATTTACAAAAAGAATCTTTGATGATAACAAGTCATAAATTTGCAAGAAAAAAAAAACTGTTCATGATTAAAGGCATAAATTTAAATTAAAACTTTCTCTGACTTTATGAAGTCGGACATTGTGAGAAAAAAAAATCCCTCAAGTCCTCAATGGTTCAGGAGGTAAATTTAAGATATTTGCATCTGGAATTTTTCCAAAGTGTAAGTCAAAGATCTGGGTTCTCTTCCTGTATCAGAACATCTCCTGGGTTTAGCCATGAATGCCTCGACGTGGATCTGGAATACTGACATGGTGAGGAAGAAACTCCAACATGGCTGCACTGAGTCGGGACCCAGGAGATGTTCTGATCAAAGAACTTAAAGTGCAACTAAACCCCAAATCAACTTTTTTTTTTTTTTTTTTTTTTTTTTTTTTTTTTTTTGCAAATAAGCTGTTTAAGTTAGTCCTTCAGGGTGTTATATTTATGTTTCTGAGGAAATTGTGACATTTTCATGTAAATTTGTTTAATTCTGCAATATTTTACCTAAAACCATCTCAGTGCTGCCCTCTTTGGGTTAAAGGGTGACTACTGCAGTTGAATTTTCCTATTGGTTGATGTCTACATCACACAGCCCGACATTCGGGTATAAACCATCTCACTCAGACACATACCCCCCCGGTGGCGAGTCAGTATGTTGGTGCTTACATATATCGGCATAAAAGTCGCTAGATTTGTCACTCGTAGTTTTTTTGTTCAAAAGTCGCTCGACGCTCTGAAAAGTCGCTAAATATAGCGACAAAGTCGCAAAGTTGGCAACACTCCTTTAGTCCTGACTACGCCCAGGTTAACCCTCTCCGCTCATCCTCACACTTGGTCCCGCCCCCAGAGTCTCTTGGCCCCACCCACTATTGTGGAATTAAAAAACAAATCTGCCTGGAGGTGGGGTTATCCTTTCACAGGGGGGGATAGTCACACTTTAAGTTTAATTTGGAAAATATCCAGAATAAATTTACCACGTCTCGAAACTTCTGAGTTTTTTTTCCTTACAAATTTCTAACTTTATCTTAGTTTTAATATCATAAATTTATGCCTTTAATTGTGAAAAATTATCCTTATTTTCTTGCAATTTTGCAACTTTTCAACATCAGAGAAAATCTAAGCTTTATCTTTATTTTGTTTTTAGTAGACAACATTGTTTCCAATGGTCCTTATTCTCTGTCACAGAAACCTAATAAAACAACTAAAAAGGGAATTCTGCCTAAATATTATATTGTTTTTTAGGAGCAGAGCTGAGGAGAGTTTCGTTAAAATCCAGGATGAAACAATAGGTATTGTGCGTGTGTATGCTGCAGGTCCAGATGGTGGTTCTGAACCTCCAGAGGATTCACTGGGCTTGGCACACTCAGCCTGGCCACAAATCTGCTGCCCTGCTGGGTCTTTGTGAGTCCAGAGGGCCCCCCGTTGTCCCTGGAAGTCCCCCAAAACAAACGCAGACGGGCCAAAAACACACAGCCTGAAAAGCCTTTCTTCTCCCTCTCAGGCTCTGGAGATCATCTCCTCTGAAGACATCCACTGAACTGATTTTCTACTTTCTTTTTAACATTTGGGAACCTGCAGCCCGGTATTCAGCAGCAAAATGCTTGAAATTATTTTAGAATATCACATTTATCTGTTTCTGGATTCAGCTGAACATGTAATGTTGAATTTAAACGGCTCTGATTTGGTCCTGCAGCTTCAGGTTTGCAGAAGTTGGATTTCCAGCTGAAAGCTGCAAGGATCTAATGGAAGTCTGAGCTGGATAAGTCCCTCCAGAGGTTCTGGGTCAGTTCAGAAGTTTTCTTCAAGTGAGATGTGCCTGGAGAACTTCCAGAGAGAAGCCTCCAGGTCAGAAGAACCCAACCCTCCCCAAATCAGGACTTTTTTAATGACTTTCGTTCATGTTGCTGTCCCTCCCAGGTTTCACGATTGTTTCTGTGATTTTTTTACAATCAGAATCACTGATTCTGTGGTGCTACCTTGGAAACATTAGCAAGCAGTTTTGCAATATTTTTCCTCATTAAGCACCTTCCAAAATCTACATATTAGGATGGACTGTTAGGACCAGGCTAAGATTTTTTATTTTTTTTAAATTACAAGAATAGAGTCATAATATTAGTAGAATAAAGACACAATGTTACCAGAAAAAAAGTAAAATTACAAGAAAAAAGACATTTTAATGAGATAAAAGCTTTGATTCAAGGATTTTAATTTTTTGATTTGTCATTGTATTCCTACAACGAAAATCTGTTGGCACTCAAAGAAAAATAAGACAAAAAACACTTGTGAATAAAATCAAGTGCATAAATAAGATCGTGAGCGTTGGGTAAACAGTGATAAACAGATTTAAAAAGGGATTTGTACAATTCTAAAAATAATAAAAATCTAAATTTGGTGGCAGTAAACACGGACTCAGCATATATAGTGTAATATTGCACAAATTTAAGTCACATATTCCAGTTTATGTGTTTGGGTGTGAGTGTAGGTGATTGATGGAGGCAACAGTTCTGGGGGAAAAACTGTTCCTGAGTCTGTTTGTCTTCGATCGGGTTATCGAGATCTTACCGTGGCTTGGCAACATTGTGTGGTTCTTTCTTAGAAATAAATAGTCATTTCAAAGTCCTGCTACTGATAATTTGATGTTGATGTGTTAAAAGATGATGTATTTCCTTATTTGCAAAACTGATACCACAGTATAACTTCAGAAGATGCTCAACATTCCTCATTTAAATGATTTAATGTTTGTGGAGAAATTCTCAAAATTAATTCATTTTCCTAATATTACTAGTTAATTCTCATGACTTTTTTTGTTGCATTACCACAACTTTTTTCTCATTTTATTTTTGCACTATTACGCATTATTACATTATTGTTCTTGTAATGACTATTTTGTTGTTTTATTATGACTTTTGTCATATTATTACCACTTTATTCTTGTAATATGACTTGACATATCATTACAACTTTTTTCTCATATTATTACAACAACTTTATTTTCATACTATTGACTTTTTTCTTGACTTTTTTGAGTGTCATTTTGACTTTTTTCTCATATTATGACTTTGCTTGTACAACTTTATATTTGGTTATCAGAATTATTTCATTTTATGAGTTTATCCTCATATGAGTTTATTCTCTTATTATTACAACTTTATTGCTGTGTAATTTTTTTTTCTTAGCCTGGCCCTAATACTGCATTGTAACATATAGAAGAAAAAAGATGAGAAAAATAAGCAGACAGATTGGACACACCAAAGTTTTTGATTTTTGTTACTCTCCACATCAATCACGGACTATACCTGGACATCAAGTAAGGCTGAGGCAGCAGTGTAGTAGAAGTAAGAAATAGTGTCACCTGCAGGTGGGAGTTAGCATCACATAAACCCAATGTTTTTGACCACTTTTGCAGAAAATTTGTCATTAACGTACATTTATGAATTAGTGCGAAAAAATGCAGGCATTTGCTGATTTTGCATGAATTTCTACGAAAGACTGGAGGGTCTGGTGTTAGTAGCTGCATTCATGTCCAGCCCCAACACTAACCATAACCAGTATAATATTAAGCCAAACCTAAACTTTATCCATACTAAACCTCTAAAACTAACCCATAACCCTTAAAAAGGGGGTCCACCAAATTAGGACCAGACTTTGGTCCTCAGAAGATTAACAAATGCACCAGAAAAGGTCCTAAATCTGCAACATAAATGAGCACACACACACACACACTGTACTTTCTTATTCAAACTGACTAATTAAATTATAATTTACAGCAGATTAAAGTCTTACAGCGGTTCAACACGCTTTAAGGACATTTTAGAGAACTGTCACCCCGCCCCTATTGTTAGAACACACACGAGTGCAGTCAGCATATAATCCCACTCACACACACTCAAAGTCAACTGTTAATCCTTTACACACAGCAGCAGCAGCGCTGGGAGGACCAGGAGCCTTTCTGAAAGCCAGAGGGTGATTTTCCATCTGAGGGTTGAATATAATAACTTTATTGTCTGTTTTCAGGCTGGTTATCGAAGCTCTGATTCGTCCCTCAGAGTCTAAAGGTGCCAAAACCCTCATAAATAACAATAACAGCCACATCATCAGGAAATATTACACATGTCGTTCTGTTTGGGTTCTTTGTGTGAGCATCAGGGCTGCACAACAAACTGTTATTGCAATATTTCTGCATGCAGCATGCATATCATAGTTACTGTTTCTGCAACAAACAGGTCTGGAATATATCTGGTGACGTTAGAGTGGATTAAATTTCCAAAGCAGCAAAACCCAGAAAACTTTTCAATAAAACCTCGTAAATATGGGAATAATATGTTTTTTTTTCCCAATAGCTAGTTGGATTCTGTTATCTGGGGTCTGTGGTTGCTAGGAGAGCAAACACTAAGAAATTAGCATTGTTTAATTATTAAACATTCACCAATATTAGAGCATATTTTCCTAATATTGTGCTGCCCTGGTGAATATTTTAGCATCTTTATCAGAGCGAAACAGCTAAAACTACACAAAATAAAACATACAGAAGGTTTATTAACATTTAAAAGGCCTTATTAGCTTCATCAGTTCAGTCCAAAACATTTTCTAAAATTATTTTAGCTTTAATTTTTATATTTTTCTTTATTAATAATTGATCATTACTTCTGAAGCATAAGTAAACTGTGAAGTCCTTGTGCGAAGCAACAGAACAGGTCTGGGAACAGGGTTAGAGAGGAATAGGTCGGAAATCAGCACATTTTAACCTTGATGGTGACCAGATTAATGAAGCGCTACCCCACCCCCACCTGTTGCTGCAGCAAACACTGCATCCAATCACAACCTTTCAGCCAGATCTCCTCTGGAATAAAGTCTTCACATGGACAGTAGAAGATCTGATGTTCCGTCTTGCCATGACTTCAGATCTGGTGAAAATCACGTCAGAGGAAACAGCATTAACTTCCCAGATTTGTCTGCGAAAAATATTTTTACGTTTTGTTGCTATTGTCCGATTTTTGTGTCTGTAAGGTTCCTGGAAAGAGTTGCTTTCTTGTCTCAGTGGAAGTTGAAGAAGATCGTTTATAGAAGCAGAAATTAACCCCCAGTGGGCCAAGAGAAGTGGCTTTGTCGTCCTGTTGTTAGCAGATATCACCTGCACGTCAGATTTATGAGTGTACAAGAAACGCATGACTTCAAAGGTTCTGGATGAAAAAATGTAATTAATTGCATTAAAATTTTTAACTCGTTAAAATCTATGTAATTAATTAATTGAAATTAACGGATTATAGTCCCAGTCCAATTTAAAATACAAAATAATTGAGATCACTATGAATCTATGTCACAAAGCAGGAAAGGACATAAGAGAAGGAGGAAGGATCAAAGGACAACATTAAAATAGGGAATAAAGTTTGGAAATATAAATGTTTCTAAGCTTATCCAGAGCTGGAAAATCCTAAAAACAGATTCCAGATTTTTCCAGACAATAACAAGCTTTTAACATGAAGGAAAGAGAGCAAAAACATCATCAGGATTTTGAGTGTCTGGATCGTTTTTCCAAGATTCAAATCTGTGTTGAGAGGAAAAGAAAACTGCAGAGTTTTCTGTGTAGGATGATCTGAAACCTTCAGGAGAGCCTCTTCATGAGTTTCTGCTATGATAGGCATAGTTTTAAAAGTTTCTGAGTCTCTGTTAATAAATCTCCAAAATGTTTTTGTCAAGCCGGCAAACAATGGATGCTCTCAAAGCAATTATTCTCAAGGTCCGAATGAAACCTGCATCTCTTAGAAAAACAGCCTTCAACTCCCATAAAGGACCTTTTCTCTGAGTCGGATTGGTACATTTAGGACCTTTAATGTCTTCTCAAACGTTTTACTTGTTCCTGGGTCATACAGTTCTGATTTCATCTGCATTAGGTTTACTGGCAGGAAGAGCCGGTTTATTAGTCCATGTTAGTTCCAGGCTTTGTGTTTAAGAAGAGCCCATCTGTTGTGTGTGCGGGGGTCAAAAAGCCAACAATGACCTCCTCCCCTTCTAACATCTGCCACCACCCCTGACTGGGCTCGGCTAACCGCTCAGTGAGAGCTTATTAAGATTGTCTCTGTGTCGGACAGATGGGGCGTCAAGTGTTGATTGTTATGTTGATGAGGGCAACCCCCCACCCCCCAGGGTTAACCTGCGCTCTGTCAACCCAACACAGACAACAATCGAGACCAAAGTTTAAGAGTCACAAACTAAATCTGCTCCATATCTGTCAGGGTAGCAAATATAAGTTAGAAAAGCATCTAAGAAGAATTAAACTGTCATCAGTCATCATCTCCTACATCTCACAGCAAACAGGAGCCACTGTTTGGTTTCTGACAAATTATTACCTGATAATGTAGTTTTTCTACAATATTCATCTCGAGGGGTGGGAATCTTTTATGATCATTCGATTCAATTCTGATTTTTGGGCCACGATTTAATTTAAAATAGATTTTTTTGATTTAAAATGATTATTCATAATGATTTCTGCTTGAATCTATCAGTCTGTTTTGCAGGGCAGAACGTCAAATGGAGATATTAAAGTGTTTTTTCCACTCCTTCCGATTTGTTTTAACAAAGAGAGCTCCACACCTTTCTGCAGACAGCCTCCTCAGTGGACAACGAGGTTGCTCTTTCCATCCAGGAGTTTTTAGCCATTTGACAGTTTTTGTAGTTATTTAGTGAAGAATCAGAAAATCAGAAAAAAAAAATCAGAAAAATGTACACAATTCCTCACCACATCTGATAAACACACTTAAAAGTATTCATGTCACCTGCTGATATAAAAACTGTATGGTGGAAGCAAACGAGTTGAAGCGAAACGTCAATATTGCCTTCTGAGCACATTTCTGCACAAAACACAGCAACAAACTTTTGACCAATCATGGCGTACAGTACAGCATACCTTGGCTCTGCGTATTTGCGCTCCATCTTAATTTTGCAAACCTCACACACAGTGTTTGCCTTCAATGAAGACAGGGTCGGTTGAATCTCTCTTTCATTTTTGTAGTTTGCTCTTTATTGTAGTGCTTTCAGCATGTGTAGCGTCCATATGGCACATCAGGACAAAATTGTTACAAAATGGAGGCCAAAATTGGAGGCCGACAGACAGCAGATTTGCTTAATTTTTTAAAATAATTTTTGGGACATTTCAAATCAATTCTGAATCGTAGTAAATGAAAATCAAGACTTTTATGTGAATTGATTTTTTTCAGCATACCCCTATTCATCGCCTAATTTTAACCCCAGCTGCAGAAAACAGAATAATCCTCCTTCCTATTCCATTAGATTATCTCAATATTTCAAAATATCATTTAAAAGTTAAATTACTTTCGTAATTCAGGATAAAACTTGAGACTTCATGATTTCTGTTCATTTTTAAGGATTACAGTTTAAAGCTAATAAAAGCCCCTTGAATACAGTTGACCCCTGGTATTCGCAGGTGTTGGGGACCAGAGCTGCCCATGAATACTTGAGATTCCCTCTAAAAACACTTCTCAATAATTTAATAGTTCAAACACCAAATATACCCTAATATGCATTAATACACACAGTGGAAACCGTCTTAGCACTACCCACAGAAACTAAAATCTACAGTTTTTCTTATCTCCACTCTTGGGGGTTCAGCCAATCAGCGCCAAGGTAAACGAATGCTGCTTCTGGATTGGCTGCTTTGGAAACGCCAGCCAATAGTGAGTCAACTGGCCTTGTGTCGAGGTATTTCAGGTGCCCAAGCTGCAGTTTCTTTAGAATATCTTAGAAAAAACCACAAATAGGCAGGTTTTCTATGAGTAATTTGGAGTTAATGGGAGGAGGTCGACTGTAGAGTGTTAAGAGCAATAAAACGGATATTTAACACAAAAATCAACTTAAACAATCATAGGGAAGATTGTTGATTGACAGGAGAAAGTCACAAACACAAAAGCATGTTTCTAAAAAAGCAGCTTTACTAGTGTTGCATCCAAGCATATTAATAGAAAGTTGATTAGAAGGACTATTTGGATGCCTCTGTCTATGGTTCGATTTTAAAGTTTATTCAGCAATGGGAGCTGACAGTATCGTCATAAGATCCTAATAAGACAAGGGAAGTAAAAAAGAAAAAAACAAGCATTGGCAGTGCTCCCTTCAGTCATTGTTTATGTCCAGGTTTACTGTCTCTGGCTTCATTTGGTGCAGAATTAAGATGCTTGTCTCACCTCAATGATGTAAAAGTCAGATAAAATCAGACTGCAGATGGTTTGAAAACTATTGGATATGATATAGTTCTACATATCGAAGTGGAACAGATCTGATTTTTTTTTTGGGATGGTGAAAAGATCGGAATCAGGTTGTTCAGACTGCCGTGAAAAAATTGGACATGGGTTGCGTTTGCCTGCTGTGTTAACGTATCCCAAGATAATCAAAAGAGCAGTTAATAATAATTAGTATCATAGCTTTCTGTGAAACATAACAACAGTCAAAATGCAGGTTTTTGTTTTAAGATTTTATCCGTTGTTTTTCATTCCCCATAGAAAATACTATGGTCTCCTTCCTGTCTCTTCAACCCCCACTCAGTCACCAGTCATAAAGCTGGTTCTGTTCTAATGGAGGGTTCTTCCTGTTAACAAGGAGTCTTTCCTCTCCACTGTCGCCACATGCTTAATTGGTAGAAGGTATTGCTGACTCAATGCAATCAGCTGGGCTTCCATAGATTGATAACTCATCCCTAATTAGAATTATAGGATTTTAGTTGGACCTTTTACCATCAGGAAAGAATGTAAGTGTGTCCATTTGGGTTCTTTTAGAATAAAACTGGGCCTAATTGGATTCTGTATTGTTGGATATGAACTTGAAAGACAGCATTTGTTATTAATTAGCTCTATGCAAACAGAGCAAACTGATTCCTAATATACCTGTTGCATTTTCACACCAACAGAACGTCACTTCAAAGATACGAAGACTCCAATTTACTTGGACAAACATGAAGCAGTCAGCAGAACTCTGCAAGACCCAGCTTTGGCTCACGCTCCAGTCAACTGATATAGCTGCCGCTTATTTAATACTGTGGATGAATAAGTTCATTTATTACTGCAGAATTAATGGTTGAAGTGGAAATGAGCTTTTGTCAAACAGAAACATTACTGGATCAGATTAAGAAAACAGAGAATGGACGGTAGCCAATCAGCTGTCAGCTCGTTAGCCGCTCCAACTCAAAGAGCCTCTGAAAACATGGAACATTTCATTTAAATATGAAAAGAAGTTTAATTTCTGCATTGATTTAAATGCTGAAAGTTTTATTACTCGTATTCTCTTCATCTTTTAATAAACCGAAGCATCGAAACCTCTTTAATCGTCTGTTTAATGTAATTTAAGCGACAAAGATGGTTGATGAGAGGTTTGCACTGAAAACATACCTCTGAACACTTGTTTCATACCTGAGGGGAAATAAAAAGCCTTAATAAATGAGACTAGAAGTCTGGGTGAAAAATTAAATGACTTGTAAAGCAGAGGGATGTTTGCAGAATGTGAATGAGGGTCTCAGAGGGGCTAAGCCTGCTGCAGGAGCTGCAATTAAAGATGCCTTTAAAGCCCCTGATTCACAGCCAAGGAGGATCCAGAGAAGATGTTTATGGAGATACTGATCAGAGGAGCTGCAGCGTGTTGATGCATACTGGGATCTACTGGACGCTGCAGGGTGTTGATGCATACTGGGATCCACTGGACACTGCAGGGTGTTGATGCATGCTGGGATAAGCTCCTGCTGCAGTTGGTGAGTTTAAATAATGCTGACGCTGTTTGATCCAGTCGGAGCCTTCTGGATGATTTTCTTCCAATTTATTAATTCTGCAGAGACGATCGGGAGTCTCTAGAAAGGGTTACAGACCCAATTATATAGTTCTGGTCTCCAGAGAACCTCAGAAGAATCATGAGCCACACATGGAACAGTGGAAAACTTTCCCAGAAGAGGACGATCTACCAACATTACTTCAAGAGCTTATGAACAATTCATCCAGAAGGTCCAAAAGAACCCAGAACAACATCTAAAATTGCCTCCCTGGGAGAGATGCAAGACCAGAACAAGTGCTGACCCAAAAGAACCTCAAAGACCCATCTCACACTGACCAGAAAACATCCTGATGATCCTCAGGACTTATGGGAAAAACTTTTGTGGACTGAAGAAACTAAAGAGGACCTGATGGAAGGTGATGTTTTTATGATGTAAAGCACTTTGAACTGCCTTGCTGCTGAAATGTGCTATATAAATAAACTTGACATGACTTAAAGAAAAACTAAAACAGTGTTTTAGAATCAGGCGTCATTCCTACGGCAAAACACCGTGGTGGCAGAGTGATGCTCTGGGACTGATTTGGTGCATGGAGGACCTGCTGTAACTGATGGAACCATGAATTCTAGTCTCGAGTCGTAGATCTTGAAGGAGAAGGTCCAAACATCTGTTTCTGAGTTTAAGCTGAAGAAACTAGATTCTGGAGAGGCCTAGTCAAAGCCTGAACTTGAGTCCAACCTTCAACAGGTCATTCCTGCTGGAAAATCCTCCAGTGTGTCAGAATTAAACTAATTCATCAAAGTAGAGTGGGTCAAAGGTCATCCTCAGTGATGTTAGAGCTGTTGCTGCAGAGGGAGGAGCAACCAATTAGCAGGTTTAGGGTGTCAATACTTTTTCACATACAGTCAGGTTGGTTTGGAGAGATTTTTTTCTCTTAATAAATGAAATCATGATTTGAAAACTGATTTATGCTTTTACTCAGATTGTCTGATAACAGTTTTATGATCTGAAACATTTAAATGTGATGAAGAAGAAGAAGCCTCTTGGAAGTTAAATACTTTTTCCAATCACTGTTTATGAAAGATAAAAATAGTAAATAAAAGCAGCTGTCATTTCTATTTTCAGCTCATCTCTAAACAACATCCAAAAAACTCGGATAAAAATGTTCATGGAGCTGCTAACGAGTTCAGCCTCATTTTAATTACAAGCTTCAATGTTTATCTGTTTAAAATAGAAAATCATCCTAATGTCACTGGATTAAACTCAACTGTGCAGTTAAATATCTGAAACTTCACTTTATGGACAAAACATGTCGGTAAGAACTGAATTTAATTAGAAAATCAAGGTTTTAAAAGTCAAACATATTAGCATACTAGCGATCCAGAAATTAGTTTCAGCCCAATCTGAGCTCATCTGTATCTATTAGACCCCCAGCCAACGAGATGAAGATATTATTGTGCATCCTTAATAAGTAGCTTATTCACGCCCAGACGTCACCAATTAATCAAACTGTGATGTCAGCAGCACGTCCGCCTGCAGCCAGGCTGTCGCCTCGTCTTGCAGATGCAGCTTGACGTCAATGCTCCAGGAGGAACATCAGCCTCCTGACCCAGCAGGAAAAGCTGGTGACCAGGCCGCCAGCGGCTGTGACCCAGAGCTGCTGCAGCTGATGTGACATTTCTCTGAAGTTTGGTTCTGCTGAAACAAACAAGCGTGAGCATTTTCCAGGTCATCTGAGCTACTCCGGTTCTAAACTCAAAGCTCTGGTTCTCTGAGGGGGTTGAGACCACAATTGGTGAGGTCAAGCTGATTTACTCCCAACCTTTACGTCCCTCAAAGGACAGACGGCCTAGGATAACTCTAGATCCCCTGGTTAACCAGATTAACTCCCAATTTAATAGTCTTCCCATCTTCAGGGCAAATATTCAGCTGATTTTACAGAAAGAAAACACCGAACAGCCACTTTTTACTCTCTATAACTCACGATGGGGCAACGCTGTCCTCAGAAAGTGTGAATGTGCAGAAATAAAGCTAAAAACTGACCTATCAGGCGTATTACTGTTTTTCAAGCCTCAAAAAAAAGTTTATGATAAACAAACAGAAACTGAATATTTCTGAACACTCTAAAAACTCTGCAAGGTCCGTTTATGTAAGTTATTCAAGCTGAAGATTCATCGGTACCAAAGACAGAAATAAATAAAAAGACAAAATCTCGAAACCAAAGTTAGTTTAAGATTCAACAGACATTAATATCAGCCAGAGTAAAGACAAAAAGCAGTTTTAAAAATATTAAATTAAGCTATCGCCTGACCCAGAAAACCAAGAACCTGCTTACACATTTTTATTTCATGCTGTCTGGCAGCATGAAAAAACCTAAATGATCCCAAAAAGCAATCAGCATTACTCCAGGAGCTCATCAACGACTCATCCACGAGAAACCAGAACATCTAAAGCATCTATAAGTCTGGAAAGGGTTCCAGATCCATATCTAAGGTTCTGGTCTCCAGAGAACCTCAGCAGAACCATGGTCAACACGTGGACCAGTGGAGAACCTTCCCAGGAAAGGCCCACCTACCAGAATTACTCCAAGAGCTCAACAATGACTAATCCAGGAGGTCCAGAAGAACCCAGAACAACATCTAAAATGGCCTCCATGGGAGAGATCCAAGAGCAGAACCACTGCTGGCCCAACAAAACACAAAGACCTGTCTCACACTGACCAGAAAACATGCTGATGATCAACAGTACTTCTGGGAAAATCTTCTGTGAACTGAAGAGACTAAAGTGGACCTGATGGAAGGTTCTGAAGTAAAACTAACATGGCGTTTCAAAACTACACTGCAAAAACACAATAATCTTACGAAGTGTTTTTGGTCTACTTTCTGGTGCTAATATCTTAATACAACAAGCTCCTATATTGTGCTGAAAAATTACTTGTAAGTTAGTTTTCTCTTATTTTAAGTGTATTTAAGATATTTGCACTGGAAACTAGACCAAAAATACTTCGCAAGATTTTGCGTTTTTGCAGTGTAGAGAATCATCCCTACAGTCAAACATGGCGGTGGTAGAGTGATGATCTGTGGCTGATTGGGGGCTTCAGGAGAACTTTCTGTAACTGATGGAACCTGCTCTTGAGCAGATGATCCTGAAGAAGGTCCGACCATCAGTTTCTGACTTGAAGCTGAAAAACCTAGATTCTCGATTGGCCTAGTCACAAAGCCTGAACTTCAATCCAACCTTCAACAGGTTGTTCCTGCAGGAAAATCCTCCAATGTGTCTTAATTAAACCAATTCATTAAAGCAGTGTGGGTCAAAGGTCATCCACAGTGATGTTAGAGCTGCTGCTGCAGAAGGAAGAGGGAGGAGCAACCAATTACCCAGGTTAGAGTGTGAATACTTTTTCACAGAAAGTCAGGTTGGTTTGGAGAAATTTATTTTCTCTTAATGAATGAAGTCATGATTTAAAAAGAGATAAAAAAGGCCACCATAGGGGAGATCTGAGGCCGATAGGAGAAGAAATATTTCTTCAGCTCATCTGGATCTGAGAGCAGCTCCAGACTAGGAAGAACAGAGCTGATGAATAAAAGTAGGCCTTCCTTCTGGAGGCATCCAAACATACTTCCTCTTTCTAAGAGGATGACCTGTTGGTTCAAGATGAACAGCTCCTTCTGGACTCCAGAAAACATCTCAACGTGTCCCTCTCCAGCGCGGACGGCTTTAAGACTGCAGGTGGACTGCATCACTAATCTTAGTAAGTGGTTATAAATCCTTCCGACTGCGTTGGGAAGCTGCTCCTGCAGGAGGTTTACCGAGTTTCTCCTGATGAATATTTATGAGAGGAAACTGCTGCAGTTGAGGCGATTCATCTCATGTGGCGAGAGCTGTAGCGCCACACAGGAAGCTGAGAAGCCTCTCGCGCTGTTCTGGGTCAGACAGGACCAGCCGTTTGCCATTCCTGGACCTCGGCAGCTTGATTGTGTGGTTTGTTTGCAGCACAGCAGGGCTCCGGGAGCAGGGAAATGATGCAGTCACAGCAAGTTTCCACCATAATTCTGGGTTTTTACAGATAAATAATAAAAACAGGTCATAATTAATAAAAAACAAACCTTTGAACGCTAACAGCTTCACATAGAGCAGCTCTTAAAGGAAAACCACTACACTACAGCCAAACAAACATCTCCTTTCACTCCAACAAATGGACCACAGGAACATGATGAGCTCTAAACTGAACCGTTCTAGCTCCAAATCCATCCATGCATCATCTCCTCCAGACTGTTGGAGGTCTCCTGGAGGATCTCCATGGATCAAAGGCAGGAAGCATCAATCTGTTGACAGGACGGACTTGCTGCCGTGGGTCAAAGTGGTTACCTCCTTAAAGATTTCTCCTGATTTTTTTTGTCTCACTTAAATCTTTCAGATCATCTAACGATCGATTATCAACTACATCTAAATCTGGATTTGCCCAGGCCACTTCAAAACCCTAATTCTGATACCTTGAGCCAATCAGAGGAGGGCTTGTTGGTGAGTTTTGGAGCTTAACGAAGAACTAAACCCCAACTTAAGTTTCTGTTTGCAGATAAACTGTCTAAATTGGTCCTTAAGGGTGCTCTTGTAATGTTTCTGTGTTAATTGTGATGGTTTCTTGTAAATTTGTTTAATTTTGTAATATTTTCGCCTAAAACTGTCTCAATGCTGCCTTCTTTGGGATGATTGGTGGCTACTCTAGTTGAATTTTCCGACTGGTTCCAATGGTCCAGCTTGGTTCATGTCTATGTCATACAGCTCTGCGTTCTGGTAAAAACAAAAAAAACAACAAAAAAAAAAAAACTCACTCAGACATGCCCACTGATGGCGAGTCAGGAGAGGTTGGTGCTTTCACGTCGCCACTAAAGTTGTTAGATTTGTCGATAGTCGCTTTTTTGATAAAAAAAAAGTCGCTAGAGGGTCTGAAAAGTTGCTAAATATAATAACAAGGTGTAAACAGAGCTTTAATCCTGACCACAACTCCCCTTAACCCCTTCTGCTTATCCCCACACTTGGCCATGCCCCCCAATGTATCTTGCCCACTTTCATGGAATCTTTCAAAAAAAAAAAAAAAAAAAAAAATTAGGGGGATTTCACAGGGGGTTTGTTACACTTTAAGTTCACAACTTGATTGTTGAACCTTCAGCTAGAGAGCAGAATTCATGGTTCCAGTTACAGCAGGTCCTGAGGCAGCAAAGCAGCCCAGATTGTCGTTCTACCACTACTCTGTTTTGCTGTAGGTCTCATGTTCTGATTCTGAAATGGTGTTAGTTTGACTCCAAATGTAACAGGACCAACACCTTCCAGAAAAGTCTCCTTTAGTGTCTTCAGTCCACAGAAGATTTTCCCAGAAGTCCTGATGATCATCAAGATATTTTCTGGTAAATCTCAGACAGGTCTTTTTAGTTCTTTTTGGTGAGCAGTGGTTCTGGTCTTGAATCTCTTCCATGGAGGCCATTTTAGAGGTTGTTCTGGGTTCTTCTGGACCTCCTGGATGAGTCCTTGATGAGCTCTTGGAGTAATTCTGGTAGGTGGGCCTCTCCTGGGAAGGTTCTCCAGTGGTCCATGAATGGATCATGATTCTAAGGAGGTGAGGTTCTCTGGAATCCAGAAACTTAGAAATGGGTCTGCAACCGTTTCCGGATTGATGGATGCTTTAGATGTTATTCTGAGACCTCCTGAATGAGTTGTTGATGAGCTCCTGGAGTATTTCTGGTAGGTCGGCCTCTCCTGGGAAGGTCCTCCACGGCTCCAGGTCATGTTTTTAGATTTTTTTCCCTACTTCATGTTGTAAGACAAGTTACACTCAGGTGATTTCTTGATCCTCCAACTCAGGGCAGAATCAGTGTGGAATCAGGCCAGGTTGTGGCTGCTGGAACCAACATAATTCTCGATATAACGAGAGGCTGGCCTCGGATCCCAGAACATTTTCTAAAGCTTTAAACTGTCTGTCTTTTTCTGTGGTCAGGAACTGTGGTTAGTGGACTCAGGACAGTTCCAACAGTCTTACCAATTAACAAAATTAAAATTAAACATAATTAGACCTCAAACAGACTCAAAGTGGAACAAGAAATGACTTGCAGCTCTGCAAACAACAAAGGTAACAACCCCCAGCTGAAGATGAGGTTTGAGGTTTAGAAACCAGAGAGAAACTGGTGGGCTCCACATTTCTTCCTGCTTGCCGCTTTAAAATCAGCTCCTAATTTTTCATCTGACAAAACAAAACAAGAAGCAGAGGAGGAACCACAGAGAGGAGAGGCAGGAATAAGTAAAAACTAATTAATGTAAAAGCCTGCAGCAGCTTTAATGAGGAGGATTTAAAGGTGAGGAAGCTGGAGGAGCTCCTCAGGCAGGTGATGCGCAGCATTCCCAGCATGAATAATGCATGGAACATCAGAGCAGAGCAGATGATGTTAAATATAGACAGCTCAGAGCGGAGGACATAAATGAAGACCTAATGTTCAGAGCCGAGGACAATCATCTCAGTAAATTACTCACATGCCACTTTTTTCCTCCTGAATAATGAAACACGTCCAGAGATTTAATTAAAACACATGAAGGCTTTCAGGATGAAAAAAAAGAACACGCTTAGAAAACACGGATCAGGTTCTGAGTGAAGGAACACAATTATCCAAACTAAAATATGATCTACAGTCCAACTCGGACATCATAAAAAATATTTACTTGGGTTTTAAAGCTATAATAGCTTTTAAGCTACTTAAACGTTAAATTTAACAATTAAATATCATCCATTAACTTTTAACTCAACATAAGGAGGAGAAGAAACTGTCCCAAACCCAGAGAGATCGGGAAGATTTAGACAGAGGCAGCCCTGTTATCACACTTTAACATTTTATCCTTAAACTTCATAGAAACAGAACTTTTTATTAAATCAAGCCCTTTTATATTAAATGTCACTTTAAATGAAGAAAAGAATAATGGATAGAAAGAAAATAATGAACAGGGACCACCACTGCACCCATCCCCCAAATCCCAGAACCCCGCCGCACCCATTCTCCATCACCACATCCCCAAATACAAAACCCCCATTACATCCATCCCCCAAACACTGGATCCCCTTCTCCTAAAGTCCAGACCCCCGCCACACCCGTCTCCCAAATACTGGATCCTCATCCCCCAAATACTGCACCCCTCCCTCAAATGCCGGGTCCCCATCCCCCAAATATTAGACCCCCATGGCACCTGTCCTCCAAATACCAGAACCCTTCCGCACCTGTCCACCAAGTACTGGATCCCCGTCCCCCAAATACCAGATTCCATTCCCTTAAATTCCAGACCTCCACCACACTAGCCCCCCAAATAGTGGACCGCAACCGCACCCATTCCCCAAATACCAAATACCAGAACCCTGCCACAGTTGTCCCTCAAATATAGGATCTCCATCCCCAAAATACTGGACCCGATTGCACCCATTCCCCAAATACCAGACCCCCAAATATTGGACCCCTATTACACCCATCCCCCAAATACTGGATCCCATTCCCCTAAAGTCCAAACCCCTGCCACCACCATCCCCCCTCTTGTCCTTGTCACTCAACTCATGTCTTGTCCTGTCCTCAGATGAAAAGAACAGGAAGAGCTTTTATTTTAAAATTTTCATAACTGGAAGTGCTTTTATTTTGATATTCTCAACAGGAAGTTTCCTGGTAATATAGTAGCTAGCTTAGCATCGAGAGAAAAGTGAAAGTCAATTCCATTTATTTTGTTTCTGAAATGATCATTTAAAACAGCATTCAGCTGGAGAGACATTCATGTGGTCATTACTGTAAAGCTACAGCTAGCATGAACAGATTCTTATGAGCCGTTACGATCCCATAATGATCCACTGACGTCACTGACTAATAATCAGTTTCATCCTTTTACAGTAAAACATGCAGCAGCTGCAGTTTAGAACTCAAATAATAGTTTCCTTTCACTCTTCATGACATCAGATAAAACCTGGTTCTAAGACTCAAGTCTTCGACAAGTCCAAGTCAAGTCTTAAGTCTTTTTTTTTTTTCCAAATTATTCTTAAACCTGAGTATCTATCTCTGGTATAAGACGTAAAAATCTATTTTCTACACTCTGAAGGTAGTGTAGAAAATACTACAGGAAATCTTGAATACTATTTTTCAAATCCGTTTGGAGATAGAAGCATGAAGACACAAAACAACAAGGAAACATGGAGGAGTTGCATCCTGCCTAATTGGTCGCATTACCATCTGGATGTGGAAGAGAGGACGGTTCTCCTTTGTTTTAAAAGCTCACCGTGTTGCTGATGGATCCTCTTTCTCCTTATTATTCATGTCTACTTATTAAACAAAAAGCTTTAAGCTTTTAGCTTTAATGTGATTCTTGATTAAAATTTCCCGTCCTTTAAATGTTTTTCTCTGTTGAATAAAACCTTGCAGGAGCTTCTAATCAACACAGGTTTGAGGGTTTCAGTAAATGCATTCATCACTTTATCCTGTTGAGAAACAGGAAGCATGTAGCAAGGTTATCACCTAAATGTTAGCTAACAAATAATTAAGTGAACCGTTTCCACCAAACAGGTATATGACAGCAGTGATGTGGTCATTTTAGCTCAGATTGGAGCTATTCAAGGAAATGGATGAACAGTTGTTGAGTGGGAAGGAAACGAATGAATTAATCCTCATTTTGCATGGAATAGTGTTCCTGCAACTTTTCCATAAATATGCCATTCTTCTAGTTTCAACCTGCATAGTTTCAACCTGCGAAGAAGAAGAACATAGATGTCACACAGAAGCACTTTGTTTACTAAAGTAATAATGGACGGCGCCATCTATGGATGAATTTTAAAGCTGTTGACCAACGGGAGCCGACAGGACAGTCGTAAGATTGCAACAAAGAAGAAGTAAGCTAATAAAAAGAAAGCTTCAACCATTGTTTACATCCAGATTTACTGCGTCTAAGTTCTTCTGGTGCAGAATTTTGACGCATGTCTCATGTCAATTATGTAAAAGTCGGATACATAAACATTACAACATTAATATGATAACCAGGACGTGGAGGAGATTAACGTTACCTGGGAAATTCATGGCTGAAGACGGTGTGATCAAAGCTACCCCCCAAGAGTCACCACAGTCGCTAAGCAATGTATCAAGCACTTCAGTTGCATGCTGTGTGGTCAGCTGTTTGAGGATGTTTAAGGTATCTCATCCTTTTATTGAGATTACAGCTCTACACATGTTGCAACCAGCCCCGATTTTTTTTTTTTTTTTTTTTTGTGAAATTTACCATACTTTGGAGCGCTTCGTTTGTCACGCCATCTTGGATATTTTCTAAATCAAAATGCAGAGCGTGTGCAATACGTCATCATGCAAATATGTTTCACGTTACTGGAACCAACAAGCAGAATCGCTCGGCAGGCAGGTTAACGATTCCAAGGAATTGAACTACTGAGAACCAGTTCTCAATACTCATCCCTACACATATGGGCAAAGAAAAAAAATTTACCAATCAATCATGCTTCTGGACTGTGGGAGGAAGCCAGAGTACCCAGAAAGAACCCATGCATGCACAGGGAGTGCATGCAATCTCCTTGCAAAAACACCTTAGGAATGGGATTCGAACTTAGGACCTTCTTTCCTGCAACATAACAGTACTACCAGCTGCTTCACTGGAACGAGTCAAACCGCCTCTGTAAACCAGTCATACTGGAATATAATCCAAACTGTTCGCAAATTCAAGCATCTATTAGATTTTAGAGATCAGCGACAGAGAAGCTTCACCATCATCATCAGAAACTATCCTCCATCACCTCTTCCATTAGCACACAACTGATCACATGATTGATTTGGCTTCAGCCGACTGTAACGCTGATCCTGTCCAGCGTTCATTCTCTTGATCAATACTTTGATATCAGCAGGAAAATTACAAATTCCTCCCATCAGCAGCGGTTTGATCAGCGGGCTCATCGTCGGTGGGTCGATACCTTCTCGCTGATGGAGGAGCAGCGCGTCAGTGGAGTTCAGGACCTATTGATCACCTCTGGGCCTTTCATCTTTTACATTTAAAGCAGAAATGCATCAGAAACAGGGAAGCATGAGATGAATTTTACAGGATGAGAGGAAGGTGGCTGGTTGATGTATAGACTTCCACCAGACAGGTCCATTTATGGTGCATCAGATACTGACAGACTGAACTGGGAACGAGGGAGCTGTAAAGCTGCAGCAGCAAAGGAGAAACCGGAAAACTATTTACAATAAAAGATGCTCCTTTAGGGTTTTGACAGGAATCCTGGCTGCTCCGGGTCAGATCACCCTGATTCCTACCTCTAATTCATTCCCATTTACTTAAACTGATGCACTGATTTGTTTCTGTCAAGTATTTTTACAAGTTATGATAAATACTCCTAATAATGTTCAAATCCCATGTCTAATTTTATTCAGCAGCACTTTAACTGAACACCTTTAGACTCTTATTCCCATTGATTCCAGTATTTTTCCAGTTGACACTTATTAAATGGAACAGATTATGACTCCTACTGGGAGAAATTAATTAAAATCATATAATCCCCTTTCCTACTGTTGAAAGTAGAAAGTTATTGTAGAAGCATCACATTGCTCATTGCAAATTAAATGTCATTACTCAAATCCTCAAAATATCTTCAAAGAGTCGTTGTGTATGTTGATGGTGTGGGTGGGAAGGATCTTCAGCAGCAGTCAGTTTTGCAACTAATCTGAAGAGGCCTCTGACTGAAGACTGTTGCTGTATGACAGTCTCACGCTAACAGTTCAACATCCAGGCAGCAGAGACGATATTCCACAGTAACATGCCCTGGATGTTAACTAGCAGTGCTAATCCACCTCCTTTGCTTTTGCTGCTCCTCTTTAAATCTCTGCCTTGTCATCTGGTTAGAAAGCCGTGCAGAGAGAAGTTTGAGTAGAGGATATGATCCTGCAGCCATGTTCCACTGAATGCCATAAAATATGTAATACTCTGGCTGTATCCTATTTTGGGTTTGAAGTTAATCCATTTTGTTTGCCTAAGATCTCCTATCGCCCATCATTATGGATGGAAGAGATGGTTTGAACTTCCTCCTTTGGTCCATGAAGCCTCCTTTTCAGCTCCTCTGGGATTTGAGGTCAGAGTTCAGGTATTATTTGAACTTTTGAGATGCTATTCAGCTGCTTACAGTTGTAAAAACAATACCTAGACAAAAAAAAGACTACAAATACGAGAATATATGAGAGTAAATAGTCCTGTCATGACAAAAGACCTGTGATTAGTGTATTTAAGGCCAACTTACATTTTGTTTTAAAAATGTAAGATATTTTAAGGCCTTAATTGTAGATACATTAATTTAAGATTTTATTAAGGATGCACAAGCACACTGAACGAGATGCAAAAGGTGCTGAAGAGGAGATTTTCTTTTTATTCAGAATCAGAACCAGGAGAAGCTAAAACTGGTGCAAGAGTTCTGGGTTGAACAAATTTACAAAGAAGGGTTTTTTGTTTGTTTTTTGTTTTTGTTTTTTTACCTTAAATGCAAACTGTTTATATTTTCTGTACAGTTTTAGCTTCATTACTGTTCTGTGTGTGAAGTTCTTTCAGCAAACAGCCTTTTTTAAAGTCTCTACACTGCAGTTAACTATTTGGGGTGGGCAATATGGACTTAAAGTTTAATCACAATATTTTGCGGTACTATTGTAATAACAATAAAAGTGACATTAAGAATTATTTATTACATCTTTTATGGTAACTGTATGACTGTGACTGCGTGTCACAGCAATTACAGCCCCACAAACACAAATACTGCTCCTGAAAAACATTCCCATTTGTAATGTGCTTCTTTCGGACACCAGTCACATAAAGAAGTTTTATTTGTATCACAGAAATGTACACGGTAATTGTATTTTCAGATTTGTTGGTATTTATTGATGCTTTGTAAGAGGGTTTAAACGTTATTTAAAATTGTTCTTAATCAGAGTTGTGATTGGGTGGAGGCTTTATATAAGCTCACTGGGATTTTGCCTCTTCCTGCACTATGATTATTATTTTTCTTAATATCTTTGCTCTGTATTTTAATTGTGCAAAATAAACTGAACTAAACTTTTATTGAACAGTGGAAAAAATAGTAAATATATCAATCCTGACCTTATAGACAGTTTTGGTGGGTTTTAAACATCATTAGTTTTAATTTATTATGACAATGATCACAATAAATGGTAAACAATACGATAAATGCTGACCCCTAATAACGATTAACCGATAACTAAATTAGTTGACGAGTATTTCAGTTAAAAATGTTCATATTTCATGTTGAAGCAACATGCAGCCCCAGCAGAGGAGCTGAACATCTCCGGTTGTTGCAGTTCGTCTAACTGGCTCTAACGGGAAACTTGAAACTGCAGCTCCTCACCTGAGCATGAAATGTTTCCCCTCTCCAGATGTTTGTGTTTGCAGGCGGCGAACACACGTCTGAATCCGGCAAAAGACATTAGTAAACTGAAAATATTAGTTCAGTGCATCTGCCTGCTGGAGCCGTCGTAGGAGCGATGCATGGGAAATTTCAGGGGGAAAACCGCTTCCTGCAGATGAATATGATGCAGGCGTGTTCCACCTCTAAACTGTTAAGAGCAGAAAAATAACGGCTGTGAAAAGACTGAAAGTCCCTGTTTAGAGCATAAAATGCCTTTTTCCTGTCAATCTGCTGCTTGTTTAAAGACAGAAAAACCTTGAAAACAGCAACTACACTGTTATAAATTGTGTCGCTAGAGCTGGAGGATAATCCAGCTCCTTTATGGCCTTAAAGTGTTTGTTTAACCCAGGCCAGGGGCCCCCAGACTGCGGCGCACCAGCAGCTCCTGATAGATTGAACCAAGAGTTAGCACAGACGTTTATGATCCCCACGAGCAGCTTGGTCACCGCGACCTCTAATAAAACCTCTTAAACTATTAGACACACGTTCCCACAAGGATTCAGGCTTTCATCCACAATTCTACAAAAAGAAAACAGAAATAATGGCTCAATAACCTCTGCTTGGAATATTCAGCTGTTAGATGGTCAATATACTCCATGTTCTGGTCACACTGGACTGATATACGAAGGAATGACGTCTGCTCGTGAGAAATTAGCAGGTACTTCTGACTCAGTACCTGCTGAAAGGCTAAAGAACCATCTCCATGTTCTTCCAGAGGCCCTGTCACTGCAGCACAAGGTGAAGTTACCTTCAGACAGGAAGGTTTCCATGTCAACAAACTGAGACGATAACAGCCGGGCAGGCAGCTTCTAGAGACCAGCCAAGGTGGAATCTGGTACTATGTGACTAAACGTACTCTGGAAGTTACAGAAAGTATTAAGTTAGACGAATAATGAGTGGTGGGACTTGATTCAAATTTCTAAATTGAGTTAATTTTAGACTCGGTAATTAATCGCATTTCATTCAGCAAAATCAGCAACAGTTTCAATTCAAAAACCATTTTTGCTGCTAAATTAATGAATAAACAGACATCTGATCTGAACAACAAAGATATTTACAGTTTTTAATCTGCTGTTCAGGTTCTTCAACCATCAGATTGGAGCAAAGCTCATCTCTCCAGAGTTTCAGGAACCGTGATTATTCACGGAGCTTCTTTAGAAACGTGGACTGTGGACGCCAACTCCGGTCCGCCTACAGACCTCGGTCTCGGTTCGGTTGAAGTGAACGCTGGAGCGGTTCGAATGCACATGTGAACGCTAAGCAGACCGGAGGCCGCTGCTAAAATCTGACGCCGCTCCATTGTTGTTCACATTATGTGAAGAAGGAAGCTGCGCTCAGCGTCTTCAGAGGTTTTGACGTCGTTTCCTTCAGCGGTTCTTGGTGCGGCGCCCCCACAGGCGGCGGGGAGTGGTTGGTTTGATTCAGAGCAGTGAGAAAGAGAACCGCAGCAGCTGGAAATGGAGCAAACGTTGTGATTCTGGTTCCTAATCAAACCGAGTCTGCCGCTGGGAAAACAGCTTCAAATGCAACAGAGGCTCAGTGTATCTGCAGTTACAGGTGAAGCTTCTCCGCATGGTGAGCATGATCATTCCATCAGTGTGATTAACTCTTATTTTCTAAGTTTCCTTAGATAATTCGGGTTAGTTGAAAATGGAACAAACGTTGTGATTCTGGTTCCTAATCGAACCGAGTCTACCGGACTATCGGGGGAAAATGCCTTAAGGGTCTGAGACCTGTGAGTTTTAGGAAGGTACTGGCTACACATTCCTGATCTGCTGAGGTTTTCCCTCCTGACATCCTCACTTGTAGTCTGTTTGATTTAGGAAGAAAACTACGTTAAAAGTTTGAAAAAGTGCTTTGATTAGAAATACACAGATGGATTAGATCAAAATACATAATTTTTATAAACTAACCACAGTTACGCATCCTAAATACAGTCACAGATACTATAAACTGGGCTTCCTCTCACTTTGGGCTCGTCATCAGGCTGAAGAAGCTGGTGGAAAAAGTCAGACGTCCCCTCAGCTTCGGAGATGAACCATGGGCTCGGTAAGGCTCATCGGCCTCGAGTCGAGTTTAATGATGAATCATTGAGGTAAAAGCTCAGTGGGAATAATCTAATAACAGAGAAACAGCAGCAACAAACGTGATGCATTCACCTCTCTTTCACTTCATCCACCTCTCCATACATCATCATTTGGCTGCAACGTCCAGGAGGAGAGAAGACGACCTACAGAGTTGAAAACTGGCTTCTTCTGGATATGTTCTTATTTATTTCCATTTATATTATTCATCTTGTGTTGAAACCTCTTTAAAAATGCAGAGAACTTTAACCAATGTGTCATTTTGACTTAGAAGCTTAAGCAGATGCAACAGAAGCTAAGGAACATTTCAAGATATGTTGTGAAATCTGCTTTTCATTGGTTGACACGATTGAATCAGCAGAGGAAAAACTCCCAGAAAGAAACAGGCTGACAGTCAGAGAGCAGTAATTATAATTACAGAGTCAGAAGAAGCTGCCAACACTCAGGGTCAACAGGTTTAACCAACTGATCTGAAGAGTCACAAAAAAAAAAAATGTTGCATTTATTAAAGCTTCCAATACTGATGTGGATAAAACACTTTCAATGAAAAAAGTTTGAAAATTAAAATGAAAACTGATCATTTACGAACAAAACAAACTGATTTAGTTTAATGAAGTGAAGAAAGAACAATTACAGACCAAGAAGAGATGAAGCAGATTAAAAAGTTTCATTTTCTACATGATCTTGTCTTTAAAATGGCATCAATAAATTAAACTCTATGAAAAGCTTCATATAGTTTAATTTAACATCATGTTGCTGTTGGAAGGATTTTTTTAGCTGCAGGTTCATCCTTTGCTACAAATGATCAATCACTGACTAAAGGAATTCTGTTTTATTGAATTTTAGACAATCAAATGTTTATTTTCTTATTTAAAAAAGAATTTAATTATTTATTTATTTGCATGTTTTTTTGTATTTCTAATGTATAAAATAAGCTTAAGTTGTTAAATGAAAAATCTGCAGAAAGTGGAGATTTTTTTATCCGATTAATCGAATACTTCAGAATAATCAGTTGATTGATGACTAAAATAATCGTTGGCTGCAGCCCTACTCGATATATTTCTTCGATATATTTCCTTCAGGTGACATTTGTGGTGAATCTGTGATATGCAAACTGAACAGCATCTGAAGAAACACCAAAATCTGATAAAACACCAAGAAATAAAGCCATCATTTCGAAAACAAGGGTGTTCAAAGTGGGGCCCATGGGCCATTTGCGGCCCATAAACTGATTTTGTGCGGTCCCTCAACCACAATTTAAGAATGAATTAAACAAATTAGGATAAAACTATCACTTATAAATTAGAAACTACTTACAAAAATGTTAGATGCAACACACAGTGATCGTCCGGTTTCCTTGTGTTGTCATAGTAACCAGGACCACATCTACTCATTGACTTGTGCTCTAAAGTCCATCTTGGTGCAGCCAGATCTGCTTTTAACTGCTGTATTAAAAGTTATCTGAATACAGGAAGTGATTTCATATGAAGACTGACCTAGATCCTGTTTTTATTGAGAATAAATAAAATATTTGTTCAGTTTTCTTCCATCGAACCCTGAATAATAAGCAAACTGGAGGCCTTTCATTTAACAAGGAAAACGTGCAAAAAAACATTTGAAGTTTTGGATCTATGATCCCATTCCTGCATAAAAATCTGATTATGTGTTTAATTAAAATAGCTCATGCTTAGTTTATTGTTGAGTAGGTAAAAAAAAATAATAATAATTTTTAAAAAAATCACATTTTGATGATTGTAGTTTTTAAAAATGATATTTTTTTTGGCCTGCGACACAAAAGTTTGGACACCCCTGCTCTAAAACAAAAATGCTTTCAAGGAATCATGACAACAAATGTCATTTTTGGGTGGTTTTGGGAGCATAATCTGATCTGTTGGGCACTGATGAGGCTGCGTGAATGTCAAGAGTTGGTATCAAAAGCTCTGCTCATCGACGGCCAGTTTTGTTTCTTTGCTCAAAAACGGACGAATCAGAGAACAGTTTATCTTCCTACATAATTCATATTCTCCAATTAGAGGAGGGAAATCTGGCCTGCCAAAACAATTATTATTTTAAATGAAATTCTTCGGAGAATTGGCATATGCAGCAATATCAACTACATGAAATAGTTCATACAGTGATGTCACCACCCCTTCAAATTTCAGCTCTGAAAAAATTGAGAAAAATCCTGAAATATTCCTGCTCATCACCACTTGACTCACTGATCCGAACTCCCACATCCCGGAAGATTTTTCCCATTTCAACCCATCACGATCACCCGATAATTCCCCCACCTTCAGGTGAAGCGTGGGATCCAATCTGCGGCTCTGAGAAGGAGCCGGACCGCCTCCTGGTCGGTGCTGAGCCGGGGTTCTGGGCGGCGTGTCGGAGCGCTCACTGCATCCCAGCAGATAAATACGGCTTTAATCTCCTCCACAGCTCAAACGCGCAGTGAGTCATGGAGCTGATCCTGCAGCTACATCAGCAGCAGCAGCTCTCACACCATCAATTAGTCTAATTAAAGGGTCTGAATGTTGTTCATTGACAGCAGGAGGCCCAGAGAGCCAGCTGATCTCAGATCTGCTTCTTCAATCATTGGAAACAATATTACACCATTATGAACTCGTGTTTATAGATATTCCATATACAATCCCACTGATGCCGAATCTGAAATGTGCTTTTAGCTCCACAGAAGCAACAAGAAGCAGCAGAACGACGGCAGGTTCTCAGGGTTCCTTCAGGACAGAGGTGTCCAAACTTTATGCCACACTGGCTAAAACTGTCAAGTTGCTCCAGAGCCACAAAAATCCGTCTTATTGTGATGGGTTTTATTTCCATTTTACCTACATGGATGTTATGGTTTAAAAAAAAACTACAAGGACCATGATGCTGAGCAGCCAACGGCTCAGAGAAATCAGCGCTTGGATCCTTCAAACTTAACGAGATTCGTTTCAAAAACCAGTCGTCTGGAATCAGTGACTGTTCGGCTGATTTTAAGATTGTAAGGAGGGGGGAGGGGGGCACAGGAAGAATGTCGGGGGCATTTTTCAGCCAGCTGACCATCAGTGTGTGGCAACATGCAGTGGTGGGCATTGCAAACTAAAAAGTTAGCTGTGCTAACCCTAAAGCACTGAAGCGCTATACTAACATAATACTTAGCATAAGCTCAGTGTAAGCTAATGCCAAACCACTATACCAGCATGGTATTTACCAGAAGCTAATGCTAAAGCGCTATACCAGCATGGTATTTACCAGAAGCTAATGCTAAAGCGCTATACCAGCATGGTATTTACCAGAAGCTAATGCTAAAGCGCTATACCAGCATGGTATTTACCAGAAGCTAATGCTAAAGCGCTATACCAGCATGGTATTTACCAGAAGCTAATGCTAAAGCGCTAACTTCAATTTAAATTATATCTGCCCTTGAAAGACTGCAACCCTCAAGCACCGGTTTAATTTTGATATGATAATTTACATATCATATATATAAAATTCTCTTAGATATTGTATTTATGCTTATATCTTATTCTCTACTGTCCACTTTTTGTTTTGTTTCTGTATGTTTCTTATTTTAAATAAAGTTAATTGGGAGAAAAAGGAGAAAATGAGAGGAGAGGAAACGGATCTGCTGCATAAATGTCACCTCCTTCAAAAGAAGAGCATAAATATAAACCTCTAACTACTTGAAGAACTCTAAACAGTCGATAAACAAAACTTCAACACAGATGTCAAACTTTATTCAACTGAAAGTTTACAAAACAGCCAAATAAATTAGTGCTTTAGAATTTATTCATAAAAATTAATTTAGGAGAAGCTAAGTGCGCTAAATGCTAGCAAAGTTAGCAAAAGCGCTAAAGCATTAAGCTACAAGTTAGTTCTGCTATTAGCAGAAGTGTGTCCACCTCTGGCAACAAGTAAATTGTAGAAACAGTATTATGAACAAGGACACAAAGTTCCTAAAGAAAAACTTCAATACTGTCAGCCACAGGTGGAGTACCAACGTAGACAACTTTCACAATCGGCATATCACCTCCTCAACCAGAAGGTGTAAGTAAAGCTCCATGCTTTACTGCAGATTGAAGGGAAGATTATGCAGAGAAAACATCAAAAATCAGAGCATCAGTCTCTCAACCCTTTGCTTAAATGGACGGCCCCGCAGCAGGCACCAGTTCCCACAATTCCCACCACAATACCAGAAACAGGCCCATGCCTACTTTCAACAAGCGGCCGTTTGCACCACCATGAGGCTGAGATTCTTCCTGTATTGTGGTGGAGATCAAACAGATCTGCTGCAGGGTTTTTAACACAGTCTCCTCAGAACACCTGACGGAGCAGCATGCATGGTCCAAACCAGGCCAACCTGGTCAGAACCAGTCGGCCCAGCTGTTTGGGATCAATCCTTCCACCTGAGAGGGTGAAAAATGCTGAAACTCCAACAGCAAACAAGCCATTAAAACCAGCAGGAGCCCAAAAAAATCCAGTTCGAGCAGAATAAAAATGATGGGAGAGCAATAAATCCAGTCAGATCCCACACACACCACCCAGCAGAACCAGTCGGACCTCCACTCATCACACACACACACTCGGGTTTCCTCACCCCGGGCTGAGCTGTGTGTTCCAAGCAGCCAGCAGAGCAGCAGCAGGTAGATCCTCCTCATCCTCATCCCGGGAGCCAGCAGCCTCCAAACATCCCCACTACATCCATCCGCACCCAGCTCCATGCTGCCCAGCTCCAGTCCCTCTGAGTTCAGGAAAAACACTCCCAAATCCAGAGGATTTCTCCCAAATCCTGCAGAATCCAGCTGATTTCCCCCCAAAACAAACAAACAAAAAAAAAACCCCAGCACAGACACCCCTGCTGACTTTTCCCAAATCCTGCAGAATCCAGCTGTCAGTTAGAAGCCATGAAGAAAAAGAGGTTGGAGGAGGAAGAGGAGGATGAGGAGGTAAAAAACAACCTTTCCTTCTCCTCAGAACCAAAATTCCTCTGATCTCCTCCCAAAAAAAGAAAGAAAAGAAAGAAAGGATAAAATTCCAGCAGAGACGACCGGGAGGTCAGTTTTCCTCCTTTATTTCAGGGGGAAGGAAGTTCCAGAAACTAAGAAGGCAGAGTCTCCATCATTCCTGCTCCTCCTGCTTCCACTCATTCAGCTGCAGCAGCGCCGCGGTCCGCGCTGCCTTCCCGGAGGTCTGCTCCGTCTGCCGGCCGGGACTGACGGAGCGGGTCGGTAGGAGAGGAAGAGGAGGAGGGAGGCAGACCCTCTCTCTCCTTTTTTCCCTTCAGACACATCCAGCTGGAGAGAGAGCGGGGCGAGAGACCCTGACAGAGCATGGAGCCATTGATCTAAAGGGGAAGGAAGGAAAGCCCGGTGCGGGAATGCTGGGAGCAGGAGCAGAGGAGCGGGACTGAGAGGAGCTCCAGGCTGGGAGAGGAGGCACGGCTCCTGGGGAGAGATTAGCTGAACTGTACTGCCCTCTCTGGACACGCAGGGAACTGCAGCAAGTTTATGCAGAAGGATTATTATTATTCCTTTACTTATTTCCAGGCAAAAAGTAGTCCTTATCATTTAGAAATAAATAAATAAATCAACAAGTAAAACAAACAAACCACATATCACAAAACAGACAAACAGTTATTATGATCCATAGACATAATAAATCCAGTTTAACAGTAAAAACAATTTAATCATTTTTTTATGGAAATAATCACTTTAATTTTCTATATATGAGGATAAATAAACCTCACCAGCTCTTACAAGGTTTCAAAAAATAAAAAAAAATAAATCAGCCCAGACTATAAACCGCAATTTGGACAAAAAAAACCCCCCAAATAATTGTTTATTCAGGATTCACTGTTTTGGCAATTCATTTATTTTTTTATTGTTTAGTGTTTCTTTTTAGTAATCTGTATCTGATTCTCAGTAACTCAGTTACATTTTTATTAAAAATAAAACCTGTAAAGGAGTCTTTTTTTGCTTCAAATTTACCTCTAAAATGTATATTTCTATGGAGGACAAAAACTGACATAATTAAAAATCAAAGCAGAAATATATATGTTTTTCCTTTTCCTTATACATGCGGTTTTCATCAAGAAATGTAAATATATTTGGTTTTGCCTTTTCCTTCTACAAGCGTTTGTTCTTTTTACATTTCCTCGTCTCCTCTTTTTACGTCACCGTCTGCATTTCTGCCTCATTATGTAAATGAGGAGGGCGGCCATCTTGGTCCAGCTCCTCTGCCCTCTGGCCGCCCTCCTCATTTGCATAATGAGGCAGAAATGCAGACGGTGACGTAAAAAGAGGAGACGAGGAAATGTAAAAAGAACAAACGCTTGTAGAAGGAAAAGGCAAAACCAAATATATTTACATTTCTTCACTCAAACGCATGTGTAAGGAAAAGGAAAAACAAAAAATATATATATTTCTGCTTTTATTTTTAATTATGTCAGTTTCGGCCCTCCATATATTTCCACCTTATGGATAAAAACTATTATTTTTTTACAGATAGTATTAAGGGTGTAAAAGAATTAGCTTTACACAGACCATCTAATAGAGAACCGTTTTATTTATTTGGACTTTAAACTATTTAATTCTCTATGTAATTAGCAATAAGACTTTTCATAAGACTGATGTTGATATTCTTAAATAAAATAAAATGCTGTTGGGTTAGTAAAAATAACCAAACATTTAATCATGCGATTTTATCATGTTTATTATTTTTATCGTTAGATTTTTGTCAGCATCTTGACGCAATACAAAAATTGGAGTAGCAAACCCAATTTTATCATTATAATTATTATTATTAGTAGTAGTAGTATTACTATTATATAATGCAATAATGATGGAGAAATGTTTTTTAAATAACTGCATTTTCATGATCATCATCTTATATTTGCTTATATTTAACTGATTTTAATCTTAATCATTTAATAGCGCACATGCAATGATGTGAGCATGATACGAGGTTCTACTGAGAGATTATAAACAGTATCTTACCTGAGGGTTAGAAATAATTTGTTTTTTTTGTTTGGACTGACTCAATAAAACCTAAAAGTCAGAACTAGACTAACTTTTTGTACTGCTCCACCTTTTTTATTTTCCTAAAGCGCACCAGCATGAAAGTTCGTATTCAACATCACAGTTTTAAATCACTTTCCATAAAGGTTAGTAATCTTCCAGCTGGAGTGGTTGCAACATGAACCTGTAAATATTTATTCCTGCAGAGTCAAAGTTTAGTTCTGACTGTCCCTCATATTGATAAAATCTCCTCAATAACCAACTGCACACAGAAAGTTCCCCACGACCTGTTTTATAGGAATGAAGGTGATGACGGCGACTCTTCATGTCCCATTGACAAAAACAACAGTCAAAAATTAACAGCAATAGTTTAGACTATTTAGCCAAAAGTCAAAGTTCAAACTCATATTTTCACCACTAAATATTTAGCTTCAAACTGAATATTTAGTTATCAAGCCAAATATTTAGTTTGTAAACTAAACATTTAGCTAGCTTAGAGCTAAATATTTAGTTTAGAGCTAAACAGTTTGCTCACTACATATTTATATAGCAAGACTGGTTGCTAACTTAACATTGGTGCACTAAATATTCAGTTTGCTCAGTAAACATTTAGCCTCAAGCTAAATATTTAGCCAAAGCCAACTAAATATTTCGTTAGCTCAGAGCTAAATATTTAGTTAGGAGCTGCATAGCCTCCTCACCACATTTTCTTTGCTGAATATTTAGTTTGGAGCTAAATATTTAAATTGAAGCTAAATATTTAGCTGATACTTAAATATTTAGTTTAAAAATGTGACAGTTATAAATAAATGACAACGTGGTTAAAATTTGACTTTGAAAAATGAACCCCCATTTCTCTCTCTAATGACAGGCGAAATTAATTCAAAATATTGCTGTTAATTTCTGAACTTTTGAAACGACAACCCATTAAAACAGACCGAGAACACATCTTAAGACTCAACAGCCTGGTTTTTGAGTCACAGCTTGTCTCCGTCTCACTGAGATCCACCGACGCGTCCCTCTGCAGAGTCAGAGGTGACGTGCGGACAGCTTCAGTCTTAGTGAGACCATCAACGATTTCATCCAGATCTTCTGCTCCTGATCAGCTGATTAGTACCTGCACACAGGTACCTAATTACTGATTATCAGAGTGAACTCACTGAAGACTAAACACCATATCTCTTGTTTTGTGACCATAGATCGTTGTATTCATCTGTGTCTTTGTTCCAGCAACAGAGCTTTCTTTATCCCACACTGAGCACTCTCCAAAAGGAACCAATTATAACACAATGCAGCTGATGGCATGTTAATTATTAGACAGCAGCCCAGTCTAGCACAACTTCTGTCAGTCAAGCTGGAGGTCAGGCTGACGATTCTTAAAAGAACTAAACAAGTCAATTTCTCAAGGAATAAAAATCTGTCCCTTTTCATATACAACCATTTATATAAATAAAAAGAAACTCATCATTTTCTCTCAAAATTTTAAAATTGGTTTAAATCCTACAATACCATCCGTTACTAATTTAACAAAAATGAATTAAAATTTCAGGGAAACTAGCTTGTTGATCCACCTTCGGCAGCAACAATCTGTGGTCTTTATCTAAATTTTTACATCACTCTTTGACAGAGGATTTTTTTTCAAACCGCATAAAGTTTTGGAATTGATATTAAACAATTTAAAACACAAAGAGCCCAGAGAATTGCAGTGACAGAAACATGTGAGATGGAAAAACAAACTCGTTTTTGGCACTGTAGACTCATTCATTTTAAAATTTCTTGGAGGCTTATCCAGGATTCCTCATGTTGTTCTGCACCAAAGCAAAGAATCTATAGCCAGAGTACAAAAGAAAGCTATATCGTTTTTTGTTTCTCCTGTCTCTTTCTATCTCAATTGCAATTTTTGGGGGCTTGTCTGGGATTCTTCAAGTTGTTCTGCACCAGAGTTGAAGTCTATATAGTACAATAAATACTTTCAGTTTTGTACTTCCTGTCTTCCTTACCATCTGACAGGCAATTTCTTGGGGGCTCGACCAGGATTCTTCACAGCTGAAGGTAAGGTCAACAGAAAGCTGAGAGATGAACTGTGGCCCTGTGTTCAACACAAGCTGTTGGAAGATGCCATGAAGCTGGAAGATAAGATGATAATACGGGTGGCTGTTTCTGTGATGAACTGAAGCTTCAGTAAAAGGATTACAGTTTTGCTTTCAGGTGGTGGCAGACTAGCTACAAACTCTGGGGCAATGTGTGATCCTGGACGCCGGAGGATGGGTAAAGGGCTTGACACATGGGAGGTGACGTCGCCCCCTCCCCGTTCTTTTCCTATGGAACTTGTGCGATGAGGCGACAAACGTTTGCCCTCCTCCAGCAAAGCGACGGGTGAAATTCCTGGATGTGGAATTTCAAGCTCATACATGTTGATGTGCACACGTGGGCTCGCGACTCAACACCCGGTTCACCCAGAGTGGTGAAAAACTTTCACCTTTTGCTGCTGTTCGTCGCTCCCTGTGTGTCAAGCCCATAATGGTTGCAGGGGGAAGGCTGGTGTGTATATTTCCAGGCTTGTTTCTGGCATAGGTGGTGCAGAAGTTCCAGTCCTCGAGAGCTACCATCCTGCTACTTTTAGATGCATCCTTTCTCCAACACACCTGAATTTCCTCATAAGCATCTCATTTAGCCCTGCAGAAGCCTGGTAACAAGCTATCCATTAGATTCAGGTGTGTTGAAAAGGGATGTACCTAGGACTGGACTTGACCACTCCTGTTCCTTGTTCAGGGACACTGCCAGAAATGCCAGTGGAGAAGGGCAACTAATCTTATTTGTGCCACTTCCATGCGTGGAACTAAATCAGATACGTAGCCGATAGTTTTAGAAGCATCTGCAGTCTGAACGGTCATGTCCAGGTGTTCTAAAGGTTGCAGGATAGTAGATTTGAAGGACTGGACCTGGGCATTCCTACACATGAAGGATGAATTTGAGAACCAAGTCACATAACTTGCAGACAGACCAATATGTTGCAATCAATTGATAACTTCCTCCACTGAAACAGCAGCAGTTATTCTGCTGTGTTGTTTCCTAAATACTGATTGAATTAAATTTTTGTCCAAAAAAAGTTAAAACAGGAAAGATTTGCATTTGGCCATGACATTGCTTTGTCCAGTTAGAGGACAGTAAATTGACTTGGTCTTGAATTTTTGCCATTTTTGTAATTCTTTTTAATTTTTTGCAATTATTTTTAAGAGATAAATTCCTTCTAATTTAGGGATTCTTCTTTATGCATCGTAACAAGTCTGTGTTTAACATTTAGCAGGCAATAAAATAAGTACTCAGAACGATTTATTAATAAAATGAGTTCATAGTTACAGAAATACACCTGAAATTTAAATCATACAATGGAGACTTTCAGTAAATAGTTTACACATCTCTTTTTGAATCTCTTGAGAAAATCAGTTTGATCTTTTCAGCCAAGTCCTGCTTTAAATACATCTGCTGCAGCTTTAACTGGACGTCTTTATTTGAAGGAATCAAATCTTTCCTATTTTGTTGTGTTTTTCCTGTTCTCAGGTCGGATTATTTTCTCTGGTTGTGTTTTCATCAGCAGCGGCGATCTCCACAGCGGTAGAGCGGCCGGAGGGCAGATAATGAAACCTTGCAATGAGACCGTACGTGCGTTCATCTGAGAGCGGATATTAATATCGGACGGGAAATTAAAAGCCTGCTTTGTGAAGGCTGAGGCCAACACGCGCCAACATGCCGGCTCATATTGGAAGAAGCTCCCTGGTGCTGCAGGAGGAGGCTGATATTAAACATGTGCATTGATGTTCCTGCACAGAAGACTGTTGTTCTCTATAAATACACGTTTTATTTAACTTTACTGTTCCTTTGCTGTTTTTCTTTATCTAAAACAGTGTTAAAATGGAAATGATTGGTATGACAAGAGATAAAGTCACTATGATTGATGCTGCTTCATCCAGCTATTCCCATCAGACAGGCACAGAAACAGGAAAACTTAAGGTAAATACTTCATCCCTTCAAAACATGCTTCCTCTGACAGGAAGTGATGTTACTATTTTTGAGCAGCCCAGCAAGAGTCCTGATATGAATCTGACAGAGGGAGTTACAGATTAGGGTGATGGCAAAGAGGCCCCTCCAACCTCCAACCCTAAAGACTTGAAGCTCATCACCAAAAAACACTTAAAATACCAGAGAAGACAAGCAGAAGCTGCTCCGTCATCATAAAAAGGGATGGACTGCTTTAATGCCAATAAGAAGTTCTTCCATTTCAACATTTAGAAGAGTTAAAATTATTTGAAATCACATTTTCTATTAAAATGTAATCAAAAACCTTTTTAAAATTGACACTTACATAATATTGTTTTATCTCATTCCTCCTCAGAAACAAGCTTCTTGGTTGAATGACAATTATTTTAAAGGGGACATATCCTACAAAATGCTGTGTCGACAAGTAGATCATTTTTCAGATTATCTTCAGCAGGATTCGAACCAACTCAGAGCTCAGGAGCTGTTTTCACTCAACTTACAGACGAATATTATAAATAAAGATTCAGCCCGAGCCGTCCATACGGACAGCAAAACACAATAAATAAATGTAGTTTAAGTTAAATCTCTGCATGCATCGACCATCCTGACTGGCAGAATAACAACCCAAAGACTGTTGTTGAGATTCTTCTCATTAACCGGAGAAGTGTCAGTCGGCGCCTCTTGTTAGTCTGCTTAACGAGGCCAGAAGAAACCAACAAAGGTCAGGCTTTGGGCTCATTCCAGCACCGCGAGCTTCTGACTCCACACAACTCCAGCACATTTTAATTCACTCAGCCAATCACAGTGGAGCACATCCTTTAGTTTCAGACCAAAAACAGAGACAAGGCATTAACTGCAAATAAAGAGCTGAAGCTTCCTCTTTAACAGGAAAAGAACCAAGTTTCACTAAGAAGCCACTCAGAACCATGTTTACATATCTGTTGGGTCAGTGACCGAGACAAACCTGCAATCATATTGGGTTTGAAATCAGGGTTAATGAGAACATGTGACTTTCTAAATCCCAGATCTGATCTCAGGAAACGTCAGTTGCTCATGTAAAGAGGACAGAACAACGTCCTGTGTCACTTTACACCAGAACATCATTAGACGCTCTGAGAGGAACCGTCTTCATTCAGCAACCTCTCCAGGATTGAAACTTATCACGAGTGCTGTATTTATCTAGAGCTGCAGTAGTCAGTCCACTCAGGGAGTTGCAATAGCAACTATTAATGCAAATTCACTCATCATTTGCAATTTTTGCGCCAACTTGCAATTTTCACCAGCCATGGCAACTTTTCTGCAAATTTGACCAACGTCCTCTTGCATGTCCGCTTTTAATGCATTTTCCAGGGGATCCAGGAGAATTTCATGGATTGATTAAAACGTCTGGTGCTCCAGTATTGCAGCTGATGTTTACAAAGCACAAGTGTAGCTTTATAAACGAACCGTAAAATAAATTTCCTTCATATCGTCCTGGTCGCAACAAATGTGAAAGTACCATAAATCCGATTTCATGGAGGGTGAAAAGATCAGAATTAGGCCATTGAGACCATTGTGAAGAAGTCGGAAATGAGTCGCATTAGCCTGCTGTGTGAACCATCGATCTATATTCCTGGATAGAACAGCGCTTATTAGCTTATAGCGCTAATGGCGCCTAGCGCTGTAGCTAGGCGCCGTTACTATGCATTAAGTCATGTCTACAAAACTGCAATTATCACAAAAAAACATTTTAACGTCCTGGAGGAACTGAGTAGATGCTTAGACACAATCTTCTCAATAATCTTGGTGAGGGATGTAAAGATTGGTCTCCAGCTAGTCAAGACAGAAGGGTCTGGTAAATGGCTTGTGCTTGTAAAGTGCTTTATCAAGTCCAGAGCACCCTAAAGCACTTCATATGACATTCACCCATTCACGCACTGATGGCAGTGAGCTACTGGATTGTAGCCACAGCTGCCCTGGGACCACGTACCATTAACCAGAGTCCAGTAAAGCATTAACTATTGACCCTTTGCAACTACATCACCTAATCACGTTGAGGCACCATGGCGGATGTCGGAAGTGTGGGATGGCAGCGTTGATTGGAACGACTGCGATTGTTTTCCCAAGTTGTTTTTCCCAGCATAGCCATGGCTTCTACTTGTTCAAGTCGAGTGAACTTGCCTGTGGAAGTAGCTCACCTAGTTGGGGCTCAGAGACAGTGGTATTTAGTAATGCTGGAACTAGCTAGCTAAGAAACCGACCCATACCTTCTCCCTCCTGACGTGTTTGCTGATTTGATCAAATCACCAACTTTGCCTGAATTCATGCTACATAAAAATTGTTTCCCCTTACACCGTAGCAAACTTAAAAGTGTACAAAAGTCTAGATGCTAACCAGTTTTTTTGTACATGGTAGGCTACATGATGGTGGGGCATTTCATCCATGGTTCCCAATGATTAGATGCGTACCTTCTCCATAATGCAATATTTGATTGCATCTTACTAACTTAAATATATGATCGTTAATCTTCTTACCTTGTAAGAAATGTTTGCTGCAAATCCGTGAATACACCGAGGGATGCCAGTCCTTACGATTGATGGCTGCTGTCCATCGCCGTCTCTCCTCAGCAAAAGGTTTACGATAAAATGACAAGTTTGGTTTTCATCCTTGTCTGTGCAGCCCACTGCGCAGCAGCAGCATGTAAACATTTTTACACTGAAATTAACAAAATAAAAGCGATATTAGGTGACCAACTGTCTGGTTTTGATAAGCTTTACAGGAGTTAATGCGCATAACATAAGTTGTTTTGAAGTCTGTCATTGGGGCGCTTTATGAAGGCATGCCATGCAAAGGGTCAATAGCATGTATGCAGGGGCCGGGCCAATGGACCAGAAAACCTGTTTAAATAAGGATGTAGGCAACATGTCAAGGTTTTATAAAGCCAACTAGCTTAGTCAGTTCAGGCATTGAAACAGAAAATGATCTCAAATAACAGTCTGAGATGGAGCAGGGATGGACAAAAGAGACATTATGTCTAATATGAGCAACTTTTCAAATGAAGAAAGAAAATGTTTAGTCTATTTCAGATGAGATGGAACAACAGGAGAAGTAACAAGGCTCCTAATGGTGTTAAATAGCAGCTCAGTATGACCTCTGATTTCAGCAACCAGATTGGAGACGTTGGCACCCTTCATTTCTTTAACAGTTATAAAAGAAGCCAAAAGAGCTTTTAGATAGATTAAAATAAAGCTGCAAATGACTTCTCCTCTACACTTGCTCAGCTTTTCAGCAGCAAAGCTTTAAACAGCGGATAGAGTCATTCATCCACGGTGAGGACCTAAAAAACAAAAAAATTATCTGTTTAAAGGACAGATGCTGTTTAAGACAGAAAGGAAATCAAATGAGTAGTCAAGATATGTACATGACTTACAGGTGATAATTATTAAAAACAGAAATAATCTGTCGAGCAGAGACTCACAGCCAGAGAGAAATTAAAATAATACAAATATGATGAGAAATAACAATGTCCTCAGACTTGATCAAGTCTATCCTCAACCCCAAAGCAAAAACAAGGTCAAGAGTGGGCCCTTTGGTGTGAGTGGGGCCAAATGCATGCTGGGTAACATTAAAATAGTTCATTGAGTTGATGAAACTCATCAACGATAACCAGTCTGGACAATCTCTGGGTGGAAGACAAAGAGACACACAAGTCCTTTAACAGTGCACCGTTTGGGTCAGGTCCAAGAATGACCGATCTCGGAAGAAGGGCATGAAAACCAGGACGAAAACACAGCAGCAAAGCTTCCTCCTCGACCCAATATCCAAGGCAGGCTGATGAAAGAATAACCGTCTGTGTACCGGTCAATGAGGGGTGCATAGTACGAGTCACACTGCCAGGTTTCAGTAAACAGTAACAAGTCCGGTTTCTTAGAGCAGAGGTCTTCAACCCCGGTCCTCAGGACCCACTGTCCTGCATGTTTTAAGTGTTTTCCTGCTGCTGCACACCAGGGTTAAACAAATTGGTGATTAACAGGCTTCTGCAGCATTTGGAGGCATGCGAAGTTGGTAATGTGATCATTTAAATCAGTTTGGGTAGAGTGAGAAACATCTAAAACATGCATGGCAGCGGGCCCTGAGGACCAGGGTTGGGGCCCACTGCCTTAGGCTGTCTTCACACCTGGCATATTTGGTCCACTTTGAACGGACCACAGTTCGTTTTCACCATTGGTCACCTTTTGTGCTGGTGTGAATACACTCATATGAGCCCTGGTGCAGACAAAACAACCGGACCGAGACCCACTTTTCAAGGTGGTCTGGGTCCGCTTCCAAAACAACTCGGTGCAGTTCACTTCTGGGGTGAAGACCTGCCTCGATATGAACCAACTAGGAAATATGCGTCTTTTTGGACTTCACGAGCCACCGTTGCTGGGCATTATGGTAAAATTGAGTCCTTTCCTCCAGAATGACTTTATAGACTGGATTAGACGAACGGACTTTACAGATTTCACACACAGAAGAAGAAGAAGAAAAGGTTCTGAGTCAGGGGAGTAACAGGGTCTCAAATACTTGGCCCTGCATTTCCAAGCAGGGATGTGGAAAGAGAATCACTCTTGGCAAGAAAAGTAAGTAATGAAGTGAAATCAGACTTATACAGCGCTTTATTAGGACACTCAAAGACGCTTTACAATGAAATCAGTCATTCCCATTCACGCACACATCCTTCACAAGATCAGAATACTTGTTGAAGTTGACCTGTCACTCCACGCTTTCACAAGAGTTTACGCAGGTCTTAATCCTCAACTCTGATTTTTTGATTTCTCTGTGAATGGTTTACGACCCAAAAGCGACCCACATGCGCAGAGGAAGAACGTAGAGGTCCCACAGCAGTGCTCTGTTTACGGAAGTAATAATGGACACTGCCGTCTATGGACCGATTTTAAAGTCATTCAGAGCCGGAAGCTAGGAAAAAAGAAAGTTAAGTGTCGGCATTGCTAGCTTAAGCCATTGTTTACATCCAGATTGACAGCATCTGGCTTCTTCTGGTGCAGAATTACGATGCACATCTCACGTCAATGACGTAAAAGTCGGATAAAATGCGACATGCCCGTTCAGACTGCAGACACTCTGAAACCTTTCAAATATGATTTAGTTCCACATATGGAAGTGGCACAAATCGGATTTTTTTGGAGTGTGAAAAGATCAGAATTTGGCCGTTCAGACTGCTGTGAAAAAGTCGGACGTGGTTCGCATTCGCCTGCTGTGTGAACGTAGCCTTGGAGTTCATTGTCGATGATTCAAACTTCATTTTACGATAAACGATACGATAAATTCCCTTGTGCTCAGAGTGATGTCAAGTGTTCGTTTCCGGTTTAATCTTGGCATCCTGTGACCAGAACACCTGCTACACGTCTACTGCATCCCCTGCATGACTGGAAGATCTCTTCTTGTCATCAACATGAACCTCTTCTTCTCTGGTTAATGCTCTCCTTGCTGTCAGCTTAGGTGGACCTCCATGTCTTGGTGAGTTTTTAACGTTGTGCCCTCATGATTTATCTAGATTAGCGATCCAAGTCAGGTCACACCTCCAGGTCCTACCCCTCCAGCACCTGTGCAGGTAACAAGTTGACATCTTTATGTTCGACCGTGGCCTGATTGCAGCGAGGGGAGTGGACTCCACCGTCTGCAGGTAATTGCTCACCTGTCCGGGCCGGCTGCTAGCTCCTCTAATTCTGCACCAACTTGTCACCGCACTCTGACAAACACAAAGAACTGCAAATGTAATGAGTTCTTTAATAAAGGCTAATTAACTGGGTGAGTGCTGCACAGAATGACAACGTTAGCACATGAGGAGTCATTTTAATTAGCTTCCTCTATCATCCAGACACAGACAGTAAGACAAAACAACGCTACAGAAAAGGCCTGAGCTTCTGGCTCTTTATTTAAATCAGGATATAATTCAGCAGTTCTTAATTAAGGGGGTTGATTTGGATTAATGGTCATGAATTATTGCACATCTCAATATTTAGAAAATCCAGCAGAATGATTGTTTATGATGCAACTTAAGTGTAAAATGTTCTCTGTTCAACACGATGTAGAAAATTCATTTAAATGAGGCTCATCAGCCAGAAAGTGATGCATTAAATGTCTGAATGATGGTGTCACTTCACTCATCAGTCAAAATCAGTGAATAGCTGGGACTCGTTCTGGTCTCATTTTATCAGCCTTTATATCCCAAACTTCATTCAGCAGAAACGCTTCCTGTGCAACAAAAATTAGTGGGAAAAATATTCATTTGTATCAGAAGTAGTTTTCCTTCCACTAAATGATTTTTGTCAGTGAGTTAAACACAGAGAAGTATGAAAAAATCCCAACAGTAAACCAAACTAAAGGCCTTTTCTGAGACACTGCACAGTGGGACAGACTCTTAACACCTCTTTGGTTCCTTTTCACCAGGAGGAGCAGTGACTCTGAGCTCTTCACAGTTTCCCCAATGATGAGTTCAGCCACCCTGAGGAGGATGCTCATTTGATCCATTTTTTCTCCTCAATCCAAAACTTCTGGTAAGAACTGAGATCAGCTGGGAAATTTAACCTCAGAAGCTGCAGTGATCCAACAAGACCCAACGGAACCAACTATCTTAAAGAGCTGTTGTGGATGGTGTTGCTGTGTGCAGCAAGGATCTCCAGAAGCAGTCAGTCTTGCAACAAATCTGAAGAGGCCTCTGACTGAAGACTGCTGCTGTCTGACAGCCTCATGACCATCACGACATGTTAACGGCTCAATATCCAGGCAGCAGAGACGATGACAACATCAGATGTTAGCTCGCTTTCCTAATCCACCTCCTTTGCTTTTGCTGCTCCTCTTTAAATCTCTGTCTGGCTGTACGGTTAGAACAACTGTCCGTAAGTAAAACAGTAAGAGCAGAAGCACAGCATCCAGAACCACAGGGAATAATTGTTCCAACAGACAGTAGCCATGTTTCCATCAAGTTTTTTTATGCATATTTTGAAGTATCGCTTTGGAAAATGTTAATGGAAATTGCAAAATTCAAAAAACCTTCAGTTTCACAAAAAAGTTTTTGTGCATGCTTGAGGTGGTTTTTTCCTTTACCAAAAGATGGAAACACATTTGTTGAATAAGTTCTGATGTCGTGAACTTTCTCATCAACTGGTGGGTCTGTGCCTAACCAGAGGTACAAAACTCGGAAAAATTTCTACATTTTTCTACACTTTTTTTTAGTTTTGTTTCTTTACAGCCAGGTGTAGCATCAACATCTAATGATATCACACTTTGCATATCCTGGTTAATTCACTTCAGACCAGTTAACAGAAACACACCTAATTCGCATTTTCTTTTTTGTGGCATTTTAAAAGTTCGCTCAAAATTCGCAATTCAGCATTTGGATGGAAACATGGCTGAAGATTTCCGAATTCTTCAGCTCCACCTCAAACCAGCAGTGAGGAGTTTAACAGTTTACTCCACCAATAATACCAAGAAGGGAGGTCAGATCTGCAGCCTGAGTGTTGCCAGAAGCTTAAGGACTTCACGTGTTGTCCTGGAGCAACTTGCCAAGAGACATTTAACCAAATATTTATGTGCAGCTGCAAAATTATTGCAGTTGGATGCAAAGTAAATAAAACAAATGACTGAAAAGGTTTGTTTTCTGGAGATGTACCTAAAATCTAAGCTGGTCTTCAGATCCATTTAAACCCAGAGAGGTGATTAGGTCTGCAGGATTACACTCCATGCCTATAAGCATGTAAAGCCCACTTCCTGTTGGCAATAATTGTATTGGGCCAGACAGCTGGGATAAAGTTGGCCCGTTTGAGCCCAAAATCAATGGTCTGAGGTGTTATCAGTTTATTAGCAGTGTTGCTGTGCCAGAGACTCCCCCTGATAAGGCTGTAATGTAGCCGCAAACCAAACAGCAGCTAAATGGACTCAACAAGCTTCTGTTTGTGTGTCGGCAGGAAGTCGGATTGTATCTGCAAAACAAAGAGCAGCAGTGAGACAAGGAGTCGAGGAGGAAGGAGGCTTTAATCGAAGCTCTGCAGCCCTGGTTCCACAGCAGGGAGCAGGAAGGAAGACAGAAAAACTCTGGCCAGGTTTTCAAAACGCAGAATGACGCCAGGCTGTTGTGAGAAGTTTCTAATTGGAGTCGTCTTGACATGCTGAAGAAAAGCATCTCAGTCACCTGTGATCCCAGTGACACCTTACAGAAAGGAAGTAATTAAAATCAGGCGCTGCGCCGCCTACGCATGTTCAATGCTGAGGATGCTGCGTGACTCCTGTGTGCTGCCGAGACGCTTAAATGAAGTCAAAATCAGGATCCTCTGCCTGCTGGAAGCCAGAAATCCTCAGGTTGTTCCAGACAGCTGCAGGAGACAAACAGCTGGAGCTTAATCAGAGCTTTGGGGATTTTAACCCACAACTGTGTCTCAGGTTTACAGAGAGCGGGTCTGAAAGAGAGACGGCGTCCAGTGAGCAGCAGCTGATTGGCTGAAGGAGCCTTGTTGATGTCAGAGGTCAGAGGGCAACCAGAAGACAGGAGTTAGGGGTAACATGTGGAACCTTGAAGCAGCTGAGCTACAGCAGCAGACGACCACGAAGTTGCTGCGACTTTAAGTCAAAGCAGAACCTAATGTGCTTTAAACTAATGAAATAAACTAGAATAAAGAAAGAAACAGACCCACATCCTGCTGCTCAGGTTAGGCAACCAGAGGTGCGTCATACCTGTAGACTTCACCAACAGGAACTGAGTCATAATCTGGCAAAGAAAGTCTGCTTGTTAAATTTTAAAAATCTGGAAATGAATGTTATTCAGGAGCTCCTGGGTTTATAAAACTCTCCCCGACAATGATCTTCAACTTAGTTTAGGTTCCTCCAGGATTTACTGTCAGAACAGTCGATCCCGCCTTGTTGAAGTTCAGTATTCACAGATTTTCTAAAACATTGGGGAAAAAAGCAGCTTGGAAAGCTGAAATACTCAGAGGTAAAAACTAGGGCTGGGACTTGAACACGTTAAAAATTTTAACGTACTAATTACATTTCCTATACAAAAGTTCCGCCTGGAATCTTTGTATTCATGTTTCTGGTACACCTATAAATCCGACGCACAAGCAACATCCACTAACAGCAGCGATAAAGGACGAAGCGGCTCCTCTGGGGGTTAATTTCTGCTTCCAGAGCTGATCTGATGCTGGAAAAGACTCCAGTTGTGTTCAAGTTGTGCTAAAAGCAGTCGGCCTATCAGAGAAGCTATGCTAGCCTAGAATAGCATCTCAATGCTAACATGTAGCAGCAGCGCTAATGTCAGCGTCCACAGTCCACATTTCTAAAGAAGCTCCATGAATGATCAGGGTTCCTGAAACTCTGGAGAGATGAGCTTTGCTCCAACCTGATGCTGGAAGAACCTGAAGAGCAGATTAAAACTAGAAACATCTCTGCTGCTGAGCTCAGATGGATGTTTATTCAATCATTTAGCATCAAAAATGGTTTTTGAATTGAAAATTTTGCTGATTTTGCAGATTAAAATGCAATTAATTGCAATTAATTAATTACAGGTACTGAAATTAACTTAATTCCAATTTTTAATCGAGTCCCAACGGTAATAAAAAATAAAAAAACAGGAGTGCCATTCATTTTCTTTGGTGCTGATTGGCTTAACCTCCAAGAGTGTCAAGAAGGAAGACTGTAGATGTTAGCTTTTGTGGTAGTGCTAAGACGACTTCCATTGTACGAACTGATGCATATTAAGGTATATTTGGTGTCTGAAGTATTAAATTCGGCAGTTTTCAGAAAGGGTCTCAAGTATTTGCAGATTTCAGCTGTGGTCAACTCTTCAATCTTTAGCTCCAGCAGCAGATCGCTGAACTTGTATGTAAGGAGTGAAGTCTGCTTAAGGTGGAAATGTGTTTTTAACGTTCATGTTGCAATAATCAGAGTAAAATCAGAACTCCAGGTTCCCCTTCCCCTCCATAGAAGAACAAAGCTAAATCTGCAGTCTGTCGTTTCTCTGTCTGCAGCAAAGACACCCAGATTGACTGAAGACGAGCTGAAAATGAAGCCCATCATGCAGCAGACGGTGAGGAGCCAGACGAGACGCACTGAGCATGTGCAGAGAGGCTCCTCAGTATTCTGGCTGCAGCGGCAGCAGAGCTGCCAGCGCCTATCGATCAGACATTTAGCTGAATGTTCTCATCGAACAGCCGGCTACTGCAGACCAGAGGCACGTGGACGGACTGGGAAGCAGCCGCTTTCACACTCAGTGGGAGTGGGAGAAAAATCACAAGTGGGGGTGATGAGACAGTGGGACTCGTGCTTGAAGACAGAGCGATGCAACAGTTAATATGAAATTAACCACTCATGGACTTTATGGGTCAGAATCATGTTGAAGCTTTGATCCAGATTCAGCTGAACGGGATTTCTTCTTCTCTAAATCTTTACTCCAGGTGGTTGGCATGGCAACCGCCAAAACCTGAACCCAGCTTTGTGGAAAAACTGACGATGTGACCACAGTGGTAGCGTTGCTAATGCTGTCAGACGCTCCAGTTACTGCCTGATGGCACCACAGCTGCGCTCTGATGCCCTCTGGTGGCCACTCTAGTCACAACAGCTGCTTATACTCGTCTCTGCTCCACATTATCGGGGTAAAAGAAATAAAAAAAAAACCTAACATTTATTTTGATAAATCCAGTTTAATTTGAAGTAACTGAGGGGGGAATTTAATCGTATTGTTTATCGTGATAAGAATTTAGATTTATCGCAACAATTTATTTCTGTAATGATCGTCTGGGTTGTTATGTTTACTTTTTTTTCTCCACAGCTGGTTCCATTACAGTATCAATGAATATCAAGAAATTCAAAAATATGATTAAATGTAGATGCTGTGTGTCGCTTAGTGATAGAAATCACACTTTTTTTACATATCTGGAGTCCTGAAGAAGCCTTTAACAACTACAGAGTTGCAGAAAAAAAGTCTGCAAGGAAGTTGTGAATCATTATTATTGTCACTTTCATAATCAGAGCTGGGTAATATGGCTTGAAAATAAAATCACAGATTTATTCATATCAAATCCAATTTTAAAATCTATTTTTTTCTGTTTTTCTCTTCTTTTTTTAAAAAAAATTGCAACAAACAGAAAATATTTTGTCTTCTGGGAGTTGACCTGAATTCAAAGTCCAAACAAATACAAGCTGTAAACCAGCTTGTATTTGTTTGGGTGTCCAAACTTTTTGCCAAAACTGGCAAATTCAAAATGTAAAAATTAGTTTGATTTTTTTTCTAAATTAGTTTTATCTGCTCAATAATAAACTATATTTTTATGAAATCTGTTTATCATCAATTCAAGATCTAAAACAAAAAAGTTTTAGTTGAATATCTGCTGGGATCTGATCTTAAACTGAAAATAAATCAATAAAATGACCCCGTTTGACATGTTAAATCAGGGGTGTACAAACTTTTTGCATTGTGGGCCAAAATTACCTAGTTAAAAGCACTCTGGGGCCATATATTTTCCAGTCAAAAATGCTGAATAACTTCATTGTAAATCTTTCATTTTTGAGATTTAAACATGCAACAAAGAGGAAAAGAACAGTTTATTGTAGGTCCTGAAAACCGTCCCAGATGTTTTCCTGAATAAGAGACAGGTATAGAGGTTTCTAACTTTTTGGTTGAACGTTTTCTATTTTGTTGGTTCGTTTTTAGTTTTAATCTTAGCAACAAAAATCAGAGCTTTCCTCCACAACCCTTGCTGTCTTTAGAAAGGTTTAATGACCCAAGTCTGCTGAGTAAAAAGTTGCTACATGTTTGTGGCTCGATTTCAATCATATTAAAATCAAATACGGCTGGCGATAAATCGACTGTATCCATTAATTGAATTTTTGGTTTTTGAAGATTTAATTTTTGGAACAACTGGATTTTTTTCCACCAGTGCTCTCCTTGTGTTTCCATAGTTACGAGTGATGTCAGCGCGCCCAGGGCGGCCATCTTGTTTGACAAGGGTGTTTTACGGTTTTTAGCTATTTGCAAGCAAACGACAGTCAATTTCGAAAAAAGAACCACACGGACTGAGCTTCTCACGTTAGATCTCCAAGACTCTAGAAGCTTTTTTGATTAAAACAACTTTTTCTCACAATTTTGAGACGTTCTTCTTAGAAAATTGCATTTTTATTCTGCTAATATTATGACTTTATTCTCATAACTAAACAAAAATTCTTGTAGCCTGGCCCTGATACTCTGTCGTCCAACTCACAAAAGGGATGATTGAAATAAAAGCTATTTTTGAAAATATTTTCTGTCATTTGCAATTTCTATTTTTAGAAAAGAAAGCAAAATAAGAAGAAATTTCATTAAAATCGGAATTTGGGAGATTTTTAGTCATATCGCCCAACCATAGAATCAAACATGCCTAATAAAAGAAGAAAATACTTTGTATTGTACTGAACATTTTCCAGAAAAGAAGATCTCATCTTAAAAACGCATAAAAAGTGTTCATCTGCGTCAGCACCATTTGCTGGAGGCTCAAATTTGTACCATTCTTAAAACTCCAGTTGGGGGCCACATAAAATTATTCCAAGGGCCGCAGGTGGCCCCCGGGCCACGCTTTGGACACCCCTGTGTTAAATGATTCCAATCTGCAGTCATGTTCACGAAACAAAGAAAGCAAAAGTGAAAACCCTTCAGTTAGAGGCGAAAGCTGCAGGACAGGAAGGTTCAAGGACTCCAGCAGCAGAAACTGAGGACAATGATTTAAAAACAGACGTTTAATTGGCTGAACTGCAGCCGATTCCTCCGCCAGCTTCAAACAGACAACAGCTCAACGTTACTCCAACGTCTGACCGGCTTCTCTTCAGAAAATGTCAAGTATTATTAACTGGAGACGACTGGGAAGCGCCGTTTAAACGAAGATAACCCCAGGAGAGGCCGCAGGGTTGAACTCCTCCACTGTTACCTTGGAGAGGATTATCAAGCATATCATACCAATAAAAGGCAACATCAGCCTCAATAAGATCAGCATCGGCTCAGGAGAAGGTCAGCTGTCAGTCCGGATCATCGGGAGACTCCAAACGGCTTCAGAGAGCAAATGACTGAGCTCAGAGAGGAGATATGCTCTGCAGAGGGACAACACACACACACACACACACACACACACACTCAATCAGCAGAGGTAGATAAATCAAAGTGAGACAACTACAGTCAGCAGGTGGTGTGATGGAGAGGAAACTAATGGTCAGCTTCCCTTCAGCTCACTGAGTGTGTTTGTGACCCGCGGGTCAGATCTATAATGGAAGATCCTCTCCTCCATCTCGCTGCTCTGCAGCTGACACACATCATTTCCAACAAACACCCAAAAAATGGCTCCAACAGGACAAAACCAGAGGCTGCAGCCCAACCGGGACACAGGAAATCACTACTTTTAGATCCAAAACGTCCAAAAACACAGAAAAATACGACTGGTTTCAGACGCTATAAAGAGCAGAAGACGATGGGAGCGAATCCTCCCAACATGGACGTCAATAATAACTGCTACAGCTGGGGGGGGGGCTTCTTAAGGGCCACTGAGCTTTTTAGATGCATTTCTGCCTCAATGGACTCAATTCAAATGGTTGAATTACGTCATCGCTCGCCATCGCGTCCCTCAGGAGGCTGCTGATGACACGTTACAGCGACATCGGCAGGACAGCGTTTCAAACATGCAGGGCCAGAACCAGCCGAGCTCTGGAGCGGAGAGGGAGGCGAGCCAGGTGAGGCAGAGTCATCACGACTCAGGAAATCCTCACAACAACCACAGGAAATCTACGGAGCCCCCTAGGGGACACTGGGGGGATTTTTTTTCTTTTGCGTTCCCTCGCAACAAATTAGCAAACACACTCTGGTCTAGTTTAGTCACAGTGATAACAAATGTTGATTTAAAACCGGACATGTGTCCACCTTTAAAGAGCATCAGTGAAAACGTGTTGATATATTATTAAGTCTTTGGTGCAGAAACTGGCAGGTGGAGATGGGACTGCACATGAAAACAGCCCTTTATTAACTATTCAGATACCAACAATCAAAACTGTCTGATGATTTAATTACCCTGTGAAAATATCTCTAAACTCGCCCAAATAGTTTGGATGTATTTTTTCTTTCTTTCCTTTGTTCTTACGCAACGTTTCTGTTTGTCTTAGGAGGAGGGATGGAAAGTTTCACCTGTTTTGCTTTTGCACATAAGTTTGTATCCTAAAGAAAAAGATACAAATCTTCAGATATCTCACAAATGAGAGATTAATATACATGGAAAAGCCTTACAAAAACATTATATTGGATCAGAAAGACATAATTGCGAGAGAACGGAAAAATATTGCATGGGAATGCAATACTTCTGCGAAGAAATGCAAAAGAAAAAAATTCCTCCGTGTCCCCCACAGGGCTCTGTAAAAATCATTTTTTCTGTTTAATAAATTTGGGTTTTTTGTATGATTTCAACATTTTTATGGTCAAAATCCCTTAACTGTCTTACTACCTGATGTTCCACACTCTGGCTGATCTATCTAATGAATGTGGGACGTATCTGGTGGTTCTGACCGGCCATAATTGTGAAGTGAAAATGAAAATGTGAAGGAAGGGTTTGGCAGAAAGTACCGTGCTGCACTGCTAGGGGGCAGTGCTGAGCTCCATAGGCACAATGAACAACAGGTTGTCTTCCTCTGACAAGGCTGAAGTTTCACCCACCTTTAATCTGCTCTGGGTTAAATCTACAACACCGAGCCGAGGGCTCTGCAACCTGCGGCTCCAGAGCCACTGTGGCTCCTACAAAACCAAAAGGAAAATGTTTTGCATCATGGATGCAACAAGAAATAGTCGTTTTAGGAGTTTTTCTGTAAGTTCTTATGCAAAATCTGCTTTTAATATCAATAACAGGCTTTTAAAAGTAACTAGCTTCAAACTGTGCTCCCTATATTTCTTCATTTTCCATATTTATAGGAAAGGCTCACCCTATTCTATAAAACTGTTTTTTTTTCCTCTTGTAATCAGGATTCATTTTGTTCTCAAATCTGAAAATGGAACCAAATTTTAGCTTATGTTTGTTAGCTTTCTTAATCAAGCAATTTATGTAGTACTTTCAGAAGATTGTTGCGGCTCTAGGAGAGTTTTATTTTGTAGTAGCAGGGGTAAAAGTGGCTCTTTGAACAGAACAGGTTGCTGACCCCTGACCCTAGACTCTACAAACCTGGACCACAACCCCTGGCAAAGATTATGGAATCAGCAGTCTCGGAGGATGTTCATTCAGCTGCTTAATTTTGTTGAAAAAAAGCAAATCAGACACAAAACTACAGTCATTTTAAGTAGCAACGTTGTGGCTTTAAGACACACTAACAGACATCAAGAACAAACATTGCGGTCGTCAGTAACAGTCACTTGTTTAGCTCAAGCTGAGGGAAAAATGATGGCATCACCTTGTAAATTGTCATTCCCAAAACTAACACCTGCATCAGATCAGGTTTACTCGTTAGTCTGCAGCTATTAAGGAGCGATCACACCTTGGAGAGCTGTTGCAACAAGCAGGCTGACACGAAGCACGGCAGCAACATGAGAGGGTTATCAGACTTCTTAAAGAAGGTAAATCATCACGCAATGTTGCGAAAGATGTTGGTCGTTCATAGTCAGCTGAGTCCAAAATCTGGACCGAGTACAAACATGGGAAGGTTGTTAAAGGCAAGCATACTGGTTGACCAAGGAAGACATCAAAACGTCAAGGCAGAAAACTTAAAGCGATATGTCTTGAAAACAGAAAATGCAAAGCAAAACAAATGGCAGGAAACTGGAGTCAACATTTGTGACCGAACTGTTAGAAACCGCCTAAAGGAAATGCAGAAAAGCTAAATGTAAGCCATCATGAACACCTGAACAGAAAAACAAGGTTACCGTGGGCTAAGGAAAAGCAATCGTGGACGGCTGGAGGAAAGTCATATTCCGTGATGAATCGTGAATCTGCATTGATGATGGTTGGTGATGATGCTGGAACTCTTGTTTGGTGCCGTTCCAGTGAGATTTATGAAGCCCACTGCCTGAAGAAAGCATGCAGATTTCTACAGTCACTGATGATATGGGGCTGCATGTCAGGTAAAGGCACTGGGGAGATGGCTGACATCACATCGTCAATAAACGCACAAGTTTACGTTGACATTTTGGACGCTTTTCTTATCCCATCAGTTGAAAGGATGTTTGGGGATGATGAAATCATTTTTCAAGATGACGATGCATCTTTCCACAGGGCAAAAACCGTGAAAACGTTCCTTGAAGAAAGACACATAAGGTCAATGACATGGCCTGCAAACAGTCCGGATCAGTGGTGGAAGTTGAAGAAAATGGTCCGTGACAAGGCTCCAACCTGCAAAGCTGATGTGGCAGCAGCGATCAGAGAACGCTGGAGCCAGGCTGATGAAGACCACTGTCTCACTCATGAAGGCCATTCCTCAGAGACTGCTGGCTGTTAGAAAAGCCAGAGGTGGGGTGTTTTAGTGTTCGTTTCTTTGTTCATGATGCCATCATTTTTCCCTCAGCTTGAGCTAAACAAGTGACTGTTACTGACGACCGCAGTGTTTGTTCTTGATGTCTGTTAGTGTGTCTTAAAGCCACAACGTTGCTACTTAAAATGACTGTAGTTTTGTGTCTGATTTGCTTTTTTTCAACAAAATGAACTGAATGAACATCCTCCGAGACTGCTGATTCCATAATCTTTGCCAGGGCTTGCAGATTCTTCTAGACTAACTGCAGAATATTTAAAACCCAGTTTGGGATTTGGGATACCTGTATTTGATTTGTGAAAGTTTCCATTTTCGTGTAGAGTAATATTCTAGTCTAGGTGCTACAGTTTTGGAGCTGGGGCTGTTTTATTGTGGTCCAGATTCCCCAAAAAGTGCTGAAATCAACCTTTGTTGAACTTTGATAAATCAAATAAAGGTTTCACAATAAACCGGGTTCTAAATAATCTAAAATTTAAAGAACAATAAGTATCTGAGTTTTGTAGTTTTTTTTTTTTTTTTTATTTTATTTATTTTTTTTTTTTAATTGGAGCAGATTAAAGATGCCCATGGTGGTGAAAAATTACATCAGCGTCGTCTTCTGCGCGTTGAAAAGACGAAAAAAAAAAAATTCAGTCAGGAGAGAACCGACCTGGACGACTCTCCTGCTCAGAGATCAGAGACTTTGAAAAATGAAGGCAAACAAGGAGGGTTTTTTGTTCATGGAGGAATTTATATACAAATAAATGTAAGATTATACACCAGTTTCAATTTTTATAAAGAGATTAGCCAAAGAAAACAGAAAAAAAAAATCAAATTTGACCTTTTAATGAAGATATTTTTCTTGCTGTCGTATCGTTGAACAACATGGAACTTATTGAAGAATAATTAAAAGCAACTTTATGCTTTAATTAAGGTCAAAACCTAAATAAAAGCCCCCATTTAGAAATTGACTCCAGACGGGTCAGAGCCGCAGCACGGCGCCGCTCTGGCACTCTGACTCATGGCTGGAGAAACCCGGATCATGGTGGCCATTTGTCAGCAGCAGCGATGCGTCCCATGAAAATGGTCACCAGGTTGGCTGAAACGCCCCGGGGGGGGCAGGATGAAAATATGATCATTTAGTTTTAGCAGTGAGAGTCTTTCTAACCAGGCAGGTTCATCCATTCATGCAGGAGACGAAGCAAAGGGCTTCACAGGACGGCAAAGGAAAGACGGACGAGAACTGCAAAGCTCCAAACTAAAACACGTTAAAGACATAAAAGGAACAAATGTTTCAAACAGTTCACTGGTCAGATCTCAGCTTGTTTAGTTCTGGTTCTGGGAGCACTGGGTCAGGAGGTCTCTGAAGACCTGAGGGATCTTTGACACAGTGGGAACCAGTGCCAGGACTCTGGATGAGCTGCAGACCAGTGAAGAGTCTCCTGCAGGGATCAAACTCTCCCGTTTTATCAGGAAACCCTTTTCAAGGTAATGCATGAGAGACAGAACTGCCTGGAGAGCAAATACAAGAATGTTTGATCTGTTTTTCAGAGACAACAACCAGAATGAGCAGAAAACACAGAATAAAGCCTGTTTTACAGCTGGAAATAAATAATAAATGACCTTTATTCACATAAAATAATCCATTTAGATCCAGTTTGGACCTCCTCTAAAGACCCTGGAGGTTCACCACTGTGAAGCTAAAGACAAATATTAGAGTGGATGAGTTTTTATTTGGTGGCCGTGGATTTGATCACTGATGAGGAAAAATGAGCATCAAGTCAAACTGGAGCAGAAATCTCTGCATGGAAGGAAAAACTGACAGAAACCAATCAGCTCCCAGCAGACGACATGTGAGCAGAGCCAGAGAGATGTTTGTTTTATTATTAACAGGCAGCCCAGCAGGACGCCTGTTGTTTTCACACCAGGAAATGATTCACTGATGATCCCTTTGGATTCCGCTTGTAGAACCAGAACCGGTGAAGTTTGGATGTTTTCATGTTTGTAAACAAACCCCAGAGCATCCATGTTCTGCTCCGCTCCATCCGTCACCTTCTGTTTCTGTTCGTTTCTTTCTTCTTCTACTGATAATAAAACAAGCAGCTGAAATCATTTTGGATCTACTGATGATTTTCTCACATCTGAACCAGGTCAAAATTATACATACAGGGTTAAAGATATTCATCCACCCTTAATTATACCTGGATAAATGTGTTTTAGCAGGCTGAACCTCCACTGGATGATTTCTGGAGCCATCATCGGTACCACTGGTAGTGAAACAGCCCCACAGCATGATGCTGCCACCCTTTACTCTGTATGCTCTCATCAGAAACATGTGCTCGCTCTCTGTTTATTGGGCGTATTTGTCACATGGAGGCGGAGACTCTTCTGATAGGCCAGATTTCCAGCTTAAGAGGAAAGGAGAGGAGGAGAATAAAAGTCAGGGGTAAAAAAAAAAAGAGGAGGAGGAGACAGGAGGAGAAAAAGGAGATGAAGAAAAAGGACAACGAGGATGAGGAAAAGAAGGAGAAGTGAGAAGACATAAGGATGAGGAGATGAAGAACAAAAAGCAGGCAGAGGAAGAGGGAGGAGGAGGGGAGAAAAAGGAGAATGAGGCGGCCAGATTCCTGCTGGCTGTCACTGGATCTGAGCAGAAACTCCGGCCAATCAGCAGAGTTACAGCAGTGGGGGGGGTGTATGTATATATCTGAGCCGGAGCGGATCAGAGGAAACCAACTGCAGCTAAGAACGTGGTACGACGTTTCCACCCTGGAAGAAGAACCGAGTGGACGGAAACCTCCGATGAAGATCTCAGTCTGAACCGACCTCCTCCGCCAACTTCCTGCCCGCAGCGCATCACTTCCTGCTGCAGCTCCCATACCAGGCCTCTGCTCTCCTTCCTTCCCCTCCGGTTGAAGAGGCCGAGGCTCGGCGCCGAGCAGAGGTGGCGGGTGCGTGTGCTCCAACAAGTGCTTCCTAATCTCCTCTGATCTGTTCTCGTCGGCAGATCAATGCGGATTAGACGCTTTACACGCCGCCAGATCAGCCGGTTACAGTCGGAGACGAGCCGCTGGTAGGAGGCGATAAATCCTGCCCCGGAACGTACGGAGGATCGGGAAGCATGGAGAATCGAGCTCAAAGCAAATGAAGGGATTCAGCGTGTCTCTGGAGTCATTACAGCGATGGAGGGACGATGCCTGGCTAATAGGAGGATCTAATGGATGGCCTGAGGCGTCCAGAGATGAACGATGCAGACGGAGAGAGGCGCCGAATGAGACAGAAATAACCTAAAGCAGACGTAACGGATTCCTTCATCAACGAAATCAATCCCTGCTTTACTCGAGTTAGGCTCCTCCAGTCATGTCTGCACAGAACCAGCTTGTTTGGATCTGACTGGGTCCAAATGAGACGTTTACTGGATTCAGTAAACCTGATGAGCAGATGTAGGCCGAATAATCAGTTTGGTTTTACAGACCTTTATTAGTTATTATTAGTAGTACTTTATTAGTACTATTGTCAGTACAGCCCGTCCAAGGTAGACAGGTGTCTGAGGCTGCAGCCTTCAGGCAACGACGGGGAGAACAGAGCGGGGCTCGAACCAGCAACCCGCCGATCACGGGATGAAGTCCTCCCTCCGTAGGAGCTACTTACGGTTTAGAAAGAAACAAATTAATCGCTTGATAAATTAAAACGAGCTCCATAATTTCAATTCTGATGATTGATATTTTTCGAAGGGCAATTTTGTTTACAGAGACATCATGATTCATTTTATTTATGGTTTCGGTTGTGTGTGGTTTTATTTCCATTTTATCTACAGTTTTTGGATGTCGTGTTTTATTTTGGATATTTAAAATACCTTTAAAAAAATGACAAAATAAAAACAGAATGTGGAAAAAATTATGAAAGAAGCGATGGTATATAAAATAAAAATCACTAAGTAAGAACAAAAAATTTGAAAAAATAAATAATGAAATAAAGACAACAAACAAAACAATAAGATTGGAAAAAATTAAAAATTAAATGATAGTGATAATGTTAAGTGTTCTTTACAAAATTAAAGTTTAATGGTCCTTGAGAAGGCGAACATTATTAATATATTACTTGAAAATAGTCTCAAAACAACAATATTATCACAATAATTTCTGGGACAATTTATAGCACAGCAAAATTGTTTATCATGACAGGCCTAAAGAGAGAAGCGGGTGTGTGGAGGGATCCGCGGCGCCCCCTGGTGGTGGGTAAACAGTCTAAATCAGGGGTGTCCAACCGTTTTGTCACGCGGACCAAAACCGTCTGCTGAAAACTTCTCGTGGGCCAAAAAAATATATAACGTTTAAAAACTAAAATCTTTTTAACCTACTCAACAATAAATTAAGCATGAACTGTTTTAATGAAACAATCTGATTGTTATGGACTTTACAATCAGGGAAATCTCAGATGAACCAAGGAAGCCTGGCGGTGTGGTCAGAGGGGTTAAACTCCACAGAAGGTACACCTGGTCTGGCATTGTGTTTTGCTGGGGGCATTTGCTGAGATAATGCTGCCGTCAACTAAACCTTTTCCCTTTTCCCTCCGCTACTAACCTTTTCCTTTTCATTAAAATAGAAAGTACTCCTGAATCAGTGTTTCTGTTTCTTTTTGTGTATCTGCTCTGTCTTCTCAAACCCCCAGTTGCTCATGGCAGATGGATGTTCTGCTGGAGGTTTCTTTCTGCTAAAGGGGAGTTTTTCCTCTCCACTGTCGCTACATACGTGCTCGGTATGAGGAACTGCTGCAAAGTCAGTGGCTCAACGCAAGTGATCGTCTGCTGTCGCTACATGCTCGTCCAGGTGGAGCGAATGCTGCAAGTCAGTGGCTCAATGCTCTCCTGCGCTTCCTAAGGTAGAAAACTTTTTTAACCAGTTTGAATAACTGAAATTAATGCACTGGTGCCTTAAGACAACATCTGTTGTGAAATGGTGCAATATAAATAAACTAAACTGATATTTTAATGTGTATATTATCAACGCTGGGGTTTTTTGTTGTTGAAGTTTTATGTTGCTTTTCATCTGCCTTTTTTTTCTTTAATTCCTCTCGTAATTTTGGAGATGAACAAGTATAATTTACAAAGCGTAATTTCATCAGATGCTGACGCTAATAAACAGGAAGAAGTTGCAAAGCAGCATGGACCACACATGTCCGAGTTTCATGCCTCTGGTAGGGCACAGACCCCCAGTGGATGGGAGCATTCACTACGTCAGAACTTATTCGGCAAACGTGTTTCCATCTCCCCTTTAGCAAATTAACTCTTTTTTGAAAAAGCCAAAAAAAACACCTTAAGCGAGCATGAAAACTTTTTTGCAAAATTGAGGGAATTATTTCAAATTTTGCCGTTTCCATCAACCTGTACTAACATGACACTTAAAAATGCGCATAAAAAATATTGATAGAAACACATCTGGAGTTGTGGAGTCCGTCAGCGACCTGATGTTCTGAGTTCTGTCCAGTATTTCCCTCGCTGATTTCTTCTTTTATTGTTTCCAGTTGTTTGTTTTCTCATAGAAACGCTCTCAGCTCTCAGGACAAATTCAAAGTCGTTGCTGAAGCCGTCTGTTGACATTAGCTCCTCCACTACCTTTTAGCTTCAGCCTGGTGGTAGCTCCCTCTTCCTGTGTCGCTCAGTGGTGAGTTCAATCTGATATCCAGGTGGACGTCTCACCTTCTTCACCTTCTCACTCTCGAAATGCGTAAATTGCTCAGTTTCTTTGGGGGTTTTCCATGAAATTACTCCGGCTCCGTCAGGAGCTCTTTCACGAGCCGTTCTGACCGGAAGTCCCATCTAACAAATTTTAATATCAGTCAAGAAAAACATGAATACAAACACACACCACACTGTTCAGACTGCATTTGTAAAAATGTTGAAAGCCATGATTTTCCTTCCACTTCATGATTATGAACAACACGTTACAACACATTAGTGTTGAAAATGTGATCAAATCAAGTAATTTTGTAAAGTATCGGCACTAAGAACTGAACCCAGGCTGGTTTTCACCAAAAACACTGTAAATATTCAGGAACTAATTTACCAGATGGATGAGAATCGTCTCTGAAACTGGTGCTGAATCAAAGTAAGGAGGTGCTGGGGTTGTTTTTCTTCAGAGCAGGTTTAATAATGGCATGACTGTGGAGGTATTAAAGGGCCGGCAGCAGAATTCAACACCCACATTGTGACAAACAGCATTATGTATTTAAGGAGTCAGTGAGTGGGAGAGCCATTTTTAGGACACATGAATGTTAATGTTAATATAACACGCTGCTATGAAATGTTAAGAGCTCTGAGCCGGGTGTCAGAGTGGATCAGTTTATAGCCGATGCTGTTACTGTGTGGATCCGAGATGCTGCTGCAAACCGTTCAAGATAAAGAAATGAATTTTATGAAAACAAAAGTTGTTTCCAGTCAGATAAGAATTAATGGAAACCAGCAGCAGCAGCACCGGGCAGCACCGGGCCCCCACCGGGCTCTCGGTCAGATAACTAATGTAGCCATTGAATTTCAATGAGTCCCCTCGGAGGAGAAACACCCTGAAGAAGTCCGATCCATTTAACTCCCACCAATCACACAGATCCACCCGGTTGTTCCCTCCACCTGGACACACACACAAACATTCATCTGCAATGAAGCAGTTCTGCAGGAACAGATGGAATGATGCTGTAATGCTCTCTGTAGCCTCCAGGAGGCGCCATGGAGCCAAAGGCAGAACGTCTACTGAGGGTTCTGGGTGGTTCTGGGTAAACCGAGGCAGCGCTCACAGCAGGTCCGTTTATCTGATTAACTTCATTTATCGACAGCAGAACCAGCTGAGAACGGGTCAAGAGACCAGAAACCAGGCAGAATTTACCAGAACTCTGAGCGGGAAGAGAACCAAGACCATGGAGGAGACAGGGGAGGGCGGTTCAGAGAATCTGATGGATCGGCTCCATCCATCCGCTCGTCCGTCCATCAGGATCTGGTTCTTTCAACCATCTCATGATGGAGGACTATTATAAAATAAAGCCGACTGATCCAGAGTTTCTCTTTGAAGCCCAGGTCTTTTCCACCATGACCAAGTTACTCCGACTCCTCCAACGGTTTCAGACTGAGGAGCTGACTGACATCCTAGCTGCTGTGGAGCTCTGCAGAGTCGCCGAAGATGACAGGCTGGCCTTTCAAAGATGTGTCACACAGCACGGAAAGAGCATGAACAAATCCTCCGTACGTGTTTTTATGTCGATTAAAGGTTCTCTCCGTATCAGACTTCGAACATCTGACCAGGTTTAGACCTCAGCATATCTTTAAGAGGCAGTATTATCTGAGCTCCCATCATGTTCTAATGTTATTCCCTCATCAACCTGGTGGAACTGCACATCTGCTGAGCTCCTTCTATGAGCTACTTCTCAGTGAAACACTGGTAAAAGCAACAGTTACTTGACTGTGCTATAAAATAGCACTATGTGCCTGGAAAATACAAAATACTCCCCCTTTAAGGTGGATGTCTTTTCACCTTTACATCCACACCTATTGTCCTCTAAGTTGAAAGGAATATCGTCTCGACTAGGTGTTGCCGTGCAGACCAGCACTGAGCAAATGATCCAGTCTGGATCCCCTCCAGCGCTCAGCCAGGTAAGGCTGATTGATCCAGGTGCTTTCTTTTCCTCCAGACACGGGAGATAAAAAGCACCCCCCCACCACCACCACCGAGGACAATGTACCAAAGCATGAATCAGTACCCGGCCATAAATCAGCCATGTTCTGCTTCTTTACGTCTTCTCCCATTGTAACAAAGCGTTGCTAATAAAGTGATTGGGAGTCTGATTTACTGCATTGATTTATACACAGACGTGCCTCCAAGGAGTCCCTTCGATTGTTCCAGCAGTTTCTCCACATCTCTGTGTCTGCAGATGAATGTGTGCAGGCGAGTGTGAGGTTATTGTGCGATCAGATGTGATGCTTCATACATTATCGTGTCGTCGTGGCGTTGCTGCTTTACGGAGAACCCAGCGGTTGGAGAGAATGTGATGATGCATTCAGGGACCATGCTGTTGCTTTAGTTTAAAACAAGTCAGAACCATCGTTTACTGTTAAATGTCTCTGATAACTTCAGTCAGAGCTGACACAACACTGCAGTCTGGAAATCCAGCAAACATCACGGCACCAGCTGGGCTTTAAGTACCAAAACATCAACCATTTTTCTCACTTCATTGTTCATCCATTAATAGGATGCTTTAAAATCAGTGCGTAAAAAAACAACAACAACAAAAAAAAAACATTAGAATGGTTATTATGGAGATTAATAAAATGTATTTTCAGCAGCAGGTGATAAAATAAGCTGCAGTTCGGAGAAGAGGTTGCACCGATTGCAGCTTCCTGACACATTGTTGCCAACTTAGCAACTTCGAGCCTAAATTTTGTGACTTTTCTGACTCCTAGTGTCATTTTTCCAAAAATCCAACTAGCAAAAAAAAATCTATCCACTTTTTATTGAAGATTTCAGCGACAGGGTCAGTTATAAAAATAAATAAATAAATAAATAAATGTCGGGATCAGCAGGTCAGGCTTTTAAAAGTTCGGTGATCAGCCCAAAAACTGCAATCGGTGCACCGCTATTCTTAAATCCAAACGAAGGGGCGGAGCGGTCTTTGTGGGGCGGGGCTTATCAGCAACCTGAGAGACGGCACCGCCAGAATAAAACTGGAACGAGCAATAAAAAAAAAAGCAAAACAAAGAAGCAACGGACAATAACGGAAATAAATGCTGCCAATTTTTTGGCCGACTTTTGCTGAATGTTTCATATCTCAAAATTTATTGAACCGATTGAAAACGTCTGACTGACAAAAGCATCTCAGACTTTTTGAAGCTACTAAAATCTGTGCCTAAGTTCCCAATCTCTCAGGAGTTACGAAATTAAAACTTCCTGACATGAAAAATAGCTTTATAAAATAAAACACCATTATGAAATGAATAAACCAGTCCCTCCAGTTTTTCGTGGTTCAGCGATTGTGGAATTTCACGTAAAAGCAACAGATTCCCGCATTTTTTCAAGCTAATCCATAATTATGAGTTTATTGCACATAAAATGATAAAAAAAAAAAAAGTATTAGGTTTAAGTGTTACTAACTTCCACCTGCAGGTGGCAATTTTTCACTTCTACTACACTGCTGGCGCAGCCTGACTTAATGTCCGGGTTCGTGATCGATGTGACGATTTAGGAAGCTATTTAGGTTCTTTGAAGAACATAAATGTTTGTGTCTCTAACCTATCTGCTGGTTTTTTGTTTTTTTTTTCATCTTTATGTAGATTTTGGAAGGAAAAAATGTTTGCAAAATTCCTTGCAAATATTTCTAAAGTTGCACCAAAAAGTCGGTGATTTTGTTTGTAAAAAAAAATAATAATAATCACAAAAACAATCGCGAAATCCTGGAATTTTGAAATGTATTAATTTATTTGGAAGGGACAATGAACATGAATTAACATCTATGTAAAAGCACCAGAATTAGCCAAATGGCTATTTTTCATCTGTTGTCCCTGCACAATGACTAATTTGTCTTAATATAAACAAAAAAATTATACAAAACAAGGTTAAAATGAATTAACTACACAGATTTTGTTAGTAAATACAAAACAAAGGAAACTACAACACAATTATAATAAAAAGTATAAGAAGTCGCTCAAACTAAACTAAATATTAGGGACTAATAAATACATGAGTAAATAACTAAAAAATATATGCAATAAAATACAAATATAAATAACAATATAAACCAAATAATTAAATAACTATAAAATAAATAAATAAACTATGATTAACAATATAAGCTCCTCATTAAAAATATTTTTAAATATTTCTTTTGTTTTCATTTCTTGGGGACTTTTATTCATTTGATGATGTATTAATAGTTTATTAGCAACAGTATTTAATTAGTTTATGTCTTTAATATTAAATGAAACTCCATAAGCAGGTAGTTAGGAGAAACAGTGGGTTTCAAAGTGTCGAGGTTGAGAAAACACAGGTGGAGAAAATCCTTTAAATAATCCGATCAGTCGGAATCAGTGACGCTCTGAGAGGAGATTTTAATAACTTCCTGAAACCTCTCAGCTTATTGAAGCACACCCCTCCCTTCGAGCCAATCAGCACAGAAGCAGCTCACCGCCCTATAGATTCCTGTTAAAGAGCCAACATTTGTTGCGGTCAGCCTGTTAATTAAGCCGAACGCCGACCGTCATCCTCGGAGGGTTGGTGGTGGTGTTCTCGTATTTCTACCTCAGTAAACCCAACACAGCAGAGCGTCCTGGAGCCAGGCAGAAAGGGACAGTCTGACCATCAAAGATCCTGTTAGGAAGCTCATCAGCTTATTACCTCGTCTGCTCGATATGGAGGAGATCTTTGACATTTACTGCACGGCCACTAATCAGACAGAGTCTAACGAGGGATTCATCCTCCAACAGAAACACAAACCAGCAGCCGTTAATCTGTTTTTACTTCCCTTCCATTTAATTAAAGTCAAAGAGCGAATAATTATCTCCAAAGAACTGATGTTTAAGAAAAAACTCAAAATCTTGGAGTCTCTGATGGTTTTCTGTTTCATTTTAATCAGACCTCACGCTCTCCAGTGACGCCCCAGCTGCTCCCGAACCAGAAGGGATTTATGCTCCCTCCAATGAGCTCTGGGTCGACCCAGTCTCTTCATCTCAGGGCTGGGCGATATGGCTAAAAAATGAAATCTGATTTTTTTTTTTTTTTTTTTTTTTTTTTTAAGATTAGCTCGATCGCTTTTTTCCCTTTCTTTTCTAAAAAAGAAAACAAATGACAGAAAATGTTTTCAAAAAGTGGCTTCCATTTTAATCATCCCTTCTTGGAGTTGGACGACAGAGTATCAGGGTTATGGGAATTTTGGTTTATTTACAAAAATACAGTCATATTAGCAGAATAAAGACACCATTTTACAGGAAAAAAATGTTTTCAAATTGTAAGAAAAAAAAAAAGTTGTTTTTATTTTTTAAAAAAGCTTCAATAGAGGAGATCTGACCAGTTCAGTTCGTGTCTCATTCTTAAAACTAGACTCAGTCGTTTGCAAAATCGCTTCAATGTCCTGCTACTAATGATAATTTTATGCTGATGTGCGAAAAGATGAAGTATTTCTATGGAATATTAAGTATTATCTGTAAAACGTACACTAAAATATAACTTTCCAAGATGCTCAACATTCCTCATTTAATCTTTTGTCAATTTTTGTGTCAGAGTTCTCATAAAATTACTACTTTATTCGTCTAATATTACAAGTTTTCTGGTAATATGGCTTCATTCTCACATGATTTCAACTCTTATTCTCGTATGACTGTATTCTTGTAACATTATGACTTTATTCTCGTAATTAAAACAAAAAAGTCGCCTGGCTGTAATACTTCGTGATAACGTTGAAATGAATTCAAGCTGTAAAACACGCTTGTGCAACAAGCGGGCGCTGACATCACTCTGAACTATGGAAACACAAGGAGAGCATTGGTGGGAAAAAAAATAAAATAAAATAAAAATCCAGGTTTTCCAAAAATTAAATCTTCAAAAACAACAAATTCAATTAAAGGATAAAATCGAAGTATTTCCCGGGCCTGCTTCATCTTGGATCGACTCCTTTCCATCACCTTTTGTCCAGAGGTGAAGCCTCACACAGCCTGAAGCTGGTCGTCCTTCCTGAATCAGGGCATCAACAGACGAGGGCTGCGTCCCCGTTCGGCGGCCGCATCCGTCGAAGGACCCGGCCTGCGCGGTCGACGTAGGCCGGGTCCTTCATCGGCCGCGAAGACGGGAAGTGTGTGGCTGTGAATTGGGACGGCCTGGCCTTCACAGCTGTTCCCGCCCCCACCTCGGCGTCACTTATGTCGCACAGCAACCGTGGCGGCGTGAAGCAGAGCAAGAAGGAAAGAAATGGAGCAGCATCCTCTACGTCTGCCCTGGTGATGTCACGGCACCAGAGGAAGGAGAGGAGACCGGGTGGGAAGCAGTCGGCGGCGCTCTCTGTCCAAGACTTCCTGTTTACTCACACATCAGGCTGTCGTGCTTCTGATTAAGACGAAGTTGTCCAGGGGCAGATCACGAAGCTAATCCTGCAGTTTCCACTGTGAATTACTTCTTTCCTCTACATATTCTCGGTTGTTTCTTTTAATTCTTGTTCATTTATCCGCCATTTAAAATGTTAAAACTCATTTGTATGTTCAGATATAACACTAAATAAAATACATTTGTAGGATTTCATTCAGATTATTAAACAGAAACACAGATTACTAACTTTGTGAATAATCCTCCAATCAATCATTTCTCCTGTGCTCTTCCATCCTCTGCTCCTCCCTAAGACAAACTGACACATCAGTGTAACGTCTTGCTTAACACACCAAAGAGAGGTTAACGTCTCAGCTGACATTAGCCATGAATTCCTCCCGACGTTCAGGTTCATGTGCAGAAAATATTACAATACTTCTATGCAAACGCCTAACACCACAAGCGCTTTTAATATTTTAAGTTTTGTACTGGGATACATTATAAAGTCTATTGTCCTCCCTCGTCTGTTGAATAGATACATAAAATATTTTAAAAATCTATGAGTTTGATAATAAAACAAGAAATGAAAATAAATTATTCATTTTCAAATACACTCTCCAGCTCTCAGGTCAGACATTACAGTTAAATAAAACTTATGTTTAGAGGCTTAATTTAAATCTCAGCCCAAACGATTTGTTCAGGAATAAATAAAACACTTCAATAAACCAAACATTAACCGACAGATATCATCTGATTGAATTATATCTGTGTTTATAAGCTTCCGCTCACCGGGGAAAGCCAGCGGGAGTTTGAAAACGACGCGCCGGGAGTCAGGTGATGTCTCCGGGTATACCGAACCTCGATCACCCGCCAGCGGAGCTGTGTCAGCGCAGCGGGAACGGACATCTCCGAAAACCTCCGAGCAATACTGCAACGAAGCAATACATTGATAAACTGAGCGGATATTTGAGATTTACACTGCTACATTCGCACCTAAAAACATCCCAAAAGTTAATTTTGTGTCAAGAAAAAAGTAATATTTCAAAGTTTACCAACAGCTTCTGCCGCTTCCGCCTGATCAGCCGGCTTCGACCCACAACGAATCATGGGGTTGGGTGGGCCATGAAGGACACACCGGACCCATCCTTCACATCGGGGGAACAGGAGGACGCGTTTGTTGAAGGAGCCTTCGAATCGGGACAGGCCAAGTCGCCGCGCTACGACGTAATCGGCCTACAAATCCGTCCTTCGAAGGATGCGGCCGCTGAATCGGGACACAGCCGAGATCTGAGCTCAGTTTCTGACCTTCTGCTTAGCTGCTTCATAAAAAGCAGAGGAGTCTCTACATCAGCTTTATAAGAGCTGGAAAACAAGTCCCGTGAGGCTGGATTTAGCAGGAGTTTGGCTGCGGGAGTTTCCAGATCTGGTCGGAGAGCAGCCAGAGAGGAAACCTGGCAGCGCAGCAGAGGGATCCAGCGAAAGGAGGCCGTTTCAGAGCCAACGAGGTGGAGGCAGATTCTCCGCCCTGGCAGCATAATCACAGCAGTTAACAATGAAACGAGGCACAGCTGGAGCAGCTCCTGCTGTCAGATTCAGAGTCTGCAGCTCAATGATGCTTTATTACTGATGGGAATGATCCAGGAGTATAATTAGAGTTGGTCAGATGTTCGAAGAGGAAGCCTCCACGGCTGATGGTGTTGAGCTTTCCACATCTCAGTCAGCACTCTGTCGTTTAATCACGTGCCTGAAACGCATCTACATTTTCCACAGACCTTTGAAACATCTAGCTTTGACTCTAGATGTTGATCCAACTGTTTTGAACCACAGGCCTGAACACGATGAGCCCACACATACCCAGACTGCCGTCATTACGCGTCATTAGAGGGTGAATTAAACACAGGCCCTGAAGTTCACGGCAGGATTGCGGGGATTGTGCAAAATAAAAATCAATTCCCACAAATGTAGTTTTTATAATTCATCATGCATCGAAGCCATGAACTGAAACGAACAGCACCTGCGGCGCTCTCTCCTTCTGTCTCTAAAGTCTGAGCTCCCGACGCGGTCCCAGTAAAGCCCTGCTAGCAAACCAGCAGTGGTCGGATTCAACGCCACAGGCGGCGCAGATGCCACTGATGTCGGTAAAGACAAAGAGTCCAGAGGCCTTAACGTTACCCAGCACCGCAAAGAAAAGGGCCGGGCTCAGAATATTAGGGCTGCACTGATTAATCGAATTATTCGTGAATAATCAATTATTGAAATAATCGTCAACTAATTTAATAATCGATTAATCGGAGCATACAGACTCTAAAAAAGGCCATTTGCTGAAAAAAAAAAAAAAAAAAAAAAAAAAAAAAAAAAAAAAAAAAGACACACCCAGAGCAGGAAATAAGCCAAAACTGTACAAAACATATAAATATTTGGCATTTAAGATGAAAAAAAAAAAAAAAAAAAAAAACAACAACAAAAACAACCTTTGTCTGCAAATCTGTTCGATCCAAAACTCCTGTAGAGGCAGTTTTAGCTTCACCTGGTTCACATTCACTAAAGGAAAGCTCTATTATTACATTTTAGGCAATGAAATGTTTATTTTCCTTTTTAAAAAAAATGAATTTAAGTATTTGTTTGCCTCTTTTAATGCATTTTTAATACTGTATAAAAAGGCTAAATTAAAAATTTAAGGTTAAATTAAAAATCTGCAGAATTTTCCAATTTTTTTATCCGGTTAATTGATTAGTCGTCAGAATAATCGATGACTAAAACAGTCTTTAGTAGCAGCTCTACAGAAACATCCGAGGCTCCATGTTTACAGATATGTTCTACCTTTAAAGGGCCAGCTTTATGCATTTCCAGACACAGAATCATTTTATACCAACAATCCAGTCACCATGTTATCTTCAGTTATTATTAAAATGCTGTTAATATCAAATTTGACTTGAAGAAATTTGACTTCGTAATTTAATTCCTTGAAATTGGGCCTCTGTCTCTTTAAGAAACTCCTGCTCTTTCTGAAACTCCGCCTTCAGGAAGTCATCACAACAGCGCTGCTCTATTAACCATGTAACAACGCTTTTGTCAGCATTTCACTGAGAAGTAGCTCATATAATTAGCTCAGCAGATGCGCAGTTCCACCAGGTGTTTGCTAACTGCTGCTGGCTAGTCTGGAGGAGCTGAACGGGGGGCTCTGTGAGGCAGAAGCTTGGAAACTGCAGCTCCAAGGAGGAGCTGTGCCTTGAAGGTGGAGCTGGGTCCATCCAGGCGTTTTGCACAGCTGAGTGGTTGCCACGAGACATTAAAGGATTTCTCAAACAAGCATGAAAGAATCAAGGCAGCACTCCAGGTATGTTTTTGATGAGGGAATAACATTAGAACATGATGGAAACCTAAAAAAAAAATTTGATTTTCCATGATACTGGCCCTTTAACACATCAGCATCAGCAGCGGGACTTTGAAACGATTTAGCAAATGATTGTTTATTCGGAAGAAAGAACCACACAGACTGAGCTGGTCACGTCAGATCTTGTTAACTATCAAAGCTTTTTATCTCATAATTTTATAATGTTTTGTCTGGTAATATCTCGTCTTTGTTCTGCTAATATTGTGACTTTATTCTCGTAATTAAAAAGAAAGTCTTCGTGTGGCCCTCATACTCCGTCGCAGGTGAGAGCAGCTCCTGATTTGGATGGAGATGTTCACACTGATCCTCTATGTTTCAGCTAATCATCACTTTAACACTAGTTAAGATGAAGGAACATGTCACCTGTCCACACCTCACCTGACGTCCACAGGTTGGTGCCGTCAGTGTGGAGGCGGCTCAGCAGAACTGGTCTCTGCAGTGATCAATCTGTGGACACACACACACACACACACACACACACACACACTCCACATCAATACATGTTCACTGTCATGTAAAACGATTGGAGATGAGGAGAAAATAAGCACCAACTCTGTGAGACGTCATTAATCTTTAATCACCTCAGTAAAATGATCAAAGCACGAGCAGATCGGAGGGAGGATTTTTCTTTCAAGAATCAATAAAACTGAATATATTTAATCTTTTAATTCAAATTCCAGTCATTTTCCTGAAGATGTGCAAACAGTTTAAAAAAAAAAAAAAAAAAAAAAAGAGGTTTTTTTTCTGAATCTTTTTTTCCAGCAGAACAGATCAGAACAAGCGTTCAGGTGTTGGTTTTCTCTGAATAATTATTTAAAATGTCACGTTCTGACAGTTCTTACCTGCAGAACTCATTTCAAGGCTCCTTGTCAGCGGATAACAGAGGGAAACAGGTGGAGTGGAGACGTTTCTCTGAAGTGAACTGCATCAATGATTGTGTTGACAGACGCTCTAAACATAGCTGTACGTCTCAGAGCCGCTTTCGTTTCACTCTGCAGGAGGGGGGCGTCTGGATTGTCAGGAGGAGACAGAAGGGAAACGATGGAGTGAAAAGTTAAAAATACATGAAAATAACAAGAAAAGTAAAACTTAGTGGGGTTTTTTTTGTCCAACCTGACAGCATGTTTAGGTTGTTTTAATCCTACTGAGAGGCAAATCACACATTCAGGTTTAAACAAACAGCAAAACCACCGATTTGTCCTTCATTTAACGGAGTTTTCTGAGCAACGAGGAGGTTTTATTGGGGCTGGACGTTTATATTTAATGCATTACATCTATATGTTTTCAGCCAAGTTTAATCCAGGAAGTTTAGCTCTTATTCTTTTATTTAGAAACCAGATATTTACATACCCTACATAAATTGTTTCACTTTCCCTAAAATAAGAACTTTAAAATCAATATTTGTTTGAGTTGCCTTTTAAATATTTTGGGTATCCAAACTGTGTCTCACAACAGTTTTTAGTTCTTTAATTCTGGTCCATTCCTCCAGAAAGAACCGGCGGAACTGGGTCAGGTTTGCAGGCCGTCCTGCTCACAAACACTTTTTCAAGTCGGAGATCCGGGCTTTGTGACGGCTGCTCAAAAACATTTGTTGTCCTGAATGCACTTTGGAACTGCTTTGGCTGGATACTGAGGATCATTAGCTGCGTTTCCATTACAAATGGGTGCAAAACATTGTCGATATTCTGCTAATGTCGGAAAAAAAAAAAACACAATTTCAGAACTGAAGTGTTTTTAACCTATGCACCACTGTAAAGCTTGTCAAAAACAGACAGTTGGTCACCTAATATCGCTTTTATTGAGTGGATTTCAGTGTTAAAATGGTCGCAGGCTGCTGCGCAAACAGACAAGGATACAAAGCAAACTTGTCGTTTTATCGTAAACCTTTTGCTGAGGAAAGACGGCGATGGACAGCAGACATCAGTCGTAAGGACGAGCAGCGCTCGGTGTATTCACGGATTTGCAGCCAACGCTTCTTACAAGGTAAGATGATGAACGATCATGTATTTTATAAGTTAGTAAGATGCAATCAAATACTTAACTATGGAGCAGGTACGCATCTAATCATTAGTAACCATGGAGAGAACGCCCCGCCATTATGTAGCCCAGCATGTACGAAAACAACTGGTTAGCATCGAGACTTTTGCATGTTTTCAAGTCGCTATGGTGTTAAGGGGAAACTCCGTTAATGACACAGTGGTAGAAATCATGTCGGTGATTTGATCAAATCAACAAACAGGTCAGGAGGGAGAAGGTATGGTCGGTTTCTAAGCTAGCTAGTTCCAGCATTAGTAAATACTGCTGTCTCTGAGCCCCAACGAGGTGAGCTACTTCCACAGACAAGTTCGCTCGACTTGAACAAGTAGAAGCCATGGCTATGCTGGGAAAAACAACTTGGGAAAACTAATACTGCTGTCGTTCCTCCCTTCTGACGTCCATCATGGCGCCTCGCATGATTAGGTGACGTAGTTGCAAAGGGTCAATAGAAACTGCTGTGATGCGAAAAGTGTTTCCATTGCAGTTTTGTGAAATACATACATTTTGATACGGCTGAAAAACCACCTCATCCAAGAGCAAAAACTTTATCAAAAAATGTGAGTTTTTTCGAAATTGGTGTGTTGACATTAAGAAAGTTTATTTTTGTAATTCCAATTTGCGCAATTTTATAGTCAATGGAAACACAGCTAGTGTTTACCTGGAAGACCCATTTGAACCAGAGCCTTAACTTCCTAGCTTATGTCTCTGGATGTTGCTTCAACATTTCCACATGATGTTCTTTCCTCACCTATTCTGTGAAGTGTACCATGATGCTGTCACTCTCATGCTTCATAGTTAGGATGAAACTTCCTTCGTCTTCTTCCAAATGTAACAATGGTCATTACGACCAAACAGTTCCCTTTTGGTTTCATCAGACCACAGGACATGTCTCCAAAAGTTAAGGTCTTTGTCTCTCTTTTCAGTTGAGATATTGTGGCTCTTATACTAAACTAAATGGCCCACCTACTGTTAATTCCCAATTATTGCATTTAACAGATGAAAAAATTAAAAAAGTATCAGATTCTGTTTGCACCGTTATGAATTTGGAGCCTACTTGATGATGGATTAATACAAGAAACAGAAAGATGCTGATTAAGAACAACAGACTCGAAAAGAGATGAGTTATCAGTTGCTAAGTGATTGCTTTCTAATTCCTTAACCAAATAGTCACTGTTTGAAAACTAGGAGTCCTGTGGAAAAAATCGTTCTTGTGGCTACTCCTGTAAAGTTTAATGTCTGTAGGCCACAGTAAGCCTGGTCATTTTCGATAATACCTAACTATGGGGCAGCTCCGATTTTCAGCAAAAACAGTAAAAAAAAAAAAAAAAAAAAAAAAAAAAAAAAAAAAAAAAAAAAGAAAACATCACAGATTGCTATTTTGGATTAAAAAAATAAATTCAAAACAATAACATTTTTTAATTAATAAAGAATAATGATTCATATTACCACCGTTAGAGATAAAAGTCTAAAATACAGCAGGACTGAGCTCAGTACACATTACTCACCCTTTGATGACATCCTCCGCCATCTTGGTCCTTTAATAGCTTCCTGTGTATTAAACTGAAAACCAGCCCTGCTCCACATTTATCGGCTCCATGTGGTTCCTGGGGTCTCCATGTCTGTCAGTCTCAGCCTCATGTGCTTTCTAGCGTTCTTTTAAACTCTTTTTGCCTGATTAAAAGGTAAACTGAAGCAAAACCGGAGCCATTGTAATGGCAACGAGCTGACGTCTGTCCGCCACGATAACTCAGCGAAATAAAGTCCCGGTTGTTTAAACCCATAAACAAATGAACCAGAGCTGTTTTTTATTCGCTCGGCATATTCATATGTTAATATATCTCTGCTTTGGACACTTGGAAATCGCTGCATTTATCTTGCTATCGCCATGACGCTATCTTTCACCTGACAGCGAGATTATATCCATCCTCCCTGGGTTCTTCTCCTTTCAGATTTGTTCCCGCCCTTACCTCTGCGCATGTCCTGTTGCCTAGCAACCGTGACGGCGCTGTCTTCAAGCTGCTGAAAATGCTCGAAATCTTACTGATTTTTATTATTTATTTAATGCTTTTTAAACTACTTTATTAATTCATTAATGTACTTCTTTTTTAACAAAATTATATTAAAGAACACGTCTTTGCAAATGAAATGAGCCCAGTAAAACACCTGCTTTAAACCCTTTATGCCTGAATTTATATTCAGTTGTACAGAAAAAATATTACAGGTGTTTTTGTTGTCAATCAAATGTTAAATTACTTAGAGATTCTAAATTTCAAATTGTGCCTACCATTAGTGTAAATTAGGTATAATTAGATCCGCAAGGAACTTCAGGAATGAAACAAACATTTTAATTTTAGAATATTGATTATTTTATTGATGCTGCTTTTACTCAATACTTTGAATCTGAGTCAAAATATATGTTTTTGAACACCCACTGCTTTTTCATCATTACAATGTTTTCAAATACAGTTAAATACCACAAAATTGCTTTACTGCATAGTCCCTTGAACTCCTTGCTTCTTTTTGAGTAATATATAATCACGGCTACAAATTGAATGTCAACATATGTTTTTGAACCATCACTGGTGTTCATACTGCAGTGTTTCAATGACAGGAAATACTGAACAATCATTTTACGGTGCAGTCCTAGGAGCTTTTATCCTCTGCTTCATGATTAAAAAAATATATATTTTATTGTATTGTATATAAGAATTTTAGTTACATGCTGTCTATATTAATATATCATATGTTGAAGACATTAGTAAGCCTCAATATTTTTTAAAGGAAATCCTAGCTCAGGGTCAAGATTATTAAGTTTATAGCAAAATTCAGTTCCACTTCCATGAATCAAAGCACTTCTAATAGTATCCTTACTATGAGAGACAAATGTTTCAATCAACATTTATACTATTCATACATCTTGGCTGTATTCACAGTAAAACAGGTAAGAAGCTAATTAGCTTCACTCATCCATCAGGGGTTAAGCTTTTTGTACCGCCAGATTTTAATATACTTATATTTAAAACTGTACTCCTCTCCTGCTGAGTATGCCATTGTTACAAGAACAAAAATATTGAGATAGGAAGGACTGCAAAGGATACACCAGAGCCAACCTTCAAATCCAGGGAAAACAAGAACACATTTGGAGGAGCCTTTGAATTTGGACAGCATCACATCTCTGTAACGATGCGACCCAATCAGCCTTCAAATGCATCCTTCAAAAGATGCAGACCTAGATTGCTTCAGAACTGTCTGTTGGTCTTTTCAGTAGTGTCATTTTAATATCTGACATGAAATAAATCTCGATTTATCACCTGTATCAATACATCTCCCCACCCCCATGCTACACTAGCAAGAGAGCCAGATGAACCTGCTAACAAGCTAACATTTTTAAAACATTATGTGGGAAAATCTGAAAAAATCCTCTAACTTAAACTGTGATTATGTAAAAACTGTGAAATTAATCAATGTAAGGCAAAGTCCACCTGTCTGTGAGATGGTTAATCTTTGAATGATGGTACCACTCAGCTAATGGAGAAAACAGGAAAAGGGTTTGTTCACCAGCTTTACAAAAAAAAGTGCAATGAAAATGTTTTTGCAGATTTCATTTAAGTCACATCAAGTTTATTTGCATAGCACATTTCAGCAACAAGGAAGTTCAAAGTGCTTTAACCAATTTAGCAATTACAAAACAGCAATAAACATATTATGCCATCATCAAAATCATCAAGCAAATATACAAACATAATGATCAATGTTCCTGTTATTTTTTATCAAAGGCAGCTCTAAACAGGTGGCTTTTTAGCCTTGTTTTAAAGGAACTCAGTGTTTCGGCTGTCTTGCAGTTTTCTGGAAGTTTGGTTCAGATTAGAGGAGCATAGAAACTGAAAGCTGCTTCTCCATGTTTGGTTCTGGTTCTGGTGCTGCAGAGCAGACCAGAACCAGAAGACCTGAGTGGTCTGGAAGGTTGATACGACGACAGCAGGTCTTTAATGTATTTTGGTGCTAAGCCGTTCAGTGATTTATAAACTAGCAGGCATATTTAAAGTCTATTCTCTGAGCTCCAGGGAGCCAGTGGAAGGACTCTGGGTTGATGTGCTCTATCCTCCTGGTCTTAGTGAGAACACCAGCAGATTTCAGCAGATTTTGCAAACATTGTATGATGCATATCAATTAAACAACCGTCTACATGAGCGAAGGAATAATTAGGAACAAAGGAAAAATCACATTAGTAGCATATTATGTGACTTTTACAAGCAAAGTGATTTGCATTGGAGCATTTCAGTGGCATCCTTAGTATGTTAATGACAAAATTTGTGGCATTCCCAATGGATATCCACCTCAAGAGGAAGAAATGCACAGAATAGTATTAAGTGTATCTCAATGCATTTGCATTTTCACCCTTAATTAGTTGGATGACAAACCCAAGCCGAGATTTCTGTCTTTTCTAACCTTTGTTACCACCTTTCGGTCTCGGGTTCAACACCTGACCCAGAGAAATATCCCCTTTTCAAGCTCAGAGCAGATCAGTTCTGGTCCGATGCTACACCACACCAGCCTTTGTTCACACTCAGCGGCCTTTTTATGTAAATGTAGGCAAGCCTTTATAGCCCCCTTCATGTTTATGCAGGAAAGTATAAATTATGCATAAATTAAAAACATGATGTGTTAAGTTTAATAAAAATTTATTGGCAAGTGGCACCGGTATAAGTGGGATAATACCCTCCAAGTTTGCTCTTATCCTGATTAAAAAGGATTCCGTGGAGGCGAGAAGCACTCGGTGTGAAACCATCCATTATGCTCGTGGGTTATTATCCTGGTGTACACACAGGTTCTCAGTGTGTTTTCCATTAACCTTACAATTTATGAGAGCACTTGTAACCCCACTAACAGCAGACACAACAGCCGCGGCCTTAAGATGTGTACATTTAGAGCGATGAGCAGAGATTAGATGAAATCTTCAGAGGCCTGCTGGAGGAATCAGAAGGGTCACATTACCATTTCTGTTGCAGAACATGAGAAAAAAAAAAAACGAACAGTTCTGTACGTGGCCATCGACTGACCCTGGTGTTCAGTCTGAGCCCTCAGCTCTAATTAAAGGTAATTAAAAGTGCTTCCATGGCAACAGTGGAAAAACAAATATAGCATCTGTGGAGGAATGCTGCGCAGAAGAAAGAGGAGGAGAAAGCAGCGAGCGCAGAGGAACACATCCCTCATTGCTCCTGTTCCATCATAACTTCACCCAGGAGCACCCAAGAGTCACACAAATCAACCACAGAAGAAGTAGTTCTGGTTTCCATCAAGAAATGTTGTAACTCAGTCATTCGACATGGTAATCAAGTGTTGACATTAAAGAAACTGTGCTTCAGTGGTTTCAGCCCTATTTATCTGGAAAGACATTTTATGTAAATATTGGCCCCTACAGCTTTAAAATTGTACCTCCGAGTTAAGGTGTGCCTCAAGGCTCAGTTTTGGGACCAGCCTTGTTTGCACTGTACATATGGGGCGCCATTTGTAAAGTTACACAGTAAAAAATTAAAATCATAAGAGGATAAAGTCATAAGAGGAAAAAGTCGTATTTTCACCATGTTATTCAATCATTTATAAATGTCACGGTTTCAAACAAAATATTTAACTGGCATACAAAATATTTCACTTTATTAGCAAGCTGAATATTTAGTTTCAAGCTCAATATTTAGAAAGAAAACTACACAATTAATTAACAGAATATTTAGCTTCAAAGTAAATACTTAGCTTGCAAGATAAATATTGAATTTACAAACAAAATATTTTGGTCGTAAAACTAAATATTTAGTTAGCAAACTGAATATTTTGTTTGAAGCTAAATATTTAGCAAGCAAGCTAAATAATTAGTTAAATGAAATATTTAGCTTCAACTTAAATATTTAGCTAGCAAGCTAAATATTTCATTTACAAATCAAATATTTAGATCTGGGGTAGCTAACTATTTAGTTAGCACTAAGATAGCTAAATATTTAGTTTACAACCAAATATTTAGCTTGCTAATTAAATGTTTAGTTTGAAGCTAAATATTTAGCTTGCTAGCCTAATATTTAACTTGGAGCTAAATATTTAGCTTACAAACTAGATGATAAATATTTAGTATTAATATGTTTCGTTTGCTGATTAAGTATTTCGTTTGAAACTGAAGTGTGGCATTTATAAATGAATGAATAATATGGTAAAAATATGACTGAAAATGTTTTCTCCTATGACAGGTTAAGTAACCCAAATAACTGCTGCTAATTTTTGACCGTGTAACTTTACAAACGGCGCCCCATAGCTATGTGTATGCTGCCCTTGGGGTCAATTGTTTTCACCGTATAACCTTTTGTTTCATTGCTTTGAAGATGACTTGCCTCTAAAAGCAGGGACAGACTCAATTCAGTTGGTATTGCCTTACTGTTGTACTTTCTGCACTTTCTATAACGAAGAATAATAAAGGAACACAATAGCAGAGGGCAGCAATAGCTCTGCAAATACCTTTGTCCAAGAAAGATGAAAGAGAACACAGAAGCGCTGGGCCAGGAGCACTTTCTATGGGAGAGAAGAACCAGAGAGAGAGCTCAGAGAGAACGCATCATAACTGGGAGCTCTCATTATGAAGGTTCACTGATTCTTCCAATAATGAAACATCAGTGCAGCAGGAGTAAAACAGTTATTTTTGGAGGAAAACGACCTGACGGTTCTGTGATGGAGAGAGTTTATCCCCGTGGTGCCTGCGACTGCTGGGATAAGCTCCGCCCCCCCACAGGCTTAATTGAACTGGTTGATTTCTCCCCCCAGCAGCATAGCTCCAGGTTCAGTCAGGCGTAGTGAAACACCTGGGAAGCTGAAACTCTGCACTTCTGCTGCTGTGTTTTGGTTGCTAAACTGCTATTCTTCACAGAACAATCTGTAACTGTTTATAGAAATGGAAATGAGCGATTCCTTTGCAGGGAAGAGATTTTCTATTGATTTATTTCTCCAACCGTGTGTTATTTGACCCCTTAAAATGGAGTTTATGTTCTCGGATCTGTGGCTTTAATTTTTATGCAGCAGCTGCTCTGACCTCTGAGAGCTTAAGCCTCTGTCTCACAGAGTCTGTAATTACATTTCTAACTTCTTCCAGATTAACACTCACACACAAAGTGTTTGCCCTGGGGAGCGGCACCGGCCCGACCCCCCAACACCCTCTACATTTGTCAAAGACAGCAATTATGATGGAGGGAAGATTAATGTTTCAGAAGTGGTTAACACTGCTTCATATCCCACTAGGAGGGAGGGACTGTTGACAGAGATGGAAGGGAGGAGAAGGGTTCTGATTGGATGTTCAGAGGTCCATATATATATATATATATATATATATATATATATATATATATATATATATATATATATATATATATGTGTGTGTGTGTGTGCCTGTAAATCTGACGTATGAGCAACATCCTCCAACTACAGGGATGTACAACAAAGCCATTTCTCCCGGCCCACTGGGTTTAATTTCTGCTTCTAAAACGATCTGCAGGAAATTATGACGCTAGAAAAGACTCTGGTTGTGGTCAAGTTGTGCTGAAAGCAGTCGGCCTATCAGAGAAGCTATGCTAGCCTAGAATAGCATCTCAGTGCTAACCATGTAGCAGCAGCATACTCTCACAACTTTAGAAACATTAAATTTCTTCAATGATGAAAAAAATCTCATGTTAAAAGATAGTTTTAGCAAACGGTGTGGCACAGAGATCCAGAATAAGAGTCACACTGATTACCAGAGAAATGGTTCAGCAGACACTAAATGAGGGGCCCACAACTCCAGTCCTTGGGTGCCACTGCCCTGCAACTTTTAGATGCATCTCTGGTCGCAACATGTGAATTAAAAGGCTGAATTACCTCCTTGACATGTGAGCAAGTTTTGCAAAAACCTGCTGATGAACCATGCATTTAATTCAGAGCATGGTTGCAACTAAAAGTTGCAGAACAATGGGACTTCAGGATGGAGTTGAAGACCCCTGCACTAAATCATTTGACAAAATGTAATGTTTATTGCTTGTTTCATAATTTGTTATTGTGTTGTGCTTTAATCATGTATAGCTCTTTGAACTGACTTGTTGCTGAAATGTAATATACAAATAAACTAGACTATTGCTGGTGAGGGAGTTGAGCCCTTTGCCTCAGGCATGTTGGAGAAGAGGTGCGTCTACAGGTTGCAGGTTGTTCTCTCCAGGACTGGACTTGTGCAACCCTGACTGAGCAAAAACACATTGTACACAACATGAACAGCAGCGGACTAAATTATTCAAATTAAAGCGTATCGTGGTATTCATACCTCTGAATTTGTTGCTCACTGAATGAGAAATTTTGAGCGTCAGGATTTTGCATTTTCAGAGTGTTTTAATTAGGGCTGCAACATTTAATTGTATTAATCGTGATGAATTGATTATTGAAATAATCTCCAACTAATTTAGTAATCAATTAATTGTTAACTGGAGGATATAGACTCAAAAGAATGGCCATTTGCTGAAACACCAACACACTCAGAGCAGTAATTAAGCCAAAAATGTACAAAAAATATATACATTTTGCATTTAAGATAAAAAATAAAAAAAACCCTTTTGTCTGTAAATATGTTGCACCTAAAACTCCTCAAGTGGCAGTTTTAGCTTCATCTGATTCAAATTCTGTAAAAAATAAAATCTCCTAATAAGCACCTTTTGCTATCCAATTACTGATTAATCATCAGAAAAAATTATAGCATAATCAGTTACTATAATAACAGTTAGTTGCAGCCCTGGTTTTAATTTTTAAAAAATATATTTTTAAATATTTTTAGTCCATATTGTATGCCATGCCTGAAAATTAAAGTAATTTCCTAAAGCTGAGGAGGAGCTGAAGCTGTTTGTGTCGACGACGGCGATAAAGCAGAGCTGTAGTTTATGAGAGCAGCTGCCAGCCAATCAGAAAGCAGGATTTTACTGCAGCGTTACCTCTTGTTTTACACCTGAGGCTCGGTGTGGGAGCCCGGGGCTGGCGGCGGGCGGCCCGTCGACGGGAGCCAGAACACACACAGTCTGAACCGAGGCCGGCTGTCTGTCAGTGTCAGTCTCACTAATAGGCTGCTGTCAGGCCGCCCGCCGTTAAACAGACTGAGACAGGAGGAAGAGGAAGCCTCTGCTGCCATGCTGGGCTTTACCTCAGTGATTTCTAACACACACACACACACACCTGCACAATGCAGCTGAACTCATGATCTCAGTGTTTTCACACGTTGAGCCTCTGAGTGAGTAAAAATGCGGATAAGAAGCTCTGAACCAGCAGCTGCTGTGCTCCTCCCGTTGCCCCCAGCTTGGTGTTTGCATGTTTATGTCATGATTTACCTGTTTTCTGTGTTTCCTGCCATGATCCAGGCTGCTCCTCTGCTCACAGCCCCTCCCTCACCTGCTGATTAGCTTATTGCTCTCACCTGCTCTGCACTCACTCTGTGTGAGACCGTTTATCATCAGCCCCTGTGGCAGCCTTTGAGCTGGCACGCCTGATATCCTGGTCGTGTACCAGACCCGTTTCCTGCCTCCTGACCATCGCCTTTGCCTGCTCCTTGACTGTTTTCAGTGTTTCTCTGCCTGTGGCCTTTGACCCCTGCGTCATGTACCTGATAATCAGTCACAGTCCCACTGATTTTGGATTCGTTCTGCCTCATCGCCCCTCTGTGTTGCTGACCTGGGTTGTTAGGGACAGTAACCATGTTTACATCAATGTTTTTTTATGTGCATTTCGAAGTATCGCATTAGAACTGGTTGATGGAAATGGAAAAATTCAAAATAACATCATCAGTTTCGCAAAAAAGTTTTTACACTCCCTTGAGGTGGTTTTTGGCTTTTCTGAAAAAGCATTAATAAAAGGGGAAATGAAAATAAGTTCTGACTTGGTGCATGCTCCCATCTCATGGTGGGTCTGTGCCTTACCAGAGGCACTGAACTTCTGCAGCTCGGAGAAGAGGACTCTGTCCATTTTTCTGAGATGTGTGGTCCATGCTGGTTTGCAGCCTCTACTTCCTGTTTATTACAGCCATGCGTAGGTAGCGTCAACAGCTGACAAAATCACGCTCTGATTTACTCCAAACCAGTAGATGGAAACACGCCTAATTTACTTTTTTTGTGACATTTTAAAAGTTCGCTCAAAATTTGCATTAAAATTGGATGGAAACATGGCCAGTGAATATTCACGTTTCTATGGTGAAGCCAGCTAACCTCCGAAGCAGATCTCCTGCTTCCCATGGAGTCACCACTTTCGGTTTCCAGCGTATTCTCTGTATGGTCCTGCGGGTGAAACAATCCCTGGTTAACAGACTCTAATCTCCTTCACTGTAAAAGCTCCCAGTATTCCAGACAATCAAGGTGTGAGTCTTTTTTTGTTGTCCATAAAAACTGTTAAACCTTTACTGGGTTGTGGTTTTTGTTTTGGGTCGAAACGAGCCAAAACAAAAGCCGGGTCTAAAGGTAAAAATGGTTCTTCGGACTCTAGAGTTTGCAGAACCCTGATCAAAACATGCGTTTGGGTGTTATCCTGCTCAAAGGCCCGATAATGACCCATTTTCAGTTTTTTACAGAAGCCACCAGATTTTTTAAAAAACTGTTTTTGATGCCATGCCCTCTAGAAAGATTCCCAGAAGTTATCTAAGAGAAACAGGCCCACAGCATCACGAATCCATCACCATGCTTAAAGGGCACATGGTGGCTATCCCCCAAATTCTTCCTTTGGTTCACAGCAGAACCACCAGGAGTATTTGTTGCAGGGAAGGTAGCTGTTACATTTGTGATGGTAGGATGCCTCCTAATCAAGCTTGTAGATAGCATCTACTGGTTCTTATGGAGACCTACCACCCTCTGCTGCAGGTCTCTAACATTGGGTTTTGAAGATGGTTTTACCTCCCTGTAATGCCGCTTTATGTGATAAAGCTGCAATAAATACGTAACAATGAAAAAAAAAAAAAAAAAAAAAAAAAATCAGGCTTCAAACTGCAATAAAACATCATTAAAACTGCATTATGTAATAATCAAGGTAAACTGTAATAAAATGCTTGAACGCATTTTGCAATACTTTCTGCGGAATTATGTAGGCTAATAATAATATTGCATAAACGATAATGTACTAATGGTGTGAATGATGTAAACAATCACAAACCACCAACGATCATGTTGTGGATTCTATACGCATTTAAATCTTTGAAGCTTTGGTCAATAAATGCCAGCTTCACTGTCCTGATCCCTGTTACTTTAATCATTCCACTTTATAACCTACTCTCAGAAGACATCTAAAAGCCCGCTTTATTGAAGCATGAAACATGCGCAACATGATTACATTTTCTATCAGGTGCCACTTTATGGTTATCATTTACTGGCTTGAGAAGATCAGCTCACATCTGCATTACTTTCACAGTATGCTGGAGTGTCTTGCCCATTTTTCAAGAGTAAGCAAAATAAATTTGCAGTGGGGGAACTGCTAACTAAAGAGTTAGCTGTGCTAACCCTAAAGCACTAATCATAAACATTAGTTCCGCTAACCCTAAATCACTAAACCAACACAGTATTTAGCGGAAGTTAATAGTTAGGCGCTAATTTAAATTTAAATTATATCTGACCTAAGAAGACTATAACCCTCAAGGAGTAATTTAATTTTGACACCCTTAGATATTGTATTAATGTTTATATCTTGTTCTCTACAGTCTGTATGTTTCTTGTTTGAAATAAAGTTATTGGGACTTCAAAATAAGAGCATGAATATAAACGTCCAACTACTTGACGAATTTCTAACAGTCGAGAACCAAAACTTCAAAACAGATGTCGAACTTTATTCAGCTCAAAGTTTACAAAACAGCAAAGTAAATTAGCGCTTTAGAAATTATCCAGAAGAATTAATTTAGGTGAAGCTAAGTGTGCTAAACGTTTTCAAAGTTAGCAAAAGAGCTCAAGCACAAAGCAAAAAATTAGCTCTGATATTAGCACAGTAGTGAATTAGTGAAAGTGTGGCCACCACTGGTAATTAGTAGCACTGGTTTAATATCGGATTAAAGGGGGAATTTGAAAACCATTTATCATTTTCTTTCCACTTCACAGTTGGATACTATACTTTGTGTTGGTCTACCACACCAAGTTTGTGGTTGTCAACATTAAAAATGTGTCAAAGATCAAAGTGTATGAATCGTTTTCCAAGTTCAGTAAACAGCCAAGTAAATCAGCACTTCTGAATTTATCCGGGAAAATTAATTTTGGGGAAGGTAAGTGCGCTAAATGTTTTCAAAGTTAGCAAAAATGCTAAACAAAACAAACAAAAAATTAGCTACACTATTAGCACATTAGCAGGTTAGCGAAGTATGCCAACCGCTAGAATGAATTTATGTGTCATCATATTTATTCCACAGGTAAACAGATAGCAGTTATAACGCTTTAATGACGTTTGCTTCATAGGAATTTTACAGCTTCCAATAAAGGATGCACTGGTTAATTTATGAAACACAGTTATTTCTGGATTTGGGGGTTTTCTTCCCTATAAATAAAACAACTGAAATTAAAAGTTTTTCTACATTTTTCAGTGTGACATTATGCTGTTGTTTTCCTATCAGATGAATCAAAATAAGCATCATTCTGTTGTTTAACTGGACCCACAACAAACCCGCCACTGCTTATTTTATTCATATATTCTCAGGAGGTTACACAGACCCACATTCTGACTGAAGTATATCAGCCTTTTCAGCTTCAGACTCTTTTTTTCTCTACACTCCTGCCGCTGTCTGGACGTCCTCAAAGCTTTGATTTCTTCTTTTCAGAGAGAAACACGGCGGTTCTTTAGTCTGAATATTGTTGAAACAGACTCGTCAGGTCCTGCTGCCTTTCAGTGTCTGGTAGCTGCCTTCAGCTCCAGGATGAAAAGCAGAAAATGAAGGTCAGACGACTAATTGATGTTTTAATTAAGTTATTAACCAAACAGCTCTTTGTCATTCTGAAACGATGACTTTGAGCGTGACGAGGGAACAAAGCTGCAGCATAAAGAACACTTTAGCAAAAGAGGAAGAAACAGAAAGTAGAGGCGAAAGTATCAGGACATTTAGGACTTAATGGTTTTAAAGTTCATGGATCACTTTGGTTGTTTCCATGTCTGAAGCCTGAATCTGTTAAAAACACAAGCATCAATGCATAAAACAATGGATATCCAAGTTGGAAACCGTGAGAGAAGCCTTCAGCTCCAATGGGAGTTCATATAGTGAAGATTTACAAGGCGACTTATCCAGGGATGAGCACGAAGCCAGGAGAAATGCTTCCTGAGAGCTGCAGCTGTGAGACCTAGCATACCAGCACCCTACACAGAAGTTTAAAAGCTCTTTGTGGCGAGCCCAGTCTGTTGTCTCCACAGAGCTGTGTGGATAGGTGTGAGTAGTTGTGTTTCCATTGACCATAAAATTGTGCAAATTGGAATTACGAAAATTAATTTGCTAAACGGAAACACAGCAGTTAAAAAAAACAAATGTTTTTTGATGAACAGCTTTTGCGTTAGGATGAGGTGGTTTTTCATCAAAATTTGTATATTTTGCAAAAACACCCAAGGAATGCGACACTAGTTTGCAGTTTTCTGATATATTCTGTTTGGTATCTGGGTTCAGACCATGAGGTTCTTTCTGCATGGAGTTTGCATGTTCTCTCTGTGCATGGATGGATTCTCTCTGGGTACTCCAGCTTCCTCCCACAGTCCAAAAACATGAATGTTAGGTTAGTTGGTCTCTTTAAATCATCCTGAGGTGTACATATCTGTCCTGTGGCGGCCTGGCGACTGTCCAGGATGTTCCCCCGTCTCTCAACCAATGAGCGCTGGAGATAGCCACCAGCTCCCACGCCACCCTGGAAGGATAAGCAGGTCTAGACGACGGATGGATATAGGCCTGTCGCAGTAAGCAATTAATCAATTAATGGCATGATAAATTAAAATTAGCTTGATAATTTCCTTTCTGGTTAATATTTTTTCAAGGGGAATTTTGTTTACAGAGATATCATAATCCATTTTGTTTATGGTTTCGGTTGTGTGTGGTTTTTTATTTATTGTTTATTTATTTATGGTCGTCATGTTTTATTTTGGGTATTTAAAATAGCTTTAAAAAATACTAAATAAATACAGAATATGGAAAAAATAGAAAAAAAATACACAATGAAAAGAAGTGACAACAATTTTTTAAAATTACTAAATAAATATATTTAAAAATAAATGAAATAAAGGCAACTAAGAAAAGAATAAGGTTGGAAATAAAATGGAAAATTAAATAATAGTGATAGTGTTAAGTGTTCTGTACAAAATTAAAATGTATTGGTCTTCGAGAGCGTGAACTTGCACTATTTTGCCACTATCAATGCTGAAAATGGTCTCAAAACAACAATTTACCGTTTATCGCAATGCTTTCTGGGACAATTGATTGCCTAGCAAAATTTGTTACTGTGTCAGGCCTTAATGGCTGCCCCATTTCTCCCACTATCTTGAGTGTGAAATGAAACACCTTGGCCTGAAAATGTGTTTTCCCCATCTGCTCACATCCTGGGAGCTTAGACGGCCTTCTTGGATCCAAGGTATGTTTTCACTTGTGCTGCAACAGAATAAAACCAGTTTAATTAGCTCGGGTTTTTCTGCCTGAAGGAGCCGAGGCGGGAGGAAAAACTCCTGCTCGTCCTGCAACCCCGACCGACATCCTGAGAGCTGCAGCAGGAAACTCCTGACTGACTCCCGACACCCAGCTTCATCCAAAACGTTACCAGCAAATCTCTCAAGAAAAAGCTTCACCTGCCGAACCGGCTGGCATCCAGCCCCGTCACCATGACAACCTATATTACTGCAGTTTTCTCATGCAAAACCCCGGAGACGAGTGGATCACATACACGTACGCTCCGTATGCAGCCCTTTCCATTTACTTTCTCTTTAACTCAGTAGATACTGTTGTTCCACCAGAAGGTGCTGCAGAAGCTGAGGTGAACCACAGCTTGACCTCACAGGAAATGAGCCCCATTTTTATTTTTAAAAGGACTCCAAAAAAATCCTAAAAGCCATTTGTGACTTGAAGTGAGACTCAGAGAAGTTCGTGTGTGTTGTTGAAGTTTCCTCACTCTGAATTGGATGTTGCTCGGTGAGTCTGCTCATTGATTGCTGTGAAATCACCATTGACTCAGGAGGTTGGAGGAACGGGGGGGGGTGCTTTCTGCAGGTGGAGTTGAGCTGGAGGCAGCAGCACGAGGACCTGGGAGTCAATTTACAGAAACAACACCTTCCAAACGGATCGTTTTCTCTTATCGAGATAATAAAAAGTGATTTCCATGTTCTCTCTGTACCTTCTGGAGTTTAATCTGCGAGTTGCGGCTTCGCCACATGCTTCTGTATCCATCAGGGAGCTTCTGGCAACAATCTGGATGGATATTTGATGATTCTTCTTCCCTGCACAGGAAACTGGATCCAGGTTGCAACCACTGGCTGTTGGTTTGAGATGAATTCAAAGAATCTGGAGGTCACTTTCAGGAATGTCCAACTGGCAGTGTCACAGCATGATGGTGCGGCCACCATGACTCTTCCAAACGTTCTTCCTGTCACTGGTCCAAACAGGTTCATCTTGGTCTCGTCTGAGCATCAAACCTTTGGCTTCTCCAGCTGGACAGCAGGAGATCTCAGTCCCACTAGGTGTCGATTCTTGAGCGGCTTTCTCAGTCAGGACCCTTTCATGGGACGCCGTGTGTAACGTTACACAGTCAGAAATTAACAGCAATAGTTTGGGTTATTTAGCCTGTCAGAGAAAAATGTGGGGGTTCATTTTTCAAAGTCATATGGTCACCATGTTATTTATTTATAAATGTCAAAGTTTGAAGCTAAATATTTAGTTGGCGAGATAAACAGTAAAGTTAGCAAGCTAAATCTTGAGTTCGCAAGCTAAATATTTAGCTTTAAACTAAAGATTTAGTTAGCAAGTTACATTTTTACTGAGCAAGTTAAATATTCTGGTAGCAAGCTAAATATTCAGTTAGCAAGGTAAATATTCAGTTAGCAAGGTAAATATTTAGGTTCAAACTAATTTTAGTTAGAAAGTTAAATATTTAGCTTGCTAACAAAATATTTAGTTTGAGGCAAAATATTAGCTAGCAAGCTAAATATTTGGTTAGCAAGCTAAATCTCTAGCTCTGAGCTAAAGATTTAGCTAATATGCAAATTCATTTGCCGATAACCAGAAGTGGACTACCAAAATAAGACAGGTCTTCATCAACTTATGCTGTCGAATTGCTTCATATCACCTCTTTATCATTTATCATCATCTTCATCATCATTCTTTTCCTCTTTTCTTGTACATTTCAGCCTAAAAGGATGACCCGTTTTAATGTCAATACAGACGTTTACCATTGAATCAACAGCAGCAGTGATTCCATCAGCAGGGGTTTATGTAGAGTTTTGCAAAGCCCAGCTTTTATTTTGACAATCCACTTCCGCTTATCAGCACATGAATTTGCATACTGGCTAAATACTTTTGCAAAATATTTAGTTTGGAGCTAAATATTTTGCTGCCACTCGATCTTGATCACTCACAGTCAGTGGTACAAGTACTCCAGAATAGCACCTCTCATGGTAGCAGCGTGTTGGAGCAGCTCTGTTTGCTCTGATTTGTTATTTTTCTAGACTTTTGTTCATAATTTTTCTGATTGAATCGTTGCTTATCTGCATTCTTGGATTCTATGCAGCTGGAATTATTTTTGGTCTTGCTTTATTACTTTTGGGCAGCTGTTATGATGCGTAATCGTGGCAACATTGTATTGTTTTTACCACTGTGAGTGGCTAATTAGCATCTCAAACGCTCATGTAGTCCCTGAACTACAGCCCCAAACCTCTGAAGAGCTGAAAACGAGGCTTCATGGATGCAGAGCAGGACCAGAGAGCAGAGACAAGGAGGAAGTTCAAACCATCTGTTCTGTCCATCATCATCCCTGATTCCAACGTCTCTCTGCTCGGCTTTCTAACCAAACGGCCAGACAGAGATTTAAAGAGGAGCGGCAAAAGCAAAGGAGATGGATTAGCAGAGCTAGCTAACAGCTGATGGTGTCATCCAGGACACTTTACTGTGGAATATCGTCTCTACTGCCTGGATGTTGAGCTGTTAGCATGTCAGGCTGGTCTTTAGTCAGAGACCTCTTCAGACAAGCTGCAAGACTGACTGCTACTGGAGATCCTTCCTGCCCACAGCAACTTTTTGAAGATGCTTGGATGATGTGAGTTACAACAACATTTAGTTCTGCTTTGGGATAAATAAATTAGTTTTGAATTGAAATGAAGTGTGCAGCACCAAGTGGATGGAGTAATGAAGAAGGAGGGCTACCTCCAAACCCTTTATCTCAGTCAGTGGGGGTGTATGTAAGGCTTTGAGCCTGTATGTATAATTCTGAACCTGTGTGGATCAGAGAAAACCAACAAATTCAAACGTTTGCTCCTAATGCTTGGTTTTAAAAATCTTCACACGTTTTTGTTCTGTAATCATTTCATCCTGGAGGAAGAATTGTTTAAATTAATCATTAAAAGAACAAAATGAATGAGATTCAAGCTGATGGTGAGTGGATGGAAACTTCCCTCTGATCCTGGATGTCGAAGAGAAAATCTCACATGTAAAGGCATATTTGGTGGATCAGATCTGTTTCCTTCTGGTCCAACATGGAACAAATACACTTCTAGGACTGGAGAGCCGAGGTTTCATACATTTTGATGCATTCTGCAGCTTTTCATGGTCACGTTTTATTGTGTTTTGGACACTAAATGTAAACAGAGCAACATTTCCTGCCAAAGCAGGGTTTAATTGGACCAGGACAACAGGAGCAGCGAACCCCCATCTCCCCATCCTCCTCCTGCTCCTTCATCCTCCCAGAGTCCCTCAGTCAGGCTGCCTGTTTTATATGAAAGTCCGGCACAAGGCCTGCTGACCCTGGAGGTTCTGCTGCCTCAGAGATACCAACCCTGAAATTAACAACCTGCCCGCCTCTCCTCCGCCTCCGTCACCCCCCCACCTCCACTCTTTCCCCTCTGCTCCTGTTTTATCTCCCCTCCTTTCATTTCCTCCCTCCACCCATCATTCACTCTTCTTCAGCTCTTTTCTTGGTCTTGTTTTCATTCAAATGTTCACTGCCGTAATCGTTCTCTCCACCTCTTAGGGAGTTTTTTTCTGCGGTTTCTTCCTATTTTTTTATGAAACCTTTGAAAATAACATTCCAAGTATTATTCCAATTCCAGTTATGAAGGAAATGTTTTGTTGCACATATTTCTCCTTTCTGCACTGCATAAAAGCAAAATCTGACCAAGTACTTCTGGTCCAGTTTCCAGAGCAAATGTTTTGAATACACTTAAAATAAGACAAAACTAACTTACAAGGGACTTTTCAGCAGATACAAGAGCTGGTTTTAGGTCAGTAATTCCTTAATATTGATGATATATTTCAGTTGTAAGTGAAATAATCTGCCAGTGGAAAAAGATAATTTTCCCATATAATAAATTAAAATGTCTTGTTTTACTGACAGTTTATTTCACTTATAACTAGAACTTTTTTCATGAATATTAAGGAATTATTGACTTAAAACCAGCTCCTATATCTGCTGAGAAGTTACTAAAGTTAGTTTTGTCTTATTTCAAGTGATTTCAAGACATTTGCACCGGAAACTATACCAGAAATACATGGTAAGATTCAGTGTTTTTGCAGTGTCTGTGCACATGCAATTGTTATAATTTCCTTTTTGTTTGCCTGTCCAGCAATATGTATAAATGCACAGGAGAACAACACAGGGTTTAACCCTGAAGCCACAGGTTCTCCTCTTTAAAATATTGAAGAGCACATTCATTTTTTTTGCATTAGTTTAATGTTTTCATGGCTCAAACACGGAGCCATGGGAAACGGTAAAGACTCCAGAAGCAAGGAGAAATATCTGAATATTAACTATTAAAAACAATCAAATAATAACAGGAGTTCATGCATTGATTAGCTTTTTCAGTGTTCTGACTCTAGATTTGATTTATTTTAATGTTATTTGCCTTTTTCTTCACCCTTATACTGTTTGAAGTTTATTATCAGGCGACAGGCTGGTATGCTACTCCCACGAACTGCATGAACCTGAACGTGTGGGTGCATTTTCAGTAAAAAAATTAGGGTGTTGGAAAAGACGCTCGGATGGATTTTTAGCCTTTTGCTGTAAATACAGTGTTTTTGTCTCATTATCTTGAGATCACAGATTTTAATCATGTTTTTTGCGGCACTAAAGTCTTATTTCATTATACTGAGATATAAAAGCTTTAATTCGTAAGATAACAGGTTTATGTTTTTGTTTGAAGCCAAAAATGACAATAGTGATGCTGACAGCTGATTCAAGCTGCAAACATCCATTACAGACCAATGCATTACAGACTAAACAACAGTGTCACAAGTTCTGTGTGTTTTATTTCATATGAAAGAGTCTTTTTTTACAGTTTATCTTCAGAAAGTCAGATTTTCCACAGATAAGAGTCTGGAAACATGGATATTTTCTCCTTGTTTAATATTTTTAAGATCTCCTCTGATACTCCTGACTTAGCAGAGTTGAATGGAGCCACTTGTTTGACTCGGTTCTGTTTCTGCTCAGGCTGAAGGTAGATGGATCTTCAGGGACCCCCTTCAATCAACTGCAGAGGAGCATCAATCAAACCGTGTCTGCTCTCCCTCACACAGCGTGGAGAGCTTAGATTAGACGGGAAACACCTGGGAAAACAGGTGTGCAACACCTTAATGCTTCCCCCAGCACAGAAGGTTTGATGCTTCAGTCACTTCAGGCGAATAATTTGGTCGTAAATTTAAGGTGGACTGCCAGTGTTTGATTCACCATCCAATCACAATCCAGCCTGAACTGAGGCAAAACATTTTCTGACTCTGATGAAGATAAACTACCCTCATTATCCTCTTTAAAGGGACCTCTCATCATGATTTATCTCCATCTGTTACCAAACAAAAGAAGAAAAGGTCCATGATGTGAATTCCCTTTGTTGAAAGAGAGAAAGTTCTGATCAGAACCGGATCTACAGATTCTACCAGAGCTGGACACCTTCCAGTCTCAAAAGAAAACGGCAGCGTGACTCAGTTTTAGTGGAAAGCTGCATCTGAATGAAGATCAAGACGTTTGCAGTCAACCGAGTAGCATGTAAGCAGAAAAATCTTCAACAGTCGAGCACAGTGGAGGAAATATAAATTTAATATAAACAAATATAAATCTAATATCTAATTCTAAACCTGGTTGACGGTGGTGGCTAAAAAGTTAGCTGTGCTAACATAAAGCATAAATCATTAACATTTGTTCCACTAATGCTAAAGCGCCATACCAACATTGTATTAAGCAGAAGCTAATGCTAAAGTGCTACTAATGCTAACTAATGCTAGAGCACTATACCAACACCATATTTAGTGGAAGTTAATGCTAATGCGCTACACAAGCACCGTATTTAGTTGAAGCTAAAGCTAAAACGCCATACCAACATGGTATTTAGCGGAAGCTAATGGTAAAGATGGCAAGATGCTGTAGCACTACAGCCTGTAGCAATACATTCATTCAATACAGTCATTTCTTGCACCGCATCACCACATCACAGAATTGAAATAACTATCAAATACAGCTGTTTTATTTGGAAGGGAACAACACTCATATATTGTATTTATGTTTATTACATGATCTCTACTGTCTGTATTTTATTTTGTTCCTGTATGTTTCTTCTTTTAAATGAGGTTATTGAGGGGAAAAAAAGAGAACGTGAGGACAGGAAATGGAACTGCTGTGTAAACCTTCTTCAAAATAAGAGCATGAATATAAACATTTAACAACTTGAACAATTCTTAACAGACGATAACCAAAATTTCAACACAGATCTTGAACTTTATTCAACTGGAAGTTTACAAAACAGCCAAGTAAAATTAAAGCTTTACATGTTATCTGGAAAAATTAATTTAGGGGAAGCTAAGTGCGCTAAACGTCTTTATAGTTAGCAAAAACACTAAAGCGCTAAGCTAAAAACTATTAGCAGATTAGCAGAAGTGTGCCCACCACTGCCTGATGGGATGCTTTAGTCCGCCCACTTTGTACAACGACCCAGTAGATGTGGAAGTGAAACACCCACACAGCATGACGCTGCCACCACCGTGCTTGGAAGTTGCTGCAGCTGTGTTGTTGTGTTGGAAGGCCTCCAAACAGTTGAACTTTGAGCTCATCTAAACTCTTCAGAGTCCCATGACCCCAAACACAATAGGTAATGTTCAACAGAACCAGCATGTAGCAATGGTCTAGTCAAAGTCCAGACCTCAACTTGATCGAGACGCTGTAGCGAGACCTTCAGGGAGCTGAGCAGCAAGGTCTCTCTTGGTTTTTAAGACCAAAATTATTCAACATTTGTTAAAACTGCTAAAATCGTAGATTCTGGTAGTGAGAGCAGCTTTTATGACCGAACACGTCTCCAGCCGGTCTGGTCCGGTCCGACCCCTGACCTCCTGCTGCTTTATATGTTCCTCATGATTCATGCAGCGACACATCCACATTTGGTATTTGTACAAACAATAAAATGAGATGTTGTTTGATCAATTAAAGTATTACGATCCATCAGCAGCAGCTCTGCAGGAGCTGCATCGAACACCCACACACCTCTTCAATCATTGTTTACAGAGTTTCCAGCACCTCCTCCGGCTCCGGCCCAGATGGATCCATTCTCTCCTCTCTGCCTGCAGATTAATTGATCCAGCTGCCTCCACTCGGCCGTTTGATTAATTGCATTCTCTGGCAGAGTTTCAGGTTGCTTCAGGTTGGAGATGAGACGGCGGCGAGGGGAAAGCCAGAAAGAATGGAGAAAGTTGGTGCAGGAAATGGAGTTCAGGAACTCCATTATGAGCGTGATTACAGCTCAGTATGATGAAACGTCTCTGAATGGAGCGAGCAGAGACGGGCAGCTGCTGGTGTCATCAGAGGAGAAGGACTCAAGGAATGACTCATGAATAAAACGTGACAGAAAACTGATGATGTTATAGTTGTTATGGCAAATTTACTCCTTAATCCTTCTGATTGAATAAAGACAGAAATAAATCAGCAGGTTTTTCTCTCTTGGTGTTACAAAAATCCTTAATGCAGCCAGACGTCATAAATCACTGGAGCAACGTGAGGCAGAATTTATTCATATCAGGACTTCATAACGCTAAATGTATCATTTCTGATAAACGTGGATGGATGTATGGATGGATGGAAGGATGTATGGATGGATGGATGGATGATTTCTTCTGTTTTTGTTTTTCTGTTGCTCTTAAATTCATGTTGCTTTGGGAAAACATCATCAATAAATGACTATAAATGCTGAATCTATCAGTTCTGATGCAGATAAAATTGAGAAAAAAAATGTCAAAAAAAAGACTCAGATAATTTCTGGTTCCAGACCTTTAATGGTTCTATTGGGTCCTCTGTCCCACTTAAAACAAAAAAAAAACTAAAAATTAAATAAAATGAGATCATTTGGAGTTCCCATAGCAACCAGTGACTCGTGAGGTGGCTCTTTTATAACTTGAAAGGTCCATTTATTTCCTTTCTGACTCGGATCATTCAGCGTGAGGAGCACCCAGCAGTAAACAGAGGTAACCAGTTTAACCCTAACTGGTTCAACGACCTACCTTACAACAGCAGGATGACCATTAGGGAGCAGATGTTCCATATTTCTGACTAAATTCAGGTCTAAACATTGAAATGTAGTTTATGCAGAGGCAGCTGTCCTGGATTCAATTCCCGGCTCCAGTTCCTGTCCAGCTATTAATGAATAAAGGCTGCGAGCGCCTGAAAAACATGGTAAAAGGTCAACATTAGAGACACACTGCTGCTTGTGAGATCAAAGATCAGAAAACAACAAGTAGCCGTTCTTTTAGTTTCAGCTACAAGAAACTACTGCATGGACATGAGCAGCAAACTTCAAAATAATTTAACTATTTCCAACAAGTTCAGCTCCCAGGAGGTTGTTCATCGACCACTAATGTGTCTGAGGGAAGATTTTCTGTTCCATTAAGGACAAATTAACGGATAATTCTGGATTACACTAGACTTTAATCTTTTAAAAAATCCCCTGAAGGGACTAAAGTTAAAAACTGTGCAGCTTTAGTCTGAGACTAGAAAGAAAGAAAGAAAGAGAAGAGTTAAGGTGAGTTGTAAGTTTCTGGTACATATCGTGTCATTTTGAGAAAGTAATCTGTAAGATCCATGACCTGTAGGTTTCAAAAACAGACCCTGCAAGTTCCAAGAAAAGCTTTATGCTATGCAAGGTTGCTAGTAGGTTACTGGAAAGCACCTTGTAAGACCTACAAGTAAAAGTAACCTGTAGGTACCACTGTTTACGTGTACCACGTAGTCAGTGGTAAGCACCACTAATTAAAGAGTTCGGCACCCTAATCCTAAAGCACTAACCATAAACATTTGCCCCGCGAACGCTAACATTCTGCCAACATGGTATTTAGTTGAAGCAAAAGCCCTATACTAACACCATATTTAGTGGAAGCTAATGCTAAAGTGCTATACCAACACCGTATTTAGCTGACGCTAATGCTAAAGCGCTATACCAACAGGGTATTTAGTGGAAGCTAATGCTAAAGTGCTATACCAACAGGGTATTTAGCTGACGCTAATGGTAAAGCGCTATACCAACACCGTATTTAGCTGACGCTAATGGTAAAGCGCTATACCAACACCGTATTTAGCTGACGCTAATGGTAAAGCGCTATACCAACACCGTATTTAGCTGAAGCTAATGGTAAAGCGCTATACCAACAGGGTATTTAGTGAAAGCTGATGCTAAAGTGATAACTTCAATTCCAAATATATCCACCCTTGAAAGATTACAACCCTCAATCAACAACTTATTTTGACATTATAATTTACATGTTTTATGATACCCTTAGATATTGTGTTTGTTTCTAATTTGTTCTTCACTCTCCATGTTTTATTTTGTTACTGTTTGTGTCTTGTTTTTAAAAAAGTTATTGGGAAAACAAGAGAGAATGTGAGGAGAGGAAACGTAATTCCTGTGTAAACAGTCTTCACTCACTTCAAAATAAGAGCATGAATATAAAAGTCTTGAAGAAATCTCAACAGTCGATAATGAAAACTTCAACACAGATGTGGAAATTTATTCAACTGAAATGTTACAAAACAGCCAAGTGATAGAATTTATATGGAAAAATTAATTTAGGGGAAGCACTAAGCTAAAAAATTAGCTCCGCTATTAGCAGATAAGCAGAATTTAGCAGAAGTTTGGGAAAGTAACCTGTACAGACCTGAACAGGCTGTAATATGTGTTGCTCCGTATTCATTTAACAATCTGACACAGCCAGATTCCTCCTTTTAAAACTTGACTTGATTTGTTGAAACATTTCCATTTGTGTTTGGAGCTACTGGCCTGGAAACAAATGCTGGTCATGATCAATAAATCACCTGCAAAGAAAAAGCAGTGAAGACAGGAAGAACTGGCTTTGATCGTGTAATCCTGACATATTTAAACAATATCAAAAACCTCATCAGATGTTAACATTTCTTTTGGATTCTGTGATCATTTTCTTGTACAACCTTGCAGTTTGCTGGACTTAGCTGCACATTGATCTGTGTTTCTACATCAACAAATACAGATAAAGTTCAAGTTCAAGCGTCCAGACTGAAACAGGGTCAAAAATCAAAGCTTTGTGTTTTTCTGTACCATTCACTGTTGAATTTGGACAACATTCAATCAGATTGGGAAGCGGTTAAAGCAGCCACAGCGCTTCAAGGTGAACACATCCACTGGAAACCCAGGAGTGAAAACATTTGGAGGAGCAGAGATGAAGATGATGAAGAACCTGTTGCTGCTGCTGTTGGTGACTGTGGCTAGTGCAAAAGTCTTTGAGCGCTGTGATTGGGCGCGTACGCTGAAGAGAAATGGCATGGATGGTTACCGTGGCGTCAGCCTGGCCGACTGTAAGTGCTGGACCATCAACTGCTGGCATCGAGGGCAGTGGAAGTCAGATATGTCTTTAATACAGCTAGTTGTTGAGGCTTCAACATTTGTTTTTCTTTTATCTTCACTTCTTTTATGCACAATTTTCCAGGTTTTCAGAGACATCAACATCACCACCCATGATTGATTGGATCCACACTTGGAAAATAGTTAATTCTTGATGCAAGCAAAGGTTTATTCTAGGACAAATTTTCAGTTTAACAATGGTGGAGATGTTGGCTCTGTGTTTATCGCTTTTGGTTGAAAGTTACAGCTTCTGAATATAACTGGAATCAGCAGCAACTGCTGCAGTCTGGACATTTCAGTTACCCTTTTTGATGCCCCAATAACTCTACTGTCTTCACCAAGAACTGGACTTCCACACTAATTCGGGTCCAGAACACTGGTATGATGCTGAATAGAGGCTTGTTTAATATATTTGCCTCAAAGTGAGAAGGTCCCTGACCTTTCTGGATGATGTTTTCATGTTCTCCCATTGCATGCGTTGGTTTTTCTGGTTTCCTGGATATGCTAAGATGCCCTCAGGTAATCCGCCGTTTATTGTGAGTGGGTGGATGGCTGTTTTCTTGAGTGTTCCCATGGTGGACATCGTCTGTCGGTCAATGATCTTTGGACAGAGACTCCAGTTCCCTAGTAACCCTGAAGGGAGATGGATGATTTTCCTTATCAAGTGTTTAGCCATTACCCAACAGCTACTCAAACTTGACTTTCCTGATTGTCCGTAGGGGTCTGCCTGACCCAGCATGAGTCCAAATTTAACACCCAAGCCACCAACAAGAACACAGACAGCTCAAGAGACTATGGGATCTTCCAGATCAACAGCCGCTACTGGTGCAACAATGGAGGGGTCTCAGCAACCAATGGATGCGGCATCAGCTGCAGCCGTAAGTGGTGAATCTTCATGCTTCTGAAGTATTTGGGAGTTCATCTGAAAAACAGAAGTATCAGTTTTTGAATCTTCCCACAGAACTCTTGACAGATGATGTGAGTGTGGCAATCAACTGCGCCAAACGCGTCGTCAGTGATCCTCAAGGCATCAGAGCATGGTGGGATCATGTGACACTACGATGTTGGGACTACTTTGTTTGGACCTTCATCAGTAACATGCGTGTGTTTGGTTTCAGGGTGGCCTGGCGTGCTCACTGTCAGAACCGAGACCTGAGGAGCTACCTGAGTGGCTGCAGACTCTAACCTGGAGACCAGACACAGAAGATGAAACGTTAATACAGAACCTTGAAATTATCCTCTGTACTTTTAGAGATCCAGTCCTGTTCAAAAAATTCAGTACACCCCCTAATCCAGAGATTCTTAAACCTCTTCCTTTCTTCTCCTGGTTTGACGCTGCGTTCACTGACCACTCAATGTGACACAAGAGACCTACTGTTAAATTCCCATAAAGAAAAAGAGCGGCCATATTCTGCCTTGTAAGATTAAAACTTGTCAGACAGAAATGTGAATTGTTTTCTTTTACTTTCTGTTCAATACTAGAAAATTAACCAATAGGTACTTTTATTAGATTTCTTGCAACAATCACCAACAACTCAACTGTTCTTTTGAGGTTGATTTCACAAGACCCACAGAAGTGTTTCTTCACACTGGAAAAATTAGCTAAACAATCTAATTACTAAATTAGGGAAAATTTAACATTTGTTACTCTCAGGTCTGTGTTTGATTTTAAGACCAAAACTCTGATGATTGTTATTAATGGCAAATTTAAATGAGTTCAAGTCAAGTCAAGTTTATTTGTATAACACATTTCAACAAGTCAGTTCAACGTTCTCCTCATCATGAAAACATAAAAACATCATAAACACATCAGTCACTGGTTGTGAAACCAGTGACAAACATTACATTTCGTCAAGTGCTATCATTTAAAAAAAAAAACATCAGCACACATTAAATACGTTGATCAGTGTTCCTGTTATTATGGGTCAAAGGCAGCTCTTAACAGGTGGGTTTTTAGCCTTGTTTTAAAGGAACTCAGTGTTTCAGCCGTTTTGCAGTTTTCTGTAAATTTGTTCCAGATTAGAGGAGCATAGAAACTGAAAGCTGCTTCTCCATGTTTGGTTCTGGTTCTGGTGCTGCAGAGCAGACCAGAACCAGAAGACCTGAGAGGTCTGGAAGGTTGATACGACGACAGCAGGTCTTTAATGTATTTTGGTGCTAAGCCGTTCAGTGATTTATAAACTAGCAGGCATATTTAAAGTCTATTCTCTGAGCTCCAGGGAGCCAGTGGAAGGACTCTGGGTTGATGTGCTCTATCCTCCTGGTCTTAGTGAGAACACCAGCAGATTTCAGCAGATTTTGCAAACATTGTATGATGCATATCAATTAAACGACCGTCTACATGAGCGAAGGAATAATTAGGAACAAAGGAAAAATCACATTAGTAGCATATTATGTGACTTTTACAAGCAAAGTGATTTGCATTGGAGCATTTCAGTGGCATCCTTAGTATGTTATTGACAAAATTTGTGGCATTCTCAATGGATATCCACCTCAAGAGGAAGAAATGCACAGAATAGTATTAAGTGTATCTCAATGCATTTGCATTTTCACCCTTAATTAGTTGGATGACAAACCCAAGCCGAGATTTCTGTCTTTTCTAACCTTTGTTACCACCTTTCGGTCTCGGGTTCAACACCTGACCCAGAGAAATATCCCCTTTTAAAGCTCAGAGCAGATCAGTTCTGGTCCGATGCTACACCACACCAGCCTTTGTTCACACTCAGCGGCTATTGACTCAAAGTGAGAAGGTCCCTGACCTTTCTGGATGATGTTTTCATTTGCTCCCTTTGCATGGATTTGTTTTTTTCTGGTTTCCTGGATATGCTAAGATGCCCTCAGGTAATCCGCCGTTTATTGTGAGTGGGTGGATGGCTGTTTTCTTGAGTGTTCCCATGGTGGACATCGTCTGTCGGTCAATGATCTTTGGACAGAGACTCCAGTTCCCTAGTAACCCTGAAGGGAGATAGATGATTTTCCTCATCAAGTGTTTAGCCATTACCTCAATGTTTAACCGTCACTCAAACCACCACTGAGCCAATCCTCTCTCTCATCAGAACGTTGTCTTTCCTGATTGTCCGTAGGGGTCTGCCTGACCCAGCACGCGTCCTCCTTTAACACCCGAGCCACCAACGAGAACGCAGACGGCTCGATCAGCTACGGGATCTTCTAGATCAACAGCGACTATTGGTGCAACAATGGGGGGCTCTCACCAGCCAATGGATGCGGCATCAGCTGCAGCCATAAGTGGTGAATCTTCATGTTTGTTCCACTAAATCAAGATGTTCAGTGGTGCAAGCTTTCCAGCCTGATGTGAGGTTTGCTAAAGGGAGAGATCAGATTATTCTGAAATATTTGGGAGTTCATCTGAAAAGCAGAAGTATCAGTTTTTGAATCTTCCCACAGAACTCTTGACAGATGATGTGAAAGAGGCGATCAACTGCACCAAACACATCGTCAGTGAACCCCAAGGCCTCAGAGCATGGTGGGATCATGTGACACTACGATGTTGGGACTACTTTGTTTGGACTTTCATCAGTAACATGCGTGTGTTTGGTTTCAGTGGGGCCTGGAGTGCTCGCTGTCAGAACCGAGACCTGAGCAGCTACCTGAGTGGCTGCAGACTCTAACCTGGAGACCAGACACAGAAGAGCTGATGTAACATTAATACAGAACCTTGAAATTATCATCTGTAACTTTTAGCCCACAAAAGCATTTCTTCACACTGGAAGAATCAGCTTAATGATCTAATTACAGCCACTTCAATGAATTTAATAAACTGATGTTTTCATGATGTTTGGACTGGTGATCTGAGTATGTTCTCTCATAAAACTAATGTTGGACCATCCAGTATAATCCAGTGGACTTTTATAAAGGACATGGAAGTGACAACAAATAAATTAAGTAATAAATAAGTGAATAAATTAATTAAATAAATATAAGTACATAACATAAATAAATGAATGGAAAAAAAGGATGGAGCCACGGCTCTCGTCTCTTTACGCCAACCTGAGAGCCTGTTACTGAAGTTTGCTTTGTTAAATAGCTTTAAATACTTAAATGGGTGAAACTCCCAAACTGGCGTTGGTCTCAAAACTTTGCTGCCTCACTCGTCTGAACACACCGACCCGGTCTTGGATGTGTGGAAAGTTTCTGGGTAAACAATGTGGCAGTGTCAGGACTTTCTGCATAATTAGAGCAGCAATCCTGCAACATCAGAGGTGTGTAAAGTCCGGTGTTGATTTTCATCACTCTGAGCCAATCGCAGTCTGAAAAAGTGGTTTCCTTATACAGGATGGAGAAGTCATCCGCTATAAAACCAGAACCAAAACCATAAACACACAAAGCGGAAGCTCATAATAGGAATCCAGCAAATTAATGACGTAAAAATGATTTTGTGTTGCTTAATGTTTGTAATATTGAAAGTTGACCGCAGTGCAGATTTGGGAACCACAGAGTTTCCTTCTGTTTCTGCAACAATCAGACCGACGACTGTCTGTGGAGTTCAGCTGAGACGACACGATGAAGAGCCTGGTGTTTCTGCTGCTGGCGGCCGTTCTGGTCGACGGAAGAGTCTTTGAGCGCTGCCAGTGGGCGCGAACCATGAAGAGCTATGGGATGGATGGTTACTGGGGCATCAGCCTGGCCAACTGTAAGTACAATCCTGCTCCATCTGCTCAGACTGGTGCAACATGACAGCTTTCCTGGTACAGTCCATGGAAAACACCACAACAGACAATTAATTACTCCTGATATTAGGAGCCGAGAGTTTCTTTTGTCAATATTATAAACAAAACTCACATTTTCTTCCGTCCCTGTGAGAGATTTAGCAACATAATCGTCTGTCAAATTAAACAATGGAGAGTACTTTCAAACCAAACCAGACATTTCTCATGTTTTGTGTTTAAAGACTTTAAAATAAATAAATTTTAGACTGGAAAATTTAGAAAAATCTCATCTTTTGTTTGAAAACATTAATTTAAAGGTGGAAATGAGAAATAATCATTTTAAACAAAATTACTGGTGCCACAGTTATTGGCACACTAATCAGGCTTTAGTTTTTAAAGCTAGGTATTTAGCTCTAAACTAAATATTTAGCTTGAGGCTAAATATTTAGCTTGAGGCTAAATATTTAGCTCATAATAAATATTTGCTAACGAAATATTTAGTTTGGATAAATATTTAGTTTGAAAGGGCGACATTTATGAATGAATGATGAAAATATGACCCGGTAAAAGTGCGATTTGGAAAGTACTAGCAGGGTGCCGGTGACTGTGGTGCCAGAGAGTGTAAAGATGACAGGCAGTAATGTCTTTAAGGCACAGTCTTCTAATAACTCATGGTGACTTCGACCATGTCTGCCGACCTTCACTCATTGTTTTATCTGTCGGATGCTTCGGTAACTGCCTGATAACATCAACACTAACCACCACTTAGCCCCTCTGCTTCCCATTCCCACTCAAGCTGCTTGAATATGAAACTGTTTTTGCCTTTAGGGGTCTGTCTGACTCAGTGGGAGTCAGGATACAACACTGAAGCAATCAACCACAACACGGACAAATCCACCGACTACGGCATCTTCCAGATCAACAGCCGCTGGTGGTGCAACGACACCCAGATCACAACAGCCAACGGATGTCACATCATGTGCAGCCGTAAGTCATGAAACTCTAGCTTTTATGTTAATCCCGCTACATGAAGTAAAATAAGCTGAGGGTAAAATACTCAACCATGGCTATACATTTATACCTGTTGAGCAAGACTAGTCCAGTGTGGAGTTTAGGTAAACCCATGTTTACTTTTTATAACTAAAAAGTTAGTTGTGCTAACCCTACAGTGCTAATCATAAACATTAGTTCCGCTAATGCTAATGTGCTATACCAACATGGTATTTAGCAGAAGCTAATGCTAAAGTACTAAGTTCAATTCAAGTCATATCTACCCTTGAAAGACTACAACCCTCAAACACCAATTTAATTTTGACATTATACTTGACATGTTCTATAATATCCTTAGATACTGTATTTATGCTTATGTTTTGTTCTTCACTGACAGTGTTTTATTTTGTTCCTGTATGTTTCTAGCTTGAAATAAGTTGTTGGGGGGGGAACCGTGAGGAGAGGAAACGGAACTGGCTCATCTTCACCCCATTCAAAATAAGAGCATCAATATAAACGTCTAACAATTTGAAGAATACTTAACAATAGATAACCAAAACTTAATAATTGTCATTATTTTGTAGAAATCAGTTTTCACTTTCACATAAAGGTTTTTTTTCTAATTTCATTGTCAAGAAAGCCAATTTTTTTAAAATCATATTTATTATTTTTTTATTATTATTATTTATTTATTTTTTAATCATAATTAATTTGTAAAAGCAATAAAATGGGTAAAACATCCAAGGGGTTGAATACTTTTTATAGGCATTGTTCAGAGGTGTTAAAGCCAAAAAAATAATTTTTGATTGGTCTAAATGTGGACTTATTACATTCACATTTATTCCGTTTAAGCAGAATTTGTTCCATTAGCTGAGCTCCAGTTCAACCCAAATAAGTCAAGACAAACTGTATCGCTGACCATAAAATTTAAACTAAAATGTATTTTCAAAAGTCAGTTTAATTATTTAAAAAAAATAAGTCATTAGTAACTAATTTATCAGCTGTTTTTGTTGTTGTTGTTGTTGTTGTTGTTGTTTTTACGTTCTTTTTCCGTATCGGAGTAAACAAACATTTCTAAAAGTACCAATTTTTTTCCGTAACAGAGCTGCTGACTGACGACGTGGATGTGGCCATCAACTGTGCCAAACGAGTTGTCAGGGATCCCCAAGGCATCGCAGCCTGGTAAGATCATGTGACTGACAGCAATAAGATGGCTAATCTATGGCGCTGAAAGTTACAGTGTATGCAGATGATGTTTTTCTTCATGTGGCTGCAGGGTGGGCTGGCGGCTGCACTGTCAGCACCAAGACGTGAGGAAATACTTGGACGGATGCGGCCTGGATTAAGCATTTCTATAAACCAGGAGGAAGAAACTGTCTGACTGCTGATTAAAGTCAAAAGTTGATCAAAGCTGTTTATGAGAATTAAACGATACAATCAGAAGATATGTGGCAATGTTCTATACATCTATCTTTGCTATTCTGCCATTTGAATGCAAATGAAAATGTTGATTTTTAACCTAATAACCTTAATTAATTAACACATTGAATTTTGTTTTTGCTGCTTTTTTCTGACTTTGATGTACAGATATCTGTATCTCAGCTTTTGAATTTTTCCTTTCTGTGTTTAATAAAACCACTAGATCTGCCTGGCTTGTTCCTACTTTTGGTACTTTTTTTTAGATTACATGTAACTGCATCTTCAGCATAGAATTGTCTTGTGGCTAGATTTGTTTTTTGTCCTAACTCATTTGTTGCCAGAAATAAAATAATGCGTCTTTGGTACAGATAATATTTAATATGTTTACAAATCCTGTTAATCAGAAAAGGGCAGAATACTTGGTAAAGTCTATGAATTAGGTTTTGCTGATGATACTGCAATAAATTGCCATTTAACGAACCCCAACACCAGTTTAAAGATTAATTTTTCAGTCATGGAGTTGTTTCAGCTTAGTAGAAGTCCGCATTGGTCTGATTGGCTGTCAGTTTGACGGTTTAGTCTGAACGTCTGTCACTCAGAGACCTGCATACTTCCTGTAAGTTACTGAGAGGCAAATTCACAAAGCTATTAGGGGATGCTAAACATGTGCAAACCAGAGTTTGTGCATTTTTCCAATTCCAAAACAGAAAGATTTGACCCTAAATTAGCTTTACTGACAAAACATTAAGCAGAATCTTAGTCAAGGCAAGAACATTTCAGCAACAAGGCGGTTCAAAGTGCTTCACAAAATAAAAACACAACACAATGACGAATTATGAAACAAGCAACAAACATTACATTTTGCCAAATGCCATCATCAAAAATAATTATCACCAAATATTTTAATCATTATTCCAGTTATTAATCAAAGGCAGCTCTAAACAGGTGGGTTTTTAGCCTTGATTTAAAGGAGCTCAGTGTTTCGGCTGTTTTGCAGTTTTCTGGAAGTTTGTTCCAGATTTGTGGAGCATAAAAACTGAAAGCTGCTTCTCCATGTTTGGTTCTGGTTCTGGGGATGCAGAGCAGACCAGAACCAGAAGACCTGAGTGGTCTGGAAGGTTGATACAACGACAACAGGTCTTTAAGCTGTTCAGTGATTTCTAAACTACCAGAAGTATTTTAAAGTCTGTTCTCTGAGCTCCAGGGAACCAGTGGAAGGACTCTAGAACTGGGGTGATGCGCTCTATCTTCCTGGTCTTAGTGGGAACGCCAGCAGCAGCGTTCTGGATCAGCTGCAGCTGTCTGGTTGACTCTTTAGGCAGGCCTGTGAAGACACTGTTGCAGTAATTAATGTGACTAAAGATAAACACATGGATGAGTTTCTCTAGATCTTATTGGACATTAGTCCTTTAATCTTGGAAATGTTCTTCAGTTGATAGAAGGCTGACTTTGTAACTGTCTTTATGTGTCTCTGAAGGTTCAGGTCTGAGTCCATCACTGCACCCAGATTTCGGGCCTGATCACTAGTTTCTGGAATAACTGAAGCTGCGCGCTGACTCTAGATCGTTCCTCTTTAGGTCCAAAGATAACTTCAGTTTTGTTTCTGTTCAGCTGGAGAAAGTTTTGGCACCTTCATGCATTGATTTGTTCTAAGCATCTGTTTAGTGCTTGGATGGGTTCAGAGTCACCTGGTGACATCGTGATATAGAGCTGTGTATCATCTACGTAGTTATGGTAGCTGATCTTACTACGTGTTATAATCTGAGTTAATGGGAGCATGTAGATATTAAATAGGAGGGGTCCCAGGATTGGACCTTGGGGTACTCCACATGTGACTGTCTGCTCCAATGAGAAGTTGCCTATTGACACCAAGAAGTCCCTGTTCTTTAGGTCAGACTGGAACCAGTCCAGTACTGGACCAGAGAGCTCGACCCAGTTCTCCAGTTGCTTTAATAATATATCATGGGGAAAATACATGAATATATATGTGTATGATCATGTGCTTCACAGCCAGAGTAAAGTTGGTTTGGTTCCTTCAAGACGAGAGCTATTAGTGTGATCCAGATTGTATGAAAAACATACCATCTGCTGAAAGCAGATGGCGATTTATGCATTTATGCAGAAATCCTTGCTAAAAATGGAGATTGACTGCTTCGTGAATTACCTTCTAATTTTTAAAACTTTTGAACAGAAATAAATTACATCTATCCCCAACAAATGATGGGAGACATCAAGAAGCTACAAAACACGACGCTAAGACCCCCAGAATGATAGCGACGGAGGAGACATATTCATTGCCTAACAAGTAAAAAAGCATAATTAAAGTACCCTAAAAGAAACCACTGGTATCACTCCTAATGTGGAGGTAAGAGTTTGGAAGAAATATTGTTTCCCTAAAAAGAAAAAAAAAGGAAGTGAGGAGATTTAAAATACCCAGAAAACTCCCTCTGGACTAAAAGGTTTGGCAGCAGATGACCAGATGAGAAGGAGAAGAAAACCAGGGCGAACAAGCAGGAACAGAAACCAAACCAGGACAGGAACCAACGCTGTGGTGCTAAAGAAGTGAAACCACACCAACCAGAGTATTTCTAACTGCTAAACAACATATTTAGATGGAAGAATCTCTGAACTGAAAGGTGAACACACCATCCTCACAGGTAAACATGGTGCTGGCAGCATCATGCTGTGGGCATACTTCTCTCTAGCAGGGACAGCTGGAGTTCTGGAGGCGTCTAGAGGCAGAAGCACATGGCCTTTCTGGGTTTTTCAAAATAAAACCACTCACATGTTCTGCTCCTCAATATCGGCAAAACTACCACACATATTGATAGATTGTTCCAGAACCCAGTACTCATTAGACCAAAGGCCCAGGACCAGTATGGGGCCCCGTGGTTGGGGTTTCCAGCAGGAAAACATACAGCCAGAGATATTATAGGATGGTTTAGATCAAAGCAGATTCATTGTTTAGAATGGCCTAGTCAAAGTCCAGACCTGATGGAAGGGGTGGCACTCCAGGCAGGTTCGACAAAACACCACACATCACCCTGTCCGTAACGTGCCTTGGTGGCAGCATCATGCTGCAGGGAGGCTTTTCAACAGGAACAGGGAAGCTGGTCAGAACTGATGGAAAGGCAAACTGAGCCAAATCCTGAATGAAAACCTGTTAGAGGCCGAACGATTGGGCCAACGTCCGTCTTCCAAAAGAGCAATGACCCCCAGCAAGCCAGAGCTGCAATGGCTGGTTTAATCAAATCGTCTTTACGCTGGAACGGCCCAGTTAAAGCCCAGACCTGAATGTTATTTACGCCCTGACACCTGAGACTGACCTGCTGTCCATCCAACCTGACTGCAGCTGTTTTGCAAACAAGAACAGTTAAATATTCAGTCTGCAGCCGAGCAAAGCTGGTGACGGTCCACCCAAGATCTGCAGCTCCAACTGAAGATCAAAGGTACTGACTCTGCATGCCACACTTTTCACACAATGAAATCCACTGAGTCAGTCACACCGGTCCTGCCGAGAGAAACGGATCCAGCAAACTACGACCCTTTCACAAATTAAAACACGTCCAGCAAATACTAAAGACATGAATGGAAACGTTCGTACTTTCTTCTCCTACTACTCTCCGATTTGCCTTATTTGCAACTTTTAACTTTATGTTCTCAGTTTTTTTTCTCTCCATAGAAGGTACACCTGGTCTGATCTTTGTTTTTATTTTAATTCATCTCTGCCCAGACACAGCCTGTTACTGTTGAAAACAACAAGTAGCCGTTCTTTTAGTTTCAGCTACAAGAAACTACTGCATGGACATGAGCAGCAAACTTCAAAATAACTATTTCTAACAAGTTCAGCTCCCAGGAGGTTGTTCATCGACCACTAATGTGTCTGAGGGAAGATTTTCTGTTCCATTAAGGACAAATTAACGGATAAATCGGGATTACACTAGACTTTAATCTTTTAAAAAATCCCCTGAAGGGACTAAAGTTAAAAACTGTGCAGCTTTAGTCTGAGACTAGAAAGAAAGAAAGAAAGAGAAGAGTTAAGGTGAGTTGTAAGTTTCTGGTACATATCGTGTCATTTTGAGAAAGTAATCTGTAAGATCCATGACCTGTAGGTTTCAAAAACAGACCCTGCAAGTTCCAAGAAAAGCTTTATGCTATGCAAGGTTGCTAGTAGGTTACTGGAAAGCACCTTGTAAGACCTACAAGTAAAAGTAACCTGTAGGTACCACTGTTTACGTGTACCACGTAGTCAGTGGTAAGCACCACTAATTAAAGAGTTCGGCACCCTAATCCTAAAGCACTAACCATAAACATTTGCCCCACGAACCCTAACATTCTGCCAACATGGTATTTAGTTGAAGCAAAAGCCCTATACTAACACCATATTTAGTGGAAGCTAATGCTAAAGTGCTATACCAACACCATATTTAGCTTAAGCTAATGCTAAAGCGCTATACCAACAGGGTATTTAGTGGAAGCTAATGCTAAAGTGCTATACCAACACCGTATTTAGCTGACGCTAATGGTAAAGCGCTATACCAACAGGGTATTTAGTGGAAGCTAATGCTAAAGTGCTATACCAACACCGTATTTAGCTGTCGCTAATGGTAAAGCGCTATACCAACAGGGTATTTAGTGAAAACTGAGGCTAAAGTGATAACTTCAATTCAAAATATATCCACCCTTGAAAGATTACAACCCTCAATCAACAACTTATTTTGACATTATAATTTACATGTTTTATGATACCCTTAGATATTGTGTTTGTTTCTAATTTGTTCTTCACTCTCCATGTTTTATTTTGTTACTGTTTGTGTCTTGTTTTTAAAAAAGTTATTGGGAAAACAAGAGAGAATGTGAGGAGAGGAAACGTAATTCCTGTGTAAACAGTCTTCACTCACTTCAAAATAAGAGCATGAATATAAAAGTCTTGAAGAAATCTCAACAGTCGATAATGAAAACTTCAACACAGATGTGGAAATTTATTCAACTGAAATGTTACAAAACAGCCAAGTGATAGAATTTATATGGAAAAATTAATTTAGGGGAAGCACTAAGCTAAAAATTAGCTCCGCTATTAGCAGATAAGCGGAATTTAGCAGAAGTTTGGGAAAGTAACCTGTACAGACCTGAACAGGCTGTAATATGTGTTGCTCCGTATTCATTTAACAATCTGACACAGCCAGATTCCTCCTTTTAAAACTTGACTTGATTTGTTGAAACATTTCCATTTGTGTTTGGAGCTACTGGCCTGGAAACAAATGCTGGTCATGATCAATAAATCACCTGCAAAGAAAAAGCAGTGAAGACAGGAAGAACTGGCTTTGATCGTGTAATCCTGACATATTTAACCAATATCAAAAACCTCATCAGATGTTAACATTTCTTTTGGATTCTGTGATCATTTTCTTGTACAACCTTGCAGTTTGCTGGACTTAGCTGCACATTGATCTGTGTTTCTATATCAACAAATACAGATAAAGTTCAAGTTCAAGCGTCCAGACTGAAACAGGGTCAAAAATCAAAGCTTTGTGTTTTTCTGTACCATTCACTGTTGAATTTGGACAACATTCAATCAGATTGGGAAGCGGTTAAAGCAGCCACAGCGCTTCAAGGTGAACACATCCACTGGAAACCCAGGAGTGAAAACATTTGGAGGAGCAGAGATGAAGATGATGAAGAACCTGGTGCTGCTGCTGTTGGTGACTGTGGCTAGTGCAAAAGTCTTTGAGCGCTGTGATTGGGCGCGTACGCTGAGGAGAAATGGCATGGATGGATTGGATCCAAATAACGTTAGCCCCGTGGCTAACGTTATTTAGCCTCAAGCTAAATATTTAGCTTGAGGCTAAATATTTAGCTCATAATAAATATTTGCTAACGAAATATTTAGTTTGGATAAATATTTAGTTTGAAAGGGCGACATTTATGAATGAATGATGAAAATATGACCCGGTAAAAGTGCGATTTGGAAAGTACTAGCAGGGTGCCGGTGACTGTGGTGCCAGAGAGTGTAAAGATGACAGGCAGTAATCTCTTTAAGGCACAGTCTTCTAATAACTCATGGTGACTTCGACCATGTCTGCCGACCTTCACTCATTGTTTTATCTGTCGGATGCTTCGGTAACTGCCTGATAACATCAACACTAACCACCACTTAGCCCCTCTGCTTCCCATTCCCACTCAAGCTGCTTGAATATGAAACTGTTTTTGCCTTTAGGGGTCTGTCTGACTCAGTGGGAGTCAGGATACAACACTGAAGCAATCAACCACAACACGGACAAATCCACCGACTACGGCATCTTCCAGATCAACAGCCGCTGGTGGTGCAACGACACCCAGATCACAACAGCCAACGGATGTCACATCATGTGCAGCCGTAAGTCATGAAACTCTAGCTTTTATGTTAATCCCGCTACATGAAGTAAAATAAGCTGAGGGTAAAATACTCAACCATGGCTATACATTTATACCTGTTGAGCAAGACTAGTCCAGTGTGGAGTTTAGGTAAACCCATGTTTACTTTTTATAACTAAAAAGTTAGTTTTGCTAACCCTACAGTGCTAATCATAAACATTAGTTCCGCTAATGCTAATGTGCTATACCAACATGGTATTTAGCAGAAGCTAATGCTAAAGTGCTAAGTTCAATTCAAGTCATATCTGCCCTTGAAAGACTACAACCCTCAAACACCAATTTAATTTTGACATTATACTTGACATGTTCTATAATATCCTTAGATACTGTATTTATGCTTATGTTTTGTTCTTCACTGACAGTGTTTTATTTTGTTCCTGTATGTTTCTAGCTTGAAATAAGTTGTTGGGGGGGGGAACCATGAGGAGAGGAAACGGAACTGGCTCATCTTCACCCCATTCAAAATAAGAGCATCAATATAAACGTCTAACAATTTGAAGAATACTTAACAATAGATAACCAAAACTTAATAATTGTCATTATTTTGTAGAAATCAGTTTTCACTTTCACATAAAGGTTTTTTTTTCTAATTTCATTGTCAAGAAAGCCAATTTTTTTAAAATCATATTTATTATTTTTTTATTATTATTATTTATTTATTTTTTAATCATAATTAATTTGTAAAAGCAATAAAATGGGTAAAACATCCAAGGGGTTGAATACTTTTTATAGGCATTGTTCAGAGGTGTTAAAGCCAAAAAAATAATTTTTGATTGGTCTAAATGTGGACTTATTACATTCACATTTATTCCGTTTAAGCAGAATTTGTTCCATTAGCTGAGCTCCAGTTCAACCCAAATAAGTCAAGACAAACTGTATCGCTGACCATAAAATTTAAACTAAAATGTATTTTCAAAAGTCAGTTTAATTATTTAAAAAAAATAAGTCATTAGTAACTAATTTATCAGCTGTTTTTGTTGTTGTTGTTGTTGTTGTTGTTGTTTTTACGTTCTTTTTCCGTATCGGAGTAAACAAACATTTCTAAAAGTACCAATTTTTTTCCGTAACAGAGCTGCTGACTGACGACGTGGATGTGGCCATCAACTGTGCCAAACGAGTTGTCAGGGATCCCCAAGGCATCGCAGCCTGGTAAGATCATGTGACTGACAGCAATAAGATGGCTAATCTATGGCGCTGAAAGTTACAGTGTATGCAGATGATGTTTTTCTTCATGTGGCTGCAGGGTGGGCTGGCGGCTGCACTGTCAGCACCAAGACGTGAGGAAATACTTGGACGGATGCGGCCTGGATTAAGCATTTCTATAAACCAGGAGGAAGAAACTGTCTGACTGCTGATTAAAGTCAAAAGTTGATCAAAGCTGTTTATGAGAATTAAACGATACAATCAGAAGATATGTGGCAATGTTCTATACATCTATCTTTGCTATTCTGCCATTTGAATGCAAATGAAAATGTTGATTTTTAACCTAATAACCTTAATTAATTAACACATTGAATTTTGTTTTTGCTGCTTTTTTCTGACTTTGATGTACAGATATCTGTATCTCAGCTTTTGAATTTTTCCTTTCTGTGTTTAATAAAACCACTAGATCTGCCTGGCTTGTTCCTACTTTTGGTACTTTTTTTTAGATTACATGTAACTGCATCTTCAGCATAGAATTGTCTTGTGGCTAGATTTGTTTTTTGTCCTAACTCATTTGTTGCCAGAAATAAAATAATGCGTCTTTGGTACAGATAATATTTAATATGTTTACAAATCCTGTTAATCAGAAAAGGGCAGAATACTTGGTAAAGTCTATGAATTAGGTTTTGCTGATGATACTGCAATAAATTGCCATTTAACGAACCCCAACACCAGTTTAAAGATTAATTTTTCAGTCATGGAGTTGTTTCAGCTTAGTAGAAGTCCGCATTGGTCTGATTGGCTGTCAGTTTGACGGTTTAGTCTGAACGTCTGTCACTCAGAGACCTGCATACTTCCTGTAAGTTACTGAGAGGCAAATTCACAAAGCTATTAGGGGATGCTAAACATGTGCAAACCAGAGTTTGTGCATTTTTCCAATTCCAAAACAGAAAGATTTGACCCTAAATTAGCTTTACTGACAAAACATTAAGCAGAATCTTAGTCAAGGCAAGAACATTTCAGCAACAAGGCGGTTCAAAGTGCTTCACAAAATAAAAACACAACACAATGACGAATTATGAAACAAGCAACAAACATTACATTTTGCCAAATGCCATCATCAAAAATAATTATCACCAAATATTTTAATCATTATTCCAGTTATTAATCAAAGGCAGCTCTAAACAGGTGGGTTTTTAGCCTTGATTTAAAGGAGCTCAGTGTTTCGGCTGTTTTGCAGTTTTCTGGAAGTTTGTTCCAGATTTGTGGAGCATAAAAACTGAAAGCTGCTTCTCCATGTTTGGTTCTGGTTCTGGGGATGCAGAGCAGACCAGAACCAGAAGACCTGAGTGGTCTGGAAGGTTGATACAACGACAACAGGTCTTTAAGCTGTTCAGTGATTTCTAAACTACCAGAAGTATTTTAAAGTCTGTTCTCTGAGCTCCAGGGAACCAGTGGAAGGACTCTAGAACTGGGGTGATGCGCTCTATCTTCCTGGTCTTAGTGGGAACGCCAGCAGCAGCGTTCTGGATCAGCTGCAGCTGTCTGGTTGACTCTTTAGGCAGGCCTGTGAAGACACTGTTGCAGTAATTAATGTGACTAAAGATAAACACATGGATGAGTTTCTCTAGATCTTATTGGACATTAGTCCTTTAATCTTGGAAATGTTCTTCAGTTGATAGAAGGCTGACTTTGTAACTGTCTTTATGTGTCTCTGAAGGTTCAGGTCTGAGTCCATCACTGCACCCAGATTTCGGGCCTGATCACTAGTTTCTGGAATAACTGAAGCTGCGCGCTGACTCTAGATCGTTCCTCTTTAGGTCCAAAGATAACTTCAGTTTTGTTTCTGTTCAGCTGGAGAAAGTTTTGGCACCTTCATGCATTGATTTGTTCTAAGCATCTGTTTAGTGCTTGGATGGGTTCAGAGTCACCTGGTGACATCGTGATATAGAGCTGTGTATCATCTACGTAGTTATGGTAGCTGATCTTACTACGTGTTATAATCTGAGTTAATGGGAGCATGTAGATATTAAATAGGAGGGGTCCCAGGATTGGACCTTGGGGTACTCCACATGTGACTGTCTGCTCCAATGAGAAGTTGCCTATTGACACCAAGAAGTCCCTGTTCTTTAGGTCAGACTGGAACCAGTCCAGTACTGGACCAGAGAGCTCGACCCAGTTCTCCAGTTGCTTTAATAATATATCATGGGGAAAATACATGAATATATATGTGTATGATCATGTGCTTCACAGCCAGAGTAAAGTTGGTTTGGTTCCTTCAAGACGAGAGCTATTAGTGTGATCCAGATTGTATGAAAAACATACCATCTGCTGAAAGCAGATGGCGATTTATGCATTTATGCAGAAATCCTTGCTAAAAATGGAGATTGACTGCTTCGTGAATTACCTTCTAATTTTTAAAACTTTTGAACAGAAATAAATTACATCTATCCCCAACAAATGATGGGAGACATCAAGAAGCTACAAAACACGACGCTAAGACCCCCAGAATGATAGCGACGGAGGAGACATATTCATTGCCTAACAAGTAAAAAAGCATAATTAAAGTACCCTAAAAGAAACCACTGGTATCACTCCTAATGTGGAGGTAAGAGTTTGGAAGAAATATTGTTTCCCTAAAAAGAAAAAAAAAAGGAAGTGAGGAGATTTAAAATACCCAGAAAACTCCCTCTGGACTAAAAAGGTTTGGCAGCAGATGACCAGATGAGAAGGAGAAGAAAACCAGGGCGAACAAGCAGGAACAGAAACCAAACCAGGACAGGAACCAACGCTGTGGTGCTAAAGAAGTGAAACCACACCAACCAGAGTATTTCTAACTGCTAAACAACATATTTAGATGGAAGAATCTCTGAACTGAAAGGTGAACACACCATCCTCACAGGTAAACATGGTGCTGGCAGCATCATGCTGTGGGCATACTTCTCTCTAGCAGGGACAGCTGGAGTTCTGGAGGCGTCTAGAGGCAGAAGCACATGGCCTTTCTGGGTTTTTCAAAATAAAACCACTCACATGTTCTGCTCCTCAATATCGGCAAAACTACCACACATATTGATAGATTGTTCCAGAACCCAGTACTCATTAGACCAAAGGCCCAGGACCAGTATGGGGCCCCGTGGTTGGGGTTTCCAGCAGGAAAACATACAGCCAGAGATATTATAGGATGGTTTAGATCAAAGCAGATTCATTGTTTAGAATGGCCTAGTCAAAGTCCAGACCTGATGGAAGGGGTGGCACTCCAGGCAGGTTCGACAAAACACCACACATCACCCTGTCCGTAACGTGCCTTGGTGGCAGCATCATGCTGCAGGGAGGCTTTTCAACAGGAACAGGGAAGCTGGTCAGAACTGATGGAAAGGCAAACTGAGCCAAATCCTGAATGAAAACCTGTTAGAGGCCGAACGATTGGGCCAACGTCCGTCTTCCAAAAGAGCAATGACCCCCAGCAAGCCAGAGCTGCAATGGCTGGTTTAATCAAATCGTCTTTACGCTGGAACGGCCCAGTTAAAGCCCAGACCTGAATGTTATTTACGCCCTGACACCTGAGACTGACCTGCTGTCCATCCAACCTGACTGCAGCTGTTTTGCAAACAAGAACAGTTAAATATTCAGTCTGCAGCCGAGCAAAGCTGGTGACGGTCCACCCAAGATCTGCAGCTCCAACTGAAGATCAAAGGTACTGACTCTGCATGCCACACTTTTCACACAATGAAATCCACTGAGTCAGTCACACCGGTCCTGCCGAGAGAAACGGATCCAGCAAACTACGACCCTTTCACAAATTAAAACACGTCCAGCAAATACTAAAGACATGAATGGAAACGTTCGTACTTTCTTCTCCTACTACTCTCCGATTTGCCTTATTTGCAACTTTTAACTTTATGTTCTCAGTTTTTTTTTCTCTCCATAGAAGGTACACCTGGTCTGATCTTTGTTTTTATTTTAATTCATCTCTGCCCAGACACAGCCTGTTACTGTTGAAAACAACAAGTAGCCGTTCTTTTAGTTTCAGCTACAAGAAACTACTGCATGGACATGAGCAGCAAACTTCAAAATAACTATTTCTAACAAGTTCAGCTCCCAGGAGGTTGTTCATCGACCACTAATGTGTCTGAGGGAAGATTTTCTGTTCCATTAAGGACAAATTAACGGATAAATCGGGATTACACTAGACTTTAATCTTTTAAAAAATCCCCTGAAGGGACTAAAGTTAAAAACTGTGCAGCTTTAGTCTGAGACTAGAAAGAAAGAAAGAAAGAAAGAGAAGAGTTAAGGTGAGTTGTAAGTTTCTGGTACATATCGTGTCATTTTGAGAAAGTAATCTGTAAGATCCATGACCTGTAGGTTTCAAAAACAGACCCTGCAAGTTCCAAGAAAAGCTTTATGCTATGCAAGGTTGCTAGTAGGTTACTGGAAAGCACCTTGTAAGACCTACAAGTAAAAGTAACCTGTAGGTACCACTGTTTACGTGTACCACGTAGTCAGTGGTAAGCACCACTAATTAAAGAGTTCGGCACCCTAATCCTAAAGCACTAACCATAAACATTTGCCCCACGAACCCTAACATTCTGCCAACATGGTATTTAGTTGAAGCAAAAGCCCTATACTAACACCATATTTAGTGGAAGCTAATGCTAAAGTGCTATACCAACACCATATTTAGCTTAAGCTAATGCTAAAGCGCTATACCAACAGGGTATTTAGTGGAAGCTAATGCTAAAGTGCTATACCAACACCGTATTTAGCTGACGCTAATGGTAAAGCGCTATACCAACAGGGTATTTAGTGGAAGCTAATGCTAAAGTGCTATACCAACACCGTATTTAGCTGTCGCTAATGGTAAAGCGCTATACCAACAGGGTATTTAGTGAAAACTGAGGCTAAAGTGATAACTTCAATTCAAAATATATCCACCCTTGAAAGATTACAACCCTCAATCAACAACTTATTTTGACATTATAATTTACATGTTTTATGATACCCTTAGATATTGTGTTTGTTTCTAATTTGTTCTTCACTCTCCATGTTTTATTTTGTTACTGTTTGTGTCTTGTTTTTAAAAAAGTTATTGGGAAAACAAGAGAGAATGTGAGGAGAGGAAACGTAATTCCTGTGTAAACAGTCTTCACTCACTTCAAAATAAGAGCATGAATATAAAAGTCTTGAAGAAATCTCAACAGTCGATAATGAAAACTTCAACACAGATGTGGAAATTTATTCAACTGAAATGTTACAAAACAGCCAAGTGATAGAATTTATATGGAAAAATTAATTTAGGGGAAGCACTAAGCTAAAAATTAGCTCCGCTATTAGCAGATAAGCAGAATTTAGCAGAAGTTTGGGAAAGTAACCTGTACAGACCTGAACAGGCTGTAATATGTGTTGCTCCGTATTCATTTAACAATCTGACACAGCCAGATTCCTCCTTTTAAAACTTGACTTGATTTGTTGAAACATTTCCATTTGTGTTTGGAGCTACTGGCCTGGAAACAAATGCTGGTCATGATCAATAAATCACCTGCAAAGAAAAAGCAGTGAAGACAGGAAGAACTGGCTTTGATCGTGTAATCCTGACATATTTAACCAATATCAAAAACCTCATCAGATGTTAACATTTCTTTTGGATTCTGTGATCATTTTCTTGTACAACCTTGCAGTTTGCTGGACTTAGCTGCACATTGATCTGTGTTTCTATATCAACAAATACAGATAAAGTTCAAGTTCAAGCGTCCAGACTGAAACAGGGTCAAAAATCAAAGCTTTGTGTTTTTCTGTACCATTCACTGTTGAATTTGGACAACATTCAATCAGATTGGGAAGCGGTTAAAGCAGCCACAGCGCTTCAAGGTGAACACATCCACTGGAAACCCAGGAGTGAAAACATTTGGAGGAGCAGAGATGAAGATGATGAAGAACCTGGTGCTGCTGCTGTTGGTGACTGTGGCTAGTGCAAAAGTCTTTGAGCGCTGTGATTGGGCGCGTACGCTGAGGAGAAATGGCATGGATGGATTGGATCCAAATAACGTTAGCCCCGTGGCTAACGTTATTTAGCCTCAAGCTAAATATTTAGCTTGAGGCTAAATATTTAGCTCATAATAAATATTTGCTAACGAAATATTTAGTTTGGATAAATATTTAGTTTGAAAGGGCGACATTTATGAATGAATGATGAAAATATGACCCGGTAAAAGTGCGATTTGGAAAGTACTAGCAGGGTGCCGGTGACTGTGGTGCCAGAGAGTGTAAAGATGACAGGCAGTAATCTCTTTAAGGCACAGTCTTCTAATAACTCATGGTGACTTCGACCATGTCTGCCGACCTTCACTCATTGTTTTATCTGTCGGATGCTTCGGTAACTGCCTGATAACATCAACACTAACCACCACTTAGCCCCTCTGCTTCCCATTCCCACTCAAGCTGCTTGAATATGAAACTGTTTTTGCCTTTAGGGGTCTGTCTGACTCAGTGGGAGTCAGGATACAACACTGAAGCAATCAACCACAACACGGACAAATCCACCGACTACGGCATCTTCCAGATCAACAGCCGCTGGTGGTGCAACGACACCCAGATCACAACAGCCAACGGATGTCACATCATGTGCAGCCGTAAGTCATGAAACTCTAGCTTTTATGTTAATCCCGCTACATGAAGTAAAATAAGCTGAGGGTAAAATACTCAACCATGGCTATACATTTATACCTGTTGAGCAAGACTAGTCCAGTGTGGAGTTTAGGTAAACCCATGTTTACTTTTTATAACTAAAAAGTTAGTTTTGCTAACCCTACAGTGCTAATCATAAACATTAGTTCCGCTAATGCTAATGTGCTATACCAACATGGTATTTAGCAGAAGCTAATGCTAAAGTGCTAAGTTCAATTCAAGTCATATCTGCCCTTGAAAGACTACAACCCTCAAACACCAATTTAATTTTGACATTATACTTGACATGTTCTATAATATCCTTAGATACTGTATTTATGCTTATGTTTTGTTCTTCACTGACAGTGTTTTATTTTGTTCCTGTATGTTTCTAGCTTGAAATAAGTTGTTGGGGGGGGGAACCATGAGGAGAGGAAACGGAACTGGCTCATCTTCACCCCATTCAAAATAAGAGCATCAATATAAACGTCTAACAATTTGAAGAATACTTAACAATAGATAACCAAAACTTAATAATTGTCATTATTTTGTAGAAATCAGTTTTCACTTTCACATAAAGGTTTTTTTTCTAATTTCATTGTCAAGAAAGCCAATTTTTTTAAAATCATATTTATTATTTTTTTATTATTATTATTTATTTATTTTTTAATCATAATTAATTTGTAAAAGCAATAAAATGGGTAAAACATCCAAGGGGTTGAATACTTTTTATAGGCATTGTTCAGAGGTGTTAAAGCCAAAAAAATAATTTTTGATTGGTCTAAATGTGGACTTATTACATTCACATTTATTCCGTTTAAGCAGAATTTGTTCCATTAGCTGAGCTCCAGTTCAACCCAAATAAGTCAAGACAAACTGTATCGCTGACCATAAAATTTAAACTAAAATGTATTTTCAAAAGTCAGTTTAATTATTTAAAAAAAATAAGTCATTAGTAACTAATTTATCAGCTGTTTTTGTTGTTGTTGTTGTTGTTTTTACGTTCTTTTTCCGTATCGGAGTAAACAAACATTTCTAAAAGTACCAATTTTTTTCCGTAACAGAGCTGCTGACTGACGACGTGGATGTGGCCATCAACTGTGCCAAACGAGTTGTCAGGGATCCCCAAGGCATCGCAGCCTGGTAAGATCATGTGACTGACAGCAATAAGATGGCTAATCTATGGCGCTGAAAGTTACAGTGTATGCAGATGATGTTTTTCTTCATGTGGCTGCAGGGTGGGCTGGCGGCTGCACTGTCAGCACCAAGACGTGAGAAAATACTTGGACGGATGCGGCCTGGATTAAGCATTTCTATAAACCAGGAGGAAGAAACTGTCTGACTGCTGATTAAAGTCAAAAGTTGATCAAAGCTGTTTATGAGAATTAAACGATACAATCAGAAGATATGTGGCAATGTTCTATACATCTATCTTTGCTATTCTGCCATTTGAATGCAAATGAAAATGTTGATTTTTAACCTAATAACCTTAATTAATTAATTTCCTAACTCATTTGTTGCCAGAAATAAAATAATGCATCTTTTGGTACAGATAATATTTAATGTGTTTACAAATCCTATTAATCAGAAAAGGGCAGAATACTTGGTAAAGTCTATGAATTAGGTTTTGCTGATGATACTGCAATAAATTGCCATTTAACGAACCCCAACACCAGTTTATATTTAGTTTATATTTCTGAAACATTTTCAATAATACATCCTTTATTTTCGCTGATCTACCAGGTGAATTCACAATGAAATCCACTCAAGTTTGTGGTTGCAAAGTGAAAAGGGGTGCGAATACTTTTGTGACGCTCTGTATTTAAGTCATAATGTGAGGTGACCATGTTGGATGGAAAATTATAAAAAAATAAAGATTTGTCTTTCTTGTTGAAAGAAACAACCATATTTTTCGTATTTTTCCTGTTTTCTATTGAGATTTTAAATGTTTTTATCGAGAGCAAAGCGGAACCGAAGCCTGATTCCTGGTTTAAGTTGGGGAATCAGCTGATTCTGCCTCTGAACGCAGTGTTTACCAGGATATGTTCATAGGATGGAAAGGATTTTGCTTCATAGCTTTATGAAGTTTAACGTTTCACGCCCCACGCCTGAGAAGCGGGAGAGTCAGCCATGTTCCCCGGCCAGCCTGGCTGAGCTGGAGATGTTTGACAAAGAATTCAGATTCTGCATCCTGACAACATGTGGAAAACATTCAAGGGTATGAAAACTTTAGGACTGGATCATTTTCACATCCTCTAATAATAAGGGGTGTGGCTTGTTTGCAGAAACTACGGTAATGTAAAAAAGCTCAGGTTGTGTTTTGTTTGCAGCTGCAGCCTGGTGGGGGGTGGGGGGGCTCTGACTCAAACAGAAACCAGAAAACCACGTGGAGAACAGAGAACCGGGCAACAGCAACAAATAAAACCAATCCGCCGAGGCCCCAAGACACATAAAATACTCCCAACGAGTGGAAATCTGCTTTTTGAGTAAAAACTGTTGAATTCTGCTTATTATCAGCATCATAAAGCATCACGTTTACCAGGTTACTACAGCTCACCGAACATTTTCTCTGGATTGTTAAATAAATAAAAAACTGACTTCTTAATAACTGTATTTAACCCTGTGATGAAGCTCCCTTTGATTTATTGAATTATTCCGTTTTTTTTTTAGAAATCTGACGAACCTCAAGTCTCATTTCGATCCTTCAGTTTGCAGAGAGGATCAAAATGACCAAACGGGTCAAAGTATCAGTCAGGAGTAGGATAAAAACTCCGCCACACAGGAAAATATTTCCAGAACCCAGAAAAGAGCCGAGAGGGAAACGGGTCGTATCATCGCTGAGCAGCTTTTTCATGTTTCCATGAATTATCTTTGGTGATGAGCTCCAAGTCTTTGAGTCTGGAAGGCCTCCTTGCCATCACCCTAATTTCAGTGCCTCCAGAAAATTCATACAAAATCAGTAGATCCTTGCTTTTTTCACACTAATCCATAATTGTGAGTTTATTGCAAATTTTCCACAAAAATGGTCAGAAATATTGGGTTTTCGAGATGCTAGCTCCCACCTGCAGGTGGCAGTGTTAATTACTCCTACTGCTCTGCTGCCTCGGCCTGACCTGATGTCAAGTTATCGTCCGTGATCGATGTGACGAGTAACCAAAATCGAGCTATTTAAGTTGTAAATGTTTGTGTCTGATCTGTCTGCTTATTTTTTCCATCTTTTTCTTCTATATGTAGATTTTTGAAGGGATTTAATGAGAAAAAATATCACAAAATTTCTTGCAAATATGTCTAAAGTAGCGCCACAAAGTCTGTGATTTTGCGGCCATCTGCCACGACCCACTGAGAGGCTTGAGAAGACAGAGCAGAGACATGAGAAGAAACAGAAGAACTGAACCAGGAGTACTTTCTATGTTAGAGGAAAGTAAGAAGTTAATGGCACCAGGAGCTCCTTTATTGGCCTCATCTCGGAGGGAAACACGGCTAAACAGATCAGCTCTGAGCCGGTTTTAAAATCTATGGGATGAAACAGAGAACATGGAGTTAGTTAGAGAGAGAGAGACAGAGTTAAACACGGAAAGACAGGGCCAGGTGGATCATCTACAGAAGAAGAGTGTTTAGTAGCTGGCAGCATTTTGTCAGCTGAAACAGAACACCAGTCGCTTCTATGAAGAGTAAAAACAGAGAGAACATCAAGTAAAAAGTTGAAATAACAGCAAATAATGCAAAATTGGAGAGTAGTAGGAGAAAGTAGCAGATGTCAGTGACTTTGTTTACCATCTGTTACTGAATTTTTTTCGAATAGAGGATTATGTGTTGCAATTTGAGATCTTTGAGCCTACTTCATGCCGTCAGACAGGTTCTGTTGAGGTGCTTTCAGGATGTCTGGCAGTAATCAGGCCACGTTGTTTGGAGCTTCTTCCTTTAATGAATGAAATCTTCATTTAAAAACTGCCATTTGAAATTATTCACCTCATCTTTGTCTCATATTGAAATTAGTTTGCTGATCTGGTTTGACAGCAGAAATCTGTGAGGGGTGTAAATACTTTTCCACAGCTATGTATTTGCTGCAGACGCCTCCAGATCCAGCAGCAGATTAATTCTTGCTGTGGTCCGGTTAAACGATCATTTGGTCCAACAGCAGCGTCTCCGTGTTGCTGTTTCTGCTTTTGGGATGCGGCTCACGGGCGGCGGCGGCGCCGCAGCAGCTGGGAAGCAGGAACCCCCGGAAGAGACGGCGATACAGAGGGGCGGGAGCACCTGGCTCCGAAGCTGCGGCGATCAGAAGCTGGCATCAGAAAGTCATTAGCTGATGCAAATGAGGCCAGAAGTGGCTGCCTGCTTTTATCAGAACCAGAGTCCAACATCTGGACAGGAAACAGCACCGCTCAGTTCTGCAGGACCGGGTCAGGAGGCCAGCGAACAGTTTTCTCACTAATGAGTCTCAGAGTGACTGAAACTCTGGTCGGTTCCGGCAGACGGCTGGTTCTGGTTCTGATGGAGGTTTCCTCCTCTTCAAAGGGAGTTGTTGCCTTCCACTGTCGCCCCGTGCTTCCTCAGGAGGAGCGAGTCCAAAGCTGGCAAATTTAAACGACTGGCGGGCCACAAAACTCATTCACATAAAAATGCAAACATGCACGAGTTTGTTGTGATGTTCGTTGTTTTAGTTTCACCGGCTCAATAATAAACCAAACTTTTATGAAATCTGTACATCCTTAGAGCTGCAGTTCATAACTTTTAAGAAAAATATGTTTTTTCCATATTCGTTAAAATTATCATTATGTCATAACGGTATAATCTGTTAAAAATCCAGCTCCTCCGCCTTCTCCCAGTGCTCCCAGTACTAACTGCAGAAATCCACCAGTCAGTCAGAAACAACCAATCAGAGCCAGGAGGCGGGGCTTAGCGCTGTCAATCACCCTCATGTACCCGCTGCAGCTGGTTCACCACAGCATAGCCTGCTGCTAATGCTAAGGCTAGTTAGCATGGCCACCGATGACGGCGGATAAACAGTTTTCCTGGAACGGTGAGCTGTTTCTCCACCATCATCTAAATGCACCACCATTTAGCAGCGGGAACACGAGGGTGACTGGCAGCGCTAAGCCCCTCCTCCTGGCTCTGATTGGTTGTTTCAGGTCGGGAGCGGTGCAAAGTTACATTCTGCAGTTTTAAAGATTCAAAACATTGGAGGAAAAAAAAGGGGGAAAAAAAACAGGAAAAAAGGCAAGAAAAAGAGAAAAATAAAGATCCAAAACATATAAAAGGCTTTGAACTGTTGCCTTATTAAAAGAAAAACAGACTTATCAGCGTGAAGATTTGATGCTCTCCCTGAGCATCCATGGGTTCTCTCTGGGTACTCTGGCTTCCTCCAGTGGTCCAAAAAACATGATGGTTGGTGTAAAATCAGAGGCGTAGCAGCTTTTCTAAAGTGTGGAGGATGTAAGTTGACTGGGAAGGAATTGAGGTGGGGGATCACGGAAAATTTAAGTGTAAAGTAAGGATATCTGTGTAATGAACTTCATAGGCTACAAAATTAAAGTGTATCATGTTCTGGTGTTTTGTAATTTTTCGACACGAAAACCCCTGAAGACGCTGAGCGCAGCTTCCTTCTTCAGCAAATGGAAACAACAATGGTGCAGCGTCAGATTTTAGCGGCTGGAGGATTTCTCTTTGGCTAAAGACCACGAACCATTTCTCCTGCTAGCGCTAGGCTAGCTAGCGTTTGTTTTGTATTTACCCAGAATGCCCTGCGCTGTAGTCCACTTCCTGCTTTTGGAGCTGTCTCCGGTCCTCTTGGCGTTCGCATCTGCATCCGAACCGAACCAGAGTTCACTTCAGCCGAACCGACACCGAGGTTTGGAGGCGGACCGGAGTTCAATCAGAGTTTGACGTGCCCAAACGGACCGGACTTTCTTAGAAAATGGACTGGAGTTGGATTAAAGCGGATTCTGAAGCTTTAATTTGTGAACATAGCTGTTTTGCGTGTGAAAGACATGAATTTCCTTGTCACTCTTGGGGTTCCATACATGAGGAGTTGGAGTGGAGCGCGTGACAGACGCTTATTTAGCTGCAGAGTGTGAGATATAAACAGTCATCACCTCAAGTTATTGTTTACATAGATATATGCGCTCACATCAGTTTCACTGCACAATCCGATTAGTGGCACAAAGACAACAGAAATTCAGTTTTTGAGCCAGACTGCATGAAAACTGACCCACGGGTGCGATGCCCATGGGTAAAATAGTTTCTGTAAATTAGGGGTTCCCAAAGTGGGGGTCAGGACCCCCAGAGGGGTTGTGATACACCAAGTTTGGGGTCTTGAAATGGTGTTCAGAATTATAGTGCTGTGACCCCTGAAGTGTATGGAGGCAAAAATTAAATGTGCCATTAAATGTCTCATTAAATCACACATTTTAAATGATGAAATATTTTTATAAAAATTAATTTAAAGATATGTACAATTTTTCACTCCCTGTTTATTTTTAAATAAATAGAGTGAAGTCATTATGTATTTGCTCGGGGTTTGCTGTTCTCTAACATGGTCCAATATCATCCAGAATGACGGGAGAAGCAACAAAAACCACCTGGTGCAGGTGTAACTGGAGGCGTTTAGCCAAATATTATTGTGGGTTTATGTTCATATTTGAGCTTCATGCAACCTAAAAACCCTGCCAGTCAAACTGTCAAGCATGGAGGTGGCAGATGTGATGTGGGACTGTTTCACTGCCACCCGTGTTGCTGGTTCTTGTTTAATGAACCTCTGCAGCTGCTTGTTGTGCAGTTTTATCAAAGACCCAAACGCTGTCGACAGTGAAGCTCCCGCGGGACGGATGGAAGCTGGACGTCAAAAATCCCGGTTTTTCCAGGAAGTCACCTGACGTCCAACCGGCTCATCCGGGATAAGAACCACAACGAAACTCTGAATATAATCTCTTTATTTATTCCAGTTGAGGAAATGTACACTAAAGTTCTCTGAAGGTATAAAAATTTGTTTTAAATAAGTAATTATTCTGTTTGATATGTCTGTAAATTCTCATAATTATTAAATGAAACCCTGAAGACGTGAAGCTCCACCAATCAGGAGCTCAGAGAGAGTTTGAGTCAAGCTGTCCTGCAGGTCGGGTCTGATGCTGGAGCTGCTCCATCACAGCATCAGTCTGAGACGGATGCTGGTCGAAGGCTTCGGTTGCTGGTTCGGATCCGTCGGAGCCGACCGGATCCAGGCGTGGGAACGTTTTCCTGAGCGGGAAGGTTGGAGGAAGCGGGTTGGAGCTGGCTGGGTTTGGGTCTGCAGTCTGGATTTGGTTGGAGGTGGAGAAAACCCTGAGGATGGTGGACAGGTGGACCCTGAGGAGAGACGGACAGGAGGAAGACGTCAGTCCAGTTCGTCTCCGTCCTGGGAAACATTAACCTTTTTATGTTGATTCAACTTGTGACAAAATGTCTTCAGATATTTGATACAGTTTCCTGTTTCAGTTCAGGTAGGATTACAATCAGAAGTTTACATACACCAAGATCGCTGTGCCTTTAAGTGAGTAAAATTTATTTATAAAGCACTTTTAACAGACATAAAAATCACAAAGTGCAGAACAACTGAAACCAACGTCAAGTTATACAGAGAATAAAATCATCACAGGTAAAAGGAAAAATAATAGTGGGCCCAGAACTGAGCCTTGTGGAACCCCTGCTTTAAATAATCTGGGAAGACCCCGATGATGAGGTCATAGCTTTCTAAGATTCTGATAGGTTATTTCTCAACACTGCTTATCAGGAGAAGAGTTTTGGACTTCCACCAGGCTGGTTCATCCTTGGGTCCAATTTCCAGATGCCTGAAGGCTCCAGGTTCATCTGCAGTTATATGCAGTGGAGAACCTGCATATGTCCTGAGATCGTCCGGTTCAGGAAGGAGACAGGTTCTGGTGTGAATCCGTCCCAGAAAAAAAGCTCAAGACCTCCTGATGATGAGATTACCAGGGGTGATCATGTCTATTATAGAGGAAAGTAGATTGCGTTGAAATATTGAAGCAACGTCTCAAACCATCAGCCCCAGAGGACGTTGGTGAAACTGAGTCAGTCACACCGGTCCTGCCGAGAGAAACGGATCCAGCAAACTACGACCCTTTCACAAATTAAAACACGTCCAGCAAATACTAAAGACATGAATGGAAACGTTCGTACTTTCTTCTCCTACTACTCTCCGATTTGCCTTATTTGCAACTTTTAACTTTATGTTCTCAGTTTTTTTTTCCTCTCCATAGAAGGTACACCTGGTCTGAGCTTTGTGTCTGATCTGACACAGCCTGTTACTTTACAGTCAGGGAAATCTTGGATGAACGAGAGAAGCCAAGTGTGTTCAGAGGGTCGGATTCCATAGAAGGTACACCTGGTCTGGCATTCTGTTTGGCTGTGACACCTTCAGGTGAGATAAAGCTCTGTTTCTTCCTGTGTCTCTGCTCCGTCTTCTCCCCATCGGTCGTGGCAGATGGCCGCTGGTTCTGGTTCTGCTGGAGGTTTCTTCCTGTTTAAAGGGTGTTTTCCTCTCCACTGTCGCCCCCTGCTGGTCCAGGAGGAGTGAACGCTGCAGGTCAACGACTGGATGCTCTGCTGGGTTTTCCTTGAATGTTTTTAAGCTACTTTGAATAATAAAATGCAGTTCCTGCGCCGTTTTGTGCCTTCATGCAGAGTGGAAGCGCCCGGTTACGGCTGCACGTTTATCTGCTGAGGTGCTGCCTCTGATTCGTCTCCAACAGTCAGCAGAGGTCCAGGAAAAGATCTTTTTCTTAATTTTTCTTCTTGTATTTGTCAGGATTTCATGTCCCCCTGCGGTGAGCCTCCAGAGCCTCCTCTGACTGGTCCTCTCAGTGCAGACGGTTTTATCTGATGGAGACTAAAGGTTCGCTCCGCTGGCGGAGGACAGGCCTGATTGTTAGCCGGAGTTTCCAGAGGAGCTGATTCAGGCGGTTTTCAGCTGCTGCTAATTAGTGAACGCTGAAGCACAGAGAATTATCTGCTTCAAAGTCCTTCAGACACTCTGTGTGTGTGTGTGTGTGTGTGTGTGTGTGTGTGTGTGTGAGCAGAACAGCCGCGATCAGGCTGCAGATTATCAGGGTTTTCTAATTATTAGGGCGTAATTAAGACGGAGGCGGGGATTATCAGGCTGAAACATGAAAACGCTGAAACAGACGCAGCGAGACGCTGAAACAATGAGGCTCTGAGGGACGTGGGGAGTTCAGCAGCGAGTGTGTTCAGCAGCGAGTGTGTTCAGCAGCGAGTGTGTTCAGCAGCGAGTGTGTTCAGCAGCGAGTGTGTTCAGCAGCGAGTGTGTTCAGCAGCGGTGGACGGAGGGAGGGAGGACGGCGCGAAGCAAACCAGCCACGGCAACCTGGCAACAGCTACGTCAGGAAGAAACACCGACGCTTTCTGCACCAAACGTCTGACATGCTTCCACTGATGAAGTCATCCTCATGCTGAATATTCCTCCGAGTGGAACTTTTCACACCCGTCTCGTTTCCAAACACCAACTTCAGGGAATTTCATGTGACGGACAGGCAGTAGAGCACAACTGGAGGGACTGACGGAGGGACGATAATTTCAGCTCTGAAATCCCTTGAATTCGGTGCCAAAGACAGGTGGATATTTTAGGATTAACCAGGCTGCAGCCGCGTGTTCCCCTCCCCCACCTGTTGCTGAAGGTTGGCAGTCTGCTGTGTGCGATGGCCGAAAGAGGAAAAGCTGTCAGAAAACACACCCAGCCGTGACTTGGGGCCCGAGCAGCGCCACCTACTGAACACTCCTGAGAAATGAACTGAAACCAGTTAAAGTTAAATGCAACCAGCTGAAACTGGCAGAAACCAGCTTAAATTGGGCGAAAACGTCTGAAATTGGCTAAAATTAAACAAAACCAACTTAAAGTGGCTGAAACAAGCCGAAACCAACTGAAACCAGTTAAAATTAGGTGAAACCATCTGAAATTACATTAAACTGGCTGAAACAAGCTCATCCTCCCCCAGTCTGACCAATAACCTGCTGGTTTGAGTTAATCTGCTGTTTAATCCACTTGTTTGTTCAGGTCTTCCTCACCATGTCTGTCTTCTTCTGCTGCGTTTTGCTTCCCCAGCGTGTTACTGCCCCCTGCTGGCCGTTTCTGTGGAGGTTTAAAGCAGCCGGAGGCGGAGGCTGCTTGTTGTCCAGCTCCAATGAAACCTCCATCAGTAATCACTCCTTGACTCTCAGAGCCTCCTTTAGCCCAAACAGCTTCCATGCAGCCAATCTGCATAAATCTGCATTAATACCTCCACAGAAAACAAAGAGAAACAGCTCTGTACCAGGAAACACACACACACACACACACACACACACACACACACTGCAGCAGCATTAACAGCAGACATATATCAGGACAAACAAATCTAAACATTATGCTGATGCTCCCGTCTATCTGCATGTTCACTGGCTGACAGCTGAAGCTGAGGCTGAGGCAGGTTTTAGCTCTTTCATGCACCGATCCATCCGCCAGAGATCGGAACCTGAGCATCTCTGATCTGCAGGTCAAAAGCTAAAACTCTAAACAGGATTCCCACCGTTTTGTCAACAAACTGCATGTAGCTTGATTCGTTTGTAGCTTAATTAAGAAAGAAAAGATAAATGATGTGATAAATAAATGAAAATATTCTTGAAATTCGTTTGTTTTCATTTAGACTGCAGTTTTATTCTGATTTAGAACTGAATTATACATGGATGTTATATTCAACACCACCACTAGATGGCAGTAATTACTGGCATCTGAGTAATTACAGAAAAACTGCTTCCAAAGCAGCCTGGCCTTAAGTGATAAAGTAATCACACCCCTCGTTAAACCATGAATTAACTGTGATATTACAATCCAGCACCAGGCATGATTACTGCCTGACCTGCAGAATCAACAGAACCCGTCTGACAGCATGAAGTAGGCTAAAAGACCCAAAACAGCAACACGTTAGGCTCTGATCTAAAGAAAATCAAGGACAGAGTCTGGAAAGGGTTCCAGAACCATCTCCAAGGTTCTAGTTCTCCAGAGAACCCCAGAAGAACCATGATCCACACTGGACCAGAACCATCTCCAAAGTTCTGGTTCTCCAGAGAACCTCAGCAGAAACAGGATCCACACCTGTTTTCATGTAAATTTGTTTATTTCTGCCTGAAACCATCGACGTCACTCAGCCCTGGTTCTGGTGCGAAACCATCTCACTCGGACCAACGCCCCCTGGTGGCGAGTCAGGAGGTGGAGCAGCAAGCGTGGTGAGCGCTGATCGATAGCTTTACACTTGTGAACACCAAGTGGAATGGTTCCTCTCGGCGCTGACTGCCGGCGGTTTGCTGCAGGACGACTGACTGCAGGGCGTAGGAAGTGGGAGGGGCTTACGGCAGCACTCGCTGCTCGCTCAGGACGGAGCGGAGCTGCAGAGCGATTGATTCTTTCACGTGTTGTCGCCACAAAAGTCTCAAAAAACACAGAACAAAGTCGCTAAATGTAGCGACAAAGTTGCTAAATTGGCAACAGTCCTCCTTTCATCCTGGCCACGCCCCTCAGTATTTTGGCTCCGCCCATTTTGGTGGGATTTTTCATAATTTGCCTGGGGACGGGCTATGCTGCGTTAGACACCCGTTTACTTATAGTTCCCATTTTAAATGGATCCAGTGCGGCCCCCCCCCCGTCTTGCCGAACCAAGGCGTTGACGCCGAACTCCGTTGCTCCGTTTGGGAGCTTTAGTCATCATCGAATCTGCAGCCATATGGATCGTATTGATGTCTGAACACACATGCATGTTGAAAAAACCCTGCAGCTCTCCGACACCCCCCCCCTCCAAAGTTTCATTCAGATGCTGGGAATTACATCACCTGGCGGAGCAGAGCGAACACACACTGACCGGCTCTGCAGCAACAGAACCATGTGGAGCTGGGAAGACGTCGGGAAAGCTGTCCAGCTCTGCAACACGGAGTTATAATCACAAACTTTGCAGAGCAGAAAGGAAGCCTGAAGGCTCCACAGCATCTGGCAGGGACCACCACTCAGGCTGGGCAATTCCTTCCAAGACAAAGAGCTTCATGTCTAAATTAAAAGGAGGATTCTGTATTTTTACTCTCAGATATTGTACTGCTCTCACTCAAAATCACCCTGCCTACAGATGTTCTCCTCTCCCTCTCTAGAGAAAGAGCATATTAGTAGCTCAGATTTGATTTCTCCAACACAAATATCTTCTGACTCTTTAAAAACCTGCACCTCAGACCCAAATGTTCTCTGCTCTCAAATGAAACCAGCGCTCTTCGGTCTGCTCTCACTGCTAGCAGACTTTCTTCTCTCTCGTGGAACAAACTAATAACTCTATCTCGCTGCAGCTCCCGCCAGCGTGCCGTCGTGGCGCACGTTAAAAGGATCCGTGAGCAGCGAGAGCAGACCTAAGAATGCCGGTTTCATCCGAGAGCAGAAGGTTTGAGCGTGAGGTGCAGAATTTAAAGATCTTTGTGCAACAGAAATGTAATCTGAGAGGAGAAACATCCTCAAAGTTTGTTTTAAGGGTGAGAAGAGAGTTTGGTGAGAGAACAGGACAATATCTGAGAGCACAAACAAGGAAGGGTACGGCTGCTGGACTCTCGTGGTTTTAAATAAAACCCTTTCTTGTAGGGCTGGGCGATAAATCGATTTATCAAATTTTTGGTTTTTGAAGATTTAACTTTTGGAAAAATCTGGATTTTTTTCCCCACCACTGCTCTCCTCGTGTTTCTCCAGCTCAGAGTGATGTCAGCGCGCCCCCAGCGGCCATCTTGTTTGAGAAGCGTGTTTTACAGCTTCTGTTTATCTGGACTTTGAATTCAGGTCGACTCTACGACGGAGTACTCGGGCCAGCCGACGATCTGTGACTTAATCCCAAAAATAAAGTCACAGTATTACAAGAATAAAGTCGTATGACATTAAGGTCGAGATAATGCGAGAATTACGCGTTAATATCAGAATAAAGTCGTAATATTAGGAGAATGAAGAAACAATTTTAAGAGAACTCCATGAAAAATAAAAATTAAATGAGGAATGTTGAGCATCTTGTGAAGTTATACTTTGGTATCGGTTTAACAGATAAGCTAAAACTTCAAACTTTAAGACATCAGCATGAAATGATTCTCAACAGCAGGACTTTGACTCGATCGACCGTCTATTTTGAAGAAAATCACACGGACTGCAGCTTTTTTTGACTGAAACAGTTTTTTTCTCTTAATTTTAAGACATTCTTTTGGTTAAATTGCGTTTTGATTCTGCTAATAATGACTTTGACTTCTCGTAGCCTGCCGCTAATACTTCAGTCTTGGAGAAGGGAGGATTGAAATAAAAGCCACTTTTTGAAAATATTTTCTGTCATTTGTAATTTCTTTTTTAAAAAAACGAAAGCGAGAAAACAAGCCGATTAAAATCGGAAATCGGATGTGGTATGAGAAAAGATCGGGACGTTTTATCTTTAGGTCACATCGCCTACTTTCTTGTCTCACCGCTTCTGCCCCTCCCCTAAACCCATGGCCCTGCTGCGTCGCCGTTACCATGACAACCAGCTAACGCCAGCCTTCGTCCACAGGAAGCTCCCCCGACTCACCTGTCCGTCTTTAGGCCGTCTTTCCCCGCAGCTCCCGGGTGTTTTCGGCGGCCCTCGCTACGCTGTCGGCCATCAGCGCCTCCTCCAGACTCCTCCGGGCCTGGAACACCTTCAGCTCCTGCTCCCTGCGGACACACATTCCCAGAGTTCAGAGCGGTTATCGCCGTCTCCGTTTAGGCTGCGGGGTTTGATCCGTCTGGACGGGTCTGGTCTCTACCCGGTTCTCCTCTAGAGAACAGAAACACCACAGACTCCACATTATCACGAACATCAAGCTAATGGAGAACGACAACACAGCTTTCCTCCAAGAATCCGTTCAGGACTGTGGAGTCGGGAACTGTTCCGTTTCTGGAATCCGTTCAGAGTCAGGAGGCTGATGATTAGTTTTCAGGAATCTGTTCAGAATTAGAACTCCCTGCAAGGTGACCAGGTCATGTGGCAAAACAAGCCCCCATCCTCATCCCTCCACCACCGTGCTTTGCAGCTGGTTCCTCCTGGACATGCTGGGTTTGGTTTTTTCCCATCCTGGTCCAACATCTCCACTCTGGTCTCGTCCGTCCAGGGGATAGTGTCCCTGAAGTCTCGTCCTTCATCCAGATGCAGCTCTGCTAACCTCGGCTTGTGTTTAGAGAGAAGAGGCTTTCTCCTTCAGCCCTGAACATTTTCTGCACCTGGGGAACCGCTCCAAATATTGGGGAATCTGGGACCGAATGGGGGTTTGGACGCTGGAAGGAGACCCATCCCTGGACCGGAGGGCTGCTGTGAACAGAACTGGAACCAGCAGAACGCGGAGCTGCTGGTTCAACGCGTGACAAAAGACCAGGACTCGCCACAGGATCCAACATTGTTCAAAACATGGAGAAGGAAAAACACAAAGAGGAAGAGGAGGGGGCGAGGGCAGCAGAGAGGAATGGGAGCAATTTGGGATGACAGGCACATTCAGCCGGAGAGCCGGAGAGGAGCGACGGAGAAAGAATGGGAAATTAATGGAGGGAAGAGATAAAAAAATGAGGAGGAGGAGGGAATAATGCTGGAGGGAGAGAGGTGAGAAGGGAGGAGGAGGAGGGGTGGAAATAAAAGGAGGAGGAAGATAAGGATGCAAAACTGGGAAGGTGGAGAAAATAAAGTGGAGGAGGAAATGAATGAAGGAAAGCAGGAGAGGAAACATCAGGAAGGAGGAGGCTGGATGGAGAGAGAGAAAAGGTGATGAAGAATCCGATGGATTTTAGTGATTCTGCAGGCTGTTCCCACAGCGCCCCCTGGTGTCCGACTACAGGAAGTGCCTGCTGAGACGTCCTGCTTCACCCAACGAACTGATCTGGAACTTTCTGACTGAAGACCGATTACTTTCTCACATTTCGTCTTTCTCCACCTTGAACCTCGAAGCGATTCACTTGCTGGGAGGAACTTCCAGGTTCAGCTTCCCAGAGTTTACCGTCGATATTTCTAAGGAAGGAAGGAAGTTCTTTTTCCAGCCTGATCCGGGACTGGAAAACGCTGAGACCTGAAACCGCAGCCTGGAGGCGGGCCTCACCGGATCTGCTCGTCCGTCACCGTGAAGGTCTTGCAGAGCGGCTGCGACGTGTTCAGCCAGATGGCCGGGTTCTTCTCGGCCGCCGCCGACGTCTGGCCCGTGATGGGAGCCGAGCTCATGTGCAGAGCGCTGGCGATGGCCGACAGCAGCACGTCGTCGCCGGAGTCCGGGCCGATACCTGCGGGGAAGATGAGGACGGGAAGGTCAGGGGTCAGACCGGCGGCGGGGAGCGGGGTCTGCCGGAGGTTCGGGGGTTACCCTGCAGGCCTTTGGGCAGATCCATGGTGCGGAGGACCTGCTCGGCGACGTCTGACGACCGCAGACCCTTCAGCCGCTTCTCCCAGAACAGCTGCAGACACAAACACCACGTCGGTTACCCGGCCGGGCCAGAACCGCAGAGCGGTCCAGGTGGCCATGATGTTCTGCCTGGCCGCGTCATAACAAACGGCATCCTCCAGACGATGCCTCTCCGTCATCATCAGAGCTTCCTCCCCCAGCGCCGTCGAGGGGCTCTGGTTGCCGTGACAACCTGCCGAGCGCCGCTCCGGCCCCGCCCTCTGCCTGCGTCTCACCTGTCGAGGCTGCTCGACGCCTCTCTGCAGGTCCGTCTTCACCTTGTTTCCGGGGTGACTCGTAACCTTGGTAACGGGCTGTTTGAAGATGGACGCCGTCTGTCTGATGGGCAGAGTCGTGTTCAGGTCCGGTTTGCCTCCCTGGGGAGGGAGAGGGAGAAGCGTTGGTGCCCCATCATCAGCCCAGCTCCCTCCCTCCGTCGTTCCTTCCACTCTCCTTCCTCCCCCCTCCCTTCTTCCTATCTTACTTCCTCCCCCATTCCTCACTCCCTCCCTCCTTCCTCCCCCCTCCCTATCTTACTTCCTCCCCAACTCCCTCCCTTTATCCTCCCCCGCTCCCCTCCCCTCCCTCCCTCCCTCAACCAGAGACGGAAGCATGAACCAGGTCTTGGGTTGGGAGCTGCAGGGTTAACTCATCGTCGTGGCAACAACAGGAAGTGCATGAGTGTGACGATGTGTGAAGAGATTTGAGTCAACACACACACACACACACACCTGCCTGCAGCAGCATGACGATCTTCACCCAGCATGAACCTGCTTGGTGGTTCTGATGGTTCCAGAACCAGGAGCTCAGTTCTATTAAAACATGCTTGGGCCGTTAAAAAGCCAGACTGGTACCAGGAACCCGACCAGTACCAGTGAGTTCTGCTGGTTCTGCTGGGCAGATAGGTCCAACATCCAGCCCGACTGATTCGTGCTCCTGGTTCTCAACGTTTCACCTGCTGAAATCACCAGAACCCTGCCCACAGAGAGAAAGTTCTGGTGGTTCTGAGACTTTGGGTCGATGCTGGTGTCAGTCTGCAGTTTAATGAGCAGAAGTCACGTTCAGCAACACTTGGTCCTTTCACTTCCTGTTCCAACGAAGCTGAGAGACGCTCCTCCGCCCTGAGCCAGTGAACAGACTGCAGCCGGGCCCAGAACCATCCGGAACCGCAGTTCTACAGAACCTAGAGTCAGACACACCTATATCGATCTCGTTTCCCACACCGTGTTCCTCATTACTGGTTCTCCAAAGTTCTTCTTTGGACTTTAGCTGCTTTTTCACTCTGTTTCAGAACAGAACCTGATCCTAAACCTAATCCCCAAGACTCTGAACCGATTCTCCTGAACAGATTCCCCCGGACTCTGAACCGATTCCCCAAGACTCTGAACCGATTCTCCTGAACAGATTCCCCCGGACTCTGAACCGATTCCCCAAGACTCTGAACCGATTCTCCTGAACAGATTCCCCCGGACTCTGAACCGATTCCCCTGAACAGATTCCCCAAGACTCTGAACCGATTCTCCTGAACAGATTCCCCCGGACTCTGAACCAATTCCCCAAGACTCTGAACCGATTCTCCCGAACCGATTCCCCAAGACTCTGAACCGATTCTCCCGAACCGATTCCCCAAGACTCTGAACCGATTCTCCCGAACAGATTCCCCAAGACTCTGAACCGATTCTCCCGAACAGATTCCCCAAGACTCTGAACCGATTCTCCCGAACAGATTCCCCAAGACTCTGAACCGATTCTCCCGAACAGATTCCCCAAGACTCTGAACCGATTCTCCCGAACAGATTCCCCAAGACTCTGAACCGATTCTCCCGAACAGATTCCCCAAGACTCTGAACCGATTCCCCCGAACAGATTCCCCAAGACTCTGAACCGATTCTCCCGAACAGATTCCCCAAGACTCTGAACCGATTCTCCCGAACAGATTCCCCAAGACTCTGAACCGATTCTCCCGAACAGATTCCCCAAGACTCTGAACCGATTCTCCCGAACAGATTCCCCAAGACTCTGAACCGATTCTCCCGAACAGATTCCCCAAGACTCTGAACCGATTCTCCCGAACAGATTCCCCAAGACTCTGAACCGATTCTCCCGAACAGATTCCCCAAGACTCTGAACCGATTCTCCCGAACAGATTCCCCAAGACTCTGAACCGATTCTCCCGAACAGATTCCCCAAGACTCTGAACCGATTCCCCTGAACAGATTCCCCAAGACTCTGAACCGATTCTCCCGAACAGATTCCCCAAGACTCTGAACCGATTCTCCCGAACAGATTCCCCAAGACTCTGAACCGATTCTCCCGAACAGATTCCCCAAGACTCTGAACCGATTCTCCCGAACAGATTCCCCAAGACTCTGAACCGATTCTCCTGAACCGATTCCCCAAGACTCTGAACCGATTCTCCTGAACAGATTCCCCCGGACTCTGAACCGATTCTCCTGAACCGATTCCCCAAGACTCTGAACCGATTCTCCCGAACAGATTCCCCAAGACTCTGAACCGATTCTCCTGAACAGATTCCTCCGGACTCTGAACAGAGAATTTTCTGGTGAAAACCCGAATAAAACACATTTGATGCGTCTCTGTGATCCAGACTGATTCTGACAGAGACAGCGTGGTTCAGAACTGGACTGAGAACCGGACCGGACCGAGCCAACCCGTTAAAAAGGCAGAGAGTTACCCTGACCTGAGACGGAGTCAGATCTGAAGTTCTGGCAGGGCTGGAACCAGACTGAGCCACCGAGACGGATCGGACTGGAAACCCCCAGAGGCCGGACAGAACCCGGGCCCACCGCAGACAGACAGGAACCGACGGCTCTGACGCCAGGGACAACAGAACCCGACTGAGTCGGAACCGCTGGCTACCAGCAGGAGGATCTCTATTAATCCGATCATCTCCCTAAGCCCCGCCCCCGGCGGGCCCGTCCCAGTTACCTTCGCCAGGCTCTGCGCATCGTGTCGGAACCGCTGCTTGTTCTTCTGCAGTTTTCCGGGCATCATCTTCCCCGTGCGAAAGTCAAAACATGCCAGGTCCACGGCGTTGCCAAGGTAACGGGCCAGCTGAGGCTTACTCCGGAACTTCTTCCCTGTGGGACTGAAGGAGACAGAGGAAAACCGGGTCAGACGGAGGAGCTGGGAAGCTCGTCCTGCTGGTTCTGACAGGTTCTGTTGCTACACCAGGAGTTTGGGAAGAACTTTAAGGAGCTCTGCTGCAGATTCATCAGATTATTGCACTTTGTGGGAAAAATAACCAGGGAGCTCCAGCTTGGATCGGACCTAAATACACGTGGTCCGGGACAAGCGGAGAGACGTCAGGCACAGAACCGGGTCGGGTTATTCTGAGAGGACGCTGCTGCGCTCAGATATCCTCCAGGGCTCAACTCATCAGGGCAAAATTAGGGCTGTTGGAAAGATTATGTTTGTCATCCAGTAATCTCTCGATTAATCTGCAGATTAATCCAGTAATCGAATAAAAAATATGAAAAAACAAAATATTCCTAAATTCTGCCAAAACAGCAGCATTAATATTGATATCAATACTGGCTCTAGTTTTCATGTCATCATCATCCCTAATAATTACTTTTCTGAAGCTTAGAAGATTAACCTGCAACAATAATAGCTCATTTTTTTAGTCAACCTGGTCAAAAATATAAAATTATATTCAATTTAATAATAAAAAGAAACATGCTGACAAAGAAACTTTTAAAAAAGGACAACAAAGAATACTCCAGTCTTTAGTTCACATATTCACCTTCAGTCAGTTTAATTCTCACTTTCCACAACAATCTGTAGCTTTTGTGAGCAACGGCTCTTTGGCACCGTAGTCATACGCAGAAACCCGTGCCAGCTGTGTCTCCCCCCCCCCCATGCCAGCTGTGTCTCCCCCCCCCATGCCAGCTGTGTCTCTCCCCCCCCCATGCCAGCTGTGTCTCTCCCCCCCATGCCAGCTCTGCCCCCCCTCCCCCCATGCCAGCTCCGTCTATCTGCAGGCGTCTCCGCTCCGCCTGTACTCGTTCAGCCGCCGCCGCTCCGGACCGCAGCTCCGGGGCGACGCCCAGTGAAAGGCTGCTGTACTCCATGCATCGCACCAATCAGTTTAATGACGCCTGTCGGCCCCCCTCCTCCAAGAAAAACGATGAAACCCCGACATGCCCGGGGAAAAGAGGACGTTTGGTCACCTTATGTTGTGCTGACAGCCCTTAGCATTGCCAACAACTTATTGGCGGAAGTGAGAGCGCTGCGCAACACGAATAATTATCCGGCGGAAACACGTGGCGCTAAACATAATTTCAGGAAGCAATGAGGCAGATCATTTTCCTCCAGGAATTTAACAATCATTGGCTGCATCGCTACGGCCCAAGCTGAAATAAACCGGATCTGATCGTCAGGAAGCGACCAGCAGGTCAGGACGGAGAGACGTCAGCAGGAGCCAGATGCTCACAGCTCCGTGTCTGGACCTGGGCGGAACATGAAGGATTCGAGATGGGAGTCCGACAGCTGAAGCTGGGTCCGAACTGGGTCAACAGAACCTTGACCCCAAACGCAGCAGATCTACAACAGAATGGCTGGAAAAGAAAGAAATCAAAGAGCTGCAACGGTCTAATCAAAGTCCATGCTGCAGAAGAAGGTTCTACAAACAGCAGAATGTTCTAAAAGCTGCAGAAGGAGGTTCTGCAGGAGGTTCTACAGGCTGCTAGATCAGGGCATGGAGATGTGGGTCGGCGCTCCTGCTGCCTCTGGAGCAGAAGCAGCTGAACTCATGCAGAACCTCGATAGAACCGGTCTTTCTGCTTCGATTTCCTGCTGTGATAATCTGGCTGATATGCAAAACTCCGACAGCAGAACCAGTCAGACACACCTGAATGAGTTCTCACAGTGCGGTTCTGCATGCAGAACCCTGCCTGGCTCTGTTTGGACGTAGATGGAAGTGAAACGGCAGGAGGTTCTCCAGCCGCTGCTCCTTCCTGTCTTTTATTGCAGAGCGTCTGGGAGCTGCAGCTCTGACCTCATTCTGGTGCTGCAGCTCTTCCAGTAAGCTGCTGGCTAATTTTGTTAACTGGTAAATGATGAGTCACCTCACAGCCCCAACTGAAAGTCAACCCTTCAGGAAGTGGCGGAGCTGCTGGCAACGCCGAGCCTCGGCCGCCGATCGACAGGAAGCGACGGCGGCCACCGCCTCGTCGCAGCGGGAGCCGCTTCCTGTGTGACCTGATGCAGCAGCAGAGAAGACGAAGCTGCAGAGTCCACTTTGATCCCATCTGACGGAAAACAACGGAAAATCTCCAGACTGAAGGAGAGGGAAGGCTGGGAACGGTTTCAGAGCAGCAGAAGGCCCGACTCAGCAGATCGGACTGAAAACAAGGAGCTCGTTGGTTCAGTAGAGGAGAAGATCACACCTTAGTGGGAGTTTGAATGTTTTAATGTTTGTTTTACTGTAACTATGCAACATTTATAAACTGCAGCGAGAGCACTGACCCGACTGCTGCACCAAAACTAGCCACTAGATGGCAGAATCTCTGACGACTTGTTCCTTTAAGATCAACAGCGAAATATTTAGCTTGTTAACTAAATATTTAATTAAAGCTGCAGTTTGTAACTTTTATGAAAAAATGTTTTTTTCCACATTTCTTAAAGTGATCATTATGTTGTGACAGTTTAATATAAGACAGATATTCTGTGAAATAGCTCAACTTCTCCCAGTGCTCCCAGTACTAACTGCAGAAATCCACCAGTCAGTCAGAAACAACCAATCAGAGCCAGGAGGAGGGGCTTAGCGCTGCCAATCCCCCTCATGTACGGGCTGCTCACACACTCCCCCCGCTCTCTGCTACGCTGCAGCTGGTTCACTAAAACATAGCCTGACGCTAATGCTAGTTAGCATGGCCACCGATGGCGGCAGATAAACAGTTTTCCTGGAACGGTGAGTTGTTTCTCCACCATCAGCACATTTAGCAGCGCGAACACGAGGGTGACTGGCAGCGCTAAGCCCCTCCTCCTGGCTCTGATTGGTTGTTTCAGGTCGGGGGCGGAGCATTTCTTTAGACCAATAGCAGCTCAGGGAGGAGGAGGAGGAGCTCCATCTTTTCACAGATTATCTGTCTCAGACCAAACTGTCACGACATGGAGACGTTTTTAACAAACATGGAAAAAACATACTTTTGTAAAAGTTACATACTGCAGCTTTATGCTAAATATTTAGCTTCAAACTAAATATTTAGTTAGCAAGCTACAGTTAGCAAGGTAAATATTTAGCTTGATAATTAAATATAGTTAGTAAACTAAATATTTAGGGTACCTGCCAATAACCGGAAGTGGACTTCCAAAATAAAAGCCGGGCCCTCTTTATAAACGCCTGCTTTCATGTCACCACTTCATCATCGTTTCTCCTCTTTTCTTGTTCAACATTTCATCTTAAAACAAAGGATGAGCCGTTTTAAAGGTAGGACAGACGTTTACCACTCGATCTACAGCAACAGCGATGCATCAGCATCGGAGGATTCAGTCTCACCAGCAGGAGTTTATATACAAGTTCTCAACACCCAGCTCTTATTTTGATAGTCCACTTCTGCTTGTTGGTAAGTGGATTTGCACACTTGCTAAACTTTTCTCTCTGAGCTAGCTAAATATTTTGTTTGTAAACTATATAATTAGCTAGCTTTGAGCTAAACAGCTAAATACTGATGTTGGAACTAAATATTTAGTCTGAAACTGTGACATTTATAAATGACTAATGCAGTGAAAATGGGACTCTGAAAATGAGCCTGCATTTTTCTCTTGTGGCAGGCTAAAAAACCCACATTGAAGAAGTTAATTTTTGAATGTGTAACTTGCACCCCATACCCCATGGCACCCCGAGAGAAGACCCCCCACCCTCTTTAATAAACCATATTCAGTTCACACAGTCATCTTCTTCAGTCAGGACATAACAATAGAACCCACTAAATAAATAATCAGTAAACAAATGAAACACTCACACAAGGCCGTCTTTTAGTCTACTTTATGCTGTCAGACGGGTTCTGTTTAAGTGATTTCTTCATTCTATGGGTTCGGCAACAAACAGGCCTGGTTGTGGCTATTGAAACAGAACCCAATAAACATTAATTAATGATTTAACAAGGGTGTGATTACTTTTTACACAGGTCTAAACATTTTATTGTGTTATAAAGCAGAAACCTGCATGGGGTGTGAATACTTTCACAGAGAGCTGTCTGTTGGTTCAGCGCCTCTGTCATTCCAGTCCAGAATGATAGGAATCATTCTGGACTGGAATATATATATATATATATATATATATATATATATATATATATATATATATATATATATATATATATATGTATATATGTAAGTTTTCAAAGACACGTGTTCATTTGGATTTTATATTGAAATTATAAATTTTTTTTCATCAATTTTCTGCATCACTGCCAGAAATTATCCTATGGTGTGACGAATGATAGGAATCATTCTGGACTGGGTCAAATATTCCGGGATGTGACCAGAAGTTGTGAGAGTAAAGTGAAAGTAAACAGAACCTCGGAACCGGCCGGCCCAGCCCCTGGAACCGACCGGTAATTCCTGTCAGTGCCAGTAAACAACTCATTCTCTCTGGAAAAATACTCCCAGGAATGTTTGTCAGGACATTTCTGGAACCACAGAGCTGGTTCTAATAAAAACAGTGGTCTTCTCAGGCGAGAATGACTCGGTTCTGATCAGCAGCTACTGGTTCTGAACTGATGGATCACCTGTAATAGTAGACGTCGCTCTTTCCGGCGCTCAGTCCGGACTTCCGGATCACTTCCTCCTTCTTCCAGCCGGGCGGCAGAGCCGGACACTCCGTCCTCTTCCTCTCCATCACTGATCGTTCCCACCGCGGGGCTCCCGATCCGGATCGGTTCCGCTGAGTCCCGGACAAACAGGCGGCGCGCTGATCTCAGGCTCACCGACGTCACAAGCGTTAACGGCAGCGGTCCCGCCCCGGTTCGGCTTCTCTCGGCTTTAACTCGGTCACAAAATAAAACCCGGTTCAGACAGTTCTGTGACCCGGGACTGGATACAAGCTTCGGTTCCGAGTGTTTGCGCGGAGAGCCGGCGGATCACAGCGGCTGAACTGGAGCTGAACCGGACCAACGGCAGGCTGTGACGTCTCAGATCTCACTTCTATGACTGGCTCACGCACACAAACACCCACTCCGCTCGCAGATCGCTAGTTACAGGACTCAAATCTGAGACTGCGGACATCTTTCAGTTCCGGGATTTTTTTTAATACTACTTCCGCCCAAATAACCAATCAGAAAACAGTATGCAAAGAAACGTCTGAGTTTAGATTACAGAGAGGAAAAAAAAAAAAAAAAAAACAAAAAAAAAAACTTTAAATGGGCAAGATATATATAGATATATATAGATAGATTATATAGATATATATATATATATATATATATATATATATATAAAAACACTTTTTTTTTCCGTTTTTCCACGTATATATATATATATATATATATATATATGATATATATATATATATATATATAAGTATATATGTAAGTTTTCAAAGACACGTGTTCATTTGGATTTTATATTGAAATTATAAATTTTTTTTCATCAATTTTCTGCATCACTGCCAGAAATTATCCTATGGTGTGACGGGAAAGTCATTTTAGCTAGAGCCAACGCCATTAGCTAAAGCTAACAGCATAAATAGGAGCTAACACCAATTAGCAATAGTTAACGCGGAATCAAAACAAATTAGTAGATAATGACAAGATGTTTAAAGTGACAATGAAGCATGTTTATGTCTTTGGAACTCACCCTTCCAATATGTTTGAGAAAATGTATTGATCCCGATGCTAACCGTAAACAGCTTCAGTTAGAAACTGGAGCTCTTTGCAGCATACTGTCAGGAAGGCATTTCCAAGCAGCAGCAGCAGGAACACCAGTTATTTTGGCCGAATCTCTCCTCTTCCTCCATTTGGTCCTCCTCATCTTCGTTTCGTTTCGTCATCCGGTTCAAATTGAAAGGGCTGACTGTTAATTATTACACAAAAATTACTGTTCAAGCTGGACAGAACTAATTAGCACAGTAAGTCTTAGTATTTGCCATCAACCCAAAAGGTATTGCAGCGTAACCAACATTACTTTTAAATTTAAAAAAGCTAAACAGTCCACAGTATTTCTACTGTATTGTTTTACATCTTAAATAAAATCTGTTGTAACAACTAATGGTGCATCCCTTTAACACCAAGAGGAGGGCCTAAATCATTTTCTGCCCGAGGCCCCATACCACCTTGGTATGCCGCTGCACTGGAGCAGAGATTTAATTCATGTGGCTCTAGTCGGAACAAGGTTTTTCCGGGCTTTTGTTTTGGTAACCCGGGCTTTATGGGGGTGGGGGGGTTGATCTCCACTCTTCTGTAGTGTGCGTTAATGTGCTAACAGATCCATTCCGCGGCTGCGCGCAGACTATAGCGAAGGAGAGGCAAATATGGCGCAGTTTAAGGTGTTATAGCGCAGTTTGAGACATTAGTGGCGGTGCAAAACAAGAACGTACTGCGCGATACCATGGCTCCAGGGGCTAAACCACTCACCCGTAGGCTGGTCCTCCCCTGCATGGCAGCAATGATGTATAATTATCAATAAGAAAATTCTATAATATTTAATTTGATGTAAATAATGTTGCAATGTAAGAGTCAAAACATTGACTACTATTGTTGACGTCAGTTTCATCAATTTTTTGACTAAAAAAATCCAAAAATCTGATCTCACCTGATGACTGCAGACCACTCCAGAGATGCTGCTGGAACTTCCCAGTTAGGCTTGGTCCTCTTCATTCTCAGGATGACCAAATTATTGCCAGTTCAAAAAATGCATTTTGGTGTCACGCCCCATGACAACCATTTGGTCACAACATTTTTTGTTTGTTTGTTTTGACATTATAGGCATCAGCACTTTATGTGGCTATTGGTAACAGAATAGTTTTATATCCAATGGAAAACTATCAAATATTTATGAGTTATTTGGAAATAAAGGACACATATGTCGGGCAGTGGCTCCAAAATTCTAGGTAGGAATCGTATTGCACTTGCAACATCTGTGATATTGTTCTGTAGAACATTTAAATATATTTTTATTATACATTTTTATCAGTATGTGACACTAGGATGGCCAGAATTTTAGATACATTTATGAGAAGCAATTTTAATAAATATTAATATAGAAAACAATCTAAAAGATCCGTTTTCTTCCAGACTTTGATTTTTAAGTCTTTCGTCCTTTTTTGCATTTTTTTTTTTTTTTTTTTTTTTAAATAAACTCGATGAAGACTAAATCCATTTTGATTTTAGATCACACATCTCTGCTGTGGTCAGGCATCAAACTTGGACGTTCAGGGACATTTAGGATTTTACTGTTAGTTCAGAAATCAACAGGTCCAGACAGGAAAGTCGGATTTTCCCTCCCCAGGAGGGATATTTGTGGAGCACCTTCAGAGTTGCTGAATCAAGTCATGGTGTTAATGACAACCACTCACTGTGTATTTGAATAGAAGTGGGAAGAGTAGGGAAGATGGTACTCCAGTGATAGCACTGCAACATTTTCACTTGAGCACAAATTTGAGAAAAGGTATTTAGTAAAAATGCAACTCCAGTACTGATTTAAAGTTGTCATGATACACGGAAACATAAATCAATGTTAAAATTTTATTTTGAAGATTAACATGAAAAAAAAAAAAAAAAAAAAAATTTCCTTCCAACATAAACCTGAAATCAGTACTTACTGTGGATAGTATAGATAGATACAAGTGAAAGTACTTCCAGTGGAGGTATTTCCTGCATGTTGTTGACCTTCAAAAGGCATAAGCAGACAAACTATTAAAACAAAGCTGGTGTAAAAACAGGAGGTCTCACTGCAACATGAAACTGTGGGTGTCTCTGGTGAAAACAGGTTTTTCTTCCTCCAGTAACCAGAAATTTTACGTAAGAGTAGTGATACCTCATGTTATGACTCAAGTAGAAGTACAGTGAAGTATAACTGCTCCTAAAAGTACTTCTCCTCTTTAGCTACTAAAGTAACTGACTGGTACCACCACCTGGAAATGGATGAAAGAAGCAGAGACCAGAACCTTGTCAGAGGTTTTATTCGTGCTTGACGTTCAGAGCAGGTTGACTCTAAGCATTTCTGAAGGACTGCTGGTGCTTTGCTGAGTGTAAACAACCAGAGGAATGATTCAGAACCACGGATGTGGGTTTTAACAGCACCACAAGCAGAACCTCCAGATCATCAAGTTCAGAGTGAAAACAAGCAGACAACCCTCCAGGTTTGGTTTCATGAATCCAAACCTGCAGGAGGAACCAGGAGGATTGGTTGACACTTCAGCAGAGATTAGTCACTAAAAACCTTCAGATGGGAATCGGAACATAATCGGGCCCATCTTTCAGTCAGAAACATGAAAAAATGCGACAGAACCTTTTATTAGCAGAGACACAGACAGAGACAGACGGGGGAGCAGCAAACACAGAAACAGACGTAGCTGGTCAGTCTAGTACTCCTCCCCTTCCTCGTCCTCTCCCTCCACCGAGTCGACGCCCACCTCCTCGTAATCCTTCTCCAGGGCGGCCATGTCCTCCCTGGCCTCGGAGAACTCGCCCTCCTCCATGCCCTCCCCGACGTACCAGTGGACGAAGGCCCTCTTGGCGTACATCAGGTCGAACTTGTGGTCGAGCCGGGCCCAGGCCTCGGCGATGGCCGTGGTGTTGCTCAGCATGCACACGGCCCTCTGCACCTTGGCCAGGTCCCCCCCCAGGAACCACGGTGGGCGGCTGGTAGTTGATGCCCACCTTGAAGCCGGTGGGACACCAGTCTACGAACTGGATGCTGCGCTTGGTCTTGATGGTGGCGATGGCGGCGTTGACGTCTTTGGGCACCACGTCGCCGCGATACAGCAGGCAGCAGGCCATGTACTTGCCGTGGCGAGGGTCACACTTCACCATCTGATTGGCCGGCTCGAAGCAGGCGTTGGTGATCTCGGCGACGGTGAGCTGCTCGTGGTACGCCTTCTCCGCCGAGATGACGGGGGCGTAGGTGGCCAGGGGGAAGTGGATCCGAGGATAAGGCACCAGGTTGGTCTGGAACTCCGTCAGGTCCACGTTCAGGGCGCCGTCGAAGCGCAGCGACGCGGTGATGGAGGAGACGATCTGGCTGATGAGCCGGTTCAGGTTGGTGTAGGTGGGCCGCTCGATGTCCAGGTTCCTGCGGCAGATGTCGTAGATGGCCTCGTTGTCCACCATGAAGGCGCAGTCCGAGTGCTCCAGGGTGGTGTGGGTGGTGAGGATGGAGTTGTAGGGCTCCACCACAGCCGTGGACACCTGAGGAGCCGGGTAGATGGAGAACTCCAGCTTGGACTTCTTGCCGTAGTCCACCGACAGGCGCTCCATCAGCAGGGAGGTGAACCCAGAGCCGGTTCCCCCACCGAAGCTGTGGAACACCAGGAAGCCCTGCAGCCCGGTGCACTGGTCCGCCTGGCCACACAGAGCGAACAGGGTCACAGACACCAGCAGCGCCATTAATATGGAGCTCAAACTTGGAATAAATCCACTCACCAGCTTACGGATCCTGTCCAGAACCGGATCAATGATCTCTTTACCGATTGTGTAGTGTCCACGAGCGTAGTTGTTAGCAGCATCCTCCTTCCCGGTGATCAGCTGCTCGGGGTGGAACAGCTGGCGGTAGGTGCCGGTCCGCACCTCATCTAACGAAAAAAAAAAAAAAAAAAAAAACATTCATGTGAGAATTTATTTCCTTCAATTAAAACCGAGCCAAGAAGTCAGGCACTTACCGATAACGGTGGGCTCCAGGTCCACAAAGACCGCCCTAGGGACGTGTTTCCCCGCTCCAGTCTCACTGAAGAATGTGTTGAAAGAGTCGTCTCCTCCTCCGATGGTCTTGTCACTCGGCATCTGGCCGTCCGGCTGGATGCCATGCTCCAGGCAGTAGAGCTCCCAACAGGCGTTCCCGATCTGAACACCAGCCTGGCCAACGTGGATGGAGATGCACTCACGCTGGAAAAACATGGAACACTGCAATGTCACTTTAGAGTAAACTAAACGGAGCCACATAAAATCATTTAAATTAGCTAATGAAGTCATGTCCAAGACTGCAGAACACCAGCTGAGGAAAGGTAGGTTACAAAAAAAATAATATCATAAAATACTCTGATTTTCACTTCATTTGCAAAACATCTGCTGCAGAACTTCTATATCTATCTAGTTTCCCCCACTGTACTATCAGCCTGCCGGCTCACCAGGCCTGACTTGCAACAACCTGCAAATCAAAACACGATGGCCCACTGGTGAACTGCCCTAGCACCCCCACCACTGGGCTTAACATGCTTTCTGGGGGAAACTAAACCAACTGCATTGATTTTAAATCAGATCTTGTTTAAGCCCATTTACTTCATAAATATGACAGATTTATCATTTCTGATCAAAGCTCCTATCAATGTTATTTACTCTCCATGAGAAGATTATTTAATTGTATTGAGACTCCTGTTGGCCCACCTGAGGAAGCAAACAAGCACATATCAGGACCCCTGCAGTTTGCTTATCGCCGTGGAAACGGAGACGCTATCATACACCTGCTTCAACAAACCTACTGTCACCTGGACAAAGCAGCAGCTCTGTGAGGATCATGTTCTTTCATTTCTCCAGTGCATTTAACACAGTTCAGCCTGATCTGCTTCGTCTGAAACTCCAGAAGACTCAGGAGGAGGCTTCAACAATCACTTGGATCAGTGACTACCTGACAAACAGACCACAGTTCGTGAGACTGAAGGACTGTGTGTCTGACCAGGTGGGCAGCAGCACAGGAGCACCACAGGGAACTGTACTCTCACCATTCCTTTTCACTCTGTACACTTCAGACTCCTGTCATCTCCAGAAATACTCAGATGACTCTGCAGCTGTCAGGTGCATCAGAGATGGACAAGAAGCTGAGTACAGAGAGCTGGTGGAGAACTTTGTGTCATGGTGTGGAAACAATAATCTCATCTTGAATGTGAACAAAACAAAGGAGATGATTGTAGATTTCAGGAGAAACAGGGTCAGATCAAACCTGTTCCATCATAGGAGAAGAAGTGGAGGCGGTTGAGGAACATAAATACCTCGGGTGTCATCGAGACACCAGACTGGACTGGAGACTCAACAGTGAAGCGTCTACAAGAAGGTGTCCCTTCTTGTAGAGCAGACTGGAGTTCTGGAGGAAGCTAAGATCCTTCAACATTTGCAGCAAGATGTTGCAGATCTTCTATAAGTCTTTTGCTGAAAGAGTCATCGCCTCTGCCGTCATCTGTTGGGGCAGCAGCATCAGAGCCAGGGACCTAAAAAGGCTCAACAACCTGATAAAGAAGCTGGTTCTGAGTACAACTGTGGAACCTCTGGAGATGATGGAACAAACAAGGATTTTAAATAAAATCAAGAAAATCATGGACAACCCTGACCATCCTCGTCATGAGACTGTCACTGGAAAACAGTCTCTTCGGTCAGAGGCTTCTTCAGATTCGTTGTAAAACAGACTGCTACAGGAGAGCTTTCCTGCCCACAGCCATCACCATCTATAATAACTTCTTAATTAAATGAGTTACAGCAACATTTCATTTCCCTTTGGGACAAATAAAGTATTTTTGAACTGAAAATTTACAGCATAAGAAAATGCTACCAAATTGTTAAAAATACTGCTAAGATTCAACGAAATGGGCGACCAAGTGGGATAATTTATTAAGATGTACATGTTTTTAAATGTAACATGAAAATAAAGAGCGGGAAAATACAACTACCTGGGAAAATACAACTACCGAGATATAAACATGGCGCTTCCTTCATTTCGATTCTCTGTCGGTCTCCATAAACGCGCCCCCACCTCACCGAGGGAAGCGGTTCCGTCCTCTGGCCCAGCTACAAAGTTAGTGCTGAGGTAGAAACCGGTTTACAGTGTACAAACAGAACCGCTGAAGAACAAGCAGCAGCACGGGTTCGAGGGGGAGAAAACCTCAGGAGATGTGTTTAAGGAGAGGCGCAGTTTTCAAGCGGGTTCCCTGATCACGTGACTCTGGATTACCGGCGCGAGCTGAGACCGTTAGACGGTCAGATCGTTTGTTTAAAAGTGCGCAATGACTGGCTGACCGAAACAACAGTCAAATAGTGCGCTGAAAATCTACGACCCGATTTACAACTCAGGTTTCAAGTAAAATCCACATAACTAAAGATTTTAAGAACTGAAATCAGTTTTGTAAACCAAAACCTGCGTCGCAGCGGTGATGCCACAGTTAAAACTGTCCAACAGTTAGACCTGCAGAAAAAAAAAAAAAAAAAAAAAAAAAAAAAAAAAAAAAAATCGCTTCACACTCCCCCGAACTTACTTTATGAACACACGTTTCCTAAAAAACATTTTCTCACACTTTTCGAACAATTCTTACCATTGTTGTAGTTGTTTTTGTGGTAAACTTAAACGGAAAAAACCTCGAGGAGGAGTTGGAAATCTTTCGCGTCGACTGTTAGGAGGTCGAGTGAAGGAGTGAAGACAATATGGAGAGGCTGTAAGCGGTTCGCGCCGCTTTGTAAAGTGGAATGTACCATCACGCTGGAGGGGTGTTGGACTGTACCACTGGTTTGTAGGGGAAAATCATAAGGTAAACTAAAATTTGTTAGTTACCAGGCTCGCAGGTTTATAAAACCCCAAAATCAAACATAAAACATAGGATTTAATAATAATAATAATAATAATAATAATAATAATAATAATAATAATAATAATAATAATAATAATAATAATAATAATAAAATGTGCCATGTTGGCTTAGCAAAAAAATTGCTGTAATATTTCGAGTGAAAAAAGTCATGAAAAAAAAAACATTCAAACAACAATAAATACAGACTAAGACACACAAAAGACAGAACTACAGAAAAAATACAGCTTAACTGCATTGTAATGATGTAATGCCAGGTGTTTACGTTTTAAAGTAGTAAACCATAAATTAAACAAACGAATCAAAGTACTTATAGAAACTCCATGGCTCTTTTATTCATGGGACTGAGAGAATGTATGTTTTATATACAAGAAAAAGTAAAATCTGGTCAGCAGTCACATATGCTGGATTAATGGATAAAGAGTTTCTTTCCAAAACAATCAGCAGGTTAATCACATAAAACTGAAAACTAGCTTGTTGTCATAATTAGTGTAACCAAATAATACATTCTTCCAACACAGACCAAAACTGTTAGAAATATTACTGGAAACAAAACCTAGTAATTGGGGTTGAAAACAGTTCATGGCAAGAACCATTTTTTGTCCCAACCAATATTTTCAACTAAGCTGGAAGAATATGCCTGAGAAGAAGATGAATACGTTCTTCCATTCAGAATTGACAAGGAAGAAAGTGGCTGTATCAGAGTTTGAGACCTGAAAAGAATGAAGTTGAGTTATTTTTCTCACCTCTAAGACAAGAAGAAGTGTCTGCAGAGATGACGTCAATCACTCTGTGTACCTCATATTATTATTATTTAACATTTTTCAAACAAAATACATTCATGTTTGTAGAAAATATATGTGTTATTTCATACCCAGGTCTTATGTGGGCTACAGTTGGGCTTAAATTACTATTCAATTTTTCAATTTCAGTTTATTTCTGTAGCTCCAATCCACAATATTTAATCTCAAGACACTTCACAAAAAAATCCCCATCAATTCAATCCAAACTACACACATTCCAGTTGATCCTAGTTATCAAACAGTGCATCAAGTTCAGTTTATTATTCAAACTGGTTAAAAACCCTGCAGCACATCGAGTCATTCCTTCTGGATGAGTGTGTAGTGACAGCAGATAGTTGGTTGCTTTCAGTTGTTGATTTTGCAGCAATCCCTCATACCGAGCATGCATGTAGTGACAGTGGAGAGGAAAACTCCCCTATAACAGGAAGAAATCTCCAGCAGAACCAGAACCTGGCTCAGTCTGAGTGGCCATCCCCTATGGTATGTATTATTAAAGACCACACCAATAGCAATTACTAATAAAAATATGAAAGTATTGCTAATATTATTCTAACCAAACATGAGAAATTCGAGACCTCCAACTGTGGAAAATACATAATGTTTGTAATATATTTTCCAGAAGGAAGTGTGGTATGTTAAATATACGGAAGAGGACGAGGGCCACTAAAAAAAATTCTGCCACATAAAAATGTGTCCGATTAAATCTGACATGTTCCTACAGAAAGTTAGTTCTCCTTCTGCACAACTTGAATCTCTGTTGTTGAAGCTGGTTCCTCCCAAATGCCCATCTGCAATAAAGTCAGAAATCTGATATTAAAGTCGGGATTCTATTTTTACTTTTCAAATATAAAAACATATATACATATAAATATATGAAATTGAAAAAAAAAAAAAAAAAAAAAAAAAAAAAATATATATATATATATATATATATATATATATATATATATATATATATATATATATATATATATATATATATATATATATATATATAGATATATATATAAATTCCCTTCTCACCCTCCACGGGTGGTCTTTCTCAACCTCTGAGCTCGGGTCCTCTACCCAGAGGCCTGGGAGCTTGAGGGTTCTGCGTAGTATCTTGGCTGTGCCGAGAACTGCGCATTTCTGGACTGAGATGTCTGACATTGTTCCTGGGATCTGTTTTAGCCACTGCTCAGTTTTGGGGGTGACTGCCCGAGGGCCCCGATGACCACAGGCACCACTGTGGTCTTCACCTTCCAGGCCTTCTCCAGTTTCCTCTCTGAGGCCCTGGTATTTCTCCAGTTTCTCGTGTTCCTTTTTCCTGATGTTGCAATCGCTTGGTATTGCTACATCCACCACAACGGCTTTCCTCTGTTGTTTATCCACCACCACAATGTCCGGTTGGTTCGCCATTACCATTTTGTCTGTCTGGATCTGGAAGTCCCACAGGATCTTAGCTCGGTCATTCTCCACCACCTTTGGGGATGTGCCCCACTTTGATCTCGGGGCTTCCAGTCCATATCCTGCACAGATGTTTCTGTACACTATGCCCGCCACTTGGTTATGACGTTCCATGTACGCTTTCCCTGCCAGCATCTTGCACCCTGCTGTTATGTGTTGGACTGTCTCAGGGGCCTCCTTGCACAATCTACACCTTGGATCTTGTCTGGTGTGGTAGATCTGAGCCTCTATTGCTCTGGTGTTTAGGGCCTGTTCCTGTGCAGCCAGGATGAGTGCCTCTGTGCTGTCCTTGAGTCCAGCTTTTTCCAGTCGTTGGTAGGATTTCCTGATATCAGCCACTTCAGTTATTTGTCGGTGGTACATCCCATGTAGGGGCTTATCCTCCCATGATGGTTCCTCCAGCACCTCATCCTCTGGTCCCCATTGTTTGAGACATTCACTGAGCACATCGTCGGTTGAGGCTTTGACCTTGATGTATTTATGGATCTTGGATGTTTCATCCTGGACAGTGGCTCTCACACTCGCTAGTCCTCTGCCTCCGTCCTTACGGCTCACGTATAGTCTCAGGATGCTGGATTTAGGGTGGAACCCTCCATGCATGGTTAGTAGTTTCCGAGTTAGTAGTTAAGCTAGTAGTATATATATATATATATATATATATATATATATATATATATATATATATATATATATATATATATATATATATATATATATATATATATATATATATATGTGTGTGTGTGTGTGTGTGTGTGTGTGTATAGAATTATGAGAGAATTATTGGGGATGGGGATGAGGCAGAATTCTAAGAAAAAAGCCAGAATTTTACTTTTACTTTATAAATATATAAAAAAGTAAATATATGAAATCAGAATTATTTTTTTCCAGTAGCCCTAATCCTTTTCGGTAGTTATTTAATAACATTTTACATTAAAAACATTTAGTTTGGTTGTTTGATACTTGTTGACACAGCATCCGTTAGTCCCAACTTAACTTCCGTTTGGCCGATGACAACTTCCTGTCAGCCAGCCTGTCAGTTTAAACTGATTCCAGAGCAGTTTAGCTGTTGACTGTAACCAGGGAGTCTTACTGGTCCTCCTGGAGAGACCGTTAGCTCACAGTTGGACATGGACAAGAGACATTTCCGACTATAAAACGTTTATGGCTTATTTTCGTCCATGTCTGCAACTTCCGGTTCTCCTCACAACGCAACTCGGCGGAGTTTAGGTGAGAAAACTTCTGAGATTTTAGTTCGCCATCTTTGCTCTTGCGATATCCGAACATCCAGTAAAAACTTCCGTTAACACAACCTCTGTCAGAGCGAAGGTTTTTATCTTTAGCCAGATTTGTTTGTTTGTTTTGTTTGTTTTGTTTTGTTTTTAGCATTCTAGCCACTAAAAGCCATATTAGCACAATGGAAGTTTCCTAAAATAAACTTCAAGATAAATTAAAAGTTGGCAAACATTCTTGCCTTTAATTCCCTTTCAGACTTCACTGACCTAAACTCAGAGGTGGGTAGAAACTAACTACATTTACTCAGTTCCAGTTACTTGAGTAACTTTTTTTGGGGAAAAGGTACTTTCAGGAGTAGTTTTACCACACTGTACTTTTTACTTGTGTTTGATTGCAATTTCTGGATCCTCTACCCACTGTGAGGACTTTCACTGAATGAAGAACAAATAGTTTTAACTAAAAATCCACCAGATACAGACCTACAGTTTATGTTGAAGTGAGACCTCTTGTTTCTACACCAGCTTTGTTGTTCTAATTGTGTTTTCTGTTTCCTGAGACATTTGGAGATCAAATAGATACAGTAAACCCTGAACATTGTCACTGGAAGTACTTCACCCTGTTCCAACTTATAAATACACAACGTTCTGTAGGTATGAGTTTAATACATTTCATATAGGAACAAATAGATTAAAAAAAAAATTCTGCTAATATTTGTTATTTTGTAATTATCATAAGTTTTTGTATTTTCATGTTAGTCCTTAAAATACCAGAATTTGTGCATAATTTATATAAACTTTATTTATTCTAGATTTAAGGTCCAACTAAAAAAAAGGATAGCAAACAACCAAACAGATGTACATATCTATAGTCATCAAAATAATTTTAAAATATGAAATTTCCATAAAATCTAATATGAAAATTACATAAAATGTATGTATTTTCTGTCTATCTGATGATATTTTTAAAATATTAAATCAGATGTTCTGATCAGTTGCTTTAACAGCTATTTTTTTTTTAACCAAACACCTTTTTTACTTGAATTATTTCTTAGATGACTACTTTTTACTTGAGTAAAAATATGTACAAGGCCTGTCGTAATAACCATTTAATCAATTGATGCGTGACAATGGCATGATAAATTAAAATAAGATCGATAATTTCCATTCTGATGATTAATATTTTTTAAGGGCAATTTTGTTTACAGATACATCATAATCCATTTTATTTATGGTCTCGGTTGTGTGTGGTTTATATTTCCATTTTATTTATTGTTTTTGGTTGTTGTTTTTTATTGTGGAAATTTAAAATATCTTTAAAAAAATATTAAACAAATACAGAATATGAAAAAAAAAATAGAAGTAAATATATATAATTAAAATAGTGATAGATAAATAATACAAAAATGACAAAATAATAAAACAATAAGATTGGAAATAAAATGTAACATTGAGTAATAGTGATAATGTCAAGTGCTCTTTACAAAATTAAAGTTTATTGGTCTGTAGAGGGTGAACATTATCATTATTTTAGTTGAAAATGGTCTCAAAACAACAATATTATCGTTTATCGCAATAATTTCGAGGATAATTTATCATCCAATAAAATTAGTTATCGTGATTGGCCTAAGTAGTACGACTCTTACTGGAGTAAAATGTTTGAGTACTCTGCCCTTTTAGGGTTGTTATGCATCCGTTTTGTGAAGCTTACCAGCACTACTTGAGGTGAAACAGTCCCACAGCATGATACTTCCACCTTCGTACTTGGAAGTTGGTATAGTGGATTTAAAAACCTTCAGTGCTTGATTGGGGTTTAGTATTTGTGGAAATAAATAATGACACCCTTAAAACTCTTTTCTTTTTTTTTTTTTTTTTTTAAAGTATGGCATCCAGCAGCATGTCTGGTGACTGCCTGTCTCCAGAGTCAACGGTGACCTCCCTGCTGTCGGGCTCAGGCCACCTGAGGAGCAGCCTGCAGCCTCCTGAACGCAGCGCCACCTTCAGATACAGAGGCCAGGTTCTTATTCCCTCATAGAGACGCAGAAATGGAGAAATCTCTGCGTCTGGCTTTGGCTTTCTTAAGCAGTCGAGCTTGTGTTGCCTGATGATTCTGAAGAATGTTGTTGTGACTGATGGCAGAGCTACGATTCGGCCTCGGCGGCGCTGGATGCCTACATCGCAGACTTTGATCGCAGCTGCCAGACGTGCAGGTCGTTAACTGGATCTCTGGTTCTGCCGTGCAGCCAGCCGTCCACTCCCAGGAAACCCAGAGTGGGATCGCTCAGAAACAGAGATGGTACGCTCACATCAGTTCAGGGTTCTGCAGTACAGTCCGCAGTACAGAGCCTATACAAAGTATTCACTCCCTGGATGTTTTAAACTTTTATTGCTGTTATAAATCAGTCAGGCTCCAACAACATTAGGCTTTTTTTAACAAGAAACTTTAATTTCAAAGTGAAACTCATTTCTTCAAAATTATGACTCTTAAAGTTAAATATTTAACATTAAAATAAGTAATTGCATAAATATTCCCCCCCTTCCAGTCAGTATTTAGATGCACCTATGTGGACAGGTTTCAGTCAGGCTGCAGTTTTCTCCAGTCTTCCTGCTAAATTCTTCCAGCTCTGTCAGGTTGGTGGGGGCCAGCTGTGAACAGGTCTGGGCTTTTGACTAGGCCACTCCAGAACCTCCAACCCATCTCCGTTGTAGCTTCAACTGAAGGTTTCGGGTTGTCGTCTTGCCTCTCTTGCAGATGGAAACTATCACTCAGGATTTCCTGATATTTCGCCTGCATTTATTTAATTTGATTGTCATAATTTGTAGAAATCAGTTTTAACTTACACTAAAGGGTCATTTAAAACTGTGTTTTACCAAAAAACAGCCAAATTTAGTTGATCCTGATTAATTTTTTTAAAGCAATCAATGGGGGTAAAACATGATAGGGGTGTGAATACTTTTTACAGGTTGAGCTTCCAGTGATGGATGTGGATCTGATTGTGTGATTTTTGTGTAAAATGTCTGTCTTCATCTGTAGTCCTCAGGGAGAGTCTGACCGACAGGGAGCTGGACTTCCTGAACCTTCCTGTCAGCTCCCTCCATCATCGCCTGAACCGTGACCGAGTCTCCATGACGACAGACGAGCTGCTGTCCATCCCCTACGACGGCTCGCTGCCCGTCACCCACACGTCTGCCTTCATACAAGGTCTTTGAACGCATCACGTCACCACGACTGAAACATTTCCCTATTTTCACACAACCCAAACGTCTGTGTGGAAATGTGTCGCTGTTTCTCTGACGTCAGGCCTCCCGTCCCGGTCAGGAGCTTCCGAAACGTCCCCATCCTCCACCGGACCCGGGCTCAGCAGCGGCCATGGAGCTCATCAACACTTTAACTTGGACCCAAAGCCTCTGAACCGGTCCCTGAAACAGAACTGTCTTCCTACCAGAAGGTCTGGGGTGTTTTTTTTTTTATTGTTTCCTTTCCTCTCTGCTGGTTGAGACACCTGAACAGCGGCAATAACACATAATTACTGCTCTTTCCCAGAAGGCAGTCACTGTTGTTTTGATTCTGCAGAACTGGTGTCATTTAATGGGCAAATATCCTCATTTAGAGGCAGAAAACCTACAGATCTGGACAATATGAGATTATGAAACCACCATCAGCCTTTTTATTGTTTTAGTAACTTTAAAATCCACGCTCCTGCCAAAAATGGAAGATGATGAAAGATCTGCAGATCTCTCACAGTAATCACAGCATGCATTGTCCTCTTGATTACAAAAGATGCGTTTCTAGGAGAACAGCACAGAATCAGGAGGAGTTAGCGCTTTAGCTGGAGAGCTGCAGGAAGCATGGATGAGCTCAGGGGAAGGGAACAGGGGAGGAGGACTGATTTCTCCTCGTCCACCTAAAACAGCCTGAGGGAAGTAGACTCAGGTATCTCAAGTAGAGCTGAAACAATCGTGATGAATCGATTATTGAAATAATTGTCAACTAATTTAATAATGAATTAATGATTAACTGGAGTATAGACTCTTAAAAAAAAAGGCCGTTTGCTGAAAGAACAACAGTCCGAGCAGAAAGGAAGACAAAGCTGGACAAAAAATATTAACATTTTGCATTTAAAATGAATAAATAAGCCTTTTTCTGTAAATCTGTTTTACCCAGAACTCCTCTAGGAGCAGTTTTAGTTTCACCTGGTTCAAAATTAAGTGACAAAAATCTCCGATTAAGCACCTTTTGCATCCAGTTATGAAATGAATCTAATACTAATCACCATATCAGTCCAACATTGTACAGGAAAAAGTCGAGCACATGTTGATGTTAGGATTGTTTTAGCTGCAGATGATCAGTTATTCACTAAGGGGAAGAGTGTTATTGCATTTTAGGCAATAAAATGTTTATTTTATTTTTTTTTAAAAGGATTTGAATTGTTTATTTATTTGCATCTTTTAATGCATCTATAATGTTGGATAAAATAAGCTTAAAGCTGCAGTATGTAACTTTTATGAAAAATATGTTTTTTCCATATTTGTTAAAATTATCATGTTGCGACAGTTTAATATCAGATAATCTGGAAAAAATCCAGCTCCTCTGCCTTCTCCCAGTGCTCCCAGTACTAACTGCAGAAATCCACCACTCAGTCAGAAACAACTAATCAGAGCCAGGAGGCGGGGCTTAGAATTGCCAATCACTCTCATGTACGCCCCCCCCCCCCGCTCTGCTACGCTACAGCTGGTTCATCACAACATAGCCTGATGCTAATGCTAATGCTAGTTAGCATGGCCACCATGACGGCGGATAAACAGTTTTCCTGGAACGGTGAGCTGTTTCTCCACCATCAGCACATTTAGCAGCGCGAACACGAGGGTGACTGGCAGCGCTAAGCCCCTCCTCCTGGCTCTGATTGGTTGTTTCAGGTCGGGGGCGGAGCATTTCTTTAGACCAATAGCAGCTCAGGAGGAGGTGGAGGAGCTCCATCTTTTCCCAGAATATCTGTCTCAGACCAAACTGTCACGACATGGAGACGGTTTTAACAAACATGGAAAAAACATACTTTTATAAAAGTTACGTACTGCAGCTTTAAGTGGTTAAATGAAAACTGCAGAATGTGGCAATTTTTTGTCCAATTACTCATCAGATAATCAAAAGAATAATCGATAACTAAAATAATCTGATTCTCAAGCAGGGAGGTCAACAGCCAGACCACAGGAACAACCGTGGGTGATATCACAAGTAAACTTTCCTTATGCAGGAAAAAGTGAAACTTCCAGCTCTACTGCGTGTTTTCTGGTGACAGAGCTGCTCGGAGGGAGGCTGCTGTGCACTTCAGGGAAGCAATTGGAGCAACACAATCAGCCATTTACCTGACAAATGTTATTGTTTTCAAACTGTTCCTGTCACAAGCGTCCGTTCGCTGTTCTGCTGTGTTATAGGCCTGATTGGTCTAACCACAGAGTGCTTTTAAATCCTCCACAAGGGTTGCCAGTTTGTTAGGTCTTTTTCGTCAGCCATTGTGTTTTGTATTAATGTCAAAGTTCAGCCTTCGAAGTTTAACATTTCCACACCTGGGAAGTAAACTGATATGAGCTTAGCTGCTTGTTTTGCTTATATTTGTGATTATTTTGCCCATGCGATGATTTCTTAAATTTTTTTTTTTAATATCCTCTCCTTCAGGTGCAGAGGGAACCAGAGATGGGCAGATTCAACCCATCTGTTGACGTTCCAGCTGTAGGTGGTTTGATTATTGATCTGCTTTGATATCTGCACCACCATCTGGTTGCACAGTAAACCTCCTGGTCTGCTCAGTCCGCACACAGAGCTGCAGATTTCCACCTCCCTCACTGGTTGACCAGCAACAAGGCCCGCATGGACTGTTCTGAGATTAGCAGCCTGCCTGACCTGAAGTACCCGACCTGGATCCGCCGCTGCGACGTCGACGAACCGGCGCTGTGGGACGTGCGCGGTAGGACGGAGATCCCAGGTCCTGAATGTCTCCTTACCTGCTGCGAGCCCTGGGCTCTGATTTGTTTCACACCAGATCTGATTTCCAATTTTAATCGGTTTATTGTTTTTCTCCATTTCTTTTCTAGAAAAAAAATTTAAAATGGCAGAAAACATTTTCAAAAAGTGACATTTATTTCATTCATCTCTTCTGTGAGCTGGACAAGTATCAAGGCCAGGCTACGAGAATTTCTGTTTAATTATGAGAATATAGGCATCACATTAGCAGAATAAGTGCGCAATTTTAATTTAACGTCTTAAAATTCAAATTAAAAAAAAAAATTAAAATAAAAGTTGCTTTAATGAGAAAAAAGTTTGGGTAGTTAATTTTTTGTTATTTTTCGTGTTGGAGTGCTCATAAAATTACTACTTCATTCTTCTAATATTACGACTTTATTCTGGTAATATCACTTTATTCTCGTATTACTACAACTGTAATCTTGTAACATCATGACTTTATTTTCATTTTAAAAATTTGTTATCCTGGCCTTAATATTCAGTCCTGGAGCTGACCTGAATTCAATGTCCAGATAAACGGAAGCTGTAAACACGCTTGCCAAAACAAGATGGCCGCCCCGGGCGTGCTGACATCACTCTGAGCTACGGAAACCCAAGAAGAGCATCGGTGGAAAAACAATCCCAATTTTCCAAAAGTTAAATCTTCAAAAACCAAAAATTCAATTCATTGATCAAATGGATTTATTGCCTGGCCCTGCCTGCTGCTGTTTTTTCTTTCCCCCATCAACACTTTGGATATTTCTCAGCTAATATTAGCAGGTCTGTAGCAGGTCTCACTGAAGTGTTTTCATTCCATATAAAAGTGAATGAATCTGGGTCAACTGGGTTTGGGGTTCGGCAGGTCTTCATTCAGACTCTGTGCTCGTCTGGTTTAGTCTGACAGCAGCTCGGTGTCTCGTGTCTTCCAGGCGCTCCTCCACGTGCAGCTCCCAGAGGTCGAGCTCCATCCTGGGTGTCGGACCTGGAGAAGGACGGAGACCTGAAGCCAGCAACGGCCCAGGTGGGGGACAACTTAAAGCTCAGCGTTCAGTTGCTTCTGTCCACAGCAACGCGGATGTTTTCTGCTGTTTTTGCTCCTCTTATTCATATATAAACAGAATTTTGATGAGATTTTTACCTTTACTTTGAATTCATGGTGAAGATGATCAGAGGATGAAGAAGAGACGACACCAACTGTGTGTTTTTGTTTTTTCTTCCTGCTTCTGTCTCATTTTCATCTAAATTGATTCAAATTGGAGGGCAAAAAGGTAATAAGGGAAGAGAAAATGGTTGTTAAAGGCGGGCTGGGTGATGAATCAATTTTATCGATTAATCAAATTATTGGTTTTTTGAAGATTACTTTTGAAAATGTTTTCCTTGTGTTTCTGTAGTTCAGAGTGATGTCAGTGTGCCCAGGGCGGCCATCTTGTTTGACAAGCGCGTTTTACAGTTTCTAGTTATTTGGATGCAAGCGACCACACTGTTGAGCTCTTGCTAACGCTATAGGAGCTTTTTTGATGAAAACACTGTTTTCTCACAATTTTAGGACCTTTTTCTTGGAAAATTGCATCTTTACTCTGCTAATATTATGGCTTTATTCTCGTAATTAAACAACAATGCTCGTAGCCTGGCCCTGATACTCCGTCGTCCAGCTCACAGAAGGGATGACTGAAATAAAAAGCCATTTTTTAAAAATATTTTCTGACATTTGCAATTTCTTGTTTAGTAAAAAACGCTAGATTTAAAAAAAAAAATCATTTAAAATCGGATCAGGTATGAAAAATTTGGGCGATTTCATTTTTGAGCCGTATCGCGGAGCCCTAAGTTAAAGTAAATCTGAGCGATGCTGTTGTCGTCTGGGGCGGCGCAGCTGGGTTCTGACTCGGCTGTTATCACTGATCCAACCCTGCAGGTGTGGCTGGACTCTGTCAGGCTGCAGTTTAAAGTGCTTTCAATGTCTCGTCCAGGCTGAAGGCGAGCAGATGCTCAGAGACCTGAGGCTCCAGCTGGCCGAGCACATTTCTGCTCTCACTGCCGAAGGAAGAGGCTCTGACAGCCTGGCGACTTTATTCAGAGGTACAAACACAAACATCAAGATTCAGAAACATTCATAAGCCCAGGTTTAACATGCTGGTGTGGCCTGGACCCGTCCCAGACAACAGGATCGAGTCTCTGATCCAGAAGGCGGATCAGGTTCTGGACGCCCTGAGTACTGAAGGAGCAAAGAGTTCTGCAGGGAAAGGTGAGTCCAGAACTACAGCAGATCCTCTGTTTGTTCTTGGCAGACAAGGAAACTCGTCACACTCAGTAGTCGTAGAGAAATGATCAAGAAATTCTATAGTTTTAGTTAAATGTCTCCAACGAACGCTGTGTTTATCTCGGATCTTGTTCTCTGACCTGCTGCCGTCACAGCAGCTTCAGACCTGCAGTGGTAGGCACACTTCCACTGATACAGCAACAGCGGAGCTATTTTCTGGATAAATTCTAAAGCGCTAATTGACATAGCTATTTTGTAGGTGTGTAATAGCAAATTTGAACCTGTTGAGGGCGATACACTTTGTTGAAGCATATGTATCATTGACACAAAGTGGGTATTAAGTTGGTTGAATTTAGTGCTTGAGAATTATCTTCTGCTAAACACCATGTTGATATAGCGCTTTAGCATTAGCTTCCACTAAACACCATGATGGTGTTGCGCTTAAGCGTTTATGGCACTAATATTTATGATTAGTGCTTTAGGATTATGTGCAGCTAAGTTTTTAGTTAGCGATGCTCACCGCTGATGACCTGGTTTGTGTTTTTCAGTGAGTCCTGTCGGCACGGAGGAGCTGCTGTTCTCATCGCCTCCACGCTGTCCCTCCATCACTCTGTAAGACGCATTTCCACTCACGATTGGCCCGTTCAGATTTCCCCTCTGTGACTCAGACATGTGATGAACCTGCAGAGACTCAGGAGCTACAGAGCTGGAAGATGATCAGACGCTCCAGGATGAGGAGGTAATGCTGATTGAATTTAGTCAGTTCTGATCTTCCATAAAGATCCACAGTTATGAATTATTATAACTGATGGGTTTATATGAAGCTATGATGCAAAGTCAGTAAAAGGTGGGATGTTATAAACAGAATAAAGACAAGATATTTCATATTTAGAGTCATTTTATTTGCTAATATTTATCTGTTTCTGTATTTCATTTCTCACAATCTCTTTAAAATAATATTTAATCACTGAACTCCCATCAAAAGCTCCTCTGGCCTGTTCCTCTGTTTCTGTAAGACGACCACTGAACCCGTTTCCTCTCTCTGGTTCTGAGCCGGATCATAGATCAAGAACTTAAACGCTTCAGTTTGTTCTGGTTTTCCCTCTCAGACCGGGGTCTGCGTAGAAAACGCAGACCGGAAGCAGCCCGGACCGGTGGAGGCCGTGAAGCAGATGCTGTTCAGGCTCCAGGCCGTGGAGGCGGAGCTCCAGAGACGGCGCATCGACTCCGATGGTCGGAGGACGCCGGAGAAACAGGTGGAGCAGCAGCAGAACCGCTTTTTACCACCTTTTTCATTTTTATTGAAAAGATCAACTAAAACGTGTTGACAGATGGGAAACATTAGTATGGTGGACGAATCCTGACAAAATTGTCAATAAATGTAGGAATAAATAAATGGCTTGATAAAGTAATTAATGTTCCAAATATTGCATCCAAAAAATAAGAACTTTTGCAACTTATTTGATTAGACGGTGTAACATAAATTAATATTTTCAACAGTGTTAATTTAACAGTATTACTCTTATTTAATTTTATTTCCTTAATCTTATTTTTTTTAGTTTCTTTTTCTCATTTTTGTTATATTGTGTACTTATTTAATACTGTTTTGTCACATTTTATTTATTTTTTTATTTGCTTTTAAGTGTTTTACGATATATTGATGAAGACGAAAAATTAGAGGAGAAAATAGATGAGTGTATGATTTAAAAAAGTGACAGTAAATAAAAAAAATTCTAAATAAATACAGGATATGGAAATAATTCAAAAATTCTGAAATAAAATGTGAAAGTAAATAAAAATTCATATAAAATACATTCACAATATGAAAAAATGAAATAAAAAAAGTGAACTAAAAAAAATAAGATGGGAAGTAAAATGGAAAATTGAATAATGATTAATTAATTAATTAAATTAATACTGTTGCGAATAATAAATCCTAATTTATGTTACCCTGTATAATCAAATAAGTTGGGAAAGTTCTTATTTTTTGGATGCAATATTTGGCACATTAATTACTTTATCAACTCATTTATTTATTTATTTCTGCTTATTGCCAGTTTTGTCAGGATGCATCCTCCATACATTTATTCCAGATGTTCAAAGCTGTGGTTAAACCGGGTCATTTTTTGCAGATCTATGAGGTAACAGCTGTCCAGTTTGACCCAGGTTTTTCTGTGGTTGAGTCGCCCCCTGCTGGTCCAGATGTGGTAAAACAAGAGATGATCTGTGTTGCAGGCAGCTGATGGCGAAGCAGAGCTGCAGAGTTTCCTAGGAAGTCCATCGCTCCAGAGGTAATGCTGGCTTCAAACCGGCCCAGTCTGGGCTGTCAGTCCAAAGCCTCAGTGGATCTGAAAAGTTTTCACCCCCCAGAGATCCTGCTGATCATTTCCAAAGTGTTCCCATGTTCACTGTGACGTATAAACAAATATCTGATGCAGGTTTGAACTCATGAAGACTGAAACCTGTTTCAACTGAATAATAATTAAGGGTGTGCAAACTTATGCAAGCTGCAGTGCTGTTTGTAAAGTTAGAAATTAACACCAGTAATTTGGGTTCTTTCTAAAATGTAATTTTTAGTTAGCTCAATGAATATTTAGTTAACATGCTAAATATTTAGCTCCAAACTAAATATTTAGTTAGCAAGCTAAATATTTCAACTTTAAATGTGACTAAGCATCATTCTGATTCCAGCTAACAACCCCGACCCAGTCCTTACATCCTCACACTGTCCTGTAATCCAGACTTTTTAACTTTTTTAGTCAAACTAAAAAAAAACCCACCATTATACTACCACCACCGTGCTTTGCTGTAGGCAACATTGAAGCTGTTTTCCTTCGAGCTGCCAGACTTTCCTGTGATCTTCTGCTGTGGTCTTAATCTGAGGTTCTGCAGGTTTTCTGAAGGTCTTTCGGTTTTTCCCTGGTGCAGAGTTTGTTCCTCCTTCAGAAAACAAAATGTTGGGCCTAAAAGATCTGCAGCACATGAAACCCAGCAAAGACCTGACTCTGGACCTGCAAGGCCCATCATCCGTGAGCTGACCATCTGCTGCACGCCAGGTGTGCAGATAATCACCGTGTTGCAGCCAGATTCTGTTTTCGGTCTTTCCATGGGTTAAATTTGGGAAAAGGGAAACAGGATTTCAGAAAAAGTCCAAAGTTGAAGTCTGACAGACCTTCAGAAATCCTCTACAACTGTTCAAGCCCGGTTAGAGCAGGGTTCTGCAAGCTTTACAAACCAAAGAGCCATTTTTGCCCCCGGTCCAGCTCAGTAAAACCCGATTTGAGCCGCATTAATATTTTTAGATAAATGTCTACTATGGGATCATTTTAAAGAACCACCGTTTTATTTCTGTTTTTAGGTTTAAAAATAAAGACAAACATTTGCAAAAACAGGATGGATACATTTTACTGTGTGGGATGTTGATGTTTGTGGAAACATTTGTTTTCCAACATTACCACAAGAAAAAACAGAATAAATATTAATTTTACTAATACTTTTAGTGTCATTCAGTTGTGGAATTATTCCAGGAAAATCTACAAAACTGCTAAAATCCGCATTTGTCATTATAATCTAGATGAAACCAAATCTGTTGGTTCTGCGTGTTTTTAGGCAGATTGTTCAGACCCACTGTGGGAGGGGCAAAGAGCCCCAGGATTCAGGAACCAAAGAGCCATTCTGCTCTCAGGACAGCCAAATAAACCCGGCTAGAGCCGCAAATGTCACATGACTTTTTGACAAAAGACAACTTTTTGGACAGATATCTGCTGTAGGAAATTCATTCAATCATTTTTAAAGAACCAACGCTTTATTTCTTATGTTTAGGATTTAAAATAAGGGTAAGCATTAAACATTATATTATATCCCTTTTAAAATAGCACATAGATTCCAGCCTAATGATCTAAAGACGTCTTACTGGCACTTTTAGTGTCATTCTTTGTGGAAGTTTGATACAAATATTGCAGGAAAAATTGAAAAACAGTTAAAAACCTGCATTTGTTCCATCTGTAGTTAAAGACATTAACTGGTTCCTTGTAGTTTGTAGCCAGAGTTTTGTGGACGGTCCAGAGAGCCTCAGGTTGCAGACCCCTGGTCCAGTGGAGAACGTGGCTCTGATCATTAACAGTGAAGCACGGAGGTGGCAGCATCATGATGTAGGCTTAATTTAACTTTGCTGTAGTGCAAAATGAAACGCCTGAATTCTGTAAAAAAAAAAAAAAAAAAACTGTCTATGACCTGTCATGGTGAACTTCCTGTATGTCACTTCCTGTTTTCAGAGCTCTGCTTCACCTGAACCGCCTGAAGCTGCTGGTGGACGAGCCAGGCCAGCGAGGAAGACGGAAGGACGGGGAGAAGGAGGAAGATGAAGGCCGGTACTCGTCTTCATCCTGACGCAGACGGGGGTCTCCGGAAGCTTCCGGACCGCTGACTCTCCCCCGGATGGCCTCCAACATGAGGACACTTCTCCAGTGTTGCATGAAGTTTATTCTCCTCTCAGTGTGTCGGTTCTGGCCGGGTCCGGCGATCAGAACCAGACGTCGATCAGTCCCTCGCTCCCGGCAGACATCAGAGCCCCCCCCCTCGTGGTCGAACGTCACACTCTGGACGCGCCTCCTGCGTCCCTCCAGGCTGCTCACGCTGCAGGAGCCCACCTCCACCAGCCTCACCGAGCCGTCGCCAGCAGCAACCGCCAGCAGCCTCCCTGATTGGTCGAAGGCCACCTGGTCGGCGCCCTGCGGCCCGGCGTCCACGGTCGCCGTGGGCGATGCTGGTTTCCTGGTGTCCCACAGGTTGACGACGCCTCTGGAGTCGCAGGAAGCCACGGCGGGGGTCGCGGGGCTGAAGGCGGCGTGGTTGCAGGGGTGTCGATGTCCGCAGAAGGTGGCGGTGCACATCCCCCGCCTGGCGTCCCACACGATGAGCGTTTTATCAGCCGAGCAGGTGAGGAGGAGGTCCGAGGCGGGCAGGAAGGCGACGCTGTTGACGGAGGCGGCGTGGCGGCGGAGGATGAGCCTGCAGCGGCCGCGGCTGACATCCCACAGCCTGGCGGTCCTGTCGGCGGAGCAGGACGCCAGCAGGTGCCCGCCGGCGTGGAAGGAGCTGCCCCAGGTGGGCTGGGAGTGACCCGTCAGCACCAGCACGCAGCGGCCGGCGGAGAAATCCCAGACACGGACCTGCGGGGCAAACCAGAGGCTGCTGTGAGGAACGCGGGAGGAGCGGGAGCTCCACCGAGGCCTTCGCCGGCGAAGGCGCCAGGATTCACCGACTGAGATCCAGACTTCAGCTGGATCCGTCCAGAACTCGTTCCGGGCAGACTTCTGGAGGCTGACGGGTCAGAACTGATCTGCAGCTGTTCGGAACTGCATCTGGTTCCGCTTGGAGAAGGCGAACCCACAGCATGACGCTGCCGCCCCCGTGTGTCACCATGACGCCTCCTCCTGTAAGGTGTTGGAGAGCTGCGTTCTCTCTGGTTCTGTTCCACATCCTACGGCCGTGTCCAGACGTGGAGGATACAGCATGTAGAACAGAACCAGAACCTGCAGCTCCTCCAGCCGCCCCGACCCGTTTCTCTCATTGCTTCTGGACAAGCGTTGTTATTCCAGACGGTTTCCATGGTGACCGTCTCCATCGCTCCCCTACATGCAGAGTGTTATTTAGACTGGTTCCTCCGGACAGTCGGACCTCTCCGAGCCGTCAGAACCGACCTGCACAGCCATGGGTGAGGTCCCAGCAGGATGTCAGGTGACTTCTCCAAGCGGCGGTTCTGGTGCCGAATGAGGCAGAGGATCGGTTGTCATGTTTCGGGCTCCTCAGGAGCGGCTGCGCGTTTCCTGACGCGTCGCTGGAATAAATAATAAAACCCGATCCAAGGTGTTTGGGCTTTGATTCTCTGTGAGTGTGTGGAGTGTAAAGATGGAGACCGGTGACCCCTGCTGGCCCCAGGTCCGGTGGGTCGTCTTCACGAACCCCCGGCAGAAACACTGACCTGCTGCTGGCGGCGGGAGAACTCACCGTGGCGTCTCCGCTGGTCGTCGCCAGTTTGGAGCCATCGGGGTGGAAGCTGCAGCCGGACAGCCAGTCAGAGTGGCCCTCACCCGTCAGCAGCGTCCGGCCAACCTGCCGACAGCCACAGCGTCACCGCGCCAGCTTCCTCTGCGCTTCTTACAGCATTTTCACACCCGACCGCTGCTCCAGCGCGTCATGAAGCAACGTTAACAAACTACGGCTGGTGCAAAATAACCCGGCGCCTGCTGGATCAGATCACAGGGGCCGATTATTGAAATAATCACCAGCTCGTTTAATCGCTCACTGGAGCAGACAGACTCTAAAAACGAACGTTTGCTGAATAAACAACACGCCCAGAGCAGCAGTGAAGCCAAAACTGGTGAACGTATAGAAACATTTTGCGTTTCAGATCAAGCTGTCCCACCCAGAGCTCCTCTGGAGGCAGCTTCAGCTTCGCTAAAGGGAAACTGGACGGCTGCGTTTTAGCCAACAACATGTTTATTTCACCCCCCCCTCCATGCTGACCCTCTCCTACCTTCTCGCCGCTCCGGGGCAGCTCCCACAGCTTCCAGCTCCGGTCGTCGCTGGCGGAGGCCAGCAGCGGTTTACTGGGATGCAGAGCGATGCAGCTGATGGGCTGCTGGTGGGCTCTGATGGAGCAGGTCAGCTGGAAGCTGGTCTTCCCGGGAGCTTCCTGAGGGATCTGCGGCCTGGAGGTGTTTGGTGGTCTGCTCCAGCGCTTAGGTGGAGGTGTCTTGGCGGGTTCCTGCTGGTTGGGCTTTGGTTCTGGAAGGTTCTGAGCTCGCTCTCTCTGTAAACTGAGGAGCGCTTTGGTCCTCATGGCTGCTTCGTGTTTCTCCTCCAGCTGCTGCAGCGCCACCTCAGAGTCCTCCAGGTGTTCCTGCAGATGTTTGCAGACCTGAACGAGGTGCTGCTTCTGCTCGGAGACTCGGCGGTGCTGCAGCCGGTGGAAGTCCTTCTGCCGCTGCGTCCTGAGCAGGCCGTGCGCCGCCTCCAGCACCTCCTTCCTGAGGAGCTCGGTGTCTCTGCGGACGGCGTGCAGCTCCTTCAGGAGGTTCCGTCTGTGGGTGAGAGCGTCGGGGATGAAGACGACGCCGCCGCCGCTGGTCTGAGCCGAGCCGTACCACTCCACCTCGAAGCTGCTCAGAGTCCGAGTCAGGCCCAGTCTGCGGAGGAAGTTCCTCAGGGAGTCGTCCACCGACTCCGGGATGTTGTGGATCGTCGGATCGTCCGGATTGATCTTGGATGTGTCTGAGGAGGAAGAGGAGGAGGCGACGGCCTCTTCTTCAGCTCTCCCGCTCTCCTCCTCCTCAGAGGAACCATCGCTCTCCTCTGCTTTGTCTCTCCTCTTTGCTGACATCTTTTCTGCTTCTCCTTCTTGTTTTCACGTTGCTATGGAAACACCCCTTCCATTGTTTACTACGTTACTGTGGCAACGCATCAAACTGACTTTTTCATGGATTATTTAGGATATAAAAACAGTTTTTAAACTAAAACTTAAACCGTTTATTTTTATTTTAATAAACTGTTTTTCTCTGAATAAAAATATTTGTAATTTCTTTATAGTTTACATGAAATTATTTAAGTAAAATCTGTCACATTTAGTCAGATAAAATTATGTTAAAGAGGTATAAAGGAGACATTCTAGTTTTATTTTTACTTTATTTTCTCATACATTAAAACTTTTTGGATTTAAGTTAAACTTGGCAGCTTTTAAATTCTTCCTGAAACACTCATTAGTCAAAATATGTTTCTAGTGTTATTCCTAAACAATATCTTGTCTTTAATATTGTATAAACACATTTAATATTATTTAAATTTCAGGCTAACCCTTTTAGTCTGAAATTTAGATGGTAGATGGCGCGCTGTGCCCTTCCGGTTGTGGTCACATGACTTCATCACCTGACTGTTAGCCGGAAGGAATCTGCAGGAAGAGTTGTTTGTTCTTTGTTGTAAATATTATCTTTTGTTTTCTCTGCTACAATGGCAGCCTGTCATTATGAGTTATTCCAATCATTATTTATACCTTAATAGATTTAAATTTAAAGAAGTGTTGATAACCACACAAAATTTCAAAAATCTGATTAATATATATATTAATAAATGTTCTGTTTATTGTTGTAAAATATTCCTGAATAGTAGCTATCTTGGCTTTAATGTTATCATTTTTTGCGAAATTTTATAGTCTGTTTCATATTAACTGTTCTGTCCAGTTAACTGATAACTGTGAAAAACCCATATCAGCACTTTTTATTTAAATTTGATGTTATAATTTAAAATAAAAAAAAACACATTACAAATAATTTTTAAAAATACATATAAATTTTTTTATGTTATGTTTTTAAAATCTCATATGTCCTATGGATAAAATACATATTTTTGATTTTTTTTTTTTTTTTTTTTTTTTTTTTTTTTGCTTTATTCATATTGTCATCAATTAATATCTTTTTAGAATCCTGAAAATTTTAGTCAATCTTGAATTTTCCTAGTTATTTAATCTTTTTCAAATAGATTCTTCCTCTAAAGTTTGATAAATTCATTTAAAAAGTACATTTTATTTTTATAAAAATATTCATAACAGTAACTACCTTGGATTTAATTTAATTTGTAAATTATTTTGACGTCATTTTTTGGAATATTATATGAATTAATTACTTAGTTACAATAAAGTATTAAAACTTATAGGAGCATCAAAGTATTTTCAGCTTTTTTTCTTCAGAAATTCATACAATTATAACAACAAATGAAAGGGAAACGAAATGAAAGCCCGTTTGAACAGTTTTAATGAGTGGCCGGTAGATGGCGCGCTGTGCCCTTCCGGTTGTGGTCACATGACTTCATCACCTGACTGTTAGCCGGAAGGAATCTGCAGGAAGAGAGTTCCTCTTTGTTGTAAATATTTTCTTTTGTTTTAATTTAATGTAAAACATGATACCGGGTCAGTTTAGCTGTTTAAAACAGAACCTTTAACTGTTCCGGTTCGGTTTGTTTTCGCGGCTGTTTTCTGACCAGAACAAACATATTCCTTCCTTTAACTGTTCACGGAGATATAAATACTCATCTGTTCAGGCAGCGCTGTTCACTGTTAACTGCAGTGGAACAAACGCCTAATTTAAAGAGTTTTTAAACGAGGTTTGGGATAAAGATGGTTCCGAAACCGTTACAGAACCTCCAGAACCAGCTAACAGCAGTTCTTTAACCTGCCTGTTATATGTCAACACAACGCTGGCTCATCCATTAAGCCCAGGAGGCTTTCAAACGTCATAGGCACTGGCTTAATAAACATGCAAAGGTTTATTCCTCTGAAAGTGGATTAAAAAGCAGCAAAAGTCCAAAGAAAAACCGGTTTAAGAAAGTCTGAAGAACTACTGAGCAAATCCACTTCAAAGATTATTTAAAAACCAAACTGGCTGCTTAGAAGAACTTCAGAACATGCATATGACAGCTGAATAGTTTCCTGAAGCATGGTGGAGGTAGTATCATAGTGAGGGAAATATTTTCTATAGAACACAGAGGGACCAGAGGAACATCGATTGATGAAAATAAAGAAATGTGGTTTCACTCGATTACTTTTTATTGAAACTGTTTGTTATTGTTTTTAAATATGAGAGACTGAATAATTTGGGATTTTTTTCCTTCACAGCGAGGTCTTTAAACGATTCTCAGGATTTTCTTCTACAAAAAACCCACTAAACCTCCAAGAAGTGTTGATCATTTTTTACAGTCTTCAATAATAATAAATGTTGTAAGTGAAACGGAGCATCTTTTCCGTTAACGTTTCGCTCCTTCTGCCTGTTTGTGTCTCAGTTTTTCAGGCTGCGAGGTCAGGATGGGCTCTGCGGTGGAAAGGACGGATAAACACGTTCGGGAGTATCTGATCTACAGAGGCTTCACCAGCACGCTGAAACAGCTGGACAGTGACATCAAAGCTGACAAGGAGAAAGGCTTCCGGGTGCGGCGGACCGGCAGATGAACAGATTCGGTCTGATCTGAGAATTGAAAGCGTCTGATGGTTTCTCTGGTCCCTGCAGGTGGATAGGATCATCGAGCAGCTGCAGCAGCTGGTGCAGATCTTCGACCTGGCCGGTCTGAAGGAGTACTGGCTCTACCTGGACCGCCGCCTGTTCTGCAGACTGGAGGACGTGTACAGGTCCACCGTGAACAAACTGAGAACCAGCCTGTACCGCTACTACGTCATCAACACCATCCAGGTCGCACCTTAATGGTATCTGATGTCTGACCCAGAGTCAGCGCTCTGAACTCTGGTCCATCTGTGATCCCTCCAGAAAGGAAACCTGGAGAGGACTCAGGAGTTCTTCCAGAGGCAGGCGCTGGAGCTGCAGGGTCAGGCCGAGTGGCGCGACTGGTTCATCCTGCCGTTCATCCCTGCTCCCGAGCAGAACCCGGCGTTCGCGCCGTACTTCTCCCGACAGTGGGCCGACACCTTCCTGGTTTCCCTGCACAACTTCCTGTCAGTGCTGTTCCAGTGTATGCATATCCTTCAGATGAGGCTGGAGCTACAGTTTCTAGAGAGAATTTAACAGAAAAACCAACATGAAGCCTTGTTTTATGTAGATCTTCATCATTTTTCTACATCAGGATCGAGGGCTGCAACTCACGATTATTTTAGTTATCGATTAATCTGTTGATTATTCTGACGATTAATCGGACTTAAAAAGGTGGCGCAGATTTTTTATTTAAGCCTTCTTTATACAATATTAGAAATACATTAAAAGATGCAAATAACAATTCATTTCCTTTTTCAAATAGGAAAATAAACATTTTATTGCCTAAAATACAATAACATCATTCCTTTAGTGCAAGCTTGATTATTTGTTGCAAAGGATGCATCTGCAGCTAAAAAAATAATAATACTATGAAAAATACTAACATCAACATGTGAAAACTCAGTTCTTTCTGCTTGATTTAATATGAATACAGGGTAGGACTGATGTGTTAATTATTTTTTGTATTAAGTAATAAATGGAGCAAAAGGTACTTAACGGGAGATTTGTTTTACTGAATTTCAGCCAGGTGAAGCTAAAACTGCCACTCGAGGAGTTCTGGGTGGAACAGATTTACAGACAAAGGTTTTTTTTTAATCTTGAATGCAAAATATTTAAATACTTTTTAGTACAGTTTTGGCTTCATTACTGCTTTGACTGTGTGGTTCTTTCTGCAAATAGCCTTTTTTAAAGTCTGTATTCTCCAGTTAACGATTAATCCATTACTAAATTAGTTGGCGATTATTTCAATAATCGATTCATCACGATTAATCCGATTAATCGTTTCAGCCCAACCGGGATCATAATTTGAACGTAAATCTGCTGGTTTCTGGTTCTTAACTGTGTTCCACCTCAGCCTGTCCTGCTGAGCTTCGATGCTGAAGTCCAGAAGATGACAAGACTGGCTGAAGAGAATGAAGAGCTTCGCCAGGTGGTGAGAAGACAACATCTTTTTGTAGCTATAGGTAAAAAAAACTGAGTCCACCCTGTGATCCAGTGGCTCGTCAGCACATGTGGAGGAGTTTTGGTCCACTTTTCTTCCCAATGTTGCTTCAGTTCATTGAGGTTTCTGAACAAGTTCAAGTTTATTTGTATAGCACATTTCAGCAGCAAGGCAGTTCAAAGAGCTTCACATCATAAAAACGTCAGTCAAGTATACAGCAGAATCATCAAAATCATCGAGCAAATATCACTGCATCAAAATCATGAGGATCATCAAGCAAATATGGTTCGAAAATATTGATTAATGTTCTGCTTACTACTAATCAAAAGCAGCTCTGAACAGGTGGACTTTTGGCCTTGGTTTAAAGAAACTCAGTGTTTTGGCTGTTTTCCAGTTTTCTGGAAGTTTGTTCCAGATTAGAGGAGCATAAAAACTGAAAGCTGCTTCTCCTTGTCTGGTTCTGGTTCTGGGGATGCAGAGCAGACCAGAACCAGAAGACCTGAGTGGTCTGGAAGGTTAATACGATGACAACAGGTCTTTAAGCCGTTCAGTGATTTATAAACTACCAGAAGTATTTTAAAGTCTATTCTCTGAGCTCCAGGGAGCCAGTGGAAGGACTTTAGAACTGGGGTGATGTGCTCTATCTTCCTGGTCTTAGTGGGAACACCAGCAGCAGCGTTCTGGATCAGCTGCAGCTGTCTGGTTGACTCTTTAGGCAGACCTGTGAAGACACTGTTGCAGTAATCAATGCAACTAAAGATAAACGCATGGATGAGTTTCTCTAGATCTTGTTGAGACATTAGTATTTTAATCCTGGAAATGTTCTTCAGGTGATAGAAGGCTGACTTTGTAACTGTTTTTATGTGTCTCTGAAGGTTCAAATCCAAATCCATCACTACACCCAGATTTCGGGCCTGATCACTAGTTTCTAGCTGTAATAACTGAAGCTGCGCGCTGACTCTAGATCGTTCCTCTTTAGGTCCAAAGATAATAATTTCCGTTTTGTTTCTGTTCAGCTGGAGAAAGTTTTGGCGCCTCCACGCATTGATTTGTTCTAAGCATCTGTTCAGTGCTTGGATGGGTTCAGAGTCACCTGGTGACATTGTAATGTAGAGCTGTGTATATTTCTTGTCATAATCTGAGCTAGTGGGAGCTAGCTCAGATTATAACAACCCCTTCTATATCAAATAGAAGGGGTCCCAGGATTGAACCTTGGTGGACTTCACATGTGACTTTTGTCCGTTCTGATGAGAAGTTACATATTGACACAAAGAAGTCCCTGTTCTTTAGGTAGGATTCGAACAAATTGTGTACTGTACCAAAGAGTCCGACCCAGCTCGCCTGTTGCTTTAATAACATATGAACAGCAGGTCCCACCACAGCATTTCAATCAGGTCTGGACTTTGACTAAGCCAGGGATTGGCAACCTTTAAAATCCAAAGATCCAGTTTTGCCCTCAGTTTAGCCAAATAAAACTTGTTTAGAGCCATAAATATTACATAATTTTTCGGAAAAAGACATTTACAGTAGGAATTTTTTTTATTTGAGCAGAACCACCATTTTATACCTATTTTCAGGTTTTGAAAGAGAGGAAGAACAAAAAAAAAGTTAGCAAAAGTTGGATGGATACGTCACAAAATATTTTTTAAAAAGCATAAAGTTTCCAATCTAACAAGAAGAAAAATAGATCTAAAACATTTCTGCTACGTTTTAGTCTCATTCTTTAGTGGAAATGGAGTAAAAAACAGAAAAACTGCTAAACTCTGCATTTTTTATTACATCTATATTGTTTAAAATTTTGTTCATTCTCTATCATTTTAGCTAAAGATTATTAAGAGGCATTGTGGACGGTCCAAAGAGCCACAGGTTGCAGACCCCTGGACCTTTTCAGCAACAGTTGCTTCTCTAAAGTCCTTCTACCTTGGCGTTCCACCTTTATGCTTCAGCTGAGATTTACAGAGTGATCTTGGATGTCTGTTCTTGATCTTGATTTCTGTTCTTCCAGCTTTTCGCCCTACAGACTGAAAGTCGGGACCAAAAGGACGGAGATGGGATGGTCCAGCATAAACTGCCGCTGTATGTCCAGAACATGGACCGACTGGGAGACACTGAGCTGTGAGCCTCTAAGATCTCTCTTTACTGATGACTGACTGCAACATATCTTAGTGCCTTTCTGTCGGTTTTTAATCATAATTTAAAATATGTGGAACAACTCGATGCCATAATAACCCAGTGATATTTTGTTTACAAGAGCTTAAAAACAGCCAACAAAGTAGAATTTACTGATTCAGAGTAGCTGTAATGACCCAGCAATGTTCAAGAATACTGATATTTGAATTCTTCATTTAGTTATCATTTAGTTTTTGTGCTAATGCTGATAGCTTCTACCATCAGTTACCATCAGTGCTCACTTTTTTGCATTAAGCTTCAGGCTAATGTTATTTGCATTTACTTTTACTGATAATGTTTCAGCTTTCATCTTCAATGCTAATTTTGTTAGCACTTATTTTTCCTGCAAATGCTTACCTTTTATCTTCAGTCATTACTTTGTTAGAATTTAGATTTGATGCAAGTTTTCAGTGTTAAATGCCATTGTTTTACATTCTTTGCATTAGTTCTGTATTTAGTTAGCATTTAGCTTTTGTGGTAATACTGATGGCTTTTACCCTCAGTGCTAATGTTTCACATTTAGCAATTTAGCTTCAGTGCTAATGTTGTTGGCATTTACCTTAAATGCGAATGCTTGAGCTTCCATCTTTAGTGCTAATTTTGTTAGCATTTACTTTTACTGCTTATGCTTTAGCTTTTATCTTCAGTCATTATTTTGTTAGAATTTAGTTTCGATGCTAATGTTTTCAGTGTTTGGTTAGCACTTTGATGTGGCGCTTTTACTATCAGTGCTCAGGTTTAATTTTAGTGTGAATGTTGTTAGCATATACTTTCAATTCTAATTAATGCTTTAGCATTTATGTTCAGTGCTAATTTTAGTTGATTTTATTTGGTTAGCATTTTTCTTTAGTGCTAATGCTGGTTGCATTTACCTGTAATACTAATGTTTTAGGATGTCATGTAGGATTGTTACTCTCAAAGTCTGTTCAAGATTTAGATCTGATGTAATAGGCTGCAACTGGAGATCCTTCCTCTCCACGGGCGCCACTGTCTGCAGTCAATCTTTAAGGAAACTTTGGTTGTTTGATTTAGTACATTTAGTTTCCCTTTGGGATTTGTATGGTATTTTTGGATTAAACTGAATTTGAATTGATACTGTAAAGGAACTTAGTGGCTAATGCCTGTAGAGCCACTTAAACATAAAAAAAAACAACTCTATTTTTCCTCTGTTGTAGGTTCAGTATTAATGTTGTTACCTTTAGTGTTAATGGTTTAGCCTTCAGTGTGAATGCTAACATTTCTTAGCATTTAACTTCAGTGCTAATATTTTTAGCATTTCAGTTCAATTCATTTTCAATTCTAAACTACTTTATTTATCCCAAAGGGAAATTAAATGTTTCTTTAAAGAATTGTTGTGGACGGTGATGCTGTGGGCAGGAAGGATCTTCAGTGCAGTCAGTTTTGCAACAAATATGACCATCATGACATGTTAAAAGCTCCATATCCAGGCAGCAGAGACGATATTCCACAGTAACATGTCCTTAATGACACCATCAGTTATTGGCAAACTCTGCTAATCCATCTCATTTGCTTTTGCCACTCCTCTTTAAATCTTTGTCTGGTCGTATGGTCAGAGAGCCGGGCAGAGAGACGCTGGAGTTGGGCTTTGATCGTTGCCCATTATGACCCATGGAAAAGATGGTTTGAACTTCTTTCTTCTTTCTCTGCTCTTTGGTCCTGCTCTGCATCCATTAAACCTCCTTTTCAACTCCTCTGAGATTTGGGCTCATAGTTCAGGTATTATTTGAGCTTTTAAGATGCTAATCAGCTGCTCCTAGTTGTAAAAATATTACTTTGTTTCCATGTTTACGCATCATAAATCTGTTCGAAGTAAAAAAGCAAGAGAAAATAATCCTTCCAACTGCACAGCATCCACAACCAGAGGGGATAATTGTCTAAACAGCAATGCCTCAACTAGAAAAATGATGAACAAAAGTCTGGAAAAAGATCAAAAAGAACCAACCTAGCAGAGCTGCTCCAACATGCTGCTACTATGAGCAGCACTCCTCTAGAATCATAGCTTTAGCTTTATTGCTACTGGCTACAATGTTACTATTGTTAGCATTTAGCTTTAATGCTAATATTGTCAACTCTTAGCTTTATGTTGTTTTCAGTTGCTTGGTTCTACTTCTGGTGTTAGCAGTTTATTTTGATGGTAATGTTGTTAGCATTTAGCTTCAGTGCTGTTGTTAGCATTTAGCTTTTATGCTAATATTGTCAGCTCTTAGTTTTAAATAGTTTTCAATTTTTTAGTTCTACTTCTGGTGTTAGCAGTTTATTTTTCTGATAATATTGTTAGCATTTAGAGTAAATGCTATTGTTTTTACATCGACCCCTGCTAATGGTAACGCTAGCTTCTTTGCTAATATTGTCAGCTCTTAGCTTCAGTGATAATGTTTTCAACTGTTAGTTTTGGTTATAATGCATTTAACATTTCTGCTTTTGTGCTAACTTAATTAACATTTAATTTTAGTGTTATTGTTAGCACTGAGATTTTGCTGCTCTTCAGTTGCTACACAAATGTTGTTATTTATGGTAATATTAAAAAGTAATTTTAATGATACCCTTAGTAAAAATTAGTAATTTTTAGTAATATTTTAATCATCTAACTGACAAAATACACTTATCTTTTATAGCCAGCTTTAATCATGAAGGACAAACACTAGAAAACAACGTAAAGCTGTTCTCCTACCATTCGTTAATGCCTGTCAAACCTTCTCGCTCATGAAGTTTAAACAAGTACTCTACTAAACAGACTTAGAGCTGGTTTTATCTCAGTCAGAACCTTTTTATTTGTCCAACTGTTTTTTAAATTGTACCTTTTGTTTGTGATTTTGACATTTTAGCATGCTACCTTTGCACTGCATTTATTTAGCTTTCATCGATTCTCCGCCACGTTCTCAATAACTTGTTATGAGTTCTGTCTCAGGATGCGGCGGTCATGACCTCCTGCTAAATGATGTTTACATCTGAAGTTTACGGTCAAATCCTTATTACTGGAATGCATCAACATGAAATGATTCACATTAAAATGGCAGCAGCTGTTATTTTCTGTTACATTTACTGGTGGCATGGCAGCCAACAAAAACACATCTAAACCATCTGTTGAATTTATGAGAAGAAATTAATATTTCAGTTTTAACAAATCACCCAGACTTTGATACTATGTGAAGAAGATTATTTTGTTCATGGAAGGTGTTTGTGTAAGAAATAAAGGTAGTGGGTATCCAAATGTCATATTAAACTGATGTCTGCATATTGCCAAATCATGTATTTAACATTTTCAGCCTCCTAGTCATGTCTCACCGGTCAGATGTTGGTTGTTTATTCATTCATGTTTTTAGTTCAATATTTATGGGAGAAAATCTGCAACTTTATCACAGAGTCACTTTTTGAAAGAGTTTAAGCACTTTTTCTTGCAATTTAGCTGTTTTGTGTGTTATAAACATTTATTTATACATATATATATATATATAAAGTGCTTTGACCTAATTTACTGTTCATGCTTATTTATTTCTGCTGTGTTACAGTGTTTAAACTGTGTGCTGTGATGATGTTGCCAAATAAACAATTCACCTGATGAATTGTTATCCTTGTCCATGATCCATTTGTAGAAATTAATTTGCAATTAAGACCAGTTTATGTAAAGAAAAGAAAAATATCCAGCTGAAAACCAAAACAAAGGATGGCAGTGATTTCACTCTTGTGCCATAAAGGCATTTTATTTAAATATAAAATTTAATATAGGATGTCATGATATCAGAATGTTCTGTAAACGGAGCAACAAACATTTGACTAAAACATCCATATGTCAAGAAAACACATGAAGCATTCAAGGGGCAGTATCGTGTAAAATCAACTTTTTTGAGCTTTCCATCATGTTATAAAGTTATTCTCTCATCAGAAACATACCTGGAGTGCTGCTTTGATTCTTTCATGCATGTTTGAGAAATCCTTTAATCTCCATAGCAACCATTCAGCTGTGCTAAACGCCTGGATGGATCTAGCTCCGCCTTTGAGCTCCTCCTCGGAGCTGCAGTTTCCAAGCTTCTAAGCTTCAGCTTCACAGAGCCTCACAGAGCTTCACTCCTCCACAACTCCCCCACTCAACCCCTCCAGACTAGAGCAATTAGCAAACATCTGGTGGAACTACGCATCTGCTGAGCTCATTATACGAGCTACTTCTCAGTGAAACGCTGGTAAAAACTTTATTAAAGGGTTGATGAAGGAGCACTGTTGTGATGACTTCCTGAAGGCGGAGTTTCTTAAAGAGACAGAGGCCCAATTTTGAGGCGTTAAATTACGAAGTCAAATTTCTTGCAAGTCATATTTGATATAAACAGCATTTTTATCACAACTGAAGGGAACATAGCCACTGGATTGTTGCTCTAAAATGATTCTATGTGCCTGGAAAACACATAATGCTGCCCCTTTAATAAATTGGGTTGACGGGTCTGATTCTTCTAAGCTTTTTGAACTAAAGAATCACAGAAACCGCTCCAGAACCGTGGAAGATCCAAATCTGCTCTCACCCTCCCAGCTGGACAGGTCTCGAGTCCGTCCTCGCCTCTTACAAGTGAATACTTTCTGATTTATGATATTTAAACACAAATAGAGACGCTTGTTTTCAGTGATCGTACTCTTGGTTGTTGAAATCCATCTCAGTATTACTATTAATACATAAACTGAATGAACTATTAGGGAAAATTTATGAACTTTTTTATGAAGATGAAAATATTAGTTAAACTGTCCAATGTTATTGAAGTGTTCTGTTGTTCCATGTCGTTACCATCCAAATAAAAACTGCCTGAACATTCAGGTGTCTCTGTAAAAGATGGTGAACCTGTTCATCTGTTTGTTGAACTTCTGTATCTGCTGCAGGGACTTGGTGTCGAGCCAGCGAGCCGTCAGCGTCACCACCACTCCTTCCAGGAACTTCTTCTCCACATTGCTGCCTCAGACCAAACGGATTCCGATGAAAGCACCTCCAGTCACTTCTGGGTCTTCTCCAAACCAGGCAGCTGTGTGCCGAAAGGACCCGTCAGCCAGTCAGGTGACAGCAGAGGTTTGAAGGAGGGTGACTGTGTCACAGGGAGTCTGGACTGTTCGGTTTACCTTTAGTTTGCCATTGATGTGTTGAATAGCAAGCAGGATACAGACCAGTATTTTCTGGGTTTCGACCAGTTCCTTTTTCTGTTTACTTTTGGGTGACTTTTCTGCTACCCTATAGATTGCATCCCCTGGTTCCAAGAGTTTGTTTTAAGGATACTTTTGGAGCTCCATTTCTGAACCTTTCTGCCAATATGGTATTTAGCGGAAGCTAATTCTAAAGCGCTATACCAATACCATACTTAGTGGATGCTAATGCTAAAGTGCTACACCAACACAGTATTTAGTGGATGCTAATGCTAAAGTGCTAACTACAATTCAAATGATATCTGCCCTTGAAAGACTACATCCCTTGAGCACCAATTTCATTTTGACATTATAATTTACATGTTCTATAAAGCCCTTACATATTGTATTTATGTTTATATCTTGTTTTCCACTGTCTGTGTTTTATCTTGTTCCTGTACGTTTCTTGTTTTAAGTAAAGGTATTAGGGAAAAAAGAGAGAACGTGAGGAAAGGAAACGGAAATGCTGCTGGACTCTTTGCTATCTGAATACCTAGGAAGTCTTTCCTAGAATGAGTTACTTTCCTGTACCAAGATTACTTTGCGGGAAAGTAGCGAAGTACCTTTCTGGTACTTAAGGGGTTACTTACCTCTAGGCCTTTTACAAAGGAAAACTTGATTGATTTTTGGTATTTAAGTACAAATAAAAACAAAGAGACAAATATTTAACTAAATGTTTGCTGGTACCTTGAAGTGTTTTTTTGGTACCTTTTGCGCTTTGTGGTACCTCATGTGTGACTTTACTGTCTCCTGTTGATAGAAAGTGCCACATAAGGAGCTTGTCAATACCTTGTAGGTAGTGTGTGAGAACTTGTTTGTGCTCTTTATGTAGTGGAAAAGTAGCTGGGCATATGTCAAGTATGTATAGTTACTATATTTTGTTGTACAAATTGTAGTTATTTTACAAAATCAAACCATACTGGTTGTTTCCAGTCAGCTCTTTTTAAAAAGGAGCTTTATGATTGGACCAAACAGGATTACTCAAACACTTTAAGACTGAGTTGAACCAGAAGACTGAATATTTTTCTCTTGTTTATTGTTAAAACTTGTAATTTATTGCACTAAATGTCATAATATTTCTAAGATACATACATTTAATTACATGCTGGTGTTGTATCATTAGTGTTGCAATGTTTTCTGTCTTTTTATTAGGCTGCAAAGTTTAAAGAGGCATCTCAGTCTAAGGAGGTAAAGGCAGCTTCCAGCCAGTCTTCGTTCAGCGAGTCTCCCAGTTCCCAGCCTCAGCAGACAGGAAACCAGTCAGCGAACCAGACGAACACCAGACACAAGAGGATCCAGGAGCACGAGAAAGAGAGGAAGGAGCTTTTCTCCAGACCTTCCCCACAGGTACTCCACAGTCAGCACACCTGGTAAATACTCTATGAATCTGAGAAGTTTTACTTCATCCTTGCGTTTCCCTCAGACACTGGAGAGCAGAGGAGAGGATGTAGATCTGACCCCCGCCAAGAACGCATCAGGGGAACCTTCTGACTCCTTCAGCAGAGAGGAAGGAGGTCTACCGGTGGAGCAGCCGTTCATCAAACTCAGTCAGGAGGAGTATGGAGAACATCACTCCTCCATCATGCACTGCAGGTGTGGTTTCAGTATCTTCACACCTAAACAACATCAGACTTTAAAGTCTAAACTCTAACCCTCTCTGCTGTCTCTTTTCTCTGTACTGTTCCTCTGGTTTGCAGGGTTGACAGTTCTGGTCGCCGGGTCGCCAGTTTGGACGTTGACGGAGTCATAAAGGTCCGTTTCTTTTTATTTTATCATCTTCTAAGGTTGACAAACCTCAGAAAAATCAAACTAACTTCAACAAACACTTTTCCTTCTATCCTAAGGTGTGGTCCTTCAACCCCATGATGCAGACCAAAGCCACCATCATGTCCAAGTCTCCATTACTGTCCCTGGAGTGGGCCACCAAACCAGACAGACTGGTAAAACTTTAGATTTGGGACAAACATGAATAATTACACAAACTCTGTCTGCAGTGAGGAAAAGTCTTGATCCATCCTTCATTAATTTCTTTTTTATTTTTGCGAATAAACTACTGATTTTTCAAAGACCATCTCTGAAAGTCTGGATAGTTATTGCTTCGGACCTCTTTAAAACCTGCCCATACTGGAGCAAATTAACTAGGATGGATCAATACTTTGGATTGGGACAACAATTAAACTTGACGACCATGTAGAAAATGTGTTTTTCCATGCATATGTGTTTGGTCAGTTGTTATTAGGCAGTGGCGTTGGGACGGTGCGACTCTACGATACAGAAGCCAAGAAGAATCTCTATGAGATGAACATCGATGAAACTCACCCAAGGTAAACCTGCCTGTCTGCATTAATCACTGTACTCCTAAGATGAAAATCTACTTAAAACATGTTAAAAATGCTGTTTCTGGGCTAAACATGAATTGCCTGGCTTCTAATGTGAAAGGACAGCTGTCATGTTTTAGTTGGTAATCAGTTTATTCCCAGTCAGTATCGGTCCTTAGGTCCAGTGTCTCTGAATACACTTTGTTTAGTCAAAGAAACGTGTTTTTTACTTGACAACATAAGTATGTTGGCAAACAGCAACAGACAGGGAATTACAGTAATCAGGTTGGGAGCTAATGAAAGTGTGAATCACTTGTTCAAAATCATTAAAAGATAAAAATGGTTTATCTTTGGATACAAGTCTCAGTTTAGGAATGGATCTTTTTACTCCAGAGTTAATCTGTTTCTCAAGATTAAAAGTGGAATCAAGAATCTCTTCAAAATTTTTAACGTGAGATTTTACAAACTTCTCTAGGTTATCTAAGTGCTACAATTTTCCACTGGGACCAAAAATCATAACCTCAGTTTTATTTTCGTTGAAGTTTAGAAACATTGAAGCCACCCAAGCTTTTACCTCTGTAAGCCAGTTATACAGTGGTTCTAGTGAGGAAGGATGATTAATTCAATTGGAAATAAATCTGAGTTTCATCTACATATGAGTGAAATAAAATGTTAATTTTTCAAAAGTTGGAGCCTAAAGGCAGCTTGTAGATGGAAAATAAAGTAGGTCCAAGAATGGATCCTTGAGGAACTCCACGTGAGGGGAGCTGAGGGTGAAACAGATTCACTGAGGCTTACAGGGAAACTCTAATGGTGTTAATAATTAGATGGTCAGTGCTACAGTTAAACACTCAGAACCACAACGACAGTCAGTTTTACACTTTCACTCTTCACACATCTATGTTAATCAACTAATAGTTGAGGAAGTTAGCTGCTAGCTAACTTGTTAGCTGCTAAATGCTGCAGTGAAGCAATTAGCATATAGGAATCTTTATTTAGCCTTTAAGGCTGTCACCAAATTAAAGTAAGAGCAGATTTCATGATAAACATTAATGGATAAATGGGTCAGAGCCATAATAACATAAATGCTGTACAAATGGCTGAGAGAAGTTAGCATCTAGCAGACTTATTAGCTGCTAAAGGCTACAACCAAACACTTTGCAAATGGTGTTTTTTTTTCTCAGGGATTCTCAAAGTTTAAATATTAGTAAGCGAAGACTTCATATCACACTTTTATTCACCACTAAGCCATATCATAACATCAATACATCAGAACAACAGATTTCTCAGGAAAGTTAGCACCTAGCAGGCCGTTAGCGTGAAACAGTGAAGCACGTAGCAGCTGAGGAGCTTAATATTTTCCTTGGGATCTATCAAAAACTCAATTCAGCTTCAAAACACAGTTAGTTTTGCACTCCCATGAATTTCTAGGATAAAATCATGAAGCTCCAGTAATATTAAGACAGTTTTCTATTGAAAGTTAGCAACAGACTCCCTTGCAAGCTGCTAATTTGCTACAGTTAAATTTTGTTTTTAGTAAATAGAAGTAAAACAGAAGTGCTGAAATATTATGATGTCAAAATTACTACAAAAGAGTACTAAATAATAAGCTAGATGCTGGAGTTAAGTGTTTTGCCATAGAGCAATGAGTATATTTTGATGATGGTGAAACTTTCTTTGTCAGAATTTTGTCTTTAGCTTGCAGTCCAAGCGGTTCATCATTCGTCTGCTCAGCTGCAGCTCTCAGCCGGTCTGGAAGTGCTGATTCTGTTCCTCGACTTCCCATTCCAGTTTCCGGTCAGCTGCTGCTTTGGGACACCAAGACCGTAAAACAACAGGTGGGGAACTAATTAGCTTAGCAATGCTATATGTCCAGATTTGTTGTGGTTCATTTGGAACCAGGTGGTTTTCACAGAACTATTTATATCTTAAATTAAAATATAAAATAAATTTTTTTTTTTGCTACATTGGCAATATTTTGGAGAATATTTAACCGTTGAAGTGGATTTTATGTGTTAATAACTTAATCCTCGTCTGTCTCCCAGCTCCAGTTCTCTCTAGAACCAGAACCAGTAGCAATAAACTGCACAGCCTTCAACCACAATGGAAACCTGCTGGTGACTGGAGCTGCTGACGGGGTCATCAGACTCTTTGGTTGGTTGTGATGAATATCTCCTACATCTTCGTCACTTGTTAACAACCTGTCGTGATATTTCGGTCAGACTGAATGGCCCGTCTGTTCCTGCTGTAGATATGCAGCGCTATGAGAGCGCGATGAGCTGGAGAGCTCATGACGGAGAGGTTTACAGCGTGGAGTTCAGCTACGATGAGAACACAGTTTTCAGTGTCGGGGAGGACAGGAAGGTGAGCGAACGCAGGCCGTAATGGACTCTTCGTCCTTCAATGACTAAGGTTTGTATGTTGGAGTGAAACCACTGTGTTTGTGTTTAGTTCATCCAGTGGAACATCCATCGGTGTGGGGTGAAGCAGTCGGAGCAGGTTCTACCTCAGGATGCCACGGGTCCATTCGTGCTGTCAGGATACAGCGGCTACAAACAGGTGAGTGCTGGATTATAAACACATATATTCACCTTGAATTAATTTATATAATAAAAGATCCAGATCCCAGACTTGCATTAAGCTCAAATCAGGCTGATGGAAAATTTTATATAATCTTAGTCAGTGGTTGGCACCGCTAACTAAAAAGTTAGCTGCACTAACCCTGAAGCACTAATCATAAACATTAGTTCCGCTAATACTAAAGCGCTATATCAATGGAGTTTTTAGCACAAGCTAATGCTAAAGCACTAAATTCAACCATGTCAATACCCACCATGTGTCAATAACACATGTGCTACGACATAGTATATTGCCCTCAACAACGCTAAATTTGTCATCACGTTCCTACCTGAATGGTTTGCGCTTTAGGAATCTGTTTGTTCATCTAAGTGTTGTATTTTTCTGTTTACCTCATTTGTTTTTTGGTTGTATATTTGACATTTGCTCAATAAAATTTCTTTTAAAAAAGAGAGAACGTGAGGAGTGTCACTGCATGATCTGCTCTGGAAGCACGATCTGTGCCATCAGCTAATTCGCATGTGCTAAAAGAAGTACTTCCAGGGAGGGTATTTTTATTTCTTTTTTCTTTTTGCATGTTATTGTAATTGTGAAAATAAACTTAAAGAGAATAACAAGAAATAAAGATAAAAACGGTTTGGCCGCATTTTGCTAGACTGCTTTTGAAAAAACCCCAAAACAAATCAAGTAAATGTGTGTACCCGTGCACAATAATAAATGTGAGGAAAGATAGAGTAATAAATTAGTGCTTCCCATCAACACATGGGATATAGTCTTGTACAGTCTGATAACACCTCCAGTTAATCTCATAAAACATTTAATTACTATAAAAATAAAGGTCTTTTTTATCCGTGATGAGTCCACCAGGGGGCGCACTGACGGCGTAAACACCCTTCAGTCCCGTGAGTCTGAAACACAACTCTGCTGAATGATCATCTCTGAACTAAATTATGACAGTTATTATTCATTAAGAGAATTATAACACTGTTTAGGAAAATAGGTCCTCTTATAACAAGTAGTGTTTAATTCATATAAATAAATATGTTGCGCTTTGATGATGTACATTTTAAGAATAATTCGGAAGTATTTCTTCAGCGGATATGCAAATGAGCCAACAGTATGGAATCGTGCTTCCAGATCGTGCAGCGACAAGCAGAGGAAATGGAACTGCTGCATAAACAGACTTCAAAATAAGAGCATGAATATAGACGTCTAACTACTTGAATAATTCCTAACAGTTGATAACCAAAACCTCAACACAGATGTCGAACTTTATTGAATTTAAAGTTTACAAAACATCTGAGTAAATTAGCGCATTAAAATTTAGCCAGAAAAATTAATTTAGGGGAAGCTAAGTCTGCTAAATGTTTTCAAAGCTAGCAAAAACACTAAAGCGCTAAGCTAAAAATTAGCTCTGCTATTAGCGCATTAGTGGAAGTTTGTCCACCACTGATCTTACCTATATGATCTGTTTTAAAGGTTCAGGTTCCCAGAGGAAGACTGTTTGCATTTGACTCTGAGGGACAACATGTCTTGACCTGCTCCAGCACCGGAGGACTCATTTACAGAGTACGTACCCCGTCATCATCACCCTCATCATCAGTCCTTTTGCTCCTTTTTGCTACATTGTAAACCATAGCTTAGCTAAAGGATGCAAATGAGCAAATGTCAGTAAAATCCCAAGAGGGCAGCAGAACTTTTTTTTTAAGTTCAAGTTCTTTTAACATTTGTTTTAGTTTAATTGTACAGGGTACATGTCACAAGATGTTGTTGTACTCTTTAAAACATGCTGTGCAGGACTTATGTATAAAATAAAAATGACCTTAGAGTAGAGCCCTGAGGAACCCCTGGTGCAATCATTGTTTTCTCTGATCTAAGATCGCCAACTGACACATTGTGTCCTCCTCTTCCAGCTGACCAATGGGGAGCCAGCCCTGGATCGAGTGCTGTCACTGGGCGGGCACAAAGCCCCGGTGGTGACAGTCGATTGGTGCTCTGCGCTCGACTGCGGCACCTGCCTCACGGCCTCCATGGACGGGAAGATCAAACTGAGCACGCTCTTGGCTCAAAAGTCGTGACCCTGAAGGTGTCAGGGGTCAAAGGTGGACGTAAACTGGTCACTGCGCAGTTGCTGATGTCGTCTAACGTCTGTTTCTGTTTCATGTTTCAATCAGCATTAAAATCTGAGTTAAAGTTTCACCCTGAAGTCTGTCTTCAGTTTGGTTTATTCACTGTCGAGGCTCAAAGGGAGAATCTGAGTGATTATACGTCAGTTTGAAGATGTTACAGCAGATCTGACCCAGAACAGCTGAGCCTGACCTCTATATAAATATCCAGAGCAGAGGTCTTCAACATGGGGGTCACGACCCCTCGGAGGCTTACGGAGGTACTGCAGGGGGTCATGAACAATGGATGGTGTGATCTGACACTGACGAACCTTGACCTTAGAGTTCACCTTTAATTTCTTTGGAGATCGTTCTGGGCTGTTTGGTTACCATTCGTATTATTCTTCTCTTCAGTTTGTCATCGGTTTTTCTCCTTCACCCATGGAGGTTGGCTCAAGTCCTGAGGACCTTAAACGTCTGAATAATAAATGCAGCTGTCGTCACAGCAGCATCAAGCTGCTTGGAGACTGGTCTATAGTTTTGTTTCTAATCTCCTGGGTCACCTCTTTCCTCGGTTTCCTGTTCAGTGTGCATGTCACCAAACAGCACAGTGACTACTTGTCATCCTTTAAATAGGCCGACTGACTGACTACAAGCTTAAAGACACCTGTAATGCTAATTAGAGGACACGCCTTCGTTTAACATGTCTCTATAGTCAGATTATTTTCAATCTTTTCTGGAGGTACCATCATTTTCTCCAGGCCTGTTTCATGAGTTTGTTTTGTAAATGATTCTGTTGAACCACAATTCAAAAGCAACACCTGATTTTCATTGGTAAAGTTTCAGTAAAATTTTATTTATAACAACTTTTGTCAGTTATTTCATTGACCATTGTGGGGTTTTTGGTCATTAACAGAGGGCTACCAACAATTTTCTCCATATGTATAAACGTTGCAGACCTCTGATCTAGAGTAAAGGATGCTTGGATTCAGGTGTTTACAGATACACTCTGTGTTGGACCATGGTTGCCATTAAGTACATCATATGTTGAACATCACTATGGTTTCTCGGTTCTCTGTTCTTTTTCTCTCTTTCTGCAGGTGTAGAAGCAGACATCTACGGTGTTGTCTTGTGGTCTTTGTCCTTCTTTTCCTTTAAATGTTTTTCCCCCACCTTTCTCTCTTTCTTTTTTTCTCTCTTTTTCACTTTCTTTTCCCCCAAACCTTTACAAGTTTTTTTTAATATATATATATATATATATATATATATATATATATATATATATATATATATATATATATATATATATATATATATATAGTGGCGCATCATAGCAATAGCCATAATGCTCCACTTGTGAAAGTAAATCTATTGGGCTTCACCTTGGCACTCAGACAATAATTATGAGTGCCACTCTGGACACACAAAAAATAGATTTTGGTATTTTTAAGGTTTTATTTCCATCTCTTAAATCAAATAGCTACAGAAGTTTACACACCCACAGTGTTTGGTAGACTGTACGCAGAATGAGAGGCAGGGGAGCTGGAAGGTGGAGCTTTTGATGGTCCATTAATGTTTCTATCTTCACCAACAAAGCTGGGATTTTTTTCTCTTTCAGCTCCAAAAAGGAAAAAGATGCCAGACACTATAAAGTTTGGTTTAATGAGTTTATTTCTTTTTTTCTGCTCATGTATTTGAATATTTTGATATTTTTAGTTTTCATGTTTGATCTGAAAGTTGACACAGAATCATTCATTCATTCATTTTGTAAAAAAATGATACAGTGAAGTAAAGTAATTTCTGCCTGACAGAGAGGTCCTGGCGGCAGCAACTCTACACGTCTGACTGGACACTCAGCTGAAGCTGTAGCTGTAATACACAGTGCCCCCCTTGCTCAGATTGCACCTGACAGGTATGTTCCTTCCCCTTCTGATCTGAGTTGAGCAGCTTCCCAGTCGATCATCAAAGACAACATCCTTGTCGTACACTGTGACCGTCAGGTGGCCACCCGCCCGGGCGCTGTAGTGATTAAAGCTCTCGCCCCATGAAGGGTCTCGATTGTTGAGGTTAACAGACGTTTGACCCATATAGTTAGATCCATAATAGACTTTCACAAAGCCGTCTGGTCTGCTTAACTTGTCAGGCTGCAGATTTCGGGCCCTCAGGTTGGACACCGTTAGGTATGAGTGGGCCATGCCCACACAGCAGAGCAGCAAGACGGTGAGAGCAAGGCTGGAGGCCATGACTTCAGGAGGCTGCAAACAAAACATATCAGAACAATAAAGTGAAGGTAGCCTGGCTGTGACTGCAGCAGAAGCAGGTGAAGAAGAAGTCGTTTGGTCACTATTGGAAACTAAGGAAGAAAATAATCAAAGAAATGGAAAAGATGAGGATATCTTACCTGTAGCAGTGATCTGAGATCTAACCTCCCTCTGCTCTGGTTCCTCCTTATAAAGACCAGAACAGAGGGAGGAGACGAGCTCATGTGTGTTTTTACTATATTGCTTTATTGTTGTAATGTAATGTTTAGATAAAGCTGGCATTGAGATTTTAGCACGTTGATAAAACAAAAACTTTAACTGCACCACCTGCTGCTAAACATGTAGTCTTGTTCGAGAGAGCCTTGGTTTTCTCTGAAATTTTTATTATTTTATAATAATGTTGACCTTGACATGAAGAACTGGTTCCTCTTGTTTCCCAGTTAAACCATGTACATTCTCAAAACGCTTAATATTTCCATGGAAATAACTATAAAGAAAACTGTTCATACTTTTATTGCTTCCAAAACAACAAAGAAAAAATCTCTATAAAGTTTGATCAGAATAGAATATTGATTTTTTGATAACAAGAAAACTGAAAAATGACAAGAATAAAATCCTTAGCCCTTCTTGGCTTTCTTTTTACTTCTATTTCTAATAATCTAGTGTAAAACAAATCAAATTTTTTTTAAAATGTTAAATATTTTTCACACGCTACTGCTCAAGAGATGTTAAACGACCAGATAATCACAAAGTAACCATACTTGTATGCCAAATCATATTCTTAGGTTACAAAACTCAAGTGTAGTATGTTCTTCTGTTTTTTTTTTTTTTTTTAACTAAATCTTTTAATTGTTCTTTGTGATTTCTGCCACTAAGTGCAATATTTTGATTTGCTGGTTGCAATTTATTTTTTTTTTCATCCAAAAATGACTGATTGGTTGAAAACGATTAGTCAGTGATTGGCTGGTGGTGTGGTTCATTTACATACACTTTGCGTTGTGAAGGCAGTTGTTAACAATGTACTCTGGGTGTGAAAGACACATCAAATTATTGTGTGTTTTTGGGTCCTCTTGGCATTCCATACATGAGGAGCAGGAGAGCCAGAGTCCAAGCACAGCGACAGTATCTCAAGCTAAAAGGGCCACAAATCGTCACTTTTATCCTGTGTGTGGGTAAAAGTTACACAGAAGTCCGGATGCCGTAAAATATGGCGAAAATCCCATCAAACTGGCATTTTTTTACGCTGATTGAAGACTACTTTCTGAACGGTGAAAAAGCGGCCTTTATTCGGATAATTGAATGCTGTTACACGTAAAATCATAGTTTTTTTTTTTTTTTGTAACTTTTAATTAGCGGTTTGCCCTAAAAAAAAAAAAAAAAAAAAAAAAAAAAAAGCTTCTCATGAGAATCGCGATTCTCATTTACAACGATTCAGAATTGATTTAAAACTTCCAAAAACTAATTTAAAAAATAAATAAATAAATAAAACAAATCTGCTGTCTTGTCAGCCTCCATTTTGTAACTACGCGGGACGTCCTGACGTCGCGACGCAGCTGGAACTGGAACGTACGCATGCGCGGAAAGCACAACAGCAAAGAGGAACTACAAAAAAAAGAGAGGAAAAAAACCGCAGATAGAGATTCAACCCGGCCGTCGTCCTTGAAGGAAAACATTTGGACTCATTTTGGTTTTTACTGAAAGTCCGAGATGACCAAGCTTGACATGAGCTTCACTGTGTTCAAGGTTCGTAAAGCACTTCGGGAACGTCGCAAATACGCGGAGCCGAGCCGGAGCCGAGCCAGAGCCGAGCCACAGCGGAGCCCAGAGCGCCGTGATTGGTCAGAAGTTTGTTGCCGTATTTTAAGCAGAAATGCGCTGGGACCGCAATGTTGAGACGTCGCTTCTAGTCCGCTTCCACTGTCTGGTTTCTGTATCTGTAGGCGACATGAATATGGAACGTTTTCCGACATGGCGAGGAATTATGTGCATTTTTACAATTGTTCGCTAAATAACTGCAGACTGTCAGATGGCTAAAAACTTCTGGATGGAAATTGCACGGAGGAGGCTGTCTGCAGAAAGGCGTGGCTGTCTCTGTGACTGCTTCGCTAAAGCAAAATGAGGGGAATAATTCTATCAAAGCATTAATTAAGATTTAAAACGTAATAAATGTGAAAAAGACACGTTAATATCTCCATTTATCGTTCTGCCTTGCAAAGCAGCCTGGAGATCCTTTGATCACCTACAGATTGAAGCAGAAATAATTATGAGTGATCATTTTGAACTGAAAAAAAAAAAAAAAAAAATCGATTTTGAATCAAATTGTGGGCCTAAAAAAAATCAGAATCGAATCGTGAGATGCTAAACGATTCCCACCCCTACTTTTAACCAACCGCATGGAACAAATGGGGATTTATGGCACTTTCGGCTTGAAATACCCCTTGGTCCCCCTTGGGTGTGGACCCCAGAAGAAAGGTGGTCGGCGCTCATCCTGAGGATGAAGGCGACACCGCCATGTCCAAATAATCCATGGCGTCTCGAACTGATGTACGATGCATCCTGCACAGAACCAGCAGACAAGTCCTGCAGCAAACAAGCCTGGGCTTGGTCCAGAGACCCCAGCAGGAATCCCGGCGCTCTGATTCTTCCTCAGCTGGTCTCTGCTGGAGCTGATGCGCCGAGGAAGACCGCCGTGAGAGCTCTTCATCCCTGCTGAAACAACGCCACCGCAATGCCGGACTAAAATCAGTGGCGGGGGCTTAAGGTCAAAGTTCATGCTTGGAGACCACGCTCTCTCGATGGGAGCGACGAATCAGTTAATGGCATGGTAAATTAAAATGAGATGATAATTTCCATCCTGATGATTCACATTTTTTAAGGGTAATTTTGTTTACAGAGACGTCATGATCCATTTTATTTATGGTTTCAGTTGGGTGTTGTTTTCATTTCTTGTTTTGGTTGTCCTGTTTTATTTTGAATATTTAAAATATCTTAAACTACTAAATAAATACAAAAATGAGAAAAAAATAAATAAAGGCAACTAATAAAACAATAAGACTGAAAATTAAATAATAGTAATAATATTATGTTCTTTGCAAAATATAAGTTTAATGGTCTTAGAGGGTGAACATTGTCAATATATCACTTGAAAATTTGATTCTATTTCTGTTAAACATTTGTACGGGTGAAAACTGGAAGCATGATAGAAAGGAGGACGCTGCAGGTTTAACATTAACAAGGTGGAGTTTAAGATGCAAAGTCAGAGTCTTAATCGCAGTTTACAAGCCATCATGTTCAAACAGGCTGGTAAATCCCTTTTATTGCATACATGCTGGAAACTGTTGTCTGTTTCCTTGTGAATTTACTGTGAGTTACTGGCAGCACTGTTAACATAAAGGTGCTATAGATTATGATGTGTGATTAAATCAAATAAAAACGGAAAGTATTGTCAGTCTTTGGGTGTCAGACCAGAAAATCCTTTTGTTTATGTGACTGCAGTAATCTAAAGTACAGAACCACACGTCTGCAATGAGAGCTGCAGACATGCAGAAAAACCAAAAACAGCATCTTCCACGTTGATAAAGAGGAATGTTTTCATTCGTAACTGCTAAGTAACTAATTTAATATTTAACTAAACATCAAGAAGATCCACATCCTTCCCCAAAGTTCAAGAGAGGAATAGATGTTTGGCTGCAGCTGCAGTTCTTAATGTGACTAAATCTGCACCAGTGCTTTTTCATTTAAACCCAACATTTTCTGCTTTCACTCATCCTGTGACAATAACTACAAACTCTAACTGATTATGTTTAAAACAAAACTTGTGCAAGCTGTCGGTTTTTTGGGGTTAAAATGAGTTCAATCTTCCAACAAGAAAGAAAAGCAGAGGAAATCCTTTTCCACCAGACTTTAAGATGTGTTACAGTCAATGCCGACTTTATTTATAAAGCATTTAAAACAACCTGTTTTAAAAGAGATGCACTTTGGTCAACAGGTTCACCAAAGGGTTTTACAAGATTAAAATGCATGAGGTGTAAACAGGTTGATAAGGAAAACAACTACACACAACATAAAAGACCTGATTAAACTCAAACTGACCTCAGACTTTTGCGATTAGATTTTTGTTCCCCCAAACTTTATTAACATCTTTTAAAATCACAATTCTTGCTTTAGAAAACAGAACAATATATTGATAAAAAAGAATAAAAGCAAACAGTGTTAGCTGTTACGACTCCTTCTGAGTACAGATAAATACGAAAGAACCAGAATCAGCTTTATTGACCCAGATTGAGAGCGTAAACAAGGAATTTGACTTCAGTTTTTAAACGCTCACATCTTACAGATATGAAGTATAAATATATAAGTTTGAGAGGAAATAAAACAAAAGATAAAAGGAACATTGTGTACATGTATGTGTATGGACAGACATTTTTATATAAAGAAAATAAAAATAAATATATTTTAAATATCACATTTTCATAAAAACTAAAAACCCATAATTTTTTAATCTCCAGTGTACTATAATCCTACAAAGCTCCTACAAGTTGAACGTTTATATTCATGTTGTTCTTTGTCAGTAATCTAATTATATGTAATTTTATATTAATATTCTCATTAGATGGGTAAATTTTGTGAAGAGGAGTTATAATAAACATCTTAATCTGAACTTGGGCCTGATCAGAACCGCTTTCCGAGCTTTGAGTCTGGCTGCTGGGAAGGTTCTGGTAGTTTCCCGGACTGGCCTCAGGGAGGCGCTGTTGCTCCGCGCAGCGGAAATCCAGCGGGAGAAGAAGGATCTGAAGCTACAACAATAATCCAGGTAAAAGCAGCTCCGCGGGGGGGAAATCTGAGAAAAAGAGGAGGATTAAAGAAAAGATTCCCGGTGTCAGGATCACAGGGGAAGGGTTAGCAGAAGAAAAGTAGGAATAATTGTTCCTGGAGGTTAATCTGGGCGCCATGTTGTTTGTTTTCCAGATGTTTTGATGTGCAGACCATAGCTTGTTTCTGACCCCCAGAGCTGTTTTTATTGTTTATTGTTAATTTTCGTCGTTAAGTGGCTGAGCTCCAGCGGCAGCAGCGGACATGGAGAGCCTCTACAAGCGGAAAATGTTCGCCTCCATGAGGAAGACCAAGGTGGCCGCCTCCAAGAAGCGCCAGATCGGCCTTCCCGCCTCCATCCTGGACGACAGCGATGAAGGCTCCTTCTCCTCGTCCTCCTCCGGGTCCCAGTCGGACTTCCAGAGCTCCCCGGAGGAGGACAGCGAGCAGGACGACCGGGACTGGAGCGAGTCCGGGGGCAGCTCCAGCGACGACAGCCGCTCGGTGAGCCGCAGGAAGCGCTCCTTCCTTGGGGGAGATGACAGCTCCTCTTCCTCCAGCCCGGGAGGAGAGGAGGATGACGAGGAGGAGGAGAGCAGGAGCCAGCCGAAGAGGAGCGCTCAGCCGAGGAAGAGGAGCAGGCTGCAGAGGCAGGAGGAGTCGGACTCGGAGCAGACGGAGGAGAAGCGGAAGGAGGAGGCGGAGAAGGAGAAGAGGAGGCAGAGACACAACAAGCTGCTGGCGCTGTCCAGGAGGATGAAGGCCCGGGTCCCCAACAGGAGGAGGAGCCGGGTCAAGCAGGTACACCACCACTCCCGCAGCATCATACTGCCACCACCGTGCTTCGCTGCAGGCAGCTCATATCAGGCGCAGACATTAGAGACGATCTGATCCAGTTAAAGTCCCATCAGAGTAGAACAAACGCTGCATGTTTATGTTTGTGATGGTAGGAGAGAGAGGGCTTTATCCTGGCATGACCTGTGGATGTGATATGATGGTTGCCATGGAGACTTGGTGACCGGAAGATGCCGAGCATGCTACCTCCCGTTCCATCGTGAACTGGGTCCCCATCCAGGCCGATAGAGACTGGCTTCTGTGTCGCGTCATATTTATTCCCCCGGAAACAGGAAGTTCTAGTTTGCTAAATTTAAGTTCCTCAACAGTCAGAACAACTTCAAAAGTTAAATTTCATAATTGTGCAGCATCCATCCATCCGTCCATCCATCCTTTCTTTCATCTGTCCGTCCGTCCGTCCATCCATCCATTCTTTCATCCATCCGTCCGTTCATCCATCCATCCTTTCTTTCATCTGTCCGTCCGATCATCCGTCCATCCATCCGTCCTTTCTTTCATCCATCCGTCCGATCATCCATTCATCCGTCCGTCCATCCATCCTTTCTTTCATCCATCCGTCCGTCCGTCCATCCATCCATTCTTTCATCCATCCGTCCGTTCATCCATCCATCCTTTCTTTCATCTGTCCGTCCGATCATCCGTCCATCCATCCGTCCTTTCTTTCATCCATCCGTCCGTTCATCCATCCATCCGTCCTTTCTTTCATCCATCCGTCCGATCATCCATTCATCCGTCCGTCCATCCATCCTTTCTTTCATCCATCCGTCCGTCCGTCCATCCATCCATTCTTTCATCCATCCGTCCGTTCATCCATCCATCCATTCTTTCATCCTTCCGTCCGTTCATCCATCCGTCCGTCCGTCCATCCATCCGTCCGATCATCCATCCATCCGTCCATCCATCCGTCCTTTCTTTCATCCATCTGTCCGTCCATCCATCCATTCTTTCATCCATCCGTCCGTTCATCCATCCATCCGTCCAATCATCCATCCATCCGTCCTTTCTTTCATCCATCCATCCAATCATCCATCCATCCGTCCGTCCGTCCATCCGTCCTTTCTTTCATCTGTCCGTCCGTTCATCCATCCATCCATCCATTCTTTCATCCATCCGTCCGTTCATCCATCCATCCGTCCAATCATCCATCCATCCGTCCTTTCTTTCATCCATCCATCCAATCATCCATCCATCCGTCCGTCCATCCATCCGTCCTTTCTTTCATCCATCCGTCCGATCATCCATCCATCCGTCCGTCCGTCCGATCATCCGTCCATCCATCCATCCATTCTTTCATCCATCCGTCCGTCCATCCATCCATTCTTTCATCCATCCGTCCGTCCGTCCATCCATCCATTCTTTCATCCATCCGTCCGTTCATCCATCCATCCGTCCTTTCTTTCATCCATCCGTCCGATCATCCATCCATCCGTCCTTTCTTTCATCCATCCGTCCGTCCGTTCATCCATCCATCCATTCTTTCATCCATCCGTCCGTTCATCCATCCGTCCGTCCGTCCATCCATCCGTCCTTTCTTTCATCCATCCGTCCGATCATCCATCCATCCGTCCATCCATCCGTCCTTTCTTTCATCCATCCGTCCGTCCATCCATCCATTCTTTCATCCATCCGTCCGTCCGTCCATCCATCCATTCTTTCATCCATCCGTCCGTCCGTCCATCCATCCATTCTTTCATCCATCCGTCCGTTCATCCATTCATCCGTCCTTTCTTTCATCCATCCGTCCGTTCATCCATCCGTCCGTCCGTCCATCCATCCGTCCTTTCTTTCATCCATCCGTCCGATCATCCATCCATCCGTCCGTCCATCCATTCTTTCATCCATCCGTCCGTCCGTCCATCCATCCATTCTTTCATCCATCCGTCCGTCCGTCCATCCATCCATTCTTTCATCCATCCGTCCGTTCATCCATTCATCCGTCCTTTCTTTCATCCATCCGTCCGTTCATCCATCCATTCTTTCATCCATCCGTCCGTCCATCCATCCATTCTTTCATCCATCCGTCCGTCCGTCCATCCATCCATTCTTTCATCCATCCGTCCGTCCGTCCATCCATCCATTCTTTCATCCATCCGTCCGTTCATCCATTCATCCGTCCTTTCTTTCATCCATCCGTCCGTTCATCCATCCATCCGTCCGTCCATCCATCCTTCCTTTCTTTCATCCATCCGTCCGTCCGTCCATCCATCCATTCTTTCATCCATCCGTCCATCCATCCGTCCATCCATCCATTCTTTCATCCATCCATCCATCCATCCATCCATCCTTTCTTCCATCCAGTCTGAAATTCTCATTCTGAACAACCCTGGTTCTGACCTGGGTCTGGTTCTGGTCTGATTCTGGCTCCACCCCAGTGAATAAATGTTCAACGTTTGGATCTCTATCAGTGTGAGGTTCTGCTGATGGATTACACGTCTCCACCAGCAGGGGGCAGCAAGTGTGAGCAGAACTGTAAAGTTCAGTAAGTTCTGGGTCAGAACCGGAGCAGCTCCTTCCTGGTATCCTCCAGGAACCCGTCCCTCTGGTTCTGTGAGAAGGCCTGGCTGTTTGGAGGGAAACCAGGAAGGAACCAGAACTGGACCAGAAACTGTTACTGACGGGGAAACTTTCTGTGTTTTCAGGGTTCTGACGACGAGGACGAGTCCAAAGAGGCCGAGGACAAAAACGGGGGGGACGGGCGGGGAGAAGAGCCGGAGGAGAAGGGAGGAGGCGGAGGAACGGAGGAGGGGAAGCAGTAGAGCTGATCCCAGGCCTGAACGTTGGGACTGAAAACTCAGACTGTTGCTTTCTTCTCTGTTTTTCCTCCTGGATCCAAACCGAAGGAGCCGGACCTTCATGATGCTTTCACGGTCGCCACAGAAACGGACCCAGACGAGACGGAGGAAGAGGATGTGGAGCGAGTCGGTCCTGATGAAGAAGAGGAAGGCTCGGCCTGTTTCCAGGAGCTGATCAGAACCGAACCGGACCGACAGGAGCTGCTGCATGAACCTGGGTCAGTGGGCGGAGCTTCATCTGTGTGACTACACTTCCCATGATCCTTTGGGTGAGAGAGCTCCAGCCTCCCGGGGACGGACCGTGACTCCAGAACTTTGAGGATTCTGCAGTGTTTCAGCGTTCTGACCCGTTTCGGAGGCGTTTCCGTTAGAACCCGAGTTTTTTCCATCTGAAAGAAACACCAGAACCCCGGATCCGGACTGGGGGTTCAGAAGGTTCCGAACTGGACCTGGAACCATGGAAGGAGCCAGATGAGATGTTTGACTCTGAATATGAGAACCGGATCAGAACCGGATCAGAACCGGATCAGACGGTTCTGCCTGTGTGGCCTGGTTCTGACCGGGTCTCGTGTACCGACCTCAGACGGATTTTTGGGCTTGTTCTCTTCTCCTCTGGGACGTTTTCTGTTCCTTCAAACAAACTGAAAAGTTTTCACACCCCTGGTAGAGATCCAGGTTCTTGTGATGCTTCATTTTAAACCTTTTTCCACGCGGTCCGGTCCGGTTCTGCAGAACCCTGGTACCGTCTAGGTTCAGTCTTTGCTGCTGAAGGTTCTGGACCAAACCTGGTGTCCAGAACTATTCAGAACTTCATCCACCTCGATGCAGAAAGGTGACCCCGCAGCATAGTGCCGCCGCCACCATGTTTCATTGTAGCTGCTGGGTTGTTTTTGGGCCGACTTTTGGAGTTGTGACCCAGAAGATCCAGTTTGGTTCTGTCACCGGAACACATTTTTCCAGGTTCTGGTCGGGCCCGCTGTCTTCCAGAAGAAGGCGGGAGCAGACTGCGGTCCATGTAGAACCCAACCAGAACCTGGCACAAACCCGATCGGTGTCGCTCCCGACCTCTTGGCGGAAAAAACAGAACATGCTGAAGGTCCGTCTAGAACAAGGGTGCTCAAAGTGGGGCCCGGGGGCCATGTGCAGCCCCCCCCCCACCCCCCCGCGACTACAATTCAAGAACAAATGAAACGAATCCTGACAAAACTACGACTTTTAACTCAAATTCTGCTTACAAGAATGTTCGATGCGGCACAGAGTGACCATCTGGTTTCCTTCTGTTGCCATGGTAACCAGGACCACAGCCACTCGTGGCCTTGTGCTCTAAAGTCCAGCCAGATCTGCTGTATTAAAACTTGGCTGAACGCAGGAAGTGTTTTCAAACGAACACTGACCCACGTCCCGTTTTCATTGCTGCGAAGAGATGAAATATTTTCAGTTTTCTTCAGTCGAAGCCGAGATGATCAGCAAACTGGAAGAATTTCATTTCACAAAGAAAAACCATTTGAAGTTTTGGATCCACGATCCCGTTCCTACAGAAAAATCTGATTCCATTCGTTAAAATGGCTCATAGTTAGTTTTTAAAAAAATTGCAACATTTTTTTGTCATTTTAGTTTTTAAAAGCAGCTTTTTTTTTTTTTTTTTTTTTTCTTGGACCCCCCCCCCTGTTCTAGAACATCTGGACTCCAGAGCCTGAATCCAGATGTGCTTCAACAAGCTGTTAGCTTCAGGCGGGAGGAGCTTTAATGGAAAACATTCATTATGGCCTCCTCGTTTTAGCATCAGCTGGATGCTCGGTCAGCTTCATAACCAGATGTTTATGTCTGCTGCAGCTGTTTCTCAGCAGCCGCCCTGATTGGTCAGCAGTTATTCTGATGCTTCTGTTTCCGGCACAGGTCTTCGTTTCTTTAAACATTATGGGAACATTAATGGAACAAGGTTCTGACATGACTGCTTCGGGTTGCTCACGGGTCGCAGTATTTCTTGCATTGTTGCCATTTCTCTTCATGTACTGCAGCAACTCACGGGAAAACAGTGGAGGCGATGCTGCCCCCTGCAGGTCATGCAGTGCGCTGCAGTTTGAAAAACCATTTCTGTGCTTCTGACAGCTGGAGCCAAGCTGAGAAAAAGACTTGAGGAGGGAACGTGAGCATCAGTGGCTTCTGGTGGAACAGAAGCTTAGAGCGGTGTAATGAACCTGCCCGGTGAAAGCGAGCTGCAGGAAGTCGGAGGAGGAAATGAAGGGAAGGCATCCGGACGCTCCTCCTCTTTCGTGTGATAACTTGTTGGATCTCACCATTTCAGGCAGGAAGGTAAAGGCTTTGCTGCCACCTGCTGATGCAACCGGCAGACTGGAAGAACTGGTGGAAAGTTTTCAGCCTGGTTCCTGGAACCTCAAGGCTCTAAAGGACTTTCAGTGCACCGGTCCGATCCTGCTCGGTTCTGCTGCTTCTAAAGCTTCTGACTTCATATCAGCATCAATAACTTGTGTAAATGCACTCTTATACCTTTCTGTTAGTTTTTGCAGCTTTTTACCGCCCCGGCGCTGCGTTTGTGTGCTCGTTTTAAAACTGGACAAATCACGTCCCCAATTCCTCGTTTTTCTTCTCAGTCGCTGATGTTTCAGTTTGGAGATTGATCGCGGACCCTGATAAACGCTGGGGTCCGCGTACGGAAGCTGTTAGGGACAAACTGAGCTGGCCTGTTATGTGACTCACTGAAACAGTTTCTACGCAGAATGTAAGCAAGTCTTTCTCTGGTTTTCAGTGTGTTTCTGTTGCTGAATAAAAACTCTTCACATCTATCCACTGGTCTGTCTTTATTGAAGATTCACTTTAATAAATCCTCACCTTTGACCTCTGGGAGTAAATCAGCTGAACCAGACAATGAACTGGAAGGTAAAGTTTTAAAGAGGAGCGACAAAAGCAAATGAGGTGGATTAGCAGCACTTGCTAACGTCCAGGATGGTCCGTTTCTGCTCCCTGGATACTGAGCTGTTAGCATGTCAGGATCGTCATGAGACCGTCATACAGCAACAGTCTTCAGAGGCTTCTTCAGATTCGTTGTAAGACTGACTGCTACTGGAGGTGCTTCCTACCTGCAGCATCACCGTCCACAGCTCTTTGAAGACACTTGGATGATCGTAGTTACATTTAGTTTCCGTTTGGGATAAATAAAGTTCATTTGAACTGAAGAAAACCTGGGACCTGAAAAGTTCTTTATCATTCAGTTGATACTCTTTTTGTTTGGTTGGATTGTTTTTGTTAGTGATTTTAAGTGTTTTTTCCAGCATCCACCTTTCCACTGAGACAATTTCTAACAGTTGATCTTAGTGGAGAAGAAACCTATATTTTAATAATATAAAACTTCAAAAAGTCCTTGTTTTTATGTGAAAAAAATCCTCTGCCAATCACATAAAAGAACAGACATCAGGTGACTGGAGCTTAGCCGCCATCTTTGTTACTGGCGGTGAAGCCTTGTTTGGATGGTGAAGGGGGAGAGCAGCGGAGTTTTCCCGGGAGAAGTAGCTGCTGTTTGGGCTGAAACATGGTTCAGACGTGCTCAGCGTACGGCTGTAAGAACCGGTACCACAAAGACAAAGACATCTCATTCCACAAGTAAGCGGACCGGAAGCAGATCTGAGCGCCGGGAGCCGTGAGCTGCTAACTGTGGCTGATAGAAACGGCTTTAAATCTGATGGCGCTTCTCCACTTATTATTACGGCAGGCTTGCAGCTGGGTCGGCAACTTCATGGTGCTTTCATTACACCTCGTAATCGAAACAATCCATGTTTAAAGGAAGAGTTAATGATCAGATAACACAAGTTGGCTTCAAGCTTTGAACATCTTGTTTAGTTAATTTTCTGTTCGAACTCTTAAAAAGTCACAAATGTAGTTTAATTTTGATCATTTTATCGGCAAGTCAATATTGGGTATGTAATTCACGATGTGTAATTGAACTCCTCCTAACGTTAATTTCTTTTATTTACGTTTTTCGCGCAGCCGTAAAACTCATTATAGACGCACTACCGGTTTGTAAGAGATTTCCCTGCAGTTTTTAAGGATCTTGGGCTACTTTTAATCAAATCTACGCAATTCAGACCGATTAAAGCCGAACCAGATTGTTTTGCACTGATTACAGATTACATAAAACACCATTTGGCATATATATATATATATATATATATATATATATATATATATAATAAAAAAATTCCCTTCTCACCCTCCACGGGTGGTCTTTCTCAACCTCTGAGCTCGGGTCCTCTACCAGAGGCCTGGGAGCTTGAGGGTTCTGCGTAGTATCTTGGCTGTGCCGAGAACTGCGCATTTCTGGACTGAGATGTCTGACGTTGTTCCTGGGATCTGTTTTAGCCACTGCTCCAGTTTGGGGGTGACTGCCCCGAGGGCCCCGATGACCACAGGCACCACTGTGGTCTTCACCTTCCAGGCCTTCTCCAGTTCCTCTCTGAGGCCCTGGTATTTCTCCAGTTTCTCGTGTTCCTTTTTCCTGATGTTGCAATCGCTTGGTATTGCTACATCCACCACAACGGCTTTCCTCTGTTGTTTATCCACCACCACAATGTCCGGTTGGTTCGCCATTACCATTTTAAAAGGGTAAGGGTTAGGGTTAGGGTTAGGGGTTAGGGTTAGGGTTAGGTATATGTGTGTGTATATATATATATATATATATAAAGTATTTACTCCATGTGTGAAAATAAAAACAATGGGACCTGCACTTTTTAGATGAAGAACCGCCTTAATTTGGCTCCAGTTTGAAAACCGCAGTCCTCCGTCAAATTAGGTTTAAAATACAGTTTTTGACGCACAAACCCTTTATTTTATGTGTAAAAACTCAAAATACGGTGATTTTATACTATGTGGACAATTATTAGTCTTATTCTTGAGGATTATTTTTATTAATCAACAACTGCAGTAATCTTGGTTAATCCAAAATGTTAATAAATCTCAAATATGAATGTGTAAGAAAGCCAAAGTGAGGTTTTGGCTTTCTCAGAATATGTATATGTGCACAATTATTACGCACCTAAATGAAAAACACATTTTCCCATCTCGTGGTTTTATTTTCGTCTAAGTGACAATTATTAATAACTTAAAACTTTCCATCAAACATTTCTAACATCTGAAACCTAAAGCAACATGGCTGCCTTCTTGTTGCACCCCGGGTCCTGTCAGGTTCCCGCTGGCCCGCCCGGACGTCTGCAGGAAGTGGGTGGCGGCGATGAGGAGGAGCAACTTCAAGCCGACCAAGTACAGCAACATCTGCTCACAGCACTTCACCCGGGACTGCTTCAAGAGGGAGTGCAACAACCGGGTGCTGAAGGAGAACGCCGTCCCCTCGCTGTTCGGCTTCGGCCTCGGCATGAAGGTCAGGGGTCACACGGCCCGTCAGCTCATCCCTCCGTCCATCCATCCGACTAGACACCTGATCATCCATCCATCCATCCGACTAGCCACCTGATCATCCATCCATCCATCCATCCATCCAATTATCCATCCATCCATCCATGCATTCAATTATCCATCCATCCGACTATCTATCCATCCATCCACCTGATCATCCATCCATCTATCCATCCATCCATCCATCCAATTATCCATCCATCCATCCATCCATCCGACTAGTCACCTGATTATCCATCCATCCATCCATCCACCTGATCATCCATCCATCTATCCATCCATCCATCCATCCATCCAATTATCCATCCATCCATCCATCCATCCGACTAGTCACCTGATTATCCATCCATCCATCCATCCACCTGATCATCCATCCATCCATCCATCCATTCGATCATCCATCCAATTATCCATCCATCCGACTATCCATCCATCCATCCATCATCCTTTCATCCATCCGTCCGTTCATCCATCCATCCATCCATTCGATCATCCATCCAATTATCCATCCATCCATCCATCCATCCATTCAATTATCCATCCATTCGACTATCTATCCATCCATCCACCTGATCATCCATCTATCCATCCATCCAATTATCCATCCATCCATCCATCCATCCATCCGACTAGTCACCTGATTATCCATCCATCCATCCATCCACCTGATCATCCATCCATCCAATTATCCATCCATCCATCTATCCATCCATCCATCCAATTATCCATCCATCCATCCATCCATCCAATTATCCATCCAATTATCCATCCATCCGACTATCCACCTGATCATCCATCCATCCGTTCATCCATCCAATTATCCATCCATCCAATTATCCATCCATCCAAACCATCCAATTATCCATCCATCCATCCAAACCATCCAATTATCCATCCATCCGTTCATCCATCCAATTATCCATCCAATTATCCATCCATCCGACTATCTATCCATCCATCCATCCATCCATCCATCCATCCATCCATCCATCCATTCAATTATCCATCCATTCGACTATCTATCCATCCATCCACCTGATCATCCATCCATCCATCCATCCATCCAATTATCCATCCATCCATCCATCCATTCGATCATCCATCCAATTATCCATCCATCCATCCATCCATCTCTCTCTCCCGTCTCTTTCTGTCCTTCAGTCAGAGTCCCTGGAGAACCCGTTCACCTCAGAGATCCAGTTCCCTCTCTCTCTGCCCGTGACCTCCGACCCGGCATCAGCAGAGGAGCCCGGCGGCAGCCCGGCGGACGCCCGCAGCGACACGGCGGCGGTGTGCTGCGACCACAACTACACGGCGGAGGACTCCGCGCAGCAGCAGAAGCGGATCGAGCAGCTGGAGGAGCAGCTGGAGCTGCTGAGGAGGAAGCTGAAGACGTCGCAGCAGAAGGTCCGGAGGCAGCAGAGGCAGCTGAAGAGGCTGAAGGCGGCGGCTCAGCTGAGCGGGGCGGGGCGGGAGCCGCTCGGGGACGGCTACGTGATTTTACCCAAACACATCTACCACACGCTGAAAGGCATGGAGTGATGACCAGAACCAGAACTGGAACCGGTCTGCTGGGAAAGGCTGGTGGCTTTCCTGGGATAAACGGGGCGCAGCTGCAGTGGAGCCCCCTGCAGGCCGGCAGCTCAGGACCGGCGTTTTCTGAAATCATGTGAATAAATCAGGGGTTTTAAGGTGAGCGGCTGTTGTGGTTTTTATTCATGACGAGCAGAATTACCTGAACATCTGGAACTGCTTCCCAGAAGCTCACTTTCTCTTTTGTTTCACAGCAACCTATAGGGGTTGAATAAAAATGCACACCACACTTTTCAGATTTTCATTCACTACTTTGTATGATTTCACAAAATAAACTACAATAAAGCTTTTGGTTGGAACGATATGATGGAGCGTGAATACTTTTGGACGGCGCCGCCTCAGAGCCACTGTTCCTGTCCTGTTTTTTATCCGTCACTGAGGTTTAAAACGCAGCTCTGGGTTTGATCTGGACGTTGTGGGAAAGTAAGTGCACCCTCAGGAACACAGCGACGCTCCTCTGCCTGCTTTGTTTCTCTTTCAGGGAGTCCAGCTGAGATTCTGTCCAGCAGGGGGCGGCAGAGAGCTGCAAGAGCTCCGAGGGGCAACAGATTTATTCACGGACTAAATACAGACAAACTGGCTTTATTTACCAGATTCCTGCTCCCAGTTTCCTTTAATGGAGGCTAAAACCTGCCGGAGGGGGGGCGCTGGAGTGATCCCTGAAGTCAGGAATCTCTCTGGGAAGCCAGAACTCTGTCTGGGAATGACATCATTCCCAACTTAAACCATGCTCCTGGTCCAAGTGGGGTTCGGTGGAAGTTAGCCTCAGTGACCAGGCTGACCGACGTCAGAAACCCGACCCATAAACGATATTTGTGTCCGCCTGTTTGACGTCTGCAGAGTCGCTGAGGCAGAACCTGCAGGAGGGCCGCTTGGGGGCCGCCAGGCTGGGGTGGAAACCTCAGCCTCTAAAGTCAGACAACACAGAGAGCTCTGCAGATAATAAAACACAATAAACACAACCAAACAACAGAAAACTGAGCTCAACAAGGCGAAACGTGGAACAGAAAGAAAATGACCGGTGCTGATGAGGAAGAGGCGCTGCAGGTGGACATAAAAACGGTTTTTAGTTCACCTCACAGCGGCCTGAAGAGCTTCCTTTAATACGGAAGCCAACAGAAGCAAAGTTCTCTGAATATGATGATGATGATAATGACCTCAGAGCTCCAGCTTCCTGCTGTTTACTTTATTCCTGGGAAAACGCAGGGAAACCAGCAGCTTCTTTAAGGGTTTAAATTCCCATCACAATAAAAGAAATAAAGAACTTGTGAAAACACAACATGAAACACTTTGATCACTGCAAAAAACACAAAATCTCACCCCGTATTTTGATCCAGTTTCCAGTGCAAGTCCTTGAATCCTTGAAATAAGACAAAGCTAACTTCCAGGTAACTTTTCAGCAGATATAGGAGCTTGTTTTGTTTCTGAAACGCCGCCGTCAGGAAGTCATCACAACAGCGCTCCTCTATTAACCCTTTAATAACATCTTTATCAGCGTTTCACAGAGAACTAGCTCATAAAATGAGCTCAGCAGATGCGCAGTTCCAGTTAGTGTTTGCTAATTGCTGCTGCTGCTAGTCTGGAGGAGCTGAGTGGGGGAGGAGGGCTCTGTGAGGCGGAAGCTCAGAAGCTCAGAAACTGCAGCTCTGAGGAGGAGCTGCGCCTCGAAGGCGGAGCTCGGTCCATCCAGGCGCGCTGCTCAAAGCAGTGCTCCAGGTGTGTTTCCGGTGAAGGAACAACATTAGCACAGGATGGAAGCTAAAAACAGTCCATTTTACATGGTACTGGCCCTTTAAGAGTCTCCACTTCCTCTTGGAGGATCCCAGAAGGACAAGAAGGGACATAAAGTCCCTCCTAAACGTCTGGGTTGGTCCAGGTGATCGTCCTTGCAGGATTTACCTGAGGAGGCTCCAACAGGAAGCGTCCTGATTGGCTGATTGATCCAGGACTCCGACAGAGTCTGGATTTTCCTTCCAAACACGTTTGAGGAGATTTGTCCTCGGCTCTTGGTGGTGAACGTGTTCCATCCCTGGAAGCCTGGAACGTTCTCCTCAGAAGAGCTGACTTTTAGTTCAGGTTGAACGGAACCAACACAGTCACATGACTGACCCTGGCCAATCAGGAGGCCGATGAACGTCCGTCTGCCCCGGCCTCCTTTACGCTCCGCTTCCTGGCGAGAAGCGGACTTCTCTCCGTCCCCCCTCCCGACCTTGGCCCTCCCCAGGTGAGCAGGGATCTCAGCCGCTGATCCAGGTGGACATGTTTGCTCTGAAGCTCCGCCCCCTCAGGGGTAACGCAAGGTCAGCGGCGCTCCTCAGGCTGCGGGCTGACCGCTCTCATTAACAGGAACACCTGATGACCCGCAGCTCCCAGCATGCACTGCTGCTGCCGCTACAGCCAGAGCAACAGACCAACAGACTGTCTGTTGGTCTGTTGGAAGAGACGGAAGAAAAACATTCAAGTTTTCATTTTGAATTCAAACGTTTTTGGATCAAAACTGCAGTCATGGAAACTTCCAGCTTCTCATCTCAGGGCAATAAGGCTGAAGCTTTTCTGTCCACATCATCCTCGTCCTACAGATTAATACACATCATGATGGCTGCTTCTCCCTGTGTATAATAATAATTATTATTATAATCTATAATAGTAAAAAGACATTATTTGTTAAGAATAACAATAATTTCTTATTATTTAAATCATTTTTATTCCTGTATTAAATAATTCTTATGTAATATTTTTATATTATAATTATTATAGAGTTATAATTTTTTGTAATAAAAAAATAAATAAATAATTTTAATAATAATAATTATTATATAATAAATTGTTATTGTGAAGTATAACAATAATAATATATTATTAATAATATTTAAATAATTTTTTTCTCCTTGAAGGTAATTCTAATGTTATTTTTTTTCTTATATCTATATCATATTATCAACAACAACAACAACAACAACAATAATAAATTATTAATAGTAACAATAATAATAGCCATAATGAATATCATTGTTATTTACATTCATTTTTCCTTGTTATTCATTCATACATCCACTTTTTGGTAAAAGTAATGAAATATATCATTTTTAGTCTCTTATAGTCCAACAGTAAACATGCAGATGTTTTTAATAAGGACTCTGTCAGGACACATAAACACATATTTCCCTTCCTCTGTCTCCTGCTCCAAAGCTTTACATATTTAATATTTGACTTTTTGCTCAACATAATGTAAAACCTATGCACCATTCATGTATTTTATTTATCTACAGTTAAATAACGTTAGTATTAATCACATGACAGATGAATTCACACAGTGATGTTCATAAATCATAACTGGACATCAGATGACTGTCAGCTTCAAACTGGGAGAACAGGATCCAGTTCTGGACCGGCTGTCCAGCCCGGTCTGGACCGAAGCGTCCCCTGTGTCCCATCAGGAAGCTGGACCGTCTCGCTGCGGTGACGCACGGCGGGCGGAGGCCGTCTGACATCAGCATCCTGCGGGGTTAAAGGGCGTCGCCATGACACAGAGGAGCCGCACAGTCACAACACGCCGTCAGCTCCTCTGGGTGTCCGTGTGGTTCGGCGAGGAGCGAGTCACGTCTGACACGCTAATTCCTGCCTGATGTCATGAGAATGTCTCACATTAACTGGGTCCCAGCAGCAACAGGACTTCTCCCAGCAGCAACAGGACTTCTCCCAGCAGCAAGTCCTCCGCGTTTTCTGTACATCGGAGAAAATCAGTTTCCCCCCCAGGAGCCAGGCTCCCTCTGAACAGCTGCTCTCTGAGGCCCTGAGCTGCTTCTGATTTTTAGGTCCAAAAACAAATCAGCCAGCAGAGAAAGAGCATCACAGAGATAATGAAAGAAATCTGAGTTATTCAAAAGTTTATTTCAGTAACTCCTCTCAGTGAAACAGATGAATCCCACCCAGCCTTTATTTCTGTTAATGATGCTGATTTTCTGCTTCCAGCGAATGAGAACATGAGAATAGTTTAGACCAGTAAAATCAAATTCAATGCAGAAATCTGGTCTTAATGTTTAACACCTGCTGAAAGGTTGTTGTCAAAAGGCTGAATCTGACAAACTCGCCTCATCTGAACGCATGTTCTACTGTCTTCAGTGTTTACCACCCTGTCGCTGTGAGGCAGACTCTGTGACGACACTGAAACACTGTCTGCTACAGCATCAATGAAGGAACAGAAAGAAGTCGTCTGTGAGCTTTGAGCTGCTGCTCTTCTAACTTCCTGCGGCGCTGGCTGCGCTGCACCGCGAGCTCTGGCTCGCAGGGAAAACTGAGCTGTGGCGGTTTTTGGTGAACGTCTCACCAACATGCAAAACACTCTTGCCTTGATCCACCCTCCAAAGCTGCCGCTCCATGACGCCCCCTGGTGGAGGAGAGAAGTAGAAAACCCCACACAGACATAAACATGAACAATTATTTTATTTCTGTGCTCCTGTATCAGAGCCACAGCCAGGAACATAATTGTTCTTTGTTGCTTGTGTTAACAGAAACAATAGTGAAAAAATAAAACAACAAAAAAACTAATATTATTATAAATATTCTACTGTTATAATGTAAAAACACAAGACAATAATAAATCCTTTTAAAACTTTTTTCACACATAATGGGATATTGATCCTGTAAAATTTAACTGAAAAACAAACAATAAACGCATTAAAAGGAAAACATACAAATGTGCAGTAGTCCAGTTGCATACATGTACAAATCATTCCACTATTATTTATTGAAGCTCCTTCTGATTCAGCTTCAACATTTTGCCATCTTGGCTTCATATGGACTCCATACACACCTGCCATCAGCGACACTGGAGCGGGCCAGCAGGACTTTACATTCACTCATTCAGTTTTTACAGTGAATTTGGTCGACTGTGAAGACAAAGAATGTTTTTTCAAGGGTTTCTTTGGGAAAAATAGATTCTCCATTCTCCATAAATAATAATAATAAATTACAAGTTAAAGAATATCCTGAAATCATCTCAGGTAATAACTGTTGAGATTGTGATCCAATCTCAACAGTTGGCCTGAGCCAACTGAACGTGCTAATACTTGCATTTTGTATGCTAACGAACAAAAATTTGAAAACAGCTGAAACATTAGCATAATAATGCTAACACTGGTAGCCTATTGTTAGACTAATACTAAAACTAAAATAATACTAATGCTAACATCCAAAATTAATCATTTTGACTATATTAGACTATTAGTAGAATGTGACCTATAAGCCAACCGAACATGCTAATGCTAATTTTAGCACATTATCACTAGCATCCACAGGTTATTGTAATTTTTTTGGTTTACTGAAAGTTTTTGGCAGTTTTCTAAATGTTTTAAACCAAGAAGCTCATTTTCATTATCATGCAGGTTGTGTCCTGCAGCCATATATAGAAATGATACATGTAATATACCAGGTAGTATGAAATTTACTTTCTTTCTTTATGATTCAACAATCCAGTCATGTTCAATAAATTAGAATATGTTCTGATGACGCTCATTTGTCAGATTAAACATATGTTTTGAAAATAACAACCTTTTAAGCAATTTTTCATAAACTTTTTATTAAGCCCACATTTCTGAATTAAAAAATTGTTTTTTATTGACCTGATGGAATATTCTTATCTTACATCTCGTGTTTTCATTCACTGTAAGCAGAAATTCATCATAATTAAAAGAAATAAAGGTTTGAAAACATCAGTCTTTGTGGAATTAATCTATATAATGTGTTTGACTTAATGAAATAAATTAACTTTTAAAAAATGTTCTATTTCATTGAATAGCACCGCATATTGCTCTGGTGAAGGTTTGGGCAGCTTGAATACAGAGGTTTAAAATAAAAGATTAACACAAAATGATACCAAAACACAAACTGCTATATCTGGAAAAATCCAAAAAATAGGAGGTCAGTCTCATGATAAACAGTATTTTCAGTTCAAAGAGTGAGTGTAACCAGATTTCTGGGAGTGAAAACTGATCAAAGATCAGATATTTCATAGTTTGGAAGTTATATCTCTGTTGTTTTCTTTTCTTCCGCCATTAATGTTAATATGAGTCAGTTTCTACCTTATGGAACTGTAAAACAGAAAACTTGTAATTGACCAAGTTTTCTTGATTATTTGAAGTTTTATGTTCAGAATAGTTTTCAAGCATTGTTTTTTTTTTTTCTTTAATCACAACTCCTTCTGAAAATATGACAATCTATCATGAAACTATTTACCAAAAGCTATAACACATACATGCCACGTGAAGTCCGGGACCTCAGTGAGCATTAGGTATGTTGGTTTCAGTGAAGAGAACCAGTTAAGAGTTGATGGCCTGCAGCTGTGCCGCCTGCTGACGGCTCTATTTAAGCTTCAGGTGGCGGCTCCACCTTCAGTGGTGGCAGGAACCATGGGAGGTGTTTCGATCCTGATCCTCTGTGCAGCAGCTCTGTGGCTGAAAGGTTTGTGTGTCTTTTTTCTTCAGCTTGGCATCAACTTGTTTGTTGATGTGTATGACTTAAAAAGAAAACTGCACCTTTATCACCTGTCTGTAATTTGTTCTGTTCACAGCCTCCTGCTTACCAATTGATCAACATGAAGGAGGAAAAGAGAAGCATGACCGTAAGAAATGTCAATAGAAAACCCATAATTATATAACTTGTCTACGGCACTAATGTCTTGTCTCTGCTTTGCAGTGTTGTCTGAAAATGACATTTCTTCGCAAAAGACGACTGAATTTCTCCAGTCACTGGATTCCATGTTGCCGAAAAACGCCGAAGAAGGTAAGATGGCTGATTGAAACCAAAAGGTAAAGAGCTGATTATGCTGGAAACACTACTGGAAGTTAACAGATGAGAGCTGAGCTGATCTTTACTTTCCTCTAGTACAAGTGGAGATCAATGAAGTGTCAAGCGACGCCTCCCACAACGTGTCAAGCGACGCCTCCCACAACGTGTCAAGCGACGCCTCCCACAACGTGTCAAGCGACGCCTCCCACAACGTGTCAAGCGACGCCTCCCACAACGTGTCAAGCGACGCCTCCCACAACGTGTCAAGCGACGCCTCCCACAACGTGTCAAGCGACGCCTCCCACAACGTGTCAAGCGACGCCTCCCACAACGTGTCAAGCGACGCCTCCCACAACGTGTCAAGCGACGCCTCCCACAACGTGTCAAGCGACGCCTCCCACAACGTGTCAAGCGACGCCTCCCACAACGTGTCAAGCGACGCCTCCCACAACGTGTCAAGCGACGCCTCCCACAACGTGTCAAGCGACGCCTCCCACAACGTGTCAAGCGACGCCTCCCACAACGTGTCAAGCGACGCCTCCCACAACGTGTCAAGCGACGCCTCCCACAACGTGTCAAGCGACGCCTCCCACAACGTGTCAAGCGACGCCTCCCACAACGTGTCAAGCGACGCCTCCCACAACGTGTCAAGCGACGCCTCCCACAACGTGTCAAGCGACGCCTCCCACAACGTGTCAAGCGACGCCTCCCACAACGTGTCAAGCGACGCCTCCCACAACGTGTCAAGCGACGCCTCCCACAACGTGTCAAGCGACGCCTCCCACAACGTGTCAAGCGACGCCTCCCACAACGTGTCAAGCGACGCCTCCCACAACGTGTCAAGCGACGCCTCCCACAACGTGTCAAGCGACGCCTCCCACAACGTGTCAAGCGACGCCTCCCACAACGTGTCAAGCGACGCCTCCCACAACGTGTCAAGCGACGCCTCCCACAACGTGTCAAGCGACGCCTCCCACAACGTGTCAAGCGACGCCTCCCACAACGTGTCAAGCGACGCCTCCCACAACGTGTCAAGCGACGCCTCCCACAACGTGTCAAGCGACGCCTCCCACAACGTGTCAAGCGACGCCTCCCACAACGTGTCAAGCGACGCCTCCCACAACGTGTCAAGCGACGCCTCCCACAACGTGTCAAGCGACGCCTCCCACAACGTGTCAAGCGACGCCTCCCACAACGTGTCAAGCGACGCCTCCCACAACGTGTCAAGCGACGCCTCCCACAACGTGTCAAGCGACGCCTCCCACAACGTGTCAAGCGACGCCTCCCACAACGTGTCAAGCGACGCCTCCCACAACGTGTCAAGCGACGCCTCCCACAACGTGTCAAGCGACGCCTCCCACAACGTGTCAAGCGACGCCTCCCACAACGTGTCAAGCGACGCCTCCCACAACGTGTCAAGCGACGCCTCCCACAACGTGTCAAGCGACGCCTCCCACAACGTGTCAAGCGACGCCTCCCACAACGTGTCAAGCGACGCCTCCCACAACGTGTCAAGCGACGCCTCCCACAACGTGTCAAGCGACGCCTCCCACAACGTGTCAAGCGACGCCTCCCACAACGTGTCAAGCGACGCCTCCCACAACGTGTCAAGCGACGCCTCCCACAACGTGTCAAGCGACGCCTCCCACAACGTGTCAAGCGACGCCTCCCACAACGTGTCAAGCGACGCCTCCCACAACGTGTCAAGCGACGCCTCCCACAACGTGTCAAGCGACGCCTCCCACAACGTGTCAAGCGACGCCTCCCACAACGTGTCAAGCGACGCCTCCCACAACGTGTCAAGCGACGCCTCCCACAACGTGTCAAGCGACGCCTCCCACAACGTGTCAAGCGACGCCTCCCACAACGTGTCAAGCGACGCCTCCCACAACGTGTCAAGCGACGCCTCCCACAACGTGTCAAGCGACGCCTCCCACAACGTGTCAAGCGACGCCTCCCACAACGTGTCAAGCGACGCCTCCCACAACGTGTCAAGCGACGCCTCCCACAACGTGTCAAGCGACGCCTCCCACAACGTGTCAAGCGACGCCTCCCACAACGTGTCAAGCGACGCCTCCCACAACGTGTCAAGCGACGCCTCCCACAACGTGTCAAGCGACGCCTCCCACAACGTGTCAAGCGACGCCTCCCACAACGTGTCAAGCGACGCCTCCCACAACGTGTCAAGCGACGCCTCCCACAACGTGTCAAGCGACGCCTCCCACAACGTGTCAAGCGACGCCTCCCACAACGTGTCAAGCGACGCCTCCCACAACGTGTCAAGCGACGCCTCCCACAACGTGTCAAGCGACGCCTCCCACAACGTGTCAAGCGACGCCTCCCACAACGTGTCAAGCGACGCCTCCCACAACGTGTCAAGCGACGCCTCCCACAACGTGTCAAGCGACGCCTCCCACAACGTGTCAAGCGACGCCTCCCACAACGTGTCAAGCGACGCCTCCCACAACGTGTCAAGCGACGCCTCCCACAACGTGTCAAGCGACGCCTCCCACAACGTGTCAAGCGACGCCTCCCACAACGTGTCAAGCGACGCCTCCCACAACGTGTCAAGCGACGCCTCCCACAACGTGTCAAGCGACGCCTCCCACAACGTGTCAAGCGACGCCTCCCACAACGTGTCAAGCGACGCCTCCCACAACGTGTCAAGCGACGCCTCCCACAACGTGTCAAGCGACGCCTCCCACAACGTGTCAAGCGACGCCTCCCACAACGTGTCAAGCGACGCCTCCCACAACGTGTCAAGCGACGCCTCCCACAACGTGTCAAGCGACGCCTCCCACAACGTGTCAAGCGACGCCTCCCACAACGTGTCAAGCGACGCCTCCCACAACGTGTCAAGCGACGCCTCCCACAACGTGTCAAGCGACGCCTCCCACAACGTGTCAAGCGACGCCTCCCACAACGTGTCAAGCGACGCCTCCCACAACGTGTCAAGCGACGCCTCCCACAACGTGTCAAGCGACGCCTCCCACAACGTGTCAAGCGACGCCTCCCACAACGTGTCAAGCGACGCCTCCCACAACGTGTCAAGCGACGCCTCCCACAACGTGTCAAGCGACGCCTCCCACAACGTGTCAAGCGACGCCTCCCACAACGTGTCAAGCGACGCCTCCCACAACGTGTCAAGCGACGCCTCCCACAACGTGTCAAGCGACGCCTCCCACAACGTGTCAAGCGACGCCTCCCACAACGTGTCAAGCGACGCCTCCCACAACGTGTCAAGCGACGCCTCCCACAACGTGTCAAGCGACGCCTCCCACAACGTGTCAAGCGACGCCTCCCACAACGTGTCAAGCGACGCCTCCCACAACGTGTCAAGCGACGCCTCCCACAACGTGTCAAGCGACGCCTCCCACAACGTGTCAAGCGACGCCTCCCACAACGTGTCAAGCGACGCCTCCCACAACGTGTCAAGCGACGCCTCCCACAACGTGTCAAGCGACGCCTCCCACAACGTGTCAAGCGACGCCTCCCACAACGTGTCAAGCGACGCCTCCCACAACGTGTCAAGCGACGCCTCCCACAACGTGTCAAGCGACGCCTCCCACAACGTGTCAAGCGACGCCTCCCACAACGTGTCAAGCGACGCCTCCCACAACGTGTCAAGCGACGCCTCCCACAACGTGTCAAGCGACGCCTCCCACAACGTGTCAAGCGACGCCTCCCACAACGTGTCAAGCGACGCCTCCCACAACGTGTCAAGCGACGCCTCCCACAACGTGTCAAGCGACGCCTCCCACAACGTGTCAAGCGACGCCTCCCACAACGTGTCAAGCGACGCCTCCCACAACGTGTCAAGCGACGCCTCCCACGTTTAATTTAAAAATAAATGTAGAGCTTTTGAAAGTAATCCAGGGCCTGTTCCTTTTGAGGAGGGGGGGGGGGGGGGGAGAAAAACCCACAAGACTACCTCTGGGCACTGTGTGGTTAAACATTAGCTTCTCATGTTGCTCCAGGACTATATTGCAAATGTGAGGGTCATCTAAGATGACCCTTGGCAAACTTCTGAACAGTTTTGAGATGGTTGGGTAACAATCAGTCTTGTAGATTGCTGGTATTACCATTTAACATCACTGTCTCTTAGGCAGGATCTAAAGCAAGCACAAATTCTCTGTACAGAATAGTGGCTTTTTTTTTTTTTTTTTTTTTTTTTTTTTTTTTTTTTTTTTTTTTTTTTTTTTTTTTTAAGTGACTCAAATTGCAGTATAATGGGCCAAACTAAATTAACTCTAAAATGAGGGTAAGCAGAAATGTTTCCTATCAGGACAAACAGTGAATCACTGTCATCCTAAGTCTAAAGGTTCAGATGGAACGACTCAACACTGGATTAAAGGCAGCAACCTGTAAACAAGTGTGCGTTTTGTCAGCTTTGCTTCATTAATCTGCAGCTGTGAAGATGAGCTCTAATCTGCAGGTTTCAGATGCTGCTTCCCTCAAAGCTGAGGAAACTAATGCTGATTCCTGCTGTTGACCGTTTTACAACCATCAGACTTTCCTAGGTTTACAAACTATCTTGAGTTGCCCAGTTGTGCTTTTAACACAAGGTCCTGGGTTTGATGCTCTCCCTACATATGCATTGGATTTTCTGGGTACTCTGGCTTCCTGCAGTCAAGATGACTGTTAATTCAGGGATGTCTGAGTCAGTCCTGCAGAGCTACTATCCTGCGCCTTTCAGATTCCTTTTCCAACACACCTGATTCAAATGGCTGAACTCCCCATCAGCAGGTCATTCAGCTCTGCAGAGGCCTGGCAACCAGATAAAAGCTGCAGGATAGAAGCAGCTCTGGAGGACTGGCGTTTCTGAGGTTCTTAGTTACTGGTCTATGTGCATTTGTCCTGGGATGGACTGGCGACCTGTCCAGTGTCCCTCGTCTCTCTTCTGATTGAGATAGACCCCAGTGTCCCTCCAGCTCTGGAAGGGTGTGCAGGTATAGACTCTTATTAATCCAGATGAAAATCCCCTTTAAAAAAAACTACATTAGAAATAAGTTCCAGCTGCTGGGAACTCCAGATAAAACATTCACATTCAGATTTCAACTGTAAACACACCCAGAGTTTCCTGAACAGTGTTTCCAGAAGATGGGGGGGGAGGTTCAGAATGACGGGGGTCATTTATTGCTTTAATTAGTCTTGCCTTGATCCATATTTGCTCCAGAGCAGGTCAGGTTTGCAGCATCAGTCACCATGGCGATGACAATGTGGTCAAAACAAACACGGATGTGCAAAAAGCTTGAGAGCAACAAACCAAACTCAGTTCAAGACAATCTCCAGTAGATTGTTTTTAAGGAACCATTAAAAACATAAAACATAATTATCTTAATACTAGTAAACATCCTGTTTTTACATTGATGTGATTCATGCAGGAACAAGGTTCCTTTACAGCCCTTATTTTCCTTCTTCCTTCCTTTCTACCTTGTGTGCTTCCTCCCTTCCACTTCTTAACTCCATTCTTTCATTTTGTCCATCTTCTCTTTCTCCCTTATGTGCTTTCTTTCTTGAATCCTTCATTTCCTGTCTTGTGTCCTTCCTTCCCACCTTGTGTCTTTCCTTCCTTCCATAGAAATATCTTTCATGAATTGAGTTGAGCTTTTACTTGATATTAAAATGCAGACCTATGTGACATATTTTTTGACAGTGAATAATATTGCAACCCATAAATAAATCATATAAAAGAACAAAAATAGTATAATTCATTAATAAACAAATAAAATCATGACTCGTTAGCCAATTTACAAATCATACAGAAAATAAATGTTTAAATAAATTGCAAAATGTAGTTATATTATTTTAATTAATAAAAATAAAGATGGAAACATGTAAAATTCAATTACATTTTGGCAACTGGCTGATTTTTCCAATAATTTTACACTTTTAATCTTGGAAAACTCTGTTTTCTGTTTCCCAGCAGAAGTGTCAGATGTAGGCCAGCTGCTGCAGACTCTGACCTCCAGTTTGAAGACAAAACATATGAGGCATTATTGTTATTATTGTTATTATTATTTTTAGACGGGCTGCGGCCACGGCTGGATGAAATTAGTTTATGGCTCCATGAATGTGCATCTCGCCCCCACTCAGAGCCAGCCATGCACCGCTGGCCTCGTCCTGAATGTGGCTCTGATCAGATCTGATCAGTTTCCGCTCAGCTTGCTCTCCCACAGCGTGAACACAAAGAGGCAGCAGCATAAATTTCCTCTCTGCACTTTTCCCTGTGATTTCATACAGCCGAGGAAAATTTCCCTCCAAAGTCCACCTATCAGACTGCGGTGTGACCACAGTTAGTTTGAGTCGGGCGTAGGATGATCATGGGTTATAAAAAAGTTCATAATGATGCTGATATTCACTAATTGTCAGGGTATCACAGCAGAATGATGTATTTCATTTAAAACATTTAGATTTTTTAAAAATAAAAGTTGCAATTCAGTGTTTTATGTACAGAAAATGTTTAGCAACTAAAGAAGTCAACTAGCCAAAGCAAAGCTCGAGTTATCGCTCCAGTGAAACATCCGCTCTCATTCAGATGATTGTTGCCGCCTTTCTTTCTGCAACACTTTGATCAGGGATGATCTACTTTAATTTTCAGAGTAGTCGTGTACTGTTAGTATCTTACTTGAAGTTGAGTGATCTCAGATTGAAAAAACAGGGAAGATTTATTATGGTGGAGTCAAGCTAACAGATGCTCAGAATCTAGCTAAAAGCTAATCGGGGTCAAGATAACAGAAACTCAAAACTAACTTGACAGATACCTGGAATCAAGCTAAAAGGTAATACAAGCTAAGCTAAAGGTTCCTAGGAGTCAAGATGAAAGCTAATCAGAGCCAAGTTAACAGTTAGTCTAAGTTTAGCTAATAGCTTCAGAGCTAATCGCACAGATACCGAGTCAAAGTAACAGATAAGCAAAACAAGGCCAACTAAAGAGAGAACCATGGGAAACTAAATAAACCTCTGAACTATTGCTAGTAGATCAAGCTAACCCCCGTTGTCATTTTCTCAACTGAACTTTCTTGTTGATATGCAACAAAAGCTAATTAGAGCAAAGCTAACAGTTTGTCATGGCCACACAGAGACAGGTTAACATCTACTCAAAGTCAAGAAGCTAATCCTAGCCAAGCTATCAGATACCCAGAGTCAAGCTAACAGCTACATAGAGCATTAACTAAAGAGAGAATCACATAAAACAACTTCAACCTCAAAACTTCACAACTACTTTAAGCTCACCTTGTATTAAGTGTTTTTGTTTTCTCAACTGATCAGTGTTTCCTGCCACACTATCATGACTGACCCAGAAAGTCCCAAAATACCACCTACAAATAAACTGTTTTCAAAGGCAGTCATTATCCCTTTTTCTGATATTGAGGAGCTATGTGAATATTTATGGGAGCCATATTGTAGGGAAGAAGTATAAGCAGTTGTCAAGGCAACATGAACATTCAGTTTGCAGTAGTGAGAGTGGGGTAAATTGAGTCATTTTTATTAAATGCTGTCCTCTAGGCAAGCACAAAATGATACCAGAGTGAAACAAAAATGTCTCCTTTTATTTCAGAATGTTTCCTTTCAGTGGAAATGCTAAGAATGCATCCATGACATAAGGAAAAATATGACTTCTTAAAGTTGTCTTGTGGCTCAACTTACCCCTGCTTAGGGGTAAATTGAGTCACCTGGGTTTACCTTTCCATTCTAAACCTGAGCATTATTTTGAGTTATCCTAAAGGAAACTAAACTATATATAACAAGTCAAATACAAGAGTATTGTTTAGAATATTTGAATAAAAATAATTATACAACGATTGAACACTATCAGTGTGATGACTATAATAAACATTTCTCTCAACAACTAACTGCTCTACATTCAGCTCCTCAAGGTTGCAGGGAAATATGAAGTGCTGCTGTCTTCATGCTGTTCCTCCAACCTTTTGAGGCTGAGGAAGCTTCTTTAGCACATCACTTTGCTTTCAAGGAAGATGATGTGGCACTTTTCCCACAAACGCTGGTTTCTTCTTGGCAGGGCTCCCTCTGGTTGTTCTGAAAAATCTCGCACCTATTTCATCACCCCCAAGATTCCAACCAAGCCGATGTTTCTTCTCACTCCTGTGTTTGGTTAATTATGACTCTTTTCCACTAGCACCTCTACAGCGCAACTCAACTCTACTCTGCACAGGTGGTTTTCCATTACAAGTAAGTAACAGCTCTCGGGGGTGGGGTCGTCATATAGTTAGGCAGCCCCAGAGTCCAAAAAGTACTGCGATGTGATCTGTACAAGATAAAGAAGCAACCAAACAATGGGGGCATGGAAGCCATGGTGAGCAGTCAGCTCAGTCTGTGGCTTTTTGTTTTACTCAGCAAAGAAGAGAGCCAGAAAACGATTTGGGCATTGAGACAAATCACTCTGGAGAAGTACGGAAGATTGTGGGGTGGAACCAGTGACTCCACCCCCAAGCCAGTCAGTGACCAACAGTCTTTGATGTTGTGTTTTCAGCCCGACTCAGCATGCTGGGAGCCTCAGCGAAGTAGGTTCTAGAAAAGGGCCTGGTACCATGTCACCCCTGTAACTGAGTAGAGTCAAGTTGAGCTGCTACAAGTGGGTGCTAGGGGAAAAGGGCAGTGAAAAGCATTTCACTGAGAAGTAACTCGTATAATGTGTTCAGCTGATGCACAGTTCCGACAGTTGTTTGCTAATTGTTGCTGCCGCTGGTCTGGAGGGGCTGAGTGGGGAAGTCGCGGGGGAGGGGGGCTTTGTGTGGCGGAAGCTCAGAAAATTAGAAACTGCAGCTCTGAGGAGGAGCTGCGTCTTGAAGGTGAAGCCAGGACCATCCAGGCGTCTTGCACAGCTGAATGGTTGCCATAGGAGATTAAAGGATTTTTCAAACATGCATGAAAGAATCAAAGTAATACTCCAGGTATGTTTTTGATGAGGAACTAACATTATAACATGACAGAAAGCTAAAAACAGTTGATTTTACATAATTCTGCCCCTTAATTTTTGTACCTCCAGATTTTAATATACTTACACTTAAAATTGCAATCCTCTCCCGGTCTGTCTCCCACTTCGTCCGCCATTGTTGCGAAAACAAAAATCTCCCGTTTGGCCCACAGTGCATCTCGGGATAGGATGGACTGAGAAGGATACACCAGACCTGTCCTTCAAATTGGGGGAAAAGGTGAACGCATTTGAAGGAGCCTTCAAATTTGGACAGCCTTTGTTACATCATTGTGATGTAATTGGCCTTCAAATCCAGCCTTCGAAGGACGTAGGCCCTGAATTTGGATACACCCCTCACCAGCACCACAATTCTCTTTCCAGACATTGGATACAAGTATCTGGTTGTTGATTGCTAATTCAAATGGCAATTTACAGCTTTTCTTTGGAGTCAGGCGATGGAGGCACTTGTTCGCTTTACTCCAAAGCCACCACCTTGGAAAAAATGACCTAGCTTAGCAATTCAAGCCATGTCAGATCATCAACATGTATGGTAAACATGTTTAGACCTGGATATATTTGCTTTCACGAAACAGTCATTATAACTGAAAAGTAAAAAATGTACTTTGACATTTTACTTTTTTCTGTAAATAAGACATACTTCTCACATTACCACATGCTTCTTCCATTTACAGGGACAGCAAAATGGAGGACACTTGCAGAATATATGGTCACATGACAACAAATGTGTACCGTTGCTTAGATACAAGGGGTGGGTTGACTTACCCACTGGCTCATCTTACCCCACTCTCCCTATACTTCAGATTTGCCCCTTGTGTGATTGGTAACATCGCTATGTTGGATTTGAGGAAATCCATAACAGGGTATTGTCCTCTGAGCACAGAGCTTTACTAGACGTGTCATGTTAGCAAAATCCGGACCAGAACTTCTGTCCCTGTAGATAGAGGTGATCTGTTGCTTCTTTGGGTCGAGTCTGGTTGAGTTGAACTTACTTTGGGAGCGTGCTGGTGTGTCAGGGATCTGTTGGCATCAGAACAGATTACTGGACTTCAGCCACTGACATTTCTGATTAGAACAGGTTCGGAAAGACACTGATAGGTGTTGCCCTCAAAGCTTGAGTACGTTGTTCCTGAATAATGGTCCGAAGGAGTGGGAGGGTGTGGTTCTGGTCTGTTGTGGTGAAGTAGGAGCTGAGCTGGAAGGTGAAGCTATGGAGTCACTGGTCCATCTATGCTCCAACCATCACTTATGGTCATGAGACATGGATGAAAGAAGATAATCCTGGATCCAAGTAGCTGAAATGAGCTTCCTCTGCAGGATGGTTCAGCCTTGGAGAGAAGATGAGAAGCTCCATCTTCCAGAGTCGGCTTAAAACAGACCTGCTGCACCTTCTCCTGAAAAAGGAGTTCAGGTTTATTTGTGTAGCACCAAATGTAGATCAATGCCGGTCAGTGAAAAGTTGTTCAAGGAAGCCAGGAGAATAATCCCAGTCTTCACTTTGCAGCAATTTCTCATCCAAAGCAAGCACGTGGTGACAGAGGAGAGGAACAACTTCCATTTAACAGGAAGAATCCTCCAGCAGAACCAAGACTAGGATGAGAGCCTGGGGGCTGAGAGGACAGGAAAAGACAGGAACACTGGGCCAGGAGCACTTTCCATGGTAAAGAAAGTCAGACAATAGGGTTATAAAAAGTGAGAGGAGACTCTGGGGCAGATCCAGAACATGCTGGACTCACCATGCATATGTTAACTCTGGGAATCTCCCAGGAAAGACAGATGTTGGGTGTCCCTCCAGGAGACAGAAATCCCAATCTCAGAAGAGAAGAACAATGGCTAGATGGATAATAGACCCTACATAAGGGGAAATCTTAAATATTATAAATGAGAGCAATTTAAATAGTAAGAATCTCAGAATTTAAGCTTTGAAACTTGTTTTCAACAATTTATTGTAGAAAAAGAACCTTTCCTGTGCATCTCAGAGAACCTGGCCAGCTCTGATTCCTACGGTCAGATTTTCCCTGAGCAGAAATCTCAACCAGATCTGTATCACTTGGAGATCTTAAAGTCACCAGCTACTTGTTCTCGTTCCTGATTCTGGTGATTCTCTGAGCTGCTTCATGGTTTCGCTCTTTGCTGCAGGGCTTCAGGACTCGTCATCCACTCCTCTGCTTCACTTCACCTCCGTTTCCTCCTCCCAGGAGTTTCCAGCCGGTGTTTTGGCTGATTTGTTTAGCGTCTGCAGATTGATCACTCCGGTATGTATTTAACCTACTTAGGCAGAGAGCGAGTGCGCTAAGCCGAGCCCCCTGCAGGATTTAACATTTCCAACTGTCAGGACGAATTAACCGGCACTAATTCCACTTTCATCCCTCGCTGGGCTCCTTGGCAGAGTGACTCACGGCTCTGTGACGATGAGGAGGAAGCTGGAGCGCTTCTCAGAGATTCTTTTCAACATCCATGTTGATTAGACTCTGATCTGCTCCTGGGGGCGTCACGGCCGACATAAAGCATCAGGGTTGGATTTATAGAACAATTATTTGAGAAAAAGATATTATTAGACCATTTCAAGAGAAAAAAATCGATAGTTTATCCTAAACAGAGCAGAAAACTGCCCTGATATTTAATTAACAACAAGTTTTAATAAAGTTGTTTTTCTTTTTAAAAACTTTCTCTTTTGTCTTTGATTTATGTTCATTTTATTTATTTTTTTTACTTATTTACCTTTTTAAACATGTAAACATTTACAAAGTCTTTCTATTGGGGAATTAATTTTTCTGGGGGGATCAAAAACATTAATTAAAAACAATTACCCGCTACAAAAAGCCTTTTCATCCCTTTTATTTATTTCATAAATGAAATTCTGGAAACTCCAACGTTTAACAGGACAGTTAAATAGTTTCGGTACGGCCTCAACGGTCTTAGAAGGTTGAAGTAGCAGTGAATCCAGGTTGGAGATGGATGTTTTGCTCAAGGAATAAACATAAAGTAAACAAATAGATTCATCAAGGTGTTTACATTTTTCCATAGATGTCTGTAGATTCATTCATTGTCCCAGGGAGATCAGTATGAGGAGGAACACCCGGACATCTGGGTCCGCCTGGGATCTCCATCCGTTGGGAACCCTGGCATTATGCTGCATTCAGACCGAACACACGTCACGCGTCAAAAAGGCGTCCAACGCCTCAAATTGGTCTCTTGTCCACTTTGAAGTCAGACGCTTGATATCGAGTGTCTGAATTGCTTTTGATGCGCATCTGAGCAAAGTGTGGAAAGACATGCATCAGGAGGAGTCTGTTGACTTCTGGTTGTTTTCCTCTGCTGGTCTCTTTGTCCAACGGCGGATGAAACTGAGAGCGGCTTGGCTTTATTTACTGAAAGCAGGAGAACATGGAGGTCGGGCATCTCTGCTCTGTGTCTGGATCCACCAGATCATCAGTTTCGTGAGTTTCACCATCGACTCCAGGAACTGCATGCTGACCGGGGTCACTTTCAGCACTGTTCTCATCTCACCAGAGCCCAGTTTGACAACCTGCTCAACTGGTCGTAGATAACAGGATGGGCACAAACAGCCATCATGAATTTGTCCTCCATTGTCGTCTTTGTGTGATGCGACTTCCCAGGCTCTTGGTCCTTTCGTCCCATCAGAAAATTCACCACTACATCACATCATCTCTCTGACTGGCTGATGCTCCGCGTCCAGCTGCAAAAGTTCAGATTTTCCGTTTCTAGCGTCTGCTGGTTTGGACGCGTTGGACGTGCATCAAATGCTTGAAATCTGAAAATGCGCAGCGTCTGACGCATGAAAAGCTTCAAAAGGCGCAGCACCAGATCCGCCGTTAGACTTCTCGACACCCCTTCTCGATGCACCTCCACATAGACTTTACTTTGCATGTAAACTAGACGCCCCTGATGCTCAAATCACATTTGGTCTGAACACAATATTAGGCTTAGAGAGATGACTTTGCTGCAGACCACTCCAGTGCACAGCTTGAAGATGCCAAAGGAACCAAAGATGGACCGAGAAGTTCCCAAACCACACACCCTCCACTCCATGACCACACCTAGAGATCCTGTCCATGAAGACAAGAAAACAGGATGAGAGACAGGACACAACCCTGCACCAGGAACAGGTTCAACCCAAAACAACCCATGTGGACCGGACCGAGCTTCTCTTTTCCAAGAATACAAACATGATGTATTAACTCTGAGCTGAACTTTCAAGTCTTCTGACTCAAAATTTAGATTTATAGAGTATTATAAATATGAAAAAATAAAGACATGAACTTTGAGGATTTCCTAGTTTTAGAACTCCTTTGTGCTTCGACAGATGAAAGCTTCGCCCAGAAACACACAGTGAGGAGAAAATATTAAGATTAAAACCTAAATTAAACAGTCAAAGCTGTTTAATTACAGACACAGAGCCTCCCACAGCAGAACACCCGCCACAAACACATCCATGAATTATGGAGCAGTGTGAAGAGGATTAATTACAGCAAGTAAGACCTGTAGCTAATGTGTGCCGTTCAGACCGACACTAATGCTAATGACAGGAAATATGCCGACACGTTTCCCTGCAGCAGGGATGGTGTTTTTATTTTTCCCTGACTGACCTTCAGTTTATCTGCCCCCCCCCCCCCCCCCCCGCAGGTATTTTATATATTATTTTCAGTTTTTCCTTTAGAGTTTGCAACCTTTGAAGAATCCATTATGTATTTTCTAAATATGGCACCAAATGCAATGTGAAGCATTAATGAATTGCCATAATTTGAGTCAAACTTTAAGGTGAAATTTGCATTTTTTTTTTCCAGTCCAGATGCTATGATGTGAACTAATTAGAAACCAGTTGTTGATGCCGGGTAATAATAAATGCAGTCTGTGAAAGGACTTCATAAACTGACAGTCAGTTTGTGTAGGACTGAAGAAAAATGTCATGGCCAGTGTCACCATCTTCAGGGCTGCTTGACAAAGAGAGCCAGAAAATAATGAGACAAAAATAATCCCCACAAGGCGTGTTTTTCCAGTTTTCACGCTTTAACCAGCGTTAGCTGGACTGGGGAGTGATTGAATCCCATCAGTAAGGCCACCCACTCCCCTCGGACAACTATTATCTTGACGGTTCTTCGCTAACATCACGTCCTCCTCCTGTGGAGAAAAACAGGGGATAGGGGGATAGGGATAGCTCAGCTTTCCTGTTAGATTCTCGACTATTTTTGTCACCTTGTGGATGTCTTTCTGTCAGGCAGAAGGTGGCTGCTTGTCTTTATCAGTCTGTAGACATGCAGGACAGCAATCTGTCAGGATCTTGCTATAGGATGCAGGATAATTCCTGCAGCCCAAATGGTCCCAGAGAACAGCCCAGTCCATCATCCTTAACTAGACCTCCTGAATCTTGCTGCCCAACTCACTGAGTTTATCTATAAAACCACATCAACGGTTGATTTGATAAGAGAACCTTTTCAAAGATTCAATCCTTTTCTATACCTGATTAATCCTCTTACTGAAAGAACAACAAAGTCAGAGCTGTAATTAAGCCAAAACTGTACAAAAATTATAAACATTTTGCATTTAAGATGAAAAACCTTTGAAAAACCACTCCTCAAATGGCAGTTTTGGCTTTGCCTGGTTCAAAGTTTTCAAAATTCTCCAATTATCACCTTTTGCATCCAATTATCAATTAGTTAATCCATAAAATTAATCACCAGATAAGTCCTACACTGTATTGATGTTATGTCCAGCAGAAAGGGCTGAACTTTTCACATGCTGATGTCAGAAGTATTGTTTTTCCTTTGCCATAAATGATCAAGCGTTAAATAAAGGAATCCAATTACTGCATTTTAGGCAATACCGTGTTTATTTTCTTATTTAAAAAAGGACTTGAAATATTTATTAGCATTTTTATCAATTTTTAATATTGTACAAAATGGGCTTAAGTGGACAAATGAAAAATCTGCAGAATGTGCCAATTTTTTAAAATCTGATTAATCGATTGTCAGAATAATCGATAGAATACTCGATTATTAAAATAATTGTTAGCTGCAGCCCTACACTCTACAGGTAGGTTTCTCTAACAATTAAATAGGCAACAACAGAATAAAGTATAGCAGTGTAACATTAGTGTCTATACAATAAGTAACCACTTAAATCCACAAATAAATAAGAAAAGTTCAAAGATCATGTCGAGTAAAATTTTAAAAATGTGAGGCACTGGTAATATAGGCTTTCAAGTTGCAAAAATGCTACTTTGGGCCACACACTATACACTGTAAAAAAAAGCATAAAAAAGATTTTAGAATGGCACTTTCTCTAGAGGAAAAAGGGCTGGTGTTCTCACAACACATAGTGTCTATCTGTGCACGTCCCTGACTAGCATCAAACTGTAATGTGACTTATATTTTATAAAGAGCCTTGAGATGATATATGTTGTAAATTGGCACTCTTTAAATGAACTGAATTAAAACTGAACTGACTGTAGGTATTTAATAAAATAGTAATAAAATCCAAAACACTCTTGTGAAAACTCATATCCATATCCATCATGCTGTTTTACAATGCAGAACCGAGTCAGAGTATGTGATAATCCAGCATCACACTACCAGCCCACATGCAACTCAGTGTGTGTGTGAGTGTGTGTGTGCATGTTGTGTGTTCCTGCAGGGACCGTCCAGCGTAGCCGGCAGGAGAAGGCAGCTGTCTGACCACATCTACACACACTGTGGTGGAGAACACACTCAAATGGCACATTAGACCTCCTTACTGGGTTAATGAGGTTTAATGAACACGGAGGATTTTGACTGGTTCGTCTGTTTTGGTTACTCACCCGTGCATCAACCAGTTCCTGTCTCCGTGCTCCTCCTCCCCCCTATAGCTCCAGATTAAAGGTGTGGCTAAGAATGAAAACAAAATTCAACAAGCTATAATGTCACATATCTTTTCTTTATCATCAAAAAGTAAAAGCCCCCCAAAAAAATCACAAAGACTGATGCCTCATTGTCTAATTGAATACAGTTATATTTAGTTTGTTCTGCCACTAAACCATTGCAGTTGTTTAAGGAACAGTTTTGTAACGATAACTGACACTTTGGACTGTTGGTATTTAATTAATGATTCTCACTTTTTCCTCACCTTGAGAAGAGAAGCCAAAAACTGTACTCAAGTACTGAGTAATTGTTTGATCATAGCTACCCACCCAACTTAACAGACCTTCCAAAACAAGAAAATACACGCACTAATAAATACTCACAAATTACTGTACTAGAAAATATCCAAATGCTTTCATTTACAAATATTTTTCCAACTTTGAAAATTGTATAATAACACATTTCAATTTCTCAAGTTAAATCTACAACATTGAATATCAAGTGCAAACTTTACCCCACCCCCCACGCCCCTTCTCAATTATGAAATCAAGTCTTCAGGAACCTTTAAAAGGTGTTCAGGCCCCTGGGGACTCTTTTAGTCTGAACACACGAAGAAAAGAAGAGACAAAGGTAAGTACTTTGCACACTTAAAACATCTGCTGCAACTAAATTTAAAGATTTATTAAAATATTACTAGTTAGTTTTACATAACATTAAATTAATAGTTTTGTTTACATTACAGGGCACAACCACGAATGGTAACCACAAAACACTTCAATCTGATTCCTTGTGTAACTATTTAACTCAATGAAATACTCAAAGAAAGTTAAATGCATCGAAATAAGTAGTGAATACCTTCATTACAGGTTAAACGTGTTGGTTCTTCATGAAGGGAAAGAACTGGAGGTGGGTAGAGTAAACTGAAATTTTACTCAATGATTCCTGCAGACTTTGAGTCTTGGTAGCATAGCTCTTGTGGTGTCTGACAGCACATTGGGTCTCATTATATCAAGGCCTCAGTAACATGTCGAAGCTGCTTGGAGGGACCCAGAAGGATGGATATGAATGCTGACTGTGTTCAGTCAAAGCTTCAGGTGGCCCATGTATGGTGGTGTGTGCTGCTAAAGACCTCTGCTTGAAGATTCAGCGTACATAAGGCTGTGTTCGAGTTGTCCTCGGAACTGGGAAATTCCTGTCTTCCCAGTTGTAAAGCTCAACTGGAATGCCCTCTGAAGTGGGATTTTCCACTGGGAAACTGGGAGCTACTTTGACTACCCCCAGTTACGACTTATATGGTTGACGTTGTGTTTCACCTGCAACTCTAAATGGAAAAAATTAAAAGTGGTGTTTGCTTATGGGCAGTAAAGCTTAAAATGATGTTTGTAAGAGGTACTGCTAACAATGTCTATGGGTGTCGCCATGTTGAAATTCTGACTTCTTAACGAGAACGCTGTTACCTCGGGTCTGACGTCAAACCTCGCCCTGAGTTATGACTTCCCAGGTAAATCAAACACAGCATAAGTGATGGTTAAGCATAATGATGCTGAATATGGGAAGATGTTGGTGTGTTGTCTGTACTGTATAAAGAGACACAGTGACTGTAGCTTTTTGGGAAACTCTTCTATTGGCTTTGATTCCCCCAGATTGTGTCTGGTCTGTAACATAGGCTTGTTTGTAATAAAATCCTCTTTTTATTCTTCCTAACCTGTCAAAGTGTTCACTTCTATATCAAACTAATAGACAGCCAATCACACTTTCAATACTCTTCACTCTCTATATCTATTGCATCCTTTCACATCTATGTGAATACAAAACCAGAGTGGTTTGAACATCACCCGGATCTTTGTGGAGCATCTTTGGTTGTGCATCCAGCACCGAGACACATGTTTGCCTTGTTGTTGTGAACAGGACATGTCAACATGTCTTCCAGCTACTCTGTTGTAAAAGATTTGTGCATACTCAAAGCCCTCCCAACCCCCACCTTTCACAATCTGTTGGGTGTAAATGGGAGAGCTCACTCTGGTCTTGATCAACACACTCTTCAATATGTACTGAAATGAAGAGCTGCTCTGTGCTGCTCCACCCACACCTTGATGAACCAAAATAGCCCAGGAGCATCAATACGCCTCCTCACGATCCACACACCCAAGACCTTCAACGCTGTTATTTTGCTGCTTGAAACAGGGACCTCAGTGCTCGAAAGTCAGTGCATCTGAAGCATCAGTATTTTATAATTATGGCTTGATTTAATTACATGATCATCAAACCTTTTTTATACTGAGACTTGGACTTTCAGTAGACTAGGATTGAGATTTTACTTCTACTCTCAGGGTGACTCAACAAAGTCTGAAGAAGGTGGAGAACCTTCTGGATTAGGGGGTTAGTTTATGCCTCAGAAGACGTCATGTCACTATCTTGGTGAAGTGGGAGATGGATAGAAGGACTGAGCCTCACCTGAGAGCATGAGACGTGGACCATTACCTAAAGAATAAGATACAAGTGTTTAGATTGAACTTCATCTGTAGGTTGGCCCATGTCTACCTTAAAGATCAGTGAGGAACTTCATCATCCAGGGGAAATAAAGCTGCTGTTCCTTCACATTGAAAGGTATCAGCTGAGGTGGTTTGGGAGCCTGATTAGTATACCCACTTCTACTTACTAAGTCCTCTGGAAGTTTTCTGGTGTTATCCATTGGGAGAAGGCTGGCCAGTCCCAAAACTCACTGCACATAATATACTCTTCTGGACTGAGATCTTGGATGTTTCTCCAGGTATCTGTTGGAGCAACTTCTCCAGTGTGGGGGTCGCTGCCCCAAGTGGTCCAGTGACCACAAGCACTACAGCTGCCTTCACCTGCAAGGCTCTTGCTAGCTCCTCCTTGAGCCCTTGGTATTTCTCCACTTCCCCATGTTCCTTCCTCCTGATGTTTCCAATGTTTGGGAAGGCCATCGATCACAATGGCTGTCCTCTTCTGCTTATAAATGATCGCAATGTCTGGTTGGTTGGCCTTTATCATTTCATTTCATATCAAGAAGTCTCACAGGATCTTAGCTCGGTCATTCTCCACCAGCTTGGGAGATGATTCACACTTTCACCTAGGGGTCTCCTGTTCATATTCCACAAAGATGTTTCTGTATACCATACCAGCTATTTGTTTATACCGTCCATGTATTCCTTTCCTGCCAGTATCTTACATCCTGCTGTGAGGTGCTGGGTTGTTTCTAGGGCCTCTTTCCACAGCCTGCACCTAGGATCTTGCCTGGTAGATCTGGGCTTCTATTGGTCTGGTGGTCAAGGCTTGACCTGTGCTGCCATGATCAGTGCTTCTGTGCTGCCATCTCTAGCCATTGGTAGGATTTGTACACATCAGGCACTTTAGCTATCTGTCAGTGGTACATCCTGCAGGGAGGGCCTTGGAATCTCCCTGGAGGAGATGAATATTGTTGCTGGGAGAGAAATATCAAGATTTCCCTCCTATTTGATTAACTATTTAATTTGGCAAACTTTATCAGGATAGAAATGTCCTCTCCAAGATTTAACTCTGAATTTTTACGATTGTTCCTCATGTTTCCTGGTTGATGCTGATGTTTGTTTTGAAAGTATGCATGGCCTGATGTGAACAGTGAGCATTGACCGGATCAGTGGATGATTAAGAAGTTTATGTATACGTGCTAAAACAACCTGATGCACGGACTATAGCTTCATTCATTAGCATATTGCGACTAGTCTTCCTGCTCTTTCATAAATGGGTTCATTTAATTTCTAGATTTCTAGAACATCTAAGTACATCAGGTAAGTCCCCATCAGGTCCACATCAGGTCACAGCATTAAATGAGAAGTCAGTTTTTATCTCATTAATATTTCTAACTGGAACCTTTAGGGGATCTTTTTTAATGCAGACTATCTGATGTGTGCTGGAGCCCGGAGGGTCAGAGCTAAAAAGAGATCCAGTCTCTGCACGGTTTAATGTAGACTGACATCCCAGCAGCCAAATGTGCTCCTGTAAACTGAAGAATGAGCTGCTGTTGTTACTCAGAGGGAAATGCAAAGACCCAATTCCAACAGGAAGAGAACGAGCAATCAGCAGCAACCTGACCTGTTGTCTCTGCACAGCAGATCAGATGTTCCTCTGGCATGTTGGATGTCTGAGAATTTAATCTTACCATTAAGGATGAGTCTACAGAAGCACTTTAGGTTGTGTCTTTGTAGCAGATGCAATAAAACATCTGTTAAAATATACTAAACAATCAAAACATGAAAATTAACCTTGAGTCACTATCTGGAGACTCTTGAAAGGAATGAAATGAAATATTGGTAAAGTTGGACTAACGTTTATTAGTTTTCCTTTTATAAGATTTTAACGAAATTAAAGACAGTTAATGTCAAAGGATCACACTAAGGTGGAAATAAAACAGTTTTACAATGATGTAAAATAATGTCCCAAGTTTTACAAGTTCTCAGCTGTTGGATCAGTGAAAATAATTAGCTACCTAGTTAGCTAAGTTGGCTAAATACCTCCTTAAAAGAAATGAAGATGTTTTTCCATTTTTTTTTTTGTACAAATTCAATTTTTCTACACACCATATAATGGTCAGAAAAGCAACTTGAGATAAACAATTATAATTAGCAGGTTCAGAAGTAGCCAAGTAGCTAGGTTAGCTTAGAAATAACTTGCTAGTAAGCTAATTAATAAGTTAAAGATGGCTTGTTTGTCAGAAGAGTTTAATTACAGATATTGCAAATATACTTTGAAAATGCTTTTGCATCATGATAGACTAGTTCTGTTCTTTAAAAAAATAAATTATATAAAAAATAAATTATGTTTTATAAATATTTCAGATCATAAATACATTTTAAGATCAGACAAGGATAACCTGAGTTATCCAAACTAAAATAAGTAATTGTAAAATTGCTTGTTAAATCATGAATTTATTGTGACCATATTGTTTGGAAAGCTCAGATAAAATTCAAATGCCACACCCTGTTCAGATTACTGTCTGACCTTCAGAATCAACTATATAGAATAAAATGATGTGTCCTGCTGGTTTCCATAGGATGCATAAGTCCCACCAGGTCCACTTTAATCCAACTCCAGTCCATTTACCTATAAAGTCCGGTTTGTTTGGGGAGGTATGAACGCGTAATCAAACTATGGTCCGCCTACAAACCTCGTTCTCGGTTCGGTTGAAGTGAACTCTGGTGCGGTTCGGATGCAGATGTGAACGCCAAGCGGACCGGAGGCCGCTCCAAAAGCAGGAAGCGGACTACAGCGCAGGGCATTCTGGGTAAATACAACCAAAACAAAAGTATGAGTCTAACGCTAATGGGTCGTGGTCTTTAGCCAAAGACAGAAGAGAAATCCTCCGACCGCTAAAATCTGACGCCGCTCCATTCTTGTTTACATTTCGTGAAGAAGGAAGAAGGAAGTTGCTCTCAGCATCTTCAGAGGTTTTCGTGTTGTTTCCTTCAGTGGTTCTTGGTGCAGTGCCCCCGCAGGCAAGGAGGGGAACAGGTTGCTGAAAGGGTTTGGTTGGTTTGACTCAGAGCAGAGAGGAAGAGAACTACAGAAGCTGGAAACAGAACAAACGGTGCAGCTTTGGTTCCCAATCGAAGTGAGTCTTCCAGACTATCAGGGGTGGAAACACCCATAGACCAGCTGGATGCACCCAAAGAGAAGATCACAGGGAGTAAACAGAACAAGTTAGAGACAATGAAAAACTTATAAAGACAATATCTAGAAACATCGAAATGTTTGTTAATGGTGTTGTTAGAAAATGTTGTAGAACATGTCAGCAGAAGAAGACAGACAGGCAGACCTGACAGCTGAGGAGCTTCCCTGTCTCCACGCCTCCTCTGCATCATCTTTATGTAACCTCAGAGTCTGAGCTCATTAGATGCAAACGGAAACAAACAATGACTAAATACAGGACAGACAGCTGAGAGTTGAGTCTGGGGGGTCAGGAGTGAATTCAGGGACAAATGAAAGTTTGTTTCTCTGACGTTTGGACGCTGACTGTCAGATAAATTAAAGTAACGCAAGTGCACTGAATATCAGCATCCATGAGGTTTGAACCAGAGGTCCAGTTTAAGTCCAAACATAGAGACAGTCATTATTTTACTTTAATTATTTGTTTTTAAAGGTTGAAATCTGTGAATTGACATACAAAAATTATCCATCTGATTTAAAGTTTGGCTCCTATAGTTTGTGAGTGTTTGCAGACCAGGCTGCTATGATCGAGATGCTAACTGAAGACATGTCAGTGATTTTATTTTTCGCTCAGCATTCATGCAACACAAACTCTGCTGATGTTCTCCTGGTGTTGTCTCTGGGCAGGTACAGCCTGATTGCTTATCCAGCTGACTGTTCACATCTTTCACTGTTGTCCTACTTCTGCAGGGATATCAGGCCTCTCCGGAAAATAACAGGCAAGATGGTCAATAAAGGAAAATAAAAGGCCTGAATGTGTAAAATGAACTGATTTTAGCAGCATGGGTCATTCAGCACAAATTAAAGGGGACTTAAAAGAGCTTCTGCCTCATAATTTTTATAAGACATACAGAATACTATAAATACTACATTCATTGGTGGGATTTTTAGCAGTTTTATTATGTTGGGGTTCTTAGGAGGTATAATGATTTAACTGTTTTTTTAGTTTCGTAATTGACACACTTGTTAACTGCTGGATTAGAGCAACCGAGTGTGAAGTACTCCGTATGAGAGTCAGTTCCTCTTAGTTTCACACTGTGGTTCTAAGCTTTGAAACAATGGATTTATCCTGCTGAGTCTGGGAAAAGCAGGAGAAGTGCAGGAAAAATGTCTGAATGTTGCTAGACAGGTTGGTGGGTAGTGGCTTCGCCTGCAGTAATGAAGGCATCTGTCGGGTTAGGGGTAGGGACCTAGGAAAACTCTAGAAGGGTTTTGTGGCTTGGGGTTGGCCACAGACCGGGAGGTTCCCAGGTAGAACTCTGCTCCCTCCTTCCTCTGTGAAACCTCTACCAAGTCTGTGTGCATGCAGCTGTGGAGTGGGGGAAAGCTGCTGTGCCATGGCAACCCTGTAGAGGGACAGGATAACAACGAAGAAAAACTTTGGATATTTCTCTTCCAAGCAGCCAGACTTTCCGATACTCTTGTAAAGTGCTCTTGATAAACAGTTCTTCAGGGTTTCTGAAGGTGTTTCAGAATTCTCATTTGGACTTTGGCTGCCTTTACAACCAAACATTGAGCTTTCATTGTTTGGTACTTTGACAACCTTTCTTGGTGGGGGATCTAGGTATAGGCTTCCTGCAGCTGGGTGAGCTCAAGGAACAAAGGCTGGACTACCTCAACAGGGAACACCTCCAATGCTTAGCTCCAGGAAATTGTTTTCCTCTTTAGGGCAAGGAAACCTGTGTCTCAAATGACAAAAAGGTGGATTTCAACATCCAGGTCAGAGGTGAATCTCAGTTCAAGCATTTTGACATCTTCCTTAGTAGTAGCACGATGGCGCGGGAAATGGATATACAGTTTGGGGTAATGAGGGCATTACTTTGGAATATTGTGGGGGAAAAGGAGCTGAGCTGAAAGATGAATCTCTGGATTTACTGGTCTATCTGGCTTCCAACCCAGGCCGATCCCTTTGAGATTTAGTTCATGGGTGAAAGAACAAGAGCAGCTGAAATGAGCTTCCTCTGTAGAGGTAGCCAGTGTTGACACCAATGATCTCCTTTAAAGGAATCCACAATTAGTTGTAACAACAGACTTCATTTATTTAAATAAAATATCGTCACATGGACCTTGTCAAGTTGTATGGGCTGCAGTGCCTCCTGGGTAGTTGACGTATGCAAGGTGCTACAGCGCTTGCTCTGTCCAGCCAGTGAGAAGCGTGTTGAAATTGAAGGCAATGATGAGGGGAAATGAAGAAGAGGAGGACCAAATGGAAGAAGAGAGGAGAGTTGACCAAAAAAAATGTGGTTTTATTGTTACTACTTGGAAATGCCAAACTGAAAGGAGATTGTAGCTGCAAAGAGCTCCAGTTTCTAACTCAAGCTGTTTATGGTTAGCATCGGGATCAAAACACTTTTTCAAATATATTAGAATGGTTTGTTACAAATCCTTAAAGATGCTTCCTTGTCACTTTAAACATCCATTCATTATCTTCCAGTTTGCTTTGATTTGGTGTTAACTCATGCTAATGGTGTTAGCTCTAACTAATGGTGCTAGCACTAGCTAATGATTTTAGATCCTGCTAATGGTGTTAGCTCCAGCTAATATAGTAAGCATTTGTTTGTTTCATTTGTTTGTTTCATTTGTTTGTTTCAACAGATATCTCATGTATAATGGTTCATGAAAACTGAGGCAGTTTCCCTCAATCCAGATGTTTTGTCTGCGTAACGTTAGCCTTGACTTCTTGTCTTTTCTTTACAGGTTTTAGTCCATTATAACCTACCCACGTCATCGACCCAGCATGCATTGTATGGATGAAAAAATGGCAACCTCTGAAGGTGACAGATTTAAACAATTTTTGAAATAATTAGGAATTTTCACGTATTACAAACAACAACTTTTTGGTTCATAGGAAAATTACAACATATTTAGGCCAACCTGTTCAACCAGTCATGAATATCTGTTGGAAGTTCAAAGAAGAACAACATCTCCTTGGCTTTAGAAGGAGTCACCTGAGTTGGCTGACCAAGAAATTGATGGAGACACCAAACGATGGACAAGAAGGATGGATGGAGTTAATGGTTTAACCTATTTTTAGAGTTTTCATTCTAAGCATCTATCATATGTCTCTATTAACAGTCTTGTCCCCTCACTATCTTCTGCAGGGCATTGTTAGGTGTGAACCCACTCTGGACCACAGCTCTGTGGGATGTTGGGCGGATACTGGTGGGGAAGGAAGTCGTTCTTTTCTAAACAGGTCCTCATTGATGTGATGGATGAAGCCTTCATTATATTTTAACTGTGTCATGTTCTGGTCCAAAAATAAAGTCTTTTTTTTTTTTTTTACCATCCATGAGTCTCAGCTCAGTCACAAACAACCCAAAAGCCCCCTGGGAAATGTAGTTTTACTGAAACAAGGATGTAAAGCCCGCCGTGCATTGAGGTAAACGAGTTTGTTTCCAGGGATGAAAGTCTGCTGCAACCTCTCAGTCCCATCCACCCATCAGATAAGAAGGAAAGAAAAAACATAGTGAGAAAGAGTCAGATTCTCACTTTACTGACATTTAAATCAGGTACATCACACACACACACACACACACACACACACACACACACACACACACACACACACACACACACACACACACACTCATGCTCACCGAGTACTTGACGGTTTATGGTGAGTCAGCGTATCTGTGGGCGGAGCATCTGAGTCACCCTCAAACAACCACAGAGCCAATAATACATTCCTCCATCCATCCATCCATCCATCTATCTGTCCATCCTTCATCCCTTCCTCTTCAACTTTAACCATAAAAATCAATCGGTGGAGATCTTTTAAACCTCTGCTGAATCAGATCCTGTCATTTCATCTTCACATCTGAAGCTAAATTTAGTTTGAAAACATTTAATCCCGTGGATCAGCTTTCCTCCATGCTTCACTGACTGTTTGCTTGTTGATGTGAATAAAGATCTGCCTCTGCTGGGACACCCGTCAGGGTGACTGGGTGTCCGAAGGGTGTACGAACCTCCAGCTGTGAGCAGATGTGCATTACAGCGTCCTGCTCTTCTTTTTGTTTCCTTCATTTGTTTCGAGTTTCTCATCTGCGTCTCCACGGCAACGTCAAACCAAAACTCCAAACAAAGACGCAGCTGAAAACTTTGTGTGTGTGTGTGTTTATGTAACCTACAGAAATTGCTGGAGTCGGCCAACAACATCAACAGAGACAGAAAGAAAGAAGAAAAACTCACCGATCAGAGCGTGTGATCTCCACTAAGGGGCTGTTGAGGAAACTTCAACCCCTCTGAGATGTTGGAAGGAGCTCAGAAGCACCACATGCATATTTTTTCACATAAAGGGTTAAATTTATACACAACAAAGTGGGAAAGTCCAGATCCAGCCCTCCTTCTACCACTGCTCTGTATCGACCCTTTAAACTGGCCTTTAATGGTCCAGTTTTGTTGTTTATACAGACTTTGCTGAGAAACACCACCAAGTTTTCAGCTGATGTCTCTCCTCCGAACTGTGGTTGGGAATAATTAGCTACAAAAGCAGCTGTGAGTTTAATGTAAAGTTTAGTGCATACAGTAAAAAAGAAACTGTAAGGTCTGTAGTCCTGAAGTAACTTATTTCTGTTGAAACCAAGTGTTCAGTTGATTCAACGGTTTTCCATTTTCACTTATAAAAGTGCAGATTAATATTGTTTTTCATTTGTTAAATACTCTGAATTTGTCTGATTTATAGTTGTGTAAACCCCACACTGGAGCTTTCAGTGCCAGTCATCCATGTCTTATCTGTACCCAGTGATCCCTGCAGGGGACTGCAGCGATCACTGGACGAGAGGCAATGGACATTCTTGTGGGGTGCCATTTTTAAACTTATACAAACATTTACAGCAATAATTTGGGTCATAAGAGAAAAAATGGGGGTTCATTTTTCAAGTCATATTTTCGCCATGTTATTCATTTATAAATGTCAGTTTAAACTAAATATTTAGATTAGAGTTAAATATTTAGTTAGCATGCTTACTAAATATTTAGTTTGAAACTGACATTTTTACACGAATGAATAACATGGTGAAAGTATAACTGAAAAATGAACCCCCATTTTTTCTGCATCACTATATAAATATGCTGTAATTCTTGCAAATAAATGAGGGATTTTGCACTTTGCATGCACTCTGACGTGTGTTTTCTCCCTCTGCAGAGGTCTTTAATAGAACAGTTAAGGACTGTAAGGCAGCTGATTTGGGACCAGAGGTTATTAGGCAATCAGCTCAGGGCCGAAATGAGCCTTTTTAAAAAATTATTTTTAATATTGCACGTCGAAAGGCCTTGACACAAACCGACCTTGAAGTCAGGTTGAGGTGAAGTTCGCTCTGCTCTCACTCAGCTGCTGGAAGAAACTCAGATCTTCTGATCTCCGCCTCACATCAAGGACGCTGCAGCCACTTCCACAGGACATCATGGCTGTCAGTGAGTGGGCGGGCCCTGTGAGGCCTCAGGTGAGTCTCATGAATATTTGATGAATTAGGAGGGAACTGGTTTGACGCCGACTCCCCTCCAGGTGCTTCAGAGCTGCATTCGCTGGTTCCAGCGGTAAAACCTCAGTCAGAGCATCGAGCTGAAGCTAATCTGATTTACATATGGAGGCTCTGCTTGTTCCTCTGAAGATATTTGGGATTAACTCAGCCCGACATGATTCAACCTAAATATTTATCTCATACATATGGTTCAGTTTTACCGGGGAAAAACAATCTGGTGTTCGGGACTGTATGTTATGCATGTCTCTGGATCGACAGAAATGAGGAAAGCTTTCTCCGGATGGAGTCATAGGAAAATGAAGTTAATCTTTGCTGCTTCCAACGGATCTAAGAGTGGAAGATTTAGCCTGGTGCTGCTGAGATTAACGGATCATCATCGGTGTGAGAACCTCCACAGAAGCAGGATGGTTGTCAGTTTGCTGCCCTGATTCATCCAGGTTTGTTTTAGCACAACATCAGGGTGGAAAGACACCAGCAATGACCTGAGAAGAACAGCTGTTGCTGCCCATCAACCTGGGAAGGGTCAAAGGTCATCTCCAAGTCCATCATTCTCCAGAGAGGAAGATTATTTCTGAGAGGAAAGCATGTTAGACAGCTGCCAATCTTCCCAGGAGACACTGAGCACTGAACCAGAATAGCTGTAAGGAGCTCAGCAGATCAGCACGAACACCTCATAGCAGTTGTGAAGCACAGTGGTGGAGGGGTGATGGACCTGGAGACTGTGCAGTTGCTGAGTGGAACATGTTTCATTTCAACAAGAAAGTCTCTCGTTGAAACTTTCTTGTTTCGTTTCTTGTGTTTAAATTAATGAGAACGTTTATCGTTAAGACAGGATGAGCTCATCTTGATTTAGCAAGTTTTGTATCTCGTTAAAATGCGAACGTTTCTCATTTTACTGCGATTTAAAGTATCTCGTTATAACGAGATATAAAGCTCGCCTCATTTTACTGAGAAGGTTTCTTATTTTAATAAGTTGTGAATATCGTTACAAGAAAACTTCTCGTTAAAACAAGAAAGTTTCTAAATTTAATGAAATACTTTCTGTTCAGAACCAAAAATATTTATATCTCATTATAAATAAACATAAAACTTATCTCATTTGACTAAGTTTTGTATCTCGTTGATGAGTTTTGTATCTCGTTAAATGTTTTGAGAAAGTTTCTATTTAAAACATCACAAGCTTTATATCTCGTTATAATGAGATATGAAGCTTGTGTTGTTTTAACAAGAAACTTTCTCATTTTAACAGGTTTTGTATCTCATTAAAACGTGAAAGTTTCTTGTTTAAACGACATACTGCTCCTGAATTTATTTCCAATCTCTGGCAGATAAACATTTCCTTAATAGGATGCTTAATCAAGGGGTGTACTTAGTTTTGTAAGAGTTACGCCTTCAGGTTTCCTTCATCGGACCACCTTAGGGAGGTCCTCACCCTTGCAGACCAGGAACATTCCTCAGAGCTGAAGCCGAGGAGATGCAAGAGCTCACCTGTCCAACCAGCTGAGACAACGTGATGATGATTCTACTCCACCTGTTTGTGGTCACAATGTTCTAGCAGATCTGCGTCTCTTTATGGAACAAAGACAGAAACCAGAAACTGCTGTGTGACAAACGAGGCTCGTTCTCGGCTTCGGGGCGCATTGAAAGTTTCCAGGTCAAGGTGGGATCGTTTGTGTCCTGTGTTTTAAAAGCTTTGTGGTTTTCATCTACAGACGCTGAGTGAAACAGGATCGAGTGCTACGAGGAAGTAAAAATGCATACAACTACAATAAGTGCTCTTGACGTTGGCTGTCAACACTCATCCCTTCACAAACATCTTTATTTTTAACAAACAGAACCATCAGAGAGTGAAAACACAGTAAAATAACATGACTGAGGACACACCAAAGCAGCTCGCTCTGAGTGTGTGTGTGTGGAGGTGTGGGTGGAGGGGGTATTAGTCACCAGAAATGGCACAGAGCCGCTCTCTCCGCCGCTCTCTCAGTAAGTGGGTCACTCCATCTGGAGCAGAATATGGAAAAAACAGCCACATAACATTTTCTACCAAACTGTCTCAACCGTGAGCTCAGAAGGAAAGTAATTAAAGGAATCACCTGTCAGGCTTCGATAGCAAAGCTCATCTCACACAGTTAGCAAATAAACATCACGGCTAATTAATGTCTAATTGTTCATCTGAAAGCTTTAACTGCTCAGAAAATGCTGCATAGGAACAGAAATCACGTGCATTTGCATTTCAGGGGTGTCCAAAATTTAGCCCTTGGGCTAATTTTGTATGGGGCCTCTGACTGCAGTCACACTGATACAAATTTCCCAAAAATAATATGGGTTTAAAACCCCTTAAAAGAGTTAAAAAGTCCCGTTTTGAGGTGTGAAACATTCATATACTGTTGTGTTCAAGCAAACATTAACAGTGACTGGAACTGACATTATGATCTGAGAGAGAAATGGACCGCAGTGGATAGGTGTAGCTTTGGATCAGGCGGTGTTGGTAGTGGTTCTGACATCACCTGTTTGCTCACCAGACAGGACTGTTTTCAGTGAGTGGGTGATGGGGAAGCCAATTTTTTCTGACTGCTTAAGTTTGAATCCTTCGCTTTAGTGAAGATTATGGATTATTTCTTGAATCTGTGGATCATTTTTATGCTGTTCTGGGACATAGCTGTCTATGAATTGATCCACAAATATTTTGACTTGGACAGCGGTCAAGTCAACATTAATTTATCCTATTCAGCTGATTGGTGACTCAAAAATTTCTTCATCAGTCACCAGTATGGATAAACCTACAAACTCCAGGCACTGTCAGTCACGTTTTAATCTCCATGCTGAAAATGATCCAAGTGAACCTAAAACAGAAAGATCAACAACTTCAGCATCCCCTAAAAAGCTTCTGAACTACACCGTCCCAGGTGTCTGATGGTGCATGCCCATCATCTTTCCTTAGAGATCATCCCATGGCTGTAAGTGATGCATTCTACTGAGAGACGAAACGGCTGAAATCATCCTCCTCCGTAGGGGGGCCAGCCTCTTCCTTAGAGACTGGTGGTAGTGCACCATCATCCACGGGGAAATTGGAGTTGATCCGCTCAGGTGGTTCAGGCATCTGATCAGGATGCCTCCTGGGTGCCTCCCTTTTGGGATTTTTGGATATCACTGTCAAACCTTGATGTTGAATTTGTTTTCTTACTTCTGACTCAACAGTTGACATAAACTCAGCTGCTGCTGGCTCTACTGAAGTCTCCTACAGGTCGATCACAGAGTACCTTTGAATTTTCCTGTGGAGGTGCAAATGAGACGAACAGACCCTGCAGAGTGCGCTTTTACAGGACCCCCAGGATGATGGATCAACAAATAATTTATTAATGTATCTAATTTTTACTGGACTTAAAGGCTAAAGCTGAAAATGAAGAAACAGCTGACTGAAGCTTAATTTCCTTGAAAGGTTCTTTGACAACAGGGTGTTTTCTGCTCCATCAGTGGTCATGAGTCGGATTTGGCACCAACTTGCTGAGGCCTGCAGCTTCCGTGTGGTCAGACTGAAGGTGTTGTTATTCACTTCAGGGCTTAGTTTCCCACTGAGAGCAGCTGACAACACCATGACTGTATCATTGAAGGATTTCCATAAACATGGTAATTAAGTTCTAGGTTCAAAACAGAAACACGGTGAGTCCAACCTAATCTTGTTTTCATCTGAGATCTTTACCTCTAACCTTTCTAACTTCAAACATTTTCACGAAAGTGCTCATGGATCAACGTTTCTTCCTGAACCAAACAGACCAGAATCCCATCAGCAGTGTGTCATCATCTGATTTAATGCTGCTTCAGCCCCTCCGTCTCACCTCATAACTAATAATTGTGTTTCTGTGCAAAAGCAGAATAGAAACACCAACATCAAATGCGTTAAGTGACCTGATGCAGCCAGTTTTCAGAATTTAAAGGTAATAATAGGTGACTAACGACTGAATGTGTTAAAATTGTAAATGTGTCAAGTGTAAAAGAGCTGCTTCAGAAATCTCTTCATCTCAGTGATTCATCGATGAGTCCAACACAGAGATAAATAGATGCTCTTAACAGCCAAATGCGTGTGGGCTTTCTTGGTCACAATCTGCAATCTTCACAATCTTTAACGCACACCGGCGGGTCGTTGCATTAACACCTGAAACATATGCTGCTGTTCTGAAGAGGTTTGAACCGGTTCTGTTTGTCGTGTTCATGAACTGGACCTCAAGATGAAGTCATGTAGAGGAGGGGGTCTGGTCTGGCTTCTGTAGGGTCTTGTCTGAGTTTTGTCTGTTTCAGGTGCAGGAGTTCAGGGATCTTGGTACCTTGGTTCAGGACTAATGGTCTGACGGACCAGGAGAGATGGACCAGAGCTTCATCAGCAATGAGGGCATTGCTCTGCCTTGTTGCGTTTTAGAGAAGCCTGAGCTGAAAGGTGAATCTCTGGGTTTATTGCTTCCAATTCTCACCAATAGTCAGGAGATCCTGGATACAGGTAGCTGAAATGGAGATAAGAAGAAGAGCTCCATCATCCAGAGAGAGCCCAGAGTAGAGCTGCTCCTCAAGGAGGCAGCTGAGATGGTTCATCTGATCAGGATGTCTTCAGGACATCCTCTGTCTACTGAACTTAAAATACTATTCTGACTCTCAAATGTTTGCAAGTCATTTTTCCCAAGTCCAAGACAAGACTCAAGTCCAACAGGGGCAAGTCTAAGTCAAGTCTCTCAGGAGTGAGTCCAAGTCAACTGTGAAGCCTTTTGAGGAGGAAGCCGAAGTCATATTTCTGAGACACAAATTGAAGTCAAGTCTTTGCTTTTTAAGTCAGTCAAGTCTCAAGTCCTTTCCCACCATGTCCAAGTCAAATGTAAAATCTTTCTGTCCAAGTCCCAAGTCCATTTTCTTAACAAATGCATGCCATCTAGTCTGCCAATAATACAGTACTGCAAACCTGAACATCTAACAATATTCTTTTAATATTTATCAACAGTTTTAAGCTTTAATTCAGATTTAAATTTGAAACTGATACAGTGCAATATTTAGCCTGTTAGAAATAAAAACATGTTGTAATGTTCAAATAAAAAGGAGATTAACATCGAATTACAATATTATTTTATTTGATCTTTGTAATGAGAAACTGCAGACTTTAACTTTACACTACGCACTGTAAGGAACTCATTCAAGAGAATATTTTTATTTTGTTCTGAAACAACTTGGGATCATTTATACAGGAGTTAGGTTGGAGAGTCTGTGTTGGTAATAACATGAAACTGCTTGAGCAGGTTGTCATAAACCATTAATAATCCATGTTTTGGGAACATCTCTGGTTAATAAATCAAGTGCACCATTTCAAATATATGCTTGCACAGCATCACCTGTCAGAGCTGTGGTCTGTTCTGTTCTGTTCTTTCATTCCTGATATATGAGACAAAGATCACTTGTGAGACTCGAGTCCCAGAACACAAGCCTAAGTCAAGTCTGAAGTTTAATTTTTGTAATTTATAGCATTTTAATCCCAACAGAAAATCCTCTGCTGGCCATCTGAGACATTTCAGCTCCTTGTAAATCTAATCACTTGCATCCCCATGTAGTTGGGTTTTTGAGAAACAACATGAGACCAGCATGAGCCCCACCCACTGATGGACAAGATAATATAAATTCATAATGAACTTGACTGCAAGACCAAGAAATAACTATTTGGTAAAATGGCACTCTGTCTCTTTTTTATAAATCACAAAAAGCTTGTTGTCCAAACCTGAACGTTCACAAGGAGTTTTGAGATTTTAGTCATTTCAGCATCCCTTTCATTTCTTCTTCTCACTTGTCTCAGTTTACAGTAAAACTAAACTAAAAGTCTTTGTAATAAGGAAGCATTGAATCCCCATGATTTCTCAACATGAAACCAAGAGCTTTACAGTTTTGCACCAATAAAAACAAAATCCCTAAATATGAAAATTCCGAAACCAAAAACAAACTTCAATGCAATGTTTAGGGAACTGTGTTTATCATCATCAAACTATAAACTTTATTTAAAAACAACACCATCATGATTGGGTTAAACATTTTAACACTTCATCACAAAAACACTGGAATACAGCAGAATAGCATGAAGGAAATCAACACATCTGTATGTTTTCAGTAAAAACAATAAATAGAAACATTAATTTTTTCTAACAGCTCAATCAGATCATACATGTACAGGTAAACATATAAACAAGTTTTGTACGTTTGTGCAAAAATAGCATCCTCAGAGAGGTAAAAAGCCTCGTTCAAGTTTAAAAAATAAATATTTGCTCAACACAACAGTCTTTTTTTTTTAACCTGTTAACAGGTAATTCAGACTGGAACCCTCTTTCTTCAATCCTCAGTCATATGTTCGACAGTATTGTACAAGTTTTACTGTTTTGTTTCTGCTCAAAAAAACCTGATTTACATGGTTTACTGTTTACTATATCACAACCTGCATTAAAATCTGACTGCATACTAAAGTCAGCACAAAACAGTCCATAATAGTAAAGGGTTGATTAGCCTCTTAGCGGAAAGTTTGTGAATAAATGTCAATAAGAACACAAAACAAACAACAGCTGCATCAGCCAACTCTGTCTTTATCTCAATTGTAAAACGGAGTTTTATTTACACAAAGTAAAAAAAATCCACTTCAAGATGTGAAGCTATCGAACATTGAAATACTTTCAGTTATGAAATACAATGTGTATGCTGAATCCTGCTTTCTGATCGTTTTTCTTTAAAAAGAAGCAGCAGGTTTTGGTGTTGTTGATTTGCTTATGCTGTTAAGCAGCACTCTGTTGCTGTCTATTGGGAACTGTCAAGACCAAGAATCTAGAAAATTAAAAATGTAAAACATACATCTTTATTTTGTAAATGCTGTGGGGGTGGGGGGTAGTTTATGGAAAGCATAAAAGACTAAGATAAATTTTTGTTCTTTTTAATCATGTGCTAGATAGCCTGTAGTTAGCCACATGCTAATTGCTGTAGCTAGTCCCATGCTAGGATGTAGTTATCTACATTAGTTAGCATATATGGCATTATTTACCTTAATTCTTGTTTTTTCTTACTACTTATAGTTGAAAAGTGACCTTTAAATATTTTTTTGAAAGCAAATTGCTCCAACCAGTTTCCTCTCTCCAACGTCTCAAACACTTTTCGAGATTCCTTGTTGTTAAGGTGAAGATTGGGAGGCAGTTGTCTAGCAAACAAATGTAAAATAATTTTAAATTAAAGAGAGTGCAAACAGGTCAATTTATGGAAAGTGTAAAACTCATATGCCAGTTAGCTTGTAGCTAACTTCACGTCAGCTGCTCAGATAGCTACAGGCTATTTGAAGTAGTTACTGCCATGCGAGCTTCTGTAGCAGCTGCAAGTTAGCTGTTGTATTTAGCTGCATGCAGGTTTCTGCTATTTAAGTTAAACATGTTTGAAATGTGACATGTTTGAAATGTAACTCCCAGAGCTAGGAAATAAATACAGGAAAAGCATATTTTATTTCATATTTATGAAACCAAAATATGTTTTCAATTAAACAACAAAGGTCGTAACAGTAAAATGGCAACACCTCGCGGGATGTTGTCTAGCAGAAACAGAGCGAGAAGATGAAGGAGCCACTTTATGCCTTTTAATAAGTCCTAATCTGTCAGAGGAACATATTTTTATTATGAGATGGAAAGCTTGTCTTGTTACAACAAGAAACTTTCTTGTTGTAACAAGTTACGACTCCTGTATTTATTTCCTCGCTCTGGCTGTTAAACGCTTCCGTATGACCCAAAACATTTCTGCTAAGCCAGGTCATCGCTTTTTCCTATTCAACACCCCAAAACCTTTGGGATGCTATGCAGTCCATGTAATTCATATAATGGATATTAAGATCCAAAACAAAAGCTAGCAGCTAGTGCTAAGTTGTAAAAAAGTTTGGTGAAATAAATACAGTTTGAGATTAAAGCTTAGTATTCAAAATTACAGATACTTATTTTTGTATTTAAGTACTTGCTTTGTGCTTTTCTTCAGAGCATCATCAAGCGTTCCTCCAGGGTTTTGCGTTTATTTTTGTGATTTTTTTGGTTCCGCTTCAGAAATATTTGCAAAGAATTTTGATATATTTTTATGATAATTTTCTCCCACTGTCATGGAGAACAGAGGGATACTTTGCTCAGTGACAGTAAATGTGACATTTTGTTATTCGCCACATCGACTGCAAACTAGACCTTGACATCAAGTAAAGCTAAGGTAGCAGTGTAGCAGAAGTAAGAAATACTGGCCCCTGCAGGTGGGAGTTAGCAGTCACCTAAACTTAACGTTTTTGATAATTTTTGTGGGAAATTTGCATTAAACTCACAATTATACACAAAAAAGGCAATCTGTTGATTTTGTGTGAATTTCCACGATTGTGAAAAACTGGAGGGACTGATTAAGGGTGTCATAGAAATCTCCATACAGTCCTCTAAAATGTTTGCCTTTAAGACTAGCAACACCTCAGGAAGAATCAGAAACATCTACAAAAACTGAAGCAATAGTTTATAGAAACAGCAAAAAAAACTTAATCAAAGGTGATATTTTGGATTGTTACATATAACTTTGCATGCAGTCTGTCAACATGGCCAGGCTTCAGCGAACGTAGTGAACTCTCTGATGTTTAAATCTAGTTATGTCCAGGTTTAAAACAGAGCAGCAGCCCATATTAAATAGTTCCTGCTCTGACTAGCTGTTAGATTGGCTCCTCAATAAGATATTTTCCAACCTGGGTGATGACTTCTAAGAAAAATTCACCACAGATCTAAAGATCCCATTACAACAATCCATCAGATATCCTTAAAAGATCCTCTTAAAAACTGACATAGGTGTCCAATTTGGGACCTTAAACCCTAATAAAACATTACTGATCCAAAGAGGCTACAAATGGACTTTGGAAATTCAATGAAAATTTTAAAGAGACTGATGGGAACCTCAAAAGAGCACTTAAATGCTCAGGAATGTCCTCAAAGAGCTTTACTCTGACTCTAAAACCCCTGAAACCTCCTCAGAGAACCATATGCTCTCATAAATGGACTCAGTTCATAATTTCTACATTTATCTGAATTACTCTACGAAACAACACCCTGAAAGCATGATGTGTCACATCCACAAACTCTGCATGTGCTTGGAGTTAATTTTCAATATCTTTTCTTTTTCCACTGTAAAAAAAAAAAAAAATCTAATTTGGTAATCTATAACAACATAAAGTTGTGATTTTAAGTTTTCCTCCAAATCTTCTTATGTAACAGGTTTAGTTTGAAAGTAAAATCTAAGTAAAAATATTTTCTACCTCTCACAACCAGCATAAGATTCATAGTTCAGTCCAAAATATATTTTCTGGATAAAATATATAAGAATAAAAAGGTCAGTCTGACAAAATGGCAAATTACTGTAAATGTTAACTTTTACCTGCTGTTGTCAGAGCTGCTCATCCCTAAAACACGAACAGCTAGACTCAGTGAATAAATTTACATGAATGAATATTTTTATGCTGTAGAAAGATTGAAAAACATGTTTTCCACCAAAACCTTCGATGTTACATAAAACATCTTTATATAGATGTCAAAAAAGATGCGAAGTTGTTATTTTTCATAACAAATGCAAACTGGTCATTGATTCAAATCCAGCGAAGATGAGACAAAAATAGGTGTTGAATCATGAGAATGGTTTCTTTTTTTAGCCAGTTTCATTATGTAAAAACAAAATAAAGTAGCATGTTTGAGCAAAACTGATATTGAAGGAAAAACAGAGCAGTTCCCCCCCTAAAAGCTGCAGCGAAGACATAAAATATTGGTTCAGAAATAATATTTGAAGTGAAAATTATAGTTAATGAGTGGATTTGGATGAAAATACTTCACTTTGAAACAAGAAATAAAGTAATTATGGCAAGAAAATTATAATTAAATCAGCTGAAATAGGAGAACATTTTTACAAAGTTTGTTTTTTTGTTTCCATTTTGGAAAATTGTCTTCATCTCACTGTAAAAGTTTTCATTTTAATGTTGCTTCACAAAGTTTATTCCTTTGAAATGTTTGAGTTGTTTTTTGATCAAGATGACAAAAATATCTCCACATAAATAAGAGTCTGGAATCTGGCTGTGAGTAAATCCCACCAGATGGTTAAATATGCATCAGAAAATCTGGTCTTTAAAGTTTCTGTGTCAGAATCCCAAATTGGAAAGATTTCGAGAGATTTCTTTATCCTCCCGCTCCGTGTCGCTCCACCTTTACCCTGTTCGGACTGGTTGACAGTGACTCAGCTGTCAGGTTGGTAATCCCAATAAAGATCCTGGTTTTCCCGACACTAAGAGTCCAGCTCAGTGCTTGTTTTAGGAATCTGAGCGAAATGCCAGAGTTGTACAAACATTTAGCCTTCTGGCTCGTTATCTCACCGCTGACCTCCTCAGCAGCTGGAGTCCTCACTGCCGGTTCCTCCTCCAGATTTGGAGGTGGCCCCAGATGCGACGGCGATCTGACAGCCGTTGGTTACGTGACTCATGACCTTCTGTTTGAGCTGAGCGACCTGCTGTCGCAGCATGGCAGCGGTGGACGCCAGGTCCGAGTTCTGACTCTTCAGGACCTTCACCTTCTCCTCGAGCCGGGAAATTCGCTCCAGCTTCCGCTTGCGGCATTTAGATGCGGCAATGCGGTTACGAAGTTTCTTGCGCTCTGCTTTAATTCGCTCCTGAGTCTCCAGGTCGATGGGAGAGAGAGACGGCGGGGAAGTGGGGTCACCTGGTGGGTGGGGCACCTCCGGGACGGTCTGAGGGGCGTCCAGACCTCGAGCATGGGTCTGGGGCCCTCCGACGCCATGCGCTGAACCTCCACCGTACGCCATCTGCCCACCGGAGTAAGGAATCTGGCCAGGGTTGTAGCTGCTCAGGTTGGTGTAGACAGGCATATCTCCTCCGGACATCAGGTTCCTTTGGTAGGATGCCTGCAGGGAGACGGTGGAGGACGGAGACGGGGACATGTGTCCACCTCCCACCAACTGGTTCTGCTTGTGAAGGTCTGCCAAGGCTTTCACGAAGCCGTCTGCAAATCCCTCTTGCTCGTTGGTGGCCTGGTTGCGGTAGATGAAGGGGTTGTTGGAGTTGGGCACTGGGCTGGTGGTGACCAGTCCTTGATTAGACTGGATGATGAGGTGCTCCAGGTCTGGGGATGCCAGCTTCAGCAGGTTCATATCTGCAGACGACGCCGTAGAAGATGAGGTCGAGGTCATCAAGGCATTGTTACCAGGAAGCACCAAGTTGTTGTGGTTCCCACCCCTTCCTGCTGACCCGTTGCTGCCACCACCGAGGAAGTGGTGACTTCCACCCATGGACATGGCTTTCTTACTCATCAGCATCTTGCTTCCCGGGTAACGCTCGTACTCTGCAACCTGGCTGAAGCTGGGGACGGCGGGGGAGTCGTCGTGGTAGAAAGGAGTCTCCATGGTAGCCGTCATTGACAAGGAGATGTCTCAGGGGAAAGCTTCATAATCAGATTAACCTGAATGTCAGAGCAGATTGAAAGGTTCCACTGACGTCTGCGGCTGAGGGATGAAGGTTGGAGACCAGGGGCTGCAGGAAAAACAAGATCATCAGATTTATTAAAGAACTATTTCCTAATGTTTCTAAAGTTTGGTGCAGTTATCTTCGCTGTTTACTTAAATCTTTAGTGGGGAGTAGCTACTCTCTGCTTATCTTATCTGTAATAAGCAAACCTTGGTCTAGAAAAGTTGGAATGTTTTCCTCACAAATGTAGCTTTAACATGTGTTGTATACATTATTATACAGTAATTAAAATATTTAAATGACAAACATAAACATAAACAGAGCAAATTAATTTTAGTGCCTTTTCTGGATAAATTAATTGTATTACACAATCTGAACAAACATCAACCTGCTGCTGCTAAAATGATTTCTTTTGTCTGTCGAAGTTTAGGTGGAATCAATTAAAGACAGAGGAGCAAATTGTCTTCCTGACAAAAACTAAAAATGGTTATAAGTTGTCAGCCCTTGAGTTTTGGAACCTTTTTCTGAGTACAGTAGCTTCACAAACCTCCTCTGAAAAAGGTTGGATACTGGACTGGAACAGAGGGGAAAAGCCACCAGAGTCCCAAAGAAAACTCTGAAAGACCTTTAAAGACCCTACAAAATCATGGATCAGTAGCTCAACAAACAGAACGAAGGAGTAAAAATACACAATACTGAACATCTGCCCTCGTTGAGATGACATGAAGGTGGTTTCAGTGCACAGCTTCAGTTATTACAGCTAGAAACTAGTGATCAGGCCCGAAATCTGGGAGTAGTGATGGACTCAGACCTGAACCTTCAGAGACACATAAAGACAGTTGCAAAGTCAGCCTTCTATCACCTGGAGAACATTTCCAGGATTAAAGGACTGATGTCTCAACAAGATCTAGAGAAACTCATCCATGCGTTTATCTTTAGTCGCATTGATCACTGCAACAGTGTCTTCACAGGTCTGCCTAAAGAGTCAACCAGACAGCTGCAGCTGATCCAGAACGCTGCTGCTGGTGTTCCCACTAAGACCAGGAAGATAGAGCACATCACCCCAGTTCTAGAGTCCTTTCACTGGCTCCCTGGAGCTCAGAGAATAAACTTTAAAATACTTCTGGTAGTTTATAAATCACTGAACAGCTTAGCACCAAAATCTATTAAAGACCTGTTGTCGTCGTATCAACCTTCCAGACCACTCAGGTCTTCTGGTTCTGGTCTACTCTGCATCCCCAGAACCAGAACCAAATATGGAGAAGCAGCTTTCTGTTTCTATGCTCCTCTAATCTGGAACAAACTTCCAGAAAACTGAAAAACAGCCAAAACACTGAGTTCCTTTAAATCAACTCTGACCCCAAATCCCAGAGGATCATATTGTGACTCCAACGTCTCTCTGACTAAATATTCAGACAGTGATCTAAAGAGGAGCAGCAAAAGCAAAGGAGGTGGATTAGCAGAGCTGCTAACATCCAGGACATGTGACTGTGGAATGTTGTCTCTGCTGCCTGGAAGTCGAGCTGCTAGCATGTAGCATGTCATGATGGGTGATGAGACAGCAACAGTCTTCAGTCAGAGGCCTCTTCAGCTTTGTTGCAAGACTGACTGCTGCTGGAGCTCCTTCCTCCCCACAGCATCACCATCCACGACTGTTCAAAGCTACTTGGATGATCTGAGTTATGATGACATTTAATTCCCTTTTGGGATGAATTAAGGAGTTTTTAATTGAATCATCCATGGATGACTGAAAATAATATTTTCTAATTAAAGGAGAATATTGTCCATCCCATAATAACCTATAATGCCAGATTTTCCTCTGAAACTGACCATGAATCAATGGACTGGGCTCCACTTTCACTTCAAATATTTACTTCTCCATGATTAATCACTCATATTGGGAAATAAAACATCCGTTTTTACAGTGATGAAACTCCGGGGAGATATTTCTCTGGAAGGAAATTTCTCCATGCAGACAGAAATGAGTCCCATAATTACTCATTGGATTCTCCCTGCCAGGACCTCAGTACTAATCTCACTCAGAACCAGGAGGTGCAATTCTCCCGGGTTAAAGCAGACGACTCCACAGCCCTTCCAGAGGTTCCTCTGACCAGGAGGAATCCTGGAAAACCTCCCATCCACTGGGAGGAGACCCTGAGGGAAGACCCAACAAGAACTGCTGGAGAAACCATGAATCCCTTCTGGGCTGGGAATGAAGGTGGCACGAAAGGAGGCCCCGCCACACCTCATTATCAAGGTTTAACAAAAAAACAAAAAAATTAAATATTTGAAAAACTGTGTTGGGTTTTACTGAAATTAGTGAATAACTATAGACTGGAAGAAAAATGAAAACATGGTTCTTTACTAATAAAATCTGAAAAGTGTGGCATGGGGCTGGGCGATACGGCTTAAAAACAAAATCACAGATTTTTTTTCATACCAGATCCAATTTCAATCTATTTTTTCAACTTATTACAACTGAATTACTACATCATTCTCCTAATATTATGACTTTATTTTTGTAATTAAAAAAGTAATAATCCTATCCTGGCCCTAATACTCCATGGTAGAGTTGACCTGAATTCAAAGTCCAGATAAATAGAAGCCGTAAGACACACTCTTCAAACAAGATGGCCGCCCTGGGCGCGCTGGCATCACTCGTAACTATGGAAACCCAAGGAGAGCATTAGTGGAAAAAAAAAAATCCTGATTTTCCAAAAATTAAATCTTCAAAAACCAAAAATTCGATGAACCAATACAATCGATTTATCGCCCAGCCCTGGTGTGGCATGCATTTGTATTCAGCCTTTACTCTGATGCCCCTAAATAAAAATTTGAAGGGCCACACCCCTGTTCTAGAACAGCATCCCGGAGCTCTGACCAACCCATCCTCTGGACATGGAGACAGGATGGACCGCCAGGATGGACGTCCAACGGGACTGCCAGCAGGGAGAGCTCTGATCAGGGAAGCAGCCACCATGGCGACTCTGGGGGAGCTGCAGAGATCCGCAGCTCAGGTGGGAGGATCTGAACGGAACTACTCTGCAAATCTGTCGCTTGTGGAAGAAAGGCCAGGAGAAAACCAGAAGTCCTGAAGTCCTGTTTGCAGTTTGTCGCAAAACCAATTTAAGAGACACAGCAAAGATGTGGAAGAAGGTGAGCTAATCAGAGGAGACCAGAACTCAACCCCAGTGTGAAAGATGGTGGTGGCAGCATCATGCCAGTGAGAAGATGGGTGGAGTTAAATCCTGGACGAAAACCTTCAGAAGACCTGAGGCTGAGGTTCAGGTTCAGCTTCTGGCAGGACAACCACCCTGAACATCTAGCCAGAGATATTATGGGATGGTTTAGATCAAAGCAGATTCACCAGTTAGAGTGGCCTAGTCAAAGTCCAGACCTAAATCCAGCTCAGAATCTGCAGCAGGATATGAAAACTGATGTTCTCAGATGTTCTCCAGCCAACCCGACTGAGCTGGAGATGTTTTAGTAAGAAGACCAGGCAGCTGGCCGTGCAGAGGAAGGTGGTTCTGACTCAGGGGGACTGGATACAAACACACTCCACACTTTTCAGAATTGTTTTGTAAAACATTAAAAAAAAACATGAAACATTTTCCTCCTGCTCTATGATGAAGCTCTGTTTTCTCTTGGTAAAATCCCAGTTAAATCAACAGAAGTTAGTAACAGAACGTGAAAAGCTGAAGGATATGGATCATTTTGCAGGTTTCTGTGCATCTGATCAGAACCAACATCTGCAGTTTTTCTGTTTGAAGCAGATTAACACAAAAGCTGCCAAATAAATCTTTGTTTTTCTCTTACATATCATCACGTTTTTCTTAAATAAATACGAAAGAAAGGGTGAAAAATATTTACTTTTATTGTATAATATTTACCCAGCATTACTTATCAGTGCCCTCTCGTGGACAGATGAGGCAACAGCAGCTGAAAGTACACGGGACCCGACCTGCTGTGGCTGACGACGTGAGCCCGGACCCTCTCTAAAGGGCTCAACGGTGACGCTTCTGTTTTATTTACTTTATATTTAGAATAAAAAGTGCTTTGGTTTGATCATCACAACTCTCTCTGGGTTAAATACAGAAAATATGCTTCATAAACATGTCACTGAAATTACATTTAAACCTGTTTCTACATAAAATACAAGCGAAATACGATATAAATCTGGATTAAACTGTTAAATATTACAGTTCCTGGTTAAAAACATAAATAAACTGAAAGCAACGACGCCAATTATCCCTTAATGGCTTTTTATCCGCGTTTCGAGTCTTTTTTTTTTTTTTTTTTTTTTTTTTTAAAAGCGCTCAAGTTGCCGTTGCTGCCGTTAACTTCAGAGACACCGACACCGACCTCGTCATCATCCGAACTCACCTGCAGAACCTCCGCGGGCCGCTGATCCGGTACCGCAGCGGGAAAAACCCCGGAGAGCCGAGAGGGAGCAGAGGAGCTGGAATAATGTTTGATAATCTGGGAAATAGTCCGAGAGAGAGAGAGGGGGGGGGGTGAGTCAGAGTGAACACACACACACACACACACACACACACACACACACACACACACACGCTCCCAGCGTGACTCACCATGATGTTTTCTCCTCATTTACACATTTATAGTGAAGTTCAGGTTAAATGTCAGATTTACTAGCGCGCCTGAAAACGAAGCATCTCAGCAGCAAAATAAATTCAAACATCATCAAAAAAATCCTCATAATGATGTAAATAAAGTTTCATTAAAACCCAGAAGATGTTCTGTTACAGTCACTGCGCGCTATGAGGAGGGGAAGCCAGGCCGCTGCGTTCCAGCACCTCACTGGAAAGTTGAGTGGAAGGAAGAAGTGTGGTAGAAGAAGGTGAACGGCAACAGGGATAACTGCAGCTGGAGATCCCAGAGTCTGGAGGAAGACTGGACAGGACCAGAACCCAGGGTGAAGGTTCTACAGTCAGTGATGATCTGGGTCGCCAGGTCATCTGCTGGTTCTGGTCCACCGGGTTTCCTGAAGTCCACAGTCAACGCAGTGTCTAGCAGGACATTCCTTCTGCTGACCAGCTGTATGGAGAGGCTGGTTCCATTCTCCAGCTGGACTTGGTACCGACCCACACCGCTGAAGGTACCAGAACCAGTGCTTTAATCACCATGGTAACACCAGCAAACAGGCCTGACCAGAACCCAACAGAGAATCTACGGAGCGTTGTCCAGAGGAAGATCAGAGACACCAGAACCAACGATGCAGATGACCTGAAGGTTCTATCAGAGCAACCTGGGCTTCCAGAACCTCAGCAGAACCTCAGGCTGGTCTCCTCCAAGCGGCACGGCTTTGATGCAGGAAATGATGCAAAAGGAGCCCAGACCAGAACTGGGAGCATTTAGTTTGAGGATCTAAGCAACCGTAACGAGAACCAATCCGTGCTGGTTGGGTGGTTCCATCAGAACATCAGAGCAGCTCTGTTGGATGTTCCGGGTCTGCAGGGGTCAGAACCTACCTGACGTGGTTCCCATCATAGTTGGTCTCAGTCGGATCAGGTTGGATGAAGATCTGGGGAGCCTTTGGTCCAACATTCATGAGGATGTTCCTTGGAACCAGGCGGTTCTGGACCAACCTCTTCATCTCAGCTGCTCTCAGATGGAGCTTCATCTCTGGATCCGGTGGAGATCTGGTTACTAAAGGTGACCCATTCTGTTTCCCAGAACCTCTCAGGATTCAAACACCCTCAGTCTGCTCAGTTCTGCTCCCAGAAGGAGCTGTTTTAGGGCCTCCTGTCACTTTAAATCCAAATCAGCTGCTGCTGGCCACGCCCCCCAACTCAACGCTGACACTCGCACATGGCTGAAAACAGATGCGCAGTTACACAACCGTTCATCTTTGAGAAGCAGAAGCAGAGCCTCCTGGACAACCAACAGGACGCAGCAAGTGGTTTCTAAATGGTGAGGCTGCGTCCCAGTTCTCCTCAGAACTGGGAAATTCCAACTTCCCAGTCGTAAAACTCAACTGGAACGCCCTCCAAAGTGGGATTTCCCACTGGGAAACTGGGAGCTGCTCCGACTACCCCCAGTTACGACTTGAATGGCTGACGTCACGTTTCAACATGGCCGCTCCTCGTCTCAACCGCAGTAACGTGGTGGAAACATGTTTATTTTACACGACACGTGTAGGAGCGCCTCGAGATCGATGCTCCATGCAGCGCCTGCCGCTCTAAACGGAAAAAATTAAAAGTGATGTTTGGTTATGGACGGTAAAGCTTAAAGTGATGTCTCTGGGCGCCGCCATGTTGAAACTAGAATGCTGTTACCTCGGGTCTAACGTCAAACCCAGCTCTGAGTTACGACTTCCCAGGTAACTCGAACGTAGCATCAGTCAACAACTGAACGCCTGTCTTTTCCAGCAGCCATTGAACAGCACATACAGTGGTAAAACCAGCTGACCAGTCATGCTGGAGCTCGTTTGGGTTTCTAGGTAACGGCACAGTTGACGTTACATCGTAAGGTTTTTGAAATGGCTCATTTTCCAGACACCGAAAAACATGAAGTTATTGCTAAAAACAGCTGGGAGTTTTATTATTTTCTGTTTTTTATAGTTTAACCTCCATGTGCTGCTGCTGGTCGCCTTAAATCTCCCACTGAGGGACATTAAAGATCATTTCTATTCTACTCTGTTTGGCTGCAGCTCTTCTGGGGTTTTTCTCTGCAAGCGTTGAACATCTGCTGACTGAAGAACATCCTCAGTGGGATTTCTGTGATGGACCCTGATCCGGTCTGGATCAGGATCCGGTTCCGTTTGGTGCTAAATGAATAGTTTTCATGTCTGAGCGTCAGAACACGACTAAACAACAACTGTGTGTGTTTGGTTCTGTCATAGCTGCCGTAATTACTCTAACCATAGGTGGAGCAGTTAGAAAACACACACACACACACACACACACACACACACAGCCAGTCTCCCAGGAGGTGACTGATGGAACAAGCTGAAGGAAACAACCTTGATGTGACTCTGAAGTCCTGGTATTTCAGCTACATCTAACTGTGCTTTTATATCCATGCTGTAATGATTCATACAGTTAGCTTTACGTCTGGACTTTGACTAGACCGTTCTACCACATAAATCTGCTTTGATCTAAACCAGGGGTCTGCAGCCTGCAGCTCCGGAGCCACAAGTGGCCCTTTAGACCTCCCACAATAGCTCTTAATAACCCTGGATAAAGAATAAAGAAGATAAAGAATAAACAAGTGTTTTTAAGCAGTTTTTTCATGTAATAAATTGATTTTCTGTGAAAGAATGGCACTAAAAATATCACCGATATTGTTTTAAATCTTTTTTTTGGAAACAATGTACTTTTTTAATTTTCCATAAATTTCAGCTTCCCCAAAAGGAAACATAGCCATCTGTTTTTTCTGGAAAAGTTTTATGTTTTTCTTTATTTTAAAACCTAAAACAGAAATAAAAAGGGGTTGTTTAAAAATGACAACATATTTCCTGAAGCAGCTTTTTATCAAAAACTTGAAGTTGTCTTTTTAAAAAAAAAACAAAAACCAGGTCTTGTAACATTTGCGGCTCCAAACGAGCTATATTTAGCTGGACTGGAGGCAGATATGGCTCTTAGGGTTATGAAGGTTGCAGACCGTTGATTTGATCCATCCCATAATATCTGTGGCTGGATGTCCAGGCTGGTCGTCCTGCTGGAAGCTGAAGCTCTAGCCTCAGGTCTTCCGCAGATTTTCCTCCAGGATCGTCTTGGTTTAGCTCCACCCATCCAGTTTTCCTCGGCACCTTGGAGCCGCTCAGCTGCCACTCGTGATTGTTTTAGCTATCGATTATTTTGACAATTAATTGGATAAAAAAATTGGCACATTCTGCAGCTTTTTCATTTAAGCCTTTTTTATACAATATAAAACATACATTAAAAGAGGCAAATAAACAAACATTTTATTGCCTAAAATGCAACAACACAGAATTCCTTCAGTGAAAAAAAAAGCTTCTGATCTGTAGATCTTAGAAATCTGAATGTGTGGTTGGAGAAGCTCAGTGAGGTAAGGAGGTGCCAGATCATTTAGACATTTAAAAACTAAAAACTACATTTTAATAACAATTCTAAAAGAAACAGGCAGCCAAAGAAGGGAAGACAAAATCAGGGTGATGTCCACGTCGTCTTGTCCCCATTAGCAGAAGGGCAGCTGGATTCTGAACCAGCTGGAGACGATGAACAAGAGACGGTTCAGTCCCACAATAAAGAGAGTTGCAGATTGTAAAACTAATGTTTGAATAACAGATCAATCAATCAGTCAAGTTTATTTGTATTGAAAATTTCTGCAACAAGACAGTTCAAAGTGCTTCACATCATGAAAACATAAAAACATCATAAACACATCAGTCACTGGCTGTGAAACCAGTAACATTACATTTTACCAAGTGCTATCATTAAAAACATCAATACACATCAAAAATATTGATCAATGTTCCAGTTATTATTAATCAAAGGCAGCTCTAAACAGGTGGGGTTTCAGCCTTGATTTAAAGGAACTCAGTGTTTCGGCTGTTTTCCAGTTTTCTAGAAGTTTGTTCCAGATTAGAGGAGCATAGAAACTGAAAGCTGCTTCTCCATGTTTGGTTCTGGTTCTGGGGATGCAGAGCAGACCAGAACCAGAAGACCTGAGTGGTCTGGAAGGCTGTTACGACAACAGGTCTTTAAGCCGTTCAGTGATTTATAAACTACCAGAAGTATTTTAAAGTTTATTCTCTGAGCTCCAGGGAGCCAGTGGAAGGACTTTAGAACTGGGGTGATGTGCTCTATCTTCCTGGTCTTAGTGGGAACGCCAATAGCAGCGTTCTGGATCAGCTGCAGCTGTCTGGTTGACTCTTTAGGCAGACCTGTGAAGACACTGTTGCAGTAATCAATGCGACTAAAGATAAACGCATGGATGAGTTTCTCTAGATCTTGTTGAGACATTCGTCCTTTAATCCTGGAAATGTTCTTCAGGTGATAGAAGGCTGACTTTGCAACTGTCTTTATATGTCTCTAAAGGTTCAGGTCTGAGTCCATCACTACTCCCAGATTTCAGGCCTGATCACTAGTTTCTAGCTGTAATAACTGAAGCTGCGCGCTGACTCTAGATCGTTCCTCTTTAGGTCCAAAGATAATAACTTCAGTTTTTACATCTTTAAAAGTCACTTTCTCCTCTTCATTAAAGACGTTTCCAGGTACAAAGATGGGGGAGGTTCCAGCTTCGCTCTGAGGGAACTTCCTGAAGACTCCCAAACTCCAATGAAGTCGAGGGGTTTTCATCCAGAGTGAAACCAGCTTCCTCTGAGGCTTTCCAGCTGCTCGGGTTCAGAGTCCTCAGGAATGCAGAAAGCCTCAAACATCTGAAAGTCATCAGAGATCATGACATCATTTCAACAAACAGGCGAGGTGATGTCGTACAGCTCGGGACAAGCCGGAGCAAACATGCAGGAGAGGAGGAAAAATATATGTTCATGCTTCATTTCTGCAATGACGTCAAACCTGAAACATCCAAACACAAAGTTGTTTCCATCTGTTCAGAGTTCAAAACAAGCAGATTATTATGTCCAGAAAACGGTAGAGAAATGGTTTCAGGGTGGTCAGGAGTTTAAAAGCTACAAGGAAAGATTTCTGCAGGACCAACCAGAGGAGATGATGAGCCCGTTTGGATCTAATGAGTTGACGTTTGTAGGGAAAAAGGCGAAAACATGACAGTTGGAGTCGAGATCTGCAACGTTTACAATAACAGACAGCTTTTCCCCATATCTGCACAACCTTTCATAAAAAAATAGCTTATTGAGACTTTAAAGTGCTAATTAGGGCTCCATGATGTTCTGGAAACCTTAGTTCAGGAGAACTCATGTCTTGTTTTTAGTAAAGAAATACTGAACTAAACACTGTTAATATCTTTCTGCTTTGGGATCATTTAATTCAGTTTATGTCTCCCAAAGAGAAATTAAATGTCATCATAACTCAGATCATCCAAGTAGCTTCAAAGAGTTGTAGATGGTGATGCTGTGGGAGGAAGGAGCTCCAGCAGCAGTCATTCTTGCAACGAATATGAAGAGGCCTCTGACTGAAGACTGTTGCTGTCTGACAGTCTCATGACCATCCTGACCTGCTAACAGCTCGACTTCCAGGCAGCAGAGTCAATATTCCACAGAAACATGTCCTGGATGTTAGCAGCTCTGCTAATCCACCTCCTTTGCTTTTGCTGCTGCTCTTTAAATCTCTGTCTGGTCGTCTGGTCAGAGATGTTGGAGTCGGGGAGATGATCATAACGGATGGAGGCGATAGTTTCAACTTCCTCCTTCTGTCTCTGCATCCATGAAGCCTCCTTTTCAGCTCCTCTGGGACTTGGGGTCAAAGTTCAGGTATTATTTGAGCTTTTGAGATGCTAATCAGCTGCTGTAAAAACAACACCTTGTCGCCACGGTTATGGATCAAAGGAACTGTCAAAAAGTAAAAAAATAAGAGCCAAAATCCTTCCAGCTGCACAGCAAACAGAACCAGTCAGAACCAACAGAGCTCCTCCAGTATCCTCCCAGTATCTACTGGATCCCATGTATTCATGGCGGTTCAGGACCACAGCCACCCATGAAAAGCTAACATCCATTAATACTTTGGACACCCGTCTAAAAACGCTTAGAACTGAATATTTTAATAGTCCAAACGCACCTTAATATGCATTAATACACACAGTGGAAGCCATCTTAGCACCGCTGCAGAGGCTAACATCAAGACGCTTCCTCGTCGATGCTCTTGAGGAAACAGCCAATCAGCACCAAGGAAAATAAATGGAGCTCCTGGACTGGCTGCTTTGCAAACATCAGGTGTTTCAGCTTCCAAAGCTGCATTTCCTTTTGAATGTTTTTTAGTTTTGCTCTGTGGAATAGACGGGGGTCCACTCTATTCTTACGATATAAAATTTGAAAATGAAAACATTTCAGATTGCTTCTCATCTTTTTGGTTTAAAAAACAAAACAAAAAAAAAAAACAATGAAAAATGAGAGGACAGAATAATAAAAGTATGAAAGAGCAGCTTCTAAAAATGACACGCATAAAAAAAAAAAAAATAAATAAAAAAAAACAGCCTGGAGAACATTCCTGCTACCAATATTATCATTCTCCTGTTGAAAATGATTTGATTCCCTTTAAATATTAAACAGGTTCAGAGTTTCTCGGAGCTACAGTGAAGGCCCTGCAGGAGGCCTGTCGCCATAAGCAATTAATCGCATGATAAATTAAAGTGAGCTCAATAATTTCCATTCTGATTGTAGCATCCAGTCAATATTGAGAAGGCCAGAAGTGACGGTTAAATGATGATTTCATAAAGCATCCGCATCGTCAGCCAACGTAAGAGCTAGCAAGAACAAATAACAGCTACAATCGTTTTCATTTCTTCAAGCAGTCACAGATTTTATCAATAAATATTTCAAGTTACTCGAAATACTTCAGTCCGAGTTACTAACCTCGTTCCTTTAAAGCTGAAGCTAAAACTGAGTTACTTTTTATCCTTTTTGGGTTTTGCTGTTTTTCATGAAGAACTGCACATCCCGTTGCCATAGCTACGTTCCTGAGGAAGTTACCAAAATAAAAGCATATAACCTCAGTGGTGTTTACAGTAAACAAAGGTAACTTTACTCAGTTGGCCTCTGAACTGATGTTCAGACATCACCCAGTTTATTCATGGTTCCGGTTGTGTGTGGTTTTTATTTCCGTTTTCATGATCGATTTTAGTTCTGTTTTATTGTGGATAGATGGTCTGGATGAGCTTGATTATTGGGGGGTTATTATGGGATGCTAATGGCTCCTAGCAACAAATTCATGTTCGCTGCAGCTTCATAATCATGAACATGATATTCGAAGCAGATTTAGTGCAATAAATAATGAAGGAGTGGACGACGTGACGACAGGGAGCAACATCTGGTAACTCAGACACCACAGACCAGAAAACTCAGCATTAACAGCTTTTCATCTCTTTCTATGGTTTCTATTGCATTTGATTAATGTTCAAAATATTATAAATCAGCCTTTAGCAGATTCTTGGATGTTGCTCTTTCTGAATCCGGAACGGAAGGACGGACGGAAGTTCACGTAATAATTTCGGACAACCAGTCCGGGTCTGGATTGTTGACCTGCAGCGATGCAGAGTTAGACCCGCATGTTCCGGATCGGATGAGAAAATGAATATTTCAGTCGTTACAGACTTGAGACATGACTTGGACTTGGAGAAATGACTGGTGAACATCTCTGCTTGCAGTGACTGCTTGGTCGCTCGCTCCAGAGAGGAGAAACAGACATGATTTGGTTCCAGGCCGGATCCAAATCCCACCAGATTTTCAAGTCATATATTGATAATGGCCGTCGCAGAGACCAATAAACAAACTTTAATTCTGTAAAAAACACTTAACATCATCACTGTTATTCAATTTTCCAATTTATTTCCAATGTTATTGTTTTATTAGTTGCCTTAATTTCATTAATTTTTAAAATGTAGTTAATATATTCTGTATTTATTTAGTAATTTTTTTTAATGTATCATCGTTTTTTTCTTTTATTTAATCAGTTTTTCCCATATTCTGTATTTATTTAGTAATTTTTGAAGATGCTTCAAATATCCACAATAAAACAGAACAACCAAAAACAATAAACAAAACAGAAATAAAAACCACACACAACCGAAACCATAAATAAAATGGATTATGACGTCTCTGGAAACGAAATTACCTCGTTTCAAAACATACTAATGATCAGAATGGAACTTAACGAGCTCATTTGAATTTATTATGCAATTAATTGATTGCTTATTGCGACAGGCTTAGTTCTTTCTGATTTATTTTTAATTGTTGATTTTCTTCAAGGTTACAGATCCAGTCTTTATTCAGCACAGAAACAGCTCTGCAGGCAGAAACAAACAAACTTTTATTTCTGAACAAGATTAGAGCAAAATCGATTTCATTCAATCTGTTGATTCGTTCAATAATTCATTTCTTTAACAAAGTGAACATTTTCTAAAACAAAAAACAAACAAAAAAACAACATATAGTTGCTTCATTGTTTAGTTGAAAAAACAAAACGTTTCTTCTCCAACCTTCTTTATGCAACTCTGGCGCCCCCTACTGTTCACTCTGCAAACATCACCAACCCAGCTCCTCATTTACTACATTTACTTCAGTAAAAATCAGGAGGATTTATTTACGGTACAGCAGAAAACTTCTGACAGATTTAATGTTTACAAACATTTATGTTATTAAAGTTTTAATCATCTTTGAATTCAAGTTGCTTTTAGAAAACAAGCATACAGAAAAACACTAATGCAGCAGATTCGGTCCAAGTCTTCCAGCTTCCATCATCATGACAGACGTTTAACGCTCTGGTACAGTTGGACGTGTTCAGATTCTTTGTGTTTATGCCATAAAAAAATATTCTGATTAGATTAGAATATTTTTTCAATAATATAATTGAAATAATAATAAGAAATTATTCAATAATTTTACTCAGAAGAGGAAATATCCACACTTGAAGTTGGAAAAATGAACAGAAGTGGTGAAAGTTTGGAGATATTTCCCAACTTTAAAATCCAACATGGCTGCCTTGCCTCTTTCCTGTTTACCTCCTATCAAAAAATGGAAAAAAAGGCCACTGGCACCCTAAACAAACAGAAAAATCTCAAAATAATTTTGGTATGAATCGTTTTCTTTTTACCTGCCCAGCAATGTATGAGACAAGTGACATTTAATGAAAAACAGCAGAAAATAACTAATTATTGTAGCCGCAAAGAAGGGCTTCGCCTTAAGAAAAGAAAGGCCCAGCTTCCTTGCCCTTTGGGTCCAGTGTTTTTTTATTTTGTTGATTATTAAAATGTTTTTAGTCTATTCCTAGCAACAAAAACAAGAACTTTGTTCAAAAACCTTGCTGTACTCGGCCAAGTTTAACAGATGGGAGTGTCCGAGTCTCTTTTTGAGTAAAAAGTTACTTTGCTTGTGGCCTTACTTACTGTATTAAAATGAAAGAGGAAAAAGCATGGCTGATAAAATTTCCCCTTTAAAGGGGCAGTATCGTGTTTTCCAGCCTCATAGAATCATTTTATAGCAACAACCCAGAAACCATGAAACCTTCAGTTGCTATAAAAATGCTGTTTTTATCAAATATGACTTAACAGAAATTTGACTTCGTAATTTAATGCCTTGAAACTGGGCCTGTCTCTTTAAGAAAGTCCTGCTCTTTTTTAAACTCCGCCTTCAGAAAGTCATCACAACAGCGCTCCTTCATTAACCCTTTAACAACGATTTTACCAGCTTTTCACTGAAGAAAAGCTCGTATAATGAGCTCAGCTGATGTGCAGTTCCACCAGGTGTTTGCTAATTGCTGCCACTAGTCTGAAGGGGCTGAGAAGGGCTCTGTGGAAGACTGGAAGCTCAGAAACTGCAGCTCCGAGGAGGAGCTACGTCTTGAATGTGGAGCGAGGTCCACCCAGGCGTTTTGCACAGCTGAATGGTTGCCATGGAGATTAAAGGATTTCTCGAGCATGCATGAAAGAATCAAAGCAACACTCCAGGTATGTTTTTGATGAGGGAGTAACATTAGAACATGATGGAAGCTGGGAAAAGACCATTTTACTTGGTACTGCCTCTGATTCAGCAACGTTGTACTTAAAGTTCCCGTAGCGTCTGATCACCTGAACCCCTCAGGAGGATGTTCCCTTTACCAGATGATGCACACAGCACGTCAAGCTTCAGGAAGGCGGATCCGACCGAACTTTATCCGGTTCCAGTCGACTCATTGTGACAAAGACGGCTGCGGTGCCATGATGTACTCCGAAACACAGGTGACAGGATCCCGGTCCGTTTGGTTCTGACGGAAGATCTCGGCCAGAATCTGAGGCTGGTATTCGCTATTCAGCCGCTGCTTCGGCCCGGAGCCGGGGGGCCGATCCTCACCCCCCATCGGCAGGTTGTACGTCAGGTTGGGAAACACCGAGGAAACGTCACCGGTGTGTTGGACCGGGTGGTTCTTGTACCTGGGTGGAGTCTGTGAGCTGATCAAAGCCATGTCCTCCTGGTAGGTGTTGTTGTTCAGCAGTTCTCCAGATTTATAGTGCAGCTCTGGGACGTCCATGATCTCCTCAGCAGGACGACTCAGATCAGTGTGATGGTGAGGATTCAAGTTTTCAACCTGAAAAACATCAGAGAGGATCAGACCCTCACACCGCAAAACCACAACATCTCACCAAGCACTACTGGTTCCAGCGCAAACATCTGGAACACACTTCACATCAGACGAAACGGACTGACGGGGCCGTCAGCAGATACAGCAGCTGGTTTTAAGGCAATGATTCCTTAATACTGATGAAAAAGTTCTAGTTATGAGGAGGCCTGTCGCAATAAGCAATTAATCGCATGATAGGTTACAATGATTAAAATACAAAAAAATAAATAAATGAAATAAAGGCAACAAATAAAACAATAAGATTGGAAATAAAATGGAAAATTAAATAATAGTGATAATGATAAGTGTTCTTTAAAAAATTAAACTTTATTAGTCTTTTTATCGTCCGGCAAAATTTATCGTGACTAGTTATAAGTGAGATAATCTGCCAGTGGAATAAGACGTTTTAACTTATAATATGGGGGAAATGTCTTGTTCCACTGGCAGATTATCTCACTTATAACGAGAACTTTTACATCAATATTAAGGAATTATTGACTTAAAACCAGCTCCTGTATCTGCTGAAAAGTAAGTTTTGTCTTATTTCAAGTGTTTTCATGATATTTGCACCAGAAACTAGACCAGAAGTACTTGGTGAGATTTGGTGTTTTTGCTGTGCAGTTATTTTCTGGTTTGTCTCCATTACACCACTAATCTGATCGAGCACGCCACACTTTTCAGATCTGTTTTGCAAACTTCGTTGAAAACCATGAATCTTTTTTTCCTTTTCACAATTATTAACTACTTTGTGTTTGTCACATAAAATCCCAATAAAGCTCCTGGAGGCTAGTGGTTGTAACTGGACAAAACGGACAAAGGGGTGCGAATACTTTTTGTCTGTGAGAACTTACAGGTGTTGTGAACCAGTCGGCCATGTCTGGCTTCGGGATCTGAGGGTAAACTTTCTCTTTGATGCTGTTGGGTCAGAAAATATCAAATCAGATCAAACGAGACGAGAGTAGATGGGTCGGGTCGGGTCGGGTCGGGTCGGGACTCACCATGCCCAGTATCTGAAGCAGAAGACTGTGATGAGGAGGAGGAGGGTGAACACTGCACCCAGGGAAACGAAGATGCTGATGAAGCTGCCTGGAAAAGAAAAATGGGTCAGAAACCTGCAGGTTAGAAAATGCTTCACAATAAAATATTAACCTGATTAATTTCAGTTTCCGAGGTGGGAAAAGATGAACTCTGGTTCCAACAAGCTTGAAAAAATGTACATGTATAATGTGCTGTTAAATCTTAACAAACCATGTCTCCTGCAACTATGTAAAATTAAATTATGGTCCAATATAGAAGAGAAATTCGTTCAGTCCTCTCTGGTGTCTTGACAGAAACCAAACCGTTTATAGTCGAGGTGGGCGGATCGATACTAACATCGTGAGATCGATACTTTAGTTCCAGATTCCCTTTTTAATTTTTATTTTATTTTTGTATTGTAGTTTCTCAACTCTACCAAAAAAAAAGATTTTGCTTTGATCTTCTCTCAAATTATATTTTTTTGTTTATTTAGAAAGCAATGCACACAAGTTTATTTTGTTTTTCTGTTTCTGTTTATCATGTATTAAAGTGTTTTGTAGACACCTATAAACTTTATCTAACTTTTGTCCTGGGTTGTAACAAAATAATTCAAAAGGAAAACCATAGAACTGGCTAACGGTCAGAAGTCTGATGATACATCAAACTTAAATAACAAGTATCGGTATCAGTGATATTGGCCCTGTATTTACTTATCGGATTGATACCAAAATATGAAGTATTGCGCACTTCTAGTTTATAGATTTAGATGGCAGTAGAATACATATTGTACATATCAAAACATCAGCAATATTCTCAGCTTTAATTTAGGCCATATTTGATAGAAATCGGATTAGAAATCAGGCCACTACGACCATTTTTGTGACAGATTCCTGCTCATCCCACATTGGAACAGTCTGGTTAACTGACATGACCCAATGCACAGTAATGGTGCCGGCAGGTGAGATAAATACAGTTAGCTTTGCTGTGTACCTTTTGCGATTTTCTGCACTATGATGATCTAAATTAATAATCATACATCTCCAGGTTTCATTTTGTTAATGGCATTGTTCTATGGATGGCAAATAAAAGCATCATCTTTTTGCCCTCCAGCGTTGAGCGCGTGCGCAAAATTCCCAGATGTAAACAACAACATCAACATGTTTATAGTTTTGGTCTGAAGCAGGAAGCAAGTGACATACTCTCAAAGTTTATGGTGGCTGTGATTGTTGTGTTGCCACATTCTCCGACTGCTGTCTGGGCCACCACTGTGAAGATGTAGGAGCCCCTCGTCAGGTTCCCCACGGTCAGCCTGGTGTGCTCAGGATTGTCTAAACCAATGACATGAAAAAGCTCCAGTTAAAGGACCAGTATAATGTATTTTCCAGCCATTTTATAGCAGAATCCAGTAACTATGTTACCTTCAGTTGTTACAAAAATGCTGTTTTTATCAAATATGACTTCAAAGAAATTTGACTTCACAATTTAACGTCTTGAAATTGGGCCTCTGTCTCTTTGGGAAAGTTCTGCTCTTTCTGAAACTCCGCTTTCAGGAAGTCATCACAAAAGCGCTTCTCTATTAACCCTTTAACAACGTTTTTATCAGCGTTTCACTGAGAAGTAGCTCGTATAATGAGCTCAGCAGATGCACAGTTCCACCAGATGTTTGCTAATTGTTTGGAGGAGCTGAGTGGGAGGGGGGCTCTGTGAGGCGGAAGCTTGGAAACTGCAGCTCAGAGGAGGAGCTGCATCTCGAAGGCGGAGCTAGGTCCATCCAGGCGTTTAGCACAGCTGAATGGTTGCCATGGAGATTAAAGGATTTCTCAAACATCCATGAAAGAATCAAATCAGCACTCCAGGTATGTTTTTGATGAAGGAATAACATTATAACATGATGGAAAGCTCAAAAAACTTGATTTTACATAATACTGCCCCTTTAACAACCAGATTTCTAAAACTAGATTTCTAATGGAAATCTGTTCCTGTCTGATGCAGACGTTTGAAATACCTTAAAGGTCCTGGTCTGCTCTGTTCTTGCAGAGCACGACTGAGAGCACCTTCACAGGGTAACATTACCTGTGGTCACACTGAAGACTTCAGTTTTGTTCCTGCAGTACAGAACGTATCCGGAAATGAAAGCAGTCTGCTCCCTCAGAGGAACTGGATCCCAGGATATCTCCACATTGGAGCCCTGCTGTTTGTACCTCAGAGACTTAAAAAGCTCCCCTTGTATTCCTGGAACAGAGTGATGAAGATAAAGCATCAATGGACAAAGCCTCCCTGCGGTTCTGCCAACACAATCCAAATAGCCTCACGTGTCTCTGTGACGTAGCCCTCTTTCTTTTCCAGAAGCAGCGGAGAGGTCCGGGTGCAGGCGTAGATGGATAACGAGTATCTCTGCCCATCTCTGAAGTTCTCTGAGGACGATAAAGAGGACATATAAGCATAGGACGAAGGCACAGACACTGGTTGGACACACCAGTGTAGTGGTAGACAATATTGGATCATAGACTGGATCTCACTTGGTGTTATCCTGACGCTGGTCTGACTGGGAGGCAGTTTCAGCCAGTCTACAGGCTCATCCCTAAAGACAGGAAACCACTCCACAATGTAGCCACAACTTGCCTCTGACTTTCTGGACCAGGACAGGTCGAAGCCCCCATTACTCCCAGTGATTTTAAAGGTTTTCATGCTGGTTTTTTCTGAAAATAGAGACTCTGGAGGTTAGAATTGGAGAATTAGTAATGCTGATCAGCGAAAAACTGGTCTGACCAAAGGAAGAAACAAATACCCCAAAGCTCAGGAAGGTAAGGGGAAACCCAGAAAGATGACTCAGGACTCAGCAGTTACAGCTGAATGACTCAAATCTTGTGGAAAGTTTCACTAGTTGAGACCTGAAAGTTTTCATCTGGATCTAAACTGTGAGAGTTATAAATGCAGGCACCCGGACCTCTCTTGTTATCTTGAAGACGATCCTAACAAATTCCCAACAATACCAGCACTGTTCAGGTCACACGCCTCAAGGTGTGATTTTCTGTGAAACTGCTTGGAGAGACAAATCAAGGTTGCACTGTAGGTGTTAGAAAGATGAAACCTGAGGCCAAACCATCTGTCTCATTTTCCAAATGGGGAATGGTTAGGATCGTCAGTGTCAATGACCCTTACAGGGAATTAAATAGAGGGTAGGGTCGGAGTTGTGACCTTATCAGTGATTGATTCTGATTACAATTTATAAGTCCGTCACTTTCAATCTCAGTTTCAGAACTTAAGAAACCGTTTGGATAAAAAGTGAAACATCTTCAAGATAACCAGAGAAGTACAGTTGTTTTCATTTATAGCTCTCAAGATTACCATGTCCTGGATGACTGAGAATCTACACCAACATATCTGGATCTAAAACTGGCTCTAAACAGAGAAAAAACATATAAATCCAGCCTGAATCATCAAATGACCTTTTAATTTTTTAAAGTAGTCCTCATCAACAATTCCCTTTAACCAAGTTAGTAATCAAGGGTCATTTGTTAAGATGCTTCAGGCATCAAAAGGTTCTGAAAGTCAACATGAATCAGCCTGTGTTTTAGCAAGAACCAGATTTTAAACTTAATCTTGTTACCAGAAGCTTATCACAGAGACAAAAAATTTGTTTTTCAGCTGAAGGTTGAATCCGCTCATAGGGGAAAAAAAGAATTATTTTAATAGTTTTACAATTATTTTAATTGAAAAATGTATCACATCTTAATTCAACGTGACTTAGACTGATTTAGGTTAGTTTATCTTAGCTTAACATATCTTGGTTTAGTTTAGTATAGGGTTCCCATCATACCTGGACTCCTGACAGGGATGATGATGGTTGATGGTGGTGAGCTGCCATGTTTGTTCATCGCCGTAATCGTGACAACGTATTCTCCACTGGTGTCCAAAGAGAGGGGGTATCTGTGAATGCCGGGATCCACTTTGGTTTTCTTCAGTTGATTTAAATCACTGGTTCTGGTCCAGGTTACTTCATATCCTGTGATGTCTCCATGGCTCTGGTTGTCCAGAAGCATCTGCAAAAACAGCTGGACTTTAGGTGACCACATATAGGAGAAACTTCCCCTTATGAGCTGTTGCACTTTATGCTTAAAGTCAAGAGAGATTTTAAGGTTTAAAGGACAAGAAAGGATGAGGTGAGTTTGGTCTGTTGGGGTTCCACCTCAAAGATCACTGCCAGAAGGGTTTTATAATGACCAAAGAGCCACTGCTTGTTCATGGACACGATCAGTGGTGGTGCTCTCAAAGACAGGAGGATGTCTGGTTTGCTTTTAAGCACATGAAGTGTTTCTGTTGGCGTCACGAGAGAGATCTGTTGGCGTCACGAGAGAGATCTGCAGCCAACATGAAACCCGAATCCTCCGAGTTTGAGGCAATCATTATTTTCCAGATAAAGATGGAGTGGTTCTCCCGGGTCAAGGGACGGAAAGATGAATCAGGGCTTCTTCTGAAGTAATGAGAAAATTGTTCCAGTGTACTGTAATGGAGAAGGATCAGAGTCGAAAGATGATGCTCTGGATTTAAAGCCTCTCCGGATCATGACAGAGAGGTAGCAGGATGTTACCTTTTTGATCAACCAACCTTGAACATGTTTGTAGAGCAGAATAACTCTTTACAGGTGGTGATGTTTGGTAGCAACTGGTGCTGTGGAAAAGTTCTTGTTCTGTCATTAGCTGTTTCTATCCAATTGTCATGCGAATTTTGAGCAAACTTTTAAAACGATGTTAAAAAAAAAGAAAATGCAAATTTGGACATGTTTCCATCTACTGGTCCGAAGCAAATCAACCAGGTTACGCAAAGTGTGATTTCGTAGGATGTTGACGCTACGCATGGCTGTAATAAACAAGATGTAGAGACTGCAAACTAGCATGGACCGTACATTTGAGAAAAATTGAGAGAGGTTTTCAGGAATGTGTTGCTATTGGGCAAGTTGTAATTGATCTGTCATGTCAGCTAGTGTTGGCAATGTTACAGGCTGTCTGGAGACGCAGAGAAAGGACAGGAAAGAAACATGTGAGGTAGATGTTCGCTACATCAGAACTTATTTGGTAAATGTGTTTCTATCTCCCTTTTAGTGCGTTTACCAAAAACCAAAAATCTTCCGCTTTTAATACAGTCGCATCTTTTAGCTGATAAACTTCCTAACCAGTTCAAACTTGATTTTAATCTGGTGGTCTGGATTTTAGATGTTTTAACTGACAGATCTCAGTGTGCCAGAGTCAACGGCTGTTTTTCCTATCAGCTGAACCCTTCTACCGGCTCTTTCCTCCCTTTTATTATATCTAGGACACTAATGACTGTCACAGCACACAGGCCAATAGGCATTTAATTAAATATGCAGATGATACAGTGATTGTTAGTTTTCTTCATGGTGAGGAGTATCACCTGTTGTGGATGAGTTTGTTTCCTGGTGTGATGCGTCATTTCTGAAGATCAATACTCTAAAAACTAAGGAAATAATAACTGACTTTAGGAAGTCATCACCACCCTGCACCAACAATAGTAAAAGGTGGCGCCTTTGAAATGGTGGAAAATTACAATTACTTGGGGATTATTCTTCATCATGTTTTGTCTTTTGAGCCACATTTTGTTACCACAGCAAAAAAGACCCAACAACGGCTGTATTTTTGAAGTAAACAGAGTTTTTAATGTTTCATTTGAAATGATGACACTGTTTTACAAAAGTTTTACTGAATCTGTTTTATTGTTTTGTATTATTGCGTGGTACAGCAATCTGTCTCTGGTCAACAGAACAAGGTTGGGTAATCTGGTTAAAGTGACTGATAAGATTATAGGAAGGACTCGGGTCCAGCTTGTGGACTTGTGTAACAGGCAGGTGTTGAGAAACTCTGTCCTGTTATGTCCAGACCATCCTGTCTTCAGAGATTTTCTGTTGTTTCCTTCTGGTTGTCGGTATAAAATGTCTGCTGTGAAGAACAAGAGACATAGAGTTTCCCTTATACCAACGGCTATTGTTTTGCTTTATAACTTGAAATTATAAGTACTGCTGTTAATGCCACCGCACATTGGATTTTTGTTGATGCTGAATTGTTGAACTTGGGCTGTTGTTTCGTGTTCTCTGTTTGTAATCGATGTGTTGTTTGAGATGTGGACATGCTGCAAACTAATTTCCCATTGGGGGCAATAAAATTACCATTACCACCTCAAGCGAGCGTAAAAACGTTTTTGTGAAACTGAGGAAGTCATTTTGAATGTTGCCGTTTCCATTAACCTTTTCCAGTGCGATACGTCAAAATGCGTATTAAAAAAACAGCTGATGTTAATGTGAGGGTCCGAAGCTGAGACATCTCTGTGTTGGGAAGCTTCACTCATGACCAGAAGCTACAGACTCACCTTCCAAGCAATCTCAGTCTGGTTTTCCTCTTCCTTCATCCATACATCGAGAGCATCTGGAACTGCAGTGCAAACAGGTCAAATATTCAGGTTTTAGACTTATTTCAAAGTTGTTGGGTTTTTTTTTTTTTTTTACATTTTCTTCAGTGTAGCTTCAGATACTCACTTTGACCCTCTGTGCGGAAAGACACACTTTGGCTCCAGTCGCCCCATTTCCAGAAATGTTGAGCTGTTCCACACCGGACTTTCACCTCATATTTCCAGTTTGGTCTCAGACCAGTTAAAACTGTAGCATTCAGTCCGACTCCATGATTGATCTGGGGAAACAATGTGGACACAACAGAGCTTACATGTAACATTTTTACAAACTGATGTCTCATCTTCCCTTTTTGCCACTACTTTAGATGTACATATCCCTCTGTGTCTGAGATGTTTATTTGGCACGTCAGGTTCAGGTTATTGTACTGCTGCACTGTCCACCTCCAGGTAAGACTGGCATTCCTGGCATTTACTTCACCAATTTTGAGTTCATGTGGAGCAAACATGTGAACTGAAACAAACAGAAACTATTATAGTCACCGGAACTGATTTTAAGAAGCCAGAAGATTTTAGCTCCTAAAAGGCTGTTAAAAGTACCTCTTCTGGTCAGATCTGCAGTGTCTTGGATCTCCACCTTTCCAAGCTTATTCCAAGCTGTTAAAGTCCATGTCTTCTCACCACCTTCGACGTTTAACTTCTTAGAGCATCTTCCTTTCCATGTAGACTTACATGGGCTGCAAGACAAAAATACACGAGTCTAAGGTCGTGAAGAGTTTTAAGACATATTACAGGTTCAGTACTTAGATTTATTTTATTTTCTTCCACCTCCTAAGCTAAACTATAGGAAGAGTGTGTGAACTCCTAAACCAGCACCATGACCCACTACCTCTCAGCACTGATCTTTCAGTCTGACTATCAGCTTGTCACACCATTGTGGAGTTTTGGACCTCTTTTCACACTTTAGTTTGTTGAGGTTTCTGCACAACTCTCTGAAGGTTCCACCAAAGCATTTTAATCAGGCTGAGGTCTGGACTTTGACTGAGCCATCACAAGACATTGTTTTTCTTTTTTCTCAGCCATACTGTTGCAAATATCCAGGCTAACTTACTAGCATGCTAGTTAGCAAGCTAGAATCTAACTAACATGCTAATTAGCTAGTTAGAATCTAAGTTTACTATGATAGTAAGTTTGTCTGGATATCAAACTGTTAGATATCCAGACAAACTTGCTAGTTAGCTGGTTAGATATTACAATCAATTGTCAGTATGCACATTAGTTGGAAAGATACCCAGACTAACTAGATGGTTAGCTAGATATTCCATCTTTTCAAATGAGAAAATGTCCACTAGCTGGCTAGATATTTATGCTAAGTTATCCAGACAAATTTGTTAACTTGATATTTACATTGTTACATATTTAAAATGTTAAAATGAACATTAGCAGGGATCCTGGCTAATTACTCCTATGGTAGTAAGCTAGTTAAATATCTGGACTAGCTAGCGAACATGCTGCTTAGTTTGTCGTATATTCAGTCAACTGTCAATATGTTCACTCGCTAGTTAGATATCCTGGATTACTTACTAGCATCCTAATTAGCTGGATAGAAATCCAGAATGACTTGTGAACATGCTGGTTACCTATTCAGACAACTTACTAGCATGCTGGTTAGCTGGTTAGATATTCACAGTCCTGATTTCACAATCAAGGACTTCATGAGTTCATGGTGGACTCAGAGACTGCACGGTGCCCAGGTCCTATGACTGAAAAAGAAACCAGAACCAGCAGCTTTCCACAACCACCAGGTGTTTGAGCTAATATGCTGTCTGGTTTCATCCATACATGGTCCAGCATCTCTGCTTTAGTCTCCTCTGTCCAGAGCACATTGTCCCAGAAGTGTTGTCCTTCTTCCAAATGCAGCTTTGCTAACCTCAGTCCTGCCGCCATCTTGCTTGTAGAGAGAAGAGGCTTTCTTCTTCAACCCTACCAAGCAGCCATACTGGTTCAGAGCCATGACCTTTAACCTGCTAACTGAGGCTATCTGAGATGTTTTCCTCTTGGGAATAGTCTTTCTCTCTTTAGACAGTTTGGAAATGACCTGTTAACCCTTCCCAGATTGATGTGCAGCAACAGTTGCTGATTTAAGGTCAATGCTGATATCTTTCTGCCTTATGCTGCGTTCAGACTGAACGTGTTTCGTGCGTCAAAAAGGCGTCCAACGCCTCAAGTTGGACAGTTGTGCACTTTAAAGTCAGACACTTAATTTGAGCATCAAAATTGCTCTAGACGTGCGTCAGGAGGACTCTCTTGACTTGACTGCTTCACACAGACTCTTCCACCATCTCATGCACATTTCCTCTGAATAAATGCATTAATTCTTCAGCATGAAACTAGCAGTGGCTCAACGTTGTGCTGGACAGATTTGGCTAGCTCATACGGGGGGAAATATTTACCATACTAACAATGTTTTGACCCAAGGTTCCAACTTCCTCACTAATCCTCCTCCAGGCAAGATCCTTTCTATTCCTGTCTCTGCAGTGATAGCTCGACTGGTCGTAGACAGGCTCTTGGTCCTCCCGTCCTTCAATTGGAAAATGCGCCACTTCGTCACATAGCAGAGTCTTGGTTAGTTGACGCCTCGCGTCCAACGGCAAAAGTTCAGATTCTCCAACTCCAGCATCTGCCAACGCTCAATACGCTTCAAAACGTGCAGCGTTAGACATGTGAAACAGCGCGAGACTTCTCGACGCCCCTAGACGCGCGTCCACCATAGACTTTGCATGTAAACCAGACGCCCCTGATGCTCAACTCGCGTTCGGTGTGAACGCAGCATTAGCTTTGTGTTAACACACTCCTGGATGCTCCAGAGAAGCAAGCTGACAGACCTCCTGTTTTAATAGCGGTAATAATGCTGATTACGATCACTTATTGAATGCATCTGATAAGCAGGACCTGGCTGATACTTTCCTTCTTAAATCCTGTGCAAGCAGCAAGGATGAACAGTTTTCACAGAGTAAACTTACATTAACTAGACTTGAATATACGGTGACATTATTTGAGCTTTAACTGTGGTAAATTAGACCCTCTGGTTCTCTCTTGTTCTCCACACAGATATATTGAAATGATTTCCTTTTACCTTCCATCCAGCTGATAAACTGTCGGACTCTTGAGTTTCACCAGTGTGTCTCTTCCTTCGTTCCAGAGGCATTCCACTGACTCCAGATCCCGAGTTTCACACCGAAGATCTCTATCATCAGGTGGGTCTGATTCAGAAAACATACAGATCCAAAACCAGAGCTTTCTCACCAAAAGGAAGATATTCATGAAAACAGAATTTGTTACTTACAGCCGATGTAAACACAAGATCCGTATGGTGGATATCTTAATTCTCTGGTGTGACATAAAACAGCTACACAGACGTCCCGGACCGGTTCCAGCTGCAGAGTCATGGCATATCTCTGCTCGCTGATCTTGGTGATGTTCTTGTTTCTCTTTGAATGTTCCAGCTCCATATTGAGAAAATGTTCACCCTCTGGGACGATGCAGCAGAAGGTGGCTATGCTGCCAGCTTCCAACACTGCGTCCTGAGGGAAGACTTTTTCCATACCAGAGCCGGTTTCACCTGCAGAAGCACAAGAGTGGCATTAAACTACTGGACTGGTGGGTTCTGATGTAACCTGAGCTGGTTACTGACCATGAAGAGTCTTTTCTTGCTCCAGCTGGCTCATCTGGTTGTTGATTTGGGATTTCAGCCTGAAGGTGTGAGAAGCGCACTCCAACGGAAGGTGAGACGTCCAACTCCAGGAATGAGTCGATCCGATGTCGTCCGGCGCCACTGAGACTTCGTCCTGAAATATTTCCACAGCCATGTCAGAGGCAGAGTCTGCATGCGGTGCTATTCTTAAACCACGGGAGTGGACTCACTGAATGAACTTCTTTGTTTTCAATCAGAACCGTCAACTTGTAGAGAATCGAGACATTCAGAGCCGAGCAGGAAGTGTCGTCTTCCCACTTTACCAGGACCATCTGGTTCGTCTGGCTGACGGTGAGATTCTGAGGTCCGCATTGTGAAACACCTGAGAGAGGGACGGTTAATGTTGTAGAGCTTATTGTTTTTGATCATTACCGGAGCAAAATCAAATAATGTGTCCGTGCATCCTTAAAAAGTCTTAAATTCATCTATGTCTAAATTTAGGGCTTAAAAATGTCTTGAATTCATTTAAAAAAAAAAAAAAAAGTAAGTTGGGTTTAAATTCGTTAATCACAGGTCTTAAATTTTGTCATGGTAGCACGATTTTGTATATTCTATGTAGTTTTTTTTCTCACTGGACTTTTCTGTCAGGCAAAAGTTTGAGTTGCACGCAGACGTCTTCACTGCGTTCTGTGACTCAAGACAGTTGAGGCTATCACTAACTAGCTGCTAGCATACCTTTTTAGCTCGCTAGCCTTTTTTGCATCTATCATGGGTAAGAGCAAATTTATTGCCAGTTGGCTGGACGATGTTCGTACATTTCTGTCGCAATACAGGTCTTAAATTCCATTCATGATGGTGTTAAAAAGTCTTACATTTGATTTGGGGAAACCTACAGAAACCCTGTCAAAGGAAAATTTACATTTTTGAGTCTTCAAATTGAATTTAAATGTTTAACTTGAATGTTTGAATGTAGCTGATCTGGAAGGTGAAGGTCTGGATCTACTGATTCTTCTCCCTACAACCCTCCCCATCAATACAACTGATTTCCTTCTAATCAGTACCAGAGTCTAACTGCAGATGTTCTGGTTCTGGCCTCAGAGGTTCTTCAGAGAACAACCAGCATCATGGAGACCATGGAGCCCAGCAGACGGACCAGGGAGGAGGTTCTGGTTCTGTTTAAAGCAGGGTTAGGTTCTACAGCATCCCAGTGCTCTGATCAATCCATCATCTGGAGACAGGATGGACCACCTGGACACCTACCACCTAAAGGACGTCCACGTCAGAGTTTCTACAGGTTTCACCAACTCAAAGCCTCAACCATCTCAAACTACACAGCGGAATGAAGACGTCTGAGTCCGACTCAAACTTCTGCCTGACATAAAAGTCCAGCGAGTAAAAGAAACAGGTCGAATATACGATTAAACAGTCCTGCCAGGACAAAATGTAAGACCTGTGATTAACGTATTTAAGCCCAACTTAATAAAAAAAATAAATTTAAGATGTTTAAAGGCCTTAATTTTAAATACATGAATTTAAGACTTTTTAAGATGCGTGGACACCCTGGAGAAGCAGCCAGCATGGTGACTCTGGAGGAGCTGCAGAGATCCACAGCTCAGGTGGGACCATCTGTCCAGAGGACAACTGGTGATGAGCTCCACAAATCTTTCCTTTATGGAAGATGAAGAAGAAGAAAGCCATAACAGATTGTGTTTGCCGTTTACTGGAAGCCATGCAGGAGAAACCTCCAACGTGGAAGAAGATCATCTGATCAGGAGACCTTCAGGCCTACATGGAGAAAACAGTCCTAGAAGACCTGAGACTGGGCTGGAGGTTCACCTTCCAGCAGGACAACCACCCTGAATGTCCAGACAGATATTATGGGATGGTTTAGATCAGATTCATAGGTTAGAGTGGCCTAGTCAAAGTCCAGATCTAAATCCAACTGAGAATCTGTGGGAAGACTTGAAAACTGATGTTCTCCACCAACTCTGACTGAGTGGAGATGTTTTACAAAGAATGGGAGAAAAGTCTGCAGATGTTCCAAGCTGGTAGACAAACCCCTGAAGGCCTTCAGCTGGACCTCCAGAGGAAGGTGGTTCTAGAAAGTTCTGACTCAGATGGGCTGGATATAAATGTGCGACACGCTTTTTTAGATTTTTAACTGTAAAAGATGTAGAAAACCATCAATCCTCTTCCTTCCACTTCACCATGATGCTCGAGCTAATCTCAGGTTATTGGCTGGAATGAAAGTTCAAGGGGTGTGAATACTTTTACATGGCTCTTTATCTGTTGCTGTATTTCAATTTGGACTAATGCATGTAAAACCAACACAAATCTGATGATTAAACAGCAAAAAACCCCGTTAATAATCAAAATATTTACTAAAAATTCTGTTTGGTAATAAACAGCTGCAGATCAGATGCCCTCAAGGCTCAGGAAGTGTCAACGACAGGAAACGAGCTTCATGTGTGGAGCAGCTGTTAGGAGACGAGGTCTGAGGTTCAAATCCCAAACTCCTGCGTTGAGTTTGCAGGTTCTCCGTGTGCATGCATCAGCTCTCTCCAGGTACTCCAGCTTCCCCCTGTTGGGGTAACTGGTCTCTAAATTGTCCTTAGATATTAGTGTGTGTGGTTTCCAGGTTGGACCCCCCCCCCACCCCCCATGATGGACGGATAATTATTCCATTTTCTTAAGGATTCCTATATAAATTGAAAAAAATGGACAGTGAGATATTTAAGGTAAACTTAAATAAATTCCTGCTTTAAATATGGCTTCAGATATTGTGGTTCTGGTTGGATTTTGTAGGAAAATCAGACGTCCTGTTCCGATGTTTGTCCTTCAGACCCAGCATTAAACCTGCTGGGTTTCCGCAGAAACCTTCTGAACTACCCTGAATAATTAACTGAGCTGCTGAACCGTTTGATAACGAGGATCAATATTTTTTGTAAAGTGCTCCGGGGTGACGCGTTGTGAACTGGCGCTGTAGAAATAACCAGAACTCTTAACTGGTTCATAATCCCCTCTCTCTGAGCGTTCCAGTGAAACCTGCAAAGACCTTCTTCCTTTAACCCAGAAGCTAACGCGGGTTTAACGCTGGAAACAAAGGCAGAGCTGGAGAGCAGGAGGAACAGCTCACCTGTTGGATGTCCGTCCTGCTGACTCAGACGGACCAGAAGCAGCACCAGAACCCACCGCATGATCACTTTTATCCTCCTCATCCTTATCTGCTCCCAGATGTTGTTATTCCGTAACTGGGAGCGTCTGCAGAGGGTTTTCGTCAGAGCAAACAGAAAAACTCCCGCAGAGATCCAGAAGGCTCCGAGGGATCCAGCGCCAGGGCTGCGAGTGTTGGGTTACTCCCTGCAGCCAGTCACACTCTGGAAATCAATGTTCACACTGATTGTGAAATCCGTGAGGACCTCTGAGCAGGAAACGGGGCGGCTGCATTCCAGTAAGTGTTAGTCAGAGCGGCCAGATCAGACATGCACTCAGAGACGAATGACTGCAAACAACAAAAAACAACAGCAGCGGGTTTAATGCAGCAGAAACAGAACCAAAAGCAGGAAGTTTTCCATGGAAGTTCTGTTCCATGGAAAACCAGCAGTGCTCTGGAAAATCATGGAGAACACATCCCAGAAATGAGAGCGTGGGCAGCGATTTGATGACGCAGCAGTTCGTCCTGCAGGCTCGCTTCCTAAAACATGAAACCAGAAGAAGTTGTTGAGGTCTGAAGTTACAACTCTTCCTCCAGCAGAAGGAGTACGGTTCAGGGAAACGGAGAAAAGCAGAAGCATTCAGGACATTTCCACATTCTGGCCTCCTTTTCCTCTGAGCTCACGATGAGCCAGTGATCCCGCATCATTTCATGCAGGCGGATATGATGATGACCAGCCCACGTTAATTGTGTTTTCTTAGCGGCTCTCAGCCAGGCTGCAAGGCTGAAACCAACACGAATTTATGGCAAACAAAATCAGTTGAGTCTCTCCTCGCTGCTCCTCCATGATCACATCCACAGACCGTTTCCAGAACCCAGCCGAGCACAAGATCACCGAATGTCCGGCCGTAGATTAAAAACGGTGCGTGATCCGTGATGGTACGTTTGGGTCCGGTTCTTCCATGCGCGGTATTAATGTTCACCTCCATGTCTTCAGTTCAGTTCAACGACACTTTATCAATCCCAAAGGGAAATTAAATGTTCTGAGTCGTTGTAGAAGCTGATGGCTGTGGGCAGGAAGGCTCTCCTGTAGCAGTCCGTATTACAGCAGCTCTGTTGAAGCCTCTGACTGAGGACATGCTCATGACCAGGATGCGCAGGGTTGTCTGTAACTTTCTTGCTTTTATGAAGAATCCCTCTTTGCACCATCATCTGGAGAGGTTCTAGACGATGGTGTTCTGGTCCCCAGAACAGAACCAGAACCAGAACCAGCCTTCTTAATCAGGCTGTTGAGCCTGACACTCAACAACAGACGACAGAAGATCTGCAGCATCCTGAAGGACCTCAGCGTCCTCCAGAAGTCCAGCCCGACCTGCTCCTCCTCGCGGACGCTTTAAGGCCCGCGCGGTCGAGGCCAACGGCCCAGATCCCGCCTCGCCGTCGCAGCTGCGAGATGAAAATGGCGCCATGTTGTTCTCAGCTTCATGTCGTCCGCCCCTTCTTGGCGAACTTTTCACCCCCCTCTCCATGCGAAAGTATTCAGAGATCGGTCTGAACTTCGTGGGTGTGTTTATTTATGTGGAAAACAGCCCCAGCTCCTCAGCTTCCAGAAGCCGGCGTTTCGGAGCGGTTGTCCGGGCCGTGGGGACGTTCTGGTCCGACGCAGCGGGAAAACGTCTTCCGTTCTGATTTTCTGAGAACCTGGAAGATAAAACCAGATTTTCCAGCTCATCAGTCGTTATTTCCTCCTCCTCCGAACTGGTAAACTGGTGACAGCTGTTCCTCTCTGCCAGGATCTCCGTGTTTGCGGCACCGCTGGAAACCAAACATGGAAAAACGCCGAGACGCCACGCCGCAGTGGGAGGGGCTCCACAGGAGCTCGGCTCCGCGGGTCTGGGGGGCCGTGCGTCTACGGTTCCACTTCGGTCGGACCACGCTGGACGCGCCGCTGTCGGGTCTCCAGCCCGGTCTGCGGTCCAGACGACGTGTTCCTCAAACACCTCCGCTTCTCCCATGATGGACACAGGGTGTGACCTTCGACCCTGTTTCTCCTCAAATCTACAACCGTCTGCTTGGTTTTGCTCACATTCAAGTAGCGGTGGGCACTGATCGTATCAGTTAGCGTGGGAAACTTATCACGAGAAGAATTTTGATTCAGCATTGTCACGATGGACTCCAGTTAATGATATTTAAACCCCCAAACCGTCCGTATTGTCGGGATCGTTAGTTTTACTATTTTCTCCAGCTTTATAAATATTAATTACCCTGAAAATATGATTAAATGCAGTTACTGGGAGCAGGTTATGGATACAAATCCTACTTGTTTATGTGACTGGTGTCCTAAACAGGCGCGTTAAAAATGGGAATGTTTTTTAAGAGCAGCATTTGTGTTTGTGGGGCTGTAATTGCTGTGACACACAGTCACAGCCATGCAGTTACCTGAAAAAGAAGTGATTAAATAGTTATTACTGTCACTTTTATTATCACACCAGCACAACAACACATCGTGATAAACGTTTAAGTCCACATCGCGACACAAAGCGGTCCACCGACTCTGGACTCGGCTTCCTGTCCAGATCATTCCCGTAATTCCTATGGGAAGTTTCCAGACTTAAATATTTCTAAAATTCTCCGGCTCAACCATAAGTGACAGAAAACAACTTTTCCAGGTTTAATTTACGCAGATGGCCCAGCATAAACTACTCCCAGTATCTTTTCTAGCTTCCTGTATCAGCCAGCTGTGCTGCAGTGCAGACGCCAGCTGGTTCCAAAACAGGAAGTAGTTTTCTCTACCAGTGCTACAGCTACCTTAAATATCAGCTCATTAAGCAACACGTAGCTCAACATTAAACAAAACGTTCTTGTTAAAGCGAGTTTTCTGTGGTTAAAAGGAGACGCTCTCCAGCTGCCAGCAGAAAGCATCATGGCTCTGCTCTGGTCCGCGTCGCACATCAAAAACCAGCACATTCATCCACAGTACTGGTTAATGTCACCAAGACAATTCTGTTATGTTCGAATAGTATTTCTAAACTCAACGCCAGTACACCAACGGGGGGTTTTCTTTCGAGGTGCCAGAGTACAGGGGCCAAATATATAAATTAAACTGCTCAAACTGTACACTCTGCTTCTTTTTTTGCCCACTTTGTGTTGGATTGTCACATAAAATCCCAGTAAAACACACTGGTTGGAACAAGAAAGTTCAGGGGGTGTGAATACTTACGGCAGGTTTTTATTTGGAAGGGAATCCACATCTACCTGCTGAATTCCTTCCCTTTTTCGGAGGCGTGGTGCGTCGCTTCCAGACTCCATGGCAGCTTTATTTGGTCAGAAGAAGAAGAGACTGGGGGTCATGAACCCGACCAGTTCCTCGGAACCGGCCTGAAGCAAACAGGCGTTTATCAGACTGGAAGGGAAACACTTTATCACCAGATTCATTTGCACTGCAGCTCTGAGGCAAGCCGATGCTTCCTGCTGCACGTTTTCAAGCCACTCCTGATGAAACAGCATTAAATACTTTAATCGCTGTTTCACTGAAGGATTTTTTAATAAATGTTCATTTTTTCAACTCAGCTCAGAATAAGATGAGATGAAATTCTGTTTTCATGAAAAAAGTTTTAGTTTCCTCTCTGTATAACATTTTGGGGAAAAATAGTACTTCTCGGAGTAGTTGAGTGAACCGTACTTTTTACGTTTACTTGAGTAATAGTATTACGAAGTACTGCTGCTCTTGCTTGAGTAAAAATTCTGGCGACTCTCCACACTGCGAGAAACTTCACTGAAACAAGAAGCAACACGTTTCAGCCAAAATGACACCAGACACAGTTTATGTTGAAGTGAGACCTCTTGTTTCTACACCAGCTTTGTTCCAATGTTATTTTTATCTGCTGAGCCTTTTATTGCCATTTGGAGTTCAAGAAGATGCAATAAACACTAAATACTTGCACTGGAAGTACTTTACCCTGTTCTAAAATATATCTACACAGTACCTTCTGTAAGTATTTGCTTCATAAGTTTTATATTGAAAAACATTTATTTAGAAAAAGTTTTTAATCCCTAAACTAGTTTTCTAGTTATCATGTTAATTATTTGTATTATGTTGTTTCCTTTTAGTTTTAATTTGCTCTCACCTTTATATTTTTATCGCTCTGGTGACATCATTTTAAAATATTAAATTAGATGTACTGATCAGTGGCTCTGGCCAATCAGCGCCGTCCAAGAGATTACTCAAGAGTAAAAAAGTATTTGGTGAAAAAGCGACTTAAGCTCTGAGTGACTGACCATAACATCTGATGTAATAGAAAAACATGTCATCAGACAAAAATATGAAGTTTGGTGAAAATTCTGGTATTTTAAGGACTAAAATGAAAAAACAAAACAAATACAAATAAATAACATAATTACCAAATAATAAATCCAAGCATGAGAAACACTTTTCCAAACATATATACATATATATTTTCAATATAAAACTAATACTTACACAAAGTTTGAGTACTGAAGTGATGGCCTAATACTGCCATGAACAAACTTATTTCACATAAAAGCAGAACTTTTAACATAATGAGACTTTTAGCTCACTGACTGTGTTCTCGCTGAACTGCGTCATTACGGAGCAGCAGGTTCAGCAGACAGAAAATAACATCAGAACAAAGCTGGTGCAGAAGCAAGAGGTCTCACTTCAACAGAAACTGGAGGTCTGCATCTGGTGCATTTCTGGTTCAGACGTGTTTGTTGTCCATTCAGTGACGTTACTCACAGCACGCAGAGGATCCAGGAAACATGGAGCAGTAAAAAGTACGGTGCGGTAAAACTACTCCTGAAAGTACATGTTTTCCAAAAAGTTACTCAAGTAAATGTGCCTGAGTAACTGTAACTAGTGACTCCTCAGCTCTGGCCATCAGAGCGGCGTGCTCGTTGAGGCGACGTTGTTACTGGAGGCCCCGATTTAAGAGAGAGAACAGGAAGTTCAGGGGCGAGCAGGTTAATAAATCTATAAATAATAGTAACAAGTTTTAGCAACCTGTGTGTCTCATGGTTGGCATGATCATTATTTTAATTGTTTTGGGTTTGAGGCCCAAAGTGATGAGGACAGAGATGAAGGCAGACAGCAGGAGGAAGGAGGTTATTTTCCGTCAGTCCATTGAACCAGATCAACTACAGATCCACAATTCATATCAAAACAGCATTTATTGAATTATATTCTGAGCTTTTGAACCCAGCGGTACCAGAAACCCTCCTGGAGCCATCTGGGTCCTGGTTCTGATGGTTCTCCTGGCTTCACCGCTCCAAAAACCTCAACCTCGAACAGAAACTCAGCTGTTATTTAACCTGGGTTCAGAAGCTGGAATAAATCTGAGGGATTAACTGTGGATGTGAGCTCTGACAGAAGACAGATCTGGGAAACAGCTGGACCCGGGCCACGGCCCCCACGCTGCTGAAAGGCTTGCGGCACCCCTGCTTCAAACGACAGTTTAAAACATGTTATTTTAAGCGTCTAGACCACAGTTTCTTCCAGGAAATTAAATGACATGATTCAGAAGAAAATCCTGGCATGTGGGCAGGAGCCTGGGGTGTGTGTGTGTGTGTGTGTGTGTGTTATTGATGAGTTGGCTGAAGTGAAGGGACAGGAAATGTGTCATCATGAGTGAGGATGAGGAAATCTGCAGTCACTAAACCCTGACTTCATGGTTTCAGCTCGACACAGAACAACAGAAGCTGTCGGTAAACGACCCCCAGGGTCAGGCTGGGGGGGCGGTTACTTCATGTCCCATCAAAGATTTAAAGTTTATCAAGATGTGATCAAATTAAAACAGAAAAATGGTTTTGTTCACTTTAAGAGTCAGTCTGGAAGATCATTTCCAGAAAATCCTCATGTTAAACAATTACTGCATTAAACCTGCTGAACGTTCGACAGCGAAGCATATTTCAGCTAAATAACAAGCTATGAGATGAATCATGAGCCGGTGAAGCTGCTGTAACTCCAGGGGTTCCTCTCCATGTGACCTGGGACGCTGTAGTTTATTCCCAAGCAGCAGCTCTGACACAGGCGTGGTAAAAACCCAAACCACCACGTTATTCTCAGGTGAAGCGGGTGAAATCACCAGGGTTCTGGGGAGAGAGATCTGTAAACGTGGACTGACGGTTAATCCCCAGCAGGTGTCAGCAGCAACCCAACCAGTCCACACATGCCAGGAGGTAAACCCACCGGTGTCCATGAATGACAGGATGTGTAGAAAGGACACGGTCACGATTCCGGGCAGAAAAGTGAATAAAGTTCTCATAAAAGCTGTCAAAAAACAAGAAACACTTGTGGGGAGTTTCAGGAAGACCTGGAATACGCAGGTAATGTTGTTTCAAAGAAAACCAGAATGAATTCATCCACCTGCCAGGGTCTGGATTCATGCTCACCGCACAAGACTCCACTGCTGAAGAAAAAGCACACTGAAGCACGTGTAATAAGGTTCGATGAACAATATTTAGACGAGCTTGAGCCATACTGGGAGAGTATATTCTCTTCAGACGAGACCAAAACTCAACTCTTTGGATTTCAGGATACACACCAGAGGCACCCCAAAGACACCAGCCCACAGCAACGTTCGGAGGTGGAAGCATCATGGTACCAGGTTTTTATCAGCACGCCACACTGACAGACTTCATATAACTGAAGGAAGAATGAATAAATTAGGGCTGCACCAATTAATCCAATTCATCATGATTAACTGATTATTGAAACACTCGTCAACTAGTTTAGTCATCGATTAATCGTTAACTGGAGTTCAGACGCTACAAACGGCCATTTGCTGAAAAAAACAACACACCAGAGCAGGAATTAAGCCAAAACTGTATAAAATATATAAAAATTTTGCATTTCAGACAAAAAATCTCTGTTAGTCTGCAGATCTGCTCCACCCAGAGCTCTGGAGGCAGGTTCAGCTTCGCCTGAATAAATAAACAGCTTATAGCAAAAATATCTGAAATGCTTTGCATGAATAGTAGAGGCTTGTCCAGAGCTGGGTTCACAGTAACTCGCAGGTCATATCCTGGTTCCAGGCGCCAACAGCAGTCATATTAAATATCTTGTTTCTGTTTGACTCCCACTTGCTTTTCTTTCGATATCAAGTCCTGCTTGTTCGATCATGTTCTTCATATCGGGCCATGTCTGTTTCCTTTCATAAAGCTGATCGACCAGCGGTACTGTGGCTGCTTGGACTTCTGCCTTCATTGGTTTCTATCAGTCATTCCCGTCAGGCGTGACTCGTCTTCTGTTAACGCAGATCATCCTTCATCAGATTACTTTGATCTGAAACATTTTAATGTGTCAAAAAGCGAAGACAGAAGAAATCAGCAGCGTTTCTTTCAGCTCCTCTGGCCGTGCTCCTGTGAACAGCATAACATTTGCCCATGTTGCGTATTTTGGGATATATTTGGACTTTTTATGATGTTGTTTCGTGAAAGCCTTCAGATGCTCTTTCATCCAAACAAGGTTTTCATTCACAGGATTTAAAATCTGCTCATAATTGTACTGTTTTCCCATCTGGGTGAAGATGGCCGCTGCAACTGGAACTTCAGGGGTTTAGTCTCCAGAAATTTATGAACATGTGTTACTTATGGGAAAAATTTAAGTTATTAATGACATTTATGAAAATAGATTTAAAACTTATTTTAATGAAAACAAAACTGTCATGGCAATTTTCCTTTTTTTTCTGGGTGGAGAACAAAATTGCAGTGAAAATGAGGAAAAGTCGAAGTAAAGCAACAAAAAGATTTGAGGAACCTTAAATGAGAAATTGATCAGAGTCAAAGCAACGTCTTCTGTTCGCTCGCAAGCATGAAAACAGCTATGGGATCTGGAAAACAGGGTTAAATAACAAGTTCAAAATGATAAAAATGGTCCATCAGTCACTTGACCATAAGCAGCCCTCTGCTGGCCGGATGATCAAGCGTTCAGTTTCACCCGGACGGTTTTATGACGATCTCCCATAACGGAAGGTTTTTCAGTCGTTAACGAATTACTCCCCCCCCCCGCTGAACATATTTCATCCAGCCATGTCTGAAATAGACAGATGTTATGAAACTTTCTCCTTTATGAACACCGTCCATCCATCCAGATTCAATACTTCTCCCAAAAACATCCATTCAACCCGTCAACCTGGAGCGATTTGGGAAAAACTCAAACGCAGTGCAGAAGTATTCATACATAACGCCAGTCTCAAACCTCCACCTGTTTTATAGGGATTAATCAAAATTAATGGAGCGTTTCTAAATATCTTGAACAAAAAGAAAGAATTTGTCATGCATTTGTATTTGAAGAAAAGCAGCCCACAGCATGAAGCTGCCATCGCTGCTTTCAGTGTGGGAATGGAGAGAACGGTTCAGTTCCGGTCTCCTCTGATCAGATCAGCTCGTTCGCTGTCTTGCTGTACGACTCGTAACTGTAAACACGACGTCTTATGCCTCTGTCAGCAGCGACTTTCTTCTTAGCAGTCCTCCAGAAAGGACAGATCTGTGGAAATCCATAACTAACGGCTGTCGTCTCCACAGATTCGTTCAGCTTCCTGTCGCTTTCCTAAAATCCGACTTTCTTCCATCAGACTCGTTGCTTCTTCTCTTCACACATTTCCTCACCTGAGCTGTGGCTCTCTGCAGCTCCTCCAGAGCCACCACGGTCAAACAGACCACAGTGAGACTGAAGGACTGAGTGTCTAACCAGGGGGTCAGCAGCACAGGAGCGCCACAGGGGACTGTACTCTCACCCTTCCTTTTCACTCTCCACACTTCGGACTTCCAGCACAAGTCAGACTCCTGGGTTTGGCAAAATTATGCTAAACATTTGGATAACTTATGCTTTTAAACTCCAATCAAAAGAAAAATGCATTTTGCATATTTTGGGCATTTTTCATTGTGAGACTGATGAGACTGCCATATCTATAAAATATAATCCCTCTGAATGAAACTGATAATTTCAGGCACAAGTTTCGTTTCTTTGGCAGGAATTAGGTCACAATCACTTGATGACCGAGGGAAAACACGATGCTCTGGTTATTTTGGTCGTTTTCTCAGTGTGGGACGTATGAGATTCAGCTGCATCTGTGAAACAGAAACCCTCTGGATGAAATGGACTTATTTTAAGATCAAAATCTGTCATTGTGGCAACAAAGTTGTAAATAAAACTCTGTAGTGCGCATAAGAGAACCTGGGCTATAATTTTTCAAACGTGACCCTTCTGAATTTCACAAAACTAACAGAACCTCCCAGATTTTTCTCTTTTTTTGAGTTACGTCCATCACAGAAGAGTGATCACTCTGTGGTTCTAAATCTAAGCAAGCTTAGTGCAGATAAACCGAGGAAAAACACTGTTACTGCTAAATCCCCTTTAGGAATTTAAGCAGGTATTTATGACCCCATATACGGCGTGAACCTGACACTCATGGGGAGAAGATCGCACGTTTAAGGGGGAGAAAGGGTAAAAACGACATACCTTTGCTGTAACCTTACAAACCAGAATGTTATTGGTGTTGATATTGTTTGTCTCCAAGAGCTAAACCACGAGAAAGACACTCGAAGCAACTCAACGAGACACCCAAGCTGGCTGGGTGCACTCCCCAGCTCACCCATCACTTCTGGCCCAACACCGGTGGGCCCGTAACCACACAGACTACCTCCCACTCGTGTTTGTTTCACTGTGGGGAGCTGGAAGATCATCAAGGGGTTTCACCCGTTATGAAAGCCAAGCCCAGCTAAGCAACGCCACGTTCAAAAACGAGCCATATTTTATATATTATATATATAAACACCAGTCACCGTTGCACTCTTATAATATACATGCGTGATTGTCTACAGCTGGGCCACCAAAACAATCACACACACACATATATACATACATATACATATACATATATATATATATATATATATATATATATATATATATATATATATTTCATGCAAGCTTAAAACTTTGCTTTCACTTTGAGTCATGTGAGCTTAAATCATGTAGTAATGTAGCTGCTTGCTTGAGGGAGGGCAGTCCTACAATAACTTGTATAAAAATGAAAATGAAAGCGAGCTTTGATCAAAACAAACCGATGAAGGAAACTCCCCACATGCACAAGGTGTCTACAAGGAATCTGCTGAGCAACACCTTACGAGCATCGCTCTGCGCATGAGCAAAGCCCCAAGGCAGCACAGATAGTCAGAACACCTGCACCGGAAGGCTCGGCTCCTTCCAGCCTCCACCGGCACCGGTTCCGCCCAGAGCTCCAGGATGATCGCCCTGAGGCGGCTCGTCAGGCTGCCATCATCATCATCACGTCCCAGCAGGTCAGTCCGGTCTCTGGCTCCTCCAGCAGAGCCATCGCGGCCATCCGTCCACCTTCACGCTGCGACTGACGGACAGCAGTGACCGTCTCCAGCTGGTCCGCCTTCAGGGTCACAGCGGACCTGTTCGGAGTCATCTGCTGACCCGACCCGCTTCCTGTCTCACCCTGGGTCACAGCGCCTCGCCTCGCAGATAATTCACAGGCGCTCGTTTGACAAACCCTATGTGCCAAAAACGGAGGAAGTTTCATTTATTATCTCAATGTTTAATATTTTAATATACCGTGTTTACAAATGACTGAGGTTTTCCCATCATTCTGAATGTGTCGCGTTACTGTATGAGACTCAGCGTGAGTTCGCCCCAGGACGGTGCTTCGGTCCGCACAAAAAGCGGCCTTCCGTTTGGTGCACTTTGCTTTCACTTTGAGTCTTTCTTTGCAAGCGAGCCATCGTTTGTAAACAAAGCCACGCCGGTGACGATCATTGCTCCCATTGGACAGAAACGACGGGGGCGGGACAGAGCCGGAAAAGGCAAACTTTGACATTTCTGTTCTGCGCATTAGTCCTGTTATTCCAGCTGCTGGATCAGTCTGGATGCCAGGAGCCGCTCCTTCAGCGCTGGCCCGCGACTTGTGGAGGGGCGTCAGAAATGGTGCCGCTCGCTGCGTGGGACGAGCTGCGCGGGTGCTCCGACCCGCGGCTGGCGGCGGCCGGAAGCAGGAAGAGGCTGGGCAGGAGCGAGTCCAGTCAGCGTGGGGTGCCATTGGTAAAGTTCCACAGGAAAAAATGAACAGCATGAGTTTTGGTTTCTGTCATAGAGGAAAGTGGGGGTTAGTTTTCATCATGTTATCTATACATTTATAACTCTAACTCAAATTCAGACATATTTATTGATCCCAAAGGGAAATTCAATGTTGATGTAACTCATTTAATGAAAGAGTTATGATAGATTGTGATGGCTGTGGGCAGGAAGTGCCAGAGTTCCAAACTAAATGTTTAATTCACAAGCAAAATATTTAGTTTGTAAACTAAGTATTTTGCTTCAAATTAAAAATGTAGTTTAACTCGATATCTAGTTCCAAAGTAAATATTTATTTACCAAAGTAAACATTTAACATTCAAACTAAATATTTGTTTTCCAAACTAGATATTTAGCTCAGACCTAAATATTTAGGTTGCCAACCAAATATTTTGTTTGTAGCTAAATATTTAGCTAATATGCAAAATAGCTTCCCGACAGGCAGAAGTGGAGTATCAAAATAAAAGCTGGGTTTTGCGGACCTTGGTATGAACGCTGTTGCTGCCGGAACTGAATCGCTTCAGTTGTGGCCCAAGTAACGTTTTTTAGTTATGGATTGTTTTCACCTCGACATGTCCAGCGTGTTAGCTGAAAGCACCAGGCGTGCCGTTTACAGACGTCGACTCATCGGTGGACGGTTTCTGCATCAACACTTCCGGCTCAGGCTCATCCCCTTACGCAGCTGCTTCAGAGCTGCTCACAAAGTTTAAGACTTCACTTTTATTCAGTCCTAAGAGAACATTATTAATATGAAAATTTATCAATATGTTGTTTGTGTAAAAACTTTGTAAACGTTTGCATGGCCGCTGTTGAGAGGAAAAGAAGGAGTAAAAAACCATGACCTGAGTGGCGACTGAGGCGATTCAGTCCCGCCCAGCTCTCACTCTGATAGGCCACTTCCGCTTATCGGGAAGCTAATAAGCGTATTAGCTAAACATTGAGCTTTGACTTTAATGTTTAGTTACGAGCTAAATATTTAGTTTGGAAAATACATATTTAGTTTGAAAGTTAAATGTTTAGTATGTAAATTAAATGTTTAGTAAACATTTAATTTAGAAGTAAATATCAAGTTTGTAAACTAAATATTTAGCTTGTGAAATAAACATTTAGTTTGAAACTCTAACATTTATAAATGTATGAATAACAGGTGAAAATATGACTGAAAAATGAACACCGATTATTTTTTTTTCTCTCTATGACAAAATATTGCTGTTAATTTTTTGCTGTGTAACTTTACAAACGGCACCCCATAATGTAGCAGCAGCGTTAGCAGCGCTGAAGGGCTAATGTTTGCCATTATGTCCAGCAACGGTGGCTCGTGAAGTCCAAAAAGGTGTATGTTTCCTGTAGCTGGTTCGGACTGAGGCCGCTCTGTATTCAGACCAGAAGCGAACCCCACTGGAGTCCGTTTGGAAGCGGACCAAGACCACCTCAAAAAGTGGGTCTCGGTCCGGTTGTGTGGTCGGCACCAGGGTTCGCTTGGGTGCATTCACACCTGGAGAAAAGGTCCGGACGGACGGGGGGAACGAACTCTGGTCCGTTTAAAGTGGACCAAGTGTAACAGGTGTGAATACAGCCTAAATGTGGTTTAGTTTCATTATTTAGTTTTAAACAAAAGATTAAAGTTATGAAAAAAGCATTGGATGAGTTAAACAACACCAAACGGAGTCAGCTTTCAGTGCATTTAGGTAAGCTTTGGTGCTTTGTAGTTTGTTGTGGACTGAAAAAGTTTGTGTTGCTGCCACACATTTTCACACAACGTTCATTTTTGTACATTCAGAGTTGTGCATGAGATGCTGGGCCGCAGTTTTTAATGCGTGTGCACCATTTATGCATGAGGCCTCAGAACTGCGAAGGAAGATTTGAATGGCGGCTCTTTTTCAACCTGTCACTCAGGTTGTCGACTGTATCGAACGCAGCACCGAGCTCCAGCACAACCAAGGCAGGCATTTTAAATGCCTCACGAAGGGTGCATTCACAGTTCAGTCCTGTTCAGTTCGCTTGAATCAAGCTCTGGCTCATTTGCCGAGAAAGTCTGGTTCGTTTCGAGAGGTGTGATTGTGCAATCCAAAAAAAGCAAACTCCGGTCTGCGTAAAAGCCAAGGTCTTGGTTTGGTCGAAGTGAACTGCAGTCCGGTTATTACAAGCGACTTTGGGCTTGTTTTTTCTGAAGTTGCTTGCAAATCTTGTGAGTCGCAGGGTGCGTTTTTTTGGGCTTGTTTTTGAACGTGAAGTTGCTTCTTTGGCCTTGGATTTCTTTCCGACAAAAAACCCTTTTTGATCATCTCCCAGCTCTCCCAGTGCTAGCAGTTTGTCCTTTTGACGTCTCCGTTTCCTGGTTCAAAGACAAGCCACAGGCTCGAGTGGCAGGGAAACAAGCAATGATACAGCGTGAGAATGAGTTGTAGGAAGTGGGGAAAATGTGGGAAAACATACAATAAATGGAAGCAGTGGTGTGGTCTACGTGATATTTTGCCCCATGACTTGTATGACATCCGTGCTCTCCCTGTCCATCCGTCCTCCCGGATGGTCCCTCGCCCCGTGTCTTTGTTAATGTCCAGGTAATCTTTGCTGTGAATGACGACTAGCTTCGCGTTGCGCTCCAGCAAGCTGCGAACATCCAGGCTAAGATCTGAATAAACGTGAAAACAGCCATGAACGAACGTGTCCATAAAGGCTCACAACTCAACGCCATTTTAATCATCAACTGAAAAGAGGAGCATCACAAATCTGTGCAGCAGCCGTCTGAGGTGTGGGCCGTTTAAAAGTAGCAAACCGACTTTGTTTCAATCGTATGTTAAATAGTTACATTTTCAGTTTTAATTTTTTTTACTCTGAAAAACTATGAGAATTAAAATGTTATTCAGAGTTTTCCAGACAATAGTGGAACAAACACACTAAAACGTTTTCGTGATACATTACCTTGCAAAAAACCCAAAGTAAGTTTTCTTTCCTCTGGACTGTTGTAATCACGAAACTATTTTTATTGCCATGGATCTCCCTTCATTAGTTGTATAAAATATATTAGTGGATAAATGTACTGTTGCTTATGTATATTGCCACAAAAAAACCCAAAACATTTGCACTGTTTACTAGTGATCTCTGTTTTACACAGTGTGGTGGGTTCCCAGTTGGGCTTTTTTTGGGCCTGTTTTCATAGAGCTGGTTGCTTGTTTTTCTTGCAACCAGTAGCGATCTTGCAACGCTGACTACAGCGCAGGGCATTCTGGGTAAATACAACCAAAACAAACGCTAGCTAGTCCAGCGCTAGCGGGAGAAATGGCTCGTGGTCTTTTGCCAAAAACGAAAGAGAAATCCTCCAGCCGCTAAAATCTGACGCCGCTCCATGTTTGTTTTCGTTTCGCAATGAAAGAAGTTGCGATCAGTGTCTTCTTCAGAGGTTTTTGTGTCGTTTCCTTCAGTGGCTCTTGTTGCAGCGCCCCCACAGGCGAGGAGGGGAACAGGTTTTTCAGAGGGTTTGGTTGGTTTGACACAATGCAGCATGAAAGCGAACTGCAGCAGCTGGAAATATAAACATATAAAAGATGTTCCAATTTTGGTCCCCAGTCGAACTGTCAGGTGTGGAAACATCCTAAAACTTATGTCGTTTAATCTTTTACCAGTGGAAAGTCACTGTTGTTGTATGGTTAAAAATTCAACTGAAAATAATTATATTCTTATTTTTATATCAAAAAGGACTAAATTGTGTGTGTTGTGTGACAACCTTCTAAGAATGGTCGGGAAGATTTGGGCCTGTAAGTGCTCATTACTGAGGCATCCAGATCAGGCTTCTTCAAAACAGTCCCAGAGTTTTTCAGGGACTGAGGGAACTGAAATGATGAAGAGATCTATTAACTATGAATGTTTCACATGCAACACAGATAGAAACATTTTTGAAACAACTTTTGGAATCATAGCAAGGCAGCAAGTTTTGGATTTCATGTCTTAAACAGTTTCTCTTACAGATACATCACTGAATGCATTAAAATAATGTAGATACCCTAAAACTGCTGGAGGCTCAGAGGACATGACCAAACAGTTTTTGGCTGGCCTTCAAACATATACTTGTCCAAACTCCTAATTTAAAAATATTTATTTAGTTTCATGTCATTTATATTTGTGTTAGGAGAAAACCTTTAAGATGAAACAAGAAAGAACCCTTAAAGTGGGAGGAGGAAGGCAATGTAGATGTTTAAAATGTGTTTTAAAATAGTCATTTCTTCTTTTACAGAAGTAATATTTCCACTTGGAAAAACAAAACCACCTTGAACATCATCCGTTCAGGATCTGCTACGGTCTACAAGGTGCCAACCAAAAAACAGCCGTTTGAAGCGCTGACCAGAGTCGAAGTTGGTAAAAAAGATAAAAACCAAATAAATAATAAAACCATCCTCCTAGTTGGAGAAACAGGAGCAGGAAAGTCCACTCTGATTAATGCTCTGTTCAACTACACAAAGGGAACAAAAACTGAGGATGAAACTTGGTTTCAGGTTGTAGAAGAAGAGGAAGGTCAGACATCAGATGTGATCGTCTATCAGATCTTTGGGTTTGAAGATAAAACTCTGCTGTTCCCTCTGACCATCATCGATACTCCTGGATTTGGAAGCACCAGAGGTTTTGAAGAAGATGTCTCTGTCAGTCGAAGATTGTTGGACTTGTTTCGATCAGAGGGTGGAGTTCATGAGATCAATGCAGTGGGTCTGGTGATGAAGGCCAGTGATAACCGCCTGAGTGACCAACTGATGTACGTCTTTGATTCGGCGATGTCTCTGTTTGGAAAAGACCTGGAGAGAAACATTGTTGCTCTGATCACTCACTCTGATGGAAGACCACCCAAAAACGCTCTTCAGGCTCTGGAAGCTGCAAACATTAAATCTTCTAAGAATGAGTTTAACTACTTTCTGTTCAATAACTGCCAGCATGAAGACAGAACAAAGGACAGAGAGCTCCTGGAAGAGGCTAATCAAGTGTCAATCAAAGGTTCAAAAGAGTTCATGACTTTTCTGGAAAGGACCGAACCTCAACAACTGAAGACAACTGTGGAGGTTCTGAATGAACGGATCCGACTGACAGCCTGCATCCAGAACCTGAAGGAGAGAATCAAGCTGACTGAACTGAAACAGACAGAAATCAGGCAGATTAAAGAAGCTCTAAAGAGACATGAAGCTGAGATGAAGGAGAACGAGAACTTTGTTGTAGAAGTTGATGAGCCCTACAAAGACAAAGAGCCGATCAGAGGAGGAAGATGGGGGTCGGTGTTTTATGAAGGAGCCGTCACCTGTTCTGTCTGTGAGGAGACCTGTCACCATCCTGGATGCATAGTGGCCTGGAAACCAAAATACTGTAAGGTCATGAACTGGGGTCACTGCGCAGTTTGTACCAAAAAGTGTCCGGAATTTAATCATGTCAAAGAAACCTGGAGATATGTGACAAAGACCAGAAAAGTCCAGAAGACCAAGGAGGATGTGAAGGAGAAATATGAACAGAATAAAGCAGAACGTGAGAAAGAGTCGTTTCAACTGGAAAACCTTGAAAAGGAAACCATCAAACTGACATCAGAGCGGTCGAAGCTGCTGGATGAGGCCTACAACTGTGTTACTAGACTGGAGCAGATCGCCCTGAAAGCTGACTCAGGGTCCACTTTGGTCCATTTGGACTTCCTGATTGAGAAGATGAAGGAAGGAGGAGACCAGGAGAAGCTTAAGAAACTGGAGGAGATGAAAAGCCAAGTGAATGAAGGAACCAAGGCAGCATTAAGATATGCAAGAATTGTATCGTCAGAATAAGATGCAGCACTCAGCTCAATCAGTCACTCAATCACAGATACTCTGCATCTCAACTGCTGTGTGAAAAGCTCCCCTGTTCACAAAATCAATTTCACCCATTCCAACATTTTCCCCACTATAAGCAAGACCTAATAGGTGCCAAAGGACACCAAGGAAAACATTAATCTGCACAAGAAGGGAAAAGGTTCAGGAACATCAGCAAGAAGTCTGGGGAAGCGGAAACAAGAGGATGATCCCTGGAAGAGGAGCTGAAGGCAGCTGGAACCACAGGAACAACATGGCTCAGTTTCAGCAAGGCCTTAAAGTCATAAAAACTCATCTAATTTTCTTATTTTTTTGCCCCTAACTCTCTTAAATATGCCCAGATTTTTAATATTTGGTGTTAATTGGATCTGATAAAACTATGAGCCCCTTGATGGAGGAATACAATAAATCCTATCAAATGGATTTTATCCTCAACTTTTAGCTTTTCTCAAAAACGTGCAAAAGACTGAGATTGGCTCACTATATGCTGATATAATTAATGGCCTGAGGTTTTTTCTTTTTCATTTATTGTCCTTTAAACTCTTGTTACACAGTTCAAACCCAAAGTAACAGATGCCTCCAGGTTCTGGAAGAACTTCTGTTGAGTCCCTTTTGTTTCTTTGGGTTCAAGTGTTGTATTTTTTTGGATCTTTCATAATTTATTTTTATTTTTAAAATTAAACACCTCTGTTGCAGTATTTCTTTCTCACATATGTCTATTATGATCATTAATCCTGCTAGTATAAAGGTTTCTGGGTTGTTTTGTTTGTTTTCTGTTGTTTTTTTCTGTTTCGGTCAGATAATTGTAACTGATTTTATGACTGAATTCCTTCCTTTCTATTATTAAAATGTTGAAAATAAAGCTTTATATTTTAACCTGCTACAGAGTGAGATGTCTGTTCGTGGAGCATGTCCTTCATCAGGATTTATAGAGAAATACACAAAGCCTAATTAAATCTTTTATAAGAATATAAATTGTTTGAAAACTTGAATTTTTAGATTTAGGTAAAGTAACTGTTGGAGCTATTTATTCTTTATTTTTTTACTTTGAATTTTGCTCAGATTTGTTCTTTATATATATATATATATATATATATATATATATATATATATATATATATATATATATATATATATATATATATATATATATATAATAAAAAAATTCCCTTCTCACCCTCCACGGGTGGTCTTTCTCAACGTCTGAGCTCGGGTCCTCTACCAGAGGCCTGGGAGCTTGAGGGTTCTGCGTAGTATCTTGGCTGTGCCGAGAACTGCGCATTTCTGGACTGAGATGTCTGATGTTGTTCCTGGGATCTGTTTTAGCCACTGCTCCAGTTTGGGGGTGACTGCCCCGAGGGCCCCGATGACCACAGGCACCACTGTGGTCTTCACCTTCCAGGCCTTCTCCAGTTCCTCTCTGAGGCCCTGGTATTTCTCCAGTTTCTCGTGTTCCTTTTTCCTGATGTTGCAATCGCTTGGTATTGCTACATCCACCACAACGGCTTTCCTCTGTTGTTTATCCACCACCACGATGTCCGGTTGGTTCGCCATTACCATTTTGTCTGTCTGGATCTGGAAGTCCCAGATATCCTGCACAGATGTTTCTGTACACTATGCCCGCCACTTGGTTATGACGTTCCATGTACGCTTTCCCTGCCAGCATCTTGCACCCTGCTGTTATGTGTTGGACTGTCTCAGGGGCCTCCTTGCACAATCTACACCTTGGATCTTGTCTGGTGTGGTAGATCTGAGCCTCTATTGCTCTGGTGTTTAGGGCCTGTTCCTGTGCAGCCAGGATGAGTGCCTCTGTGCTGTCCTTGAGTCCAGCTTTTTCCAGCCGTTGGTAGGATTTCCTGATATCAGCCACTTCAGTTATTTGTCGGTGGTACATCCCATGTAGGGGCTTATCCTCCCATGATGGTTCCTCCAGCACCTCATCCTCTGGTCCCCATTGTTTGAGACATTCGCTGAGCACATCGTCGGTTGAGGCTTTGACCTTGATGTATTTATGGATCTTGGATGTTTCATCCTGGACAGTGGCTCTCACACTCCTCTGCCTCCGTCCTTACGGCTCGTGTATAGTCTCAGGATGCTGGATTTAGGGTGAAACCCTCCATGCATGGTTAGTAGTTTCCGAGTTTTAACATCCATGGCCTTTATCTCTTCCTTTGGCCAGCTTATTATTCCTGCAGGGTATCTGATTACTGGCAAGGCATAGCTGTTTATCGCATGGATCTTGTTCTTGCCATTGAGCTGGCTTCTCAGGACTTGCCTTACTCGTTGGAGGTATTTGGCTGTGGCTCCTTTCCTTATGACCTCATCGAGGCTGCCATTTGCTTGTGGTATTCCCAGGTACTTGTAACTGTCCTCAATGTCTGCTATTGTTCCCTCTGGGAGTGAGACCCCTTCTGTGTGGATGACCTTCCCTCTCTGTGTAACCATCCGACCACACTTCTCTAGTCCGAATGACATCCCAATGTCAGTGCTGTAGATCCTGGTGGTGTGGATCAGTGAGTCGATGTCTCGTTTGCTCTTAGCGTACAGCTTGATGTCATCCATGTAGAGGAGGTGACTGATGGTGGCTCCGTTCTTGAGTCGGTATCCATAGCCAGTCTTGTTGATGACTTGGCTGAGGGGGTTCAGACCTATGCAGAACAGCAGTGGGGACAGAGCGTCTCCTTGGTATATGCCACATTTGATGGACACTTGTGCAACTGGCTTGCAGTTGGCTTCAAGGGTGGTTTTCCACATCCCCATCGAGGCTACAATGAAGGCTCTTAGAGTCCTGTTGATGTTGTACATCTCTAAGCATTCAATGATCCAAGTGTGTGGCATTGAGTCATAGGCTTTCTTGTAATCAATCCAAGCCGTGCACAGGTTGGTGTGTCGGGTTTTGCAGTCTCGGGCGACTGTTTGGTCTACCAGGAGTCGGTGTTTGGCTCCTCTGGTATTTATGCCGATGCCCTTCTGTGCTGTACTCATGTATTTATCCATGTGCACACTTATCTTAGCTGCTATGATGCCTGACATGAGCTTCCATGTTGTAGAGAGACAGGTTATTGGCCGATAGTTGGATGGGACCGAACCCTTTGAGGGATCCTTCTGGATCAGGATTGTGCGCCCTTCAGTTAACCATTCAGGGTGAGTCCCACTTTGTAGCAGCTGGTTCATTTGAGCTGCCAGTCGCTCATGGAGGGCAGTGAGTTTCTTTAGCCAGTAGGCATGGATCATGTCAGGACCTGGTGCTGTCCAGTTTTTCATACCTGAGACTCTTTCTTGGACATCTGCCACTGTGATAGTTATTGGGGCTTGCTCAGGGAGGTTGCTGTGGTCATCTCGTAGAGAGATTAGCCACTGTGCATTGCTGTTGTGGGTCGCCTCCCTTTCCCATATGCCTTTCCAGTACTGTTGGGTCTCCAGCCTTGGTGGGTCTGCTCTGTTGTTATTACCCTGCCATTGAGAGTACACTTTAGCTGGTTGGGTAGAGAAGAGCCGGTTAATCCTCCTGGCTTCATTTTCTCTCATGTACCTCTTTAGGCGACTGGCCAAGGCTTAGAGCCTTTGTTTGGCAGTTTCGAGCGCTTCAGGTATGGGCATCTGGCTGTACCGCTTGGGTACTGGTCTTTTGATTGCACCTCTTTGGAGCTCTGACAATTGGCTCACTTCCCTCCTTGTTACCTTGATTTTAGCCTCTAACCGTCTTTTCCATGGTGGGTATTGAATCTCATGGTTGCTCCTATAGCCGAGCATCTCAAGGATCACTGAGTTGTACACCAGCTCATTGGTTTCCGTTATGGTGTTGGTAGGGATCGTTCTCAATGCTGCATTCACATCTTCAATGAGACTTTCTGATGGTACTTCACTCAGCCGTTGTAATTGGCATCGGGATTGCCTGGTGTTCATTCGGGCCACGATCCTACCTCTCAGGTCAGTTGCTGCCTCGTTCAGCTTTGATGGTTCGTTCATTATTGGGGCTGGGTGGGGAGTTGAAGGAGTTGAAGCTAACTCCCCTCTGACCTGGCGTCCTGGCTCCCCCTTGCCATAGCATTTGTGTTGTACCTCGTCTATCTGAAGTTGTGACATTTGCCGTTTGCGGATGTTGGAAAACTGAGCTACTAGTTGTTTGGCAGTTAGTGTTGAATGGGGATGTCGACGTAACCATTCCTCCCGCATTCTTTGCATGTAACCCCTCTGACTAGGGTTACTTGAGTAGTAGCATTCCAACAGATCCAAGTTTTCACCTCTCGCCCAATTCCGTCTTGTTCCAGTAACCCATTTTTCGTGAAGGTGCCCTGGTTCCCCAGCACCTGACGCAGACCTTGTTTGACTGGGCGACGTCTGAGCCGGCATGGCGTGTATTCCTTTGTCTCTCATCATGAGGTAGGCAGTATATTATTATTATTTTTTTGTTTGGTTGTTTTTTTTCTGTTATTTGTCTTTGTAAGTTAGACAGGAAGAACTATGGGGCCATTTTCTATAGGAACTGGTATAGGACCAGCATGCACTGGGATAGGCCTATGTTTTTTTTTTTTTTTTGTTTTGTTTTTTTTTACCAGAGCAGGAGAAGCTGCAGGAAACAATACAAAGATGGATCTTTGTTTATTGCTTCCCAAGCTGGATATATGGACCATAAAACACAACTTTTAAGGTTTTGACATTGGACTTCTTTAGCCTGCGTATGAAACATCACCACAGTGCACCAGGGGCTCGTTGATTTTTGAATGTCGGATGTTTGGTTTGATAAACTATGGAATCGCCTCCACAGTAATAAAAGGACTGCATTATAACGGAACAGAATTTGAAATGACATGCAGCCCCGTATCATCACTGTGAAAATGTTTTTCAAAATGGGAAAAACAGGAGAACTTCCCATCCAAGTAAGGCTGATGTATGCTGATGTCAGGAAAATGGCTTTAGAAAACAGCTTCTGGGCTACACTTGTTCAGATCTACAGTCCCAGTTAAACCAACTGGAACTGTGGCAAACGAGGCTGGACCAGGAGTCCCATTTATCCGGCCACCACAGACGGTTAGCAGGAGGCTGAAGGAGGTAAAAACGTCTCGTTGTTAGAGAGCTGCAGCAAAGAGTGGCATCTTGGGAGTCACCAAATCTCCATGACAACCATTATCTACTGGCCAGCTGGATGTTTGAGAGTGATGCCAGGAGGAAAAGGCCTTCTCTGTCCTACCATCACAAATGTAAACACGAAGTTTCCTAAACTCTACTGGGCCAGTAACTGAAACAGTGAACCTTGGTCAGATGAGACTCAGGTTGAGCTTTTGACCCTTTTTCCTGGTCGTTCCTCCCAAGGAAAAAGCCAAACAGAAAATTAGGATACTTTCATAAAAATATACGCAAAAATCCAATAAAATTGACTGAGTTTAATTTGAATGACACTGCAGAAAGTTTCCTCATCATTTCAGACCGTTTGAGTCTTATCAGTTGAAGGAGTTTGTATGTTGTTTGTTTTGTATTTCTATATTTGTCTAAGTTCAGTTTATTTGTTACATCTCTAATCAATAAATGTGTGTAAATATATTTTAGTTTGATTATAAATTTAAAGTTTGTTTCTACTGGAAGTTCATTGTGACTCTTGCCCAAGTTTTTGGATGACGTGTTCTGATGTCTGATAGGAAATAAGTCATCGAGCTGAGAAATAAAACACCAGGGGCCTCATGTATAAATGTTGCATACGCACAAAAAAATGTGCAGCGCCATAATTTATGCAAACTTCGGCATGTATAAAAATGAACATGGTGCGAAAATGTGCGGCATCCACGCAAACGTTTTCAGTGGACAATAACAAACTACAAAGCCCCAAAACTCACCTAAACACACTGAGATCTGGCTCCACTCAGTGCTGTTTAACCCAAGGGATATCAAACCGTGTTTTTTCATAATTTTATTCTTTCATGTTTTGTCACATACAGATGTAACTGCACATCAGTCTGTGAGCCGAAACAGCAGAAAATGCACGTTATCTCTGGGGCACTTTCATTTTTACAGAAATAGAAAACCGAGTCGGATCAGCAGATTAACTCCAAACAGGTCAGGTTTGATGATGATTAAGGTGGACAAGGTGTGAACAATCACACATGTCCAGAAATAGCTGTGAAAAGTTACAACCATGGCAGCCTTGGCAATGCTGGGGGACATCGCCAATGGAAGGACGCAAAGGGAGCGTGTTCAGAGATCACACTGACCTGCTGGGGCATGGCATGATGACGAGTGGCTTATTCGCCGCTTCAGATTGCCCAGGACCGCCATCCTGGAGCTCTGTCCAGAACTGGCACTCACTTTGCAGAGGGAGACTAGGAGCCGTGTGTCACCGGTTCAGGTTCTCACTACACTGGGTTTCCTTGCAAAAGGAGCATTTCAGTGGGAACTGGCTGACAGATCAGGAACATCACAGTCATTACTGAGCCGAGCCATGACAGCTGTATGTGTTGCCCAGATACATAAGATCTGCAACGCTGCATTGTATATCAGTAACGCTGCATTGTGTAATAACATTGCAATATGTAATGTAATAAAATCGAGTTTCAAAATGTTATAAAAATCATTAAAACCGCTATATGTAACAATCGACGCCAAATGTAATAAAATCCTTGAACGCATTTTGTAATACGTTCAGCCGGATTACGTAATAATATTACCTTTTGCGCAAACTATTACAAAATGTGGAGGTACTTTTTTTTTTTTTTTTTTTTTTAGGAAAGATAATGTAATAATGTGGCATATTATGCAATAAATGACCACAAACCACTGTTTGTCCTCATCTTAATCAATACATCTAATAACGATGGTGGAGATCCTATGCATTTAAACATTTCAAACTCTGGTCAATAAATGCTGAGCTTCTGGTCATTTAGTTGCCTTTTCAGACTCATAGCCAGAACCCCCAGAATTAACCGACATGTTGATTAAGGCAAAACGATCAAGACACGTAAACAGCTTTTTTTAAACACATTACCTTTCAGAACAAAGGATGTTTCTGTTTACATTAAATAAAAGAAGCAGATGATCTAACAATTTAAAGGAAATTGAAAAGAACCAAGAAAATTTCCTATACTTAAATATCCACATCTGTGTAATGATACAACATCCAGGCATGGTTTGTTATCTTGTACAACAAACTAATGATGGTTTGTTAGGGCACTTTCTTTAAAATTAATTACATTTATTATTAGTTGCAGTTGGAAACAGACTCCAGCAGAGGCCGTTGCCAGGGTTATTCAGACATGACATCCAAAGAGCTGGGCTCATCTGACCAGACAATTTTCTCCCAGTATTTCACAGACTTGTCTAAATGTTGTTCAGCAGACTTTATTAAACATGGCTCAATGTGCTTGTTCTTCAGCAGTGGAGTCTTGCACAGTGAACGTGCATATAGACCATGGTGCTTGAACGAAATGCTTATGGTTTTCTTTGAAACAATTGCACCTGCTTATTCGAGCTCTTTCTGAAGCTCTCCACAAGTCCTCCCTTGTTCTTCAGGGTAAGATGAGATATTTATTTGTCTCCCATGGGAGAAAGTTGTCTTGGAAGAAGGGGGACAATGCTGCAAAGCAACAAAGACATAATTATACTTCAAACAAAATCAGTAACAGTACATAAGCACATAAAGACCAACAGAAAGCAGTAAATATAAGTTGGTTCAATGTTCAATGATGTACAATGTTGATATGCAAGAGAAAAAACATACAGACTTCAAATGGGCAATAAATCTGCAAAAACATGTCGTACATGTCCACCAACATTTGATCCCTGTCATACAATTCATGAGCAGCATCTGAGTCTCCTACTTCTCTGTTCAGGCCCAGCCAATCGTCCATTAATCAGGCTGATGGGAGTGATCCAAACGAGTGTTTAAGGCAGTTTTATTTACACAGGGGACCCCTGAACCTCCTTTCACAAATTTGATAACTTCATTCTCTCTTCTACCTGAAATCTTGAAGGGAGCACCTGGTCTTGTCATTCCTTTTTACCACACATCATTTAATTCATGTACATCTGTGGATTGAGTCTTTTGCACGTGTGCTGGATGGGTTGCTACTGACATCTGCTGGGGATTCAACGTCAATGGCACGTTCAGAAATGTACTCACCCAGAAAACTGGTGACATGTTTAATGCTTATTTTATCTGCTACTTTTGAAAATGACATGGCAGGTTTTTTTCTTTATCAAGGCTGTGTCAGAACTGCTGCTTGGGAATAAACTACAACATCCCAGGTAACATGGAGAGGAACCCCTGGTGTTACAGCAGCGTGACCAACTCATGATTCAACTAACAGTTTGTGATTTAGCTGAAAATTTGTTTAGTAATCTGTTACACAGCAGGTTTAATGCAATAATTATTTTAACTGTGGAAAATGAACCTAAACATGAGGATTTTCTGGAAATGATCTTCCAGACTGACTGTTAAAGTAAACAAAATGCCCCACTGGACGACTGATTTATTTAGTTATTTTGATCAGATCATGTCTTTTTTATTTGTTTTGGCACCTGGTGCTAAATTTAAATACTTTAAATCTCTGATGAGACATGAAGTAAAACTCTTCCGCCTCCCAGCTCACTTTATGATGCAGAATAATATCAGTCTGTTTTTCAGCAAAGATCCTGCGGGTTGATTAACGACAGCTTCTGTTGTTCTTTATCGAGCTGAAACCACGATCAGCCTTTAGTGGCTGCAGAGTTCCTCCTCCTCATCACTCTGACACATTTCCTGTCCTTTGTCGTAGCTTTCGGTTTGTTTGTTTGTGTTTTTGCGTTAGTTGAACGTGCATGCTTCTGTTTCCCTTTAACCTGCTGCCAGTTCACCTGAATCTTCTCCACGGTGGGACAATGAAGGATATTTTTATTCTATCATGTTTGGAGGTCAAAAGGCTCTCCAAAAACGCCACACCAACAGCAAAGTTTGAAATTGGGAACATAATGGTGTGGAGTTGTTTTTTCACATTTGACACTGGCAGACTAAATATAACTGGAGGAAGAAAGAATACAGGAATGCACCGAGACTTTCCTGTTCAGCATGGGTTGGTATGAAATCATGACCGTATGATAACCTTAGGTAAAAATATCACGTTACTATGATTGCAGCTCTAAAATGTTATTCTGCATTTCCTTTGGCATGCTTTGATGTGAATGCATCTGCAATTTGCATCTTAAATGTTTGCTGAATTGTGGGCTGATTTTTACCTTTTGGTATGACCTGCTGCTGCCAGAACCGCCGCTGTTCTCAAACAGCAGTCAGGACAGAGGTGGGAATTTAACTGGAATTTCAAACGAGCCTCTCACCTTAATCTCTACAGTCACTGTCTTTGGAAGCTGTGTTTAGATCACAGGTGTGATGCTGAAATTTCAATCCCCTCCTGCGTGTGTGTTTATACTTGATTTTTTGGCACATAACACAATTAAGCTGTACTGATGAAGGTTACATTTAACAGAATAACTGTTTCCACTGCTTTCATAGGTAAGACAAATCAGGTTATACTGCGCAACAACAGTTGTCTTTTTATTGACGTAATGGATCCCGTTGGGAGTTTTTATTGTTTTTTTTAGACTCCAAGATGGTGTTTGACGTAAAGCAGATTATAGATATAAATCATATGCAGACAGAAATGACATAAAGCATGTATACGAAATGCGCACTCAGCCAAAGAGCTCCTCAGGTAAAGCTATGGAGGGACTTGATACTTTCGCCTTTCACTTAAAATGAATCAAATACACAATCCAGAAACTCCCAAACACTCATGCAGACAAGTTGTGACCAGCACAATATGCCCCTGTAACATAGTGATATTTGTTTCACAAATGCTACATGCATTTCGTTCATTTCAAGACCGGATCAACTTTACCTTGCCTTGAATTTAGCAAACAGTAACAAGTTGCCTCCTCTGGCTGCCAGTGTCCATAAGCACGGTGCGTTCAGGGGACTTGCAGAGTTGATATGCGGGGATGCGCGGGGAGAAGGGGTCGTGATACTGCAGCTACACATGACCGGTGGCATTTGACCTGCACTTTATCTCTGCCCAGACACAAAAAACGCTCATAACACAGGAACGGTATGATGGGAAATTTTAGTGGTTTTGAAGCCGTGACTTTTTCATAGCTTGAACCAGTAACCAAGCCATGCCTAATTCCTGTGTTTTGCTTTGAATCCAAAAAGATGTATAGGTCACTGGGTTGTGCATCCAGTACCTATACTTCCCGGCCGAAGGAACAAACCTTCCGATTTATATTGCTATCAGCAAATGACACTGGCTGCCATTTCCCTGAGAGAGAAGAGGAAACAGCCCATTCACTGCCCCTCCAGGCCTGAGAAGCACATCGATGCTGGCCGCCTGCCAGCCAAACGCAGATGACCGTGTGAGAGCTGAGAAGCACAGCTTTACCATTGATGGGCGCCTGATCCAGAGCTGAGTGACGCAGTTTCACCAAGTCTGGCCGCCTGCTGCACAAACCGGCGCTACGAAGACGACCACTGCACTGTGGCGTTCGCAGTGGGGGTGTGCTGCCGGCATGCTTGGACGCCTCCGGGTCTGTGGTGTGGGATCGGTGGGGTGCACGGTCTTTGGTGCGCTGCACCGGCCTTTCTCTGCGGCTTCTTCCGACTGCTCTGGCCCCTGGCCTGGGGCCGAGCAGATTCCTACTAGACAGGCATTCAGCAAGTCTTGTTCATATGATAAACAAGTATAATGCAACTTGTTTGCTGTGCGCAGAAAAATATTTTTGAGTAAATCTAAAGTTTTAGAAAAAATATTTATTTTTTATTAAACCTTTATTTAATTAGATAAAAGACTCAAAAACACCTTTTTTCATGAAAGCTGCTAACAGTGACACAAACAGGTGAATTAAAGCTTAAAATTCTCAACAAAACTCAAAAACAGCAACAGTTGAGCTACCAAGAAAATAAATGATCATTATTGTTTGAATATGCTTAGCATGAATAATAAAGGGTTTCAGGTGCCAACAACAAACAGTCATGCCAAATATTTTTGTTTCTGTTTCTTTTTCCTGGAAGTCTGCTTGTTCTTTTGATACCATAAATACTTTTCCAAGCGTTAGATCATATTTCTTTATTCATGTGAAGTCATGTCTGTTTTCCATGTTCAAAGCAGTTGCTGCTGCTTTGCCGAGCGTTTGCTCAGCCCACTTTCCTTTGTTCTCTGCCTCATTTTGTTCAGTTGCTTTGTTTAGTTGGACTCCATTTTCTGTTGGTGTATGTCATTCATTATGTACCGTGAATTCAATTCAGTTTTTAATTCAGTTTATTTATATAGCGCTGATTCACAACTAATGTCGTCTCGAGGCAATTTACAAGAAAAAAAAAAATCAATTCAATCACACATACATTCCAACTGATCCTGGTTATCAAACAGTGCAGTCAGCTCAGTTATTCAGTCATGACACATTGTGTTGATACAAGTTTGAAATACCAAAGGCAGAAGAAATCAGCAATGTTTCCTATTCAAATTCAATTCAAAAATCCTTTATTCATCCCAAAGGTAAATTAAATTATCATCCAAGAATCTCCAAAGAGTTGTTGTGGATGGTGATGCTGTGGGCAGGAAGGGTCTCCTGTAGCAGTCAGTCTTGCAAAGAAGAGGCCTCTGACTTAAGACTGTTGCGGTATAAAAGTCTCATGACTGTCCTGAAATGCTAACAGTTCAACATCCAAGCAGCAGAGACGATACTCCACAGTAACATGTCCTGGGTGACACCATCAGTTGCTGGCTAGCTCTGCTAATCCACCTCATTTGCTTTTGCTGCCTCTCTTTCAATCTCTGTCTGGCTGTACGGTTGGAAAGCCGAGCAGAGAGACGGAGTCGGGGAGATGATTGTTGCCCGTAATGATAGATGGAAGAGATGGTTTGAACTTCCTCTTTCTCTCTGCATCCATGAAGCCTCCTTTTCAACTCCTCTGGGATTTGGGGTCAAAGTTCAGGGATCATTTGAGCTTTTGAAATGCTAATTAGCTGCTCCTAGTTGTAAAAACACGTTGCTCCAGCTGGCATTTTAGGGGTATTTTCAGGTAGTTTCAAAAACTGAAGGAATATTTATTATTTATGGTAAAAATTTACGTTCATAATGACATTTATGAAATTACCTTTATCAAGCCCAGAGGACCCCAAAGCACTTCACACTATATTCAGTCATTCACACATAAAATTAGATTTTTAAAGAATATTGTATTGCATTAAACTTTTATGGTAGGTTTATTTATTTATTTTTGCTGTCTGTAAGAGACCTGGGTGAAGAACAAAATTAACTCTGATAGGTTGTGAAAAGTCGAACTAATGGCGGTAACTTTTATCATGTATTGACAGAAACTTTTGAGCTACGTCTGCCAAACTGGCAGACATGGGAGTGTTTCAGGCTGGACATTTTTTAAACATGTAGGAGAAAGAACTCACGTGCTGTAGATTTGTATCTGTTTAATAGTGGATACTGTAATGATGTCTGACATTTACATTTTTTACAATGTAAAACATGTACATTTCAGAGATACAATAAATAACAGCAGTGCTTGGGGGCCACTGGGTGTCTGTGGCTCGGGTCTTCCTCATGTTGTCCGCATGTCCTGGGGGGTGGATCTGTGGGCTACCTTGAACTGTGTACTGTCCATTGACATTATAGCTGTTATTATTATATATGCATATGTTGTTTGTTGTTGTGGATTCTCTGTTTTGCTGTGTTCTCTCTTTCTGCAGGTCTGGAGGCAGACTTCAAGTGACTTGTTTTATCGCTGTTTTTTTTTCTCTCCTCTAATTCTATCTCCTTTTTTTCTCTTTAAACCTTTCCTCCATCTTTCTCTCTTTCCCCCTTTTTTCACCTTTACATCTGAAACAAACCCAAAGCAATTTTTAATAAAGTTTCATATATATACCAAGTGGAACATTATGGCAAAAGCCGTAATGCTCCTCTTGTGAAAGCAAATCTGTTGGGCTTTACCTTGATATTCAGACGACAATTCTGATTGTCACACTGCCAGACAGGACACGTTAAAACAAACAAACAAATAAAAAAAACACCAGAAACATAGGAAAACTGAAAATATTAAGAAATTAGCTTACCTCACTTTTGAACTTGAATGAAAATCAATATTTTTCTCCTGCAAGCTTCATTTATTGCTGCCAAATAGTGGTTCCATTGGTGACAGTGGACAAGTATAACATATTGTGATTGTTGTAAGAGAAGCAGAATGGTTTCACTTTCTGTCTCCTAGTTTTCTGTTTACTGCCAGTCTCTTTGGTAACAGAGGATTAAAGCCTTTCAGAGAAATGCCAGATCATAATAAAGATCACAATCCGTTTAAACACATAACAGTGTGCACCCTCCCAAATAAAGCCACAGTCCTGAAATTCCCCCCGACAGGCAAGACAAGACAAGTGCTTATTTGGACTGTACATTTCAGTAACAAAGCAATTCAAGGTGTCTTTACATGAGGAAAACATGAAAAAAGAAGAAAAAAAGAGGTAACTGATACAGACTAAAATGAATTATGTTCTCATTAATCAAAGGCAGCTCTAAACAGGTGAGTTTTTAGCCTTGATTTAAAGGAACTCAGTGTTTCAGCTGTTTTTGCAGCTTTCTGGAAGTTTGTTCCAGATTTGTGAAGCATAAAAACCGAAAGTTGCTTCTCCATGTTTGGTTCTGGTTCTGGGGATGCAGAGCAGACCAGAACCAGAAGACCTGAGTGTCTGGTCTGGAAGGTTGATACAACGACAACAGGTCTTTAAGCCGTTCAGTGATTTATAAACTACCAGAAGTATTTTAAAGTCTATTCTCTGAGCTCCAGGGAGTCAGTGGAAGGACTTTAGAACTGGGGTGATGTGCTCTATCTTCCTGGTCTTAGTGAGAACATGAGCAGTAGCGTTCTGGATCAGCTGCAGCTGTCTGGTTGACTCTTTAGGCAGACCTGTGAAGACACTGTTGCAGTAACCAATGTGACTAAAGATAAACGCATGGATGAGTTTCTCAAGATCTTGTTGAAACATTAGTCCTTTGATCCTGGAAATGTTCTGCAGGTAATAGAAGGCTGACTTTGTAACTGTCTTATGTGTCTCTGAAGGTTCAGGTCTGAGTCCATCACTTCAAGGTATAGTGATGGACACATATAATTACTACAAGGTAATTATAATTAATTAATAATTAATTACTACAAGGTAATTATATGTGGCACCATGTTAGTTTATAGAAAAATGCCGTCTCTTTCGAGGCCTGTTAGTGTCTTGCTGACACTGAATAATGACCACGTTGGAGTAGAGGTATGAAAAACAAGTGATGGTTCTCACACCAAATAACATTGTTTTGGCTTCCATTTGTTACAGAACTAATTTTTTATGGTTTATTGTCAAAACTAGAGACACTATATTGTGTTTCTCAATTATTTTCATCATAATTTTTTTCATCCCTCCCCACCCCTGATGATATTTAATGATTTATATGTACAAACCATTGAGACCAGCATTCTATGACCGTATTATTAAAACAGATTAATAAAATGAGCTGCTGCAACAAAATAAATGCAGAATCTGGAAGAAATAGAAAAAAATACATAATTAAAAAATTAACAATAAATAAAATAGTACTAAATAAATAGAAAAAATGAAAAATGAAATAGACAGCTAATAAAACAATAAGATTGGAAAGAAAATGAAACATTTAATAATGATAATGTTAGGCGTTCTTTACAAAATTAAAGCTAAGTTGGGTCTTAGAGAAGGCCAACTTGGATTATTATGGCATTATCAATATATCACTTGAAAATGGTCTCAAAACCATATCATTTATCATAATTTCCAGGACAATTTATCATCCAACAAAATTTCTTATCATTACAGGCCTAACTGTGAATTGTGCCATCGGCCTCCTAAAATGCTGGTGGCAGTGTAAAAACTTAATTTGAATGTGGCCAAAAATAATGTTTTCAACTCTCCACCTCATATACATCACTTTCTCTGAAATTGTGGTTTTTCCCCTCCTCTTTTCCCTGCGGTTGCCATTGTTAATCATGAAATAATATTGATCAGCTGGCTCATTCAAATAAACACTGACATTCATGAGGTGCTTTGCATAAATTTTTTATGGTTACATTTAGGCATATAGAGGACTGAACCTGAGCTGGGACCTTGTGTGAAAACTTTGAGGTACAGCTGTGATTTTTAAATGAAAATTGCTTGCTGGTGTGCTGCACATAGTTTTATAAATCTTGATTTTATTTTTTTGCCGTACACCATTTTCGCCTTTTGGGCGTACATACACTGGTATTTAGTACGAGTCCCACACAATCCTTTATAAACAGGGCCCAAGATGATTTTAACCTTCTCCATGATTTGGGGATATATACTTAATTCGATGGTGACTCTGTGATGGAAATTCACAGTGTGTGAGATGGTGTTCAGCATGCAATAATTGTTCAGAAATGCCTTCTCTATAAAGACATTGTGTGTTTGCTTTCATCTGTGCTGTTACAACATGTCCTGACTATTCAGGACCATCAGACCATGTCAGACCATGTCAGACCAGATGTTTTTTCAGGGTGGAGAAAAAAATCCCTGCATAATGAAGGAAACGGCAAAAGCGAAACTTCCTCCTCTGCCCAGGTATAAAATCAGTGAACACCACCACCTTTCAGGTTTTTCAGCCTTCTGAGACGCTTCGAGCTCCTTAAGACAATAACGAGGTAAGATCACTGAAAGATGACAGGATCAGTAGTTCAGACACTATATGAACATTAAAATGGTAACATGCTTAAAGATATAAATACTGCATCTCTTTCAGGTTAAATTTTTTTGTGATACTTTATAGCCTGGGTTGAGCTCATTAAATTATGTGATAATTATTAAGTGCTGTCTTGCTTTTTATTATTTTTATCAACTATTTTTTGAAATGATCAAGGTTTCCATTAGAATATTGTGTATTTGCTTTAACTGGTATTCAGTTTTGTTCTTGGTTTATTTGTTTAATTCCCTTTTGAAGATTTTTCCCTCTCAGGCATAACCCTGTTAGATCATGAAGGCACACTGTGAAGTTCTCACTGGGTTTAAAGCAGGTTTTATTCCACGTTTCTGATTAAATTGAAAAATTGTACTGACATTGAAAAATCACTGAACATTCGCTGGGAGCAGAAGCATGGCATTTGAGGAAAGCAGAACATATTTTAACCATGGTAGAGTAATTCTGAGGAAGATAAATGTATCTTCTCCCATTCAGCCATTATCTAGCATGGTTATCCTAGCAGGGTCACGAGGGTGGCTGGTGCCAATCTCCAGCGATCATAGATAAATATATAGTGGAAAGAAAATTAAAAATGTGCTACCTTAATTCATGAAAAGGCTTTTAAGGATACTACCATACTACCAAAATATAATTACAATAATGGAGAAATGTTTGTAAGATTGTTTAAAAATGTTGCTAAAAGGAAGAACAGATATTGGAAGAAAGCAAGAAGTAACTTTTCAGATAAACACCTTCTCAAACACCAATGCAGATTATTTTCAACTTTGCAACATGCCAGAAGAATAATTGGCTTTTCTTTTCTTTTAGAGAACCGAACATCTTCAACCATCACCATGTTCAGATTCCTCAACTATAACACCCCCAAAAAAGAGTGAGTAACACTAAAAGGATTAAACAAAGTTATTATAAGGTTACTCATAGCTATTTAAGTGTTGTTTTCATTTCCTTCTTCTGTGTTTGCTTTGTCACACTTAAAAATTTCGGATCATCAAGCTAATTTTAAAATTAGAAAAAGTTAACCTGAGTATATACAAAATTAAGTTTTGAAATGCTGGTTTTATTTATTTATAAAAAGTTGTGTAAATCAACCTGGCTCAATATGACCATATAGCCACCTCGTTACACTCCCCCACCGCCAAACACTCACACATAAGATCACAGTTGCAGAAGAACAGAACAACTAAAGTTTTGCACAACTGTCTGCCTGTTAAGGTCAGAGGTCATGATTAAACAATAAGAAACACAGAATGGGCAAAAATGGCCTCCATAGGAGAGTTCCAAGGCCAGAACCAAGGCTGACCCAAAAGAACACAAAGGCCTGTCTCATATTTACCAAAAAGTAAAATGGTTTTATTAAAATTCAGACCTAAATATAAATCTCCAATAAATAAATGTGCTTTAAGAATAAACTTGACTTAAAATGCAAAAGTAGCTTTCATATTTAAGTTGGTTTTTATATAAACAAAATTGACTACATTCAAGCATACTACATTCAAGTATAAAAAATAATTGCTGGTAAAAATTAAACCCTGGACAAAATTTTTTTAAAAAAGCATTATAAACATTGTTTTTGTGAAAAAAAAAAAAAAAAAAAAAAAAAAAAAAAAAAAAAAAAAAGAGCTGATCAATTAACTGTTAGACACAAAATAAAGTTGCTATTGTGTCTTAAACATTGAGGATAGAGAAAGTGACAGCTCACATACATGTGGTAGCTTTCATGGTATGCTTTCTACTGAAATTTGCCTAAACTTAAAGAAAATAACTTGAAATTGTTAAATCATGATTGCATGTAAAGCACGGGTGATTCTAAGTTTTGACCTTTAGGGGTGTTTAGAGCTTTATTTTGATTTTTTTAAAAATGTTTTTACTGTTGTGTTGTAACACTGAGATACTTAAATGAAGTTCATTATTAATATTATTATTACTATTTATTTATTTTTATTTTTTATCCACCTTATTCCTGGGAGGCTTACTGCAGAGACAATTATGGGTGTTAATTCCAGTGAATGCCGGAAGTAGCACGAAGGCATTGGCTAATTCGTGGATTACTGGCTAATCTCCTGATATGTGTTCATTATGGAAGTTACAGTTCTCTTTTCTGACCAATATTTTATCATTCTTTACACAAAAATAGTGTTAACTAAAATGTCCTTGAGTTCAGGTACGTGTTACACTGTTTGTGGATATACTAACAATCGGACCAAGCTGAATTTGTGGCTACAACCAGAGCGTGTTGAACAAGCTTCCGAAACGAATAGTGTTCCTGTGATCAGCAGTTGTTTTCATCGCCTACCGACAGATTAGGAAACTCAAAACGCTGTACGTACGCTTGTTTAATTTTGTGGACAAAAAGCCAACAGAGAAAACCCGCATCCTTCATTGTGGTTGGGCAACGACAAACTACCTGATAAGAGACAACGGATCTTTAAAAGGATTGACAGCAGTGACACAAGAAACCAGGTATGATTTCAGAGACACCATTTAGTTTTACGATTTTCTGTATTTACTGTAAAGATTCTATTTTTCTGCTTCACCTTATGAAATAAAAATACGGATGCATGAATATCTATCGTGTGTGTGTGTGTGCCTGTGTGTGTATATATATATATATATATATATATATATATATATATATATATATATATATATATATATATAGGGCTGGGCGATACGGCTAACAAACATATCACGATATAAGCATTTCATATTAGTCGATATCAATAATTACTGTTTAGGGGTTTTTTTTATATCCAAAATACTGCCAGACTGGTGGTATGACCTTTTCTGTTTTATTCACAATGTCTTCTTGAGCTGTTACACTCTTTTTCTCCTTTCTCTTCACCCTATTCTTTTTTTATTTTTAAGCAGTCATGGGGCATAGTGGCAAACTTTTTCTTCACAGTGACAAAACCCACTGACTGTGGAACCAGTAACTACATATAAACAATGAAATGGAACATGCACTTATTTATGAACATGGAGATGAATGCACCGGATTGTCCATCCATCCATTTTCTTCCGCTTATCCGATGTCGGGTCGCAGGGGCAGCAGCCTAAGCAGGGGGGCCCAGACTTCCCTCTCCTCTCTTCAGCCTCTTGGTCCAGTTCCTCTGGGGGGAATCCCAAGGCGTTCCCAGGCCAGAAACATCATCCCTCCAGGATGTCCTGGGTCTCCTCCCGGTGGGACGTGCCCGGAACGCCTCACCAGGGGGGCATCCAGGAGGCATCCTAATCCTAATCCTAATCAGATGTTTTAGCCACCTCAACTGTATCCTCTCAATGAGGAGAAGCAGTGGCTCTACTCTGAATCCCTCCTGGATGACCTAGGAAGTCTTCTCACCCTATCCCTATCTCTAAGGGAGACCTTAGCACCCTGCAGAGGAAACTCATTTCAGCTGCTTGTATCTCGTTCTTTTCGTCACGACCCAAAGCTCATGACCATAGATGAGGGTAGAAACGTTTATCGACTGCAAATCGAGAGTTTCGCTTTTTGACTTAACTCTCTCTTCACCATGACAGACCAGTACAGCGCCCGCATCACTGCCGACGCAGCACCAATCTGGCTATCGATCTCCTGTTCCATTTTTCCCTCATTCGTGAACAAGACCCCGAGGTACTTGAAATCCTCCACTTGAGGCAGGACCCCCCCGGCTCAAGACCATAGCCTCAGATTTAAAGGCACTGCTCTTCATCCTGGTCGCTTCACACTCGGCTGCAAACTGCTCCAGTGAGAGTTGTACATCACGAGCTGATGAAGCCAACAGGACCACATCATCCGCAAAGAGCAGAGACGCAATCCTAAGGCCATTAAAACGGATCCCTTCAACACCTTGGCTGTGCCTAGAAATTCTGTCCATAAAAGTTATGAACAGAATCGGTAATAAAGGGCAACCTTGGCGGAGTCCAACTCTCATCAGAAACAGGCCCGATTTACTGCCGGCGATGCAGACCAAGCTCTGACACCGATCATACGGGGATCATAACAGCCCGTATGAAAGGGCCTGGTTCCCTATTCTCCTGGAGTACCCCCCACTGGATTCCCCAAAGGACATGGTCGAACGCCTTCTCCAAGCACATGGAGACTGGTTGGCGAACTCCCATGCACCCTCCAGGACCCTGCTGAGGGTGTAGAGCTGGTCCAGCATTCCACAGCCAGGACGAAAACCACACCGTTCTTCCTGAATCCGAGGTTCGACTATCCGACATACCCTCCTCTCCAGAACCCCTGAATAGACCTTACCAGGGAGGCTTAAGAATGTGACTCCCCTGTAGTTGGAACACACTCTGCGGCCCCCCTTTTTGAATAGGGGTCCACCACCCCGGTCAATCCAGTGGAACTGCCCCTGATGTCCACGCGATATTGCAGAGTCACATCAACCAACACAACCCCACGACCTCCAGAGTCTTAAGGAACTCCAGGTGAATCTCTTCCACCCATGGGGCCCTTGCCACCGAGGAACTTTTTAACCACCTCAGTGACATCAGCACCAGAGACTGGAGAGCCCGACCCAAGGTCCCCAGGCTCTGCTTCCTCAGTGGAAGACATGCTGGTAGGATTGAGGAGGTCTTCGAAGCATCCCACAACGTTCTGAGTTGAAGTCAACAGCACACCATCCCCACTATAAACAGTGTTGGTAGTGCACTGCTTACCCCCCCACCCCGAGAAACCAAATGGTGGACCAGAACCACGTCGAAGCAGTACGAAAGTCGTTTTCCATGGCCTCTCTGAACTCCTCCCCTGCCCAAGTTTTCGCCTCAGCAACCACCCAAGCCGCATGCCGCTTGGACTGCCGGTACCCATCAGCTGCTTCCAGGGCCACATAGGCCAAAAAGACCCGATAGGACTCCTTCAGCCTCCCTCACTGCTGGTGTCCACCAGCGGGTTCAAGGATTGGCGCTGCGACAGGCACCAACAACCTTGCGACCACTGCTCCGGTAAGCCACCTTGGGAATGGAGGCACAAAACATGGTCCACTCAGACTTAGTGACCCCCACCTCCTTTGGAACGTGTTTTAAGCTCTCCCGGAGATAGGAGTTGAAGCTCTGTCTCACGGGAGACTCTGCCAGGTGTTCCCAGCACCCATAGGTGGAGGGAGGCTACCCTCTCATTCACCGTGAACCCCCAACATACAGGTGCCAAGATGGAGGGCAACAAATATGCCCACCCCTGCTTGGCGCCTCTCACCAAGGGCAACTCCAGAGTGGAAGAGTATCCAACCCCTCTCAAGGAGACTGGTTCCAGAGCCAGAGCCGTGCACTGAAGTGAGTCCGACTATTTCTAGCCAGAACCTCTCCACCTCGTACACCAACTCAGGCTCCTTCCCCACCAGAGAAGTGACATTCCACATCCCAAGAGCCAGCTTCTGCAGCCAAGGATCAGACCGCCAAGGTCCCCACCTTCAGCCGCCACCCATACCACAATGCACCCGACCCCTTTGGCCCCTCCCACAAGTGGTGAGCCCATTGGAAGGGGGACCCACGTTTCCTCTTCAGGATGTGCCCTACCGGGCTCCATGGGTGAAAGCCCGGCCACCAGGCGCTCGCCAGCATTCCCCACCTCTGGGCCTGGCTCCAGAGTGAGACACCGGTGACCCACATCCGGGCGAGGGAACAGTTTCCAAAGGTTGAACTCATCATAAGGAATCTTTTGGGCTGTGCTTTGTCTGATCCCTCACATAGGACCTGTTTGCCTTGGGTGACCCTACCAGGGGCATAAAGCCCCTGACAACATAGCTCCAAGGATCATTGGGACACTAAAACCCCTCCACCACGGTAAGGCGGCAGCCCAAGGAGGGTTTCACCGGATTGTGCGTAATCAAATGTCTCAGGGTTTTAATGTTGATCTGCAGGCTGAATACGAGCTCTGCTGCCACACTATAAACTGGAATGACAAGCACCACTTCAGCCAAAGTTTTGAAATCAGGGAATCTTTTCTCCATTTGAAGCAATCAGAAGTCAGCATAACTCTCTAAACAAAGGGCATCAGGAGGAAATCTCGCAGAATATGTTCCAACACCAAATGGGCTCCAAAGCCTCATGTCCTTAACTCTTCAATATGCCGTCAGCTCCTGGAGTGTGAGATTCAAGGAGTTTTATTGCCATGCCAGTTCACATCTACATGTTTATGGTTCGAAATTTGGACTCAGGTCCCAGTTCAACAAGGCTAATAAATAAATAAAGTTTAAAAGTGAGATGAAGCTGTATTTAGTGCATTATGTGCGGGAGGTGCATTTAGTTGACATCCAGGTCAGAGGCAACAATTAGATGGGATTTCTTCTTTTATTATTGATTGATTTAGTTACCTCCGTGATGTTTTCTGTGCATAAAGTTGCATCTGCACCAAGTGGGCCTCTGTGAATTGTAATCCGTCATGGATGGCCTTCAGATTTTTTTGACAGTTATAAAAAAAAAAAAGTCAAAGATGGAAAATATTCCATTAACGCGACTCCTGCTGTGTGTATTCTGTGAGCCATGCAGATTCTGCGCACACTATCCGTGGACGGTTGAGATTTTATACTCAAGCACACCGATTGCCTACATTTCTTGTGACAAATTCCTTCATTTCCCACAAACCAAATGGATACTCGGAAGTATGATGAGCTAGTTGGGTGCTTAGCCCCATTTCTTCACCAGGGCAGCCACCGCACACCTGTCAGTGCGGCACAGAGACCGGCAGCCACACTGCACGTCTTTATTGCGACAGGTTGTGCTGACTCAACATTTTCTCTGTCGCATACAAAACAGTTCGATGTGAACACTGTTTCATGCAACAGTCGTAAAAATTTACTTGTACTGACGTGTCCAGTGGACGTCAACACTGACTCCACATTGTTCCACCTCGAGTAGTACATGCGGATCTCCAACTGAAGCAGGCCGGAGTACATTGAAGGCGACACCAAACTGCTGTTGCGCATGTTACACAACACGTTGTTGCAAGGTAACCATAGAGTGAGTTAGTTGATGCCATCAACCTTTATTAGCTGGGCCCTGAGAGGTTGAGCACATAAACATTAATACGTATTAATGTCTATGGTTAAGCGACTAATGCCTTGCTCTGCCTACATCCACTAGAATGCTGTGCGGTTCTGGATTGGCGTTCAGTTAGATTATTGGACATTTTATCGGATGTGTTTTCAATTGATACTGATCATGTGTCTATCGTGATAGATGTTATTGTTTTATTGCCCAGCCCTAATATATAATAATATAATAATATTATATATTATATATATAATGTATAATATTATATATATAGATATATATATATATATATATATATATATATATATATATATATATATATATATATATAAATAATGTGTGTGTGTGTGTTTATGGTGTGGAAAACCCTAATGTGTCACACCTCAGTATTTGTATACTGTATTTTTACTTAAAGATGGGCTGGACCAGACTGAGGAGCTGTGTTCAACACTGAAGCCATCCTGTGATGCCCAGACACAGTGATTATCATCCCTCGGGATGGAGGACCACACCTATGCAAGAGGGACCACGATCACTTGTGGAATGAGTGCACCATCCCCAGCTTTGCCAAACTCTGTTGCAGACAGTATTTTGCAGACTGATGCAGATTCCCTCTTGTATACAAGGATCCACTCATCAGGTTTCACACATTTGTCTTGCCTTCAGCCATTCCTCCTGCTTCTCCAACAACCCCTGCAGTCGACCAAATTCTAGTTACTTTAAAGAAGCTAGGACAGTACTTTCCCATGGCTGATTTAGCATTGTGGTGCAGGTTTAGTGAATTTAAGAGCCGAACTAATTTCAAGTGAAAAGAGAGAAGACATTTAATGTTGCGCTAATTTTTTTTTTTTTATTACATATCCTCAAACATGTACAGGTTTACTTGCAATAACTGTAACACAACTCTTAACAGGTATTGAGCTGCATAGTTTTTAAAGGATGCCAGGGTTTTTTTTAATTAAAAAAAGATTAAAAAGGGATTCAACTTTATTACAACAAAGAAAACCTTGTTTTAAAACAGTATTTTTCTGTTAAAATGATTCATGGGTTCATACAGCCAGTTATATTCAGTAGTTGCATATGTATATTCTTATGAGATCATTTTTTGCTGTTGCAATGTATCATGTCCAAATCTGGGATTAATAAAGTACTTTTTTCTTGTCTTACATGTCTTAATTTCAAAAGGGTTTTTCTTTTTTTTTTCTTTTTTTTTTTTATTTTACTGTGCTCTGAGCAGTTAGCAAGTGTAGCTACTACACACACAAAAACCTTTGAGATCCAGTGTCCTGCAACTTTTATGAGGCTCTACTTCAACACACTTGAATCAAATAAAAAAAATCAAAATGATTGTTAAACCACAAAAACAATCTGCTTGTACCTTCTATGGTATTGCAGCAGTGTGACTGAATGATCTCCCTTGCCTCGCAATACATGAACACATGAACACCCTGCTGTTTGTATTTCACCTGATGCTGAAACCAAATAAAGCCTCAGTAATCTGGAGTTTTAAATCTTTGGCTGGGCTCTATGTCTGATTAAAGTAGATAAGATTGTGCCCCATCTCTTTTAACAAAACATGGCCAAACTTATTACTGTGAGGACACTGATAAGCTTCAGAGTTTTTCAGAATGTTCATCTGAAGTAACTGAGTCAGTGAAACAGCTAAATAAGCTAATGTAGGCTATCTGCTGCCAATTCTTCAGGTCATCCTCCAACCTTTTAATAGCCTTTTAATAGCTGTAAGCAGCGGTAAGACAATATTGCCACATCAGAGCTGCCATTGTTGGTGTTCCCACATATTTTATAGCCAAAAACCCACGACGAAAGAGGATTAGCTTGTCACTAGCCCGTAAACAAAAGCCGGAAGTCTCACCCATAATTCACACAAAAGTCTTATGGGGGCTAGGAATAAGGTGAGTATAATACTACCAACTCCATAGCTTTTTCTTTTATGACCGTTCTCCTCTCTGACACGCCATGATGATAACCAGTAGCACACGCAAAATCCTTAGTTAAGTGGGCAATCTGCACCACTTTTGCACGTCTAATCAGTATTCCCCCCCACCACAATCTCTGTAGATTCCCTGCTACTAATTGCACATGCAATTTTTCTTCACAAACAATCTTACACTCCTATGTAGATAAAGATGAAGACAGGATTGAAAGAGGCAATATACTCCTAAAATCCTAAGTATGTACAAAATATGTAAACCCAAAATATTCTGTATACATAAATAGTGCTTTTTTAACTTTGATTGTATATATATATATATATATATATATATATATATATATATATATATATATATATATATATATATAGTGACTCTTAAATCAGCTCATGAAATGAGAAATTATATTGGGTTGACAAAAATGTGACAAGATTTGGTGGAATGCAGATATTGAGTAAAAGGCCTGTACTTGCAGGGCCTGAAATTCACTGCGGAATTGCAGGTATTGCGCAATCTAAAATCAGTTCTCGTAAATCTAGGTTTTACAATGCAGGAAACTCCCGCATGCATTGGTGCCATGAACTAAAATGAGGCGTACTTCTAGCGCTCTCTCTTCTTCTCTTTAAAGAATGAGCTCCATCCACGGTCCCAGCATATTCCTTGTTAGCAAACCAACAGTGGTCGGATTCAACGCTTTTAACTATTAAAATGTAAACTTATCAGCTGAAGGCCCGGAGCAGGGGACGCAACGATAAACAATGGCTCTAGAGGCGGCGCAGATACCGGCGATGTCGGCTAGGACCCAAATCCTCGTTTCCTACAACAGTTACCGTCCATAGCCTTAATGGTGCCCAGCACCCAAAGGAAAGGGTCAGGCTCAGAATATATCTGTGGATTAAACAACAGTGGTGAAACCAGGAGCTCGTTTTGTGAAAACTCGCCGATGTCACAAAATATCAACTTCGCTCCATGGCTCAGATGTTTCTCATTCAGTAGCGGTGAAAAGAATTCAGATTCAGCGAGAAATGATAAATTACCTGAATGTAGCGAGGACTCCAACGCTACATTCAGTCATTCATCCATTCATGCACAGATTCACAGGGAGTGAAGGTTAAAGCTACTGAAAGACACGCAGATGCAGTGTTAAAACAAAAGCAGGAGGACTGATTCTGCCAATTTGGCAGTGACTATAAAAAAAATGTCTGGCTAAAGTAATTAAAGTGGAAAATATTAAATTAATAAAGAACTTTCCAAATTTATTTAATTATCCATAAAATATTTATCATTTTCAACAGTATTAATTTAGCACTATCACTATAATTTAATTTCCCTTTTTATTTCCAGTCTTCTTGTTTTATTAGTTTACTTTTTCCAGTTATTCTTTTCTCATTTTTCCATACCCTCTATTTATTTAGTACAACGCTTTTATTTATTGTCACATTTCTTCTTTGTTTTTCATTTTTTCATATTCTGCATTTTTTGATTTACCCTCACTTTTACATCATAGCACTGCAAATAGTTTAGATGGCAGCTCACCAAAGACAGAGGTCATGTAAGCAATTTAACTATTTAGGAATTTTATTTCAACAAAGTTGTTACTATTGATGGAGATGCAGCTGAGAAGAATGAGAACAGAGGGTTAAAAAAAGAGCAGAACATGGAATCAAAAAAGAGTAGAGTCACAGATGCATCTACGATAACCAATTGAGAAGAAGATTAAACAGGAACAGTAACCAATGTCTTCAACTAAAAGTGAGAATGAGACAAGATCTATAGTTAATCTCATAACTAGTACCATTTCTTCCTGAATAGTTTCCCATATTTACAAATATGTTCAACCTACCTTTAAGCCCTGAGCTGTGAAGTGGAAGAGATGAAGTAGAGGAAACGAAATCGGTAAATTGACAAGAGAGAGCAGCTGAAATGACAACTCGAAAGGTAAAAAAAAAAAAAAAAGACAACAAATTAAAGCTGCGTATTGGACTGTAGGTCAAACTCATATGTAATTCCCCCACAAACTTTATAAATCCCCCCCATGTGAAGCATGTAAGGGGGGAATTCCCACCCCCTTTTGAAAAAGTGAATTTCAGGCTCTGACTTGTATAGCACTTCAGCGTTTCGCCTACCATTATCCAAGGTGGACGCCCCGCCGTGCCAACACCACCACCCACCCCTCCCAAGAATATTACGACATGAAGTAATTGTAGGTGTTCACAGTTAATGTAATTAATTTTATCAGCCTATCTAAATGTCAGATCACATTGTGAGTTATTTCCATTCCTACATGGTCGCTCCTCTACTTTCAACTCTCTCAAGTTAGGTTTGTAGTCGAAGCATTGAACTTGGCATAAGGATGCACCCACACCAATGCGCGTTTGTCTCCAGTGCTGTCAGGGTGCCTGGTTGTACATCTCCGAATTTTTGCGGGGAACGTGCTGCACACGCCACCCTCACCTCAAACTGGACAGTGTTCTTGCAGAGCAGGTTCACCGTACCGCTATTTATATAATCCCTCTATGAAAGCTCATTTTCAGGGAATACTGCAATGAACACGTCACGTATAAAAGCCTGCTCAATGGGATCTTAAAAAAGCGCGACTAGAACTCAGCCTCTCCTGCGAGTCTCAGAAGCAGTAACTCTCCTACTGGTATATATGGTGAAGGTCCAGTTATACAAAATATCCCAGGTGCTTAATGCCCTGCCCCGATATGCAGCAAAAATCCAGTCATCACCGAATAAAATGTTTTGACCTGGTTTGGCTGTGAGAGGGGAAATAAGTACTTCTTCTATAACTTAAATATACTTTGTATTAATGGTCACGACATTGATTGATTGATTACAGCAATCAATTGTTCTATGGAGAGATTGCTATTTCAAAAAGAAAGTAGGGGTGCAGCAATTGCAGTTTTCTGTCTGATCGCCAATCTTTAAGTGCTGATTTAAGTGTTTTTCTATGCTCAACTCCCACCCCTAAGACCAGGTCCCTAGGGGAATCACGGCTCTTTATCAAGTCCATAGGACCCCTAAGCACTTCACACTACATTAGTGATGGGTCATGCATAGTGAATCAGAAGAGGCGACTCTTTTTCTTACTGAGCTCTCACTCTCAGTGGCTCTGCCCTACTCACGGAAAAACTTTTGGTTTCATTGGTAGTATGGTGGCCTTATGGCCAATTACATGTGTGTTTAAAACCCATGTTTTGACTTGAAAAGTTTGGAATGAGGCCAAGTTAGCTTTCAGCTAAACAAGATTAGTTCAAGACCCAATTAAGAATGGAAAGCAGAAATAAAGTAAAAAATATTGTTTTAATAAAATGATGACTAATGCCAATTAATATGGACAACTAAAATGTCTCAAAACACTTATGACTCCCTATTTGGCCAACAGATGATACAAGTTATGATATCACATCTGGAATTACAGGCTCAACTTATCAACAAATAAACTAGTACTTTGGTGCTATTTTAGTATTCCTCTTAAGCACCTTAAGTACTGTGTGAATGAAGAAATGTATGAATAGGTTTATGAGCGCTGGCGGTCTGCTATGGTTGATCATGACATCAGACAAATTACTTTTGTTGTAAACACAGCAGAATTAATAGTTTAACAGTGTCAAATAATCCAATCATAATCTATTTTTACCCGTAAATTTTTAAAATGACATATTCAATAGTATTCAATTTTCATTCAGTTTAATATTCAGTCTGAACAAGCAGAACAGATCAAAACACATCAAGCTGATGAATACATGTAACTGTTTCTCCACAGTGACAAAAAAACACTGACTGTGGCCCCAGTGACTACATATAAACAATGAAATTAAACGATTATGAATGATTCACTTGCTGTGCCCTGAACCCACAATCTCACAACTTCCTCCTGGACCGCATGGACCTGAATTGTTCACCTGCATGTGCATAATCACGTCACAAGGGGGTTGCTGCAGAGGTTATTGTCGTAAAATTTTGGACTTTTGCCTTAGACAGATGACTTTCATGGGGGTTTTTTATATTAATCTGGAGGATGAATCCAAGCTCTGCTGTCACACTGGAAGCTGGAATTACAAACCCATGTTTTAAATCAGGCAACATTTCTCCAATTGAATTGATCAGAAGTCAGCAAGACTCTCTGAACAAGGGGTTTCTTTATCCTGCATGCAATCGATTCAGCAAGAGTAAATCCCGCAGTATGCACTCCTCTGCACCAGTGGTTCAGCTATACTGGTTTGTGACCTGTAGTGGTCACAGATGTGCTCCCAAGAAACTATAATCCTTCAACGCTGTGTCTAGGTCGAGATGATGTGCAGTTACTTCTGAGATGTATTCTGTGCATAAAGTTGAAAATCTCTGCTCAGTTGCACTAAGTGTTCAGTGTGTGAATTGTAATCTGTCAAAATCACAGATGGCCTTCAGATTTTTCTGCCACCTTTTAAAAAAAAACAAAAAAAAAAAACTGTCAAACATGAACAATGTTTGGGCAACGTGACCCCTGCTGCCCAAATACAACCTGTTACTTGAATCTTTCCTTCTTAGGAAGATTACAGTAAGTCTATAAATTGCCAATCCAGTGAACAAAGAGGGTCATGGTGGAGTTTTGCCGATTAGATAAACAAGGCAAATGCCATTAGGGTCGCTACTCTTGCTCTAGCAGTTGGGTAAGAGTTCTACTCAGACCAGGGCATGTAGCATATGTGTACAGAGTGGCAGTTCCGATAAGCCTTCTCCTCAGGGCTGTGAAGAGGAACACCACTTTGTCAATATGATCAGAGACACAGTCTCATCTTAGGGAATCTACAATTCTGTCAGATTCCTTTTCTGCAGGAGTTCAGATAGGCCAGGTTCAGGGTTATTTTCAGCCAGGATACAGTCAGCAGCTACACAAGCAGTAGACTGAATATTTACTTTGAATCAAAGGTTTCTTTGAAGATGCGGTTTTTCACTTGGTCAGTGAGGAAAAATATTTCACTCTCATCTGTCCTCACAATGCAGTGGGATGCTGCAGAAAGGAAAAATTCTGTTGCACTCAGAGGTTTGTACTCCCTTAGACATCACACAGATCCCAGTGTAAAACTGCAGTCAGTTCTGGGATTCACAGTTTTTACCAATCTCTTTTGTTCTCTGTATGTAGTCCAGTTCTTTCTGTCCTTGATCATCAGTAAGGGTCTCAATATTTCCAAGGTCTCTAACTGATGTCATCTAATGGATCATTTTTCAGTTATTTTGAAAAGTATGTTTTCCATGAACTCACTTAGCCAAAGAGATATTATAAGAAAGTGCTTTTTAAGTAGAGTTCAGCTAAAACCTTTAACCAAGTTTACTCTTCCACCTAAAATTTGAGATCTCATTGATTCCATTGCTCTCCATGGAGAAATGCTCCACAGGTAAGACGTGAAATAGGGGAGTGTCAAAAAGCCAAAAGGAGATGGCGAAAGACTGGACTTCAGGTTCAGTTTATTTCTATAATGCCAATTCACAACAAATGTCTCGAGGCACTTTCAAAAAATGTAATTTTAAGTCAATCACACATACATTCAATTGATCCTAGTTACTAAACAGTGCATTAAGATTTGTTTATTATTTAAAGTAGTTTAAAAAGTTTTATATCAAAGGAAACCTAGCAGATCGCATCGAGTTATTGACTTGCAGCATTTACTCCCCCTAGACGAACATGTTGTGACAATAGACAATTGCTTGGATTGTCATTGACTTTACAGCAATCTCTCACAATGAGAAAACATCCTGTGAGATTGGAGAGGAAAAACTCCCCTTTAAAGGGGCATGATTAGTTGAACATGTTGGCCTAAATATGAAGTAATTTTGCTATTAACTTAAAAGATACATGAAAACTCATAATTACATCAAAACCTGTATATCTTTATATTTCTCAGCTGTTGAGGTCGCCATTTTTTCACCTGCACAATCCATGCTCTGTCGATGACGTGGGTAGGTTATAGTGGTCTCAAGCCTGTACACAAAATGCAAAAAGTCAAGGTGGTGGAGGCTAACATTACACTCACAAAACATCTGGATAGAGGCAAACTGCCTCAAACTTTTCATGTGCCAGTATACAGAAGATATCTGTTGAAAAAAACTAACGGGATTGTCTTGTGATCTACTGTTTGCTATATTAGCTAGAGCTAATTCCATAAGCAGGAGCTAATGGGACATCAAAACAATTTGAAATATAATGAATGGATGCTTAAAGTAACAATGAAGCACCTTGAAGTCTTTGTAATCAGTTTCTAATATATTTGAAAATTTTTTTTGATCCCGATGCGAACTGTAAACATGAGTTAGAAACAAGCTTTTTGCAGTATAGATTCTCCATTCCAGTTGGCAGCAGTAGCACAAACACCCGCTCTCTCCTCTTCCTCCATTTGGTCCTCCTCATCTTCATTGCTTTCTATTTCAATGTACTCAAATTGAAAATGGCTGAACATTACTCATTGTGCAAAAATTACTGTTCTGACTGGACGGCACAAGCTTGCATAATGTCATCTACCCAAGAGGCATTGCAGTGCAATAATTTATTTGAATTTAAAAAAACAGCCTTCAGTCTTTTGAACAAAAATGCTTCATAGCTTTTGTCAGATGTAGTCATTTCTGATTGTGATAGTTTTAGTCCAGTTTTAGTTCATAAAAACTCAAAGTTTTTGTCAGTTTTGGTTGAACCCCCCAAAAGAATAAAGTAGTAGTCTTTACAAATTAAACTGAATAATTAGTGGTGTAATTAATTACCCATAAAAATGCCAAAAATATTCTCTTTGGAAATTGGGGCTTTATTTCTCAGAAGAAGCTTGAATTGTCAATTAAACTGAACAGCTTTTGTCTGCTGCTTGTCTTTTGGAATCATAAGAAGTCAGGTTATCCTAACAGTTAAACCACAGTGATAAAATGAAATAATAAAATGATCACTGCACACTGTATTCCTCAAATATCAACATTTCTCAAAAAACACAACGCCCCTACTAACACGCGTTGTCACTTCACAAAATGTGTTTACTGAGTCTGTTAGCATGATTTGTTCTTTAAATTCCCATTTATATTTATACTGGCTAATTCTACTGTAAAAATTATCATTAAAACTCAACATCCAAAATAATAAACCACAATATTCTACTAAAAGCATAATAAACTGAATCTATCATAATGTTCCACCATATCAGTTTCAGAAGATGAGACTGATTTTGATACTTAGATAGAGCCCTATGAAATCTGTTTTATTGTTTTCCGAATTCCATTTTAACCATATTTATTAACCCCAAAAGTAATGTAATTCTGGTGTCAATTTAAAAAAATTAAACAAATGAATAGCAAGAGGTTAACTTTTACTGTTATTCTGTATCACAAACGAAACAGAGTGCAGTTCAACAGAACATTGGTTTTACAAAGTGTTAAAAAGTGTTTCCCTCTCATTTTTTAAAAGAAAAACATATGTAAAACTCCCTTTTAAAAATACTTTAGAGTTGAACTGAACATCAACATATTTATGACATAAAAACCTGTAAAAATTAAAAGCTTGTGCACACTTCCATAATGATCAGGACCTTTGTTCATTTTTATTTCTTATTTTACATTATGATGTTCTTTTCATGTCCGGATTATGGCCCCAACAGTGCTCACAGGAATGTTCAGAAATTTAGAAATCCTTCTGTGACCAGTGCCATCAGAATGTTTTCCAACAATAAGGTTGCGAAGGTCTTGAGAGAGTTCTTTGTTTTTACCCATCATGAAATGCTCCTGGTGGGACACCTTGGTAATGACACACCTTTTTATAGGCCATCAGTTTGGACTGAACGAGCTGATAATCATTTGCACTGAGAAGAGGCATGATGGCACTCTGATCACTGATAGATTTCAGCTGTTGTCTTGGCTTTACAAGCCTTTTCCCTCTCATTTTACATTATTACACATAACTTAATTTCTGAACTTATTTGTTTTGCTTTATTCATATGTATGGATTACTTGGGGTGTTACCAACACCTGGTGAAAATTTCATCTCAATTGCACATTTAGAAATATGTTTATTAAAAAAAATTGTGATGTGTTCAATACTTATTTTACCTGCTGTATTCATACAGACCATGTTATAATGTAAGAAGTTTAAGTATAAGAAGTTTACATATCTTTTAACTTAAAGTAAATTAATTCACCAAAAATAAGAACATTTTTCCTCATTCATGCATTCCTTAGGTTTGTTAAAATTAAAACTTAATCTAAGTGGAGCACTGAAAAAAACTGCTGCATTTAAATGAATACATCACTGACTTTTTCTACAGGAATGGGACAACCAAATACAAGGACATCATTTCTAAGAGTATACTGATCAGTTCAGGACCTCCTGCTGTCTACCAGGTGAAACCAAAGAAGGAAATGATTGAAACTCTGACCAAAGTGACTGTTGGGGAGAAAAATTTAAACAAGACCAACAGAACCGTCTTACTAGTTGGTGAAACAGGAGCAGGAAAATCTTCTCTGATCAATGCTCTAGCCAACTATGCCATGGGAGTGAAGTTTGAGGATGAAGTCTGGTTTCAGGTTGTAGACGAGGAGAAAAAACATCAGACACAAAGTCACACAACAGATGTGATTGTGTACGAGATCTTTGGTTATGAAGATGAGACTCTGCCGTTTTCTCTGACCATCATCGATACTCCTGGATATGGAGACACCAGAGGGAATGAATATGATGCCATCGTCAGCGAAAGATTATTAGACCTGTTTGGATCAGAGGATGGAGTGCTTGAAGTTAATGGAGTGGGTCTGGTGATGAAGGCGAGTGATAACCGACTGAATGACCGACTTTGCTATATTTTTAATTCAGTGATGTCTCTGTTTGGGAAAAACATTGTGAACAAGATTGTAGCTCTCATCACACACTCAGATGGACGAAAACCTGAAAATGTTCTTAAAGCTCTTGAGAAAAAAGGAATTAAATGTGCAAGAAATGAAGACAATGAGGCTGTTTACTTCCTGTTTAACAACCGCCAGCAGGATGACCGAGCAGACGATACTGAATACCTGATGCATCTTAACAAGATATCAGAGAGAGGTTTCACAGAATTCACTGATTTTCTGGAACAATCTGCTCCTCAAAGACTGATGACAACAACTGAAGTTCTGAAGGAACGCAAACAACTGACGGCCTGCATCCAGAACCTGAAGGAGATAATTAAGGTGACTGAACAGAAAGAGACAGAATCCAAGCAGATTAAAGAAGCCCTAAAGAGAGCTGAGGAGAAGAGGAATTGTATGGTGATGGTAGATGAGGTTTATAAAGAGAAAATACCCATTAAAGATGGCAGCTGGAATCTTTTCTATAAGGAAAAAGCTGTGTGTTGCACCGTCTGTGAGGAGAACTGTCACTATCCATGCACAAGGGGCTTAAATCCTGAAGGATGCGAGATCATTCGAGGTGGTCGCTGCACTGTCTGCACTGGGAAGTGTCCTGTATCAGCTCATGTTAAAGAGAACTGGATGTATGAGGCAAAGACAAGAAAAGTTCAGAAGCCAAGTCAGGAGCTGAAACAGATGTATGACAATTTAAGCAGCTTTTCAAATCAACTCAAAGAGTTTCTAACACAGAAGGCACAGCTTGTTGTTGAGGCCTACCAACATATTGTCAGACTGGAGGAGATTGCCTTGAATGTGAATTCAGAGTACACCTATCGCCACTTGCCCTTTCTGATAGAGAAAATGAAGGAGAAAGGAGACACCGAGAAGCTCAAGAAACTGGAGGACATAAAAATTCGGATGGATGGAGAAGCTGGAGCAGCGGTTAGATAAATACAAAACAGCTGGAAAAGGACAGGAGTCAGTAACAAGAAATAATGCTTATTCTTCAGATATATACACTAAAAATATTAATTTTGTAACATGTAGGGGTGTGAGTATTAGTCTTGCTTAATGTACACAAATTACAATTGGTATCAGTGCTTACTTTTAATTCCTGTGAAATCAAATACAGAACCAGAGAATCAAAATGGAAATACTTTTCAGCAATAAGTGTGCAATGTAGTGAAAAGTAATGTAGTGTTTCAGCTCATCAAAAGTTAATCAGACAAAGACAAAGATACACTGACGATTATTTCATTTAACAGAACAAAAATCCTGGTCCTATGTAAAGAGGTTGTACTCCTTAGTAAATCATGAATTTAGTTTGTAATCTTTGGGACAACTAAGTTTAGTTTAGCTAATCAAACTCAGGCCTGATTACTGCTTGACCTGTAGAGTTAAGAAATAAATATGTGTGTATTTCTAAGTACAACTGGATGAATGTGGCCCTGGTGTAAAGTCCTTAGACTGGTCAGTATGACTACAAAAACACACACACACACACACACACACACACACATATATATATATATATATATATATATATATATATATATATATATATATATATATATATATATATATATATTTTTTTTTTTTTTTTTTTTATTTTATTTTTTTTTTTTTTTTTTTGCTCATTTCCCATTTAGTTCATTTCACCTCTTTGACAGCATAAAATAGGCTAAAATATCTCAAAAAGCCACACTTCATGCCCGATCTAAATCACTTCTACAACAGATGAGTGGTAGTTGATGAATTCTGCTCTTTAGCAGAAACTCTGTTCAACCATCAGGTTCTGACCTTAAGGTTAAGCTCATTTTGGTTCTGCAGCAGCAGCATGATTGAAAGCTGAGCAGCAAGTCCGCCTCTAAATGGCTCAACAATTCTGAGTAAAGGATTTCTAACGGCCTAGTGAAAGTCCACAATTAAATTCGACTGAGATGTTGTGTTCTGACCTTTAACAGGCCATTCATGCTCGAATATCCACCAATGTGTTTGAATTTAAACAATTTAGCAAAGCAGAGAAGGTCAATATTCCTCCACAGTGATGTTACCAGTTATCAGAAACACTTCATGGCAGCTGCTGCTGCCAGAGGAGGGAAAGTCATTTTCCTTTTAATGCATCTTCCCCCTTTAAAATTTATGGTTCATGGATCTAATTATACTGATAAAAGGGTTGGTTTAAACCCCCGAATCAATTTCCTTTTTAGGCTCACAGCTGAGCTAAAGGAGTTTATTAGCAAATGAGATTGGCAAAATATCAGAATCAGCTTTATTGGCCAGGACTATGTGCATAAACAGTGATTTTACCTTGCAGATATAAAATATAAATATATAAATTTTGGAAGAAATAAAATGAGGATAAAGGAACAATATGTACATGCATTTTCAGCCATTTTTTTTTACAAAACAGAAAAAAGTATCACATTATGGAGACATTTTTATGGTGACTATTATTCAGGAGAAAAATTAAACACATTTTCTTCTTTGCTGATAACATTAAGAGATTAATATGTCATGACCAGTTTAACATGGGTTGTTTAGTTTACGAACGTACCTTAAATGCAGTACTGTGACCTGTGTTTGTGTGGTTCCTTAAAGATACAGGTGAAAACACTGACTGGTTCTGAAGAGAGACTGAACTCTTAAACTGAATGAAAAACATTGCAAATAACTTGTGAAAATATTCATAGTGGGGAAAGACTGTTCTTTACTTTATAAATAACATCACTGTATCTAGTTGTATCAGAGGGCTGTTTCACAAAAGTAAGATCCCAAAATTCAGGATCAGAGATAAAATCAGGCTTGATCCGGCGCCATCAGTTCATCCTGGGTTTATCCGTTTCACGAAGGCCAAACCGGGCTCAGGAGGTGCAGCTTTGTCAAGCCAGGTGTAAGTAATCCAGGTAAATGTGCATCCACAGCGTTCTTCTGACCATGAGTTCAATCACAGATTCACTGATGTTACAATGGATAATATTGGGCGCTACTGTAAAGGATGACGTGTTTGGATATATTTATGTAAATAACCCTAAATACACTTCTTTATTTGCTCGCATCCCTTTTTGGCACTTATTACCTTTATTTAGTTTTAAATATAGTTAACTTCCTGTTTGAGCTATAATACTTTTATTTTGAAGGGACAACTTCCTGTTTCACTGTTAGCACAAAGGAAGCTTAACGGCAATCAAGACAAGTTGTAACGGACCTTATAAAATGTATCTGTTATTAGCAGTCCCCTTGATAGAGGCACAAGGTTTATGATGTAAATAAGCACTTGTTTTAAACAGTGTGTTACTTAAACTATGCATTTGTTTATTTGCCAAAGGTAAAGTTAAGAGGTTTTATTACCATTAAACCTAAAAATTCATCAGTAAAGTGTCATCCTTCGTCAGACTTGATTACGACACCTTTGCTTCTTTATCAGCCATTTCTTTAATCCCCTTAACACTACACTACAATGGTCTATTAAAGGCCTTAAAACAACAGCAGTCTTCAATAAACATAACTGAAAAGTAACAATGCCCACAGAAATAATTATAAAATAGATAATGATAACCTTCAAAGTGTTAAAATAATAATAGTTCTTGACTGAATGTTAAAATGAATCAGTGGTATTTTATTGCAGGCCGATTTTTTTTTTTTTTTTTTTTTTTTTTAATAAAAAAGTCCAAAACAGATAAAATGGAATCACGGACAAAACACCTTGGTTTCTGATCAGCATGACCACGGACTGAACAGATAGATTAGAAATATCCTTTCTTGTCCCAAGATGGGGACATTTCTGTGCAACAGCATCAAAGTGGCGGTGACAGACAGTAACAGAAAAAACAGGCTCACCCAAAGAAAACAAAAATATGTATAAAAACAGAATAAATAAAAAAATGAAAAATACTGTACAGTAAGGCAAAATTTCAACATGAATGAATACATTTTCAACATGAATATGTACATTCATGTGATGTGATTTCGCATCCAAATAAGGACCAGGATTACCTAAGCCTGGCTGTTAGCCTGGTCTGGAGCAGGCAAGCTGCATGGCCATGCAATACATCGCCATGGTAACTGATGCTGCTTTAGAGAAACCGAGTCCAGGCTTAATTGAGTCAGGATATCTGGAAAATCCCAGCTTAATCCGCTATACTGGTTTTGTGAAACAGTCCTCTGGTCTTAAAAAAAAAACCCTAATTCCTATAAAGCATTTCTCAGATGGATTTTACATTTTCTACATTCACATTTAGACCTGACTGCAGTCGGATTTAGTCTCAGTTATCAAGAAACTATAATGCACTAATCCACCTACAAAAAACAAGCAAAAACTATTTTAAAACAAATGTAAAGACAGGACCTAAAATTAAGCATTTAAATTTATTTATTTTTTATTCTGATATAAACTGGTAACAGATATTTTATTAAGATTCTAGGAACATGTGTCAACATAACAAAAAGAAGCCACATGTGCATAGTAAAGTGTAAAAAATATTTTCCTACTTTTTAGTAAGTAAAGTTGTGGATATATTATGTCATTTATGATTAATGGACTTTCTCTTTAGTGCTTGGTGGAGGATTATTTTAACACTAATGTTGCTGGCAGTTAATCAGGCTCTTCACTACGAGCAAAGTGAACTTTATGTGATCAGTGCAGCTGTATAGGGTTTTAAAAAACAAAAAAAATATTGGAGCTTTTAAATCAGTTGAGTCATTGGTTGTAGCAAGATGAGATACAACTCACATTACTACAAGTGATCTTATGTGTATGCTGATTAGTCTCAACTAAGGTGTCATCAAAAGCTCAAAAGTTCTTTTATACTGAATTTGGATTTATAGACTTATATATTCTGCACTGTGAACAGCAGAGGGCTGAGCAAACATCAACATTTGAAGCAACAGGCTCGGAGTCATTCAGTAAATTTGTAGCTGTTTTTGCTGGCTTAGGGACGATGATGGCAGTTTTCAACAGTCTGCTGTTGAAAATAGTGAAAATGTCTGTATAAAGAAACTAGCTTACCAGCACCTTCTGTTGTCATGCAACCAGAAATATTTTTAAGTCCAACAACTTACTGTAGTTTTAACACAATCCGACCCCTCATCCTGAGATTGGAGAGGATGAGAGTAGATCATTTTCTTACCGCCTGGATAACTGACTACCTGACAGACCGGCCTCAGTATATCAGCCTGGGGAGCTGTCTCCAGGATGGTCAGGAGCAGCACTGGTGCTCCACAGGGGGCGGTTTTGGCACTGTTCTGTTTACATTATACACAGCAGACTTTCAGTGCAACACTGGGTCCTGTCACATACAAAAGTACACTGATGATATGGCTATTGTAGCTCGCGTGGGGGGAGCAGGAGTATAGGGACCTTGTGAGTTTCCTCAAAGACTGGTGCAGTAAATGCTGTCTTCAGTTGAACACAACCAAAACCAAAGAGATGGTCATTGATTTTGGGAGGAAAAAGACACAACATCAGGCAGTCTCAGTACAGGGGGACAACATCGAGATGGTGCACACCTACAGACACCTGGGGGGCCTCCTGGATAATAGGCTGGACTGGTCCCCCGAACATGGAGGCGCTCTACAGGAAGGGCCAGAGTCGCCTGTTTTTCCTGTGGACATTGAGGACCATTGATGCACGTAGAGTTGTTTTCCATGTTCTACTACACTGTCCTGGTCAGTGAACTTTTTTATGTGGCATTGTGTTGGGGGTGATGGCCTCACAGACAAGAACTCGAAGCGGCTGGACAAGGTGGTTAAAAGAGCCAACTCAGAGCTGGGAAGAACACTGGAGCCTGTAAGAGCTGTAGTAGAGAGAGGGATTTTGAACAAATTGAAGGCGATTTTGAAAACAACAACAGACACCCTCTCCAGAGCCTCCTGGAGCATCAGAAGAGTGGTCACAGCAGTCAACTTCTCTCCTTGCGTTGCAGAACTGAGGGTTTCAGGAGATCCTGTGACCCAACGGCAATAAGACTGTATAACTCCTCATGCTGATCTGGCATTTTATATGTAATCATATATTAATACATTCATGTGCAATGTACATTTTAAAACATGTACATACATATACATTTACATGGGGAGATTAATTAATTGACTATAGGAGCCAGATTTTTAATACTATTTTATTTGTACTTTTTTAAACTTTTTAAAAATCTTCTCTATGTTCCCTCGGCTATATTTTACTATAGATGACTGTAAGTGTGGCTGTTGTAATAGTTGTTTTTTTCATGTTGAGCTGCTTTGAGCTAGGGAATTTCCCCTTGCAGATAAAGGTTTTATTTTATTCTATTGTGTTCTATTTTACTATGCTCAGAGTTATGTCAGCTGTGTGTAATCTCAGCTCATCTATATCAGTGGTTGGCAATTTTTCCTGGTGTGTTAGTTTTTGCCATAAACCTTCCATAGACTGATTTTGGCCTGATTTGTTAAATAAAATCTAAACAAAAAAAAAAAAACAAAAAAAAAAACCTAAGCCAAAGCTTAGACAGTTTCCAGAAATGTCTATATCACATGAGCTTCTACTGACCACACAATGTATTTGTAGAAGTAAAATAACATACTGACCTTTCAGTAAGCATATCTTTTTATAAGCAACCTTTCATATATTTATGGAATATAATTTTACATGATGTTATGGTTGGAATACGTCAGCAGGTGGGGTATGAATAAGAAATTAAATGTTCTGTCAAATACTTTTAGAGTGCTTGGGTGAAATGAACTATATGTTAATTGTGATATTTCGCAGCCAACATCTCTGCCTTTTGCTTTTAAAATAGTTTTTAAAAGCAGCTTTGGCTTAGATATCCAGTGAAAAACAAAGTTACCTGTTTTTCTAAAGTATTGTACATGCATTTATATTGCTACACTTCCCCCCTTAGTTATATTAATCTGCATAAGAGTTTGTACCTTTCAACTTTATCAGTTGTGATTTTTAAAAAATATAATTTCAGTGTTGGTGACCAGATTTTATATGTACTGCTTCGTGTGTTTGGGGAATATTAAATAAAATTTGTACTCCATGAAATCAGTTTGTTCAGTGTACTTACTTATTGTCTAGGTCAAACAGAAATCAAAGCCAAACAAAGAAAATAAAAATAAACAGCTTTAGCTTAGTGCCCTACAAAGTCTTAAATCAAGTTGATATAATTTGTTATAAAGGCTACAGATACTAGCTCCAGTCTCTCAAAAAACACGAATACATCACCAATCAGACTTTTTAAATGTTCACTACAGGTTTACATGAAGTGTATTAAAAATAAGTGTCAAATAATCTTGTGTTAGGAGCTGAGCCTCCCCCTAAAATGAACTGTAGCAACTCTGTACTTGCTGCTAAATTAACTTCCCACTGCTCTCAATCCAAACTTGTTGAAAATGAACCACCCTGTTGATGTGTCACCCAGAGATTGGTAGAGTATCCAGAAATTTTACTCAACTATTAGTAGCATTATTTCAAAATTATATTACTAAAGTAGAGGCAAAAAGGGTGGTTCTGCAAAACTACTCTTAGATTTTTATTTTTTATTTATTTATTTTTTTTTATTATTATTATTTTTTTGGGGGGGCGGTTCAAAAAATTAAACAAGTATATGTAGTTACTATCCACCTCTGGTGTCATCATATTAGAATGTAAATAGAAAAAAAATAGTTTTATGAAACACATTTTTTGTCTGTTTAGTGTTTCTTAATTATGCAGCATGTCTGAGCTTGAATGTTTTTACTTTTTTTCCTTCAGTTTCTTATGGAAAATAATGAACTCATAAAGGTCCCCCAATGCCCAAAACTTGTAAACACTTTAAAGAAATCATTAGGATAATGCTTTCATCATTTGGATAACAAATTGTTCCGTATTGGTTTTCCTATCAAACATACTTTATAAAATAATCTATCATTTTCTTTCTGTTATTACTTGAATGAAAAGTTGAGTTGAAATAGTTTGAGATTTTTGGACAGTTTACACAACCTTCATTCGCCAACTGACATAAAATTATTGGACAATACTTTTATAGCCGGCGGGGAACAGAGCAGCTGTAAAACCTGTTCGGTAGAACCACCTTTCTCTTTCTCTTCTTAAGGGTTTTGTGATGCCATGCATTGTGTAGCTCTACTTTTCTTTTCTATTGTGTAGTCTGTTTTTTTTCTCCAGAAGAGTTTGCTCCAGCTCTTGAAAAAAGTTGTCACCTCCACCCAATTGTCATGGTATGATTTGCACACTGATTTTATCTGATATATTTTAATGGTGTTATATAAATACTTTCATAAAAGTTTCAGCTAAAAAATTCAGCAGACCTTACTTTAGACCTTGCAGTCTTATACATGAAATAGCCATCCTCATGAATTTGGCTTTCCCTTCCCATTGTTGGTGTAGCAGGTTCAATTGAAGGGAATACTATGTGGCTCAAAGACTAATTCTCCTGTACTGGAAAGTCTGTGCCAAACAAAGCCCACTAACCAGTAAACCACTTCCTCTCAAAGGTGTAGGAAGAGATTTCCAGAAATGTACATTAAAAGGTTTGGTAAAGGATTTAAAATGAAAGGCAATGGCCAAGTATGTTATTGTGGAAAACATCAACAGACCATTCTGGTCAGAGTGTTTTCACAGGGTGCCATATGAAAACACTTCCCAGGTTGGATTGTAAAGGAAGGATCTGCTGTCAAATAAACAAAAAGATTGATGTTCTTGATCAGCGTGGCTCTGTACATATAGAGAAATAAACAGACAACTTCTCTCCAAAGTAAAATCATCCTTCAAGTTAAAGTATTTTAATAAAAAAAACTCACTAAGCTAGTTATGCACAGCTTAAGTAAAAGATGAAAGAATACAAAAGCTAATAAAGTACCAAAAGTAAAACAGTAAGCTTTAACAAATAAGAATAGTACCAGTGAAATGATGCCATGATGATTATTGCATCATTTTAATGGTTGAAAAAGAGGAATTTGGGAATGAGACCAAATTAGCTCTTAAGTTTTTTTAAAAAAACCTTTGCATATTTGTTTAATTAAGGAATATGCAACCCAGGTGGTTCCTCTCTAGACATTTATTTGAAGAATCAAGGCAGGTGGTACGTGCTCAAAAACAAGGACCATTCCCAAGCAGGAAAAGGTAATGTCTTAATAGTCAGGTTAAGGTTTATGAAATATCAACAAGATTATGATGTGGTCGTTGACACACTTTATTATCAATTAAGCTAGACTGGCACTTCACTGAGAAATGCATGGAGAGAAATATACTCTCTGGGTGTCCTAAGTGTGTGTGTCCAGGGGATGTTTATGCCTTAATTGCCTGTGTTATCTGTTGATTGACACTGTTGTCTTCGATGCCAGCTCCAAATAAAGACAGTGGCTCTACAGTAATTAACACATCTCCACAGCATAAGAAACTTGCGCATTTATCCGGTCCTGATCCGTAGAGCAATCTAGATAAGTATTAACACCCATCTACAGGGTCCACCCCCTCCCTTCTGAATGACAATTTTTCTGCCTCAACAGTCCCTCCTTCCACACCTTTAAAGATGTGAACAAAATGTGGCAACAGGTCATGAGCAAACCTAAAAACCCACCATGTGTACGAGGTTCTGAGGACATGAAAGAGAAGGATTATGTAGAATATTTAACCACACATCAGAAGGATCTTATGTATTGATTTGGTATCAAAATAAGCACTATTTTTTTTTTTTTTGTTTGTGGGTGCAGGTCCACAGCCTCTGCTGAGGTCAGATGTCTCTGGTAAACACCTTCCTTCTCCACTGCAGGAGTGTTAGTGCTCCATTTTCCCTGGGCAAGGATGCAGTTGCATCCACACAAGGTCAGGGTCTGCAGGCCAGTCACAGGTGCAGTGGTCATGATGAGACCCCCTGCAAGGAGATGGATCATGACTCCAGAGGACCTTCATGTCGGAGGCCAGGTGTCATTGACCCAAGCAAGTCAGGAAGGAAAATAAAGTTAGATGCTGGGTTAACATGATCCATGGTCTCCCTCCTGGTTCTCCAGACCTGGGGGATTTTAGATAAAGTTTACCCAGGTTAGAGCTCTCTACAAAGTCCACAACTGGGTCTTTTGGTTGGTTCTTCCCAAATCCCCCTTACCTGTCTTGAGAACCGGACACAAGGGAAGATCCACGTGTGGCCCAAAAGTCCAGGATTTAACCTAGAACCAAGTGTCCTGAAAAGTGAGTGAACTTTTCGGAAGAAACAACCAAATGCTCCAGCTGTGAACTTATGTCAGAGCTGTACCCAGGACCAAGTGTCCTAAAAAGTGGATGAACTTTGTCAAACTCCCCCAGCAAGACCTCAAGATACTTGGGAAGAACCATGTGTGAACCTTATGTCAATGCTTTACCCAGGAGTAAGTGACCTAACATGGGGGATGTCCCAGGGCCTTGCATGAGAGCAGGTCCCTGGGACATAAGGGGGAAACCTGGTTTTTCCCGAGTGGACATGGGGATTTTTGACAAAGTTTCCCCATGTTCTGGACAGTCATTCTTGGGTAAAGCTCTGACATAAAGTCCACACCTGGTACTCTTGGTTGTTTCTTCCCAAATGTCTGGTTCTCCAGACCCAGGGGATTTTAGACAAAGTTCCCCCAGGTTCTGGACACCAAAGTTCCATTCCTTTACATACCAAAAATCCCTCCAAGTGCTCCAGACATTTGAGAAGAACCAACCATGTGCTCCAGGAGTGGACCTTGTGTCAGCGTTGTATCCGAGACCAAGTGTCCCGAAAAGTGGGTAGACTTTGACATTTGGGAAAATCAACCAGAAGCACCGAGTGTGGACGATATGTCAGTGCTTTACCCAGGACAAAGTGTCTGAAAAACGTGGCATTCATTACATTCCAAATGTCCCATTCATTACATGCCTAAAGGGAAAAACTACGTCATCTTGTGTCCGTTTAATGTAACTGTATCCACAAGGCATGAATTCAGTGTTAAAAATGGCCAACTCTGGTTATTTTTCATGAGGTTACCATAGGTGATAAAAAATCCGGACCACTGGGATAAGGGTCACAAGGACGATTTCTTTCAGATGACCCATGTCCTGACCCTGTGTGACCTTTGGTTAAGGAGCTAGATATTTTTGACTTTGGGGTGCTAAATTCCACCCCCCCTGTCATGACTATTGAGTGAAGTGTCCTAACAAGGGTAACTTGCCTTCTCCTCTATTTAGACTGTAAACAGATTAACACAACATAACTTTCTCTGTTCTGTATGTACCGTAGACTTAAACACGTACAGAAACCCAAACCCGACCATCAAGCAAATAATTTTGCCTGGATAAGGTCCGATTTTTGGCTCAGGCTATAGATGTAAACTCTGCTGCCACACTGGAGACTGGAATTACAAGTACTACTTCAGCCAAAGTTTTGAACGCGCAAGCCATAACTCTTCAATGCGCTGTCAGTATCTGATCACTGAGATGCATTTAGTTCAGGGTACAGGTAAGACATGATGTTCACGTGAGATTTTTTTTTTTTTTTTTTTTTTTTTTTGATTGATTTAGTTGCCTTTACGATGTATTACGTGCGTAAAGTGGAAAATGTCTGCGCATCTGCACCAAGTAGTCAGGGATGTGAATTGTTATCTGTCAAAATGATGGACAGCCTTCAGATTTTTCCATTGTTTAAAAAAAACGGTCAAATATGGAAAATATTCCATTAATGCGACCCCTAGGTGGCAGTTAATATTGGTAATTGGTTAGATACACAGTTGCATCCCTGGTGTGCATTTCCCTTTTCACTGGCATTAGAAATGTCTTTGCAATCCTTTCCAGACTGATGAATGCCTGAGACTTTGTTTCTCTTTTTTCCTGAATTTCTTTAGACTGAGGCATAATATGTTGATATTTGAGGTCAGTTAGCCTACTTCATGTTGTCTGACAGATTCTGTTTAAGCAACTTCTTGTTTATACAGGCCTGGTTCTGGTAAATTTACACAATATATACAATTAACTCGTAATTTTACATGACAGAATATTGCTTTTTCAAACAGGTTTGGATAATTTATTTCTCTTAATGAATTAGATCATCATTTAAAAACTGCTTTTTATGTTTACTCAGTTTATCTTCAATAACATTTGTTTGATGATCTGAAACAAAAGTGAGACAGAAAATCAAAACAGAAGAAATTTGTAAGAATTGAGAGACCTTTGTTCAATTTAATTCAAAAATTCTGATTTATGAAATGGGGTGACAAACCTTTATTTGCAACTGCAACATCTGGAAATTTTAGTTTGTAAGCTTATTTGCCTCCATAGTTTTAGAGCATAACAGCAAATCATTTTCCCATAAAATCTTATGTTCTAATCTTTTAAATCAAAATTAAATTAATAATTGTCATTTTAATATGTGCTTTAAGTATAAAGATCTTCTCAAGGTGTTCTGCTTCATTGTTGTGGAATCAGTTACTTGAAGGTACAAATAAAATCCTACATCCATCTATCTAAATCTATATAACCTGTTTCTACAGTTTCTTATCAGACCTCAATTTATCAACTTTAAACCAAACTACCTATTAACAGTGAATAAATTCTTGCAAGTAATATGAAAAATGATTTAAGCAAGTGAATCCTTTTTTACAGGACAAATGATCTGACTTTAAAAGATATCATCTCCAAGACTTTGATCTCTTCAGGATGTCCTCAAGTCTACCAGCTCAAGACAAAAAAAGAAAAGTTTGAAAGTTTGACCAAAATCACTTTAGGGGACAAAAATGAGAACCAAACAAATAAAACGATCTTACTAGTTGGTGAAACAGGAGCAGGAAAATCTACTCTGGTCAACGTTCTGGTCAATTACACTCTGGGAGTGAAGTTTGAGGAGGAAGTCTGGTTTCAGATTCTAGAAGAGGAGGAGGAAGGTCAGACATCGGATGTGATCGTCTATCAGATCTTTGGTTTTGGAGGCCAAACTCTCCCCTACTCTCTGACCATCATGGATACTCCTGGATATGGAGACACCAGAGGGATTGGACATGGTGACATTATCAGTCGAAGATTGTTGGACTTGTTTCGATCAGAGGGTGGAGTTCGTGAGATCAACGCAGTGGGTCTGGTGATGAAGGCCAGTGATAACCGACTGAGTGACCGACTGATGTACGTCTTTGATTCAGTGACGTCTCTGTTTGGAAAAGACCTGGAGAGAAACATTGTAGCTCTGATCACTCACTCTGATGGAAGACCACCCAAAAATCCTCTTCAGGCTCTGGAAGCTGCAAACATTAAATCTTCTAAGAATGAGTTTAACTACTTTCTGTTCAATAACTGCCAGCATGAAGACAGAACAAAGGACAAAGAGTTCCTGGAACGTGCTCATCAAACATCACTTAAAGGCTTCAAAGAGTTCACAAGTTTTCTGGAAAGGACCAAACCTCAACCACTGATGACAACTGTGGAGGTTCTGAATGAACGGATCCGACTGATGGCCTGCATCCATAAGCTGCAGGAGAGAATCAAGCTGAATGAACTGAAACAGAAAGAAATCAAACAGATTGAAGAAACTTGCAATAAAAATGAAACAGAGATGAAGAATGAGAACTCCATTATGGAAGTTGATGAGATCTACAAAGACAAAGAGCCGATCAAAGGAGGAATGTGGTTGTTGGTGTTTTATGAAGGAGCCGTCACCTGTTCTGTCTGTGAGGAGAACTGTCACTATCCTGGATGCACCATGGCTTGGAAACCAGCACACTGTGAGGTCATGAAGTGGGGTCGCTGCACAGTTTGTACCAACAAGTGTCCTGCATCAGATCACGTCAAAGAAAACTGGAGATATGTGATAAAGACCAGACAAGTTCAGAAGAGCTTGGAAGATGTGAAGGAGAAATATGGTGACGATAAAGCAGAATGTGAAGAAAAGTTAAGTCTTTTGGGAAACCTTGAAAAGGAACTCATCAAACTGACAAAAGAGTGGTCTTTGCTGCTGGATGAAGCCTACAGTCATGTTTGTAGATTGGAGCAGATCGCCCTGAAAGTTGACTCAGTGTCCACTTTGGCTCATTTAGACTTCCTGATAGAGAAGATAAAGGAAAAAGGAGACCAGGAGAAGGTCAAGAAACTGGAGAAGGTAAAAAGCCTTGTGAATGAGGGAACCAATGCGGCACTACGATATGCAAAAATCTGATCACCAGAATAAGATGCATCGCTCAGTCAATCAGGTTATAAGGTGAGGATCATCCCCATAGATCGAAGAGCTTAAGGCAGCTGGAACCACACTCACAAGGAACAAGATGGGTTAGAGTTACTGTAAAATCGTAGTCATAAAGTCTCACATTTAATTCAATTCTTATTATATCCAGATTTTCAATTCAAGATGTTGACTGGCTTTGATAAAACTTTTACTCCAAGGAATTTCTCTTCAACAACCAATTCAATTCGAATCAATTCAAATTCAAAAATACTTTTTTATCCCAAAGGAAATTAAATGTAGTCATAACTAGGGTTGGACGACTGGACGAATTTATCATCCATCGACGAGGGGGTAATGAGTTACTCTCTTAATTACGGTAATAACATTGCTTGATTGAAGCCAGCAGACGGTGCCCGTGGAAAAAATAAAATGCCTTTTTTAATGATGCACATAAACTCCTTTTGTTTCCCCGGAGTGCATCAAAGTGCAGCGGCAATTTCTTTACTCAACCTTAGAATGGTAAGGCAGAATCCTATGTTCATAAAATCAGAAAATACATTTATTTAAATAACAACCACAACGGTGGGGTGGACAAGCAAATCAAGACTGCCTTTCCACCCTGTTTAATCGTGCTTACAGGCCGTTCCCCAGTTTATATAAATAAAAATAGTCTCCAGCGAACATGTGCGCTTCCTTAAAAAAAATCTCTGCCGCAGTTTTGTTTTTGGGTGATTTGGCGCATTTAAAATAAATACATGATGGAAACAGCCAAAAAATTTACAGAATTTGACAAGCTGAAAAAAGGAAAATAGGCTATTTCTTCTGAATAAAGCTTAGAAATGCTTTGACAAGAAAAACAAGCATGTTTACCCTTATTTGGATTTAGAAGTGTGCCCAGGTGGTTAACAATATTACCAGTGGTGCCGAACTTAAGCTCCGAAGGTGTGCTTATGGTCGGTATATATATTTTCCTGCCATTTATGACATCAAGAGTAAACATTTTTCATCCATTTTCCTTTGAGAGATATTTACAGCCAAGGTGCACTGTGTCCATCTGGGGCTGTCCTTTTTGTATTTCTGCTGGTGAAAAGCTTTTTCAGAGCTTGTTGATGGAGCTGCAGCACCTGGTGACTGCTTGACGTAATCAGACAGATGGTGAACACGTAAACTGCACAAGCAGCAAACCACTTTGGTTGCATCCTGTGGTTTACCTCTTTCATCCCGTTTAAAGCTAAAGTAATCCCAAATAGGCAACTTTGTATTTTCTTGGCAATTAATTCCTCCATTTTTTTCACTTTTGTGTTCTAAATTGGCAAATCAGTCCGTGCATGTTCACATTGTTCTGCCCCCCAAAATCCAAACATTTCCTGTGAGAATATATCGCCCATCGTCATTTGTTGGACTGATGAATATCGGCTGGGAAAATGTTGCATATCACCCAACCCTAGTCATAACCCATATCATCCAAGTATGTTGAAAGAGTTGTTTGGATGACGATGCTTCGGACTGGAAGTATCTCTAGTAGCAGTCTGTCTTGCATTCTTGCATCTGAAGAAGCCTCTGACTGAAGACTGTTGCTGTATGACAGTCTCATTACATTGAGATGCTAACAGCTCAATATTCAGGCAGCAGAGATGATATTCCAGAGAAACATGTCCTAAATGACACCATCAGTTGTTGGCAACCATTGCTAATCCACCTCATTTGCTTTTCCCGCTCCTGTTTAAATCTCTTTCTGGTCATATGGTTAGAAAGCCGGCAGAGAGGCAATAGAGTAGGGGATATGAACCTTGCAAATTATAATGGATGTAAGAGATGGTTTAAACTTCCTCCTTCTCTCTCTGCTCTTCGGTCCTGCTCTGCATCCATGAAGACTCCTTTTCAACTCCTGAGATTTGGGGTCATAGTTCAGGTATTATTTGAGCTGTTGAGATGCAAATCAGCTGCTGCTAGTTGAAAAAAATTAAACTATAAAAAACGCATTTTTGCTATAGTTGCGCATAATACCAACCAGTGGTGTAGTCTAAGTGATACATGGTATGTGCCGTATAACCACTTTAAAACCTCTTTTTAACCACTTAAAAAAGGCAGAGCTACATACCAAGCCACAGTTTACATTGGCACATATTCTACAAAAAGACAGGTGGTGTGGCAGTATTTTACATAATCAGTGGAACTGAGGTAATACAAGCATGGATGGAAATTATGCAATTACGCCACTGTTGGCACATGCACCCTTGTACCCAGTTCAATGTGTCAACTCTGAGGTATAAAACTCCATATAATCAGTACAGACTTTGGCATATAGGAAAAAAATTAAATTATTAAATTATTATTAAATTATTATTGTTACAAGGTTCCGCCTCATGTTCTCCCCACTACTTGCTCACATTTAATCATACATGGTCAATGCAAAGTACCTCATGAATCTCATTTGTATAGCACATTTCACCACAAAAACATAATACAGTAATTAATTATGAAACAAGCAACAAACATTACATTTTGTCAAATGCCATCATCAAACTTATCAAGTAAATGTACATCAAAAATATTGATCAATGTTCCACTTACTACTAATCAAAGGCAGCTCTAAACAGGTGGTTTTCAGTCTTGATTTAAAGGAACTCAGTGTTTCAGCTGTTTTGCTGTTTTCTGAAAGTTTGTTCCAGATTAGCGGAGCATAGAAACTGAAAGCTGCTTCTCCATGTTTGGTTCTGGTTCTGGGGATGCAGAGCAGACCAGAACCAGAAGACCTGAGTGGTCTGGAAGGTTGATACAACGTAAACAGGTCTTTAAGCCGTACAGTGATTTATAAACTAGCAGAAGTATTTTAAAGTCTGTTCTCTGAGCTCCAGGGAGCCAGTGGAAGGACTTTAGAACTGGGGTGATGTGTTCTGTCTTACTGGTCTTAGTGGGAACACCAGCAGCAGCGTTCTGGATCAGCTGCAGCTGTCTGGTTGACTCTTTAGGCAGACCTGTGAAGACACTGTTGCAGTAATCAATGCGACTAAAGATAAACGCATGGATGAGACAGGAATAAAGAAACACAATTTCACTGGAGCAGAAAGTGATGTGAGAGAGGGGAGAGTCCAAAACATCTCATCTCTGGTAGCCACAGTGGCAGGGTGACAAATAAAAGTTACACACAGCCACCGGCATTTTAGGATGCTGATGGCACACTCCAGAGTTGAGTGCTCAAAGGTGTGAGGGGTATAAAAGTGCCTTCTCTGGCCTCTGGGAGTTTGGAAAGGAGGTTCGGAGCCAGTACCTGGAAGATAGCCACTGTCCCGCATCAGATTATAATGGAAGAGTGCATCAGTGCATCAGGCCCAAAAAGTTCAAATTTCCCTCCCGATTTTCCTCCTGTGCAAGGTCTTCCAGCAGTGCCAATGCATCCATCGCGTAGCATTACGCATGAGTGTGACCACAGTATATACATGTTTATAGCAATCAGTATGATTCTGTCGCATTTTTTGTGTTAATCTGTGGTCCACATCACCCTGGTGATCATCCAGGGAAGGAAATGAGATAGTGAGAAAACTGATGAAATGTTGTGCAGGCTTTGATTTAAGATTCAAGTTGGCTTATACACCCTTTTTTATTTTGAAAGGTCCTTTATGTATAGTTATAACTCACCAGAGGAAGTATAAATAACTGTTGTTTTGAATGCTTATGATAAATTCCATCTATGACTAAAGTTTGATATGGACTGAAATTAAATGTCTGAGAGGAATCACGCAGCGTGGCTTTGATTCTCCACCTCAACATAGCCAGTTTCCCGTCTCCAAAATGAGCACTGATAACAACTGCCTGAAAGTAAAGTAAGAGCAAAAATCCCTACAGCTGCACAGCATTCAAAACCTGAGGGAATAATTTCCCAAACATGCAACACCTCAACTGAAAAAATGTACAAAAGTCAAAAAGAACAAATCAGAACTAAGATAACAGAGCTGCTCCAACTTGAGCAGCATTATTCTAGAGTTGTTTCAGCTTTTTACAGAAACGAAACCTGCTAAAGACTTTTGCTCCTAAAATTCACTCTGTTTATATGCTTATGTTCTTATGAGCTTATTATTTTTCCTTTGACATGGGAAAGGGTATACATTCAGCAAGGCTTGGCCTGTAAAAACAGCTTTCAGTACTTGGATAAAGCACAATGTCAGTGACCAATATGAGGCTTTACATAGGTGGTAGGTGAAAGATGAGTAAATTAGGTATTAGATTACTCAGGTCATATACTAAGAAAATCCAATAACATTTCACAAAGTTATATTCAGTTCTGTTTCACTTCATCCTCAACAGGAACTAGATCTAAACTCTAATCTCTGTTCAATCAGGTCAAAAGAAATTCATTTACATTTGTTGTTCACAGCTCAAACTTTTACTAGTTCTTATTCATTTATCACAATTTGTCTAAAATTAAATTAAAATATATACAGGTCATGATATTCATAAATTAGCTTGTGGTTTATTCAGTTTCATACCAGCCATTTTATTCTCTCCTGTTGGTTTTGCTCAGATTTACTGTATCTTATAATTAATTTCTAAAACAGCTTCTTTCATTCACATATTTTAATCGTTTTAAGAGTTTAGAAATGTCTGACTATGTCACTTTAAACCCTTTAATTACCACCAAGTCTTTGCAGACAGGATATCTCCTGAGTTTTTTCCTCCTTTGATGCAATTTAAACTGTTGTTGCAGTCATCAAAGAAAAGTAACAGTGTCTTCTCGGTGCTGACAGAACTTATGTTTAGTCCCTTTTCTTTTCTTTGGGTTTCGGTGTTGCATTTAGTTGGATCTTTCATATTTTTTTAATACCTTGGTTACATTGTGATAAATATTAGTGGTTGTTTGTATGTTATTTGCTTGTTTGCATTTCTATACTTGTCCAGCTTATTCATTATATTTCCAATCATTAGATGTGTGTAAATGTAACACAGTTTAAAAATAAATGTAAAGTTTGATTCAATTACTAGCTGACTGTGATTCTTCCCCAAGTCTTTGGGTGTTTTAATCTCTAATAGAAAATAAGTCACCGAGCTGAGAAATAGAATAAACATCTGGGCTTTTGAAATGTAAAACATTAACAAGAAGAATATATGTCTGATTAATTAAATTATCTTTTTTTTTTACCAATGATAAAATATGACTTCCTTTATTATACAGTGGTATCATTTAATATAATATTAACATACTACTAAATTATATTTTTTATACAATTCAAATTATCTGACAAACTCACCTAGTTTCTTAGCTGTCGTCTTCTTGGAAAAATCAGTTCTGTCATGTGATTGTGACGAGTCGACGTGGCGCATAAAAAGTCATTGCAGAGCAAAGAATTGACTCGTCTAAAAGTCAACTAGTTAGTGCAACCCCTAGTTCAGAATAGTTTTGCTCTGTGCCATTCTTGGGTGTTTTTAGCTCTGTGTTTTGGGTCATTATCCTGTTGAAAGACCCATAACCTGCAACTGAGACCAAGCTTTCTGACACTAGGCAGCACATTTCTCTCCAGAATGTCTTGATAGTCTTGAGATTTATTCGTACCCTGCACAGATGCACAGATTCAAGACACCCAACAATAGAGTTGATGTGCCTTGCCAAAAAGCTTTAGTTTTGTCTCATCTGTCCAAAGGCATATGTGTCATTAATAGAGGGGTACCATTAATTAATTAATACCGTAATTTCCAGCAGACATTTTAGAACAAACCTGTTTTCCACAGATTATTATCAAGCCATGCTTATTTTATCAACTTTGAACCAAACTATTAACAATGAATATAATCCAAGATCAAATATGAGAAATGATTTAAGCAAGTGAATCCTTTTTTACAGGAGAAATGATCCGACTTTAAAAGATACCATCTCCAAGACTTTGATCTCTTCAGGATGTCCTCAAGTCTACCAGCTCAAGACAAAAAAAGAAAAGGTTGAAAGTTTGACCAAAATCAGTTTAGGGGACGAAAACGAGAACCAAATAAATAAAACCATCTTACTAGTTGGTGAAACAGGAGCAGGAAAATCTACTCTGGTCAACGTTCTGGTCAATTACACTCTGGGAGTGAAGTTTGAGGAGGAAGTCTGGTTTCAGATTCTAGAAGAGGAGGAGGGAAATTGTCAAACAGAAAGTCAGACATCAGATGTGATCGTCTATCAGATTTTTAGGACTGAAGGCCAAACTCTCCCCTACTCTCTGACCATCATCGATACTCCTGGATTTGGAAGCACCAGAGGTTTTGAAGAAGACGACTCTGTCAGTCGAAGATTGTTGGACTTGTTTCGATCAGAGGGTGGAGTTCATGAGATCAACGCAGTGGGTCTGGTGATGAAGGCCAGTGATAACCGCCTGAGTGACCAACTGATGTACGTCTTTGATTCAGTGATGTCTCTGTTTGGAAAAGACCTGGAGAGAAACATTGTTGCTCTGATCACTCACTCTGATGGAAGACCACCCAAAAATCCTCTTCAGGCTCTGGAAGCTGCAAACATTAAATCTTCTAAGAATGAGTTTAACTACTTTCTGTTCAATAACTGCCAGCATGAAGACAGAACAAAGGACAGAGAGCTCCTGGAAGAGGCTAATCAAACATCACTTAAAGGCTTCAAAGAGTTCACAAGTTTTCTGGAAAGGACCGAACCTCAACCACTGCAGACAACGGTGGAGGTTCTGAATGAACGGATCCGACTGACAGCCTGCATCCAGAACCTGAAGGAGAGAATCAAGCTGAATGAACTGAAGCAGGAAGAAATCAGACAGATTAAAGAAGCTCTAAAGAGACATGAAGCTGAGATGAAGGAGAACGAGAACTTTGTTGTAGAAGTTGATGAGCCCTACAAAGACAAAGAGCCGATCAGAGGAGGAAGATGGTGGCAGGTGTTTTATGAAGGAGCCGTCACCTGTTCTGTCTGTGAGGAGACCTGTCACTATCCTGGATGCACCATGGCCTGGAAACCAGCACACTGTAATGTCATGAAGCAGGGCCGCTGCACAGTTTGTACCAACAAGTGTCCTGCATCAGATCATGTCAAAGAAAACTGGAGATATGTGATAAAGACCAGAAAACTTCAGAAGACCAAGGAGGATGTGAAGGAGAAATATGAACAGAATAAAGCAGAACGTGAGAAAGAGTCGAGTCAACTGGAAAACCTTGAAAAGGAAACCATCAACCTGACATCAGAGCAGTCGAAGCTGCTGGATGAGGCCTACAATTGTGTTACTAGACTGGAGCAGATCGCCCTGAAAGCTGACTCAGGGTCCACTTTGGTCCATTTGGACTTCCTGATTGAGAAGATGAAGGAAGGAGGAGACCAGGAGAAGGTTAAGAAACTGGAGGAGATGAAAAGCCAAGTGAATGCGGGAACCAACACAGCACTAAGATATGCAAAAATCTGATCACCAGAATAAGATGCAGCACTCAGCTCAATCAGTCAATCACTCAGTGAAGTACAGATACTCTACATCTCATCAACTCCTAATTTCTAAAAGACAAAATCAGTTTCATTCATTCCAACATCTTCACCACACTGGGCAAGAACCAATAACTGTCAAAGAACACCAAGGAAAAGATACAGTGATTAATCTGCACAAGCTATGAAGGTTCAATACCATCAACAAGAAGCTTGAGAAAGAAGAGGATGATCCCTGTAGCTGGAGGAAGAGCTGGAGGCAGCTGGGACCACAGGAACAAAATGGGTCTGGGTTTCTGCAAGGTCTTAAATTCATAAAACATCTGATCTTGTTTTTTGGCCTTTAAAGTTTTAAAATATGCTTAAGTTTTTAATACTAGGTGTTGTTTGCATCTGATAAAACTATGAGCTCCATGATGGAGGAAAACAATGAATCCCAACAAATGGATTTTATCAACATTCTGCTTTTCCCAAAGTGCAAAATAATTTTACTTCTGAAATCAGCTTGCTGTGTGGTTATACAATTAATATCAGCATCAAGTCATTCCAGACAGGATTTGGCCTGAGATTTTTTTTCTTCATTTTTTGTCCTTTAAACTATTGTTGCTCTGTTGAAAGTCCAAAGTAACAGAGGCCTCCAGGTGCTGGCAGAACTTCAGTCGAGTCCATTTTGTTTTCTTTAGTCAAGCTTATTTGTGTAGCACATTTCAGAAGCAAGACAGTTCAAAGTGCAATTCATCATAAAAACATCAATCAAGTATACAGCAAAAACCATTGAGCAAATATCAATGCATCAAAATCATAAAGATTATCAAGCAAATATCATCAAGCAAATATAGTTTGAAAATATTGATCAATGTTCCTCTTACTACTAATCAAAAGCAGCTCTAAACAGGTGGGCTATTAACCTTGGTTTAAAGTGTATCGGCTGTTTGGCAGTTTTCTGGGAGTTTAGGTTCAAGTATTCAGTCGGCTCTTTAATATATTTATTTTAATTTCATTTCATTCCAAGGTGCTGTACAGTTGACAAATAAACAATAAAATCACTAACAAAAATATAAAATAGAAAAGAAACAAGGCCTTTTGAATTAATTTAAAGATCCAGCAGACCTCAAAGCACAGGGAGACAGTTCCAGAGCCTGCGGCTGAAAAGGCGGTCTCCCCTGGGAACAAGCCGGGTCCTGAGAACAGCTGAGAGGGACATGTGGATGTAAAAGCTCGGAAAGATAAAAAGTGCCAGACCATTTAGACATTTAAAAACTAAAAGAAAGATCTTAAAATCAGTTTTAAATCATATAAAACTGGGATGATATATCATGCCGTCTTGTCCCTGTTAAGAGACAAGCAGCGGAGTTTTGAATTAGCTGTTCATCTGTTAGCTGCTCTGTCTCCCCTGGTCACATCACTGGGCAGACATGAAACCTCTCATTCAATATTTATATCTCCCAGATGTTTGTTGTGCACATTATCCTTGTTAGTATAAAGGTTTCTGGGGTTTTTTTTCTTTGTTTTCTATTGTTGTTTTCTGTTCCTGGCCAGATATTATCATTTAGTTCCTTGCACTCTATCACTGAAATGCTACAGAGTGAAATGTTTGTTAATGGAGCTGAATAAAATGCTAACATAGACAACAATCTTAATCTTCATTTTCCCACATAAAACCTTGCTGACCGTTTGATGTGGGGAGGAGAAGAGAGTCTGAATGTGAAAAGGTCAAAGTTCAAGGGTAGCTTCATGCTACATCAGTGTAGCTGTGAAAATCATTGCCAGGTCTCCTGGTGATCTTTTCCAATGGCAACATGAATAAATAAAAAAATGAAGGACCTAAAATTGAGCATTTTGGAACTCCGTATCCAACTTTGTAGTTATTAGATGTAGAGATACCAGTGCTTACAAAACTGGAACAATTCCTGTACTTAAATCTAATAATACTTGTACAGAAAGTTTTTCAGATTCAGGTTACATCTTAAGTTATGATGTATCTGTGCTTTGGATATACTACACAAATATACTGAAAATATTTCTGGACCTTGACAGAAATATTTTAAACACATTAATGGACAGAAATGAGTTGAATTGATTAAAAAACATCCTTAAAACTTTGCTTAAAATGGTACATTAGAATTATAAAGCATGGAGGAGTTGAGGTTACTTAAAAGCAGTGGGAAAAACCTCCATCTGAAGAGAACAATGAAAGTGAGCAAATGATTTGTTAAGAAAAAGGAAAAGATGCAGATGTTGGATCTGAACAGCAAGCTATCTTTTTTTTTAACTTTGAAATACCTCTGTTTAGCATCTGAGTAGATATCAGGCTAAAACTCTCCAGTGTCTCATCACCAGTAGGGGAGGACCTTAAGGACTACCAGCTTATGCTGCAGAAAGCAGCTGAGGGGTCAGAGATCAGCCCTGTGTCCAATATGAAAAGACACTCCAGCCTGGATACAGCCGCATCAGTTCACAGCCAGCTGGGAGATTCGCCTGGCATCAGTCGAGGTCATGCAGCAGGGGAGTCGTGGACAGAGGAGCTTTCCACAAACCATATCCAAGGAGATAATTGGAGTGAAAATGACCAGAAGAGATGGGCAGGAAGTCCATTTAAGGTTGAGCAAAGCATCAGCACCTCCTCCTTCCTGCAAAGAGACTGTTCTTCTTTTTCATATGTGTTATTGCATGTAATCCATCCTATATGCTAATCAAGCTTAACTTCTCATGAAAAAGCTAAAATCACTGATGTGAAGAGTTATAATTGAGGCCTGAAAAGAGATTGTCTTTGTTGTTGCTATACCTGCTTTTTGCTTTTAATAAATCTTCCTTCATTGTTCTTTTTATAATCAAATCCTTCCATCTGAGAGTTTTTGTTTGGTAACTGTTCTTCAATCAGGCCTGTCGCGATCACAAATTTTGCATGATGATAAATTTTCCCAGAAATTATTGCGATAAACAATGATATTGTCATCTTGAGATCATTTTTAACTAATAAAATGATAATGGCATAATAATGGAAGCACATCATCTTAAAGGACCAACAAAACCATAATTTCTAAAGAATACTTAAAGGAACTGGAAGACATTTTAAAAAAGAAAATGTATTAAGCAAGTTTCTGGTTCCTGACTGGGTCATTATTTAAAAAGCATGTGCTGAGCATTTTAAGTGTTTCAGTTTAAAGAGGTGGTGACATCACTGTATAAACTATTTCATGTAGTTCATATTGCAACATATTTCAATTCTCCAAAGAATTTCATTAAAAAAATAAATTAAAAAAAAAAAAAATTCAATAAATAACGTCCCCTTTTTGTAGGGGGTTTGTTTTGCCAGGCGAGGTATCCCTCCTCGGTAAAGACTTGGGGACGGTAATGATACGTGGCTCTACCTGGTTGACTTCACTCTGATTGGCTACAACCATATTTAGGAAACTCTTCAGTAAAATGGGCTGAACATCGTCTCAAACTGAGATTATAACTGCGTGAAACTTCCCCATAAATGAACTTCAGCCTCTCTTCTCTGGTTCTCTCAACCTTCAGGAGGAAGTGGAAACTTCCCGCTGCTTTTGGAGCTCCCTCGGACAGAACGGCTCCGCTTGTTAGCAGCCATCCTCTTCTCAGAGGGAGCAGCCAGACATGCTAGCGCGACTTAAACCTTGAATTAGCCGGTGTATCAGCTGGGGGGGAAGGGGAGGGCTGTTTGCTTGGTGGTGTGCTCTAATTGGAAAATATGAATTACACAGACAGAGAACCTACGAAGAACAATAACTGTTCTCTGATTTGTTCGTTTTAGAGCAAGTTTTGATACCAACTCTTGACGTTCACGCAGCCTCATCAGAGCACAACAGATCATATTATACCCCCAAAACCATAGAAAAATTAAATTTGTTATAATGACCCCTTTAATCTCCTCCTGTAGTACCTGCAGGTCCCCACTTGGAGACTATATGGTCAACTATGAATAAAGGTCGACAGTTTCGGAAAAATGGGATGAGCTCTCTTTTCTTGATTAATCAGGCCTAAAGGTCTCCTTGCTGGAGTTAAAGTATTTCTGGTTCTTGTCTTCTGATTTTCTCATTCCATTTGCCCCCAACATTAGCGTAGCTTTGTATTGATAAAGAATCCCACCCACTCCTGTAAACTTGTATGGGATTAATCTTCATGTTGTGTAATTGTAGAATATCTGGAGCTGAAAGAGGGGGGGTCTAGTGCCAGGTCCTTCAGATTTAGCTGATGAACCATAGAGCACACGTTCAATCAGACAGCAAGGGATAGTCTTGGGTCAAGCAGGCAGTGGTTGACTTCACCGAAATTTAATATGGCGAACTAACATGAAATCTTGCAAATCCTTTAATTTCATGAAATTTTCCATTGGAAGTACTCGTCATTAGGGGTCTTTGGGCTGCGCTTCGTCTGATCCCTCACCTAGGACCTGTTTGCCTTGGGTGACCCTACCAGGGACATGAAGCCCTGACAACATAGCTCCGAGGATCATTGGGACACTCAAACCCCTCCACCACGATAAGGTGGCAGCCCAGGGAGGGGAAACAAGGAAACATTTTATAAAAAAGAAACAGAAACCTTCATGGTTCATGGCGTTATAAAAGGAATTTTGCCTTGGTTGGTTGTGTAAAGAGTTTTGCATTTCTTGGTAGTGTGGTGTGGGCATTTTTTCATTTTTTTTTTGTGGGATTTTTTTTGGTTTCGTTTATTTTTATTTTTTTCTTGTTTCTTTTTTTTTTTTATTTTTTCTTGCTTTTTCATTTATTTTTGTTGGTTTTTCTTTTGTTTTGTTTTTTTGTTTGTTTTTTTACATTTTTTGTGTTTATTCATTTTAAATTTTTGAGCTTCTCTGTTGGTTTCTTTCATTTTTATTTTTTCTTTCATTTTTCTTCATTTCTTTTTGTTGTTTTTTCTTTTGGTTTTTTTCCCGTTTCATCTTTTACTGTTTCTATTGATTGGTTTATGTTTTTTATTGTTGTCGACTTTCTTTACGAGAGCATTTATGAATTACACATGTGTTCAATGACCAGTGGAACTTTAGCATCTGTTCTGGTTGTTGCACCAGAGATCAGAACACATACCTTTTATATAGCCTACCTTATTCTTCCTGCACTTAGCAACGTCAGTGGGAGGTTCATTTCGCCTACCTTGTTTTTCCTGCATTGAGCAATGTGTGCTTCAACCTCTTTATCGTACCTGTTTCTGTTACCAGTTTCCTTGAACTCAGGTGTTGAAGTCTTCAATGGCGACAGGATTGGATACAGAAGAAGGAAATCACATTTCCTACCGTTAGGTTTAGAGTCCAATCCCATGGCGACCTTGTCTCCGTCTATATTCCCCACCAGTTTCAGTCCAGCTGGTGCCTTTAAATTCTCCATCACCACAAAAACTGATGATGGGCAATCCATATCTTTTTAGTCCATACACCATGAGGTGTTTCTGTTTAAAACGACAAAGCATTAATTTCTAAACCAAATCTCTTATCCATCACCACAAACAAAATTTTAAATGTGGTAACCTGCCCATGAGTTTGTTGGGCAACTTTATGATGACCACCATCATATTGGCTTTTTTGGCCCAACTCATCCAGGTAGTGTCAGTTTTTCACTTTTAGTATTTTGGGTTTTATCTCATTTTGATTCTTGGTTTTTTATGATTCTTGGGTCTTATTTTGTTGGGATTATTTTGGTATTATTTGGTTGTTCTTTTATCATTATTTTGTTTAGTTTTAGTTTTATGTTTTAATATTATTAAAATTTTTCAGGTAACCATTTAACATGCATTGATAATTGATTTAATACACGTCTGCTCAATGACTAGACAACGGTACATGATGTTTATTGGATACAGATCAGAACTTAACTTTTGAGATTTCTTTTAAATAACTGGACTTTTGTTGTTTTGGTTTGTTTTTTGTTTTCATTTTTATTTTGCTATTTTTTGTTTTAGTATTTTGGTTTTTGTTTCATTTTGATTATTGGGGTGTTTTATGATTTATGATTTATGGTGTTCGGACATGTAGCGGGTCAACACATTTGCGTTGACGTGTGGTGTTCGGACATGTAGCGGGTCAACACATTTGCGTTGACATGTGGTCACATGATGTTTATTGGATACAGATCAGAACATTCCTTTTGAGATTTTTTTTTTTTTTTTTTTTTTAAATAATTGGGCTTTTTTTTTTTTTTTTTTTTTTTTTTTTTTTTTTCATTTTTATTTTGCTGTTTTGTCAGTTTTAGTACTTTGGTTATTTCATTTTATTGTTTTTTTTTATGATTGTTGGGTCTTATTTTGTTGGTTTTTTCAGTATTATTTGGTTGTTTTTTTTTCATTTATGTTTAGTTTTAGTGTTATTGTTTTATTATTGTTGACATTCTTCAGGTAACCATTTAACATGCATGGATAATTGATTTCATACACGTCTGCTCAATGACTAGAGAACGGCACATGATGTTTATTGGATACAGATCAGAACATTCCTTTTGAGATTTTTTTTTTTTTTTTTTAAGAATTGGGCTTTTGTTGTTTTTTCATTTTTATTTTGCTGTTTTTTGTTTTAGTATTTTGGTTTTTGTTTCATTTTGATTCTTGGGTCTTATTTTGTTTGGGTTTTTTCCAGTATTATTTGATTGTCTTTTTTCATTGTTATTTTGTTTAGTTTTAGTTTTATGTTTTATTATTGTTGACATTTTTCAGGTAACCATTTAACATGCATTTATAATTGATTTCATACACGTCTGTTCAATGACCAGAGAATTTATAGGATCTGTTCTGGTCTCTGCATTACAGAGGACAAAACATACCCTTCATATCACCTACCGTGTCTCTCCTGAGGTGAGCAATGTACGTGGAACCATTCAACCACTTTGACGTACTTGTTTCTGTTACCAGTTTCCTTGAACTCAACCGTTGAAGCCTTTAGACGATTGAGGAGCGGCTACAGGAAGTAGCAAACCACATTTCCTACCGTTAGGTTTGGAGTCCAGTCCCAGGGCGACCTTGTCTCCGTCCACATTCCCCACCAGTGTCAGTCCGTCTGGTGCTTTCAAGGTGTCCATCTTGTCAAAAACTGATGATTGCCATCTCCGCTTCTTCTTAGTCCATGCACCATGTAATGTTCCTGTTGAAAGTGACAAGGCATCAAATTTCCAGCAAAACTTTATCATTCATCATAGAGAAGTCTTCTTTAAGGTGATACCTTGTCCCATAGTTTGTAGGGCACCTTTTTGATGACCATCATCAGATTGGCTGGGATGTCCAACTCATCCAGGTAGAGTACTTCCTCCATTGCATTAGAGCATCCTCCAAGGAAAAGGCTGTAATCCTGACGCATTTTTACATCAGCGTTTATCCAAGGGCCAAGACAAAACTTCCATGTAAGCGTGTGAAGCCTCCTGTTCATTCCCAAATCTCTCCATGTTTTTCCCTTCATGTATCCTGATAGGATTGATATCCAACAATTTTGATCAGACTCCTTTAGATTGCCACTTGTGTCCAGTTCCAGATCATTTTCCATACCTCCGTGAATTTCTCTTGTTTACCAAAGACCAAAGGCATTGTGGTTGTACCAATAGTGTCCTTAGTTTGTTTCCTCATTTAGTCCAGTAAATTGTTACCATCCTCATTTGCTGAGCTGTGATTTAGAGTTTAAATGTTTTCACATTGACTGTGTGTGCTCTATTGGTCATAACAAGAAAACGGCACATGATGTTTATTGGATACAGATCAGAACATTCCTTTTGAGATTTTTTTTTTTTTTTAAATAATTGGGCTTGTTTTGTTTGTTTGTTTGTTTGTTTTGTTTTGTTTTTTTTTCATTTTTATTTTGCTGTTTTGTCAGTTTTAGTACTTTGGTTGTTTCATTTTATTGTTTTTTTTTTTATGATTGTTGGGTCTTATTTTGTTGGTTTTTTCAGTATTATTTGGTTGTTTTTTTTCATGTTATGTTTAGTTTTAGTGTTATTGTTTTATTATTGTTGACATTCTTCAGGTAACCATTTAACATGCATGGATAATTGATTTCATACACGTCTGCTCAATGACTAGAGAACGGCACATGATGTTTATTGGATACAGATCAGAACATTCCTTTTGAGATTTTTTTTTTTTTTTTTTAAGAATTGGGCTTTTGTTGTTTTTTTATTTTTATTTTGCTGTTTTTTGTTTTAGTATTTTGGTTTTTGTTTCATTTTGATTCTTGGGTCTTATTTTGTTTGGGTTTTTTCCAGTATTATTTGATTGTCTTTTTTCATTGTTATTTTGTTTAGTTTTAGTTTTATTATTGTTGACATTTTTCAGGTAACCATTTAACATGCATTTATAATTTATTTCATACACGTCTGTTCAATGACCAGAGAATTTATAGGATCTGTTCTGGTCTCTGCATTACAGAGGACAAAACATACCCTTCATATCACCTACCGTGTCTCTCCTGAGGTGAGCAATGTACGTGGAACCATTCAACCACTTTGACGTACTTGTTTCTGTTACCAGTTTCCTTGAACTCAACCGTTGAAGCCTTTAGACGATTGAGGAGCGGCTACAGGAAGTAGCAAACCACATTTCCTACCGTTAGGTTTGGAGTCCAGTCCCAGGGCGACCTTGTCTCCGTCCACATTCCCCACCAGTGTCAGTCCGTCTGGTGCTTTCAGGGTGTCCATCTTGTCAAAAACTGATGATTGCCATCTCCGCTTCTTCTTAGTCCATGCACCATGTAATGTTCCTGTTGAAAGTGACAAGGCATCAAATTCCCAAACATGAGCTCAAAACTGTTATCCATCACCACAGACTGATCTTGTTAAATGTGATGTCCAACTCGTCCATGTCTTGTCCTTCCTCCATATCATTAAAGCATCCTGCGAGGAAAAGGCTGTAATCCTGACGCATTTTTACACCAGTGTTTTAATGAAAGCCATGAGAAAACTTGTTTCATGTGAAATTTCCTGTTCATGCCCATACCTCTTGATGTTTTTACCATGATGTAGCCATCTGACAGGTTTGAGAATCCGGCAACTTTCAACCAACTTCTCCGGCCTGCCACTCGTGTCTCGTTCCAGATAATACTTGATACTTCATGGGATTTCTGTTGAAAATTATAATTTCTCTTGTTTGGCAAAGACAAAAGGGATTGTGGTTGCATCACTCGTGTCCTGATTTATTTTTCCCTCATTATGTCCAGTAAATTATCGTCCTCATTTATTGAGCTGTGATTCATTTCAAAAGCTTTTGAATGTGGGTTTTTTCTTGGTCCCAACGAGCAACAACACATGATGTTCATCAGATTTACAAGTTCTTGTGGTCTCAACGTTGGATCAACACATTTCATTTCCACATTTTTCAGTTTCATTTTTGTGTGAGCAAAGCATTTAGAATCAGCTGAAGGAGAACATGCTTCAGTTATTCCATTTTCCATATGTCTTCTATCCATCCAAAGTCTGATTTGTAAAGGATTATTTTCCTCTTCTGGAGCTCTGATTTAATAGTTTCTCCACATGAGCCTCAATCTCTGCATCTAGTTTTCTTAATCCTTGTTCCTCTTCCTTCTTGGTGTTTTTCCTTCAACAGCTTTTGTCTCACATTCAAAGCTCCCAAATCAGCTTCAGCGTCAATATGAACAGACGGAGAAAAAGCCAAGGATTTTCCTCCTGAAGCTTATTTAGGTGATGCACTTACTCTGCTTCCAATATCTGACACACTGTCACAAACGTAAACGATTCAGTTAACTCATACTGCGCCAATTCACAACACATGGATGGCTGATGCCGGAGTGCTTTCTATATTGGAGAAAAGAGTTAATGGCAGTAGAAGTTCCTTTAATGCCTTCGTCTAGGAGAGAAACAGGGTTAAACAGATCAGCTCTGAGGTGATTTTAAAGTCTACAGGATAAAAGGAGAGGGGGGGATGTTCGTTGCAACAAAAGGTCAGCCAGTAGAGCTTGGTCTGGAAGAGAGACAGGGTTAAACACAATGGAAAGCATTGCTACAAATGACAGAAAAGGCAGGGTTGAGAATAATGAGAAGCAGGGTTAAAAAAAAAAAAAAAAAACACTGAAAAGCACTAAAAGGCGAGGTTAAAAACACAAAGACAGGGCCCTGTGGATCATCATCTCTAAAAGAAGAACATGGGGTTATTTCCAGTAGTAGGTCAGCCATCGCCCCCTGCAGGAAGGAAGGTGCTACAGCTAAGACAATCCTTCTGATCCTCCTTAAGTACTTTAATTGCACTCAACTACTCTGGTAGGTAACAGGGACTGGACCTTCTTCTACTAAAGCAGGCGCTAGAAATAAATAAATAAATAAATATTTAACATGCCTGACTAAACTTTTCTTCACTACATTTTCTGCCATAACTTATGAAACTACATAATGACTAAATATCAGATTATTATGCTAATTGTGGGTAACTCCACTGGAACTGAAGGTAGCTTTTCCATTGTTCATAGAGTACATATTCTAAATGGTTTATTAGATATCAAAAATATTTCAAACATTTAGCCTAAAGCATGTTGAGCTTAAGGCCACAACATGCATTTTGCACAAGAATCAGAAAAGTAAAACAAGGCTTTAATGATGTGTGTTTCATATTAGAAGACAAACTAGACGTGACGTGTGGTGTTCGGACGTATCGAGGGTCAACACATTTGCGTTGACGTGTGGTGTTCGGACGTATCGAGGGTCAACACATTTGCGTTGACGTGTGGTGTTCGGACATGTAGCGGGTCAACACATTTGCGTTGACGTGTGGTGTTCGGACATGTAGCGGGTCAACACATTTGCGTTGACGTGTGGTGTTCGGACGTATTGAGGGTCAACACATTTGCGTTGACGTGTGGTGTTCGGACATGTAGCGGGTCAACACATTTGCGTTGACGTGTGGTGTTCGGACATGTAGCGGGTCAACACATTTGCGTTGACGTGTGGTGTTCGGACATGTAGCGGGTCAACACATTTGCGTTGACGTGTGGTGTTCGGACATGTAGCGGGTCAACACATTTGCGTTGACGTGTGGTGTTCGGACATGTAGCGGGTCAACACATTTGCGTTGACGTGTGGTGTTCGGACGTATCGAGGGTCAACACATTTGCGTTGACGTGTGGTGTTCGGACATGTAGCGGGTCAACACATTTGCGTTGACGTGTGGTGTTCGGACGTATCGAGGGTCAACACATTTGCGTTGACGTGTGGTGTTCGGACGTATCGAGGGTCAACACATTTGCATTGACGTGTGGTGTTCGGACATGTAGCGGGTCAACACATTTGCGTTGACGTGTGGTGTTCGGACATGTAGCGGGTCAACACATTTGCATTGACGTGTGGTGTTCGGACGTATCGAGGGTCAACACATTTGCGTTGACATGTGGTGTTCGGACATGTAGCGGGTCAACACATTTGCGTTGACGTGTGGTGTTCGGACATGTAGCGGGTCAACACATTTGCGTTGACGTGTGGTGTTCGGACATGTAGCCGGTCAACACAGTTGCGTTGACGTGTGGTGTTTGGACGTATCGAGGGTCAACACATTTGCATTGACGTGTGGTGTTCGGACATGTAGCGGGTCAACACATTTGCATTGACGTGTGGTGTTCGGACATGTAGCGGGTCAAAACATTTGCATTGACGTGTGGTGTTCGGACGTATCGAGGATCAACACATTTGCATTGACGTGTGGTGTTCGGACGTATCGAGGGTCAACACATTTGCGTTGACGTGTGGTGTTCGGACATGTAGTGGGTCAACACATTTGCGTTGACGTGTGGTGTTCGGACGTATCGAGGGTCAACACATTTGCGTTGACGTGTGGTGTTCGGACATGTAGCGGGTCAACACATTTGCGTTGACGTGTGGTGTTCGGACGTATCGAGGGTCAACACATTTGCGTTGACGTGTGGTGTTCGGACATGTAGCGGGTCAACACATTTGCGTTGACGTGTGGTGTTCGGACATGTAGCGGGTCAACACATTTGCGTTGACGTGTGGTGTTCGGACATGTAGCGGGTCAACACATTTGCGTTGACGTGTGGTGTTCGGACGTATCGAGGGTCAACACATTTGCATCGAAATCTTGTACAACTGGCCAAAAAAAAAAAAAAAAAAAAAAAAAAAAAAAAAAAAAAAAAAAAAAAAAAAAAAAAAAAATTGTTAAGTATTACCGTGCCCCTTACCTACCTCCTTATGCCACCGAGAGGGAAAAGGTTGGCATAAGGAGGTAGATAAGGGGCATGGGCCTATACTTTGACTGGGACGTTAAGGGAAGTATAATGACCATCAATCTCTGCATCCATTTTTTCTTAAACTTTGCTCCTCTTCTATCTTGATGTTTTTCCCTTCAACAGCTTTTGTCTCACATGAGCTCAAAATAATTATCCGTCACCACAGACAAATCATTAATGTGACACCCTGCCCCTAAGTTTGCAGGGCAACTTTTGGATTACCATCATCATATAGCGTTTTTCCTCCAATGCAGTAGACCATCCTTTAAGGAAAAGGCCATGAGAAAACTGGTTTCATGTGAAACCTCCAGTCATTCCCAAATCTCTCTATCTCTATACCTCTTCATGTTTTTGCTTTCATGTATCCCTCTGGTAGGATTGAGATCCAGCAACTTTCAACAAACTTCTCTGGCTGGCCACTAGTGTCTCGTTCCAGATAATACTTCAGTTGATTTCCATCTGAAGTCTGTTTTGTAAAGGATTATTTTCCTCTTATGGAGCTCTGCCTTTATAGTTTGGCCACTAAACACTGAAGAGGCAGAGCTAAAACCACTGAAAAGCAGGGTTAAAAAAAACACTGGAAAGCATTGAAAGGCGGGGTTGAAAACACAAAGACAGGCCCCAGTAGATCACCTCCAGAAGGAGAACATGGGGTTATTTCCAGCAGTAGGTCAGCCAACACCCCCTGCAGGAAGGAAGGTGCTACAGCTAAGAGAACAAAGTGTGATCCTCCTGAAGTACTTTAATTACCCTCATCTACTCTGGTAACAGAGACTGGACCTTCTTTTACGAAAGCAGGTGCTAGAAAATAAAAATAAAAATCGATATTTAACATGCCTGACTAAACTTTCTTTCACTACGTTTTCTGCCATAACTGTTAAGAAACTATATAAAATGAGTGAATATCAGATTATGCTAACAACATGTATTTTGTACAAACCTCATAAAAAGGTCAAACTAGGCTTTAATGATGTGTGTTTTATATTAGAAGACAACAAACTAGACATGATGCACTTACACATCAAAGAAATGAAGCTACAAACTTTGCCAGCCTGTAACAACTTATATTTACTGCTTTCACCCAAACAAAAATAAAAGGAACAAACTTTTTAATTTATTTACAGATAAACAAAAGCTCTGTCATCTACAATTTTCTGTAAATATAAGCTTAAAAAAATTACAAACAAATAAACAGGAATCTGTGCAGAAAGCAACTGACTTCAGAATAAAAGTTTGGGTCCAGCAGTTTGAGAAGATTATATTCTGAAAATCACATAGACATTACCTCTGTGACCTCTGACCTGCAGGTTCAGCAGATGGCTCCACTGGTGTTTGAATCTTTCCTCTAACAGTCGTCGTCCAAAAAAGATGAAATTGCATGAACCACATGTTCTTCCGGCACCAAAATTTGTTGTAGAAAATTAATAAAATAGAACTATTGATAACTGTAGTGTATGATACTGATACGTATGAACACCCGTTTCAAATATTTAGATGAAATTTCAAGCAAAATATATAAAGTGATATAAATACTTCAGTTTTTCCCTTTTAAATCTAAATGAAAGACCTTATTTTAACCCCAAAACATCAGTACAATAATTACATTTGTCAGCATAGCCAAATTAAATCACTTAATATTTAGATATTTCAATCAAGGTTTATGAAAGTGATCTTTACCAAGCCTCTGAATGACTTGGTGAATGTTCTTCCTGCTGCTTTTCAACCATTTGCCAAAGCCTTGGCAGCCATCTTTATGTCCCTTTTACCGCCATCAAAACTAATCTTCAAACTTGAACTTCACAGATTTCAACATGGTTACTGCATCAAAACATCTTCAGATCACATGACCACAGCAGCTTCACTAACAGCTGCAGAAAAATGCAAAACAGAAGGATTTTCAACCACAACTGAATCCTTCTCAGCTCATTTCGCTCATCAACTCAGCAGAGAATCAAAACTTTTATATATATATATATATATATATATATATATATATATATATATATATATATATATATATATATATATAGTGTAATTTAAATACTATGTTTTCTTTCAAATCTAAGTGAAAGACCTTATTTTAACCCCAAAACAGTTCAATATTTACATTTGTCAACATAGCCAAGTTACAACACTTAATATTTAAATATTTCAATTCAGGTTTATGAAAGTGATATTTACTAAGCCTCTAAATTACTTCTCATGAGGAACATTATTCCTGCTGTTTTTTAACTATTTGTCAAAGCCTTGTCAGCCATCTTTATTTCCCTATTCCAGCAGCAAAACTAATTTTCACACTTCACAGACTCCAACATGCTTGTGGCATCAAAACATCCTCAGACCACATGACCACAGCAGCAGCTTCAGAAACCGCTGCAGAAAACAGCGAAATAAGGATTTTCAACCAAGCCTTCAACAGAATCCTCCTCAGCTCATTTAGCTCATCGACTCTCAGGAGAGAATCAAAACAAACCAGCACAGGCCAGAGGCTTTGGCCTTCATCAACAGCTTTAGCATCATCATCACCCGCGGCAGCTCCTACCTTGTGGCGTCTTCTAGGTCCATCGTCCCCGGAAATGCTTGACCTACCTTTAGATGAGTAGAGGTCCTCACTTGCTTGTAGCGGTCCTCACCTTGATTGTAGTAATCCAATAATCTCGATCTGCTGCTGATTGCTGACGCCATTTTGTTTGTCGGCTGTTTCAGCAAATCATTGCCTGGCTACTGCCTTTCTCCCTTCACTGCTCTATCTGGGTTTTCTCCCATTAAAGTGGATTTCCTCAACAGAATTTCAACCGAACCATTCAGCGAACAGAAGGAGGAGGCGTGAACAATGACGTCGATTTTCTGCGCTGTTTTTGAATTGTAGTCAGTCTGTAGTTTTAGCGATGGCAGCGGAGGAAGTGAACGAAGCCATTCAGTCCATGTTGGCAAGGCAACCAAACACTGAATTAACATTGGCGGCCATCTTGTTCAGCTCAGCACTTCTCTCTTAGCAGTGGGGGATGGCTGTTTACAGCGCAGGCAATTTCCGGTAAGCTTCATAGCTTCGAGCTGGCGCATTACATACGTCACGGGCAAACGTTAGCGATTGGGTAAAATATAAAACTTCAACCAAGTCAAAGCATCCATCAAGCAATAAGAGCCCAGACCCTCTGTACGAAGCAAATCGTAGAACAAGGGGGTGCTTTTTTTTTTTTTGTTTTTAACCAAGCTAGTCCATCCTCGATGCTGCGGATTCCTGACGCCATTTCTGTTTCTCAGCAGCCAAACGAAACGCCGCTGAGGCCGAGGTCGGGCCGTTTCTCGTCTGCCGCAACGCTTAGAAAATCCTCTGAAGCACAAACAAGAACTTCAACAAGTTCGTCAGGGAATAAACAAACGATTTCGAAAAGGATGTCCGAAATATAAGTTGCAGGTTGATAATCGCAGCGATCTCAAAACATGGCGTCCATCCAAACATCCAGCGGCCTACTCGCCGTCACTATGCCCTGATAATCCATCAGGTGGGTTATGGCGCTAAATTACTTCTTCTTCTAGTGTTTTTTTTTTTTTTCTTTTGGCGGACCAACTATAATGGCGCATTACCGCCACCAACTGGACTGGTGTGTGGACAGGGAATTAACAGGAAAAAGGTTAAAATAATTTAAGTACATTACAAACAATACTTAAACTGAGAAAGTAAATTAATATTAGTTGACTAAATTCTCTTTGATTTTGATTTTTTCAAAAATAACATGATTTGACCTATTATTTTATTTACATCACTTCCAAAAATATTTTCAGTTGTAAATTTGATGCTCATTTTACAGTGCTTCCTTTAACTGTCTCCTTTCTGATCCATAATGCAATGCATTCCATAAACACATGCTGTACCGTGTAAGGCAGATTGCAATTATCATATACAGACCCATTCAATAAATTAGAATATTACTGAAAGCCCATTTATTTCAGGAACTTTATCACTAAGTGAAACAGATTATACAGACTAATAACACGCAGATGTTTGAAAGCCTTTATTTCTGTTAATTATGATGATTTTCCACTTAAAGGTAACGAAAGTAGGACATTTAAAATTAGAATATTACATCAGCGCATTAAAAACATATTTAATTCAGAAATGTGGGCTTAATGAATGTTTCCCAGATAGCAAGTGAATGCTTATTTTTCAGACCTGACGTTCACTCACTGTGGAAGAAAAATATCGCTGTCATTTAATCAGTTTTTATACATTTTAAACCTTTGTGGCGGTTCTTATTTTTCACCAAATCTCTCCTTGCGTCTTGTTAGAAAAAGTTTTCACCTCCGTTTTCTGAAGATGAGGTTACAAAAGTGCTATACCGCACTCAGACACTAGAGGGCTCCTCGCCTGGACAAACCTTGTGCTCTCCATTCAAGTAATGGTTATATGTCCTATTTTTTTGACATTTATTCTACCGTTAGGTAAACGTATCTTGAAACAACATTCTCTAATAATAATAATGAATCCAACCTGCTCCAGTAAACCTGTTTAGGATTAATCCTGGTGTGTAATTAACACGAGGTCCTTCAGATTTAGCTGATGAACCATAGAGCACACTTCAGTCTGACAGCAAGGGATAGTCTGGGGTCAAGCAGGCAGTGTTTGACTTTACAGAAATTTAATGTGACAGACTAACATGAAAGTCTTTCAGTTTCATACAATTTAAATAAATTATTTTGGCCCCATAAAGTCAGAAAAAAAAAAATCTAGATGATGATCCTCTCATCTCAAAGTTGTCCAAACAGGAATATTTAGATTAAGTCCAATCAAAACTACAATATTTTTTAGTTCATCTACAAGGATCATAAAATTTATATAACCAATTATGGATAAACATTGGTTTACAATAAACCAAATTATGCATTTATTTATTTCAAAAGGTCAATCTATACAATAACTTTTATCCCAGACAGACAATCTCCATGTTATAATTAATTTAATCATTAATTCTGCTGACCAGTAAATTATTAGTTAAATGTTAAATTCACATCTTCATACAGCTGGGCAACATTTAACGATCTGTGTCAGAAAGAAGAAGACTGGCCGCTGTAAACCAGGAAGCATTTTATAAAAAAGAAGAAACAGAACCTTCAAGATTAACCGCAGATCTAAACTGACTGGGTTGATGCAAACTGTGTGAAGGCAGCAGAGGGGCTGGACAGAGCAGACACATTCAGAAACTACTCAACAAACAGCAATCATTGGCTCATTTAGCCTGTTATCAGAGGAAATACAAATAAGGGCTAATTTTCACTCATAATTTCATCAGGTTATTTATTCATTTATAAATGTTAGCTCCAAACTAAATACTTACTTGGCAAGCTAAATATTTCATTAGCAAGCTAAATATTTAACCAACTAAATATGTAGTTATCTGGCTAAAGACTTAGCATGCTAACAAATATTTAGTTTGTAAACCAAATATGTAGCTAGCTCACTAAGTTTTTAGCTAGAAGCTATTTAGTTAGAAGATAAACAGTTAGCTCGACAATTAAATATTAAGTTTGAAACTGTGACATTTATAAATAAACAACATGGTGAAAATCGGTCTCTGAATAACGAAGGCTCATTTTTTCCCTCTTATTACAGGCTAAAAACCCAAATTATTGCTGTTCATTTTTGGCTGTGTGACTTTACAAACGGCGCCCCACATTTCTTGTTCCAAACCGAGGCTCGAGGTAAACAGACATCATCTTTTTAAATGAAAGTCTTATTGAAACCGAAAGTATTAAAAAAAAGAACAGAAATGTAAACAAACCAACGATTCTAAAGATCAACAGCCTTGTTAGCTCAGAAATGATCAGTTATTAACTTCATCTGATCGTTTTCGCATGACTTAAATGTTTCATCTGAACAATTCATATAAAAACAGGTTGAATAATTGAGAGCATGAATCAAGTAATCCTTGTTTTAGGTGAATTCTAAACTTTTCCAGCTGATATTTTGCTTCAGCAGAATGAAAACATGACATTGATCTTCATGTGATTGTCGATATGAACCAGAAGCTCCCAGCAGGAGTGAGCGGATCTTAAAGTGCACGGTGTTGATGGACGAGCCGATCAGAGAGGGACCGCGCCGCCGTCCTCACAGTTTGGACCTGGGGGTTCGGTCCAGCAGCCGCCTCATGTCCAGCAGAGCCTCCTCCACGGCCTCAGCCAGACCTGCTGCGTCCGTTTCCCTGCAGCTGTTGAACGCCGACACGGCGAAGTTGATGTGATCCTCCATGGGGTTGTAGCAGACGCCGTAACCGTCGGTCACCACCGGGCCGAAGCACATGACGCAGTCGGTCTTCGACGGGACCTTCGGAGGAGAACAGAGGGTCAGGCTCGGTTCGAGTCCAGCGGCGGAGCGGGCCGGGCCCGGCGGTACCTGGCTGGTGGACAGACGGTAGTGGAGAGCTTTAGCGTAGGCCGGATCTCTGAAGATCTCCGGGACAGAAAGCTTCTCCTCAGCAGCCTGCAGCTTCAGACCCAGCAGGTGTCTGTCGATGGCCTGCCCGCTGATCGCCTGAACAGAAACAGCAGCAGCGTTTCAGAACGGAGGGCGCGCTGAGGCTGAGCAGAGCAACGGGACGGATCCAGGTAGCGGCGGGTCCGGTTGCTCTACAGAGTCAGACCTTTTGTTTTCAGAGGTTTGGATCAAACACAGAATGTAAAGAAGCATAAACAAGTCTCATTCTGGCAGCACTTCCCAGGATGAGCCCCAGCGCCGCGTCATGCTGCCACTGCTACGCGTGAAGAAGCTGCTCTGATCACTTCCCTCCACTGATGCTAAAACAGTGGCGTTTATTCTTAGGAGTACTTCTGGATGATTGTTTACAGAATGCTGGACCTTTCCAGAGTTAGAATATTCTTGATGTCATGTTTGGTTTTGTTGCAATTATAATAAACATAAATGTGCATTAAAAAAGCATATTTGTCCCCCCCCCCCAAAAAAAAAGCTTCTAATCATAACAAAAAACTCTGAACTTAATTTCCTATTAATCACAAGTTAAAGCTGCAGCTCCTAACTTTTATGAAAAATTTTTTTTTTACATATTTGTTAAAATTATCATGATGTGACAGTTTAATATCAGACCAATAACCTGTGAATAAATCCAGCTCCTCTGCCTTCTCCCAGTGCTCCCAGTACTAACTGCAGAAATCCACCAGTCAGTCAGAAACAACCAATCAGAGCAAGGAGGCGGGGCTTAGCGCTGCCAATCCCCCCCCCCCCAGCTACGCTGCAGCTGCTTCACCACAGCATAGCCTGACGCTAATGCTAGTTAGCATGGCCACCGATGGCGGCGGATAAACAGTTCTCCTGGAACGGTGAGCTGTTTCTCCACCATCAGCACATTTAACAGCGCGAACACGAGGGTGATTGGCAGCGCTAAGCCCCGCCTCCTGGCTCTGATTGGCTGTTTCAGGTCAGGGGCGGGGCATTTCTTTAGACCAACAGCAGCTCAGGGAGGAGGAGCAGCTCCATCTTTACACAGTTTATCTCTCAGACCAGACTGTCCCCACATGGAGACGGTTTAACAAACATGGAAAACCATGTCGGTCAAAGTTCCAGACTGCAGCTCGAACCTTGAACATGCGATGAATTATTCTCGATCGACCGAGAGCCCTCGTTTCAGCCTGTGAAGCCAAGGAGAGGAAACGAACAGGCCGTGAACGCTCACCATGTTGGTGTACGCCCTGTGGGCTCTCACTGCTTTCTCCATGAAATCCACTTTCTCCAGGTCCTGAGCAGAGCAGGAACACGGCTGCATTAAACTCCCTGGAAAAGCTTCACAGAAACAAGATTAAACCCGAGGAGCCCTGCTCACAACCAGGGCGTGGGTCACACGGCCCGGTCAGTGACAGACCGGTCAGTGAGGGGGGCCCAGTCAGTGAGGGGGGCCCAGTCAGTGAGGGGGGCCCAGTCAGTGAGGGGGGGCCAGTCAGTGACAGACCGGTCAGTGAGGGGGGGGCCCGGTCAGTGAGGGGGGCCCGGTCAGTGAGGAGGGGCCAGTCAGTGACAGACCGGTCAGTGAGGGGGGCCCAGTCAGTGAGGGGGGCCCAGTCAGTGAGGGGGGCCCAGTCAGTGAGGGGGGGCCAGTCAGTGACAGACCGGTCAGTGAGGGGGGGGCCCGGTCAGTGAGGGGGGGCCCGGTCAGTGAGGAGGGGCCAGTCAGTGACAGACCGGTCAGTGAGGGGGGGCCAGTCAGTGAGGGGGGCCCAGTCAGTGAGGGGGGCCCAGTCAGTGAGGAGGGGCCAGTCAGTGAGGGGGGCCCAGTCAGTGAGGGGGGCCCGGTCAGTGAGGGGGGGCCAGTCAGTGACAGACCGGTCAGTGAGGGGGGGGCCCGGTCAGTGAGGGGGGCCCGGTCAGTGAGGAGGGGCCAGTCAGTGACAGACCGGTCAGTGAGGGGGGGCCAGTCAGTGAGGTGGGCCCAGTCAGTGAGGTGGGCCCAGTCAGTGAGGTGGGCCCAGTCAGTGAGGAGGGGCCAGTCAGTGAGGAGGGGCCAGTCAGTGAGGGGGGCCCGGTCAGTGAGGAGGGGCCAGTCAGTGAGGAGGGGCCAGTCAGTGAGGGGGGCCCAGTCAGTTAGGGGGGCCCAGTCAGTGACAGACCGGTCAGTGAGGGGGGGGCCCGGTCAGTGAGGGGGGCCCGGTCAGTGAGGGGGGGCCAGTCAGTGAGGTGGGCCCAGTCAGTGACAGACCGGTCAGTGAGGGGGGCCCAGTCAGTGAGGGGGGCCCAGTCAGTGAGGGGGGCCCAGTCAGTGAGGGGGGGCCAGTCAGTGACAGACCGGTCAGTGAGGGGGGGGGCCCGGTCAGTGAGGGGGGCCCGGTCAGTGAGGAGGGGCCAGTCAGTGACAGACCGGTCAGTGAGGGGGGCCCAGTCAGTGAGGGGGGCCCAGTCAGTGAGGGGGGCCCAGTCAGTGAGGGGGGGCCAGTCAGTGACAGACCGGTCAGTGAGGGGGGGGCCCGGTCAGTGAGGGGGGCCCGGTCAGTGAGGAGGGGCCAGTCAGTGACAGACCGGTCAGTGAGGGGGGGCCAGTCAGTGAGGGGGGCCCAGTCAGTGAGGGGGGCCCAGTCAGTGAGGAGGGGCCAGTCAGTGAGGGGGGCCCAGTCAGTGAGGGGGGCCCGGTCAGTGAGGGGGGGCCAGTCAGTGACAGACCGGTCAGTGAGGGGGGGGGCCCGGTCAGTGAGGGGGGCCCGGTCAGTGAGGAGGGGCCAGTCAGTGACAGACCGGTCAGTGAGGGGGGGCCAGTCAGTGAGGTGGGCCCAGTCAGTGAGGTGGGCCCAGTCAGTGAGGTGGGCCCAGTCAGTGAGGAGGGGCCAGTCAGTGAGGAGGGGCCAGTCAGTGAGGGGGGCCCGGTCAGTGAGGAGGGGCCAGTCAGTGAGGAGGGGCCAGTCAGTGAGGGGGGCCCAGTCAGTTAGGGGGGCCCAGTCAGTGACAGACCGGTCAGTGAGGGGGGGGCCCGGTCAGTGAGGGGGGCCCGGTCAGTGAGGGGGGGCCAGTCAGTGAGGTGGGCCCAGTCAGTGACAGACCGGTCAGTGAGGGGGGCCCAGTCAGTGAGTGGGGCCCGGTCAGTGAGGGGGGGGCCAGTCAGTGAGGGGGGCCCAGTCAGTGACAGACCGGTCAGTGAGGGGGGGGGCCCGGTCAGTGAGGGGGGCCCGGTCAGTGAGGTGGGCCCAGTCAGTGAGGTGGGCCCAGTCAGTGAGGGGGGCCCGGTCAGTGAGGGGGGCCCGGTCAGTGACAGACCGGTCAGTGAGGGGGGCCTAGTCAGTGACAGACCGGTCAGTGAAGGGGGCCCAGTCAGTGAGGAGGGCCCAGTCAGTGACAGGGGGCCCGGTCAGTGACAGACCGGTCAGTGAGTGGGGGGCCAGTCAGTGAGGGGGGCCCAGTCAGTGAGGAGGGCCCAGTCAGTGAGGAGGGCCCAGTCAGTTAGGAGGGCCCAGTCAGTGAGGAGGGCCCAGTCAGTGACAGACCGGTCAGTGAGTGGGGGGCCAGTCAGTGAGGGGGGCCCAGTCAGTGAGGACCCAGTCAGTGAGGGGGACCCAGTCAGTTAGGAGGGCCCAGTCAGTGAGGAGGGCCCAGTCAGTGAGAGCCCAGCTGCAGACCTGTTTGCTGGGATCGTCGAAGGCCTTCACGAAGGAAGCCGAGGCGTTTGAAGCGGATCGGATGGTGTCGGTGCGGCCCAGTCGGAACATCCGCAGCGAGGCGCTTTCGTACGTGGCGCAGCAGCGACGGTACTTCCTGCAAACCCAGAGAAAGGAGGACAGACCTGTAGAACCTCGGGGCTGACGGGACGGGTCCAATAAACCAACATAAGCCTTCAGGCTGGCGATAACGAGTCTTTCTGAAGGCCAGAGGAGTTTCTGCGACTCAAATCCTCTGAAACGGATCGGTTACGTGTTTGGTTTGGTCGACCGAATATTTAAAGGCGTCACTCTGCAGTTATTGATCTAAAGCCACCATTATTCCACTCATTACCAGGCAACGAGGAGGAATAACTTTTGACAGGTAACATGGTACTTTCATGGTACCTTCCTGAAACCTCGAGGTACGTTTAAGTTCTGAGAAAGAAAGGATAATCTAAGCAAGCAGCTCCTCTGAACAACAACAGCGCTCATAACGGATGGAAACAGCACCACGGAGGAGCACTGCTGTGATGAGGTCATGAGGGGGAGCGTCACAAAGAGCACGAGCTTCTTAAAGTGACGGAGGCCAATTTGAAGGCGTCAGATACGCCTATGATGGGAAAATATCTTCTAGGCCATTGTTGATAAATACAGCATCTTCATAACAACTGAAGGTAACATAGTTACTGTCACAAAGTAGGCCTTATACTACAGAGCAAGTATCATTTAAGTATAATGATTTCCCTCTATTCGTTTTAACATCAGTATATAGAGAGAATCAAATAATTGTACATATTTTTAAATGATTTTTTTAATAAAAACTATTAAAAGGTATATCACTGTACATTACTTAATGAGACATTTAATGGTTCATTTATTTATTTTTATGATATATTTACTTATTTAATTTTGTCCCTTTTGGCCCTCCGTACACCTCAGGGATCACATCACTATGATTCTGGAAATCATTTCGTGACCCTCTGCTTGGTGTCTCGCGGCCCCCCCGGGGTCCTGACCCCCCCTTTGGGAACCTGTGCAGGAATTAACCTGCACATTTCAGGCAAGTCTCACTTAAATTCAGAGATACTGAAGCTTCACGGTCCAGACTTTATAAAGGATCCTGTAAATTCCTGAAAAGTATCCTTTAAGTTCTGGGAAAGTACCTTTAAAGTTCAGAGATCGTAACTATTAATAATAATAATTTCTGGTAAAATACCCTAAAAGCCCTTTTAAATTCAGAAAATGTACCCTCTGAAGTCCACACTAGTACCCTCTAGGTCATAGCCCTGTAGTACCCTGGAAGCATGAGGGAAAGCACTCCGAGTCCCTGCAGGAGGACCCTGTAATGAGTGGAAAGTTCTCCCCTCGGGTCCAGAACGGCACCACTGGATGACGATGCAGGTCGTCTGCTGCTGGGAGGAAGGAAGAATCAGACCCTTTCCTTCCTGTTCGAACTGGGCTGTAAAGCAGCCTGCAGTGATCTGGTGGACATGCGGTCATGAATGCTTGCCTTCATGCTCCTGCAGAAACACCAGAGCTCACCGAGCATTTCTGCGCCAGTTTCTGCTGCAAATATCTCGAAAACACTGAAACCAGACAGAACTAGCTGACAGGAACTTCAGCAGATACAGGAGCTATGAGTGAACTAATCTGCCAGAGGAACGAGACATTTTTCCCATGTTATAAGTTAAAGTGTCTTGCCCCACTGGCAGATTATTGCACTCATAACTCCAACGTTTTCATCAACATTAAGGAATTGCTGACATGAAACCAGCTGCTGTATCTGCTGAACAGTCACTTCTAAGCTAGTTCTGTCTGATTTCAAGTGTTTTCCAGACATTTGCAGCAGAAACTGGAGCAGAAATACTTGGTGAGATTTGTGTTTGTGCAGTGACCCAGCTGTGAAACCAATAAATTAGCCGTGAACCTAACGTAGAGCTGCCCTGGAAGGTTCAAGAACCATTTTAAAATCCAGAAACGTAACCAGGAAGCCCCCAGAAAAGCACATAACTGCAGAAAGCATCGTGCCCACAGTGGCGTCTCAGTCGCAGCAGAGAGGGGCTCTCACCTGTAGTAGGCCAGCTGCAGGCCAACCTGTATGAACGCATCCGGACTCATCCTGTGAGCTTTCGGGACGTTTTTCCCAAAGTGTCCAAACAGCGTCACCCTGATGTCCAGGTCCCGGGCCAGCCTGCGGAGGGACAAACGCTGAGTCCAGGCGGCGGCGGCGGCGGCGGCCGGCTCTGAAACGGTTCAACGGCGGCTCTCACGTGTTCATGCTGAGTTTGGCCGCCTCGATGTCCCGCTTCGTCTCCGGCGTGATGTTGAAGGGCAGCTGACGAGGGACGGGCAGAGGCCCTGCGGGCGACGCGGCGGTCTCAGGTTTCCTCCTGCGTCCAGGAAGACAGGAGGAAAAGACTCAACACTGAGGATCAACTGTGGTGCTCCACGTTTGAGCCGAGCCATCACCCCAGAGCGTTCCTCGTTCAGGGCTGAGGTTTGTTTGGGCGCGTACTGACGTGTACTCCACCACGTGGTCGATCAGCGCCACGATGGGCGGGCCCTCGGCCGGAGCGTGCTCGTAGTTCGCGCCGCAGGTCCCGTCTTCTCCCACGATGAACTGAAGGAAATGTCAGAAAATCAACCAATCAGGAAAGTTTTAGGCACTTTACTGCTTAAAGACCAGAAGAGCCGGCGTTTGATTCAGGTTTCTCTCCAGATGAGCTGCAGAAACTCAGGTGAAACATCAGGTTCCAGGTAGGAATCAGCAGACTGTGGTCAGTTCCTCCAGGATTTCACGATTGTTTTTCTGATTTTTTGCTCTCAAAATCAGTGATTTTGAGAGGCTACTTCAGAATTTTGCGATATTTTTGCAATAACATCCCCACCCTGCTTTCCTCGCTAAAGCTGAGCTTACGTAAATGTGAATTTTTGGTACTCGCCACATCAATCAGGACGACAACATCAAGTCAGGCTCAGGCAACTGCGTAGCAGAAGTAAGAAATACTGCCACCTATAGGTGGGAGTTAGCATCACTGAAACTCAATGATTTTGACCATTTTTGGGCAAAAACGTTGTGCGTTCGCGCTAATAAATGCGTGGACTCGTTGATTTCGTGTGAATTTCCGCGATCGATTTCAATCCCAGAAAACCGGAGGGACTGATCAGGATGACGTGGACCGTGCGGGGTCCTCGGGTCACCTGCAGCGTCTTGTCGAACCAGCGGTTTCCGCTGTAGCCCTGGCTGCCGCCTCCATGCAGCATCTGGACGGCTGCAGAGCTGCGGTAAAGATCTCCATCTGCTCCAGATGTGGCTCCGTCCAGACACAAGGTGAAGATGCTTCTCTGGATCGCTGAGACCGACTCTTTGTTGGTCTGATCTGGACACAGAGAGGAAAGATGGTGCTCTGAGGGAAGATGCAGCTGAAAGCTGCAGTTTCTCTGATCCAACCTGGAAAACACTAATTTACCACAGGTTTCCCAGTAGGAACCAGTCCAGTGATGGTTTCTCTGGTTCTGATGCATCTAAACACTGAAGCAGGACATGTTTCATGAAGAAAAGCTAACATCATCCAGGTTTACGGATGTTTCTCACCACAAATCTGAATCTAAACCTCTAATTCTCTGAACCATCACTGCCCTCTAGTGGTGGATGGTGCACATTGCAACACATTGCAGAACTCAACCTTTTCTGTGCCTCTAATGACAGAGCAGGTCCAGAGGAGCTTCTGTCTGCTCCTCCTGTCTCTGGACCCACCTCTGATGAGGTTGAGGTAGGCTTTCCCCCAGACGTCTCGATGCTGGGTGGTGAGGATGCCGACGGGCTCAGCGCTGGTCTCCTGTGACGCTCTGCAGATCTTCTCCAGCTGAGCACAGAGCTGATCTGCAGTCAGTGGAGTCCCATCCCCGTGGTAGACGTCCAGCTGGAAGAACTGGGAGGAGCGGAAACACAGAGCTAAAAACAAAGGGGCGTCGTGGATGGTGCTCCTCTGCTCCTAAACAGGAATCTGAAGTGTGGTCAAAACTGTATTCAGCCCCCTTTACTCTGATGCCTGTAAATCAAATGCAGCGCAACCGACTACCTTAAGAAGTCTCTTAATTAGTAACCAGACTGTTCTGTTTAGAGTCCTGTAAAGCCCTTTGAACTGCCGCGTTGCTCTGAAATGTTCGACAAATAAGCTGCCTTTAGAGAACAAACACCATCATGAAGACTGAGAAACCCAGCAGAGGTCAAAGGTAAAGCTGGACTAACCAAGATAAAGCAAAACATAAAATACAAAAATAAAATATACATATAACATTATATTAAAACATTCATAACACATTGAGGCATAGACAGTTCTAAGCAGAAGAGACACAAAATAAGCATAAAAATAGGTCCAAGAACAGAACCCTGAGGAACTCCAAAACCGTAGAAATACTTCTTAATGGAGCAGATGACGTAAACCACTCCAGAGGTGAAGCAGAGGAGAAACCAGTTCTGAAACCAGAACCAGCCTGGTGGAGAGAGCCCAGAATGGGAGCAGCGTTCCTGCATTTCACCTCAGAGTAACAAAGCAGGTACCAGTTTATGCCAGCAGATGGCACAGTTGGGCCGATTAGAGGGATTTCTCTCCAAACCTGGAATTATTTGGACCTTATTTATCTTTCTTTACCAGCACAAAGAACACCATCAAACCCAGCATCAGCAGGTTTCCCAGTATCCGAGTGTTTTCCAGCAGCGTTCCTCACCTGGAAGTTGTGGACCACTGTGATGTGTTTGGGGGGCTGGGAGCTCTTGGCGTGGTTCACCACAGAGTCTCTCTTCAAACCGGGGATCCTGCAGGACGACAGAACCTCGTAGTACTGGTTCATACACAGGGGCTTCCCTCCCAGGTACTCCACCGGGAGAGTTTCACTGGAAAACAAACCGGATCTGAGTGTAAACGGCAGCTGGAAGAGGGGAACTTTCAGACAAATCACAAATAAATCAGACTTCCACAGAGGAACTGATGATCGTTTAACCACAAATCAGACAAAACCAGGAGCAACTTCACTGTTTAAACTTCTGCACTCACTGATTAGACCGAACAGGCTGCAGCACTTACTTGTCGATCATCATCTTGAAGTCTAAAACTCCTGCGATCAGTTTGGAAGCAAACCTGCACAGAGAGAAGAGGGTCTGAGTTGGAGCTACAGCCTGGCAGTGAAGCCTACAGCTCGGCTCGAGTCTGCGTTTTCGCTCCCAGAACCACAGAGCGGATCCAGACAGCGCCTGAGAACAGGGCGCCGGAGCTCGCTCACCTCATCTGTCCTTGCTGGTCTCTGAAGTCCATCCTGGGCAGCACCAGTCCTGGACTGGAGTGGACCACCACCGGCATCCGGTAGTCCAGGTAGGCCACCTGGACCCACCACTGGGAGAGCTACGAGCAGAACCAGAGGAAGGCTCAGAAAGGTCCAAGAGCGTCCGGATCACAGCAAACAGAGCGGGGCGATGCGGCTTAAAATTCAATCTCTGCTTTTTTATATCAAATCCAATTTTAAATCTTTTTTTTCCTCATTTTCTTTTCTAAAAAAGAAAAGACAGGAAATATTTTCAAAAAGAAAAGCTGCTTTTATTTCAATCATCCCTTCTGTGAGCTGGCGACAGAGCATCAGGGCCAGGCTATGAGGATTTTTGTTTAATTACGAGAATAAAGTCATAATATTAGCAGAATAAAGATGCAATTTTACCAGAACAAAATGTCTTAAAATTATGAGAAAAAAGCCGAGTTATCAGGATCTGGTGTGAGCTCGTGTAGATCTTTCTGCGAAATAGACTCAGTTGTTTGCAAAGTCGTGCTACTGATAATAATTTGATGCTGATGTGTTAAAAGGTGAAAAATTTCTATTAAATATCATCTGCAAAACTTCTACCAAAGTATAACTTGACAAGATGCTCAACATTCTTCATTTTTTATTATTTTTCATGCTTGAGTTCCCATAAAACTTCCACTTTATTCTGGTAAAACATGACTTTATTCTCGTTTTATCTCAACTTTATTGTTGTACGACTTTATTCTTATAATTAAAAAATAAATCCTATCCCGGCCCTGATACTCCGTCGTAAAGTTGACCTGAACTCAAAGTCCAAATAAATGGAAGCTGAAAACACGCTCGTCAAACAAGATGGCCGCCCTGGGCGCGCTGACATCACTCGTAACTATGGAAACACAAGGAGAGCACTGGTGGAAAAAAAAAAAATCCAGATTTTCCAAAAATTAAATCTTCAAAAACAGAAAATTCAGTTAACGGGTGAAGTTGATTTATTCACCGTCCCTACTGTCCAGGAAGAGCTTTTCTTCCAGTTCAATGGACAATCATCCCTGCTGAGTCTGAAGGTCTGGTGAACATGGAGCAGACCAGGGAAGAAGTTCATGGATCTGGGTGAAACAATCTGAAAGATTTGCTGGAATTAAGTAGCTTTGAATGAATGCATTTCAAAACTGGTTGGACTTGAACCCGTTTGTGTTTTAACTCTTAAACTTTTTATTTCTACTCAGAAATATTAAATAAAATCTCCTTCATGAAAGCTGTGAAAACGTTCCCTTAATTTCACCAGTTAAAGTTTATGGGCGCCGCCCCTGAGAGGAAAAGACGTCGGCTGGCAAACATATTGATGCCAAACTACTTTAGCAGCAGTTTCAAGGACTTTTAAACCTTGAGAAACACCACATGAATGTTGAAGGACTTTCAAGCACCCAGGACAGCTGAGTGGATCAGCAGGTTGGAGCGTCCCAGCTCCAGGACCCACCCAGTTCTCCGCTCCCCTCGCCCTCTCCTCCAGGCCTCTCTGCAGCCGCTCCCCGACTCCGCCGGCCTCCTGGAACTGCCGGACCAGCCGCCTGGTGCGGCTCAGCTCCTCCGCCTCCACGAGGGGCTCCAGGGCCGCGATGTAGCGCTCGCAGGTCTGCTGCAGGGGGGGCACGGGCAGGCTGGGCAGCCCCCTCTGGTGGGTCAGGTACCGGCCGGCCACCCGGGTCGCAGAGACGGGCTTCACCAAGTGCCGGGGCCTCACCAGGGCACATGCTTTCACCATCCCCGCCTTCCCAGAGAGGAGACAAGAAGTTGTGTTCCCTTCAGACACGCTGACATTTCTACTGCTGTTGTTCACGACATGTTCAAATAAACATTCAGCCCTGAAGCGGTGCTCCCTGAATGCTGTTCCCGGTGTGAGCGTTCCCAAAGCGTTCCCTGGATGTCAGCAGGAGGAGGTTAGCGTTCAGGGAACGCTTTAAAAACGTTCACAGAAAGGCCGAGTCCACACGCAGTCCAGTATCTGGGACAACTATCACATTTTTATGCATTTGGCTCTTTCATCCAGACTGGAACTCAGTTTAATAATCGCCAAAAACGATCATTTATGAAAACTGTGAGAGTTGAGAAAACTCCGTATTTGTGTCTGCGTGTTTACATGGGAAACTGGAGATTTGGGCTCCTGCGCATTACAGCCTGCGATAAATAATGCGCCAATATATCCACATACTTGCTTTGACACGCTGACCAAGCGACACGGTCTTGTGTTTCATTAACTTTATATTCTAATACTCTGATTAAAAGCAGGTCAACCTACAAAGGAACCTCCTGGCGCCATGTTTAATTCCTAACAGGAAGTCGTGGTTGTTTTGAAACAACCTGATTGGCTGACAGCTTTTAGCTTAGCGCTACACAACGCTATTTATAAAGACGAGTTGGGGGAGATTTCTGTTTTTAAAAAGACCTGGCTACGTGTGGGCAAGGCCTTAGTTATAAAATTAGCAACATTTCTGATTGTGTAGCTTTTTGAAAACATCCAACCTTCAGAGAATATTCCAGTTTATTCTTTACAGAATGTCCCCTGAAGCCCCTGCAGGCTACAGGAAGTTCCTGCCGCCCTCTTTGAGCGTGCTAACATTTATACTGTCATTACTGATGTCATGTGTTTACATAAACATTCAATCATTCATAAAGAGTTTATCTGAGAACTTTCAGCCCTGAGACGATGTTTCCTGAATGTAATTCCCTGTGTGATCGTTCCCAAAGCGTTCCCTGAATGTCAGCAGCAGAACGGGAACTCTGCGAAAACGCTCACAGGAAGTTAGAAAATTAGCAACATTAGTTTTAGGAAAGTCACTTTATGAAAGCAGAAACTTGGGTTTGAGGAAGCTTGTGGGAACATTGTGCACTCCTTGACCTCTCCCAGGGGTCACCACATGAAGGTAGCAAATAACTTTCAGGCAAACTTCAGAGAACATTCATTAAAACATTTCTGATTGTTAGACATGTGAAACTTTCAGAAGGCATTCAACCTTCAGAGAATATTCCTTGGATTTTATACACTATTTAACTATACAATGTTCCCTAAGGTTCCCTGAAGGTTAAAGAAGCTTCCTAACATTTCAGAAACCTAACAGGAATGTTTATCTGAAACTTACAAAGTTTATGTTGCAAACGTCACACTCTGAAAGCTGTAACAAACGTTAATAGAACCTTGAGAGAACGTTCCCACACCGTTCCCTAAAGGTCACAGAGGGAAAGCTGAATAAACAGCTTCAGGTAATTCAGTAAAGAGTCAAACAGAGAACATTTAAGCGTTATGGGCCGTTCCCCACATGCTACCTGCTCATAAAACGTTCCCTGAATGCCGGTTGCAGAGTTCCCCTTGTGATCTTTAGAAATGTCTCAGTAAAGGTCACAAAGTGAAAGCTGCAGCTGGATTAGGGAACATTAGCCTGAAGGTTCCTGTTTGCTGCAGAGTGCAGGAATTAGATTAAAGAAATAAACACAACAGAAAATAAACTGAAGTTTTCAGCAGTTTTATGCATCTTAACTAGAAACAAAAACAATAAAAACAGCCCAAAAATCTCAGAGCCTGGTTCCAAAACCAGACAAATCCAACAAATATAACGTCTTAAATGCGACTCAATGAACAAAGTGTTTGGATCTTATCACAGGTTAGATAAAACAAAGGTCTGGGCGTGTTCCAACTGGTTTTATTCCCAGCTAACCCAGTTAAACTGACCTTTCACCCAGTTAGCCTGTTAGCCCCCTGAGCTAATTAGCTCCGTTCATTTTAATGGGAGCTAAGCTAACAGCTGGGACACTTTGGCGCTCTGTTTCAGTCAGAAAACATTCAAAACCAAACTGTCAGAGTCAGTAAAGCTGCTAAAACCAACCAGAAGTACCGAATAAATACCACAGACGCAGTTCATGTGGGTCAACCTCAGTTGTTTCGACTGATACAGAGGTTTTTCTGCTACATTAGCCTGTTTAGTTTTCACTCACCACAGTTCTGCTGCGAAAAGCCAACATTGTGACTCAGAAACGCCCACAAACCGTGATCTGAATCCGGGGAGGATCAGCTGCTCAGCTCGGTGTTTTATCTTTAGAGAACCTGTGAAGAACCTCAGCTCAGCTGTGAAACATCTGAAGGACCTGCGGAGCTGCTCAGGTGCAGAGGCAGAACAGCTTCTCAGGTGTCAGAAACAGGAGCAAGACAGAAACAGAGAAAAGGTCCTTCAGACTCTTTACAGTTTAAGCGTTTCGCAATTTTCTGTTTTTTTCTTCTACATAAACAAACTTCCAGTGCTGCTTTAATCTTCTTGTTTTATTTTATTTTATTTTATTGAAAATGTATTTGTTTTATTGCTTCCCACCTGACATGAAACATGAATATATATATATATATATATATATATATATATATATATATATATATATATATATATATATATATATATATATATATTATTTTTATTATTTATTATTTATTTTTTTAAACGATCTTTCAAATATATTTTTTCATGTTTCTTTGCCTTGAAATGCGATTACAGTAATTTAGTGCATGAAAAATTATGTTTCTTTTCATATCGAACTTTGAAGTTTTATTTTTATTACAATTTAAGGATGAAATTTCATGCAAATTCCTGTTTTTTATTATTTCATTAGGTTAATCTGTTTCAATTTAACTTAATCAACTTTATTTTAAATTGATTTCTTTGTTCTTCATTGACTTTTTTCAAAAATATTCGATAATGGTTTGTTTGTTTGTTTGTTTGCTGTTAATGTCAAATGTAATTACAGTAATTTATTGAGATGATAAAACCCCATACTCACACACACATATCCTGTGATTTATACAAAAGCTTAAGGAACATCCTCTATAAGTAGCTTTGTCAGCGTTTCGTTTGTTTGCTTCTCTGAACCTATTGATCACAATATGTTCATTAAAATCTACTTTAGTCCTTTATAATTTACTCCAATACACTTTAATGAATATTTTTTGCCATGATCTGTTTTGTGAATATTACAGAATTAAAAAGATTTTTGCAGTTTTAAGTGAATATTTATGTTTGACCAAATCGTTGCTCTGTAGTTGATGTAGTAGCGGGTAGCTACCATTTGGGGGCAGTGCTGACCTGTGTCTGGTTTAAACCTGGTGAACAGACCGTAGAAGAAGAGTGTGGCTCGCCATGGCGGAAACAGGGCAGCAGTCAGGTAAAGAGGATGTTTCTACTCTCTGTCACCAGTTCTCCTGTCAAACTGGGAACAATGGTTCCTCTAAAAGACGTTCAGCTACTTTTCTACATTTAATCGCCGAACGTTCAAACTGGTTTATCTAGAACTGAATCTGGCTGCTTGTTTTAACCTGAACTGGTTCAGGAAATGTTTCAGTTTTTAACATTTTAACATTAATAACTCTTTCACATCAGTTAGAAAACAGCGGTGATATTTTCCCTGCTGAATCTCTGCTTTGTATCCGTTCAATACTGTATAATTTTAATAATTCCATCATTTAAAGTCCGTTGTTGCTGTAAACCGAGCTCCAGGTCAAACAGCTGAAGGAGAAAAATCACTGCTTAGTTTGGCTGGGAGGAAAATATTTCAGCTTTAATTAAAACACAATATACATTAAAATAACTTGTTATGGAAATAGATGTTAATATCCTGCCTTATTTGTTCTTATTTATTAACTGTTGAATGGATTAATTAGACTTCCTCCGAATGGAAATGCCAAACAATATTTAGCTTTTCTTTACATCACACTAATAAATATTATTGATATATTAGAGGTTTGTTGCTATTTTTGTTTAGATTTTCCTCTGACGTTAAATCTGACTGAACTTTTTCTCTTTCAGCTCAGTTCATATAATCAACATTATTTCTATTTGCTGAACGTCAGAATAATGAGAGGATTTTATTTCTTTCTCCAAAGTCAGAAGTTTACATACGCTTAGATAAAGATACCTTTTAAACAATTCGGGAAAGCCCAGAGGATGATGTAGGAGAACTGTGGACCTCCACCTGTCTGGTTCATCCTGGGGTCCAGTTTCCAGACGCCTGAAGGTTCAGTGTTCATCACTTCTAACAGCGACACGCAGGTGTAAACATGATGGAGACGTTCTGCCATCGTACAGTTCAGGAAGGAGACGGGATGAACTGGTTCTGGTTTGAAATGTGTGAATCAACCCCAGAAGAAAAGCTAAAGACCTGAAGATGCTGCTGAAACGAGTCCTGTACCAACATGGACTGAAAGGCCGCTCGGAGAAGAAGAAGCCATGACTGGTCTGATGAGACTGAAACTGAAGTGTTTTATCATAATGTGCATCGATACATATGGAGGTAAAAGGAGGACATTTACAGCCTGAGAACATCATCCTCACTGTAAAGTATGGAGGTGGCAGCATCATGCTGACTGGTCCACTTCGCCAAATTAAATGGCATCATGAGCAAAGATTATGTGGAAACATTAAAACAACATCTCAAAACATCAGCAGGAAGTTCTTCTAGATGGACGGTGTCCCTCAGCAGACCCCAGGTAGCTGTAAACTGGTTTAAGGACAACAAAGCCGATGGACTCGTCCTCACAGAGACCTGATATCAGAGCTGAATGTGTGTGTGAGTCAGGCGGCCTGCAAACCTGATCTGGTTAGAGCGGTTCTGTGTGGTGGGATGGGCCAGAACTCCAGGAAACGGTTGTGAGAAGCTTGTTGAAGGAAGCCCAGAACATCTGACCCGACTCACACAGTTTAAAAGGCAATTCTAGTAATTACTGGGCAGATGTATGTAAACTTCTGATCAGAATAAAATTCTGACGTTCAGCAAATAGAAATAATTTTCTGGATCCTAACTGAGCTGAACCAGGAAGGTTTGGTCTGATTCAGTGTCTGTAAACATCTGTTTTCAGACAGGCTGAACCTTTAATGAGAAGAGAAAGTTCTGTTTGAATACATGTTTGGATCAGTTTGATCTGAACCAGCTGATAATACAGATTACCTGGACCCTTTCAGCATCTTCTCCTGAGGATGAGGCGCCTGAAGCTGGGACCGCCTACATCATCCCCAGGAAGGAGATCAGCATGGTGCCGGATATGGGGAAGTGGAAAAGGTCTCAGGTACGATTCCCTCCTGGAAGCGGAGTGGGTTAAAACTCCAGACAGTAACTAGACCTGCTGATTTAAAGGGGTTCTGGTTCTGTGTGGTGACCCATCCTAATCCCCCCACCCCTCCTTCCTTCCAGGCCTACGCTGACTACATGGGCTTCATCCTGACCCTGAATGAAGGAGTGAAGGGAAAGAAGCTGACATGTGAATATGAAGTCTCTGAGGTGTGTTAACTTTTTATCAGATGTTCTTCATGGAGGTTTGGGAACTTTTTTTTTTTTTTTTTTTTAATTTTTAAATACTTAATAGTTTTATCCAGTGGTGAGTACCGCTAGCCAAAAAGCTAGCTGCGCTAATGCTAAAACACTAATCATAAACATTAGCTCCGCTAATGCTAACGTACGATATACCGCATTTGTTTTTGTTGTAATCTCACCACTGTATCAATAAAGTTTTCTTGAAAAAAAGAGAATGTGAGGAGAAGAAACAGAACTGCAGCGTAAACAGTCTTCAAAATAAGATCATGAATATAAACGTCTAACTACCTGAAGATTTCGCAACAGTCCATAACCAAAACTTCAATGCAGATGTGGACATTTATTCAACTGAAAGTTTACAAAACAGCCGAGTAAATTAGTGCTTTAGCGTTTATCTGGAAAAATACATTTAGGGGAAGCTAAGTACGCTAAACGTTTTCAAAGTTAGCTAAAGCGCTAAGCTAAAAATGAGATTTGCCTGTCACTGTAGAGCCGTGCTGTCAGCTCATTTGCCCAGGTGCTAAAAGAAATACTTCCAGGAGGGTATTTATATTTCGTTTTTTCTTTTGTATTTCATTGTAATTCTAAAAATAGAGTATGATTTAAAGATAATTCCAAAAAATACGGATAAAAACAGTTTAATTCCTTGTTGCTAGACTGCTTTGACTATTTTTTTGAGAAAAAAAAAAAAATCCAAACGTATTGTGGTGGACAGGTGTAGCCTTGGATCCTGTGGTGTTGGTAGTAATTGTGAGATCACCTGTTTGCTCACCAGGTGATCTCCAGTGAGTGGCTGACCACTTCAGCTTTGACTCTTTTTCATGCTTTAATGAATGTTTTTGCCTTTGTCCTTGATTAGCAAGTAATATTTTAATTGATTTTATAAATAAATATGCAGATCTAGATTTTCACAGTGATCCGGAAGTATTTGTTTTCGAGTGACGAGCAGAGCTTAGCTTCGTGCTATTGCTAACTTTGAAAACGTTTAGCGCACTGAGCTTCATGCCGTGACGGTTTCATCACCACCAGGTTAAAGGTCAGAACTGAACCGAACCACCCCAGGTTCGGGTCTGGTTGTCCTACTAGCTGAGCTGTTGGTGTTACAGACGGTGAAGAAGCTGCTGGACCTTCTGGGAACTCTGGACCGGTGGATAAACGAAACTCCTCCCGTCGACCAGCCGTCACGCTTCGGCAACAAGGCCTACAGAACCTGGTTCACCAAACTGGAGCAGGTTGGGTCCGAACTGCTTCACACACGGCCGTATGTCTGCCCTGCTCCATGCCGAGCTCGGACCTTGTTCTGTCTGTGTGGCAGGAAGCCGAGGCCTTGGTGTCGGCCGTCCTTCCTGCAGAGAAAGCCGCCGCCGCTCCAGAGATAGCCGTCTACCTGAAGGAAGCTGTCGGGAATCCGACCCGGATAGACTATGGAACAGGTACTGGGCCTGATCAGAACCTCGGTTCTTCAGACAAAGGAGTTTTTATCTGAAATGCAAAATTTGTGTATGTTTTATACAGTTTTGGATTAATTACGTAACGATTAATCGATTACAAAATTAGTTGAGGATCATTTCAATAATCGATTAATCACGATTAATCCGAATAATTGTTTCAGGCCTAATTATGTGTTCTTCATGTTTATAAGATGTTAAAAACGCTTCATTTTTTGTGCCTCCGTGTTACGAGTCGAAGTATTTCCAGGTTGAGGAACGAGCGCTGTGTCTCCGCAGGTCATGAAGCGGCCTTCGCAGCGTTCCTCTGCTGCCTCTGCAAGGTCGGAGCGCTCAGAATATCCGACCAGCTGGCCATCGTCTTCAAGGTCTTCAACAGGTGAGCCGACGACACGCAGCTGCCGCGGGACGCTCCGGCCGGACCAAACGGCAGTTCGTGAGCTCCAGGCTGCTGCTTCTAGTCAAACCAACATTTGGCAGGTCATCGGACAGATGTTGATATGAGACCAAGAGAATCAGAGGAAAAACAAGAAAACTGGTTTCAAATCATGATTTCGTTCATTAGGAGACAGAAATCGCTCCAAACCAGCCGAGATCTGTGTGAAAAAAATAATCACCCCCTGTTAAATCACAAATTAACTGTGATCAACCAAACCTTTTGGAAAACAGAACCTGACTGGCAGCATGAAGTAGGCTGGAGACCCCAAACAGCAACGCATCAGGCCCGATCTGCAGAACTTCAAGATCAGGTGAGAAACAAGGTCTCTGACGGCCATCAGTCTGGACAGGGTTCCAGAACCATCTCCAAGGTTCTGGTTCTCCAGAGAACCTCAGTAGAACCAGGATCCACACCTGGACCAGAGGAGAACCTTCCAGGAGAGGCCGACCCACCAGAACCACTCCAGGAGCTCATCAACGACTCATCCAGGAGCTCCAGAAGAACCAGAACCACATCTGAAGCTCTGCAGGCCTTGCTGCCTCGGTTAAGGTCAGAGGTCAGGCTTCAGCAATCAGAAAGAGAGAAAATGGCCTCCATGGGAGAGTTCAAAGGTCAGAACCACTGCTGACCCAACAGAACGGAAAGGCCCGCCTAGTCAAAGCCTGGACTTGAATCCGACCTTCAACAGGTCGTTCCTGCTGGAAAATCCTCCGATGTGTGGGAATTAAATCGGGTCATCAAGGCAGAGAGGGTCAAAGGTCATCCAGTAATCAGCTGCTGCAGAGGAGGAACAACCAGTTAGGAGGTTGAGGGGGTGAATACTTTTCCACACAGAGCCAGGCTGGTTTGGAGAGATTTATTTTTTCTTGATGAATGTATTTATTACTCAGGTTGTCATTGATTTCACCATTCTAGTGTGACAAAGAGCAAAAATAAGTGCGCCCTGTAAGGGGGTGAATACTTTCTCACAGCCCTGTTTGCTGCCTTCCTTGTGGGGAGAGAATGTGCTTCATGCAGGCCGTGGTGGGTTTCTCCAGGTACCTCCAGGTGATGCGGAAGCTGCACAGGACCTACAGGATGGAGCCCGCTGGGAGCCAGGGGGTGTGGGGACTGGACGACTTCCAGTTCCTGCCCTTCATCTGGGGCAGCTCCCAGTTCATAGGTGAGACAGGAAGCACGCAGGAAATGACATCAGCAACGCTTCATGTAGGGACTGAAACGGAGAGCAGTTGCGAGGTTCGTGTAAGAGCCAGCCCGACCCGATTGGCCAGTTTGATGTGTTTATGAGCCGGCGGTCCTGGAGTCTGGTCAAACTCCCACTGGACCCCGTAGACGAAGCCCGCCCAGCTGAAGCTGAGCTCCAACCTGAGGAGGAGGAGCACGTTTCACGTTTCTAGATGGTTTTGCTTTGTTGGAGCTTGAAGAGGGAAACTGATGTAGTAAATATTTCTGTCCAGTAGGGGGCAGCGGTCCCATACGATCCAGACCGCTTGAGCTGCACAGTGGGTCAGCACGCAAAGTTATATGCGTCATACAGAAACTAAGTACACCCCATGATCCAGCAGCAGCAGCCATGCTCTTCATCAGTCTGGACTGGACTTTGACTAGGCCATGGCAGCATCTTGAGTCTTCTTCAGGCGTTGTGCTGTAGAGCTGCTGCTGTGTTCAGGGTGGTTGTCCTGTTGGTGACCCGGTTCGGCCCAAGCTTCAGCTGCTGGACAGATGGACTCCAGAATACCTTGGTCCACCGAGGAGTTCATGTTCAGCTCAGCCCAAATCATGAGTCCTCCACTACCGTGCTTGACAGCTGCTATGAGGTCCTTCTGCTGTGGATTGTGGTCTCATCTGTCCAACAGTCGTTGTTCTCCAGGTCTTCCCAAACCGCAGTCCTGCCGCCATCTTGTTTCTAGAGAAAAGAGGCTTCCTCCTTCAACCCTTCCAAGCAGCCATGCTGGTTCAGCGTTCCGACCTTTAACCTTTCACCTGAGGCCTGTAGAGTCTGAGATGGAGCTCTTGGTTGATTTTTGTAATAATTTCTTTGATCATTGCACACAGTGTTTCTCAATCAATCTTTTTAAAGCTGTAATTATCTAAATTTGTATTTATTAAAGTTATTTCAGTTCAAAAACACTTTATTGATCCTAAAAGGAAACAAAATGTTGTTGCAACTCACATCATCCAAGTTTCTTCAAAGAGTCGTTGTGGATGGTGATGTTGTGGACAGGAAGGATCTCCAGTAGTAGTCAGTGTTGCAACGAATCTGAAGAGGCCTCTGACTGAAGACTGTTGCTGTATATCAGTCTAATGACAGTCATGAGATGCTAGCAGCTCAACATGCAGGCAGCAGAGACGACGTTCCACAGTAACATGTCCGGATGTTAGCAGCTCTGCTAATCCACCTCCTTTGCTTTTGCCACAAACACAGAATGTGTTCCTGCCCAATAAACAGAACATCGTTGCCTCACTGCTCTGATTCCAAGGCGACTTTTTAAAGCAGAAAACCTGGAAGATTTTAATCTCAACAAGCTGAAACGTCTTTTAAATGTAAACCACTTTAAGTGAAGCGTATCAGATGGACCAGTCGTCTTACAAAACTGACCGTAGCGTCTAGATATGCTGAACGGCGCCACCCGATGGTGACGGTGGAGACTAACATGGTGGTCTCTCCTCAGATCATCCGACGCTGGAGCCTCGGCACTTCATCGATGAGAGGGTGGTTAACGAGCACCATCAGGACTACATGTTCCTGGACTGCATCAGGTTCATCAACGAGGTGGGGAAGTCACACTCGCTCCATAAAATACGACTTTTCCTGCAGTCCGTCGGGTATCTGTGCGGTCCGGCACTGGGCCTTCATACTTTCAGGTGTTCATGACTTCAAGATTAAAACGAAAGCTTATGGTTCTGTTTCGCTGAAGCTTTAGTGTTCAAGAAAAAGCAGAAAAACAAACGATGCTGTCATTAGTAGCGCCTCATTTACAAACAATCCCCAGAAAATTCATGATCACAGGGGGTGACAGAGAAAAGAATAAAATGTCAGCAAGTATTTAAATCTAAATCATTAAATATCTGAGGAGAAATTAGTGTTTTTAGTTTAATGTTTTTAAAAATTGACCAAAGCAGCAGAACTCCCAGAACAAACTCACCAAATATGCTTCGAACCAGGCGTTAAAATCACTGATTCCTGGTTTTCTGCGGTTCTCTTTCACTTTTCTCTTCCCTCGTAATGTTTCCTTCAGAACAGGGCCAAAAAATGTATAATTTTTAAAAACTAAAATTACCAAAATCCTGTAATTTTTTTTTTTTACCCACTCAACAATAAATTAAGCATTAACTATTTTAATTAAACCAAGTAATCAGATTTTTTTGCAGGAATGGGATCATAGAGCCAAAACTTTAAATGTTTTTTCCTTGTTAAATGAAAAGAATCCAGTTTGTTTTTTATTCTGGCTTGACAGAAGAAAACTGAAAAAACATTTCATTTTTTCTCAGTAATAAAAACAGGATGTAGGTCAGTTTTCATTTCAAAACACTTCCTGTATTCAGCCAAGTTTTAAAGCAGCAGATCTGGCTGCACCAAGGTGGACTTTAGAGTCCAAGTCAGTGAGTAGATGTGGTCCTGGTTGCCATGACAACAGAAGGAAACCAGATAATCACTTTGTGTTGCATCGAACACTTTTGTAAGAAGATTTTAATTTAAAAGTTATGGTTTTGTCCTAATATGTTTTAATTTATGTATGAGTTGTGGTCAAGGGGCCGCACAAAATCAGTCCAGGGACCGCAATTGGCCCCCGGGCCCCACGTTGAACACCCTTGCTTTAGATTAACATTATGAAAATGTTGGCATAGCTTGATATTAATAACAAAAAGGATTATTGCAAGATGTCTGTCACTTCATCACTAATTACTAGAGGTGTAATGACATGTATTTGGACCAAAAATATCCGGTCCGGTGCGGTCGGTTTGGCACCGAACGACTGCAGCGTTGTTTTTCTACCTTAACACCTGCAGAACGTTTACTGAAATGCTCAATGCAACATTCTGCAGGGCAACTTTAACAAATGACATCAAAACTAAGCAGAGAGGAATCCCAGCTCTCTCCAAAATCTGCTGTTTGGGATCATGAAGCTTTCTGATGCAGCTGCAGTGGAGAAAGAAAGGTGGACTGAACCAGAACTTTACATCAGCGTCTTTCAAGAGCAATAAGATCCAAAGCTGCTCTGAACTGAATTATTGACCTGAAACAATGTAAATGTCACTGATTCTGGAGAAAAATCAGCCTAAGTCCAAATCCAGCTACCTGGAGCGTCCAATCAGCCCAAACTCTATCGCTGCTGGTGCTGCATTCAGGTACAGCTAGGAAACTAGGCTATCTAAATACTAAAACAACTCCAATGATTTAATGCTGTTCTATTCTAAAAATATGATCACAGTCTTATTTAAGCATTTCTAAACATCAGCATGTACCGTTATCAAATGGTTCTATAATCGATTTATTCAGCTCATGCGACTTCAGTCAATGAAAATAATTCAACCAAACGTCCAGTCCGTTCTCTGCTTTCCACTTTTTTAAAGTTTTAGAACATAATAAAATCAAATTAATTTCAGAAATTGAAAAAGATCATTTGTTTATTGCTTAACAAAGAAAATAAAATCATATTTTTATTTATTTTTCCTGATTTTGAAGCGTATGAAAAACCGAACCGTGATATTTGTGCACCATTGCAACCCTCTAATTATTACATACCGATGATGCAAGAAGATCTTTTCAGCAGGAGAAAGTTTCAAAAAAGATTTTAAACTCCTGACAGAAGTCAGGAGCTGAGTTTGCGGTGGATCACTGTGACGAAGAGGAAGCTGCTGAGCGGCTGGTTGCTATGGTGATTCCCGCCTTTTCCTGGCACCACTGAGGTCACATTAAAGACAGTCTTCAGTGTTGAGTACCAGAACCTTCTGGGTCCACACAAGTGAATGTTTCTGGAGCACATCTCACAGGTTAAACAGAACCTTCAGGTCCTGTTTCTCCAGAACCATCCAGAGGTTAAATCTCCTGGGAGCGAATGTGGGCGTGTCTCTGTGCATTCTGGGCTCTGATTGGTCAGAAGTCCTCCAGCGGTGGGTGACACCCTGGCTGGAAGGAGACAGAAAGACCTACGTTTGGATGGAGATACTGGTTAAATCCAAAAGGTTCTGACTATTTCACCGGGTCAGAACCAGCTGAACATTCTGGGGGGAAATCTGGAAAAATACTCAAAATTAAACTATGATTATAGAAAAACTGGAAAAAAGATCAAAACAACTTCAACTTCCTGGGACCCGTTTGATGATGGTTCTGACCCGGAGGTCCAAACAGGACTGGCTCTGTTGCTGCTTCCACCAGAATCCCATTATAGTCTGCAGGGTAAATGTTGAAGGTTTTCTTGTTTTGTACATTTCCTAAACAGAATGTGAAATATTTCTATCTACAGTCCAATCAGCGGTTTCCAAACCAAACTGCTTGTTTTCAAGGATTTTTTAAAAAAAATGGTTCAAACTAAAACTCTTACTCTAAACTGAAGAATAAAATGAAAAATCTCCCATAAGAATTCAGTTCTCTTACATTGATCCTTGAATTAATATTGGTATTAATCCAATGTTGTTGTGTTTTTTGGTCAAATATACATATTTTCCCACTGCTTCCATTTAAGTTTAATTTAGTTCATGTTTCATAAAACTGGTTTTATTTCTATTTAAACAAATTTCAAAGTGAACTTTCTACAGATTCAGATGGTGGAAATAACTGACTGGGCCGCAGCTGAATGTGGTTTTGTCCAGGAAGAGGAAGTGTGTGTGTGTGTGTGTGTGTGTGTGTGTGTGTGGGCAGATGGACTGCGTTGGTAGTCTGCCAGAGCAGGAACTGTGCGCTTTGTTTTGGGAATTTTGGAGGAAAAAGGAAGGGAGGGAAGTCGGAGTGGGCGTCAGTGGAGCGGCTACATCCTTTTTCCTTTTTCCCAGTCTGCATGGACCACCTCCTTCACCTTTCTCCCTTCTCCTCCTGCTTTAACCTGACTGTTCCCCTCGTCTCGGTCATGAAAAGATATTTCTGTCGGTTGATTGTTGTTATTTCATCACTCCTACATGCAGATTTATTCCCAGCGTTAATAGGCAGTTTGATGTAATCAGACTTCGGGTGACTGTCTCTTTGTCTCCCCAGTCTGTGGGGTTTTTTTCCTGTTTTACCTCGTCCAGGTAAAATGGTTTATTAAACCTTTTCTGGTTTGTATGAAATCTGCATCCACATGCAGATCAGTGATGGGAATGATTTTCTTTGATGGCCTCTGGAGGCCGTAAGGGTTGGCATTCGGACTGGAGAGATTATCAGGCAGTAACCGGAGCATCCGACAGTCAGAACAGTACAACACCTCATACACGTGTTATGGGCATGATAGCGACAAACAACAGCGAAAAACGATAGTTTCCCACCACCGTGGGTGAACCCAACACAGGGGGCGCAATAGCGATGGCAACAAAAGATGAACATTTATCAACTTTCTCGTGTTGCGTTGCTAGCCCGCGTGTCTACGTGTACGACCCAAAGGGAAATCCACTGTCATCCAGCTTAGAACCATGACCTCAGAGTTAGAGGAGCTGTCTCTCATTCTCACCGCTTCACACTCAACTATGAGGCACCGCAGACCCGCTGATGGTCTTTGCCTTGAAGACACCAACAGAACCACACTATCCATAAAAAAACAAAGATAAGATCCTGAAGTTCCCAAACACCCTCCTCTCCATGACTGCACCCCTTAAATCCCGTCCATGAACACCACAGACGCGATCGGGAACAGGATCGAGGGTCACCCTGATGGAGTCCAACCCCAACTCCATCCGAAAATGCAGACACAGCTTTTGGTTTGAGAACACAAGGAGTGGATAGCTTTAAAAAGCAACCCACATACCCCATACTGCCACAGCACCTTTCATAAATACCACAGTTGTTATCCTGCTCCAGATCCACAAATCACATATGAACCAGTCAACCAAACCCCTCATGACCCTTAAGCATTGCCATGACGGTAAAGATCTGCTCCACTGTTCCACGGCCGGGGTTGCACGCTCACTGCTCCTGCTGAATCCGTGGTTCAACAGTCTGTTGGCGCTTTCTTTCCAACACTGTAAACTTTCTCAGGGAGGCTGAGTATGAGATCACTCTCCAGTCTGCTTGGGACCAGCACCCGGGCTGCTACACCACCGCCGTTGTCCCAGTCCTTCATGTGACATTAAAGAGGTGTGTCAACCGCGAGAGGACTATAACATCCAGAGTCTAACACTTAGAGCTGATATTGTCTACGTCTGGTAGCTTGCCTTGACCTTATCTCTGGTCTGGTAATAGACTCGCCAGCCTCTAAGTCCTCAGGCTTTGCCTTCTCCACTGGAAACATGTGACCTATGACTCTTAGGTTTTTTAACCCTTCCTTGCTGGTTGGTCATTCAATGTATTCTTGCTTGGTCACACTTCTGCAGTGCACCACCTTGCCACAGGGATCCCCCAAGGTTTAATACTGGGACCTCTTGTCTTTGCAATCTGCACCATCTCAGTGGCTCAGATGATCCATTCACATTCATGAGAAGCTTCTCATACCACTGCTAAGCTGACGAGACCCAGCCCTAAATGTCTAAATGTCATTCCCACCTGACAACAACACGGGGTCTCAGCATGACTCTTGGACTGTTTCTCTGAGATATTGACATGGATAATAATCCATCATATCCAACTAAACCTCTCTAAATTCAAACTGCTTCTCTTCCAAGCCTAACCAACCTTACACCACAATATCTGCATCAAAACTGAATCCTTATCCTTATTTCTAGCTTAGTAGCTAGAAAGTTGATATCACAATCAATGATCATCTGACCTTTTAAAGATCCTCCATTGCTCAATCGCACTGCTTTGTGTTGTTAAGCACAAGAAAAATCAGCCTGTCCTTAACCCAACAAGCCACCCAACTCCTGGTGTAAGTCTATGGTCATCTCCCATCTTGGTTACTGTCACACCATCTAAGCTGGTCTCCAAGCCGGTTTTGTAAAACCTCTGCAGATGGTCCAAAATGCAGCGTGTCTAGTCTTCAATCAGCCTAAGGGTGCATTCCCAACAGCCCTGTTTAGTCCACTTTAATCGAACTCTAGTTTGTTTGCCTAGAAACTCCGCTTCGTTTGGGGAGGTGTGAACGTGTGATAAAACTCTGATGTGAACTCTGGTCCTTCTATAAACCTAGGTCTCGGTTCGGTTGAAGTGAACTCTGGTGCAGTTCAAACAAATATGTGAATGTCAGTCAAACCGGAGACCACTCCCAAAGTAGGAAGCAAACTATAGTGCAGGGCATTCTGGGTAAATATAACCAAAACAAATGCTTGAGTCTAGTGCTAGCGAGAGAAATGGCTCTTAGTCTTTAGCCAAAGACAAAAAAGAAATCCTACAACTGCTAAACTCTGATGCCGCTCCATTTCTGTTTTCTTTTGTGAAGAAGGAAGTTACACTCAGTGTCTTCTTCAGCAGTTTTCATGTCGTTTCCTTCTTTGGTTCTTTGTGCAGCGCTTCCACAGGCGGGGAGGTAAATGAGTTGCTCAAAGGGTTTGGTTCGTTTGACACTGTGCAGTGTGAAAATGGAACAAACGTTGCAATTCTGATTCCCAATCAAACCAAATCTGTCAGGTGTGAAAACACTCTAAAAGAGAAAACATCAGCTCTCTGTTTGTTGAGCTCCACTAGCTACCCTTAGTCGCCTGCATCAAATTCAAGTCCCTGATGTTTCAAGCCTACCAAGGGCTTCGTGGATCGGCTCCAATCTACTAAAATGATCTCCCAAAGGCTGACAACACGATTCGGTCATGGTTTGATCACTCCGGTTGGCTAGCAGTGGCTACACCACTACCAAGACAATCCAGACTCTCTTCATGTGTGGTTTCACGATGGTTGATGGATCTACTGAGCTCTACCAGAACCGGGGCATCCCTGTCTATCCTCAGACTCTTGAAGACCCAGTTCTTCAGACAGCATCTTCAACCCTACCACCTACCTTGTACTTCCCCATCCTCACTACTTCCCTCTATTTCTACACTTTCATTTCTGACAGAACCAGACCAGCAATCTTCCTTAAAACTAGCTTGTTGTTATCTTAAATGCACTGTTATATCCTCATCTGTTGAAGCGTCTGCCGAATGCAGAAACATGAACAGTTTTTCCCAAAATATTTCCTATATTTTCTTCTTGTTATGAACCCATAGTGTTCTGGTAAGGTATTTGTCACCACTATCTGACCTGGTGATGTAATTATTATAATAGATGTTTAAAAACATCCAGTTTCATTTCCATTTGTCTGGTTTGAAACTTTGCTGTCAGTGAGGATAGAAAGAAACTGTGGTCCTGGACTTCCACCAGTAATTTATATTGATTAATTTATATCCCTTTTTATAATGTTCTACCAAAAACATTTTAAATTTATTGAAATTGTTGTCTCAAATTTTAAAAATCTGCCGTTAAAAGTTATATTCTGACTCCAGAGCAGATGTGCTCAGGGGTCTGATGCAGTACGGTTAACTCATTGTCAAGAACTTCACTTCTCAGCTTCTGCTCCATTTATCAGTTTCATTTAAGCGCTGGTAACCATAGCAACAGTACTATTTATTGTTAAAGTGAAGCTGACTGCGTAAAGGATTTAAAAGGCTCCATTGCCGGGAAGCGGTGCACGTGATGACACACTGAGGTAGTTTTTTTTGTGCCTCAGATCTCTTTCTGGTCCTGTTTGGACCTGACTACCAGCTTGTTTGCCGTCCTTTGTTTACTGTTGTGCAGACGGGCCTTTGGTAGCATAAACACGCTCTCCTCTCCGCGCGCACGCCCAGGATTGCTTTCCTGCCATCTACACATGTGGACATTTCAAACTCATGCTCCCATTTCTTTTTTTTTGTTGTTAACGTCAGACACAGGGCTTGTGTGTGAGCGCGAGCCCCAAACATGAGTCACTTCCTTCCCCACATGCTGCTGTGAATCACTCCTTCCTCCAGGGAATACGGACTGTCTCCTCCCCCTCGCTTTCCTCCCTCCTCCCTGCCCTTCCCCCCCGTCTTCTCATGCGAGGCCCTGGAAAGTGTCTACAGCAGCGTTCAGCCGGGGCGGGATGGAAAAAGGAGGGTTTTTTTGTAAGATTGATGCCCCAGGGTCTGGATTCGGGTTGCTCAGCCTCTCCGGGGAATCTGCTGGGAAAACTAAGCACAATCCTCGGTTCTTCATTCAGACATTCATAAATTCAGCATTTGTTTGTCCATCTGTAAGCTCATACTGTGTTTTGGATCTGGAAGAGATTGTTTTGTTGCCTTGAAAATAGTTTTTCATTCTTTTTAGTTAATTGTTGAAGAAAAATGAAGTTAGCATCATGTATGTTCCTCCCAAAGCAACAGATTCCTGTACATCATTCAAAGTTTTTCTTTGGACCTTGGCTCCTTTTTCACTCAGTTTGTGACTATTCAGCATAACTCTGATTCATTTACAAGGATAATATTGATGTCCTGAAGTTTAGTATATTGTTTTCTTTTCTTGTAAAGTGTCTTTGGATGTCTTGAAAAGCACAAACAAACAAAATTTGTTTTTATTTATTATTATTATTGGTAGATCACAACTGTATTGCTTTAAGAAAAAAGCTAAAGATTGAGTGGACAACCCAAAATACCATTTCAGGAAATTATAGATGATAATATTATTTTTAATGTAGTTAAATTTAGTTCAGAGAATGCAACTGATGTTCTGAACAGAGAATTTATCGCTAGAGGAAACAAAAACACTGGATTTTGCTTTGACCAGTTGACAGTGGTTTCAAAAAAAGTATAATGAGGAAATCAGATTTATTCTGGTAAATTTTGAAAAATCGTTTGGATTAAAACTCAGGAGAAAACCAATTTATCAAGCTAAATGTCTCGATGCAGGAACATTGTGTAATGGAAAGAAGGTGATATTTTGAGCTAAAAGTTGTATCCAGAGTTGACTACTCACTTAATAACGCAGTTACTCAGCCAATTTGTGGCTGCATTTTAAATTTCATCTGTAATTTTTTTTTCACCAAGCAGCTCATTCGAGTTTCTCTTCATACAAAACCCCTGTAAGTCGGAACAGGGTCATAATAAACAGCCTGCTGCCTGATCCAACTTAACATACTTAACATACGCAACAAAATTTTAAATTTACTGACAATTTTGTGTCTTAAATCAAAAAGGCAAATGTTGTGGAACAGAAATATAATGTTGAGGGATAACTGAACATTAAAAAACCTCCACATTAGCTGTTACTGCGATTCAAACTGAAATACCTTGTAGCATGACCTAACTGAACATGCTAACACTAATGTTAAATGCTAACTTTCATGCTACCTCTATGATGTGTATAATATTGAGAATAAATTCTGAATTGTAGAACCTAAACATACAGAATTGATGTATAACTGCACATTAAACAACATAAGCATCCCAAGCTAATTATTTGGATTCGTGATATGTTCCTTTTGTACCTGGGACTCGTATCTGAGTTTCCAGTTTCAAAATGACAAAACACCCATTGAAGTCGGTATTCCAACTGGGAGAGTCAGTTTGCCGTCCAAAATGGGTACAGCTGATACAGAATCTAGTAAAATTTGGTGGTATAAAATGTTTCTTAGTATTTTTGATGGTTAGTTTCACATTAAATCAGTGTCACATACAGTTCTTTGAAATATATATTGATAAACATGTTCCGTTCATATAAAAGTAAGAGGAACACATGATTATTGACTTGTTTTGGCAACTAGTTTGTACCATACCAATTAGAAAATCTCACTGATTTCCCTACTTACAGGAACAACATGCTCTAGTTGAGTGTCACGTCATTCCCATTTCCAAGCTCTGACTTTTTAAAGAACTTGATCGCAGCATATTAGACTAAAAGCCTCAGCTAATCAAGTATGCTAACCTCCTCTCTTCTAATGAATAAAAATATTAACATTTTATTGTAGATATACAGATTTGGTGTAAAACTGAGTGGTAAGCAATAGCCACTAAATATAGTGTTGTCATACTAAAATGCATTGTGGTCAGAGCTGCTTTAGCATGCTAAAACTAAAATGAGTAGGCTAAAGCTAACAAAGTCATGCCTAACCTCTGCCGTTGTTTTTCATTGTATTGAATTACTCTCTTATAAATCAGCAAAGAAACAAGAAGGAATATATACAGAGTTTATATAAAGCTGAGTGGTAAACGACATCCACAGCCAACTGTCGTCCTTGTGCCAGACTAAAATGTGCTGGAGCTGACTGAGCATGCTAATGTCAGCGTTAGCATGCTAACATCTGTAGCTGCTTTTGTTTTCATTTTGTTTCACTGAACATTTTGTTCTCCAAATCTGAAAAGGAACATATTATAAAACAACTGAGCCATAAGCATTATCCACATCTTCAGCCTACCAAGCTGACCGAACACATTGAAGCAGATTGAAGTTAATGATGGCATGCTAACGTCCACCTCTACATTTTTGTTTCTTATAGGAAATAAAATAAAACTTGACTAGTATTATTCGTTATGAGGAATTTTAGGTTAAATTCTGAATCTGTCTGTACAGTTTGTTCAAAGTTGAGCCAAATTTTGAAGGCTCTGTAAAAATTGTTAATCAGAAAGCGAAATAAATATAATCTTAAAATTGGTTTATAATTTGACTATTTCAGCTTTGAATTGTTACTTTTTGTTTGTTTTTTTACATTTTAAAAAAGTTGAAAGACTACAGTGTGTGGCTGTTGTGCAATTTCTTCATTTAAACTTCCTTTTTCTAACGTACTTGAATCTTTACAGTATGAATTAGTTATAGTGGGTGCATTTCTTAAATGTTTTATCAGCTCATCTTCATCTTTTTGTCTGCAGATGAAGACAGGTCCATTTGCTGAGCACTCCAACCAGCTGTGGAACATCAGTGCTGTTCCTTCTTGGTCCAAAGTCAACCAAGGCCTGATCAGGATGTACAAAGCAGAGGTAATACAAATCATTGTCTCTCCTTCATTTCCACTAATGAGCTTTTAATGACTCATCAGGCTCATGAAAGGTTTGGTGGGGAGCTAAAACAGCTTCTATCCAGAAAATAAAAGTTTTGGTATTAAAAACAGCTCATTGCCATGGACCATCCTGCTTTGTGCTGGATGCACAGCTTAGTTTATATGTAAGTGGTAGATTACATGCATTAATATTACATATAAAGGTCTTGTTCTGATGGATTATCTGGAATACACTCTGGAACAGGCTTTAGCCAAGGAAATCAGGACCCAAACGATCCAACATTCCAGTTATTACAAGACACCTCCAGAGTTTGTGTGTCTGTTCTCCAATTTCTGGGAAATGTTTTGGCTGTAAAGAGTTTAGCTTGCAAAAAAAGAGGTTACTTTTGGTAAAATTTCTCAGTCCTGCGCAAGCAGCAGCTTTCTGAACATAACTTCACAGCTTCTAATTGCACCGAGGGAAAAGTCTGGAAAAGTGCATCACTTAAACATTTCCTCCAACTGCTCATAAATAAGGCAATGAAAGTGAAAAATTGAATGTTTATTAAACGTTATCTGTATTCAAGTGTTTAATAAGAGAAAGTAGCAAGGAACGTATTCCCTGCTACATAAATATCAAACTGTTTTGTCACTCAGAAGAAAATATCTTTCTGAGGTGATTTCTCTGCTTCCACATTGTTTGGGTTTATTTTAAACCCCCAAGTCAGACTACGAGCAGAAAGTCAATTCGTGACCTGAAGAAGGAGCATAAATGTTGCAGTTTGCTGGATTTCTTGTCGTCTCCGCTGAGGCAGTCGACTATGAGTCGACTGAATCATCCCGTGAGTGAAACAAGCTGCTTTCTGTTGTCATGTTGTGATTCAGCCAGTCTCCTGTTTCAGAAGTTCCTGTTAAAAAGCCTCTATTTTGTCTTGAAATTAAACAGATTTCTTTCTTAGACCGTCGTCATAAAAACTTTCAGACATCGTTTAAATTGGTGTGTTTGTGTACGATTTGTATGATTTCCTGGGACCACCTATAGGTGGCGCTAGAATCATGTCAGTGCCTTTTGCCTATTAACTCTTTACATCCCCTCAGTCCCTGGTTCACTCTGCATCACATGAGCCACACCTATTGTTTAATTTTATTTTTGTCACAGCTTGTCATAAATTTACTGACTAATCTTTGGAAAAATTGTCGAGGAACTTCTTAAAATCCGAGTTTTGCAAGTTATGTCCAAAGAAACTTAACTGTTGCAAGGTAAAAAGGTGTTTTATTTCACCAACTAAATTGTGCAAATATGAATATTTACTTCATGGACAGATGTTATGATAAATATTTTGTAACTGAAAAGGAGCCTCATGACATAAGCATGTTTAAGACCATTTCTCATTTCCTGGACTACTTTTGGTATGTTTTCTTAAAGTCAAATCATTGAGTCAACAAAGCCTTTTAATCTGCTTTGTTTTATTTTTAAATTAGGGCTGGTGATGCATCGATTTTATCATTTGATCGAATTTTTGGCTTTTAAGATGTAATTTTTGGAAAATCTGGATTTTTTTTTTTTTTTTTTTTTTTTTTTTTTTTTTTTTTTTTTTCTCCAATGCGCTTCTTGTGTTTCCATAGTTACAAGTGATGTCAGCGCTCCCAGGGCGGCCATCTTGTTTTACAGCTTCTAGTTATTTGGACGCAGACAGCTGAGTCTGTTTCAAAGAACGAACCACAGAGACTGAGCTTCTCACGTCAGATCTCATTAAACGTTTCTAGAGTTAATGAGAGCTGACGTGAGAAGCTCAGTCTACTACTTTTTTCTCGCAAATTTAAGACACTCTTGGAAAATTGCATCTTTATTTTCCTAATGTTATGACTTTATTCTCGTAAGAAACAAAAATTCTTGTAGCCTGGCCCTGATACTCTGTCATCCAACTCCCAGAAGGGATGATTGAAATAAAAGCCACCTTTTGAAAATATTTCCTGTCATTCGCAATTTCTTCTTTAGAAAAGAAAGCAAGATAAAAAAAATTTTGATTAAAATCTGATCAGGTATGAAAAAATCGGGAGATTTTATTTTTAAGCCATATTGCCCAGCCCGATTAAATATTCAGGAAGAAATTAAGTCAGTAGCTGCGTTTCCTTTAAAAATGTGCGCAAATCTTTGTTGATATTCTGCTGATGTCGGAAAAACACGATTTTGCAATTGCGGTGTTTCTATTAAATAAGAAATGCAATCAAAATCACACCTGAATATGTTTGTTCACGCAATAAGTAATTAAAAACATGGCTGCAATTGATGTAAACAGCTACGTGAGATATATTTTAACCACAGCACTAGCGCTCATCATCAGCATCATGAGGCGTTGCGGCAACAAGCGGCTACATGTGCGGCGTTTCTACGATGGCGATTTTTCAGAAGAGCTGTGGACTCAGCATTTTCCAATGACACACAGCTTCTTCTAACTGTGCGAGGCTGTGAGAGCTCTTGTCGAGCCACAGCGTCATCCTCCTGCGACTTCCTTCATCTTTTTCACCAGTAGTAACATCTGGTTGTTGATCATGTGACTCATGATGTGAAAAAAGTGTTTCCATTGCAGTTTTGCGAAATACACCAATTTCAATACAGCCGAAAAACCACCTCACGCTCGCGCAAAAACTTCTAATCCTAAAAACGTGGGGTTTTCTGATTTTTGTTTTTTTTTTTTTTTTTTTTTTTGCCATGTTTCCATTTAGCAAATTTAATTTCATAATTTCAGTTTGTGTGAGTTTATGCTCGATGGAAACGCAGCTATAGTCTGTGGTCCCGGCCACACGAAAACGTTTTTTCTAAATCAAGTGGTCTGTTTCAGAAACGCCAGCGTCCACACAGAAACACAGAGAGCTCCCCATAACTGTTTTTACTCCCCCAGACCTGTAGGTGGCGCTGAGCATGGAGTGTGGGTCATGAGCATAAAGCCTTCTCACAAGGTCAGCATTAAACACGAGAAAACCAGGATGAAACAGCAGCAGCACCACCACAAACATGTAATCCACCGTTGTTGTTGTTTGACCCGTTTAGCATTAAAGTTCAATTAGAGGTTGGGCTTTTAGACCCGTTCAAAAAATGATAATATTATTGAAGAGCCCATTCGTTTCAGGAGCTTTGACACTAAAGGAAACACATTATATAGATTAATTCCACACAGACGGATGTTTGAAAGCCTTTATTTCTCTTAATTATGGTGATTTTGCACTTGGAGTTGATGAAAACATATTTAAAAGTAGATTATTACATCAGAGCAATAAAAAAATATTTTTAAAAACAGAACTCTGAGCTTGGTGAAAAATATGTTTAATAGCTACATAAAGGTTGTAATTTTCAACGAGGCGTCAAGATGTTCATTCTGATTTATTGAACCTGACAAAAGAGGCGTTTTGCTTCTACATGAATACAGGAGGGCAAAATTTTACTCTTTGACCCGTTTATTTATTTTTAAAAAAGCGTTTTGTGTCCCTTAAAACGCCGTCTTTTTGTAAACGTGGTCAAAACCGCTTAAAGACGTTCCTGTTTCAGGAAAGAAAAACGTTCCCGTGTGGACGGAGCCGAAGAATGTTTCTTTATTCTAAACATACATGACCTGATAAACATGTTGGTTCACTCTCAGAAGTCCACTTTCTCTGGAGTTTTTCCTTTTCTTTGGCTGGGATTTAAACAGATTAACTTGCTGAGCGGTAAGTGTGTTTACAGGACTTGGTGTTCTGCCGTTGAGGAGCTCATAGCAGCCGGAGAAAAGAAACCAGACAGACTGGTTCCGAGGACTGTAGAGGAGGGAGGCAGCAAAGGGTTAAAGCAGGAATGGAGAGAATGAGATTGTGTGTGTGTGTGTGTGTGTGTGTGTGGGCGGTTGGGGGTGGGATAGGGGGGATGTCTAAGCTCGTTTTCCCCGCCTGCATGCCCACATCCTGTGTTTTCCAGAGCAGCCTGCGAGTCTTCCCAAAGAGCTGAGGGGCCAAGCTGTCTGCCTTTCCCTTCCCCCTCCCCGTTCCCTTCATTAAATCCTCCCTCCCTCTGTCCCGACCTTCCTCCGAGCCTGAAGCAACCATCAGCAGACTCGCATTCCTCTCTCCCTTTCCCTGGCCCCACACAAGGTTTCGGGCTGAGCTGGAGACCAAGGAAGACCAAAGTTCTCAGTCAAACCGGAGTTCATTCTCAGTCCTGATGCAGAAATAATACAAGAACTTATTTATTATGTTATAATTTCCTTATTTTAGCCTGCTTTACAGCAAGTTACTTAATAGTGCTGCTGTTTCTCTTCTTGTTGTTTGTAAATCACAGAAACTGAATTGGAGTTTAAGAAAAGCTACATTTTAACAGCAGAAACTGACTCAGGGTTATTTTCCATATATTTTCCCAAAGAGAAAAACGTACCAAAGGTTTGATTCAACCAGTGCTTCTGGAAACAGGCCTCCACACCTCAGCCAGTGGTCGTCTTGGAGGATGGAGCATTTAATGACTCACCGAGAACTTAAGGAGCTAAGACTAGATAAATTCAGATTTGAAAATAAAAACAAATAGTGTTCAGTGTTGTTGTTTTTGTTTTTTGTTTTTTTTTTTTCAAGTTAGCATGCTTCAAATCAAGTTAAGCTAAAACTACGTTGGAGGCTAAAAACTGAAAAAACTATAACAATATAGAAGCATTTCTTCATCATCTTCATTTAGTGCGCAACTTTTATGAAAAATATGTTTATAACCCATTTGTTAAAATTATCATTTTGTTGTGACAATATAATATAATACAATCTGTGAAAAATCCAGCTCCTCTGCCTTCTCCCAGTGCTCCCAGTACTAACTGCAGAAATCCACCAGTCAGTCAGAAACAACCAATCAGAGCCAGGAGGCGGGGCTTAGCGCTGTCAATCACCCTCATGTACCCGCTGCAGCTGGTTCACCACAGCATAGCCTGCTGCTAATGCTAATGCTAGTTAGCATGGCCACCGATGATGGCGGATAAACAGTTTTCCTGGAACTGTGAGTTGTTTCTCCACCATCAGCACATTTAGCAGCGCGAACACGAGGGTGACTGGCAGCGCTAAGCCCCTCCTCCTGGCTCTGATTGGTTGGTTCAGGTCGGGGGCGGAGCATTTCTTTAGACCAACAGCAGCTCAGGGAGGAGAAGGAGTAGCTCCATCTTTTCAGATTATCTGCCTCAGACCAAACTGTCCCCACATGGAGACGGTTTGAACAAATGTGGAAAAAAACAGATTTTTGTAAAAGTTACACTTTGCAGCTTTTACTCATGTATACCTATTTAATCAAAATTACTGAGCCCATTGCAGAAACTAATAATATAATCCTGTAGGCTACCAGTGGGTGCTAAAATAAGATGAGTTTTTATTTAGAATAGAATAGAATTATCCTTTATTGACCCACAATGGGGAAATTTCTGTGCAATAGCAGCAAAGTGGCAGTGACAGGCAATAACAGCAAACAGGCTCACTCAAAGAATATAAAATATGTATAAAAACAGAATAAAAATTTCAACATAAATACTGTATAGTTATAAAAAAAAATATTCCAGTGCAGAGGAATGTGCAACTGAGTTGGTTAATTAAAAATGTACAAGATGTGCAGGCGAGGCTAATAAGTAGCAACAATAATCCAGCAGTGAAATTTTCTACTAATGGAAAGTTTTTCATGAAGCTGTTTTGAAAGTAAAGCTGGAGTAAGTTGCAGATACGAATAAGGTGTTTAAATGTGTTCTTTAGAGGTTTCATTAAATCACATGTAAAAAAGCTAACACTATGTTCAATGGCAAAATCCATCAATCCCAGAATTTGCTTAGTGTTTATGCATTCGTAGTTACGTATAGTTGAATAATCAACTTGAACTAGCCAGTCTGTGTAATTAAAAAAAAAATTATAGAGAGAGATTTGAGCTTGTAGCTGCTGAGATGAACTGAACCATTAGCTAAACTACTGAGTAACCTGAAGTAAATAACAACATTAAGCTACTATGTGATTCGCAGCTGGAGAAAACTGCAGATGTAAAAAAAAAAAAAAAAAAAAAAAAAAAAAAAAGCTCATTTAAACCTGGTCTTTGAATTATAAATACTTTAAACTACATTGAACTAAGCTAAAACCATGCTGGAGGCTAAAAGCTAAGCTGGAAAATTTCTGAATTTATGCATCTCTGGCTTTGTTTACCATGTTTACCCAAACAAATTTCATAGAGCTTTATCATCAACTCAAATAAGTCGGTCTGTGCAAGAAAATAACATTCTGCACTTAAAGCTCTTAGGATAAGCTGAGCTATTAGCTAAGCTAGCGTTAAGCCTGAAGTGAATAGTAACTGCTGTCTGTGTTGTGATTAGCAACTGGATCTACAGCTCAAAGCAGATGTTCAAAACCTGTTATTTTGAGTTTGAATACATCAGATTACATCTGAGCTAAAAACATGCTAGGTGCTACAAGCTAAACACCTCATGGCCAGAATTTCTATAATCTTTGCTTTGTGTACCTTTTTTGCCTTTTGATAATTATATAGCATTATAATAAACCCAAATGATTTAATCTAATTGAAAATACCACAACTCTGCATTTGTAAGTAAGCTCAGCTGTTAGCTCAGTTATTAGCTAGGCTATCAAGTAATGTGAAGCTAACAAAATTGGAATCAGTTAGCTGTGTTGTAACTAGCAACCGTATTAGCCACTGTTTGGCACTTTCAGAGAAGTCATTTTGAAACTAGAGCTAGAGTACATTACTAATATAAAACAGTTTGTTTTTAGATTGTTTTCAATCTTTAAACAGCTAATTCAGATGTTGGATGCTAAAGTCTAAACTAAACAACAGCCAGTAAACCTAGCTTTCTCTACTGTTTTAACTTACTGAGTTATGTTTAGTTATGTTCTTCATCTCAAAACAGTGAGCCTAAGTAATGAAATTATAAAACTTATTAACTTTCAGACAGGATAAGCTAAGCTGTTAGCCAGGCTAACAATTAGCCTGAAGCTACTTCAGTTAGATTTGATTTGCCATTCTGTGGTTGATAACAGTATCAGCTTTTCTATAAACTAGTTCTGGAAAGACCTGAAATTCTATTGGAAAATGATTTCTTTAGTTTGAGAGCAGTAATCACAACAAGCTAATCTAAAACTCTTAAATATGCTAAAATATGCTAAAATATAAACATTAACCAGATTGATAATTTCTTGGTCAATTTTCTTAAACACTGTTTTTGAATTGGAGTATCAGTAGGCAGCAGATGTGAAAATCTGCTTAAAATATTTTTTTTTCTGTTTGATTTAATCAAATTAGAAAATAATTAAAAAAAAAAACAGTGACCAAATTATGAGCAGTTTGATTGTTTAGGATATGTTTTAATGTTTCTGAGAATAAACCTTCCCTGCTCTGACCCTTTGATTTCACAAACAACATTGATCAAGTATCAGTTCAGCCGGAGGGTCGCTGAGGCGTGCTTTTCCACCCAGTTCTGCCTCGATGATCATGACCTACGCTGTCACCGCACAGACAGACCGAGTGTTCAGTTCTGCTGCCGAGCCTCCCCGCCCCCACGACAGCCACCCAACCCAGTAGACCCCCACTGCTGCTCCCCAATAAAAATGGGTCTGTGGCAGTCCACACAAAGAGTCTCCTCTGGGCTGCTCTGCAGATGATTTGAACACGGTCAAAGTGAAAGGCGAGTGAGACCAGTAACATCGGCCACAGGTCAGGGTCAGCATGCTTCACCGTACAGTCTTGTTAACCAGACCTGATCCAGGCCTCATGTCGTTAGATTTTCCTTTAAAGCAGTCCGACTATCCTTTAATCATCTCGATCAACAGTTTTTCAGCCTCTCTGAAGGTTTTACTGGTCTTTGGCTGCTTTTACATTTGGTTTTGACCCATCTTAACTGAGATCTTTTAGCTTTTTGTTCTCAAAGTATGTTAAACCTTACATAATTTGAAACCTTTTGTATTTCATCTTCTCAGGATTTATTTTGGTTCTGACGTCAGTTTGGGCCGGCTGACTCTAAAATTCAATCATCAGTTAACAGCGTCGGTAGAAAATGTCTCCCTGACGGGTCCAAAGTGATGCTTGGTCGGTATGAATCGGTCCAGCAGTCGATGAGGCCCTTTCATTCCTGAAAAGTCGCTACAAAACGACTGAAACTGCAGAGTATGAAATGACAAAGGGGCAAAAAGACCAGCACCCTAATTTTACACTACATACTACAGCTGGAAACAGAAGTTTTATGATCATGTATATCATATATACAATATCATATATATCATATATACAGTATCATGTAAACATGTAAAGAGCCAACATTTATTAAGAGTTTATCGGCCAAAGAAAGCAGCTTGTGGCCTAAAGTAATCCTAGCAAGTAAGTAAACTTTAATTCAATAGCAGCTTTTAACGGATATTAATCACAAAGTGCTTTACAGTGGAATATAAACACTAAGAGAGCAAATAAATAGGAAAAACATTAAAAGGCACATACAGACAATGTATATCCTAAAAAACAAACTAAAATCTTGTCTTAAAAAGACAGTATTGTGTTTTCCAGGCACATAGAATCATTTTCCAGTAACTATGTTCCCTTCAGTTCTTATTAAAATGCTCTATTTATCAAATGTGACTTAAAAGAAATTTGACTTCATAATTTAACGTGTTGAAATTGGCCTTCTGTCTCTTTAAGAAAGTCCTGAAACTCTGCCTTCAGGAAGTCATCACAACAGTGCTCCTCTATTAACCTTTCAAAGTTTTTCTCAGTGTTTCACTGAGAAGTAGCTCGTATAATGAGCTCAGCAGATGCGCAGTTCCACCAGGTGTTTGCTAATTGCTGCTGCTGCTCGTCTGAAGGAGCTCAGTGGGGAAGTCACGGGGGAGGGGGACTCCATGAGGCGGAAGCTAAGAAACTGCAGCTCTGAGGAGGAGCTGCGTCTCGAAGGCGGAGCTAGGTCCATCCAGGCGTTTAGCACAGCTGACTGGTTGCCATGGCGATTAAAGGATTTCTCAAACATGTATGAAAGACTCAAAGCAGTGCTCCAGGTGTGTTTCTGATGAGGGAACAACATTAGAACAGGATGGAAAGCTAAAAAAAAAAAATCGATTTTACATAATACTGCCCCTTTAAGAAAAATCTGAGAGGGAGAAAGGAGGATGGATTCAGTGTCAGAACCATGATCTATCAACTTTCAGCACCAGCACCACTGTGATAGAACAGGAAGAGAGTGCCTTGGAGTCCCAAACAGTCATTGTTCTGGCTGGATGGTGGCTTTAACACTGGGGTGGTTCTGGCCCGAGTCAATGGTGGGTCTATACTTTGGATTCAGAACCAGATTGGATATGAAGAGAGAACATCTGAGAGGGATACTGGAAGGTCCGATATGTTTGTGAGCTACATGGTCTTGGTAGGAAGGATGGGACAGAAGGTCTGCAACCCTTCATGGACTGGTACCTCAACGCCGGAGTGGTTTTAGGTGTTGGCAGAAGGAATGGGAACGGCACTGAAACATCTCCCCGGGGTTAACATGTTCTTCCTCCTAAAGGAGCGTGTCGAGCTCCTGGTGTTAAACCGCCACCTTTCGCTCTTCTGTTTGCAGTGTTTGGAGAAGTTCCCTGTGATCCAGCATTTTAAATTCGGCAGCCTGCTCTCCATCCAGCCAGCAAAGCCTTGACGCTCCACGGAGGAAGGAAACAACCAAAATCCCTGTTTTCCCAGCGTTCCCAGATCCAACAGTAGCCAGTGCCAGCTGCGTAGTCCGACACATGCATTCCCTCATGAGCACGCATGCGGCTGTGAAAGTTTGGAGACCTCCATAACTTTCCTGCTCAGCATGTCGTTGATGACCTCTGAACTCTGGATCATCTGTGGATTTATATCTTATTTATTAAAAAAAGGCTCAAATATAAGTATTATTTTTTATTACTTTCAGAATGTGTGATCATGAATACTGCAGTATTCTGATTTAACAACTGCTTAATTCATGCCGGGAAGCTCTTATCAATGAGACTGTTGTGTTTTGGTTTTGCTTATAAGGCCAAAGGTTTAAATTCTGCTGAAATGTCATCATTCATACGCTCAGAACCGACTGTAGACTGCTAGAACCATCCATCTAGATCAGATAGAAAACTTCTAGATGAAGGAAGTTCAGATGGAAAATCTCTGCATGGAATAACACTTTTCTGTTTGCCCCACACTGTCCTCATCAACCCCAGCAAACAAATTATATCAGCTCAGTTCTGATAATCATTGTCATTAAAAGAATAAAATGAATATAATGGTTCTGTGTGCAGCGTTTCCTGTGTTTTAAGACCCTCATCCAAACAGAAAAAATAAAGTTTTAGCCCCATTTAAACAAACTTCAATTCCATTTTTGGTCTTTCAATCAACATGGTTTAAATATTTTGACAAATGCTCCTTTTAATAAAAGATTAAATAAAATGTTCACCTCTTTTTTTTAATTCAACATAAAGTTATAAATGGGGGGAAAAATATGCTCCCATGTCATCAAACAACCCACTCTGCCGTAATCCAGTCAGCAGACGATGCTCCAAAGCTTCCAGTGATCTGTTTCAAATTGTTCTGTTCAGAAGCATCGATGCTTCTGATGAAAACCATCTCAGGCTGGAGTCCAGTAATCTTTCCTGTCTTGGTTCACTTTACCATAAATGAGCCTCTTCGCCATTGTCAAGTCTCACTCTAGCTGATTAATGTCTGGTTTCCATTAAAGTCTGTTCCTCGCTATTGTGGGCGGGAGCTGTGGTTGATGCTCCAATGATGTCATTTAGTGTGTGTACCTTTAAGCTAGGTTTATAGTTGACACACTGATCTGGACGCGATGGGGCATGCGCCAAACTCACCAACCATGCTCCTGCGCATTGGCCTATATGAACCCTCATTTTGGAGAAGACTGCACCAAGGTACACATCAAGTATAAAAGCCAAACCACTTGCTCACCTCACGCGCTCAATGCAAACTTCCAAAAGCGTGACTATAACTCAGCCTTTAGGCGGTCAGTTTCTCTGAACTCTCTCTGTATATCTGTCTGTTGCGGGTTGCCCTGTCCAGTTGATGCTGTATGCGCTTTTTCACCACAAATGATAAAAAGGTTTAGACCCCAAGGCTTGCCATCTTCCCAACTATGACAGTGTTTTCACAGGTTCTACTGGCCATCAACAAATGCAGTCTGCTGCCTATCAATTTGCTCTTGTGCAATACCGGTCCAGCTTGTACGACACCTGAGGTGGTTCCAAAAACTGGGAGAAATCGCATAGGATACGCAAATGGAGACAAATCAGGTCGGGGCGGACTGGGAAGAACCAGTTAAGATCACGCCCATGGAGAAGGTGCAATGGTCCTTTTCTACTAGTACCTACTCAACTCGGCTCTACTTGACTCTACATGGTTCAAGTCACTTTTCGTTACAGTTGAGTATCAGCTCTGTGTGGTTGTCCCAGCAGAACGGCCCCCAAAGTCTGAAAAGTAACAAGACCTGATCGGTATACGGCGCAACAAGCACAAAACGTCTGCACCTCGTTGTTAGACGATGGTGTCGTTTTCAGAGCTGCCGTTTTCCTTGAAGCTCCAAATACGTTCAGTCACTGTTGTGAGTTTTTACAAGTCGGATTATTAGGAAGTCGCTTTTGTGACATAACCAGTGACTCCACCCCCTAGCCAATCAGTGACTGACAGTCTTCTGACATCGTGTCTTCAGCCTGACCTGATATGCTTTGGAACCCCAGTGAAGTAGGTTCTGTAGAAAGGTTCTGGTACCACGTAGCTGTTACCAACAGAAAACCCTTCTAGCCATGTAGAGTCGGGCCACGCTGAATAGGTGCTGAAAGTGTTTAAATGTTTAAAGACATGTTGACTAATGATATGCACCGCATCTCTGCTGATGCTGCAGGCCATTCACCTCTGGGAATGACATCGCTCCCGATTTATCTCTGTTCCAGTTGCAAGTGGAAGAACAGTGGCTCTGTTGTTACTTTCTGTTGTACTCAAGAATTCAGAACCTCTGGATTCCATGTCAGCAAATTCATCTGCATTGTTTCCATCGATGTTCTACCACTTATTCAACACCAGGTCCTGGGTCATGAGCCCAATCCTCCAATACCTCCTTCAGATCATCCAGTGGGAACCCAATCTTTTTCCAGGAGAGCTACAGATCCAATCTTTCCATCAAGACTCGTCTTTGCCTTGAGACCTTCTCCAAGAGGGATGGTATTGAGAAGATATCAGAGTCCCACCTCTTCATCCTCTCACCAAATGTGAGTCCAGCTCATTTCAGCTGCAGGTTGATTTATTTAGCCACGACCCACAGCTGATGGCCTTAGATGAGAAACTGAGAGCTTGATCTGTCTTCACCATGATGATCTGGAGCAACGTCCACATCTCTGCAGATGCTGCTCCAGTCCGTCTGTTGAGCCCATCCATGAACAAGACCATGTCTGTCCCTTACCTGAGATAAGGTCATGGAGGCAACAGGTCTAGAAGGGAAACCCAGACATCCCTCTTCCCACTGAGTCTCTCTTGCTCTTCTTTTGTGGATTCCAGGCATTTCCAGACCCAGAGGGAAATGTGGTCCCTGTAGTGGGATCTGGGTCTGCCCCAGGATCGAATCCCAGTATGACATGGCCAGACAACGGCTGGAGGAGGTGTCCAGAAAGCATCCTGATAACGTGCCTGAAACCCTTCAACTGACTCCTTTCGATGTGGCAGTGGCTCTATACCAAGCTCCTCTCCTCTTCTATAAAGCAGCCTGGAAACCTTATGGTGAATCTTTCTCTTTCAGTCATGATCTCTCTTCATGGATCAAGAACAAGACACTCAGATACTGAAAAGTTCTCCTCGTCCATTTTCAACCCAGCAGATGACCACGACCCCAGATTGCAAAGTTTACTCCTCAACCTTCAGACCTGCAGTACCTGCTGGAGTTAACCAGTCGATGAGGCCAGCAGAACCACATGAACCAAGACAAACATCTATGAAGTCTGAACTCCTCCAATCTGGACACGTCCTGCTCTGTGCTTAGAAATTCTGTCCAAGTTCTGAATGGAATCTATGACTGAAGGAAACTCTGGGAATGGATGGGACTCACTACTGGGAATGGGAACAGCCCTCTCACCTCAGTTGTACAGGACACACCCCTGAGGTTGGAATTACAACTTGGAATGTAAGAAGATCCTAAATGACCCAAGCCTGGCCGTTGCCTTCCGACCCAATTCTCCTCAATTCTCATCTCCCTCCAGTGCTCCGTCTGGCATTTCTCGGGTTGAATTTCAACTGGGTCAATCAATGAACAGAAGTTGTGAATGACAACATTGATTTTCTGCACTTTTAGAATCGTAGTCTCCCTATGGGTGTAGTTCGGCAATGGCAGCGGAGAAAGTGTATGACGCTGTTCAGTCCAAGTTGGCCACACTTCCAAAGGTTAAGCATTTAAAGTCAGAGCTTCTCTCTTTACAGTGGAGGATGGTTGTTTATGGCGCACACAATTTCTGGTTATCATCATAGCATAGCTTCCTTCACAATCAAGCTAGCGCTTAACATATGTCACTTCCAAGCGTTAGCAATTGGGTAAAATCAGATCCAGTCATTTCAAACTTCAATAGATCCACGCCTCCAGCAAGCAATCGTTTCTCAATAGTTGAGGGTCCAGACCCTCTGGACGAAGCAAAGCGGAGAACAAGGGGCTGGTTTTTACCAGGTAAAACGATCCTGACCTCCAATCCATAATGGCTGCAGTCTATAGGAAACTGAGATCTTCAATAATAACCTGGTAACTGAAAACTAAATTGGTCACAGCGCCACACGGCATCTCTTAAGACAGGACAACTGTTATCTTTCAGTGGACCGTTTATGCCAGATTCTAGGTGTTCTTCCTACTGAGCCAGAGTGATGGAGTCAAAGGTAATTTACAGGTGACATGCCTCCGAGTCACCAAGAGATTCGAGTCGGAGGTCTACGAGAACCAACTGTGCCCACTGGTTCCCCAACGCCAGCTTCAATGGTGTTGGCCAAGATCTTTGTGGGCTGATGGATGTGGCTGGCTTCTGAAACTTCGTGATGTATAAAAATGAATCACGAAACAACTTGGTGAAAAAACTTTTTTGGCAAAATACTTGAATAATAAATTCCACGTTATTAGCTTGTTTTGTTTCTTGTAATTAGCCTGATCCCGCCCTTAGGACAATGACCGCTGAAGATCATTGTTGTCCAGTCCAATAATTCTCTATTCAGGTAAGGTTTGAGGGGATTTTTCTGATCTGGAACTAGGAAAATCTGACTTCTTAAGACTGATAGAATCCAGGGTTAGTTGGGTAAATTTGGTCTGTAGCAACCAATTTATTTCACATTTTATTAACTAAATACTCAGATGGATTTGGTGACAAATGACCAGAGAAAAGTAACTTATTGGACTTTCAACAGGTAAAACATGATTTGTAAAAGTTAAATTATAAAACTATATAATCAGTTTTTGCTTTTTTGGGGTTTTTTTTTAAAAAACAAGGGAATAAAAATGCAGGTTTAATCAGTGTTATGCACATTAAACCTTTGCAGTCCTTTGAAACTCTTAAAATTGAAGCTTTCTTCAGAGGTTTTCAGCTTCTGCACAAATTGTGCTCAAACCAGCCATTTTCTGCTCTTCAGATCAAACCTGTTTTTGGTTTGAGTCCCTCTGGTTTATCTGAAACAGACTTCACTCTGCTGACCGAGAGATGAACCTACTGAGGCAGATGGATTCTGAGATCAACAGGGGAAAACTGTTGAATTTTACATGAGAAGGTCTACGACAGTATTCTGTCATGTGGAGGAAGATCTCTGGTGGTAGACACTGTTACCAAGAATAAGCTCTACAACCTTTAGCAGTCCTGTTTTGCTTTTTAAACTGAGCATTAGTCTTCACAGAGGGAGTGGAAATCCCCCTGACTTACAGGATGTTGAGGGAGTGGAGCTGAAAGCACCGACCTAAAGTGACTGAGGGACTTTACACAAACGTTCATTCAAGACCTCGGCTGTTTCATTTCAGAGCAAACTTCTGTTGCAGAACCACCAAACCGAGTGGAAACTGGAATGATCCTCTCTCAGATAAAGTCCTGAAATGAGGTCCAAGTAGGAGAAATTTGGCCTTGTGCATAAATGTTTCAAAGCATTTATGAGCCAGTTTCTGATAATCCTCCAGTTATTGAAGGTGTCTGGAACTGAACTTTCAACCTTCATTTGAGGAAACAATCTTTTGTGAAATAAACCGATGTGATGACTCATACTGTGTCTCCCTATCAGCATCACTGAGACACAGAGTTGAAGGAAACACCAGTAGATGAAATATGGAAACTTCTCCAACGCTGGAGAGCTCCGGGTGTTGATATTTAACCAGAATTTAAGGATTCTTATTTGTGCGGTGAATACCAAGTTTTACCAAATTGTAATAAAAATGTCTGAATATATTACTGAAAAGTAAAAAAACAAAATGAAATCTTTGACAGGCTCTTTTGAACTGCAGTGTTAAAATAAAAAGAAAAAACTTTTTTTTGTTTGTTTTTTTGTTTTTTGTTTTTTGTAAAGTGTAACAAAAAGAAGAACCAAAACTCAAGAACTGATTTCTCATCTTTAGCAAAAATGATTAAGGTGTAGCTAATGCTAACCAGTAAAGTTTTAGATGTTTTCCAGCATTTAGCTAAACTCTAGCTAATCTTTACACCTAATGTTTGAGCTAAACTTTAGCAAACATCTTTAGTTATCAGTTCCGTTTTAGCATATCTTAAAATTGTCACTGTTTCTGTTTCAAATCTTTATGCTGTCAAAAAAGTTGAAATAAACCAACCTGTTCTTAGCTAACTTTAAAAAACTATTTTAACTAATTCTCCAACATAAAGAAAACAATTAGTTAAAGTTTAGCAATTGCTAATTGTTCAAGGTTTAGTAATACTTTAAGAAATAGCAAAAGTTTAGCAACATTTTGGTGCTAATGTTTTATCTTATAGCTATCTTAAAATTTAACACAATAACCATAACAATTTGTTATTAATATTAAATTATTTGACTCAAAGTCTTATTTTGGTTAAACAGCTGCAATTCCAACTAACTTAAAAAACAACAACATATAGCTATCTCTTTAGCATTAGAATGAAAGCACGCGCTAGCTACTAAAGTTGTAGATATACTTTTAGCATAAACTTAAGTTGCTTTAGTGAGCTTTTAAACTTGAGAATGGTTTGAAATTATGATTTATTTGATATATATACTAAAAAAGAAAAAACAGCCAACTTATGATGAACTAACTTCAAAACAAACCTGCAGCTAACTTTTTATAATTAGTTAAAATTAGTTAAAGTGCGAATTGCAAACGTTTTAGCTGAGCCTTTAGTTATCTGTTAAAATTCAGCACAATATTTTGAAATATGATTATGATTGTTTGATTCAAAAGTATATTTTGGTAAATAGGTAAACACAACTAATTTATCCTTAACTAAAATAAAACCACCATGTAATATGATGAAATTAGTTAAAAAGTACCAAGTAGTAAATATTTACTAAATAGGTGAAATTTGCCACACTTGGACACACCAACCAGAACCAGAAATCGAATTTGTTCAATAATTATCCAGTAATACAAGCAGATGCCTGAAGTAAAATGATAAAATGTTGTCGTTTTGCTTGTTTCTGGAATCTTGTGTTCAGATCCATAGAAAACCTTCATTCCAGAGCTTTTTTTTTTCTGTTTTGAAATGATTCATTCTAGAAATCCTGAAGAGAGCTGCTTCAGTAAAGTTTGATTTTATAAAAGATGCTCTGATCATTAAAATGCAGCACATTTCGGCTGATCTCAGTTGGACCAACGTGTTTCAAACCACCCTGCAGAAGAATGAGCATCATTAATGAACGTTTCTATTCCCTGATGTATCCCTGGAAACAAAACCCAAACACGAAGAGAAGCCAGACATCGTCCACTCCTACAGTTGTTCCTGTCAACATGTTGCTCAACAGCGGCTCGTGTTCTGCTCTAAAGCTGCGCTGGACTGGCTGCATTGTCACAAGCTTTCTGTGTCCTCACACAGGCAACATTTTCCTGTTGTCTGCCTGTTTTCCCAGTTCTCCCAGCATCACAGCCAGAGCTACTGTAGGTAAAGACGAATGTGAGCGGAGAGCCGAGTTTTGGGGCTCACTGGGAGGAATGTGTGGAATGGGACAGCTGCTCTGACCCGTTTGGACACGTCTGAGCTTGAATTGCAGTTTTCCAGGGAAGCAGATTCTGAAACGGGATGCAGCTGTAGATGAAGATGGAGCAAAGATGAGAAGTTAGATCCTCTAAAGCTAGAAAACAAAAACTGACTAAAACTTTTACAGAACAGCTGAAGAAAGATGTAAAACAAACAAACAAACCTTTTCACTGTCTAAATAAAATGTTAAGTTCGAAAACTCGTGCTGCTGCTTTAATGGCCCATCTGTTTCTGCAGGGTGAAACAACCAAAGCCGGCGGAGCCATGGCAGCTCACACATGATTCATCATCGGCTTCATTTTATTAGCTTTATAAAAGCTAAAATTAAACAGTGTTCCTTCGGCTGATCCAGTCTAACCGCGGCCTGTTTTCCTGCTGGGTGTGGCCAGCAGGTCCCCGACCCAGTTAGGAAATTCACACAAGCAGCAGAAAGGAAGCTTAATATGCAAATGAGCTGCAGCAGTTTTCTGCATGCAATCAGGATTAAAAGTGGGCGGGGTTCTGCTTCATGAATATCCATGAGCATGCAGGGTGTGGTCTGTTTGTTTCAATATGCTGAATAATTTTTGTAAATAAAGACAGGCAGGATGCAGGGCAGCCTGTTGCAGTTCTCAGGGCTGCCTGCATCACATCAGTTGGTAACTATCTGCAGCTCCAGCTAATGCTGGCATTTCTTTAATCTACTCAGCAGTAAACGAAACACGAACTGCTGTAACTGAAATAATAATCTGACATTTTTGTTGGAACAGGATCCTTGTTAAATGGGAGGACTCCGGGTCGCTTATTATTCTGGGCTCGACTGAAGAAAACTGAAAGAATATTTCATCTTTTCTCAGCAGGAAAACAGGATCTGAGTCCGTCTTCGTCTGAAGACACTTCCTGTGTTCAGCCAAGTTTTAATGCAGCAGATCTGGCGGCTCCAAGGTGGACTTTAGAGCACAAGTCAATGAGTGGATGTGGTCCCGGGTACCATGGCAACAGAAGGAAACCAGATGATCACTTTGTTTTGCATTTCCGTAAGCAGATTTTTGGGCTGGACGATATTAGAAAATCTTGCGATGCTCATAATAATCTGCTTCTCACTCGATTTGAGCTTTAGGATTCCTGGCAGTCATTTTTGTCCAGTTTGAGCTTTTCCTGCCGTGAGACTCTGTCCTCCTGGCCGCATGTTGCATTAGCATGAAAACATCCAACCTCAGACCTCTCAACATCTGTCAGCCAACATTCACTGCTCTCCAAACCGTCCTTTCCGATGTGAATACTGCACGAGCTGATATTTTGATGACATATTTGCGATGCGTTGTGCAGCCCTAGTAGATTTGAATTTAAAAGTCGTAGTTTTGTCCTAATTTGTTTCATTTGTGTCGCGGTCGGCCCACGCTGAACAGCCTTGATGGAGTTCAGCTAACAGTCATGCTTTTGGGCCGTGGGGGGAAGCTGGAGTACCCAGAGAGAAGCCACACATTCACCCCCCTGCACCCTGTCCTAATAAAACAATCTGGGCTCTTCTTCTTCTGCTGTTTATGATGGCGTACAGAAACGCTCCAGCTGGGTCAAAGGTCAAACTTCATCAGATGTTTGCAGGAGGCGTTTTTCCTGAACTCTTATGCTAAGCTAGCAGCTAGCGGAGCTGTCTGTGCTTTTAGAAATGTTATTATTTACTGCCCCCCCACCCCCACCCCCTCCTTCAGCAGACCTCCTCCAGACCTGGGCTGACCAGTATGGTCCTCCCCCTCCCAGTACACCTATTCCCTGCAGCCCACCCCCACCTCATCACTCCTTTCTGCTGTCGCATGTGGCCTCCTCCCCCCACCATCAAACCCCCCCTCTCTTCCCCTCTCTCTGTTGTCTCCTCCACCTCCCCCCTCAGCCTCTCTACACCCCCTCCTCAGACACCCCCAGGCCACCTGGTGCCACCCCCTCTGCTGGATCAGCTGATCAGCAAATGCGGCTGATAAAAAGAACTTTTTTAGAGCTGATTGGAGCCAGAACGCTTTCATCTCTAATCCTGTAAAAATCAACATATGCAGTGATTTGAAATGGATGCTGATAATAATTAGGTTTGTCTGCATGTGTGTGTTTGGGTGTTAGTCTTTCCTGCGCCAGATGGAGGAGCTGTGAATACACCCAGAGACAAAAACAGCACCAGGAGAACCGATTCTGGTTTCAGCTGGAGCCATCTTCATCACTTAGAGGTGAATAATGAAGAAGTTCCCTCATAATTCCAGCCTGCAGCTGCAGGAAAGCCCGCAGAGCCGCAGGAAACGGCGAGCAGCGACGGCCGAGAGGCGGAAAATAACCGGCAGCCGGGAGGAGGGTGTGGAGCGTTAGAGGGAGGGTCAGCCTGAGGTGGCTCTGCTCCGTATGCGCGCTGATATCCTCATTCATTGATTTTAAAGAACACCACCAAGTGGCACGGAGCAGAGATAACAGGGAGCGCTGCTGGACCCAAACGTGCTCAAGTCAAGCTAGAACAGCAGAAACATGTTAATCAGTCGCTGTTTCAGCCTCCTGTGGGATTAACACCTTTGATCAGTTTAAAAATAGATATTTTAGCCCTAATTTAGAAGTTCAGTTACGTGTAACAGGATCACATGGCCTGAGAGTCTGCAACTAAAATCACGCATCATATTTCACTTCTGGTCCAAAATGCAGAGAAATTCAGGAAGAAACCGACTCCAGAGTTCCTGCTTTCACAGGAGTCAAGAAGCACAGCACCGTCCAGGTTCTGCTGGTCAGATGCACTGACTGGCTCACCACCACCACCACCATCATCAGCTCCAGAGCAGGAGGTCGTCAGGTCGCTGCTCTGGAGCTGACAGCTGAGCGCCAGCACAGCGCCAGGGCGGGACGTCGTCGGCAGTGACCTCACAGAAGGTTGCTGCCATCAGGAACCCCGGAGATCCACCTCAGCCCTCACAGGCCTCAGTGAGCAGGTTAAAGGTCAAAGCACTGTTAGGCACGGTGGTGGAGGGCTGATGATGTGGGCAGTGGTGGGCACAGTTCCGCTAACAGCGGAGCTAATTCTTCATTTAGCATTTTTGTTAACTTTGAAAAACGTTTAGCGCACTTAGCTTCCTCTAAATGATTTTTTCCAGATAAATCCTAAAACTCTAGTTTACTTGGTTGTTTTGAAACTTTCAGGTGAATAAAGTTCGACATCCGTGTTGAAGTTTTGATTCTCGACTGTTAAGAATCCTTCAAGCTGTTAAACATTCATATCCATGCTCTTATTTTGAAGTGGGTGAAGACTGTTGAGTTCTCTTTCCTCTTACATTCTTCACCCGTGGTGTGGTGCATTACCTTCTGCTAAATACCGTGTTGATATAGCGCTTTAGCATTAGCTTCCACTAAATGACCTTGATTTAGCTCTTTCGTGAAAGCTTAGGCCAAACAGCCTGTTTGTAAAGAGCTTTAGCATTAGCTTCTGCCAAATGCTGTGTTGATATTGCTCTTTAGCATTAGCTTGCACTACATACCACTTTGGCATAACACGTTAACATTAATGAAACTAACTCATCACCAGGTATGTTTGTGATTAGGGTTTTAGGGTTTGTACAGCTAACTTTTTAGCTAGCGGTTTGCACCACTGGATGTTTTTGTTTTCCAGCTACAGGATCATAAACTTCGCTATAAAGTATTCCAGAGGCGAGCGGGAGTCCAACAGAAAACAAGACTGGAGATGTTTTAATGAGCTCGTCAGTGATGTGTTAATGTCAGTAGCTTCATGCATAGACTAAGTTCCTGCAGAAAACTCAGACTCAACAGTTCAGATGAAAGACTTTTATTTTTTATTAAGATTATAAATTTTAACAAATACTTTCTCGAACAGTTTGACCCGGAGATATACAATTTAAGCACAAAAATACAAGAATAACAAAGAAAATATGTTGAGAATGGCTGAATACTCTCTTTATTTTGGTACACATAGTGCTCGTAAAGCTAACGCATGGATCCTCGGGGTTCTGGCTGAAATCAGGAGCTTCCCTTTTTAAAACAAAAGGACTATGATTGATCTTTTTCACAAAGTTCAAACCCATAAAACCAAGCTGGAGTTCGACAGAACGGCGGCGATGATTGAAAGGAAAAGGATGCTTGTGATCCAGAGTCTGGTTCTCATCAACATGCTGCTAAGCTTGGTCTGGACGTGGACAGCAGGACATTCAGTCGCCTCCATTGGAGCAGCGGTGTGCATCAGGGTTAAGGCAACAGGGGGCCCTCAGATGTGGCACCGGCTCCGTTCGCTCGGGCCCTGACTCTGGAGGCGGAGGAGGCCGGGCTCAGCTGCAACGCCTACATCTCCTCCAATAAGCTCTGAGTGACACGCGTGTCCCTCCTGTCCGTGTTTATTTTAAGACACATGTGTGCTCTGAGGTAAAATCCTGCCCCGGGCCAGGCCTGCGTCACGGCTGTTGACATCAGGTGACTAAAGATGGCCGAGGCAGGAGACGCCGGCCTGAGCTGTGGCTCCAGCAGGCATGAGAGCGGGATGGAGAACCTTCTGGTGCAGCCGTCTGAGGAGCACCTTCAGCCTCCTGGATGTGCAAAATCACCGCCTCTGAAATGTTCCCACACAGAACAGCTGAGCCCGGTCTCCCTTTCCCCATGAAAGCTGTCTGAGCCCACAACTGCCGCAGGTCATTTCGCTCCCTCGCCATTTCGTACCCAGGCATGAAACAGCTGATTCATACCGACCATGCGTCCTTTCCGACCCTAATAACTCAAATCCACCAGCAGGAGGTCCGTTAGTTGTTCTGGTTCCGATTTGATCTGAGACAACTGGTTCAAACTGGGACCAGAACCAACATGTCACCACTCAGTGATTATTCATGTTCATAATTTTGCTTCGACATAAGCTGTCGCCCTGGTACGAAACGGTTCCTTTACAGATACGAAACGGCGCGAAGGGGCGCAGTGACCCGGAGCCGCTCAGAAGGCCACGATGGCCCGGGTCCAGGCTCCGAGGCTGGCCAGCGCCTGCTTGCTGCAGACCTGCTCCAGGTCCGCCTGCCGGCTCAGCAGCCCCGAGAAGCCGGAGCCGAAGATGGAGATCAGGTTGGAGATGTTGGACGTGTCCGGGCTGCAGTCCGCGCCGGAGCAGTCCTCCCGTTTCAAGCGCTTCCTCCCCGCCGTGAAGTCCGACAGCTCCTCCGAGTCCGGCGCGCAACAGCCGGAGTCCACCTTCCGCTTCCTGGCCGCTGCGCCCGGCGCGCGCGGTGCGCACTGCGGCGCGGCGCAGCAGCAGTCCTGGTGCAGGAAGCCGTTCTCCACCGTGGTCACCACATGCGTGTCCAGGTCCAGCACGGTGGTTTTGTTGCAGTTCTGGGAGAACTGGTCCTCCATGCAGCAGCTCCGGTAGTAGGGCTGCTCCGGCTCCCTGCTGCCCGCCGTCCGGCTCTCCTCCCCGCAGCACGGAGCGCGCCCCTGCTCCTCCTGCTCCGCGTCCTCCGCGCCCAGGTCCAGCGGGTCCAGCTCCTGGATCTCGTTGCAGACCGCCATCACCTCCTCGTACTGCTGCATCCGGTAGAGCTCCGCGTACTTCTCCTTGATGTAGACCTGCCGCGCGTTCCTCAGCACGTAGGACACCAGCAGGTTCTTGTGCAGCTTGATGCCGCCTCTCTGCGTCCTGGAGTTGTGGATCTTCATTAGGGAGATGGAGATCAGGCTCTGCGCGTCCACGGCGCACTCCATGGCCCCCCGGTCCACCTCCATCCGGCCTGTCAGTGCTCTGGTTCGGTTCGGGCAGAACTGCTCCAGTCAGCTGTGAGTGGAAACATTGGAGACGCCGAGGAGCCGCTGCGAGTCAGCACTCATTTACAGGAGCTCCGGCGGCTGAGCGCTTTTATATAAACCTCCCCAGAACCCGCCCCTGCCCGAACCGCCCAACCAGCGGCCCGGGCTGCTCTGACGGACAGGCGGGGGCCGCAAAGAAACGTCCCTGTGGACCAATCAGCTGCAGGCGGCTGCTCTGAACTATTCAAATTCCAGCCAGGCAGTCTGACAGGAATGTCCTGATTTCAGGAGCTCCGCAGGAAAACTTGTTCTGCTCAGACTGAATGTTCCAGAGCAGAAAGTTCCCAAAACACACACCAGCACGGCTCAGCCATTACGGACAGGACGCGCCTGCCTTCACCCAGAGCTCAGGCATGACATTAATGTGAGAAAAGTACATTTTATGAGTAAAATAGTTAGAAATAAACAGACTGTGTTCATATTTCATACATAAAGCTTTCTAAGGGTCACTCATGGGTGGAAGTGAGTATCTGGAGCAGGGCTGAGAAGAAAAGGTGAGCGCGGGGAGGTGAGGGGGTGGGGGAGGAAACACCGACGCTTTCCTGGAAGGGTTCCTGCCTTCAGAGGGAAACCTGCAGCAGCTCTGACCCTCACCCAGCGTCTCCCAGAGCGCGGCCTCCGGGGGCCCGGTGGGCCCTCAGCGGCTGCGCTCTGCAGCATCTCTGCCAGAGACCGAAGCGGCTCTTCGGTGATGCAGCTCCCGCATCACTCAGTTTTTGTGAAACGGGATGCAGAGATTCCCGGCGGCCACTAGATGGTGGCTCCTGTGATCGCCTCCTGAATCTGCAGGGTGTGAAGCGTGCCAGCCGCTCACGGGAGGCAGAAACACGCAGCGTTCCTGGCTCTACCCACAGCACAGAGCCAGAGGAGCCCAGCCTGCGTGGATGTTCGGGGCCCTGGGGGCTCCTGCCGGTCTCCGTGGGCTCCCTGCACGGTGCGGAGAGTCAGCCTCTCTGTGGCCCCTGCAGGTTCACGCAGGATCAAAGCCCTCCGTGTGACTGCAGTAACCTGCTCTGAACCTGTAGAGGCCAGTGCAGCACCAGTTTTCCTCCCTTTGTGATTCGTGTTTTTGTTATTGCCTGTAAATCCAGGCGGGACGGCGCTCCTGCAGCCTGCAGAGTGAAACCAGATATTTACTTTTAACGCAGGATCAACTGGAAGTTCGCAGGAACTCCCCCAGGAAGAGACCTCCTCGCTGAGGGACGAGGGGAAAACATCTGCTTGCAATGTTCTCTGAGGATGATGAATGCAGAGCATGACACACGCATCTCCTCTTCCAGAGGAGGTAGCTGTTTGCTCAGGAGCCGCAGCCTTCGGTGCTGGCTGGGAAGAAAAGAGCTGCTGGAGCTCAGAGAACATCTAATCACAGCAAGGTGTCAAAGTGTTGACTTTAATTAGGACAGATTTAGGTCACGAACGATATTTAAAGGCTTTTGCTTCAGATTTTTAACCATTCAGTGCAGAGAGACATTCACTGTTTTCCTTCACAGGATCTCAGTTAAATTAGTGCTCAGAGCTCGAAAACTAAGCAATGCTGCAGATTTATTTAAATGTCTAAAGCTTTAGGCTCTTCTTCATGAATTATAAACGATACGCGGCGTGCTGGAGGACGGCTAGAGTTACAGTGAAACAGCAAAATAACCAGGAAAAACCTCACGGTTCAGATCCACCGTGAGGAAAAGCTGGTGAATGAGGGATTACAGAGTAATAAATGAAGCCTACAGAACCAGGATTATACATTAAAAAGTTGTGCTTCGGATTATGAATTAAAATATTATGAGCTAAAACCCAAATATTTAGATTTATAAATTAAAAAAACCCTAAAAGTTTAGGAATAAAAATGAACCAGCAGGTTCAGGATTTGGAGGTAAAACATCACTGTTTGGTCGGCACTGCTAGCTAAACAGTTAGCTGCGCTAATTTTGGCATGTGTTTGTTTGATTAATAACCCTGGCTGTTTGTTCATTTAAGTATTATATTCTGTAAACCTCATTGGTTCGTTTGTTGAATACTTGCTCAATAAAGTTTCTTGAAAAAAAAGAGGTAATGTGAGGAGAGGAAACAGAACTGCAGCGTAAACGCTCTTCCTTCACTTCAAAATAAGAGCATGACCATAAACGTCTAACTACTTGAAGGATTCCTAACAGTCGATGACCAGAACTTCAACACAGATGTTGAACTTTATTCACCTGAAAGTTTACAAAACAGGCAAATAAATCAGCGCCATAAAATTTATCCAGGAAAATTAATTTAGGGGAAGCTAGCTCCGTTCAATGTTTTAGCTAGCAAAAATGCTAAAGTGCTAAAGGAAACATTAACTCGGCTAGCTAAGCTAATATAGCAGAGGCGTGCCCACGACTGCTCGGTCAGACCAGAGCAGAGTTTCATCTCTGTGAAAAAGTATTCACATCCTTAATTTGTTCTGTTTTTCTTAAAGGTTTCAGATCATCAAACTAAAAGCAGACAAAGATCAGAGGAAAAACAAAAACCTGTTTTGAAATTATGTTTTTATTTATTTAAGGAATAAATCTCTCCAAACCAACCTGGCTCTGTGTGAAAAAGTATTCAACCCCTAAACCTTCTAACTGGTTGTTCCTCCTCTGCAGCAGCAGCTGATTACTGGATGACCTTTGACCCTCTCTGCCTTGATGAACTAATTTAATTCCGACACATCGGAGGATTTTCCAGCAGGAACGACCTGTTGAAGGTCAGACTGCAGCATCTGAAGTAGATTTTAGTCCAGACTTTGACTAGGCCACTGTGAAGTGGATCTTGCTGATGTACTTTGGATCATTGTTCTGCTTCATGAACCAAGTGAGCTTCAGCTTAAAGTCACAACCTGATGGTCGGACCTTCTCCTTCAGGATCTCCTGCTGGAGAGCAGAGCTCATGGTTCCATCCTGCAGGTCCTCCAGGTCCAGAAGCACCAAACCAGCCCAGATCATCACTCTACCACCACCGTGTCTGACTGTAGGCCTGATGTTCTGGTTCTGAGACGCTGTTAGTTTTACTCCAGAACCTTCCGTCTGGTCCACTTTAGTCTCTTCAGTCCACAGAAGATTCTCCCAGAAGTCCCGATGATCACCAAGATGTTTCTGGCAGATGTGGGACGGGCCTTTGTGGTTCTGTTGGGTCAGCAGTGGTTCTGACCTTTGAACTCTCCCATGGAGGCCATTTTCTCTCTTTCTGATTGCTGAAGCCTGACCTCTGACCTTAACCGAGGCAGCAAGGCCTGCAGAGCTTCAGATGTGGTTCTGGTTCTTCTGGAGCTCCTGGATGAGTCGTTGATGAGCTCCTGGAGTGGTTCTGGTGGGTCGGCCTCTCCTGGAAGTTTCTCCTCTGGTCCAGGTGTGGATCCTGGTTCTACTGAGGTTCTCTGGAGAACCAAAACCTTGGAGATGGTTCTGGAACCCTGTCCAGACTGAGCGATGTCAGAGACTTTGTTTCTCATCATATCTTGAAGTTCTGGACATGATGTGTTGCTTTATGAGTTCTTTCAGCCTACTTCATGCTGTCGGTCAGGTTCTGTTCAAACCCTTTTGGGATGTTTCACAAACTCAGATGCTTTTGGTCTAAAGACTGCCAAGTTGCCTGTTGTCACATATTCCTCACACTCTGAGAATCATATTAGAAGTATGTTTGGCACCATCTAGTGGTAGAGAGTGAACCATCATGTTGAGAGACTGAACAAAAACTAATGTTGTAATTCAGTTTCTAATCCCAGGTTAGCAACAGTAGCATTAATAATATAATCTGAGACTGGAAAACTGCTTTAATGAAGATTATGACCAATTATTCCTGATGTCGCTAATTTCCATCATACCTAAATCTTTATTCATGATTCAGGCTGTTATATGAGCGATAGTCAGATTAATAATTTCTACATAATCTGGTATCTGTTTGATCTTAAAGGTGATAGAAGAACCGTTCATGTTAAAAAGTTATTTCCGGAGCGACAGATGCCACCTTCTGGTCAGTACTGGTAGTAAAATATTTAGTACTTCTTTTTGGTTAACTAAAATATCGGCTTTTATGAAAGCTGCACATGAGCTCTCATGTGAAAGAAAACAAACAATTGTCTCAGTCGCTTCAAATAATCTGATTTATTAACGTCCGAAAAAGATTTAAATATCAGACTTCAATGTGAGCTCATTGATAAGGAATAATTTAAATGTAAATATTTAGATTTAGAACAGGAAATTGAACGTTTTACAGCCTGGGACTCTCAGACTGATGGAGAGGTGGAGCAAGGGTAGTTTTACAATAAACCACATAAAATATGCCTCATTTCTGTCCACTTAATACAAATAATACGCAGCTTCTTTATTTAATGTTGCTGCCAAGAACAAACTGTTACTTAGCATAAAATCCAGAACTTTTAACAGAATGAACAGATTTTTGCCGACTGAAACATGTTATTTTATGCCTTCTTTTATCAGTTTGTTTCATGTTGGATTCATATTCATGTGTATTTAATAATAATAATTATATATATATATATATATATATATATATATATATATATATATATATATATATATATATATATATATATATATATATATATATATATGTAGAAAAAATGTCTAATTATTCAGAAATCTCACGGCCCCCCTCCAGTATCTCTGCGACCCCTCTAGGGGCTGTGACCCCCACCTTGAAGACCTCTGATTTAGAACCTAAATTAAGTTTTTTAATATTAAACACAATTTTTTCTCCTTTTTTTATATAACAGAAAACAGAACATTTGGTGCTTTTTGGGTCCAGATATTTGAAATAAAAGTTGTTTTAAAGATGTACCTCCAACCAGGTTTGTTTATTGCAGTATTTAAGCTGCAGTTTTGACAGAAATGCGCCCAAACCTCCTTGTTCTCACTGCTTTCCCTGCGTTGCCATGCTTGCCTTCCCTCCCCACATTCTTGCATTATACTGCGGCGCCTTTCTATTTTCAGTCTGTCCTCGTTGGATCTGCGCTCCCGTCCTCCCACCCTCGCCTCATCTTTTCAGCCTCGCCGCTCCACACTCCCTCCTTTTAACGCTCCTCTGTGTGCTCTCTTATTTTTCACCCCTTGGTGTCTTCCTAAGCATGTTTATTTCTGCTCTGGGAGCGGGAGGAGTGCAGCGCTGCAGCACGGTTGTAGGTGTCAGCAAAGCAGAGGTTGTTTTCGCTTCCTTTGCATGCACCACAGAGCTGAAACGCTCATGCATCCATAAACACGCTCGTTACTTTCTTTGTTCTAATTTCTCAGCGCCTCACTCGGCTGCAGCTCGCCAGCATCTCCTCTGCTGATGCTGGAGAGACCTTCCAGAGAAGAAGGTTTGAAAGCAGGAGTTGGATGATTTATTGATGGCTGCTTGCGTCAGTTGCTCCCACGCCGGCTCCGTTGCTCCGTTCGTCTCCACCACACTAAGCACAGGAGGAGGCAGCAGGTTGGCTCCTGGCGACGCTCTGGAGGACGGTGTGCGTCCCTGCACCCTGGAAACGGTTCAGGCGTGGATCTGGTGCCGTCTCTGTCCAGCTGAGTACTCCCCTGATCCAGCGTCCAGCAGAACCTGCTTCAGCTCTCTGAGGTCTGGCCTTTGACTAGGCCGTTAAAACTCGGTTATTCTCGGGACTCGGGACCTACGGCTCTCTGAAGGGAACCGAAGCGTCAGGATCCGTTCACGTTCACAAACCATTTTATCCCTGATATTGTTTTATATTAATTTAGAGAAACCTAGAATAATCTGTATTAAATTCATATTTATTCAAATCGGTAAAACAGACCACAGTTTGTTGTTGCAAAGGAAAACGGTTATGAGTGTATTTCCATCAAACATTTTAAAATCTAAATATCAAATACCCCTGCAGTTCTCTCCTGCAGCTGTGCATTAATAGCATTTTAGGGCTAGTTATAATATAGACACGCAATAAAAGGAAAATATCACAAATAGAGGGGAAAAGCGGACTTGAGTTGCTTTGGCGGAAACAAAATTCCTCCTCTGCACCATTCCATACAACAGTTTTCTTCCCCTTCCCTGTTTTGTATCTATTTACCGATGAAATAAATCTAATTTTAAATCAAATAACAACCATAATGAAGCTGTTCCAGTGTCTGCAGAGCATCACGAGCCAGCTGAGTCGGATCACACAAAGAACAGTCCCGTCGTTCAGGGTAAAGAGCCGTTCAAAGGAATCAGATCGCTAATGAACGTCGCATCATTAACAAGCCCACATCACCACCCCTCCGCCACCGTGCTGGACAGCTGACAGCTGGTCTCATCTGCCCAGAGGACGCTGTCCCAGAAGTCTCCATCCAACGTGATCCAGCCCTTCCAAGCAGCCCTGACCTGTGACCTTTAACCTGCAGGTCATGTCTCTGAGCTTCTCGCGCCGACGTTGGTCTGAATCTGCCGGGACGTCTGAGATGTTTCCTCCTGGGAATCATCTTCCTCTCTGCAGAATGATGGACTAGAGATGACCTTTGACCCGTCCCAGTTTGCTGGACAGCGTCCCTGCTGATGTCGTTCCACCCTGACGTTGTCTGACGACTGGGGGTGTGATGGGACGTCACGGTTTGATCACACCTGAGCCTGACGGTTCAACACTGAAGGCTCATCAAAGCTCCTCCTGAGATTCATGAAACTTTTATCTCGTTTCCGTAGAAACGCCTGGATCGGACGACTCCGATCCAGACTCCTATCAGTTTCAGGTTTAATCCGCTGAAACTGCTAGGATCAGCAGAGTTCTGGTGATTGAATGATGAACTGAAGACGAGCTCCAGCTCCTCGCTGAGTTAGCTCCTGCCTCGCCAGAAGAACGGCAGAGCTGTCCATCAGTTTAAAATATTCTGGAGACCAAATCGGTTCTGACGTCCACTCGACAAACAGTTCTGCCTCCAGGCTGCAGACCGTTTCCTGGAGCTGCTCTGAGACGGCTGAGATATGAAAAACAAAACACAGTCCAGCAGAGCTCCTTGAGGGATGCTTCAAGTTAACAACTTCTCAGTCCACTGTCCATGGCTGCAACACGGGTTTTCAGGACGAGAGATTGCTGCAGAGTTCGGGTTTGCTTCCGACCTCGGCATTCCAGGCGTACCGTATTAAGAAGCTGGCTGCCGACTCGAGCCTGGACATCTGCTCTGCTAAAAGGATACGTGGGGAATTCAAATTCAATTCAAATTCATAACTACTTTATTGATCCCAGAGGGAAATTAAATGTTGCTGTAACTCATTTAGTCGAGGAGTTATTATAGACGGTGGTGGCTGCGGGCAGGAGAGAGCTCCTGTAGCGGTCCGTTTTACAGCCAGTCTGAAGAAGCCTCTGACTGAAGAGACTCTGTTTTCCAATGACAGTCTCATGAAGAGGATGTTGAAGGTTGTCCATAATTATCTTGATTTTATGTAAAATCTTTGTTTGTACCATCAACTCCAGAGGTTCCACAGTCGTCCCCAGAACAGAACCAGAACAGAACCAGCTTCTTTATCAGGCTGTTGAGCCTTTTCAGGCCCCTGGCTCTGATGCTGCTGCCCCAGCAGATGATGGCAGAGGAGATGACGCTCTCAACACCAGACTGATAGAAGATCTGCAACATCTGCTGCAGACCTTGAAGGACCTGAGCTTCCTCCAGAAGTCCAGTCTGCTCTGTCCCTTCCTGTAGACGCTTCGCTGCTGAGTCTCCAGTCCAGCCTGGTGTCCAGATGAACACCGAGGTATTTATGTTCCTCAACCGCCTCCACTTCTTCTCCCATGATGGAAACAGGGTTTGATATGACCCTGTTTCTCCTGAAATCTACAATCATCTCCTTTGTTTTGTTCACATTCAAGATGAGATGATTGTTTCCACACCATGACACAAAGCAGTCCACCAGCTCTCTGTACTCAGCTTCTTGTCCATCTCTGATACACCTGACAGCTGCAGAGTCATCTGAGTGTTTCTGGAGATGACAGGAGTCTGAAGTGTACCAAGTGAAAAGGAAAGGGTGCAGGTGAGAGGTGGGGCTGTGGGTGGACGGGTGGGCGGACTCTCCAGGCTGAACCGTGGCCAGAATGTGGTCGATGGGTGGATCCAGAAGCTCCTCTATGAAGGTGACACCTGGCCCTGCAGGTGATGAGCAGATGAGCTCCAGGTGTGACAGGTCACAGCGAGAGGCCACGCCCACAGAGCATCGAGGTGCTCATCAGAAAATGGCCCATGAATAAGACAGAAGCATCTGCTGGGTGGGTGTGAAACGTCTCGCAGCACAACCTCAGACCTGACAAGTCTCAACGGAAGGTGAGAAATGACCTGGACCTGTCACTGAGACTTGTTCTGTTTCAAGTTGTTGTTTTGGGAAAAATGTTTTCCTTTGACTAAACTAAGAGTTTATTTGGTCTGACTAATAAAACCCACCTGACCATTCGAAGGGGGCAGGAGAGCGAAGAGTCTTTGGACCCAGACCTCATCTGGTGCTGTTCCTGTGAACATCTGGTTTCATGAACGGTCGTCAAACCCAACTCAGCACAGCTGGATTTATTCAGCTAACGCAGCACGCTGTGACCGTTTTTAAAGTGAAAGCAACTGAATAAAAGCGATACTCGGCCACCAACTGTTTTTTGCAGACGTCATCCTGACGTCCGTCATGGCGAAGTGGGCCGCTTCCTGAAGGCGTGGCGTCACGCCCAAAGGGTGAGTTGCAAATATGAATGAGTGATAACTGGATTCGACATTTCGTGCTGCTCTAATTTTAAGGCAGTTTGGTTTTTCAGTGAATCGGGAGGTTCTTGTTCGTGAATCGGGGAAAATGATGGCTTGGTGCCGTGTCTGCAGTGATGGGCCGCTGTACCGTCTGTGGTGGTGAAGGATCGAGGCTGAGCTGAGAGGAGAAGCTCCTGATTTTAGGGTCGATCTACGTTCCTACCTCGTCTTTGGTGCTGAGCTCTGGGCAGAGAAAGAAACGAGATCACGGATGCAATGAGTTTCCTCCGCAGGGTGTCTGGTTCTCCCTTAGAGGAAGCAGGAGGAGCTCAGAGCAGAGCCGCTGCTTCTCCACGTCGAGAGGAGCCAGTTGAGGAGGCATCAGGATGGACGCCCCCCTGGGGCGGCGGTCCAGGCACCTCCCACCAGGAGGAGACCCAGAGGAAGACCAGGACCTGCTGGGGGCGAGGGAAGGCTGGGTCTCCATGCTTGGATGGTTCTTCACTTAATCAGAGACATTTCTTTCTGGAAAAATGTAGGTCTGTATGATTTCAGTAATTCCAAGTCCAAGCTGCCAGATTTTATGTCCAGATTAAGCAAAAAAACAAAACAAAAACAAACTGATTAAACTTTACAAAAGGCAGAATTTCTGCAGCAAACTGGTCTGGAGCTTCTGCAGCAGATTTCTGGAGCAACCTGACAGAAAATATAACACAGCAATGATTATTATTATTATTATTATTATGGACAGATCAGCTGAAGCACAGCTATGATAGATATATTCCTCCATTAACCATAAATAAACATTAAGTCTCGTCACACTTTTCACTTATGACCCAGTCCAGAAGAACATACTCTGTATTTAAAAATCTCCCAGAGTTTCTGTTTGCTGGTATTTTATCTGCAGGTACTTTATCACTATACAGTTGTTTGTATTGTTTTTAGATATTTCGTATGTCAGTATATTTTGTTCACCACTGTGGGATTAATAGAGACTATTCTGTTCTATAATCTGAGTTTCTTTTTCTCTTGGGCTGGGTCTAATCCAGCTTTAAATCTTCACACCAGTGCAGTGTTTTGTTTCTCACTTGTTTAAATATATATTTATATTCATCCACCTCTGAGCCACTGCAGTTCTAACCATAACACTCAACTAAAAGTATAAATGCATGTTAGCATTAATTTTTAACCTTTTTTGTTTGTGTTTTAGTCATAAATGTGCATAAAAACTTCCCTGTTGAACCCTTTTCTGAGACCTCTCTCTAGCACCACCTGCAGGCCAAACCCTGTCAGCTCCATGTGGCGTTACTGCAGGCTTTAATGAATGCTGGTTCCTCAGCTCTCAGGCTGTCTTTGTCGTGTCCTTTTTGTTCTTGTCCATATTTCGTCCTCCTGTCCTGCCAGGATCTGGACCTGAGACCCAGATTGGATAAAACTCTCTCTGTCCTTCAGTTTGTCGCTTAAAATCAGAGGCGCTTCCTTCCTTGCTGCCTCTAGAAAGAAAATCTGTTTTCTTTTTTCTGTCTGGGTCCCTGCTGCTTTGCTGAGCTGCTCCCCTCCTCCTCCTCTTCCTCCTCCCTTCCTCTGCCGGCTCTGTTTTCATTCCATCCTCCCCCCTCGTCTTCCCTCTGGAGAATAGGGGTCATTGCACAAATGATTACTCAGACCCCGGTCTCCATGGCAATGCTGCCGTGTAACGGGCGACAGGCATGCATCGAGCACAGCAAAGACGCCGATTAGCGAGCTGGCGGTGGAGAAAGCGAGTGCTGCCTTTGTGTGGCTTTGCTTTGCCTCCATTTTTTTTGTGTTTTCTGGGTGTCTCCAGCTAGCTGTGGTGGAGGGAGGGAGGGAGGGGAGTGGTGAGACATTTTGCTCACAGCCCTCCAGCTTTGTCTGCTTCTCTTTCTTTGCCTTCTGCTTGTGAATGAGGACTGCTGTTGGTTTAATTCAGAAACGGTTCCAACGGTCCAAATACATCAGATCTGTTCAGACGAGGCACCCTGTTGTTCCCTGAAGATGGAACAAGCACAGGAAGGATTCAATGAGGCATTGTGGTGCATTAGATTTATCTGGATCCTGCTCTGTTTGTCCAGTTAAGGATCGTCCTAATTACCCATAAAGCTCCGTCACTCATCTCTGGTGTTAGATGTGTTACAGCTCCTGGCTTTTGGCTGTGCCTGACAGACCAGAGGATCCCAGAGACTTTGGATCTGGAAGGCCTTGAGTTGGCCTTTCGAAATTAATTTGAGTTTAAAAATGTTGTACCAAGACACAAAGCAGTCTTTAGGTCCATCCATCCATCCATTGGCATCCAAATTATCCTTGACGTTACTGTTCCAGACAGGAAGGCGAGACATTCTTCTCTCCAGCTCCTCTTGTGGCATCCCAAGGTGTTCCCAGGCCAGATAGTTCCTCAGAGAGTTCTGGGTTCAAACCGGGATCAGAGGTTCTGCTCCAAGCAGTCTTTGATACTATGGGCATCTTTGATCTCATTACTATTCTCTCTCGGCATGCTGGGATTCGGGGGACTGTCCTTAGGTGGCTTGCCTCAGGGATCTATCCTCGGTCCTCTGCTGTTTTCACTGTATATGCTGCCATAGAGTTCGATAATAGCTAAATATAACCTTCAGATTCATTTTATGCAGATGACATACACGCTTATTTGCCAGTTGTCCCCAACAACATAAATCCTCTGGACTCTATTTTGAATGGTTTTAAGGACATTAAAGAGTGGCATTCACAAAATGTGCTGCATTTGAATGAAAATAAAACTGAATATATTCTGTTTGGGGACAAATTTTGTTCATGATATTGTCATTTTTGCTCTTTACTGTAGACCTGTGGTAAAGAACTTGGGAATGATGTTTGACGACCGTCTGACAAACGGATTGATGGTATTGTTAGAGCCAGCTTTTTTCAACTCAAACTTCTGGCTCTAGGTCAAACCCTTTGAGTCGAAAGGATCTTGAAAAGGCAAGGCATGTGTTTAGCAGTTCTTGCACTGATTACTGCATTGCACTTAATGTTGGGATAAGCCAGGGATAGCCAACTGGCTATCGACTCCAGTTGGGCCAGACTGCTGCTGCTTGTACGTTAACCAACACCAGGAGGTGCAGTCTCATCACTCCTGTTCTTCACTCCCTCCATTGGCTACCAGTATAATTAATTTTAGTACATTGTAGCATTCAGTCATTTTTATGTTACTACTAATGTTTTTATTTCATTTTGTTTTTGTTTCTGTCTTTGTTTTATTTCTGAAATAATGGAAAGCACTTTGGTGCAGTAGTCACTGTTGAAAAGTGCTATATAAATAAAATCTGATTGATTGATTAATGGATGGATGGCAGCGGTCCAGGCAGAACAAGATGACACAACATAAGAAGCTAGTTTTAGCACCGTGTATCCAGTAACTCATGATCAAAGGAAAGGTTGGAGCAGTGGTCCAGGAGCAGGGGTCCATCTAAAACATGCAGGACTATGAGGACCCAGTTGGCCCACCTGTGGACTGACCCTTCTAGCTGCTTGATTAGTTGGACTACCATCAGGATTAGTGGAGGACTCAGGGCCGAGCAGGCTCTCTGGTTGCCCTAAACCTTGACTAAAATCAGATATCCGGGACAAGCCCCCAAAAGTTGTGGCTTAAAGGCCCAAAAACAAAGATGAAACAAATCACATAAATAAAATATTAATATTAATTAAAATAATTCTAAAATATAAACTCCAAGTGATGTGGGTTTTTTTTTATTTTTGCATCAAACAGTCGTTTTTGTTGACCTACTTTTGTCGTGATTGTGGTTGGCTGTTGTGGACCCTAATGCAGAGAGGCAGAGGCAGCGAGTAGTACTTGAAGATTTAATAAAATCTGATGAACAAAACTTACAAAGTTACAGGGAATGCAGGAATCCAGAGCAGAACAAAAGCAGGAATCCTAGGGAGCAAAAACAGTCGAGCACGACGGGGAAGAAACAGGAGCAACCAGTGAGGAGTGGGAGTATCCCAGTACTCCCAGTATTTAAGATCCTTAGATTAAATACTGGGAGTGTGAATGCTGGAACAATGGACTGGGGCTGACTGGCTAACAGTTTGCAGGTGTGAGGAAAGAGCTGAATGGAGACTGAGGAGAGAGAGAGGGAGAAAATGGCAACAGGAGATGAGTGAGAGCAAACGGGAGCAAGGAAAAGAATCTCACAGCAACAGAGGATAACTGTTTACAAGGAATAATAATAATAAACTGCAATAACTAAGAAAAGACTGAACTAAAGTAAAACAGAAACAACGCTGATCTCATCAAAATAAAAATCACAGGAGAGGAATTATTAAACATAATCTAAAAATAACTTAACAACAGAGGAAAATAAAAAACAACACAAAGAAATGACTGAAGCAAAAGTCCAAAAGAAGGGATCATGAAAATTCTCTATATTTAACTTGTGTTGCTATGCTAGCTCACTGCTACAATGTCAACGATAGCATAATTAGCTCTTCTCCATGGTTCCTACTTTTATAATCTGAGGCTACATTTACACGAGACCGCTGTCTGGAAACTGACGGGACTCTCAGATGTTGATTGGGGAAAAGCTTAAAGTTTACACCTTAAATCCGCTGTAGTTGTCATGCCAGGGCACAAGATGGCGCTGTGATTTTAGCATGTAGTTGAAACGCGCATTCCCTTTTGACCCTTAAGGCCACAATCCAGAGTGAAATGAGTCATGTGCCAAAGGGCCACTCAGAGAGGAAGAAGCCATTACTCCAACATCAACCAAAAAGGCAGAATACAGGAAAAGCCCACAGGGACCCACATTTCTTGGAGACATGTCTTTTGTTCTGATGAAGCTAAAACCGAAGTGTTTGTCCATAATGACCACTGATTCACTTGTCTGGATGAGAGAAAAAACGTCAGGAAACAAGAGAAGAAGTCCAGTTTCCTTCTACCCAAGCATTCAGGTTTGGGTCTGTTCTTGAAAGGTAATTCTTATAATTATTATTAAGTAATAATTATTGTATTGTATTGATGTACTGTATTGTAAATAGTCTTTATCTTTTTTTCAATGTTCAATACACATGCACAATATGGACATTCTTGGAAAAGTGATCCGGCTCAGTTGCACAGCCCTGATATGGATATTTATGGTAACTGCAGTCTTTTCTGCTTGTACAATATGTTATTATGATTATTATTGTTAATCTTGTTTTTTAGAAATTGTTTTTTACACTTTAAGAACTTTTAGTGTGAAAATTTATATCTGTTTCTGCTGTTACACCTGAATTTCCCCGTAGTGAGACAATAAAGGCTGTTTCTATTCTAATTCTACCAAATATTATATATGTAAACTTCTGAATTTGAACAGAGTCAGATGTTAATATAAAAATTTAGTATTTAGCAAATCAAATTTATTCTTGTGATCCTGACTGAGTTAAAATTCAGGAAAACATTAATTTATCCGAGAAAATCCTGAAACGGCCTAAAGCTTCAAATCTGATTAGATAGTAGCTTATGTTTTTGATTCTATGATTTTAATCGAATTCAGAGTAAAAAGTGTTTTCTTACTTCATCACATCAGCGCCAGTGATTGCTGCGCAGACGACTCGTTTTCATGCAGATCCAGAATGTGATGGGACGTGAGGAGCAGAAGGTCCAACAACCGAGACGAGCGTTGCTCCTTTTGGCTCAGCGGGACATTTCTGCAACATGATCAGTTATTGACCCGATTTTAATCAGACAGCCTGTTTCTGTCACGAAACTGAGCGCGAATCATGACCGTTTTAAAACATGCAAACTCACATGAAGGGAAACAGAAATATGGCCCTAAAACAGAACCAGCAGAGGGGTATTGTCACTGACAGCAGCAGCATCAGGGAACATCGGGATATTTCTGCACCGGTTGTTGGTACAGCTAAAAACAGTAGAATACGTTTCAGAACGTGAAACTTATATATTATACGGATCTATCACACAGAGAGAGAAATGCTTCCAGCCGTTATTTTTTTTAATTTTGATGATTCTGGCTTCATAGAAGGAAAACCCAACGTTCAGAGCGTCAGATTATTGCATCAGATCAATAAAAACGATATTTTAAACAGAAATGTCAGGTTCCTGAAAGCTGTGTCCATCTCTATGCTCCCAGCTCTGGGCTGGGCTCCTTTTGCATCATTTCCTGCATCAATGCAGCGCCGCATGGAGGAGACCAGCCTGAGGTTCTGCTGAGGTTCTGGAATCCCGGGTTGCTCCGATATCAATCAGCCTTCAGGTCATCTTTGTTGGTTCCGGTGTCCCTCCTCTTCCTCTTACCAACGCTCCGTCGGTTCTCTGAGGTTCTGGTCAGCCCCGTTTGCTGACCAGTCAAGCCCAGTACCACCACGGTCTCTGGACCAGCCTCCGGTACCTTCAGCGGTGTGGGTCGGTACCAAGTCCAGCTGGAGAACGGAACCAGCCTCTCCGTACAGCTGGTCAGCAGAAGGAATGTCCTGCTAGACGCTGCGTTGACTGTGGACTTCAGGAAACCCGGTGGACCAGAACCAGCAGATGACCTGGCGACCCAGATCATCACTGACTGCAGAACCTGCACTCTGGACCTCCAGCCATGTGGGTTCTGGTCCTCTCCACTCTTGATTTCCAAACTTTGCTTTCATCTGGAGAGAGAACTTTGGACCAACAGGCCGGTTCTGGTTCTCCTCAGCCCACTTCAGACACTCGTAGTAGTGGATCTAGATGTTCTGACTCCAGCTTCAGTCCACTCCTGGTGAAGCTCCAACCGATTCCTGAACGGATTTTGCTTGACAATCCTGTTAAGACTGCAGTTATCCCTTTTCCTGCTGCACCTTTTCCTTCCACTCAACTTTCTATGAATGTGCTTGGATAAAGAACTCTCTGAACATCCAGCTTCTTCAGCAATGACTTCCTGTGTCTTCCCGTCCTTGTCCAGGGTGTCCATGACCGTGATCTTTTGAAAAAAAGACTGCTTATAATTTTTAAAATAAATATCTACCATAAAAAAACGTGTTCTCGCGTTTAAAGAACCATCATTATATTTCTATTTTTAGGTTTTAAAACAAAGAAAGAAAAAAGAAATTGCTGTAAAGTGGGTGGATGCATTTTCTTATTTCTTTTGTGGATTTTTAGTGAAATTATTCCATCCAAAAAAATAATCAGAAAAACAGCTAAAACCTGCATTAGTTATTATATCTCTCTTTAAATCCGTTACTTGGTTCTTTGTTGCTTTTTGCCAGCGTTGCTGAGAGGCACTGTGGAGGATGCAGGCCGCTGCAGGTAAGATCTGAAGTTCCTGTGACGCCGAATGTTGGGTTTTCATTCTCAGAATCATCTTTACAAGAAACAAAAGCTTGAAATATTTCACTCTGTGAAGAATCTGTTTAACATGAAGTTCTCGTCCCGACATGAGTGATCGCCAGATATTAGCCTGCATGCAGCTGGTTTCCAGGTTTTCTTGTAAAGCTGATGTTTTATGTTTCCTTTATTTCTGGGTTTTTTCATGTTTGCGAGGATTTCTCCTGGTCCTCTGCACTCAGAGAAGCCGCCCGAGCTTTGAACATTGCTTCCAGACTCCGGCGAGGCCTCGGCTCCGTGTGGGAGCCTGTTTTAGCTTGAGCAAGACTTGGCGGATCAGGTTACTCGTCAAACTGCCTGAGAAGCAAAACATTCCCATACTGAGTCAGGATAGACAGTGTTGTGTCTCGACAGCTGCTTCTCCTCCCCTGATGGAGACAATGATCCAAATGTCTGAAAACGTGAGCTCACGAAGCAAATATCTGAGCTCATTAGTGGCTGGAGACGTTTCTGCGATCCTCACTGAATGGTTTATGGCCAGCTCGGCGGATTGTCGTCAGAGTTCAGTGGCGGAGCTGGACGCTGTAGTTTGATTCCCAGGAAGATGTGATGTTGTAGATCAGAGGTGGTTCAGTTTGGTCCACCGATAGACCAGCGATGGGGACGAAAACGGTTCGGTCAGGGGTCAACGCTCCGATCAAGCCATCATCTGGACATGGAGACAGGATGGACCACCTGGAGGACAAACTGAACACGTTTCCTCACTTTCTTCTCCTACTACTCTCCAGTTTGCATTATTTGCTGTTATTTCAGCTGTTAGCTTCATGTTTTCTCTCAGTTATTTTCTCTCCATAGAAGGTGCACCTGGTCTGGCGTTCTGTCCACTGTAATAGGTGGACAACGCCATGAGGTCGCCCCCTGCTGGCCAGGAGGAGTGAACGCTGCAGGTCAAAGACTCGATGCTCTGCTGGGTTTCCTGAGAAACTTTTGAAACTACTTTGAATAATTAGTTGAGCTTAATGCACTGATTGATAACTAGGATCAACTGGAATGAATGTGAGTGAATTGAAATTATTATTATTTTGTTTGTTTTGTTTTGTAAAATGCCTCGAGACATTTGTTGAGAATTGGCGCCATGAACTGAATTATTCTGAATTATTACCACTAAACTGAATTATTCTGGAAATTTTCTCGCTTTTCACTGCCTGTTTTAATAGATCAGACACCAAATATACCTGAATAAACATTAACAGACACAGTGGAAATCGCCTTAGCGCTACAGCAGAAGCTAACAGCCACGGTCTTCCTTAGCGCTGCTCTCAGGGGTTCAGCCAATCAGTGCAAAGGAAAATAAATGGTGCTCCTGGATTGGCTGCTTTGCAATCACCAGCCAATAGCGTGTAAAGTATTGCCTCTGAGTATTTCAGCTTCCTGAGCTGCGTTTCTTCAGGATATTTTAGATCTGCTCTGTGAAAAAATCCACAAATACTGAACAGGTAGGAGTAGGTGGAGGTCCACTGTTTCTGGACTAATTCCACCCAGACTGATGTTTTCAAGCCTTTATTTCTGCTAATTATGATGAATGTTTGCTTCCAGCCAATGAAAACACATCTAAGATTAGAATATTACATCAGACCAATGAAAATAAACATTTAATACAGAAATGTGGCTCATAGCTGCAGTAAGTAACGTTTATGTCCTGACAGCAGAATATGAGACCGATAATCTGTGAAAACCTCAAGCTCCTCTGCCTCCTCCCTGTGGTCCTACCGCCATCTGCAGAAATACGCCTCAGGAACAACCAATCAGAGCCAGGAGGCGGGGCTTAGCGCTGCTTCCTCCCCCAGTTCAGGGTGCAGCGTCATTCAAGCCAAAGAGTCCCAGTTTGTTGCAGCTGTGCTAATGGCAGAGAAACGACCTCAACCACAACCACGCAAAAAACAGGAAAGCTGTCATTTCTCTCGTTCTCGGCAGGCTCCGCTGTGGGGGAAGTGGAGGGGAGGGCCTGCAACGTGAGCTTGTTCAAAATTTCAGCCTCACTCCACGGTTTTCTCAGAACTCCCTGCTGCAGCTTTAATGTATGTTTAATACCTGCGTGAAGGTTGTTATTGTCTGGACGTTCAGACGAGCCTCACCTGAACTCTGACCGGCCTTAATGCTCGTCTCTGAAGCAGATCTCTGCTGGCCGAGATGGCGGCAAAATAGTGAAATGTTGGTCATTACACAGTGGTAGGTTAATCATCAACCATCCTCTAATTACAGCAATAGAATCACAACCTCTTCCGTTCCTGACGTCGTGCAGCAACGTCTGAAGGTGGCAAGAGAGGAAAAACAGCAGAAATCTAGAGGGGGGGTAAATACTTTTCCACATCTGTGTATTTCCCTGTTATGATGAAGACATGTTGATGTATCTCAGTGTTGCTCAGCAGGGGAAGCTGGGTTTGGGCCTGGTACCACTGTACTGAGACAACCAGTGTGTCTTAAAGGGCCGGTATCGTGTGTTTTCATTTTAACTATGTCACCTTCAGTTATAAAATGCTCTAAACATCAAATATGACTTAGAAGAAATTTGACTTCATGATTTAACGCCTTGAAATTGGGCCTCTGTCTCTTTAAGAAGGACCTGCTCTTTCTGAAACTCCGCCTTCAGGAAGTCATCACAACATTGCTCCTCTATTAACCCTTTAACAACATTTTTACCAGTGTTTCAATGAGAAGTAGCTCATATAATGAGCTCAGCAGATGCGCAATTCCACCAGGTGTTTGCTAATTGCTGCTGCCGCTAGTCTGAAGGAGCTGAGTGGGGAAGTTGCAGAGGGGTGCTCTGTGAGGCGGAAGCTAGGAAGCTTAGAACCTGCAGCTCAGAGGAGGAGCTGCGTCTCGAAGGCGGAGCTAGGTCCATCCAGGCGTTTCGCACACCTGAATGGTTGCCATGGAGATTAAAGGATTTCTCAAACATGCATGAAAGAATCAAAGCAGCGCTGCAGGTGTGTTTCTGATGAGGGAACAACCTGCAGAGAAGGAAACAAAGCCATGAAGCAAACCAGCAGAATGAAGGAGGACAGAGATCTCGTCTGACTGGTTGTGAGTTCGATCCCCAGCCTTTTCGTCGAGGTGCCTCAGAGCAACACACCGAGCTTGCTGCTGCCCCCTACCTGCAGACTGAAGCATGCAGATGTGATAGTTGGGTTTTAATGCTGCAGTGAAACAAATGTGTCTAAACCAGCTGCCCTCACTATAATCCACAACATTCATCTGATTCATATCCAGAGATGATCAGTTAGTGTTAACACCCCAGCAGCATTGTGGGAAGTGTAGTTTGTGTTTGATCATTCCTAATTGACCCGTTAAACTGGTTGAAAACCTGTTAAGCAGCTAATTAAAGCGATCCAGGAATGCAATCCTGTCCCACATTAGAGTCAGGGATGAAGAAAGATGCTAAAAATTGAACTAATGAGAGAGAGGGGAAAGAGGGGGGAGAGAGAGGGGAGAGAGAGGGGAGAGGGGGGGTGGCGGTACGCAGCTTGCACGTCCTTTTTCCATATTTGCCGTTTAGTTGGAGCTCGCTGTATTTGTCTGTGTGCGGTTCTGTCAGCTTTGTCCCTCAAAGAGCTCTTTTTCTCCAAAGCTTTTTTCTTCTCCAGGAGAGAAAGAGGAGCGGGATGGAGGAGGGGAGGCAGGCGGTGGGGGTGGCGGTGGTGGTGGGGGGGCTGGAGCCAGCAGTCTGGAACAAGCATGACAGAATTTGAATTATAGAAGCAGCCCAGCAAAGAGGAGAGGGAGCAGGAGGAGGAGGGCTGATGCTGCTCAGTGTGTGTGTGTGTGTGTGTGTGTGTGTGTGTGTGTGTGTGTGTGTGTGTGTCTGGATCCGTGCGACGGAGGGGAAGAAAAGACGGAGAATCATTTTCAGCAGCAGAGGCTGTTATTTTGAAGGTATTGTTGAGAAGCTGCGTTTCACAGCTAATTTTTCATTTAGATGCAGCTGCTTCTCATCCTGATATAATGAAGTATAAAATGTTAGACCTGCATGTCCTCAGTATGAGACAGGAAACAGTTCAAAACTAAAAAAAAAAGTGTGCACACAGTCCTGGTGGAAAGAAAGTACACCCTCCTTCAGTTCCATCAGGATATAATGTCAAAACATTCAGTTTTTACAGGTTCTAAAGTGATTTAAACCTGAACTAAGGTACAAAGATACACAAACATTCATTTTTTTATGAAACAAAGATGAAGCCAACATTTGGGGAAAACTAAGTACACCCTTACAGGTAGTTCCTGCTGTTTCTCACACTGAGAGAAGCAACTGCTGGGCTCATAAGGTCATTTTCAAGCTGTTCTATGGAGAAAAATATTATTCAAAATAGCAACAGGACCTCCGGTTCTTATGGATCATTGACCATAATCACTATAAATAATGTCAAATTATGTGTAAAATGATTTTTTTCTCACATACAAAACACAAATTATGTTAAATGTTTATTATGTATAAAGATGATTATGCTCAACATGGAACAGTGAGTACATAAAAGTATAAATAAATATATAATGAATATGTAGAAGATGTTGGATTGGAGATTTGACCTCTGCATGCTCTACAATCTGTCTTTTCATTATTAATGTTACTGAAAACAACCAAATTTAACGTATTTTCAGCTTGTTTCTTCTGTAGGCTGTTCTCCTCCTGATTGGGAGCTGTATCTGTAAGCCCCGCCCATCCACTTCCTGCTCAGGGCCGATGGTTCTCCCTCAGTAAAACAAAGTGGACACTACTCTTCTCCAGATATTTTTATGAAGGATATTTTGTGGGATTCAAGTCAGAAACGCTGTAATACATATGCCGTGCCTGCAGGTGGCGATAATGTTGAAAGATGGAGATCTTGAGCATGTCTAAAGAAGTGCTAGGCCAACTATTCTCTGGAAACGGTTGTAGTTGGTGTTTCCCCAGACACTTTTAAGCCTTTCCTCGGTCAGTAAGGTCTTCAGATCATATTTGGAGATTATTGGAAACTCAGGCAGGACAAACTGAGACAGATGAGGGGAAAATGGCTTTATTAGACCCAAGCAGCGAAGCGCTGCAAAGGCCTATTGTAACTGAAGGATTTCTTATTTTTATTTTATTTCTTATACCCCTGGAGTTTGTTGGACCCTCTTAGGCTTCCTAAAACTACCACTGAATGTTTCACTTTGAGGTTCTTAATAATCCAGAAAAAACTCCTGTTTTAGGTATGTTAATCTTTGCAGCTATTTTTTGAATGTTTGGCCATTTTGGCACAAAGTGGAAGATAGTTGGTTGGATGGATGGATCTGGGCACCAACACCTATGTATGACCATAAGATGTGAAACAAGACCAGAATACATAGATCCTGGATGCAAACAGCTGAAACAGGGTTCCTGTGTAAGGTAGCATCTCTCTGCCTTAGAGGTGATGATCTCTGGAGGAGCAAAGAGTACAGCTGGAAGTCCTTCACATCAAAAGAAGCTAGCTGAAGAGGGTCATCTGACCAGGATACATCCTTGACGGCTCCTTTGGGAGGTTTTCCTGATTATTCCACTGGTGGGAGACCCGGGGACAAACCCAGATCTCTCTCATGACTAAACAGCCCATTTATTCAGTGTATCTGCTTGTGCTGTGTTGGACCCTCTTTCACCTTTAGAACTGCTGTAATTCTTTGTGGCATTGATTCAAATATTCCTATTTTATTTCCATATTTCCATGATGCCATCAAACAGTTATTGCAGATTCATCAGTTTCACATCCATGATGACTCTCCCATTCAGCAACATCCCAAAGGTTCTCTGTTGGGTTGAGACCTGGTGACTGTGGAAGCCGCTGCAGTCCAGTGAATTCATCGTCACGTTCAAGAAACCAGTTTGAGATGATCTGAGCTGTGTGACATGGAGCATTATCCTGCTGGAAGCAGCCAGAAGATCGTCCACTGTGGTCATGAAGAGATGGAGATGGTCAGCATTACTCAGGTAGGCTGTGGGGTTTCAGTTATGCTCAGTTGGTACCAAAGGTCCTGGAGTGTGCAAGAACATATCCCCCACACCATGATACCCCCACTGCCACCAACTGACCATTGACAAAAGGAGGATGGATCCATGCTTTATGTAGTTTACACCAGTCTCTGACTGTACCATCAGACTGCTCCAGCTGAACCTGAGACTCATCCAAGCAAAGTCTGTCTGATCTGTCATCCTCCAGTTTTGGTGAGTCTGTGTGTTGGAGTGGTACCTGGTGTGGTCTTGTGCTGCTTCAGTCCATCTCCTTCAAGGTTCAGTGTTCAGAGAAGCATTTTGAACACCTTGAGCTCCTGTTGCTTTTTCTACCCTCTCAAACTGGTCTGACCATTGTCCTCTGACATCAACAAGGCATTTTCATCCACACAACTACTGTTTACTGGATAATTTATGACTTTTGGACCATTCTCTGTAAACCTGATAGATGGCTATGTGTGAAAATCTCTGCAGATCACCAGTTTCTGAAATACTCAGACCAAACCGTCTGGCACCAACAACCATGCCACATTTGAAGTCACCTAAACCCCCTTTTTCCTCCATTCTGATGCCCAGTTTGAACTTCAGTGAGTCCTGCACCAGGTCTAGCAGAGCCATGTCTTGCGGTAGGTGAACTAGGTGACTGCTTAGGGCCTCCTAGCCACCAGGGGGCCCCAAAGCTGCATGTTCATCTCATGAAAATGAAAATGTCCCCTCTTTATCTGTACTTATCTACGGAAGCCAAAAGTGGGTGTGTTACTAAACTTTATTCTAATGGTTTTCTCGAGATAGCAACTTAATTTCACGAGATGATTGGTGTGTGTGTTGAACCTGATTCCATCATTCAAAAGCCACACCAGCGGGGGAGGACTTTGAAACCATAAACCATAACGACACCACGTTGTTGGTTGTGTGATTAAACCATCGGGAAATTAAATATGCGAGTACGTCTGCTCTCAGCTTCCGTACTTATCTCAAGATTTCCCTTCAGGGATAAATAAAATACTATTGAATTGAATTGAATATATTTATTACATCTTTTATATGCTTAGAAAATAAATCTAAGGTGTAAATAAAATATACTGCAAAGACTAACTTTGGCTGGTGTTTTTTGCCATTATTGGGTCATTTTTATTGGACTGCACCGTCACATATGGAGAGGCATAGCGGCCGCTGACAGGTACGACGGGAACGGTTGACAGCTAGCAATCATTCCTATTAGCTAGAAAAGTAAACCAGACAAATGGGATCCAAAAGAAGTTTATTTGGCCCAGAAAACGGAAGAAAAAGAAAATGGAGGAAGAAAAACGATCAAAGGTTAAAGGTCACGCATTTATTGGCGGTGTTGGCTGGATAAGAGGAGGTGTAGCATCTTTTTTATTTTGTTAGCAAGTTTTTACGCCCTGCTAGCTAGCCTCGGGTTGTTGTTATTTAGCTGGCTGGATTTTTTCATCATAAAGTCAGCTTTGGTGTTTGCTTAATGACTATGTCACATGGGAACGAACAGTCCGTGTTGCCATGGGAACGACTGACTGACTCCAGCAGAAGTTTTATAAACATTAAAATCTGTATTTTTAATTGATGTATGGAGGATTACTGCTTTCGTTGTAGTCATGAAAATAAAACTGATAAAATAGGTTTTTATCAGTTTAATTCACCTCAAGATGAGGAATTTTAACTTAGAATCTCTTCACTGCAGTTTGATAAACTGGGGCCCCCAAACAGCATTTCGCTTAGGGCCCCCAGAAAGCTAGAAACAGCCTTGACGTCTAGATACCTAAATGCATTAGATTGCTGCAATGTGATTGGCTGAGTGGCTTTTTGTGTTAACGAGCCACTGAAGAGGTGCACCCAATAAAGTGCGAGGAGACAACATGTCCCTTCAGGACTGGGAATGTCTTGGGCCCCCAGAATGAGCTGGAGAGAGGAATGGACCTCTTACCTCTACCAGCAGAAGATAAATGGATGACAGGAAGTTAGCTGATTATTTTGGCTAAAAATGACCTAAAAACGAGTCTTTGTTTGGATGTTCTTTGTTCAGAGCTGCGGTATAACGGAACCCAAGGTCTCCATGAGGAGATGTTACCTGGTGCATCCAATGCAAAACCTCTGCAGCCAACCAGGAACTGGAAACGAGTTCCTCCAGCTGCTGTCCACTGGAGGAACCAGCACTTTCCTCCTCACCTTCCCAGTGAAGCCGTCCTCTAAGGAGACTTCTGCTTTACCACCGTCACCCTGACAGAGACGGGTGGGAGGCGAAGTCCGGAGGCAACCGGCTGAAGTCTCCGTTCGGAGTCCGTCCAACCACCGGCTCCTCAGCCCTGGAGCTGTTCCCTCACCGTTTCTCGGGGTGGGAGGCTGAGCGAGGTGTGTGTGCTGGAGATGCATTCCAGAGAAGAAAGACAAAAAGAGAAAGAAAGAGGGATACACATCATTATAATGACTGCATGCAACTCGATACTCTTGCATACTGAATATTCCCCCAGAGGGCTTTTTTCCATTATCCCCGAACGGGGGAGTCGTTTAGCTGATCCAGCCCAGCTTTGCCTTTCTTTATTCTTTCTTTTTTTCCACACTCTCCCTCTTCTTTGCCGTTTTTTTTTTTTTTTTTCCACAGACACATTGTGCAAATGTAACCTTTTGCAAGGCCCAACCCCCTACCCTACCGCTCCCCATCCCCAGGAAGCTGGCTCGCCACTTTGCTGCCAAGAAATATGAAAAACTGGCAGGCTGCCCGTTTCATCTGCAAACACGCGGCGAAAAAAAGGGAAGGGTGGATGGAAGCAGCGGGAGGCGGAGGGGAGGGAGGGAGTGGAGGTGACACAGAGGCGAAGGAAACGCTGCTGCTGCGCTCGCCACGAGGAAGAAAAAGAGACTCTAAAAGCAGAGCGGAGCAGAGAGAAAGCAGGCTGCAGAGAGATAAGGAGGAATTTTACTTGCATGAAAAGAGGCCACATTACTGACTCCAGATAAATCTTCTGTGGACATTTTCTCAGCGCACAGCCGGAGATGAGCTGGGTTTACACACAGGCGTGCACCCACACATGCAAATCAGCTCGCCACCATGCCCATTCCCTCATCTGAGCTAGTTTTATGGATGGAGGATTTATTTTTACTAATAGGAGGAGGAATCTGAAACTCCACAGCAGCACTGATGAGATGTTTTCCATCTGTAAGGTCGGAATAATCGGTTGGATCCAGTCCAGACCAACATAACTACTGGATCCAAGTGAGGATTCAATACAATCAATCGATTTCTAGAGCGAATAAACCTTCTACCACCTGGTGCTTATGGGTAAAGATGCACCAACGTGCTGGACTGAGTCGGACTCTGTGGCTCCATCTCCAGGACTGAACGGATGATGACCTTTGGGGTCATGAAACATTTTGGACTGAGGCAGGAAGCTGGAGTTCCCAGGGAGAATCCAGGCATGGATGAGGAGAATATGCAAACTTCACAATTCAATTCGCTTCAGTTTATTTATAAAGCGCCAATTCTCAGCAAATGTTGTCTTGAGACGCTTTTCAAAAAGAATCATTTCAGTTCAGTCTCACATTCATTCCGGTTGATCCTCATTATCAGTCAGTGCATCAAGCTCAGCTCACTATTCAAAGCAGTTTAAAGAGTTTCTAAGGAAACCCAGCAGAGCATCGAGTCGTTGCCCTGCAGCGTTCACTGCTCCTGACCAGCAGGGGGCGACAGTGGAGAGGAAAAACTCCCCTTTAACAGGAATAAACTTCCAGCAGAACCAGGCTCAGTACCAGTGGCCAGCGGCCATGACCGACTGGAGGCTTGAGAAGCACAAGAAGAAGCATCAACTGATCCAGGAGTACTTTCTATGTTAGAGAAAAGTAAGAAGTGAATGTCCTTTAGTGGCTTCATGTCGGAGAGAAGCACGGCCAAACCGATCAGCTCTGAGTCAGTTTTACAATCTATAGGATGAAAGAGATTTTCTCCTTCAGATGTTTTCTTGTGAACTGGCCCCGTCGGACTCCCTATGGAAGCGACACCTGACACCAAAGACAGAGCAGCTCCCATTGAAAGCAGCAAATCCTCCATGATCCACCCCCCCCATGGTCTCCTCTGGACTTCTGAAGGCCTGCTGTGGTTTCTGGCCCCACGCCGCCTGCAGCAGATCCTTTAAGTCCTGGAAATGTGGAGGTGGACTCTTCATGGATCAGATTTGCTTGTCCAGAACCTTCCAAGTCCTGGCTAGTGGTCAGGCTCTGCCCGATAAGGTGAGGAGCTCCATCACCAGGAGGAGTTTAGAGCAGCTGCTCCTCCAAGCCAGAAGGAATCAGCTGAGGTTCATCTGATCAGGAGGCTTCCTCGACGCCTAACTTTGGAGGTTTTCTGGGCACGTCTTACAGCAGGAAGACACCAGAACCAGAACTTTCTGGAGAGATTACTGGACATAACTCTGTATGTATGGACTGAACTGGATCTAAATCTGAATGAACTGGATCGGTGTAAATGATTTAGGACTGAATTGTGTTGAATTTATAGTGAGGGCAAAATGATTCTTGTTTTTTTTAATGGTTGTATTGGCTCTAGTGGGTTTTATTCAACAGTAACTGGAGAGGAAGAAGGCATGCAGCAAATGGTCCTAGGCTGGGAATCGAACCGGGGACTGTAGCCTCTGTATATGGTGCACCTGCTCTACCACTGAGCCATGTGGCGCCCAACGTTTTCACATTTTCACGTCACAACCACAAACTTCTATACAGTGAACTTCTTTATGTGACAAAGTAAAGCCTAATTGTGAGGTGGAAGGAAATGAGACACGGTTTTCAACATTTTTACAAACAAAAATATGAAAAGTGTGGCATGTGACTGGGTGTTTGGTAGAATAAAGTTGATTAGAAGCCATCTTTTACACCCATTTCCACCTTGTGTGCTCTCAGTAGATGTCTGCTGATGTCCAGACACCATATCATGTCCATATCTGGACGTGATATGTCACGTATCACCATACGTGAGACTGGTTCTCATTTGAAGAGAACCAGTCTCTTCAAATGATCCTCCTGCATGTTTAGCCGTGATAATTAGCTTCCGCTTAGACTGTTTTTTCTCTGTGTCTGAGCTAAATGGAGGAGGGAACATTTGACTGCAAAGTATTTTAACTTCCTTCACCTCCACCATGTGTAGTAAAAGTTTAATGTGACATTTTAGGGTCAGGCGATGTGTTTTGTGGAAACTTAGTGGAGATGTTCTCATCATAAGGTTTGACATCTATGTGACTGTTAGGTGGTTAAAAAGTGGTGGGAACTACTAACTCAAAAATTAGTAGCACTAATCCTTAAATGCTAACCATAAACATTAGTTGTGCTAACGCTAAAGAGCTACACTAACATAGTATTTAGCTAATGCTAAAGCACTATACCAGCGTGGTGTTTAGCAGAAGCTAATGGTAAAACGCCATACCAGCATTGTATTTAGTGGAATCTAACTCTAAAGTGCTACACCAACACAGTGTTTAGCAGGAGCTAACGCACTATACCAGCATGGTATTTAGCAGAAGCTAATACTAAAGCGCTAACTTCAATTCATATTATATCTGCTCTTGAAATACTACAACCCCCGAGCACCAATTTAGTTTTGATATTATAATTTACATGTTCTATAATGCCCTGATATATTGTTTTTATGTTTCTATCTTGTTGTCTGCTGTCTGATTTATATGGTTCCTGTATTTTTCTTGTTTGAAATAAAGTTATTGGGGGGGAGAGGAAACAGAACTGCTGTATAAACGTCACCCACTTCAAATTAGAGCATTAATATAAACATCTAACAACATGAATAATTCTTAACAGTCAGTAACCAAAACTTCAACACAGATGTCGAATATTAATCCACTGAAAGTTTGCAAAACAGCCAAATAAATTAATTCTTCAGAATTCATCTGGATAAATTAACTTTGGGGAAGCAAAGTGTGCTAAATGTTTTCAAAGTTAGCAAAAACGTTAAAGCGCTAAATGAAAAATTAGCTCTGCTATTAGCGCATTAGCGAATTGGTGGATGTGTGTTGCATCACAAGTAAAACATGGACTGATGATGTGAAGACATGTGGAGCAGCCACAGCGCAGTTCACTAATATACTGTAAATGCTAGTTTTGCAGCACAAACGTTGGCAGAGTAACAATGCTGGTCAGAACTGGAGCAGAAATTATGACTCCCTGAATGCTGTAAGAGTTTTTGTGTCTCTATCTCCAGTAGACATTCCCCACAGTTAGAGGTGGACAACATGGACTACCTTATGCTCATATCTTATCTTTTCATACTTTTTTACATATTCCCTAATTTTGAATGTGGAAATCGATGCGACTGTCATGATCTACAAGCTGGAGCACGACTGGCAATTAAAAGTTGCAAAAAAATATGTCCTGGAAATAAAGGCAGGAATCCAGGGCTGCAGGAGATCCTCACCATCACTTTATTAATGAGGGACACTGCATAAAATGGAGAAAGAACAGAGTTTGAAGCTGAGGGAAAACAGTCCATGTCTGCCCTTATTTCCAGAAGATCAAATGTGTCAAACTCAAGGCCCGGGGGCCAAATCTGGCCCGCCATAGCTGTTTATGAGGCCCTCGAGACTCCAGACATCAAATTACATCAATCAGTTCCTCCAGTTTTTCACGGAAACTCACAGAAAATCAACAGATCCTTGCAATTTTTTTTGCAAATACATAATTATGAGTTTATTGCAAATTTTCCACAAAAATGGTCAAAAGCGTTGGTTTGAAGTGATGCTAACTCCCATCTGCAGATGGCAGTATTTCTTGCTTCTGCTCCACTGCTGCCTCAGCCTGACTTGATGTCAAGTTATAGTCTGTGATCGATGTGGCGAGGAACAAAAAGTTACATTTAATGTCATTCATAAGTGTAAATATTGCAAAATTCATTGCAAATACTTCTAAAGTAGCTCCAGAAAATCAGTGATTTTGATTGCAAAAAATTGCAAAAACAAAGATCGAAGTGAAAAGATGTTCAATAGTTTTTAATTTAAAGAACTTGTCAAATGCAGAGACAACTATTTATTAATATTTTAACAATTTATTAACTGGTTTTATCAATATATTCTGGAACAACCGGCCCTTTAAGGACATTTGTGATCTTGATGGGGCCCAAAATGAAAACTAGTTTGACGCCCCTGCTGTAGATTATTGTAACAGAAATATTATAAACCAGAAAAAGAAATCATTTTAGGTAATTAACATCAAGTTTTTTTTAGTTTCCAGTTCAGAAACTGTTATGGTTTTAAAATCTTGTTTTTTTTTTTTTTAAAAAAAAAAGATTTTTTAGGCTCTTGTGACCTTTATTGAACAGTAGGACAGGAAAGAGAGAGAGGAAAGAGAGGGGAAGCCATGCAGCAACCGGGATGGGAATCGAAACAAGGACGACCACGTCAAGGACTAAAACTCATGGTACCGCCTGAGCCACCCACAGGCTTAAAATCTGTTAAAGGGCCAGTATCATGTGTTTTCCAGGCACATAGAATCATTTTATAGCAACAGTCCAGTGGCTATGTTCCCTTCAGTTGTTACAAAAATGCTGTAAATATCAAATATGACTTAAAAGAAATTTGACTCTAATTTAACGCCTTGAAATTGGGCCTCTGTCTCTTTAAGAAAGTCCTGCTCTTTCTGAAACTCCGCCTTCAGAAAGTCATCACAACAGTGCTTCTTTATTAACCTTTTAACAATTATTTTATCAGCGTTTCACTGAGATGTAGCTCGTATCATGAGCTCAGCAGATGTGCAGTTCCACCAGGTGTTTGCAAATTGCTGTTGGCTAGTCTGAAAGAGCTGAGAGGGAAAGTCGTGGGGGAGGGAGGCTCAGTGAGGCGTAAGCTTAGAAGCTTAGAAACTGCAGCTCCGAGGAGGAGCTGCGCCTTGAAGGCGGCGCTAGGTCCATTCAGGAGGTGTTTTTTACAGCTGAATGGTTGCCGTGGAGATCCAAGGATTTCTCAAACATGCATGAAAGAATCAAAGCAGTGCTCCAGATATGTTTGGATGAGGTAATAACATTATAGCATGATGGGAAGCTCAAAATAGCCGATTTTACATGATACTGCCCCTTTAACAAAAATTCATCAACAGCTGCCAGTTTGGATCTTTCCAACCTCCTTCCAACCTCCTTCCACCACTGAAGGACAGCACCGATGCAGAGATGTCATCTGTTGGATTACAATAAAATATTTACTCCTACAGCTCTTCCCCTCATAGCTGTTTGATGGGACCAAACAGATGTTTTTATTGCGTTTGGAGTCATTAGAGCCCATAAAGCTCCCTGAGACCCCCTCCAGACCCCACAGCGGACAGACATGTTGCTTTCTCAGGTCTGCCCATGCTCTCTGGATGTTTTTCTTCAACCTGAAGTGTCTTTCTGGGAGCTCTTCCTGTGGTTTTGACGTCTCCAAGTGATGCTCTTCCTGTCCGTTGCCTAGCAACAGAGGAGGGAAAAAATAGATGAGGTGATGAGTGAAGGTGATCCCGAGGGAGTTTGGAGGGGAGGGAAGAGGCTGGGAGGAGGGGGAGGGAAGAGATGTTTTCTTTTCAGAAAGCTTTTCGCAGATTGTTTCTGTTTCTCTTTAGTGAAATAAAGATAACCTTCAGCTCTGGACGAGCAGCCGGTGTTGCTGCAGAGGAAATCAGCGCTTTCAGCTGCAATGTGTCTCTGATCTGCTCCACTTCAGCTGAGTAACTCATGCTTTTCATCTGAAAACCAACTCAGGGAGAAAATCTGGATTATTTTGGTGTAAAACTCAGAATAAGACAGAAATCATTTTGCATCTCACAGAATAACATGAACGTTTGTCCAAAGTGGAAAAAGTTGCTAAAAAAAAGAATCAGTTTGTTCAATTAAAGTCTCTTTTTTTCATACAGCGACTTGGAAAAATATTCACTCCCCAAATTTTCCCAATTTTGTCGCGTTTCAGCCACAAACTTCAAACTGTTTACAATACGACTAATACTTTTACTACTAATAATCTGATAACTGATCTGCACTAGCATTCAGCCCCCTGTAGTCTGATCCCGCTGCCAGGGGGACAAGATATTTCCCCCTGTTATGAATTAAAATATCTTGTTCCTCTGGCAGATTATTTCACTATAACTAGAACTTTCTCATCAATATTAAGGAGTTACTGCCTTAAAACCAGCTCCCATACCTGCTGAAAAGTTCGTTTTGTCTCATTCCAAGTGTTTTCAAGATATTTGCAGTGGAAACTGGAGCAGAACTACTTGGTGAGCTTTGGTGCTTCTGCAGCGTGGAAGGCCTCTCCGAGTCGCAGAGCTGCAGCTTCGCGTGGAGAAAAGGAACCGCTGGGATCTGATGAACAGCTGCAGACGGGCTCCACGGGGTGCTGATGGCTTCAGCTGTGGCCATGGCGGTTCTGCGGCTGTAATCTGTGATATTGGTTATTAATAGGTGAGTAAACGCTGCAGTGACGACTCCTGTGTTAGTTTTAAATCTCCAGAAACGGATCATTTCAGGACTATGACCAGAGCATCCATGAGCTTCGGTCCAAGCCGACCAGTGAGCAGCAGCGCAGCCATAAAGCCAGAGATCGAGCAGAGATCAATAAGCACATCACATAAAGTGTCAGATCATCTCTGCTTTGTGTAGCATCAGCACCGCGGCTCCCTGAAAGCTGAACTAAGCAGGAATATTTCTGGCTTCTCCAGCCAAAAATTCCACAATAACCTTTCAGCGTTATTGTGGTTTAAGTGGCCTGGGAGGAAAGCTGGAGGCGTGCTGCTCCTCCTGGAGGGCCCCGTCATGGAGGTCAGAGAGGAGGGGCCCCTGAGGCGCCCGTGCTGATGTTTAACACAAACACTGTCTTCACATGAGACGGATGGACTGAAATATTGGTGTACCTCAGGGTTGTACATCGGGTCCTCTCCGTTTAGCTTGTTTATGAGCAACGTTCCTGAAAATCGGCCGACTTCACGTTGCTCTTCGGGTGTCCAGGGCTGTGAAAGGTGTTGTCACCTTCTCCATTTATACTGTTTTTGTGTTTCAGAGCATCAAAAAACAAACAAACAAAAAAATGTTAACATGATCAACAACTTTGAAACATTGAAAACTTTCATCATACAACAAACAATGGTCACTGATTAATTTAAAAAAGGGGACAAAAATCTTTTATCAGCAGCTTAAAGCTGCAGTTTGTAACTTTTATGAAAAATATGTTTTTCACATAGTTGTTAAAATCATTATGATTTCGTGACAGTTTAAGACAGATAATCTGTGAATAAATCCAGCTCCTTTGCCTTCTCACCACAACATAGCCTGCTGCTAATGCTAATGCTAGTTAGCATGGCCACCGATGGCGGCGGATAAACAGTTTTCCTGGAACGGTGAGTTGTTTCTCCACCATCAGCACGTTTAGCAGCGCGAACACGAGGCAGTGAGGGCTGCAGACCTCTTTCTGGTTCTTCTGGACCTCCTGGGTGAGTCGCTGATGAGCTCTTGGAGTAATTCTGGTGGGTCGGCCTCTCCTGGGAAGGTTCTCCACTGGTCCATGTGTGGATCATGGTTCTCCATATGGTTCTCTGGAATCTCAAAGCCTCAAACATTGATCTGTAACTCTTTCTAAACTGATAAATGTCAGAGATTTTGTTTATTATCTGTCCTTGAATTTTTGCTTTTTGAGCTATCTCAGCCTACTTCATGTTGTCAAACGGGTTCTGTTGAAGTGATTTTAAAAACTGAAATTGAACCAAAAAAATGTAGGTAATCATAGTTAATTTTGGATTTAACAAACAGGAGAATTTCTTTTTAAATAAATAAATTATCTTTTAAAACTGTTTTTTTTTTTTTTTTTTTTTTTTTTTTTGTATTTAACCAGGTTATCCTTTTCTACTTTTTTGTGCCTTAAATCAAACAAACTTTAATTTTAAGAACAGAAGTCATCTGTAAGGTGGCAAACACTCCATGCAGATGATACTGTTGTATATTTGCATAAAAGAAGCGAACAGTGTGCTGCAGAGGAATTGTCGGTTATAATGTTGAACATCTTTGACTAGTTACATAATTCATGTTTGCATCTCAGTGTTGATAAAACTGCCTGCCCGCCGTTTCTGAGGCCTATTAATAGAGATCCAGATCCAAACGGTCAGCAGAACAGAATTATGTGCATTTAGGTGAAGTAACGGAGTGATTACTTTAAAATGCATGTTCAAGAAGTTGGTAAAAGAATTTAATCTGCTGAAGTTTCGACTCATAAAGAACTCTTTAAACCCAGAGGGTATGCAGATGAACGTGAACGCCGTGATTTTGTCCCATTTAAATCACTTGGACACAAACAGGAAGGACAACACTGCAGTTAACAGAAATATTATATAAGCAAGCTTCAAATTACTGAATAAAAAGTGAAACTCACACCATCTCTGCAGAGTTTGAACTAAATATTTTTATTTACTTGGAAAAAACAGGATTAAATGCTCCAATAATTTATTTCTGGTTCCCTGGAGCTCAGAGAACAGACTTTAAAATACTTCTGGTAGTTTATAAATCTCTGAACGGCTTAAAGACCTGTTGTCATTGTATCAGCCTTCCAGACCACTCAGGTCTTCTGGTTCTGGTCTGCTCTGCATCCCCAGAACCAGAACCAAACATGGAGAAGCAGCTTTCAGCTTCTATGCTCCGCTAATCTGGAACAAACTTTCAGAAAACAGCAAAACAGCCGAAACACTGAGCTCCTTTAAATCAAGGCTGAAACCCACCTGTTTAGAGCTGCCTTTGATTAATAATAACAGGAACATTGATCAATATATTTGCTGGATGAGCCTCATGATTTTGATGCATTGATATTTGCTCGATGATTGTTCTGTATGCTTGACTGATGTGTTTATGATGTGAAGCACTTTGAACTGCTTTGCTGCTGAAATGTTCTGTACAAATAAGCTTGAACTTGACTTCTGTTTGAAGTTAAGCCTGGTTTGGCTCCTCAGGAGAGCTGGAACCAGAGGAGACTGGATCCCACACAGGAGAAGGGCCTTTGGGAAGTTTAGACCTGTATTATACTTATATTTGCAGATTTTGCTTATAAATCACGTTTCTAATTTTCTTTCTTTTTTTCATTAACCTGATGAATCTTGTTTAGCACAAACACCCCAAATGTACTTTAACTGCTTTCATCAAAACCCCTTTGGAATGTTCTTACTGGACCCTTGACCTTAGCTAGCCTGGTCGTTGCCTTCCTACGCTATTTTGCTCGATTCTCATCTCCCTTCACTGCTCCGTCTGGGCTTTCTCCCATTGAGTTGGATTCCTCCGGGAGAATTTCAACCAGGCCAGTCAGCGAACAGAAGGAGAAGTTGTGAACGATGACGTCGATTTTCTGTGCTGTTTTAGAATCGTAGTCAGGCTGCAGTTTTAGCGATGGCAGCGGAGGAAGTGAACGAAGCCGTCCATGTTGACAACGCTTCCAAACACTGAATCAACTTCAACAGCCATCTCGCTCGGCTCGGCACTTCTCTCTTCGCAGCGGAGGATGGCTGTTTACAGCGCAGGCAACTTCCGCTTCAGTGTCGAACTGGCGCATTACATACGACAAACGTTAGCGATTGGGTAACATTTGAAACCTCACCCGAGCGCACGCCTCCAGGAAGCAACTGTTTCCCAACAGCCGAGGGTTTAGCGTAGAACAAGGCGCTGGTTTTAGCAGGCCAGGACTTAGCCAAAGCAACCTCTGAAGTCAGAGCAGTGATGACTGTGGGTGTGGGTGTAAATTAATATTTCACAAATTTTAATTATAATAAAGTAAACATTTTTATATTATAAAAGCGAGAGCCATGTCCCAGGATTATTTATAAAAACATACACAAGATATCAGTAACACAAACAATATTCATCAATACACTTGAAGTTAACACATAAAAGGCCTCTTATAGTCATACGTATTTATTTGTAAGTAAATTTAGGGAACTGGTGCTGTTCCAGTTCACCCAGTCTCACACCTCTCCTCCTGGTCTATGTGGGAGGGCACCAGTGATGGAAGCCAGGATGCATAGATGAGAAGAATCCCAATTAAATGGATCCCAGGAGTGACAGAGAGCAGGAGAGCAGGTCTAAATGAAAGCGAAGGGATCACCAGAGGGGGGGTGGGTGGAGCGCCGAAGCCCGGGAGGAGGTGGGGGGGAGGATCAATATCTAATTTCAGTGCTGAGCTCACGCTGGACGCTTTTCCAATAAGGCCGGGATAAAAACACCCCAGCCTGAATAGGTGTGTGTCTGTGGCTGTCTGCAGACCACACATCCATCTGCTGCCGATGCCTGAGAAACCGTCACCAGCCTCTGCAGCGGCTTCCAGCAGAAACCAAGCGGCGGCGTTAATGGCGGCTGAATTAGAGCCGGTCTGAGCTGACGTCGACCTCTCGCCACACAGTTTGGAGTTTTATTCCCAAACTGATCCCAAGAATTAAAAAGTTCCTTTTATTTCACCACTGGATCGTCGCTCTACCCTACGTATCGTCAAACACCTGCAGAAGCACCACCTCCTGGACACGCAGTTAGGAATCGAAGTGACGCCAGGTCAGCACAGCGTCCAGCACGGCGGTGGCGGGGTGATGGTTTGGGCTAGTTTTACAGCCACAGGACCCGGGCGCCTTGCAGTCCCTGAGTGGACCCTGAGCTCCTCCGCAGACCAAAGCATTCTGGAGTCAGATGTGAGTCCGTCTATGAAACGTCTGCGGTTCGGTCCAAACGGGGTCGCCAACAGAACCATGAACCCAAACAGCCAACGAGTCTCCTTCTGGGAAACTCGTGAGAACCAGCAGATGTCCTTCTGTCCTTCTGTCTCTGCAGTCCAAACACAGGCGGGGGGAGCAGGACGGCTTCATCAGGACCCGGACCCTTGTGCTGCTGGGCCCCAGTGGTCCGGCTGGGTTTCTGTGAGGAAGAGACCTTCCGCCAGACAGGAAGTAAACATCACCTGTCAGCTCGACCTCATTCAGCCGGCTGCTCTGAAGCTGTTGCTGGACAGCAGGACCCCTGTGGAGCTCCTTTATACCAACATTTACCAGTATAACCAATATGACCAGTAATAATCAGTATAATCAGTAATGATCAGCAAAACCAGTAATAATTAGTAAAACCAGTAATAGTCAGTAATAAGTAAAACCAGTAAAACCTGTAACAACCAGTATGATCAGTAATAACCAGTAACAACCAGTAATAACCAGTATGATCAGTAATAACCAGTAACAACCAGTAATAACCCGTATGATCAGTAATAACCAGTAACAACCGGTAATAACTAGTAAACCAGTACCAGTATCATCATCAGGACGAGGCTAAACTGGGTAAATCACTTTTTCACTGCTGGTTTTCTGGTTCAGTCAACAGATTAGTCAGATGAGGCATCTGAAGCTGCACGATCACAGAGGCAGCAAAACAAGCCCCCACCATGATACTTCCTCCGCCGTGCTTTGGTTGGACCCGTCATCTGAAGCTACGCACGGCTCCACTCCGTCAGCCAGGCGGAGCTCCGTAACCTGGAGGTCGGTTTCTGGCGCCATCACAAGCCAGAACCTGCTTCCTGACGCCTGTCGTACCGAGAAGGATCCCAACAGCTGAGATCATGGAGCCTACTTCATGTTGCCAGACAGGTCCTGGTTAAGTAATTTCTGTAAATCAGATTATCTTTGTCTGATATTAATATTCGTTTAATGATCCGAAATAAAAGTTTGACAAAGAAAAGCAAAAACTCTGGGGCAAATACTTTCTCCTCATGCTGTCTGTCCTCTGGTGGCTGTTCTGGACGTTCTAGCTCTATATCACTGATCTGCGGGGATCTATGGGCAGAAAGTTGCGATCAGCTTTTAATTTGCAGTCCTGAAACAAATACCTGCACAGTTAGTGAAGGTAAGTAGAGACAAGTGGACAGAAACAGGAGTCAAAGAACTTCCACAGCCATTTATCCCATCAGCCGGAAGTATTTCAAACTTTAACATGTGGCTACATGATGAGTGTACAGCCGTGATCCTGACTGCCCCCTGGGGGAATAAATATACCCTGAACGGAAAGTCGGAAAGTAAGAACCCGGCTGAAGGAAGAAGGATTTAAGTCCAGAACGACAAACGAGGATAATCTTTAACCCCTAAACTGGAGAGGAGAAGGTTCCAGTTGGCTGTAGAGATGCAACCAGTGGTGGGAACACTTCCGCTAATGCATCCCCTATTCCACTGACCTCCTGCGTGCTTTCTGACCGAAGCACTGCTGTGGGCAATCAGCCAAAACCAGCAAGAGAGTTAGCAAAGCTCAACAAATATATAATTAAAACCATGAGTGGAAGGTCTGTTCCAAAGAATCACTTCCTGTAGCGCAAATACAGTGAGGCGTGTTAGGCACATACTTGACCATGTTGAGAGTGATGTAATACATTTATGTCAATAACATAAGGTTGGTATTCATTTGGTTCAAATTAACACTTTAGCTTCACATTCTGTGAAATATTATGTTGGTATAGTGCTTTAGCATTAGCTTCCACTAATTTCCATGTTGGTATAGTACTTCAGCAATAGCTGGCACTAATTACTATGTTGGTATAGCACTTTAGTGTAGCTTCTACTAATAATTATGTTGATATTGTGCTGTCGCAGTAGCTTCCACTAGTTACTGTGTTGGTATAGTACTTTAACATTAGCTTCAACTAATTACTATGTTGGTATAAACTTTAGCATTAGCTTCCACTATTTACTATGTTGGTATAAACTTTAGCATTAGCTGGCACTAATTACTATGTTGGTATAGCACTTTAGTGTAGCTTCTACTAATAATTATGTTGATATTGTGCTGTCGCAGTAGCTTCCACTAGTTACTGTGTTGGTATAGTACTTTAACATTAGCTTCAACTAATTACTATGTTGGTATAAACTTTAGCATTAGCTTCCACTATTTACTATGTTGGTATAAACTTTAGCATTAGCTGGCACTAATTACTATGTTGGAGTAGCGCTTTAGCATTAGCTTCCACTAATTACCATGTTGATATAGCAATTTAGTGTAGCTTCCACTAATTATTATGTTGATATGGCGCTTTCACATTAGCCTCAACTAATTACTGTGTTAGTGTAGCATTTTAGCATTAGCTGGCACTAATTACTATGCTGGAATAGCGCTTTTGCATTAGAAGAACTAATGTTTATGATCCGTGCTTTAGAGTTAGCGCAGCTAACCTTTTAGCTAGCGGAGGACTGGACGCAGCCAAGGACTGCTGAAGATAACCAGCCTGCACTGACCAGGGAGATGACGCTGAAGCTTCACTGTATGAGGAAACCAGCAAGTCTCTACAGTCACTGATGATGCAGCTGTAGGTGAGGTGAAGCAGCAGGAAGGATGGCAGCCAGTGAAATCCCCAGGCGGACATGTTGTCCTTCATCAGTGGAGCGGAGGTCTGCTGATCATCAGGATGCATCGATGGGATCTCAGTCCCACTGGACATTCATGCAGAAGATGATGAGGAGCTCCATCCTGAACACTGAAGCTGGGACCTGACTGGAGAAGATGTGTTTTCATCTGAGAAATCCTGGAAAAGCAGAGCAGCAACTGCATCAGTGACTGAAGTTTCTCCGGTTTTTCTGCCTTTATAGAAGGAAAACTCTATGCTTTATAAATTGTGTATGTGAAGCTGTTTTCCTACAAAATAAAAGCCCTGAAAGAACCTCTGGATCAGCTGTACTGATGGGAACAGTCCAATCACGGTGATCCGTACACGGACTTTGTCCTGTTGGCCCTGCTGCAGATTACTGACATGTAGGAACACAACAGATTGTCAAAATGTTAATGAAATATTTTCATTATATTCATCTTAAGTAAGACAGTAAAGCTTTGACACAAACGTGACTGAGAATCTCAGTTTTGCTCTTTTTACAATTTTCTCTCCTCCAAGTTGAGCGTTGAATGAAATCTGAAGCTTCTCTCTGAAGCTTTATTTATTATCTTAGCAGTTTTTATTTCTGCGCTGGAGCTCCCCTCAGTGGCAGCTGGCGGGAATGACACCGGCAGAAACAAGGTGCTCTCCATCCATCCGGGAGGACTGAGCATCTGGGAGGAGGTTCTAATCTGAGCGTTCAAACAGAAACTCAGTGGCTGTTTGCTCGGGATTCTGGTGAAGAACCGCAGAGAGGAGTCTGGACTCGGCAGGTTACAGTTTCACTAAGAAACTCAAACACTGAGAGGAAATTTCCCCAAACCCGCCCAGGACGCCAGCTGATCGCTTCAGCTCGGTGCTACACTGCCATCATGTGGTTATGTTAGAAAACTGCAGCTGCTTCCTGAGGTCGTGGCTCTGCATCAGGATGAAGTTTCCCTCCAGAGATCCGTGACTGAACAGACGGAGCCAGAACTATTGCAGCATCTCACTTAGTGTGTTTTCCAGCGTTTCTCTGATTTCCTGAAGAACAAATAAAAACATTTCATCCTTTTTAAAGGCTTCTCTCTGCAGATTCATCCCATTTCTGCTGTCGATCCTTTCTTCATAACTTCTGACATGCTGGACATCAACATCTGGACCAAATCCTGACTGATGGGAAGTCCTTGGTGTTTGGAGACCTTGCAGTGCGTGCAGATGTTCTCATGCCTCCTCCTTCCTGTGCTGAGCAAGCTCTGCTCTGGTGGCAACTATGGCTCCGTGATATGACTTAAAAATAAAATATCAGATGTTTTCATACCAGATCCGATTACCGATTTTATTTTCTCGCTTCCTTTTCTAAAAAAGTCATTACAAATGCCAGAAAGTATTTTCAAAAAGTGGCTTTTTTCAATCCTCTCTTCTGTGAGTTGTATGACGGAGTATCAGGGCCAGGCTACAAGAATTTTGTTTATTTACAAGAATATAGTCATAATATTAGCAGAATAAAGACACAATTTTACCAGAAGAACGTCTTACAATGATGAGAGAAAAAAAAAGTCATTTTAATGTGAAAAAAGCTTCTGGAGTTATTGAGATCTGAGGTGACCACCTCGGTCCGTGTGGTTCTGTCTTTGAACTTTATTTCAACTTTATTGTCATATTACTATAACTGTATTCTTCTCCTATTATGACTATATTCTTTTAATTAAAAAAAAAATTTAAATCCTACCCTGGCTCAAATATTCTTGTAGAGTTGACCTGAAGTCCAAATAAATAGAAGCTGTAAAACACACTTGTCAAACAAGATGGCCGCCCCGGGAATGCTGACATCATTCTAAACTATGGAAACACAAAGAGCTAAAAAAAAAAATAATAATAATCCAGATTTTCCAAAAATTAAATCTTCAAAAACCAAAAATTTGACTGATTGATCAAATGGATTTATCGCCCGGGCCTAGTGGCAACATGACTCCGTAGCGCCCTCTGGAGGAGCTTCCTCGACCATCTTAGAGGTCCTAAAGTTCCTGATGATCCGGAAAACACGTTTTCTTTAAAAAAATAGACATGAAATAATTTGAAGAAAATGTTTTTGTAAAAAGAAAAGTTATTATACAATAGATCAGACAGTTAAATACACAAAGGGATCATGATTTTGTTTATTACTGGAGTAGACAGATTTACAGGCTAAAAGCAGAGGACTGAATGTAGAACCCTGAGGTACACCAAGATCAGGCCAGGATTCGAACCCAGGACCTTCCTGCTGCAGGGCAACAGGGCTTAAATACATTTATCCCCCTCATTGAATCAGTTATTTCACCGTCTTTAATTCACGGCTAGTAAACCTGGATGTTGCTGATCTTGTTATTCGCTAGATCCGCCAGCAGGGGGAGCTACTGCCGGTCATTTCCCAGGAAGACCAAATAAGGAAATGACGTGCTGCCCGTGTGGCGATGTCCTCAAATAGAAAGTGAATGAAACACGTTGAGGAGGACTGTCAGATCTCCAGCGGACACTCAACCAGGTCAGTCCTCGTGTTGAACCCGGGCTGAAGCCGCCCGGAGCCGGGGAGAGCTGCTGTGTTTCACCGCAGGGAGGGAAGCTAACGGCGGCTAGCAGCTAACCGGCAGTTTGCTGTTAAATCAGGAGGGAGTAAAGAGGTTTGGATCCTTACAGTGACTCTTTAAACCAGGTTTTCAGCTGTGAAGCTTTAAATTTTAGCAAGTAGTCGGTGTGATGTCTGATATTTACAGTTATGTTGAATTTCCATGTCGTTGAACAGAACCGGGAGCGTCTCTAACGGCGGATTAAAGGTCAGATCAGAAATATCAACTGAAAGTCACTGAGATCTGCTGCTTCGGACAGTGGTCCCCAACCCCCGGGCCGCGGACCGGTACCGGGCCGCACAAGAGATACTTAAATATTTCCGTTTTATGTATTATCTGAGTCTGAACGATCTTTTATTTTGAAAAACCTCTCAGTTGCGTCTTGCGTGCCAACATTGAACCCACAAGCTAGCAAAATGAGTAAGAAGCTTCCTTGTGAAGGGGAAAAGGCCCAGCGAAGAGACAGGAGAAGAAAGCTTTTAACAGACAATACCAGGAGGCCTACTTGAAACATGGCTTTATCCCGGTAGGTGGTTCCCACATACAAGCCGCTCTGCATAATATGCGGCGACCGAAAAATGCCACCAGAATTGAACAGCATGATGAATGATATTGTTAAAGTTATTAATCACGTCAAAGCCCATAACTCGCGCCTGTTTGTGAGGAGAGCACGTTGGTGTAGTACTTTAACGTTAGCCTCAACTAGTTACTGTGTTAGTGTAGCATTTTAGCATTAGCTGGCACTAATTACTATGCTGGAATAGCGCTTTTGCATTAGAAGAACTAATGTTTATGATCCGTGCTTTAGAGTTAGCGCAGCTAACCTTTTAGCTAGCGGAGGACTGGACGCAGCCAAGGACTGCTGAAGATAACCAGCCTGCACTGACCAGGGAGATGACGCTGAAGCTTCACTGTATGAGGAAACCAGCAAGTCTCTACAGTCACTGATGATGCAGCTGTAGGTGAGGTGAAGCAGCAGGAAGGATGGCAGCCAGTGAAATCCCCAGGCGGACATGTTGTCCTTCATCAGTGGAGCGGAGGTCTGCTGATCATCAGGTCATGGCACCCTGAGATCGCCGCCACAGCACTGAAAACCCTTTTGCCATTTGCGACATCCTGTCTGTGTGAAGCTAGGACAAAACAACGGAGCAGACTGGGCATCAGCGACACGCTTCGGGTGTCGTTGTCCCCCATCACTCCCAGATGGGACCGTCTCGTGGCAGAGAAACAAGCTCAGGGCTCCCGTTGATTCTGTCCTTATCGTGAGTTAAAGTTTTCTTGAAAATAAAATGCTTTTTATATTCGTTTTTGTGGCATATCTGTATCTTATTTTGAAGGGATGTTTAAACGTTGCCATAGCGACCAGAGTCAGCGTTAGAGGAGTAGAGCTTGTGAGCCTCGCGGACATGCAGGAACTCCCACCCCTCCCCCCGGCCGCAGAGCGTTGATATAAAGGCTGATGACCGCTGAGCTGCTGCCAAATATGGTCAGGGTTACTGCCGCCACTTCCTGGTTCCAGTCCCACCTGTCAGAGGGCGGGAGCAGGCAGCTGGATCCAGAGAGGGTCAGAGCCTCTAGACTGCTGGAGCATCCATCCGTCCAGTTTCCAGATACAAATCCTGATCTCTTCAGGAATATCTGTCTCAGGGGATTTTTCCCAAATGATGTGAAACGGTGGAGGACTCGAGTCAGGAAAAGCGTGGGGTTGAGAGTTGAATCCCGCCTCTGGGATGTTTCCTGACCAGGAGTTATTGATTATTGGCTCCAATCCTAAACCCAGACATCTGATGGTCCCTGGCGTTCCTGGGGTTGTACTCCTAAATATTCCCCTCCTTCATGTCTCTGCATGTGTGGACAGGATGGGGGACGTCGCGGAGGACAAGGCCAGCTTTTATTCCAACGCCGAGGACTACTGGAGGGAGGTCCCGCCCACTGTGGACGGGATGCTGGGGGGATACGGCAGCATCTCCAGCATCGACATCAACGGATCCAAGGCTTTCCTGAAGAAATTCCTCGGGGTAAGACGCTAACGTCCAGCTCCGTAAGGACTTCCTGTCCAACAGCCAACATGTTGCGTCCTCCGCAGGAAGGCGAAGGGGAGACGGGGACGGGCTGCGCTCTGGACTGCGGAGCAGGAATCGGCAGGATCACCAAGCGGCTGCTGCTCCCGCTGTTCCGGACCGTGGACCTGGTGGACGTGACCAAGGAGTTCCTGGACAAGGCCAGGACGTACCTGGGGGACGACGCCAAGAGAGTGGGCAACTACTTCTGCTGCGGCCTGCAGGAGTTCGTCCCGGAGACGGGTCGATACGACGTCATCTGGATCCAGTGGGTCATCGGTGAGTCATGGAAAACCCGGCTGAACTCCTGATCCAGCTCCAGGTCTTCCTTCCAGCCTGAGCCCCAAGAAAGTATTCACACCGCCCAGAGTTTTCCACATTTTCTCATGATTCTACGATGGAGTATCAGGGCCAGACTTAGAGATTGTATTTTTTTGAAAGTATGAGAATGAAGATGCAATTTTACCAGAAAAAAGAAGTTTTAATGAAATAAAGGCTTCGGCAGGTGATCAAGATCTGACATGAGCAGCTCTGCAACTCCGTGATTCTTTCCTGCTGCTGATAATTTGATGCTGATGTGTTAAAAGAGGCCATATTATGTGTTTTCCAGACACATAGAATCATTTTATAGCAACAGTCCAGTGGCTATGTTCCCTTCAGTTGTTATAAAAATGCTGTTTTTATCAAATATGACTTAAAAGAAATTTGACTTCGTAATTTAACCCCTTGAAATTGGGCCTCTGTCTCTTTAAAAGTCCTGCTCTTTCTGAAACTCCGCCTTCAGGAAGTCATCACAACAGCACTCCTTTATTAACCCTTTAACGTTTTTACCAGCGTTTCACTGAGAAGTAGCTCATAATGAGCTCAGCAGATGTGCAGTCCCACCAGGTATGTGCTAATTGCTGCCGCTAGTCTGGAGAAGCTGAATGGGGAAGTCGCGGGTGAGGGGTTCTCTGTGAGGCAGAAGCTTGGAAGCTCAGAAACTGCAGCTCAGAGGAGAAGCTGCATCTTGAAGGCGGAGCTAGGTCCATCCAGGCGTTTAGCACAGCTGAATGGTTGCCATGGCGATTAAAGGATTTCTCAAACGTGCATGAAAGAATCAAAGCAGCGCTGCAGGTGTGTTTCTGGTGAGGGAACAACATTAGAACAGGATGGAAGCCCAGAAAAGACCATTTTACATGATACCGACCCTTTAAAAGATGAAGTGTTGCCTTATTTGTAAAACTAATAGTAAAGCATAGCTTCGCAAGATGCTCAACATTCCTCATGTTAATTTATTTTTCGTAGAGGAGTTCTCATAAAATTACTACTTTATTCTCCAAAAATTGTGACTTAATTTTGGGAATATTTTTATTTCATTCTTGTATTAGACTTTATTGTCATACGACTTTATTCTAGAAATGAAAGTATCTTTTTCTTCGCCTGGATGTCCCTAATAATCCGTTGTATGTTTCAAACACAAACTTTTATGTATTAGGATTTTTTTTTTTAATGGCAAACTCACAGCAAGGAAAAAAGATGTTATTTTTACTTGTAAAAATCTGAGAAGTGTGGCGCACATTTAAATTCATATTCAGAAAATGAGAATATTAAAATATTTATTCCAGTAGCTCATCACTTGAAACTCATAATCTGGATTAACTCCATCCAGTTTGTTTTCAAGCCTTTATGATTTTTCTGCTCCCAGTTGATTAAAAGCACATTTTTACTCCAGAAATTTGAGCATAATTTAATAACTGCGTAAAGGTTACTTTCAAATGGAACTTTTAATCTGAGACGAGCCTCATCAGAACCACACAGATCCAGCTCCCCAGACTCAGAACCTTGTAGAACCTCCTGGCCAATAAAACGTCTTCAGCTCAGTCAGACTGGAAAGAGAACATCTGGGAACATCACTTTAAGATTTACCACAGATTTTCAGTTGGATTTAGGTCTGGACTTTGACTAGGCCATTCTGACACATGCATTGTAGATTAAATAATTCACAGCTGGACTATTTAATAACTGCTTCGGAGGGTAACTGGTTTGTCTGGCCTTTCTTTAGGGGCATCAGAGTAAAAGAGAAATGTATGCCACACTTTTCAGATTTTTATTTGGAAAAATGTTAACTATTTTTTCTTCACTACTTTCTGTTGGTCTGTCACAGGGGTGTGAATACTTTTTTCCTCTGGATCTTTGCTGTGTTTCTGACTCCTGGCTCCTCCCCCAGGTCACCTGACGGACGACCACCTGGTGGAGTTCCTGCGGCGCTGCCAGAAAGCCCTTCGCCCCGACGGCCTCATCGTCATCAAAGACAACGTGTCGTACGAAGGCGTCGTCCCCGACGACGTGGACAGCAGCGTGTGCCGGGACCTGGACATCGTCCGGCGCCTGGTGGGCCGGGCCGGCCTCCGGGTCGTCCACGAGGAGCAGCAGAAGAACTTCCCCAAGGAGATCTACCAGGTCCACACGCTGGCCCTCAGATAGGGGGCGGAGCCTGCCCGTTGCTGCGGCGGCGAAGCGGCCAGGAGACATCTTGTTTTTAAACTGTAACGCCTCTCATGCTGACGGTTCTGGTTCTGAGACGGAAACATGACGCTAGATATGAGAGAAACCTGGATTCTGGACAGAGAACAGACGCCTTTATTGATGCCAACAGCTGAAACGGGACCCAGAGGGACTCCCGGAGTCCGGATCAGGACCAGGTCTCGCTCTGCAGGCGGCCCGACTTCTCCATGGCCGCCAGCATTTGCTCGGCTTCCTCAGCAGATGCGCCTCCTTCCTGCTGGAACGCCTCCTTCAGAGCGTCGCACACGGCGGCCGGCATCTGTTTGGCGTTCCTGCACAGAACCACGCAACCGGATCAGAAATGTTGAACTCATCTGCTCGAAATAAACAGGAAAATACAGAGTTTTTGTTTCTGCTCTCTTCATCTGGGAGGTGGGAATATTTTTACCAGGATTACCTTTAAACCCTGAACCCAAAACACCAGAACCAACACCAGCGACTGAGGGCTCAGCTGGTTGGACCCCAGTTAGTGCTGGGTCCATGCTCAGTTCGGGGTAACTTGTGGACCACCAGAGTAGAAGGGGAGGTACTTATAGGGCAACTTGTAGGATGGGAGGTTCTTTTGGGTATTAAAAGGAAACGTGTTCAAATCTTCAGAGGAACGAACCACAGGAGTCTGTCTTTAGCTTCATTAGCATGTTGCTAGCACTGCTAACTGTCCGTCTTCAGCTAATATCATGAATTAAAACTACTGGACCGAACCAGAACCCTTCCTGAAGCCAAATCCAGAACGGCAGCGATGGTTCTGGAGGTCCTCCGGACTCACCCAGCGATGTAAAAGCAGCCGTTTTTATTGGTTATCAGATCCCAGAGCAGCGCCGCGTTCTCCTTCACCCGGTGCTGAACGTACACCTTCTCCTCCTGGACACACACACGACCAGCTGAGAAACCCACCGGCACACACACTTCTACTGGGTCAGAACCCGAACCACAGCTGGGACAGTCTGGATTCTGACCTGGTCCCGGGAGAAAGCGGTGAAGAGCTGCAGGTTCCCGGCCTCCACCATGGCCTCCCACTCTGAGCGGAAGTAGAAGTCCTTGGACTCGGAGCGGCAGCCGAAGAACAAGACGTTGGCTGGAGAGAAGGACCGAGTCTCAGAAGGACGACGAGACGATCTGGAGCAACCGATCCAGGCGGCGAAGACCTCACCTGTTTTCCCCTCGGAAACTCGCTCCTGCAGCGCCGACCTGAAGGGAGCCACTCCGGTTCCAGGTCCGACCAGGATCACCGGAGTTCCCTGCTCCTTCGGGAACCGGAGGCTGCCCTTCTTGACCCACAGAGGAACCCGGACGTCCCCTGCAGGAACATGGCAGGAACTCATCAGGGTTTCAGTTTTCATTCATACGCAGGTAAGCATGCAAGAAAACGCCATGAATGATAAATGAAGCTCATGTGAACCAGAAACTGAACATGAAGAGCCTGAAATCATCATCTGGAGGAAAAACTGCCATCATTTCACATTTTTTCCTCCCACACAACTTTCTTTTTTCCTATAAAGGATCTTTTTTTCTTGAATATTTGGCAAGAATTTTTTTTTCAAATCTGCAGCTAAAATTTCTGCTGAGAAATTATTTTATCAATTTTTTAAAACTTAATAAAATGATGTAATAAAATTTAAAAAAAATTAGATTTGCTAAAATGTATTTACTTAATATAAAAATTTAAAAAACGGTTTTGCTTTGTCTGCATTTAATCAAATAAGGATGTTAACCTTAAGATAAACTTTTTAAAAATGGTGTCTAGAGACATTTTTAAGGAAAATAAATAAAATGAGCAAGTAAAACATGGGGATTCAAAGGGAATTGTTCTGTGCTAAGCGACGAGGCGGACGGGTTGAACAGAACCGCGTCGGAGTCCGTCCAGCCCGAATAAAACCCGGTTCTGCCGAGTTTATCAGAGACAGGAAGCTCCTGCTGTTACCACGACGACCACAAAGTCCAGCAAAGCCAGACCGACAGATTTTCCGTAAGTCCGGTAGAAGACGCGTGTCTAAAAAGTAAGATAATCACTCAGTCTGAGTCCGGTTCTGACCGCGCTGAACCTGGACCCGTAAAGCTACCAGAACCGATCCGGTGTGGAAGCTTTACGACGAAGATCCAACTCGATGTTGGGATGAGAGGAGGACACCTTGTTCCGGGTCCAGGGAGGCCAACCATGAGGAGCACAGCCCTCTTCTGGGTCGGTACAGCTTGGTTTTGTACCGGACCACGGCCACCAGGACCTGCAGCCTGTTGGGGTGAGCCTGCAGGGAGACAGGAACCCATGTCAGAGTTTTCCCACAGAGCGAATCCTGCTGCCTGGACCGGGCGATACCTTCAGAGAGGAGGCGATGGAGAAGGAGCGCGGCTGGATCTCCGGGAACAGATCCAGCAGGTGGTCCGGTTCGATTTCTGCTGTGGTGTGAGGGAAATCTGACAGAACCTGCAACAACAACGAGATCCCGGCTCATTCCAGGGACGTCCGGGTCTCAGGAAGGAAGCTGCAGGGCCGTTTCTCGCTACAGGCAAACTAGGAGACCGCTTAGGGCCTCCAAGCCACCAGGGGGCCCCACAGCTGCACGATCAGCCTCATCGAAGGAAAATTAAAACGTCTCATCTTCATCTGTAGTTCTCTCATATTTATTACATATTTTAAACCTAAAAAATAAAGAGTTAAATAAAATAAACTACAAAAGTTGAACTTTGAATGTGGTTTTTTGTGATTATCAGATCGTATTCGAACCATGGCGTCTGGAGTGGCGTAGCGGCTGCCGACAGGGAGGTTAGCCAGAAGAGTAAAGCAGACTAATGGCACCCGAAAGAAATTTAGTCGCCCAAAAACACGGAGGAAGAAAGGCTAAACAAACAAACAAACAAACAAAGGCTAAAGGTGACACATTTATTGGCGTTGTGGGCTGAGTCAGAGGAGGCGCAGCGTCGTTTTCATTTTGTTAGCAAGTGTTTTTCTGCCCTGCTAGCTAGCCTCATAACTGTCATCTAGCTGGCTTGAATTTTGTGATTCCTTGATGAAAATGTCGCACGTAAATGAACAGTCAGTTGCCATGGGAACCACTGACTCAAACCTGTTGATTCAGACTGTAGCGGGGAGTTTTTATAAAAACTCAAAATCTGCCTTTTTAACTGACGTAGAGAGGATTCCTGTTTGAACTGCAGATTTTACCAGTTTAATTCACCTCAACGTGTGTGATGTTAACTGCAGCCTGTTTCGCTGCAACGTGTGATGAGGTGTGGCAGCGCAGCGGCCCATCGGAAGAGTTAGGACTCTCTTCACTGTAGTTTGATAAACCAGGGCCCCCCCCAAACAGCGTCTCGCTTAGGGCCCCCGTGAAGCTAGCAACGGCCCTGGGAAGCTGGCAGAAGTTCTGCGGGTCACCTCCAGCGCCGTGCGGCGCGGCCGGTTGCAGTATCCGTGCAGCTCGACCTGCCCGGCCGCCGAGCTGAACTCCAGCAGCTTGTCCCGCTCCAGCTCGTTGGTGGCCAAGGTGGACAGCAGCTCGAAGAAGGAGCGGCGAGGAACGGCGGCGATGTCCAGGAAACGCTCCACCAGGCGGCGCACGGAGCAGGGCTGAGGAAGCCTGGCTGGAACTGGATCAGAACCACATCTGGGTTTAACAGCATTTCAACCAACCTGCTATGTTTGAACACTCACCTGCTGAAACCATCCCCGAGACCGTCAGGGCAGAGTTTCTGACGGAATAAAATCCTAAAGAACCAACAAGAATTCCCCAGAAGCCCTGAATTATCCGGGGCAGGTTTCGCAGAACTACCTGGAGCGTCGCCCGTGGCCCTCAGAGTGAACCTGGAGTCTGGATCCAACCGCAGGAGCTGGCAGAAGAGCTGCACGTCCTCCGCAGAGTTCTGAGGACGGATCATCACCACGTCTCCGGCTGCAAACCTGATCAACAGAACCGGAGAGTTCTGGATCAGACCCAGGAGTCACCGCTCCGCCTGGAACGTTCCCGAACACTTTCTGACAGAATTCCTCCGAAATACGTTGAATCTGCTTTGAAACATGAACACAGAATCCCCTTCATGGAGGGCTGGAAAGATGGAGCCTGGATAGAGCAGGATGGATGGACGGACGACTGGATGGATGGCTGGACGGACGGACGAAAGAACAACTGGTTGGATGAACGGACGGACGGATGGATGGACTTCTCCATTCTATCCCAGTCTAGAACCCCTAGACTGGACCGGTTTGGTCCAGTCTGCGGACCGGACCAAACCGGTGCGAACTGGACCGGACCGGTCCGGTCCGTCACGTACTCTATGTTGGAGCCGCCGAGCTCAAACTCCAGCAGCCGGACGTCCTGGAAGTGGGTCGGTTCCGTGACTCTGCGGTTGGACAGCATCCTGGCAGGGAAAGGACGGGACTCCGAGGGGACGGCCTGCTCCGGGTCGGTCCCGATCCGATCCTCGTCCCCATCCGTCTCCCCGTCCAGGAAGTGGAACGTGTAGGAAGGAGGGAGTCTGTGGGAGGAACAGCACAGCGGTTAAAGCCCCGCCTCAGAACCAGCGGCCGAGTCGGGTCCGGACCACTCACGGCTCGTCCTCCCTCAGCGGCTCCACGCCGGACAGAGACGGGTGCAGAACCAGGACCTTCTCCCAGAACGACCGGAGCCACGGGTCGATCACAGCGTCCGGCCTGCGGCAGACACACACACAGGTTTAAAGGCCTGCGACGCTGCCAGCGGGTCGGCGCCGGGCGGGGAGGTCGGCTCACCCCAGGTCGTGCTGGTCGTCGGCCAGCGCCGCGGGGAGCAGAAGCCCCGCCCCCAGCTGCAGCAGCCGCTTCTGGAGCTTCTTCGCCACAAAATTGAACCTGGGGAACACAGAGTTGATTACTCCCACCTTCATCAAATAACCCGGCCCGCCCCGGGCCCGGCTGCGGCTCGGACCCGTCCCCGCCGGCCTGTGGGACGGCGCGAACTGCCAGAGCAGCCCGGTGCTTCCTGCCGGGCTCGGCTGGAAATCCACGGCTGGACCTCGTCCACTTCCAGTGTCTCGCTTTCTTTCTAAAAATAATTACAAGCCACAGAAAATGCTTTCAAGACGTGGCTTTGACTTCAGTCGTCCCTTCTGGGAGCCGGACGACGGCGCATCGGGCCAGGCGGAAAGGTTTCAGCCGTTTCATCACCAGAAGAACCAGTATCAGCAGAACAGGCGCAGCTTGACCAGAACAACGTCTTCAGACGACAAGGGAAAGTGGCTCTAATGAGAAAAAAGCTTCTGTGGAGCTCAGGCCGTCCGCTTCTTTCTTCCAAATGGACTCGTTTCACAGTCCTGCCGAGAAGGTTTAATGCTGATGTATTAAAAGATGAAGCATCTTCTTATCTGTGACATCGATGCTCAACACTCCTCGTTCTCATTTTTTCGTTACTTTTCGTGTCATAAAATTACTACTTCGTCCTCCTAATGTTGCGACTTTATTCTGGTAACATTAAAACTTTATTCTTGTCATGTTGTGATTTTTTTCTTGTAACTGAATTAAGAACTCGCATCCTGGCCCTGATACTCCATCGCAGAGCTGACCCGAGTTCAACGTCCAAATAAACAGAAGCTGGAAAACACGCTCGTCCAACAAGATGGCCGCCCTGGGCGCGCTGACATCACTCTGGAGCGCACTGGTGGAAAATCATCCAGATTTTTCAAAAATTCAACCTTCAAAAAGCAAAACCAGTATTAATGGATAAAGCGGATCTGACGGCCCTCAGCCGAGTGTTTTCAGGCGGACTAACTTCGGATACGAGGAGTCTCCCAGTCCCAGGACCGCGCAGTCCAGGCAGCTCAGCGACCCGACCGGCAGCGACTTCCTGAAGAGGAACCTCCAGAAATTCTGGGAAGAAACAGAAAACCGACTCAGGAGCACGTTTCTTTTCACATTTGCAGACGATTCTGCGCCGGATCAGCGCCGGAGAGCTGAAATCACTGGAGCGAAGCTGCCACGAGTACCTTCATGTTGTCCGGAGGGTCTCCCTGGCCGGTGGTGGCGCAGACGAAGACCACCAGGGACTCGGAGATCAGCTCGGCCTGCAGGGGGAGAGCAACCCGGACGTTTACGGCTTCGCTCCCAGGAGAACTTCAGCCTGCTCATTACGGCGCCATGGATTCATGCAGGATGAGCAACATGCTAAACGCAAAGCACCTTCAAAAAGTATTCACACCTCTTAAACTTTTCCTCATTTTCGTCACGTTCCGACCAAAGACTTTGTGTTTTTACTGGAATTTTAAGCAACAAACCAACACAAAGTCGGGCCATATTATGAAGCTGAAAACATTTTAGACATTTTCAACATTTTTTACAAATAAAAATCATAAAGGTTTAAAATACATTAGTATTCAGCCCCTTTTACTGCGATACACTGAAATAAAATCCAGCGTAACCAACTGGAAACCAACCAGGACATGGACGTCCACCTAAACCGACCAATCAGAGGAGCACGGAGACTCTGGAGGAGCTGCAGACACGCAGCTCAGGTGGGACAAATGTTAAGCATGCAATCCACAAATCTGGTCCTGACTGAAGCATGGCAGTGGTAGCATCATGCTGTGGGAAGATGGATGGAGCTAAATCCTGGAAGAAAACCTGCAGAAGATCTGAGTTCTGGGTGGAGGTTCGGCTTCCAGCAGGACAACCACCCTGAACATACAGCCAGAGGTATTATGGGATGGTTACAATGGCCTAGTCAAAGTCCAGACTTGAATCCAACTCAGACTATATGGAAAGACTTGAAATGGACACAGAAGGCCCGTTTGGGCTGAACCTGATGAAGGAAACGCAGCTTTGCGTAGAAACCAGTGCAGAGGAGCAGAACCAGACTCACCACATTGTAGCCGTCCAGAGGCAGAACCCGAACCTTCAGGTGCCTCCTCTGGGCCTGCCGGCCGATCCTGAAGGCCGTGTCCTGGGCGGTTCCGGTCTGACTTCCATACAGAACCAGCAGAGCCGGACCCGACATGATGTCTGAACCAAACCACAGAAACTGGTGAAATTTTGACACACAAGGAATAATCTGACTCCTGAAGCCTCACAGATGAATATAATGTTGTATGTTCAGATATTAACTAGTTTATGAAGGTTCGGCTCCTCCACTGAATAACTCAACATTAAAACTGGCCCATCAGAACCAGAACCAGGGAGATCCAACACAGGAAACGGCCTCCAGGGCAGCTCCTACTGGGCCTTCATCAACTCCCAGCCCCTTTAACTCTGGAGCTGCTAACTGATCACATGGAGATAAAAACAAGCCTTCAAGCTTCCATGATGAGCACATGTTAACTAATGTCTCCTTTTCATATACATTTACCGACATAAAAACAAAATTTATCATTTTCTCATTTGAAGCTAATTTTCAGACATCAGTTTCTGGTCATTAAACTTTTAGCTTTAACCGATAAAGTTTCTGTGTTCATTATTTTCCAGTAAATACTGACCTTATTTTAGTTTTATACATCCCTACTACATTAATTTCAGGTGTAAAATCTGAAGTCTTAGGTGCTGCTAACTAGTGCTAACTGCTGCTGATAGCCGATGCTAACGGCTGCTAACTGACGTATAAGAGAAAAAGGAGCCAATATTTCCACTCAGGTTAAATTTTCTCGCGTGTAAAAGCCACAGAAAGGGAGAAACTACACTGATAAAATACTTACCACTGCTGTCTTCCTCGGGAGCAGCTTTAAACGACTTTAATGTTTGCTGAAGCTAGCCAGAAAACAGAAACCTAACGAATCACTTTACGGTATGCCGGCTGCGCGCTGCATTCAAGGACCAGTCAGGAAAATGGGAAATATAGCTTTATTTAGCTAGAGGTTCCCGAGTTATATTTAATAAACTACAATATTATAGAAAATTTCCTTTATTCCAGCAACTCAAAACTGTGTAAAACACATTATATAGAATAATTCCGCCCAGACTTATGTTTTCAAGCCTTAATTATTCTTAATTATGGTTTTCTGCTTCCGGCTCAAATAAACATAACGATCAGAATATTACATCAGACCAATAAAAACATTTTAATATAGAAATTTGGGCTTAATGTATATTTAATAATACCCTAAAGGCTATTTTCTAAAGTTACTTTTAATCTGACAAACGAGCCTCATCATAGCCATGTTCTCGTTTGGAACCCCATTTCCGCCGTGAAATTAAAAATAATAAAATCTCAACAGCAGGTCATAATTTCGAAACTAAAAGTCATAATTCCGACTTTAAAAATCATAATAAGATTCAAAGTCATATTTATGATAGAAAGTCACGCTTTTTCTCTAAGGCTTGCTTCAGTATCTCATAATCATGATTTTGAATATAATTGCCTTAGAAAGTCGAAATTATGGCTTTTTGTCTGAATATTATGATTGAATCTTGAAATTATGACTTCTTGTTGGACTTTTATTTTTTTTTTTATGGCAAATGGGCAAACTTGCATATTTAGTTATGCCTTTGATACAATTTGTACGTTTTTCGTGAGCTTGCAGGGAATGACCAGTAGATGGCAGTGTAGAGCCCAATGAGGTGGTTTAGAGGTAAACAATCAACACCCATAAATAGGAAAGCAGCCTTTTAAAGGCAACCCAGTGCATTAAATGGTTTATTGAGTGAATCCAGAACTCCCAGGAACATCTAAACTGGTTCTGATCAGTCATTTCTGAAGGTTGGTCCACTTATACCCGACCTTTTTGTTTGCTCAGGTCTCTTAACTCTGACCTAAGATCAATCCAGGCGTAAAAATGGCTCCTAAACGCAACAGAAAGCTTCCAAACCACAGAATGATTACAGGTTGTATTTTATTGTCTTGTAGCGTTAAATATCATCTCTATAGTGATGTGTATATATCCTAAAACATTCAGCCTGATGCATTTGCAGCTGGAACTGATATTTTCTGGAAAATACTGAAGAGATAAGAGCACTTGATAAGGAGTAACAGCATCGACGAGGGCTGCAGACAGAGTCGTCCCGTTTCACACATGGGGACAAAATGTATATCATCTGGTTCTCCCATGGCTATAAATGCGCTAAATGCTTCCTCTGCATTTTAATACAAGCAGAATGAATATCATCAGCTTTTAGTTTTCTGTTCAGTCACCAATGAAATGCTGTTATTTATGAAATGTTGGCTAATTTTACCTCATTTAAAGAACTTCTGATAATGAAAACCTAATTCAAACAAGGTGTACTTAGTTTTTAGCAACTGTATGAGAATGAAGATGCTACGCTGATGTTTAATACAAAAACAAAGACATAGTTTTACAGCATGTTTTCATTGCCTTCTGAAAACTTTAAATATTTTCTAAATCTTTTCTATTTTCTCATTAAAAATCCATGAACTGGACTTGAGGGAACATATTAAAGTGCTTTATTTGACTGACCCCCAGGCTGCCAATCGGAGTTAATTAAACCTTTTCAGTCGGGGTAAAACACATCAGGTAAGAAGAACTAAGCTTACAAACCTGTAGGACCTCCATTTTCTTCTTGTGTTTTCCTTTATGCTGCTATCTGACTCCTAGAAAGGATTCTGAGTTTCATATTATGTCTAAACCCCCCCCCCACCCCAAAGGAAGAAAGCAGGTTATGCTTGGTAGGGCAGCCTGAGGGAGCCCTTCTGCTCTGAGTGAAAACATCAACACATCTGTTGCTACTTTGGCTAAAAAAGCAGGAAAACGTCCCAAACAATGAGAGATTCACATGATAAAAGGCACCAACTGTCTGCGAGGAGCAGAACCATTGCCTCTCCCGGCTCTGAACACAAACCACAAATAAAATTCACAGGAACAAAAGGACAGACAGAAGCTTGGTACGTCTCAACGTTCTGTTGGTTGAATCTGGATTGACGCTTTAACAACCTGCTGAGAGCTTTGATTAAACATGACTCGTTTCCTCAGCAGCTTTAGGATCATGCATAAATACACAGCGAGGTGGTCGGTGAAACGGACGCAGCGTTAGCGGCCCGGTGTGGTCCAGGTTCTAGTTCTGGTAGAGCCGTATGCGCTGGGAAATGTTGCTGCGGCACAGAGGGCAGTTCTGCAGGGCGTCGCTGCATACCTGACAGCAGCAGACGTGGCCGCAGGGCAGGAAGATCACCTGAGCCTAGAACACAAAGATGCAGAATGAGATGAAACCCTGAGGATCGACCCGAAAGGCAGGTTAACGTCTCATCCAGAACCAACTAATCTCTACAGACTCTGTGGCACCAGGAAGCTTTAGTTTGGTAAAACCTTAAAAATACAACAGCTGAGAGTCAGCGGCGTAGAAATGAACATCCTGCTGCTGACAGGAAGGAAGGAGAGCAGAAGGGGACTGAGGACACATCCCTGAGGGACGCCACAGCCCAGCAGAACCAGCCTAAATGGAATCTCTGGGCTTCTTACCCCAGTCTCCATGCAGACCACACACTCTGAGCTTCCTGGTCCCTCCACAAGTGTGGGGGCTGATGGGGTGACGGGAGTCCCTGGAGTTCCGGGAGTCCGTGGGGACCGCGGTGGGCTGGGGGTCTGTACGGTCGAGGTGCTGGGAAAAAATGGAGAGGGGGGCGGGGTCGGACCTGTGGGGGTTACTTCCTCTTCCATCTGGACAGCTTTGCAGGCTCCTATGGAAGGAGCAGAAGGTTAGTGACCCTTCAGTTTGGCAGGGTGGGGGGGCTGTAACTCAGGTGTCACGTACCTGCAGGCTGGCGTTCCCGAGCCCAGTTCATCAGAGTTTTCTGGATCCCAGCTTCATTAATGCCCAGCTGGAAAACAAGAACCAAGCTGCTGATTGTTCTGGATGATCGGCAGCTCCTGTGTTTCCGTTTAAACTGACGGATTCATTCGTCACAGAAAGGAAGGAACTCCTCATGATGTCTGCTCGCCAGAAACGCCAGAAACCTGATCTCAAGTGGGGCGCCGTTTCTAATTTACACCGTCAAAAATTAACAGCAATAATCTGGGTTATTTAGCCTGTCATAAGAGAGAAAAAATGGGGGTTCACTTTTCAAAGTCATATTTTCACCATGTTATTCATTCATTTATAAATGTCAGTTTCAAACTAAATATTAATTTGGCAAGTTAAATATTTAGTTAGCAAGCTAAATAGTGAGCTTTCCAAATAAATATTTCACTCCATATTAAATATTTAGCTTGCTAATTAAATATTTGGTTTGGAGCTAAATATTTATTTGGCAAGCTGAATATTTACTTTGCAAGCTAATACTTCATTAGCAAGCTTGCTAACTAAATATTTAGCTCCAAGCCAAATATTTATTTGGTTGGAGCTAAATATTTAGTTAGCAAGCTAAATATTGAACATGCCAAATAAAGATTTAGCTTCAACTTAAATACTTAGCTTGGAACTGTGGCATTTATAAATGAACGAATAACACGGTAAAAATATGACTGAAAAGTGAACCCCCATCTTTTCTCTTGTGACGGGCTAAATATCCCAAACGGTTGTTGTTAATTTTTGACCGAGTGACTCTAGAAACGGCGCCCGTCATCTCAGGTCCCAGACTGACCTTCTTGAGGTCTGAGGCCGTCATGTGGCAGAGCGTCTCAGTCGTGATGTGATGGTGAGCCAGGACGGGCAGGTAGTGTTGAGCCGACAGTTTGCACAGCAGGTTCACCAGCTCCTTCTCCAGACCCGCTTCCTGCACGTAAACACGGCTTTAGAACATTTACTCATCTTATGTGAGTCTTAGACTCATCCTGCTTTAACTGGACCTGCATCCGGAGCGACAGAGGTTTAGCATCCAGCAGTCGCTGGTACTGGATCATCCAGTAGTTCTGCTGGTTGGAGTCGGACTTCTTCTCTATCTCCACCTGGAAAAAACCCAAAATGCTCCTGTAACTCTCCAACGTTTGAGCCCTGATTCCCAGCACCATGCTGGGATACGGTGTCTCCTCACCAGAACCTGCCGCAGCTCCTGCTCCCTCTGGTCTCTCTGCTTCAGCAGCTGCTGCAGTAGATCACTGAGGGCGGTGCGCTGCTCCACCAGGACCTCCTGCAAACACACACACAGAATTATGGGAAACGCTGTTTAATACCAGCTGAAGCTCCAAAAATCTCCAGGTAGGAAGAGAAGACGAGAAAAGAAAGGAACACCATGTCACAACTCCTGACTCGCAACCAACAGACGGGCTTCAGAACCGCTTTAACCATGATGGCAACTTATGGCAGAACCAGACCAACGTTGTAGCACTTTCTCAAACCCACATCTTCACATGTTTTACTGAAGTTCTATGTGATTGTTGAAGGTTTCCAAGAAATCGTGCTGAACAAAGTGCTGTACAAACTAAAATGCAAACATAGCGGTGGGACTCAATCACATTTTTTAATTGAATTAATTGCAGGGTCTGTAATTAATTTTTCTAAAAATATATATTTACAAAATCAGCAACATCTTCAGTTCAAACAGGGTTTTTTATACACCAGTAACAGTGAAAGCAAAGACAGATTAAGCTCTCAAAGAATAATGCTGGGTGTGTGTGTTTACATCTCACACACACTCACCCAATACCTGTTTTGGCGCTTTGCTCTCTGCCTGCGCTTGGGCAGGAAGGATCTCCTGTAGCAGTCTGTATTACAGGGAATCTAGAGAAGCTTCTGACTGAAGACACTGTAGTTGTATGACAGTATCTTGAAGAGAGTGCCCAGGATTGCCCATAATTATGTAAATGATAAATAACAACCAATCACAACCAGCAAATCAAAATAATGCACCGAAAGGCAGACATTACAAAACAAAATGGTTGGATTTAAGAAAACTGAATTTTGTGCCTGAAGAATATCTTATTAACCATACAAGTACTTATGCATCATTGCCCATTTTCTGTAATATTTCTTTTAATATATTTTACCTTTAAAGGTGACCAGCATTACATAGCTTATTTTAAGATCCACTGGCTGATTACTTCAGTAGCATTTAGCTAAAATGTAAAAAATGTTTATTGTAATTGTATTTTTTTGTGTTCGCCTTTTATTTAACACTATACGTGGTGTTTAAGTCTTGACAATGTCTTCCAATTACATAATTGTCTAGTCATATTTTCAAATTTCCTGTCAACTTTTAACATTTAACACAAAAACAGGTTGCCCTCGAGGACCGACTCTGACACTGCTGGATTAATTACTGCTCTGAGTGTGTTGTTCTTTCAGCAAAAGGGCTTTTGTTGAGTCTCTGTTCTCCAGTTAACGATTAATCCATGACTTAATTAGTTGATGATTATTTCAATAATCAATTAATCTGATTTAATCGCTGATAAAAACAATTAAAATCACTGAGTGTTGCAGAGTTTCTGCTGCAGAGGCTGCTCGGTCAGCTCCAGATTTAAGCTTAGACGTGGCGCCGTTCATTTGCTGGCGCCATCGGTCCAAAATATTTCTTTGTCCTCTAATATAGTAGAAATAAAAATTTTCAGTGTCCCCGGTGGGAGAAAAAAAAAACAAACAAACAAACAAAAAAAAACGCATCCCCACAGCATGATGCTGTCACCACCATGTTGCACTGTGGGCCGGTCATGTTTTATTACCTCAGTGTTTTGCTTGTAGCACCAGAAAGTTCAGTTCTGGTCTCCTCTGATCAGAGCATCTCTGCTGCTTCTCTGATTAAAGCTCTCCTTGCCTGGCCTGTCAGTCGAGGTGGACTGGATTTTATTTATTTAGGGGCATCAGCGTAAAGGGGGCAGATTCTGCTCTGTTTGGAGCGCGAGTGACATGTGCGAGTGATTCCTGAATGAATGCTCCGAGGATCTGGGTGAATGGATCAATGACATGAGGGGGAACAGAACCAGCATAAAGGTATGAAGGCAAATGAAGAAAGCGGTGAGACCCACCTGCAGGTTCTCCGCGTCCAGACTGCGCCTCTTAATCTCCAGTTTAGTCAGCTGCATTAGTTCGGCCTCAATCAGCTTGATCTGAGGACAGTGGAGAGCCACATGCTGCTTTAAATCAGGCTGAATGGGAGGATGAAATGAGCTTCTGACCCGTTACTAAGCAACAGGCACCAGAGCTGGACCCAGACCGTTTGGTGGGTGATAGATTTAAAGAAAACAGAAGCGGGGGGTTTAACTCGGTGCGGGGGCCATAAATTCTGCCCCGTGCCCCTATAGCGGTTTGGGCCAGCTCTGGCGGACCTCCGCAGGATACATGGAAGCTGCAGAGATCTGAACTGTGAGTAAAAAATGAATTAGATTGTGAGGAAGCCGCTGGAAAAACACAAATAAATGGTTAAAATAATCTGATTAAAGCGGCGACTCAAGCACACCTGATTGCGGATGTAACCGTGGACGGCATCTTTCTGCAGCTGCAGAGCCTGAAACGCAGCTTTCTGCATCTCCTCCTGCAGGGAATAACGAGAGCAGAGGTCGCTGTAACCGGCTGCTTCATCAGGGCGGGACCGTCGCTGCATCAGAACCTCTTACCTCCTGCAGGATCTGAGCAATCGCTTTAGACTTGTCCAAAACCTGGAGCGACAGCATCTGGTCAAACTTCCTGTCCAGAGTCTCCATGCTGCTCAGAGGGAAACAGCTTTGGTTTCAGTAGCGCTCGCTGGCATGTGGAGATGATGTGTGTTAGTGAGAGTGGGGCCAAACCTCCGGTGGGCCTCAGAGACCAGACTCTGCCTGCGGCTGTCGCTGGCCTCCTGGAGGAGGCTCATGGCGTAGCCGTCCGACAGCATCTTCTGCATGGCGGCTGGAAACAAGGAGGACAACCGGAATCAGAACGAGAAGCAGAGAAGAAGACCAGCTGAATGCAAACGTCACTGGTCTGAGCTGTTAGCGCTCAGGACTCAGGAAGGTCTCCCAGGGTTTCTAACGGTCCGGCTCAACAGGGAATAAACTGCCATGGATTTTAGCAGAAATGCAGTTTTACAATCTCCACACTGCTAGCTAAACCGGCAGTTGCGCTAACCCTAAAGCACTAATCATAAACATTAGTTCTTCTAATGCTAAAGAGCTATACCAACATGGTATTTAGCAGAAGCTAACACTGAAGCGCTACATAAACATGGTATTTAGTGGACGCTAACACTAAACCGTTAAATTCAACCATGTTGATTTGATTTTAATTTGATTAAATTTTAATGTCATGTTTTTGTCTGTTTAACTGTAATTTTTGGAACTGTGTTGGATGCTTGCTCCTGCCTATCTTTGCCAGGTTTCACTTGAAAACCTGGTTTTTAATCTCCAAGATCTTCCTGGTTACATAAAAATAAAGAACCAGAACTGAATCTAGAACCTGAGCCCAAACAGGCTCCATACCTGCTACATCCCTCTTCCTCAGGGAGCTGGCCTCCTCCTGAGTGATGGCCGTCAGCTGCTCCATACGGATCCTGCAGGTCGATGAAAACAGATCAAACCGATTCATTCATGAACCCAGAAACCTGAGCTAAACATCCAGATGTTGTAGTTTTTGTATATTTTAGTATTTCTGATCTATGATGAGTCTTTAATTCAAGTAAGAAGACGTTAAACTGCCTTCTACAGGATAATCTCCATGTTTTCTTTCCTTACAGGATCGCTGTTTTTTTCCTGCCTTCCTCTAAAAGCATCTTGTTGCCAAGTGCTCCATAAATATTCAGCGAAATGGAAAATCAGTTTCACCTGCTGGAGAGCAGGATGTGGAACAGAACCTAGGAAAACGGATCAGCACTCACCGATCCTCCTCCATGGCCTGAAGAAACTCGGCGCTCTTCTTCTGCCTGCAGAAACATCCAGACGATGATCAAGAGCAGCAGCGGTGGAGCTCCGACAGCGGCTAGCTGCTAGCGTCGACGCCTCCTACCTGTTGTTGTCCATCAACAGGCTGCTGATGCGGCCGCTGATGTTGTCCTCCGCCTGACGGACCCGCTCCAGAACCAGCTGCCTCTCTGCCTCCTGAGCCCTCTGCTGCTGGCTGAATCCCTGCTCCACACGTTCCTGATCCTGAACAGCAGGAACATCAGTGATGGAAGAACAATGATGCAGGACTGAGCTGCTCTCTGAAGGTTTGGGTTTCTGACACAGGATATGACATCAGACCAATGTAAACAGATTTTAATCCAGAAATAAGGACCGACTGAGCAGTAATTAAACTCAGCTCTTGGTCTGGGGTCCAAGTCCTGCTGGAAAATGAAATCAGCATCTCCATACAGCTCATTAGCAGAAGGAAGCATGAAGGTCTGCGAAATGTTCTAGTAGATGTCATTTTTTTTAAAAATGTTCTGGTAGAAATGTTCTCTAAACTGTCCACTAATATGCTTGGATACAGCACTCAGCTTGCTCAGCAATGACCTGTTGCTGCTTAGAACAAGGTCATATTATCATGTTTCTGCAATAAAAGAACATTTTTATATAGGCTTTGATGCAATATTCTACTTTTTCAGTATTTTTCGGTCACTTTGATTGAAATAAAACATTTTTTTTCAATGGTATCGTAATTTACTGAGAAGCAGCTGTAAAATAATGAGTGAACAACTGAACTTTCACATTAACTAAGTGTCTTGAATAATTCTGTTTCAAATAAAGAAATTCATGTTGACTAAATTGTTAATTGATCACATACAAGTCAATATTGTCTTTATGGAGTGATTTTAAGAAAGTGAAACTGTAAAACTGTGCAAAATTGGGTGCAACTAAGAGAAAAAGCCACTAAAAGCCATTTCTAAGAACATCCATAGCAGGAGATGAGGCAGGAAATCACTAAAAAACAGCTTTAGGAGACTTTCTTCTTCTTCCCTCGGCAGGCTGACGTACCTGTCGGACTGAATTCAGGATGTTTTCCTTGTGGGAGTTGTTCATGAGGAGAAGCTGGGTGTGCTCCCTCTGTTTCTCCTCTAGGTGGCGCTCAAACGCCAGCTTCTCCTGCAGCTTTTGCTCCTGGAGGAGAAAACGAGACAGATCTCTGAAACGTTAATCTAAAAGCTGGAAGAAACAACCCCTGCGGCGTAGAGGCGTGATGACGTCACCAACCTTTCTCCTCTCATAGTCGCTGAATTTACTCTGCAACAGAAACAGGCAACAGTTACTCCGTGATGGTGAACACCTCGTCGAGGTTCGGTGTTAGGACACCCACCTGCCAGGCCTCCTCCAGCCCGTCCAGACAGTCGGAACCCTGTTTGCCACAGTCGCTCTCCAGAACCGGCAGGAGGTACTGAGAGGGGGGGCAGTACTCCTCCCCCAGCTCTGAATCACAACAACAACATCCAGCTCAGTTCTTGTTCGGCTTCACAGCAATAAGATGACGTCTGCATTCATGCTTTCTGCATCTCCAAGAGCCTGTTCCAATTATCAATGACACTAGAGCTACTCAGTCTGAGTTGTTAGAACTCCATGCAACGTGTAGCATTTAACACGTAGCGATTAGTATGTAGCATGTAGCTTTACCATCCTGCAGTAATTATCAATGACACTCGAGCTACTGCGTCACACATGTAGCATTTAGCATTACGGCCCCGTAATAATTATCAGTGAAACAAGAGCAGCTGCGTCTCACTGAGTTTCTAGCTCTCCATGTAACATGTAGCATGTAACATGTAGCATTTAGCAGGTAGCATGTAACGTAGCATTTAGCAGGTAGCATTTAGCATGTAGCATGTAGCATTTAGCAGGTAGCATGTAACATGTAGCATTTAGCAGGTAGCATTTAGCATGTAACATGTAGCATTTAGCAGGTAGCATGTAACATGTAGCATTTAGCATGTAGCATTTAGCAGGTAGCATGTAACATGTAGCATTTAGCAGGTAGCATGTAACATGTAGCATTTAGCATGTAGCATTTAGCAGGTAGCATGTAACATGTAGCATTTAGCAGGTAGCATGTAACATGTAGCATTTAGCATGTAGCATTTAGCAGGTAGCATGTAACATGTAGCATTTAGCAGGTAGCATGTAACATGTAGCATTTAGCATGTAGCATTTAGCAGGTAGCATGTAACATGTAGCATTTAGCAGGTAGCATTTAGCAGGTAGCATGTAGCATGTAGCATTTAGCAGGTAGCATTTAGCAGGTAGCATGTAGCATGTAGCATTTAGCAGGTAGCAGTCTGTTCGATGCAACAGTCGCTCTGTGAGGTTCAGTCTGGTCCTACCGTCGCAGAAAAAACGCTGGATGCTCTCTGTTCCCTCTGAACACACGGATGCAGGCGGGCAGGTCATGGTAGCAACATCCAGGATGAAGCTCTGCCCCCCCACACACACAGACACACATTTAATTAGAGCTACATGAGAACGCGGAGTTCTGCTGCGCTGCTGCTGCTGCGCTGCAGACTCACCTCTAAGGTGCGGATGTAGGCCAGGTGCTTGGGAAGCTGCAGGATGCTGTTGTCGCTGATGTCCAGGGTTCGCAGGCTGCTCAGAGAGCCGATGGACGCCGGCAGCTCAGTCAGACAGTTTCCTGTCAGACACACAGTGATTGGTCCAATGACCTGCAGCCGGGCTGTTTCTCTGAAACGAGCCGGACGACATCTCACCCTTCAGGTTGAGCGTCTGCAGCAGCTGCAGCCTCCCGATGGATTCAGGCAGAGCCTTCAGACGGTTCTTCTCCACATTCAGGATCTGGCAGGGAGGAACCAGACAGAGACATGAAGACCCGTCTGCTGTCAACTTCCTGAGGACGGGGGGCGGGGTGGGGGGCTTACCTGCAGCTTGGTCAGATTCCCGATGTCCTCTGGGAGGGAGCTGAGCTTGTTCTCATGCAGATCCAAAACCTGGAGAGCAGATAAACAGATCAGAGGAGGAGAGCAACAAATACAAGCAGCAGGTAAGATAATGACTACAGAGAGGGTGCACTGAAGCTCGTGCCTTTAAGGTGGACAGGCAGCTGACGTCGCATCCTTTAGGGAGCAGATACTTCAGCTCGTTGGTGTGGAGGATCAGGACCTGAAGAAGAGCAACGGCGAGAACCTCAGAGAAGTTCATCCAGATTCTGGATCTCTAAAGGTTCCTTCTTACCTTCTTCTGTTGGACCTTGCAGATGGAGAAGACCTTCGATGGCAGCTGCAGCAGAAACGAGACCGAAATATCAGCGGAAGAGAGCCGGAGAAAAAACAAGCAGCAGTTTTCAGACGAAGGGGGGAAAGCTCCAAACCAACCTGATTACATCCATCTGTTAAAACATGAACTAACTGAGATTAAACACAGTCCTCTTCACAGCCATCAGGCCTGCCTGACCTGTTCCACCATCAAACAACTTAAACAGAACCTGTCTCACAGCATGAAGTAGGGCAGAAGATCTCAAATACCAACACTTCATCCCCTGAGCAAACAAAAATCAAGAAGAGATGAGAAACAAAGTCTCTGACATCTATCAGAACCATCTCTAAGGTTCTGCACCTCCAGTGAACATCAGTAAGAACCAGTGGTGGCCACACATCCGCTAATCCGCTAACAGCGGACCTCATTTTTCGTTTGGCGCTTTTGTTAACTTTGAAAACATTTACTGTTTACTTAGCTTCCACTGAATTAATTTTTCCAGATAAATTCTAAAGCGATAATTTACTGGGTTGTTTTGTAAACTTTTAGTTGAATAAAGTTCGACATCTGTGTTGAAGTTTTGGTTCTCGACAAATAAGAATTCAAACAGTCAGACGTTTATATTCATGCCCTTATCTTATAGTGGGTGAAGACTACGCAGCAGTTTCCTCTCATATTCTCCGTCTGTGATGCGGTGCAGCAAATGATGTTTATTAGAGTAAGCTTCCGCTAAATACCATGTTGGTATAGCACTTCAGCATTAGCTTGTGCTAAATACCATGTTGGTATAGCACTTCAGCATTAGCTTGTGCTAAATACCATGTTGGTATAGCACTTCAGCATTAGCTTGTGCTAAATACCATGTTGGTATAGCACTTTAGCATTAGCTTGTGCTAAATACCATGTTGGTATAGCACTTCAGCATTAGCTTGTGCTAAATACCATGTTGGTATAGCACTTTAGCATTAGCTTGTGCTAAATACCATGTTGGTATAGCACTTTAGCATTAGCTTGTGCTAAATACCATGTTGGTATAGCACTTCAGCATTAGCTTGTGCTAAATACCATGTTGGTATAGCACTTCAGCATTAGCTTGTGCTAAATACCATGTTGGTATAGCACTTCAGCATTAGCTTGTGCTAAATACCATGTTGGTATAGCACTTTAGCATTAGCTTGTGCTAAATACCATGTTGGTATAGCACTTCAGCATTAGCTTGTACTAAATACCATGTTGGTATAGCACTTCAGCATTAGCTTCCGCTAAATACCATGTTGGTATAGCACTTTAGCATTAGCTTGTGCTAAATACCATGTTGGTATAGCACTTTAGCATTAGCTTGTACTAAATACCATGTTGGTATAGCACTTCAGCATTAGCTTGTGCTAAATACCATGTTGGTATAGCACTTTAGCATTAGCTTGTGCTAAATACCATGTTGGTATAGCACTTTAGCATTAGCTTGTGCTAAATACCATGTTGGTATAGCACTTTAGCATTAGCTTGTGCTAAATACCATGTTGGTATAGCACTTCAGCATTAGCTTGTGCTAAATACCATGTTGGTATAGCACTTCAGCATTAGCTTGTGCTAAATACCATGTTGGTATAGCACTTCAGCATTAGCTTGTGCTAAATACCATGTTGGTATAGCACTTCAGCATTAGCTTGTGCTAAATACCATGTTGGTATAGCACTTCAGCATTAGCTTGTGCTAAATACCGTGTTGGTATAGCACTTTAGCATTAGCTTGTACTAAATACCATGTTGGTATAGCACTTTAGCATTAGCTTGTGCTAAATACCGTGTTGGTATAGCACTTTAGCATTAGCTTGTGCTAAATACCATGTTGGTATAGCACTTTAGCATTAGCTTGTACTAAATACCATGTTGGTATAGCACTTTAGCATTAGCTTGTGCTAAATACCATGTTGGTATAGCACTTCAGCATTAGCTTGTACTAAATACCATGTTGGTATAGCACTTCAGCATTAGCTTGTGCTAAATTCATTGTTGTTATAGCACTTTAGCATTAGTGGGACTAATGTTTATGATTAGTGTTTTAGGGTTAGCGCAGCTAACATTTTAGCTAGCAGTGCCCACCAGTACTTTTTTGTAGTTCTGCAGCATTTTTATTAATGAGTGTTTCTCTCTTGAATTATTTTTCTAATATTTTAAATTTCCTCCAAAGTTTCCATCAGAGCCTTGTGTTTCTGAACCACAGAGGTCCGTTGGGTCGGTCCGTCAGTAGAAACAGAACAGAATCTGTTGACCAGCGGGTAACTGGGATTTCTGTTTCACTTCCTGCTTTCTGGTTTCACCCTCGGCCACATGGTCATCTGATTGGCTGGTCCAACTCTCAGGGCGGAACGTCACCAAGAACTGCACAGCTTCAGAAGTCAGCAGAACAATAAACCAAGAGGCTGGAAATGGGAAATAAACGGTAAACGGACCGAATTATGGAGTTTTTCTAGTCCCACTAATCACTCAAAGTCCCACCACACGCCGATGCAAAGATGGATGGGCAACTTGGGGTTAAGTGCCTTGCCCAGGGGCACATCCAGAAGCCCCTGGGCATCCAGGGAAAACACCCAGACCTGGACTCCACTCAGAACCAGCAGGTGGAGACGCAGACGAGACTGAGCCCCGTCAGTCAGGTTCTGGTCCAGATGTTGACAGTCAGCAGGTCAGAGAGGATCACGGAGTTCAGAGGAAGAAGAAGAGTTGGTCAAGCTAGCAGCTACAGCTCCTCACCTCTGCGAGCTCACAGCCTGACACGTCCAGGATGTCGTCGGCTCCTTCCTGATTGGACTGCAGAACAGGTGAGAAAAGAGCAGACTGAAATCAACAGGTCCGGAAACGCCTCCGACGTCACCAGTTGGGCCAGTAAGCGCTCCGATCTTACCCAGTACAGCTGATGCTCCAGCCTCTTCCGAGAGTCCTCGCTGGGCTTCCTCTTCCTGGAGAACAGAGGCATCCTGAACCCCCCCCGGTCCTGCTGCCGCTCCAACAGACCCCCCCCCCCCACTGCAGCTGCTGGTCCAACTGGACCGGCTGGAAATCCCTCAGCTTCACTGGAAAACCCAAACAGGAACCAGTTTAACAACCAGGAATTCCAGTGCGAAGCCTGTATGTATATTCCTGATCCTGCTTTTCCAGGCCGGACCGATTCCTGGTTCTCTTGGCCGGCGCCTGCTCGGCCAGGCGCTGTAAGCAGGCGGTCAGTGAGTCACATGATGCGTTAACGCCGGCCGCACGGCTTCCTTCTGGTCAGCCACAGTTTTTAAAGGCCAGTTTTGTTTACAGAGACATCATTAAAATATATATATATATATATATATATATATATATATATATATATATATATATATATATATATAATTTTTTTTTTAAATTACAAAATAAATACAGAAAAAATAGGAAAAAATACATAATGAAAAAAGTGATGGTAAGTCAAAAAAAATACTAAATAAATACAAAAATGAGAAAAATAAGAAACTGGAAATAAAATAGAAAATTACATCATAGTGATAGTGTTAAATATTCTTTACAAAATTAAAGCTTATTGGTTTTTGAGAGGGCGAACATTATCAATATATTACTGGAAAATGGTCTCAAAACAACAATATTATCATTTATCGCAATAATTTCTGGGGAAATTTATCATCCAGCAAAATTTGTGAAGGTGAAGGCCTAACGTCCAACCTGCTGGTTCCGATCTGAACTGATCCAGATTAAGAATCAAAAAGTTTGGATGCAACGAAAATTTGATATTCCATATTTACTGATATTATTTATACTATAAAGATTTCTCTACCTTTTTTACGCCATTAAAAAATATAATCCCATAATTCTTTGCTGCATCCCTGTCACATGACCGACCTCCTCCTGTTTTACTTATCGGACTGATGCCGACATTGAAGCCGATACATCGTGCATCCCTAATAAAAAGGAGTAAATGTTGGTGCGCAATAACGTCGGCTTCGGTCCGATATCAGTCATTTTTAAGATATCGATCGGATAAGTGGAACTGGGCCGATATGAATAACTGTGGCGTCTGCTTGGTCATGTGACAGGGACAGTGATGCAGCACAGGATTGTGGGATGTTGAACTAAAGCAAAGAGGCAATCTCAGCGGTTCTGGTCGTTGTTTCAGGATGGGATATAATTTCGGTAAATATCAGGTATCGTTCATATCCCTAGTATTAATATCGGATATCGGCTCAAATTCTTTTGTTTTATTTACTAATTGCAGCTTTGTGTTGCAGAAAATGCGTCGCTTCCTGACAGGAAGAGCACAGCATCAGCAGGGTTGTGGTTTGCAGTTTGGGAATTGCCTCTGATACCGGCCAGCAAAGATTTCTGAATCACAGGCTTGAAACGGACAGATTAGCATGAACTGGATTCATTTCTGCAGCTCGGAATGATGAGCCAAGCTGCTGGAGAAAGTCGAGCGTAAACAGGAAACAGCTTCGGATGGATGGATGAGACGATCTGATCACAAGCTGATGCTCCGAGTGTCTGGGGGGTCCCAGTGGGTGTGGCAGTGGGAACTCCTCATTTCCCATCAAAAAAAAGATCCCACCAATCAATTCAGGCTCATAGAAAGCTGGGGATATTAAGAATTAATGTTAATATATAATTTTATTACTAATATTAGAGCTGTTGCTAGGATACTGTCTGCTGTCTTTGGCAGCTTATTCTTATTTTTCCGTTTATATTGTTTCCATAATATCTTTACTTCCTTTTAGGTTCATTTCTATCTAAATAAAGCTCTTTTTGGGGGGAAATATTGGTTTAAATTCATGTTGACTGTCTCATCTATGTAGCTGCGGTCCTGCTGTGGTTCTGTGACGCCATAAGAACCCAGTAGACAGAAGAAACCATCCCATTAGAACCAGTTAGAGACAAACAGAGGAGGAGGACGTTAACATTCATCATTACAGTAAACATGCGATGCTAACAAAGCTAGCATGCCAGAAATCCCTGAAAACAGCACAGACACAACATGTAGCTGATATTTAAAGATATAATAAATATATTTGCTACTCACAGACTCAGCCTTGGTGTTGGTTTGCTTCCGGTTTCACTTATTTAAACGTTAAAGATTTAATTTAAAGGGATATAATGTTTGCTAACTACAAACGGCTAGAAACCGGTTAATGCCGCTGTCAGAAAGGACATAAATGTTTCTAAAGTTATATCTCAACCCTGTCAGACTACAAATTTGACTATTAAAGCAATTTTTCAACCCTAAGCCCCGACAGGCTGAGCCCCCTCGCCCTGTGGAGCCAACTGAATTCACTACGGCAACACCGTCCACTGACAAACTGCCTGCACCTCTACACCGGGTATTACGGCCCCATGTCGCCGCCCTGCTCGCCAACAGACGATTCGTCCGCCATGTTCTGAGTGGCAACTGTGTCAAAGAAATCTGAAGGGAAGCAAAACATACACTGAAGTTTAGTTTTAGCTCATTTTACTTAATCTTTTATAGTAAATCTCCAATATGCACCTATATACACCTACCGTAATTCACCTCAACCACACCATTATCACTACTGATGCACTTAAAAGCCAAAGCAAGATGTATGTTTGTGGTCAGGCTCTTGGCGGATATTTAGTAATTAAGATTATTCATCACTAATTTCTGTTATTTATGTAGTTATTAATTATTCATGTTTCAGATTTGATCATTCTAATTATTTTCTGATCTTAGTTTAAACACCCATCAGGATTTTAGGCTCTATGATTGAAGGCATCCACCTTCATAACCCACTTTAATACATTGCATTTCCTCACATCTAAACACCAACACTTCCGTTCAATACACACTTCTATACGTGTTTATTTCTCATTGGATCCCATTTTTATCCTATGAAAAGGTCTTTGTGTTGTCCTTGCTGTGTTAGTGATAGATAGATAGATAGATAGATAGATAGATAGATAGATAGATAGATAGATAGATAGATAGATTATTATAACAGTTTCATATAAAATTGATTCACATCTGTCATTTAGACACGTATTTATCTTTGTGTATTTCATAAATTACTGACACATTTGTGTAAATCTTTTGGCATTTTTGATTAATGAACACATTTATTACAGTTTTATTTAAACTATCACTACTACTATTATTATTATTATTATTATTATTATTATTATTATTATTATTATTATTATTATTACTAGTATTAGTATTACTATTTGTAAACTATTAGTATTATCTAAATATCTGGCCTTCAATAGAAAACAGGAGTGTGAAATATTTAAATGAAAAGTTAAATAATTACATCAAGTTTTAACAAAAAGTAATTTTGAAATTGAACCTTTTTTTGTTTGTTTGTTGAAGCATTTAAATAATCATAGATGATTGCATTTATTAAAGTCGGTAATTCCAGTTTTATTAAAATGATCACAGATTCGAAGACTTGCTTAATGACTGAACTGTGGCTCTTTTAGCCGTTGAGACATGGAGCCTCGCTGTTCCATATCAGTGTTAAGAAGCGCAATAGAAAATACTTCATATCGTTGTTCGGCGCCTCCTGACAAACGTGTGACTCGTTTCAAGAACCGGAAGCTGAACAGATGGCTGGTTTCAGCATGATTTGATCATTTAACAGCTAATTCAGGGTAGCTTTCAAATTTACGAGGCATTTATGAATGCACCATGATGGGACTGTAATGTGCAGTGTAGAAGCGCAAACATTTAATTATCGTTATTATTATTATTATTTGCTTGACTGCAAGTTTAATCAATCATAACAGATGCTGCTTTCAAGTTAGCTCGTAAATAAACCTCTAAGAAAGACATCCCGTCCGAGTTCAATAAAAAACAAGTCTGCAACGCATGTTTAATTAAAAACTGTTATACTATGTTCTGAGACAGACATAATAAATGTTTAACAGAACTGACTGACAGGGATTTTAATGGCGACAAACTGCCAAAAACTACAATCCATCCGTTTGTTGTTGTTTTTCTTCGAGCAGAAAAGAGGAGTTAAAGCTCTGGACGGATGTGAAGGAAAGCTGTTTTGGATTTCAAGATGTAAATTTGACTACAGGGAAATTTCAAAATAAGTCATCCAACAAGGAGATAAAAAACTCCTACGGGAAGATGAACGCACCACCTTGAACGCCGCAGTCGGTCTTCTTCTTCATTCTCATAATTAGGGTGTTATTATAAACATCGCCATCTACAGCCCGGAGTGTGTTATACGTCACCTGCTTCATTAAATCACTGCATCATGTTCGTGTCCTGTCAGCGCCGAGAGGCGTTCGCATGTTTTCATTTCACATTTGAAACAGATTTTTCACAGTGATGCTGCATAACTGCCTGAAACTGGAGCTGAAGTTGTCTTTGCGACAGGAGGCAGCAGAACTCATTATTTAAATGTTTATTGACGATTGACAAAAGCTTTAAAAATCTGAATGAATCCAGATGGACTTCATGTATTTCTGATGAAAAAAGAAATACACCGGTTTACCGTGACGTCATATTTGTTTATACATAAACATATCTTTAAACAATTTAATGTTATTTATAGTCCATTGTAAAGTTGATTCCAGGTCTAAACTTGAATTAAAAACTCAACTAAAAAATAAATCAACATTTTCTCATGAAAAAAATAAAATGAAATCACAACCTGGTTGGGTGAATGATATTATGATTTTATAGATAATGTAATAACATAAAATACAAATATTTTCTCATTATTTTTAACATATTCAAATAATATTATTTATTAAAACGATAAAAACATAAATAGAAAACAAATTACATAAAAAAACAAAAAACAAAATACAAGTTAAAACTATAAAACACAATAAACAATGAGAATTTTGTATTAAATTAAACCTAAAATATTAATAAATGAAACCTTAGAATTATATTTTTTCCTCATTTAAAACAGCAATGTGAGCAGTCAAAATATATGGAATGTCTATAAATAAAGAAAGATGTATTATTCCCATTATTTTTTATTTCTTTATTCATCTGCATGAAGACAGAAAAAAACAGCTTCTGAAACTGAAAAAAAATAAAAATCTTCCAAAATGAGCACCAAATGACTGAAGCCGCTGCAGGGCTACAGTTTATCCAGCAGGGGGCGCTCTCAGTCCAAAAATGCTGTAAAGTAAATAGTAGGGAAAGAATTATAAACTGGAAAAAATAAAAATATATAACTACTAACCACATGCCATGTATTAACTCATTAGGTGTTATTTCTGGTTAACAAAATAATGTTAGTGTGAACAAATACAATGAAAAATAATGACCAAATCAATTCAATAAATAGCATAAAACCAATTAAATTTAGAATTTATTTTTAGTCATTAAGAAAAATAATTATTGGCACAAAAAAAAAAAAAAAAAAAAAAAAAAAAAAAAAGATGAGAATCATCTGATAAAATTGTCGGTCTGATGACAGTTTTTCTGTTCTCCCAGAGCTCCCAGAGCAGCAGTCGACCTGCCATCAGCAGGTGAGGCTGCAGCTTCATTGGACCTCCTCGAACCGGAACCACGGGCCTCGTCGTTGAAGGCGCCGACCGGACCGGAGCTGAGCAGCACATCCCCGAGTCCGTCAGGCTGGACCAGAGATCGGTCATCAGTGAACGTTTCCATGGTTACAACAGATTTACCTTTGAGAGCACCAACTGAACAGAAAGCAGGTTCGGTTCCTTCTGGAACTACATGATATTCATTCAGGCTGATTCAGAACCATCACCAGAGATCTGAGGCCAGGAGGAACCATTCCAGACATTTTCCATCTGAAAAGCTCTTCTTCTGCTGCTGCTGCTGCTGCTGCTGCTCTGAGCTCCTTCGTGAAGTCGGAGGTTCTTCCTGCAAAGCTGGACTTGACTTCAGGTCCCTCAGCTTCACCGGAACTGACGCAGGTGTCGAACTGAGGACCTAAAGGTCAAAGGGCAAACACACAGGATTGTTTTGGTGGTTTCCCTTCTAACAGCTCGGTTTGTTTTCTGCTTGGATCCTGGATAAACGTGACATCATTCTTGATTTGATCATTTCCATCACAGAAACCTGCGTCTTACTGCATCTCTGGTCTGAAGGAAGCTTCACAAGGATGATTCATGTTTTAAATTCTGCATAAACAGCAAAAATCAGCTGGTTTCATTTGTTAAGTTGTGACCAGAGCACATCTTCTCTCTGCTTATTGATTTCCAGTGAAATAAACGATGCTGATCGTTTCTCTGGACAGTTTCTCTTTCATACACAGATCATTTGGAAGATTTTCTTTTTATTTCTAATATATTTCATAAGATAACATTAAATGTTTACAGGAAGTAATGTTTTCTGCTCCGTATTTGTATTTCTTTTTATTGTTAACAATTCAAATAGAACTTAGACTATATTTTTAAAACGCACACATTATAAATGATACATATTCACCAAATATGGCAGGAGTCAGAGAAAAATAACAGAAACCTGAGAAGCAGCGTTCTGAGCGTTTAATTGTGTATAAAAGAGGAAAAAGAGAACCTGTTGTTTATCTCATACAGAGCAAAATAACAAAGTTTCACTATGAAAACTTATATTTTCAAATATATTCAGTTTCAGTCTTAGCCTTGGAGTGATGTAGTGGAGCATGTACATAAAAGTGGCAACAAAGGGAGTTGAATACTTTATATTTCTGTTTTAACATTATAAATATAATCATGCAATTTAAGGAAATAAAAGAAAACTAGAAGAAAAATAAAACCGACGATGAGCACGAAGTAAAGAAATGTAACAAGTTATTTAAGATTCATACTCAGAAAGGAAATTTAAAGGTTTTCTGGCCTTGCTTGTTGATCTTTGTTTCTAGGATAAAGAGTCAATTTAATTCGTTTTTTAACGTCATCCAAGTGGTGGAGGTTTTGGTAAAACAGCATTTATAGAAACAATAATAATAATAAGAATAATAATAATAAGAATAAGAATAAGAAGAAGAAGAAGAAGAAGAAGAAGAAGAAGAATTTTATCAACCATGAACTCAGTGTTTGTCTTTTCGTATTTCAATAAATTTTGTACCAGAAAGCGAGAGGATGTCTGTATTTCTGGATCGAGCTCGGAACTCGTCATGAACGGCGTGTTTTCTCCGGAAAGAAGCGGCGCGCTGTCGCCCCCTGGTGGCCGGGAAGGCGGCCGCAGCTGGAGGCGAGGCGGGAGCTGCGCCTCCTCCGTGACGTCAGAGGAGGCGTGACTTCCAGGCGCTTTTAAACCTCAGGCAGAAGGAAAAGCTCTGCAGGAACAGCCCGCTGCCCACTCCGGAGTCCGGTTCTGATCCAGAAGGGTTTCCTCCGGGAGCCAACAGCGAGCAGGAGCTTCTGCTCAGATTTCGGCTCTTCAGAGGAGAAAACGGCCGCTGAGAAGTTCCTCCGGCTGCTGGTTCGGATCTCTGCTGGACTCGAGGACCCACCAGAACCAGGGGGAGTTTTTCCCAGCAGGGAGGTGAGTTCAAACCGATCCGGGTCAGAACTTCTGCTCTTTGTCTCCTGAGCCACGAAACAGGAGGCAGAAATGGTTGAAATGAATTTATAGGTTCAGAATTTTAGATGTTTGTTATTTTTCTTAAACAGAAACAGTTTTTATTTTCAAAAAGTAATCTAGTATCATGCTGTATGGAAGTCTAAACAACAACAACAACAACAACAACAATAATAATAATGTGAAAAGCTCATATTATCTATAAATATTTAATGTTACCTACATATTTTAATTTTTTTAATTAATTATGTTTCCACCCACTTACATTAAAATACGTAAATAAATAATTTGATGCCAGAATAAGAAATTAAATGTTTGTTCAGATTCATTTTACTTTTAAAACTGAATTTAACTTTTTTATTTTTTAATTCTTCTAGTTTTTGAATTTTTAGCAGTGGAAAAATATCTTTTTTTTTTTTTTTTTTTTTTTTTTTATTAACACTGATATTTTTAATCTGCTCCTCAGTTTTTACCCTGATTGTTGAGCAGCCAGGAGGACGGGTCCAGTTCGGACCGATCCTGGTCCATCATTCAGGTCACAGGGGACCGGTTGTGTCTCGAAAGGCCAGCAGGGGGCGTCCTGAGGGAGCGACCAGGGCGATGACGCCATCAGGCAGTAGCAGGAGCGTCTGACGGCTGCTTCAGAACCTGCCGGTTCTGACCCAGTAACCCAGATCCCGGGTACTGATGGACGGGCAGCCGGTAGCTTTCAGAGGCAGACGTCCTTTCAGCCGACGTCTCTTCCAAATCAGCTCACTGTGGCATGAAGACTGCTGGAAACAGCGTTGCCATAGTGATTCCCGCTTTTTCTCAGACAGTGCAGCATTTCCTGTTGGACAGGGGTGTCCAAACTTTGGTTCAACATCACTAAGCTAAAAGAAACCACAAAGGTTCAAATAATAATAATCATAATCATAATAATATTAAGAAGAAAAACTGCAAAACAATGCATCTGAAACATGCGATGTTTTAATGAAGCGACCACAGCAGTCAGACATTTGTTAACGAACGGAGGAGAAATGAACTCGGAAGCGGGTTTGGGTCGCTCCCGCTGGTTCCAGGCTAAGCTAATGAACGGATGCAGCCGTGAAACTCGCTGCTTGTTTCTGGTTCATTAGAATGAAAGGAAAAATGGTTTTGATGTTCAACCAAACATTTTCCATCCTGGAAGATTTTCATTCCAAAATGAAGAACTGTGTCCTTTTCCCAGCGACCGCCGGTTCTGGTGGGCCAAATCTGGAGCATCCAGGGGCCACAGCTGGCCCTCAGACCACACTTTAAACACCCCTGCTGTAGGAAATCTGACAAACAGAACCTTCAGGTCCAGTTTCTCCAGAACCAATCAGTGGGCGTGTCTCTCTGCTCTCTGATTGGTCAGAAACCAGGAAGTCCTCCAGCAGTGGGAGACAGACTGGATGGAGAAACTGGTTCAAACCGGGTCAGAACAGAGCTGCGTGATGTTCGAAAATCTTGGCGATAATATTGGTAAATATCGCGATGATGAAATCAGGTGTGATTTATCGTTGTTTTCTTCCTTCCGGTCTTTCTGCGCTTCTTCCTCTGTGTTAGCGTTTCTGGCTCCGCCATTTCGCTGCCGAGACTCGGTCCTCCTGGCTAAATGCTGCGTTAGCATCAGCCACCAGTCGGTCCTTTGCGATATGAATATTGGGCCCCTGATATTGTGAGATATTGTGCAGCCCTGATTCAGAACCAGCACCACTCTAAGCGGAGCATTCTGGGATAAAATCGGGGAAATCCTCAAAGTTAAACTGGGATTCTGGATGAACTGGAACATGGATCATGACTGGGTGGGGGAAAGTCCAGCTCTCTGTGACCCGGTTAGACTCTGAATGATGGTTCTGATGGACGGGACGGCTGAGATACAGAGGTCCAAACAGTTCACCAACACCTCCTTATCGCTGACGGTCATTTTTATTTGTATTTTTTCCAGTTTTGTAAACATGATTTATGGAAAACATCCCGGCGCTGTTTCTGTTTTTTGGGGGGGACAGGAGTTCATGTTGAACCATTGCAGGAGAACGTTCAGTCGGTGGCCCAGTAAGCGAGAGACCCGGTCGCGCTGGGCGGTTCTGCAGCGGCTTCCCGGCGCTGCTGGACCCTGGCGTCTCCTCCAGAACCGGCTCCAGCCGCTGAAAGAGACGCGGTGTTGCTGCTGTTGCTCGTCAGGAGGAGGAAATGATTTGGTGCTAATTATAAATCCCGGAGCAGGTTCTGACTCAGTTCTGGGCCGCTCCCGCTCAGAGGCAGGATTATTCCCAGCTGTGCATAGAAACAGTGAAAGCGGGGGGGGCTCAGGGAGCAGAGCCGGGAGCTGCGGGTGTTCCTGCAGGGGGAGGATCCGGCTGGTTTCCCAAACTGCCTCCCAGTTCCCTGCAGAGCTGGGAGGGCGCGTTTACACTGGACACGAAGCCAGGAGGAACCCCAGCAGGAAATGATCCCGAGCTGGGGGGGGGGGGGCACTTCTGGGGCGCCATTTGTAAAGCGACAACTTAAAAAAATAACAGCAACAACTTGGGTCATTCATCCTGTCATATATCTATCTATCTATAGATATATAGATAGATAGATAGAAATCAATGGAGGTTTCACTGATATTCGTTTATTTAAAATGTCAGTTTCAAGCTAAATATTTAGCTAATATACAAACAGACTTGCAGATAACTGGAAGCTTAAGATATGGTTTGAAGCAAACTAAATATTTAATTTAATAATATTTAGTTAGTGAGCTAAATGTTTGGTTTGAAGCTAAATATTTAGCTCCAAACCGGATATTTAGTTATGGAGCTAAATATTTAGTTTGAAGCTAAGTGTTAAGTTAGTGAGCATCCCTGCTGGTGAAGTCTCAGCTCCAGGAAGCCCCTGCATGAGCACCTCCTGCAGGCGGAAACCTGGGCTGCTGATGCCAGGGCAGGCGTCCTCTGTGGGCTGGAGCGCCGCCCGTCCGTGGGAAGTGATCGGACGGGTCCGTGTCCAGCAGCGCGGCGCTGGGCTGGGTGGCGCCGGAGCAGCGCCGCCGGCAGCTGCTTGGGTGTCAGGAGCTGAAACAGAAGCACGCCTGCTTCTTCTCATCTGGAGGCTGAAATAAAAACAGAATCAAACCTGACCTCATCCTGGTGACTGGGAGTTCCGTATTCCCAGTTTATTCTGGAATTTTGCAGCAGTTTCACTGGTGGAAACGGGTCCTCGGAGGTTTTCGTGTCGGGATCAAACCTGACCGAGTCTCCGCCTCGGCTCTCGCTCTGCTGTTTTGACGCGACCGTCCTCTCCTCCCGCAGGTTGCCATGGTGAACAGCAGGGCGGAGGCGCCCGCCGTGGCGGTGATGGGCGGCGGGGCGGCCAGCAGGTCGTGCGCGGGGTGCGGAGGGCGGATCTCGGACCGCTTCCTGCTCTTCTCCATGGAGCGCTACTGGCACACCCGCTGCCTGAAGTGCTCCTGCTGCCACGCCCAGCTGGGCGAGTACAGCAGCATCTGCTACAGCAAGGGGGGCATGATCCTCTGCAGGAACGACTACATCAGGTGAGCCGCTGCAGCAGCCGGTGCAGCTGGAGCAGCCGGAGCTCCTGACTGAAGATAGGCGGGGGGGGGGGGCTCTAGGAAGTTTTCAAACGATGGGGCCCTCACCATGGGACACAGAAACTAGATCTGATCTCGGGTTTGGTTTGACCCCCCAGTACCGGTACTGGTACCAGTTGTGTCGTTGACTTTCCAGCAATCCCTCATGCTGAGCATGCATGTGGCGACAGTGGAGAGGAAAAACTCCCCTTGAACAGGAAGAAACCTCCAGCAGAACCAGAACCAGGCTCAGCACCAGTGGCCATCTGCCCCGACCGCCTGGAGGTTTGAGAAGACGGAGCAGAGACACGAGATTGATCCAGGAGCACTTTCTATGTTCATGAAAGTAGAAAGTTAACACCAGAGGAAGGAGAACGATTAGGTGATGGCAGCATCATCTCAGCTGATCCCCCCCCCCCTCCACAGGAAGCCATCACAGCCAAACAGAACGCCAGACCAGGTGCACCTTCTATGGAGAGAAGATAACTGCGAGAAAACACGAAGTTAATGGTTGAAAGAGTAGAAGTCCTCGACAAGTTACCTGAGGTACTCCACCGGTGACCCTGGAGTGAGAAGAACAAACTGGAATCAGTCTGGCAGATCAGATTTAAACCAGTCTGGTGCTGGTCCCTTGACACCTACAACATGCTCAAGCCTTTCTAAGAGAATATTGTGGTCCACTGGATCGGAACCAGAACTGAGATCTAACAGAACCAGAACTGGTACCAGTCCGTTATCTGAGGCCAAGAGAATGCCAGCTGTAACTTTCACAATGTGACGCAGGTAAAAGGCTCCCCTCAGGACGTTTACACCAGGCTGAGGAAGGAGCAGCAGAACATCTGAGTCTTTTACAGAACTGGAGAAACTGGGAGGATGGATGTTCTGGCCGTGCTGAAAACCAGCAAGTACTCAGAACCTCTTCCAGCGCAGGTTTTTATATCCCAGGCAGGAAGAAGCGCCGCATCACAACACTGTTGCTATTTCCCAGAGAAACCTGGGGCCCAGTGCAGCCAGCTCCACGCAGCCAGCTCCGGCGCAGCCAGCTCCACGCAGCCAGCTCCGGTGCAGCCAGCTCCACGCAGCCAGCTCCACGCAGCCAGCTCCGGCGCAGCCAGCTCCATGCAGCCAGCTCCGGCGCAGCCAGCTCCACCACTACGGGCCTCAGCAGGTTAAAGGTGAAAGGTCAGGACAGTTAGAAAGAGAGCTGGTAGACACGTCTGGCCGTGTTTGGAGGAAGCCGAACACAGCAGATCAGCTCCTCATACCTACTGTCAGGTACGGTGGTGGAGGGGTGGTGATCTGGGCTTGCTGTGCTGCCATGGCGGTCTTGGAGTGGACCAGGCTCTCCTCTGTCGACCAAACTGTTCTCAGCACTGAACAAGTTCATGATTCTTCATAAACCTTTGAACAGATTCCCGGTTTCGAACAGATTCCTTGAGGGCAGATGAGCTGGGATGTTCTCCAGACCTGGACGCCTGGCAGCCAATGACTGGAGCAGGAGCTCCTCCGTAGAACAAAGTATTCTGGGGTCAAATCTGAGTCCGTCTGTTCGACAGCTGAAGCTGGGTCCAAACCGGGTCGCCAACAGAACCGTGAACCCAAACACAGCAGCAGATCTACAACAGGACGGCTGAAAAAGCAATAAATCAAGGTGCTGCGATGACCTAGTCAAAGTGCAGACCTTCAGAGAGCTGTGCAGAAACGAATGTCTGCACCGCTCAACGAGCTGAAGGTTGTTCTGGTCCGAGCTCGGATTGCAGACCCTGCTGAGAACCCGCGATGAGGGTGTACTTATTTTCTCCATGTCTGCCTGCAGAACCCTGTGTCACCGTCTCGTGTTTCTCCTGCAGACTCTTCGGCCACAGCGGCGCCTGCAGCGCCTGCGGACAGTCCATCCCTGCCAGCGAGATGGTGCTGCGGGCTCAGGGCAGCGTTTATCACCTGAAGGTTGGTGGGCAGCTGAGCAGATCCTCCTGCTTCTCCGTCGCCACCTGCTGGCTGACTGTTTCCTGTTCCTCCGCCAGTGTTTCACCTGCGCCACCTGCAGGAACCGCCTGGTGCCCGGCGATCGCTTCCACTACGTCAACGGGACCATCTTCTGCGAACACGACCGACCCGGAGGAGGGCTGCTGGCGGGACACTCGGCTCCGCTGCAGAACACCGGCATCATGTCGGACCAGAAGGTCAGAGCATGATTTTCTTCTTCTGCTTGCATCTAACAGGAAGAACTGAGTCAGATGTTTCAGTCTGAGCTGAACTCATGATGCAGGAACATCTGACTCTGCAGGGCCTTAGAGGTGGTGAGGTTTTGGACACTGAGGTCCAAATGCAGACCGCTGTGGATTGTTGGCAACAGGCAACAGTCTGAGTCATAAAACATCCATAAGCATCATATTAAAACCTGGTGAACTTTAGACTCAGTTCAAAAATCCTGAAAATCAAATGTTGTCATAACTCAGACCATCCAAGTGTCTTCAAGCAGGAAAACGAGGACAAGACTGAGTTTTGGGTTTGGCAGGTGAAGCTGGGATACTCGCTGCGTCCCGACCAACAGGAAGCGTTGTCCAGAGACGTTAACCCGGAGGTTCTGCTGACCCGCCATCCTGAGACTCACTTCTGGTTTCTTTCCACACTTTTTCAGCTCTTCGAAAGGGGAATCTGTTGACCTCAGTTAGTGGGAGCTTTCCAGGGAACTTCCAGGCCGAAGGTTCCCTGAATCAAACCTTTGCCCCGGTGGAGGAGGATCTGTAAAGCTGCAGAATCTGGGGCTTCATCCCCTGGTGGTGTTTAGTTGAAATCTGCTTTGAACAAATCAATGTGTGGAGGCACCAAAACTTTCTCCAGCTGAACAGAAACAAAACTGAAGTTATTATCTTTGGACCTAAAGAGGAACGATCTAGAGTCAGCGCAGCTTCAGTTATTACAGCTAGAAACTAGTGATCAAGCCTGAAATCTGGGTGCAGTGATGGACTCAGACCTGAACCTTCAGAGACACATAAAGACGGTTACAAAGTCAGCCTTCTATCACCTGAAGAACATTTCCAGGATTAAAGGACTGATGTCTCAACAAGATCTAGAGAAACTCATCCATGCATTTATCTTTAGTCGCATTGATTACTGCAACAGTGTCTCACAGGTCTGCCTAAAGAGTCAACCAGACAGCTGCAGCTGATCCAGAACGCTGCTGCTGGTGTTCTCACTAAGACCAGGAGGATAGAGCACATCACCCCAGTTCTAGAGTCCTTCCGCTGGCTCCCTGGAGCTCAGAGAACAGACTTTAAAATCCTTCTGGTAGTTTATAAATTGGTTGGTTCTGGTCTGCTCTGCATCCCCAGAACCAGAACCAAACATGGAGAAGCAGCTTTCAGTTTTTATGCTCCTCTAATCTGGAACAAACCTCTAGAAAACTGCAAAACAGCCGAAACACTGAGTTCCTTTAGATCAAGGCTAAAAAGCCACCTGTTTAGAGCTGCCTTTGATGAGTAGTAAGCAGAATATTAATCAATATTTTCGAACTATATTTGCTTGATGATCCTCATGATTTTGATGCAGTAAAGACTCTGAACTGCCTTGAGGCTGAAATGTGCAACACAAATAAACGTGAACTTGAGGGAAGTGGTTTCACAGTAAAGGTCCACATTTCAGAATAAAATGTCTGTAAACTTTAAATGAGGGACGTTCAGGTGATGAAGGTCCAGAGGACCAGCTGGTGATGTCGGCTCACCAGGTCCGGTCCAGTAGATGAAGATGATCCACAAATTAGTTGCTTTCAGGACTAAATTCCTTCATAAAATACTGCAAAACTCAAAATCTTACCAAGTATATTTGGTCCTTAACTTACCTTACAGGTAACTTTTCAGCAGATACAGCAGCTGGTTGTGAGTCAAATATTCCTTAATATTGATTAAAAAACGGATTATTTTACTTCTAACAAGATGTTTTTCCCATGTTAGAAGAACAATCTGCCGGTGGAACGAGTATTTTTCATCAGTATGAATGAATTATTGGCTGAAAACCAGCTCCTATGTGCTGAAATGTGAGTTTGGTCTTAATTCAAGCGTTTAAGACATTTTCACGAGAAACTGGATCAGAAACACTCAGTGAGATTTTGGGTTTTTGCAGTGAAGCAGGTTCTGAGCAGAACCAAACGCAGGCCTGCTGGAGGTTCTGGTTCATGATCATCTCTTCTCTCTGTTTCCAGGTGTGCTGAGGAAGATGATGGGGAACCACATGTGCCTTCTCCTTCCCCTGCTGCCCTTCATCCTCCAAGCAGAAGCCCTCCTCCTCCTCACAAACCCAGAGAACTGCAGCTGACAGGCCTGGACCTCGCCTGGTGGACCTGAAGGAGGACGCCTGGTCTCCATGGGAACCAGTCCACCCGGCAGGACACCTGGTTTCCATGGGAACCAGTCCACCCGGCAGGACACCTGGTTTCCATGGGAACCCGTCCACCCGGAAGGATGCCTGCTGCAGGCAGATGAACCGAGTTGCTCAGCGTTCTTCTTCTTGTAAATAAAACTTGCGTCAGGAGGCAACAAGGAGGTCCTCCAAGGTTTGATTTACCAGGAAATGATGAAAAATATGGAACTTCATGAGGTGTTGGTTGAACTTTGACTAGGCCACTGGAGCTCCTTCATTCAGTTTCAGCTGTTGTAGACCTGCAGCTCCAGCTGATGGACAGATGGACTCATGGTGAGGACATCCTGGTCCAATCAGAGACTGCGTAGGGCCCGGGTCATGTGACTGAAAAACAATCCCAGAGCATCACACCTCCACCTCCAGTAGGTCTGAGGGGTTCGTGCTGGTCTGCTGGGTCTGGTCTTCTCTGTCCTGAGGACCCTGTCCGAGGTTTCGTCCTTCATCCAGATGCAGCTTTGCAAACGTCAGTCTGGCGGCCATCTTGTTTCTTTCTTCTTCCATCCTTCCAAGCAGCCATACTGGGTCAGTGCCCTGACCTTTGACCTTTAACCTGCTAACTGAGGCCTGTAGAGTCTGAGGTGGAGCTCTGGGGTTTCTGGTCGTTTCTCTGAGCTTCCCGCTCTGACGTTGGGCTGAACCTGCTGGGACGTCTGAGATGTTTTCCTCTCTGCAGGATGATGGAGTTCAGATGGTCTAGAGATGACCTCTGACCCCTCCCAGGTTGATGGGCAGATACAGTTGCTTCTCTGAGGTCTTTTCTGATGTCTTCCCACCCTGGCAGGCTGTCAGAGACGCTCCACTGATGAAGATGATCCGGTCACCAGATCATCTGTTCTGCACCTTCTGGCTGATATTTTCGCTGCTTAAAGCTGCAGTCTGGAACTTTGACAGAAACATGGTTTTCCATGTCTGTTAAACCGTCTCCATGTGGGGACAGTCTGGTCTGAGGCAGATGATCTGTGGACAGATGGAGCTGCTCCTCCTCCTCCCTGAGCTGCTGTTGCCGTTTAAAGAAATGCCCCGCCCCCGACCTGAAACAACCAATCAGAGCCAGGAGGAGGGGCTTAGCGCTGCCAGTCACCCTCGTGTTCGCGCTGCTAAATGTGCTGATGGTGGAGAAACAACTCACCGTTCCAGGAAAACTGTCGGAACGGTGACAGTCATCACCGTCATCGGTGGCCATGCTAACTAGCATTAGCATTAGCATCAGGCTATGCTGTGGTGAACCAGCTGCAGCGTAGCAGAGAGTGGGGGGAGGGACGGTGTGAGCGGTGCGTACATGAGGGTGATTGGCGGCGCTAAGCCCCTCCTCCTGGCTCTGATTGGTTGTTGCTGACTGACTGGTGGATTTCTGCAGTTAGTACTGGGAGAACTGGGAGAAGGCAGAGGAGCTGGATTTTTTCACAGATTGTCTCTCTGATATTAAACTGTCACCACATCATGATAATTTTAACAAATATGTAAAATTGTAATATTTTGGTTTCATTTTTGAATCTTTTTCATGCAGATTTGTCAAACCGTCTCCATTAATAAGAAATAAAATCCTACACATAAAATGTTTTTTTTTTTTTTTTTTTTTTTTTTTTTTTTTTTTTTTTTTTTTTTTTTTTTTTTTAATGATGTGATATTTAACATCTTTTATCTAATCATTAAGCAGAAATGTCCCATAAGCTGTATCTTTAACACATGACGGTTGGCCTAACATAGCATGCTAGATGTTTAGCTTCGAGCGAAATGTTTAGTTTGCTAACTATGCAGCTAGCATGCTAACTAAATATGAAGCTAGCATGCTAACTGAATATGTAGCTAGCATGCTAACTGAATATGAAGCTAGCATGCTAACTGAATATGCAGCTAGCATGCTAACTGAATATGAAGCTAACATGCTAACTAAATATGAAGGTAGCATGCTAACTGAATAGGAAGCTAGCATGCTAACTGAATATGCAGCTAGCATGCTAACTAAATATGAAGCTAGCATGCTAACTGAATATGCAGCTAGCATGCTAACTGAATATTAAACTAGCTGCTACCTAAACATTCCCTCCAGTTCCGTGTAAAGCCTGCAGATCCTGGATCCGGGGCCGGGCTCAGTGAGGACAAAGCTAATCTGCACAGATTGTTGTTGAATCAATCCGTCATCATTTCATGTTTCCCACACTGGAAGTTAAAATGTCCTGCTCCACTGGCAGCTTGCTTCTCTCATGACTAGAGCGTTTTCATCCATATTAAGGAATCATTGAGTTCAGACCAGCTGCTGTGTCTGCTGGACAGCTCCTGCCAGTGCGTGTCATCTGAGCTGGACTGTGTTCCAGATGTTGCGCTTTGCAGCGCACCGGTTCCGGCTCCGTGTCTCCAGCACCGACCCGGAGTCGCTTCAGGCCGACGGCTGGGAGGGAGACGCTGGTGTTTCTGAGACAAACATGGCTGATTACCCACAGGAATGGGATTTCCAAGGCCTGAGCCGAGCCCTCACAGAAGCAGTTAAAGCGGGACGCGCCGGAGGCCTGCGCGGCTTTGGACGCTCTCCGCGCCGCAGCCTGATGAGGTCTGACCCGCAGAGCGGCGGGGAGGGCCGAGCGCCACGGCTCCTGGCCGGAACCCCAGCTTTCTGTGTTTGTGGGACCAGAAAACATCTTAAAACCAGTTCCTTTGTTTCAAAGCCGCCGCTGCAGAGTGAAAATTACAGGCTGAGCAGAACCGGCTCGGCCCAATTAGCCTCCCAGTCACAGCAGCAAAGACGTTCCTCCCAGAACCACATTCCTCTGCTTTTCCACCCGGGACTCCAGTTTCACCAGTTTAACCCGACCTCCCGTCAGATCTTTGATCACCTCACCTGTGTGTATCTGTGGTGGTGCTCCGTAGATCCAAAATATCGGCACCAAGTCGGTACCGGACCCATACTTCAGTCCAGATTCCCTCCTGAAGTTTTGCTTTGTGTCGCAGTTTCTCAGCTCCACCTTAAAACAGATTGTGTTGATTTGCGCTCAGATTCTAATCTTTTGGTTTTATTTTGGAAAAACGCACACATTTGGTTTGTTTTTGTTGTTTCTGTTTATCTTGTTCATGTTCTGAAGTATTTAGTAAAACACCTTTCAACTTTTTTCAAGTTGTTTTGTTTTAACAGAATAATTCAAAGGAAAAAAGATAAATGAAACAGAAAGAATAACAAGTATGGGTATGGATGCATAAATGTTTCCTCTGCTGGCCGGAAGCTGAATCCCGCCCACCTTGGACTCTGGAGGAGCTGCGGCTCCGCGGCTCAGGTGGGAGCACCCGGTCCAGCCTTCACGTTGCGCCGCGTTGAATTGCTGCTGAAAACTGACATCGTTTAGAGTCTGAGCACCCAAACATGAAACTCTGCACTTCATGGATCAGATTTCCATCTTTCTCCAGATGAAACGATCCGCGAATATAACAGAAACATCTCTCAGATGAATAAAACCTTCAGATTTCTGATTCTGGCTGCAGACAGTTCAAGAATTAAGCTTTGAAAATGAAACCAAAGCGATCATTTTGATGTTTGTGGCGTTTCTATTTGCAGAGCTGTTCTGAAGGACGGCAGGGAGCTGATATCTTTGTCACGTTTACTCTCAGCTTCCAGATGTTCCTGGTTTTCATTCTTCTGGCATGAAAACCAGGAAGTTCTGACCAGATGTTGACGTCTGTGGTCCATCTAGTGGCTCCATGTCCAGGAGTTTTGGGATGTTTTCATTCTCATCCCAGTAAAGAGCTACTGAAGGTATGATCTGAATGAACCATAAACACTTTCATAGAGAAAAACTGAATTTCTCCTTCATTTATTTGGAAGCAACGCAGATAATCCCTGCTTTTATTTGAAAGGCGGGCTTAACCTCTAAAACTTTTCTTCTGTGTATCTTTGGTTTGTTGCTAATTAGTTCTGAACTGGTGGAGTTAATTAGAAAGACGAGGCTGGGTTCGTTCGAGGCTGACGGGAAGCGGGGAGACCCCCGCCGTCAACATCAACATATGAAGATAATTGCAATTAAACTGATTTGCATGCTTTAATGACTTTGTCTTATGCTTTTCATGAGCACAGACACCGAGTAAATAATTGATTTCTCCTCATCGCCGGATGCTGCCTTCACGTCCACAAGCTGAAAGCCGAGATTGTGGTTCTGTCTCTGGATCCTCAGAGCCGAAGCTTCTGGTCAGACCCGAACATCCAGAACATCTCAGCCGGTTTCTGTGCTTCATCATCTCTGCTGTCGGAACCACACCAAGAAAATGTTTACACCTTTGATTCACCAATAGTAAAGGTCCGAGGTTTGGACCCAGGATCCAGTAACGGCACGTTTTAAAACAGGAACCAAGGAAAAACGAAGGGAAGAGCTGAAAAGCGAAGATAAAAAAGTTCCTTAAAGGAGACCTGTTCTGCAAAATTCCACATTTTGCACATTTTACTTCTTCCATTTGGGTTTAAACTGCTTCTAAAAACTCCCGGCTGTTTTTAGCAGTAAGTTTATATTTTCTGGTGTCTGGAAAACGAGCCGTTTCAAAAACCTTCCGAATGTAAGCACACTGCCGTTACCCAGCAACCCCAGCCAAGCGCCCCTCACCTAGCAACCCAAGAGCTCCAGCACGACTGGCCAGCTGGTTTTACCTGTATGCCCTGTTCAGTGGCTGCTGGAAAAGGCAGCGTTCAGAAACCGCTGCTGCATCCTTGTTGGCTGTGCAGGAGGCTCTGCTTCTGCTTTTCAAAGATGAACCGTTGCATAACTGCGCATCTGTTTGCAGCCATTTTCATGTGGGAGTGTAAACTTTGAGTTGGGGGCGTGGCCAGCAGCAGCTGACTTGGATTTAAAGTGACAGGAGTCCCTAAAACAGCTCCTTCTGAGAGGAGCTCAGAATAAGTAGAACTGAGTGGACTGAAATCTCACTATCTGAGAAGGATTTGTTGGAAAAACTGGAATGAACGTGTTTTATGTAACCAGAGACCTGTCCTCACCTGTTCAAGGAAGCATAATAGGTCACCTACCATTTGGAGAAATTCAGTTATTTACATTTTATGTAAATTAGACGAAGTAAAAATAAAAGAGGAGAAGTTAGAGAGAAAGTAAAGGAGGTCAGCAGCTACCTCTGACCAGAGACGGAGCAGGTGGAGGTCAGTCACGGCAGGCTGTCATCGGGTGTTACAGCTTTGTGGGGTTTCCTTCTGGAGGAGCTCAGTCAGAACAGAATCACAGAACTGAGTAAAGAAAATGGAATAAAACGTGGAATCTGGTGGAATTAGCTTCGATCAGCAAGAAGGGACGGATGTTCAGTAGTTTCTGGAGTGTTTTGGCCTCTGCAGCTTCCGTACCCGCTGTTACCTGCTTAGGCTCGGCTCTCCTCTCCACACAGGCGGAATAAACCGGTCAGCCATGCCGACAGAAACGCTCTGAAACGCCGACGTCTTCCTGATCAAATAAGAAACAAGCTTGAAGCTGAGCGACGTCCAGGGCCAGCGAGCTTTGTGGAGCAGCAGAAAACTTCTCTGACGTGTTGTCAGCGCCGGTCGGCTGGAGGTGCAAGGATGCGACGAAGAGCTCGCTGCTGACCTCTGATTTGTCACGCCGTGACGACAGACTGCCAGGTTTATAAATACGCTTCAGATGGAAAAACAGAATCCAGAAAAATTAAAATGGAAAAAGTGGAATTTGGAGAATAATAACAGGGATTTCATAAATCACACAATCCTGGAGGGAAACCCTGCAGAAGACCTGAGACTGGGCTGGAGGCTCAGCTTCCAGCAGGGCCACATGCTATGGATGGTGTACAACGGCCTAGTCAAAGTCCAGACAGCAATCCAACTAAGAATCTGTAGCAAAACTTGGAAACTGATGTTCTCAGGTGTTCTCCAGGGACTCTGACTGATCTGGAGACGTTGGATAAAGAAGAGTGCTGTGGGGGGGGGGGCGTGGGGCGGAGCTCCGTGACAGGACCAACCAGTCCGTGTCTCCAGAACAGATCCACGTGGCTCCGGTTCTGTCAGGTTAAACGGACTCACTGGGAGTTTGATCATAAAGAGGGGGTCTGGGTCAGGCCTGGGGGGGGCAGTAACTCCTCCAGCCAATCAGAGCGCTGTGAATAATTAAACTGATCAACTTAATTAGCTCAATTAAGTTGATTTGACCAGAGAACGCTGCCATATGGTGCGAGGAAACAAAAGAAGGGGGGAACTAATTAAAAGTCAAATAATGAGGGTTTTAATTAAGCCGTTCCCCAGACGTCAGCAAGCCGGGATGTGGAGTTGTAATTAAAAAGTCCTGTAGCGCTGGCAGCACCCCCCCCACCCCACTCCCCCCAGCTTTAATAACGGCCAGCAAGGGCTCCATCCGTCTAATTAAAGCCGTAAATGAATTTGCAACATTCAGGGTCCCTGCTTGAGCTGTACTCCACCCCTCCCAGAGCACGGCTTCCAGAGAAATCCCAGCACCTTCCCACAGACTGGGGGGGGGGGGGGGCGGAACGCTCCCGACCGACCGGCAGAACGTTCTCTGTGAACGGCTCCAAACACGAGCGCTGCTGCTCATGTTGCATCCGTCAGGGAGCGTCCTGGATGGGGGGGTCCGGGTCAGGAGCTTCAGGGTCTCAGACCGGGGGGGGCCACACTCATTTCCAGTCCGGGCCACATGCAGATCATGAACGTTCTCAAAGGGCCGGCTGTGCCTGAGTGTAAACATAAAACCCATTAAACCTAAAACGTTGCTGTCTGCATTTTTCAGATTAAATATTATCGAGCATCTGTTCACACGGATCAGTCCCTCCACCAGCTCAGCTGTTTTCCTGACTGGTTTTGTTTTTGCCAATGAAAATGACTGATTTTGTGGAGCTAATTCAGAAATATTTGCAACAAATTTTGCAATATTTGCGCTTATGAATGATGCTAAATGTGACATTTTGCTACTTGACTATAACTTGACATCAAATAAGGCTGAGGCAGCAGGGGAGCGGAACAAACAGCGCCACCTGCAGGTGAAAGTTAGCATCACTTAAACCCGATGTTTTTGACCATTTTTCCAGAAAATTTGCAATATATGCACAACTACGCATTTGCGCAAAAAAGTGTGAGGATCTCTTGAGTTTGCGTAAATTCTGTGATTAAGGAATCGCGAGAAAGTGGAGGGACTGATTGATGGTTGATTAAATAATATTTAAGCACACAACTGGTATCTTATAGTTTCTATTTATGTGTCCCTCCGGAGACTAGAGGGCCGCATAAACAGTTGTGGCGGGCCAGATTTGGCCCCCGGGCCTTGAGTTTGACACGTGCTGTGAACGATCTGGTCTGTTCGCGTCTCAGCGCCCCAGTACGAGAGTCGGGACGCAGCAGGTGATGGATTACGGTGGCCGGCAGGTGCAAACGCTCTGCAAACACACGAATGATGCGAACTTCAAAACACACAAACACGAACGCAACGGCAAACGCTGGGATCACGGGAAAAAGAAGAGAAAATGCAGCAAACAGCAAAAACAACAGCGAGTATAAAACGCTGCAAACTGCCGTCACCAAGCGGAAGTCCTCCAGACCACTAGGGGGAGTCGGCCACCGAATCATCTGGGCCCAGACCCTCAGTGAAGATGGGATGTCCAGAAGAAAGTTGGAGGAAGAAAGAAAACATGTTCTTATACTTCATGTCTTTTCCAATATTATAAACAGCAGCATATTTTGTAGATAATATTTCCTACTCTTGACTCCCCCTAGTGGTCTGGAGGACTTTGCAGCGGTTCATACTTGCTGCTGTGTTTGGTATTTCCAGCATTTTCTCTTTCTAATTGATGCAGTTGCAGGATTTTTTGTCTGCAGTGTTTTTCAGTTGCATTTGATTTTCTGTTTTCGGCGTTTGGATCAGGTGTGTTTGCTGCACTTCTCCCCGTTAGCGATGCGTTTGCACCTGTGTGCACCGTGTTTCACCACTGGCTTTTGAGCCGACTGTAACGGCTCTATCAGAGCTTCGTCTGCAGGAATGAGGGCGCTGCTCTGGTCTGTGGTGGAGAAGCTCTGGATCTACTGGTCCATCTAAGGAGGTCCTGCTGGTCAGAGGTGCTGCATCTGATCAGGAGGAGACCTCAGGGTGGACCTGGAACTAATCGGAGGGACCAGATGCTCCTTCTGGGAATGCCCTGGGATCAACCAGGAGAAGCTGGAGGGTGCCTCTGGGCTCCCATCCTGGACCAGTTGTCTCCAAGCAGCAAGCTGGATGCGCAGAACAGATGGATTTTACTGCAGTAATTCTGGTTTTCTGAACACTGAGGTCAAACAGTCATAATCTGTTTTCATTTTCTAGTTTCTCGAAATGAAAACCGTGAAAGTTCCTCTGCTGCTCCAGCTGAACAGAATAATGTGGCTCATGTTTACATCTGACTTTTATGGTAAATTGTTTGATGAATGTAAAGTTCTGGTTACTGCAACAGTGTCTTCACAGGTCTGCCTGAAGAATCAACCAGACAGCTGCAGCTGGTCCAGAACGCTGCTGCTGGCGTTCCCACTAAGACCAGTAAGATAGAGCTCATCACTCCAGTTCTAAAGTCCTTCCACTGGTTCCCTGGAGCTCAGAGAACAGACTTTAAAATACTTCTGGTAGTTTATAAATCACTGAACAGCTTAAAGACCTGTTGTCATTGTATCAACCTTCCAGACCACTCAGGTCTTCTGGTTCTGGTCTGCTCTGCATCCCCAGAACCAGAACCAAACATGGAGAAGCAGCTTTCAGCTTCTATGCTCCTCTAATCTGGAACAAACTTCCAGAAAACTGGAAAACGGCCGAAACACTGAGCTCCTTTAAATCAAGGCTGAAACCCTCCTGGTCAGAGCTGCCTTTGGTTAATAATAACAGGAACACTGATCAGTATTTTTGAATTATGTTTGCTTGATGATCCTCATGGTTTTGATGCTCTGCTGTACACCTGGCTGATGTTTTTATGTGAAGCTGTCCGAACTGCCTTGCTGCTGAAATGTTCTTTACAATCATCCCTTCGTAGCAGTAAGCGACTGCGAGGCTCAGCTCCACCTCGGCGTGCGGTCCGCCGCGGGCTGCAGGCGTTTGGCTTCTTCTGCAGCCGTCAAGCAGAACCCAGAGAAGCGTCCAGACTCGTCAGCTGACCTTCAGCCGCGCTCGTCTCGTGTTGGACCGAGCCGGTGTCGTCTCCTCTTCCTTCTTCGGAGCGTTGGAGGCGACACGCCAGGCTGGTCGTCAGCGGGCCCCCCAGGCCCACCAGGAGAACGGGTTTTCATTAGCACTCTTTAATTAGGAACAGATGCAATTTGCAGCTCGGCGCTCGACTCTCACAGTGAGTCACACAGAAAAACCTGCAGACATTAACGCCCAGCGAGTCCAACTGAACCAGCAGCACCACGGCTGCCGTTTCTAAAGTTACACAGTCAAAAATCAGCAGCAGTAATTTGGTTCATTTCGCCTGTTATAAGAGAAAAAACGGGCTCGTTTTTCAAAGTCATATTTTCACCATGTGAGGCATATATGTCACAGTTTTAAACTAAATATTTGGTTAGCGAGCTAAATACTTAGGAGTTCTGGGAAATTCTGTGGGCTGAAGAGACTAAAGTGGACTTTCTGGAAGGTTCTGGTTCTGTTACATGTGGAGTAAAACTAACAGCATCTCAGAATCAGAACATCATAGTTACAGTCAAGCATGGTGGTGGTAGAGTGATGATCTGGGCTGGTCTGGTGCTTCAGGACCAGGAGGACCTGCTGTAACTATGAATTCTGCTGAAATTCTGGTGCTAAGTGACCATCGGTCCTGGTTTACCTCCAGAACTTTGTGTTTACAGATCAAACCAGCCTTAAAATGCTGGACGTTCGTCACATTGTTCTTCTTTAGCTCAGCAACATTAGAAAATGTGACTCTTTCATGGTGTTCGTTCCAGATCCAGCCTAAAATACGCCAGTCCGGGTTAATCGGCCCATTCAGCCAACAGTAAGAACCTTTTAAACACATCCAGGCTTCAATAAACGTCTTCATGCAGGCGACTTTTCACTTCTCATGTTGTCCAGACAGACAGTTTATTGATTATCAACAGATTTTCTTTTAAATAAAAGTTTGATGGAAGGAGAATGAAGTTCTTCTGAAGGGTTGAATGATGGTTTCAACAATGGTGGCCACCACTGACTAAAAAGCTAGCAGCGCTAACCCTAAAGCACTTCTCAGAAGCATTAGTTCCGCTAATGCTAATGACTAAACTAACTATTTAGCCAAAGCTATTGCTAAGGCATTAAATTCATAAATATATAATTGCCCTCCACAGGGAAGTGATTCTTTAAAACAGACCTGACACTCATGGTTTCAGTTTATAGTTGCTGAGTTTTGCTAACGCTGTCAGAAAGCACGCAGCACATCAGCAGATTTTAGGCTCACTGCATTCTGGGTAATCAGCAGTCGAGCTAGTTGAACTCTTAACAGCAGAAAACCAAAACTTCAACACAGACGTCGAACTTTATTCAACTGAAAGTTTACAAAACATCCAAGTAAATTTGTGCTTCAGAGCTTATCCGGAAATATTAGTTTAGGAGAAGCTAAGTGCGCTAAACGTTTTCAAAATCAGCAAAAATGCTAAAGCACTAAGCTAAACATTAGCTCTGCTATGACCAGAGCAGCGGAAGCGTTCCCACCACCTTCACCATGAAGTTCTTCCCAGCTGCGGTTCAGCCATCAAAGCCGAAACCCAAACCTGCTCTACTTTCAACATTAGTTCATGCCTTTTCCACAGAAGCTGAGTTCAGGTGTGTTTTTAGAACTTTTCCTCAATCAGGACTCTTTCTTTTCTTCGCCGAGGAGGACCAACATACCTGCAACCCTACACCACTGTCCTTTCATTGCCCCCACAGCCTCCACCACACTCCCCAGTTCCCTGAAAAAGCTCCTGATAGTCCAGATACAATATCCCTAATATCTCTAATTGCCTCATTAAAGTGACACACAAGCCGGGGCCGAGGCGAGCAGCCTAATTAGACATCTAAACATGAAGCCAAGGGCGATTTATGGAGGGGCGCTTTGGGGAATGTTTTAATGAGGACACGGAGCTGAGAATAGCCCGAGAGTCATTTGTTGACGCAGATGCTGCACCTGGTGGCCGACGGCTCCCAGAACCCTGCGGAAAGTCCTGATCCAGCCCTCGCTTCGCTCCGTTTCCCCTCCAAGCAGCTTGTAATCGTTCCAAACGCTCGGGATCAGACGTTCAGCAGGTTCTCTGAAGGCCTCGCTGAGATTTTGGCAGCTTTCTCTCTCCTTAGGTCAGGTAGGGATCACTGTGTCCTGAAACAAGCTGATGAATGTGGACAAGTGGAGGACAGAGGACGCGCTGGTATCTGATTAGGTCTGCAAACACCTGAGCAGATGCGTCATCCTCAGGTTACAGCTCTACATAGTGACTCAGCAACGTTTAAAGCATCGTCTAATATTTTTACTTCATTTCTAGACGCAGCTGAAACCAGATGTTTGCATGAAGTCAACAGAAAATAATCATTTTTATTGAGGTTTGATGTTAAATCAGACAAAACAGTTTCAGCTCAATCAGGATGATCGAAATTATTTCTGTCCTAAATGTCAGAATTCATTTCATTCAGTGAAGTGGGACATCAGCATGATGCTGCCACCTCTGTACTGTTAGGATGACGATCATTATTATGGTCAAACTCTTCAGTTTCAGTCTCATCAGACCAGAGGGCATGTCTCTAAAAATGCAGGTCTTTGTCTCTACGTCATGGCTTCTTCCTCTCCGAGCGGCCTCTCAGGCCATGCTGGTTTCGGAAGGTCTTCAGCTTTAGCTCTGGGGTTGATTCACACATTTCAAACCAGAACCGGTTAATTTCTGGCTCACAGAACCCGTCTCCTTCCTGAACCGGACCGTGGCTGGACGGCCAACCAGACTGCTGGAGGTCCACTGGTCTCCAGAGATCTTGGATGAGTTCTTCTATTCTTCCATGATGTCACAAAAGGAAGCAGAAGGTTTGAGGTGTTGCCTTAAAACAGACCCCCAGAACTCACATGCTGGGTTGTAAAAAGGTTTCATGTCATTGAAGGTTCCCTGCAGAACGATCGATCCAGGCTGCTCTACAGACGGAGGAAACAGAAGGAAATGAGGAACAGAACCATAACCACTGATTAACACCTGACCAGACCTGTCGCAATAAATCAGTTAATCCCACGATCAATTAAAATGAGCGCGATAATCTCCATTCTGATCATCAGTATGTTTTGAAGGGCAGTTTTCAGAGACATCATGATCCATTTTATTTACGGTTTTGGTTGTTTGTTTTTTTTTTATTTCTGCTTTATTTACTGTTTCTGGTTGTTGTGTTTTATTGTAGAGTAATTTATTTAAAACATCTTAAAAATGACTGAATACGTACAGAATATGGAAAAAAACAGAAAATAACAATGAAAAAAGTGACGATTAAAAAAAAATACTAAATATAGAATATGGAAAAAATAGAAAAAAAAATACATAATGAAAAACAGTGATGACAAAAAAAATTACTAAATACAAAAAAGTATATTAATAAATTTTAAAAATTAATGAAATAAAGGGAACTAATAAAACGGTAAGGTTAAAATGTAAAATGAAATAATAATGGCAATGTTGAAAGTTCTTTACTGCATTAAAGTTTATGAGTCTTTGAGAGGCGAACATTCGCGATGTCTCGAAACCATATAATCGTTCATCGAATCATTTCCGGGACAACTCATCGCCCAGCAGCGCTGGTTGCGGGGACCGGCCGTGCCTGGCTGGACTTTACCCCCTACCGGGGCCCAGGAGGGACGGTCCGCGGGCCCCAGGAGGCCCGCTGGGTGTTTATGGTGCGGGCCGTTTCCGTCCTGCAGACAGAGCTTCTCTGTCTCCGTCTGCAGACAGGAAAGGCGGTTTCCTGCGAGCACCTGTCACGTCACGGCCAGAACAAGCGTCTCATTGAACCCCGACGGGCCCAGCGATGCTTTCCGCGACCGGGCGGAGATAACGAGGCCGCTCCGTCCCTCTGAGCAGCCCGTTATCTGCGCTCCTCCGCCGGCATCTGCTGCAGCGTCCGGGCGCGGGGCGGCCGGCTTCACCGCCGGGCCCCGGCCACAAAGAGCCCATTCACAGCGGGCGAAACAGGAAGCAGCCTGGACGTGTTTTCATCCCACCGCTGCTAAACATTTCCACAGCCCTGTTTTACGTCCAGCCTCGGCCCTGGCGGTGCTCCCCGCAGATAAACGCGGAAATCCTGACAGTGTTCAGAGCCCAGCATTCACCTCGCATTCCCTGCTTTAACTTAACACCCAGGAGCTGCTCGCCGGCTCACTCACCAGTAAAGTCATTAAGAAAGTGAGGAAACCTGCAGGATCCGTGCAGGCACGTTTCACATTACAGCAGGATAAAGCCGCCATCTGTTGGGTAAATAACCCTCCTCGCTGGGTGTGAGGTAATGCAATTTAATTTGATGTAATGTGATAGTCATCTGTAGGAAACTGCTTGTGAGCATCAAAAGCCAGCGAGGCGTTATGAGAGAAAGCAGCTGTGCGAGCAGACCGGGGAGGAAGAGCGTTTCTGCTCCGAGGTGCAGTGTCTGCAGGGGCGAGTCTGCAGAGTCTGCAGCGTCTGCAGGGGCGAGTCTGCAGTGTCTGCAGCGTCTGCAGGGGCGAGTCTGCAGAGTCTGCAGCGTCTGCAGGGGCGAGTCTGCAGAGTCTGCAGTGTCTGCAGCGTCTGCAGGGGCGAATCTGCAGCGTCTGCAGGGGCGAGTCTGCAGACGCTGCAGATTCGCCCCTGCAGACGCTGCAGACACTGCAGGGGCGAGTCTGCAGAGTCTGCAGCGTCTGCAGGGGCGAGTCTGCAGAGTCTGCAGTGTCTGCAGCGTCTGCAGGGGCGAATCTGCAGCGTCTGCAGGGGCGAGTCTGCAGACGCTGCAGATTCGCCCCTGCAGACGCTGCAGACACTGCAGGGGCGAGTCTGCAGCGTCTGGATCCTCTGTTTACGGCGTCCTGGAACCGCTGCTGCCACACGAAGCCGTAAATCAGCTCATTACAATCAGAACGAGTCCAGAAAGCTCTACTCACACAGCAGATGAACGTTTTGTCACCGGAGCCATCATGGCCCACTGATGCTCCAGAACAAGGACGTCCGGCTCCGTTTCTAGGACCTGATGAATGTGTTCAGCTTGGGTCGCGCATTCAAGGCAGAAAAGAACCGAACCTCTGCAGAAACATCCACGAACAGAACAACATGGTGGTTTCCTCCCAGAAACTCCTGCTTCAACTTTAAGAATGAAAAGTAAAATATGGGAGAGCAAAAACAGCACTTTATGGGATATTTCTGCTTAAAATCAGATAAAAGCTGTTAAATATCACATTATTTGCAGGATTTTATTTGGTTTAATGGAGACAATTTGACAAATTTCCCTGAAAAAGATTCAAAAATGAAACCAAACTCAGAAAACTTCCCTCCTGCTGCTTTGTTTAGATTTCAGAGAGAGAACAGATGATCATCTTCACCAGCGGGAGCTTCTCTGACACCCTCAACCAGCATGGCTGACTGGAAGCAAGATGGCCGCCGGACTGAGGTTAGCGGAGCTGCGTCTGAATGCTGGACGAGACGATGTCCTCTGGACGGAGGAGACCAGACAGAACCAGGCGCTGTCGGGTTGGTGGTTCATAAAGGACCCAAAGGAAGAAGAAGCAGAGGGAACCACAGGAGAGCACGGAACCAGTAGAGAACCATGAAAACCAGTGAGCTTAACTGCTGAGGTACGGCTGGAGGACTGCAGAAACACTAAATCTCACCGAGCAGTTCTGCTCCAGTTTCCAGAGCAAACATCTGGAAAACACTGGAAATAAGACAAAGCTAACGGGCAGCAGGGCTGCAGCCAGCCGTGACTTCAGCAACCCAGTGAACTGGGTACGGCAAGACCACTTCAGCAATAATTAAGAGAACAGAAGCGATCAAAAGCACGGTCCTTCAGTCCGACAGCTGAAGCTCGGTCCAAACTGGTTCAACAGAACCTTGATCCCAAACACAGCAGCAGCTCTACAACAGAATGACTGAAAAGAAAAGAGTCAAGGTGCTGCAGTGGCCTAGTCAAAGTCCAGAACTCATCCTGATTAGAATCAGCCCCATTTTCACTCAAGTACTTTAAATGAATGATAATGATCAGAGTTTGGAGCGACTCAGCAGGAGTTTGGACCGGAAGAACCTTCTCCGCTCAGACTGAGAACATCCGCCCGTCCACACACAGATCCGCAGGTCAGGAGGGAACGTGGGCTTCATTAAATCACCAGATGAGCTCATCGGGATCGGATCTTTCCTGAGGCGTCTGTCTTTGTTCAAATCTGTCCCAGTCAAAGACGCTCGCTGTCCTCCCTGACTGCTGTCAAAAGGACCAATTTGACTTCAGTCGGCAGCATTTAGCTCATGTCACCGCGGCCGTTTCTCTCTGAAAGCAGGGAAATGTCAGTGCAGATGTTTATCAGCGCCCTCTCTGTGGCCGGATGGGCCCACCAACAGAACCGCCACCCTTTCACTGCATGTGTCTCTGGACCTTTCAGCCCGGACCCGAAGGTGCTGCTTAACATTCAGTGTGCGCATGTTTCCCATCAGGGACCAAACCAGAGGTCACCAAAACAAGCGCGCCTCTTTCCCTGCATACATTTAGCTTCTGTAAAGGTGAACGTCTTATCTTAGCTCCGCGCCCGTCATCTCCAACCCCTCGGGTCACAGGTCATCAGGCGAGGAGGGCTTTAAATGTGAACATGTAAATCCGGTTAAAGGATGAAATCATGTCTAAACGTGGCTGTTAGCGTGGCGCTAACAGGTGGAAGGCGGCGATTCACGCAGGCCTCTTGTAAAACATGGTGGCAGCGAATGGAAGCAGCTAAAAGTCTCACTTTTCTAAACACACAGGAATCGTTGTTATTATTTTTATGGTCGGGACTTTAACCTGTTCATTTGGATAAATTCATTACATAGGTTTTAACGCGTTTAAAATTTTAACGCAATTTATCGCTTGTTTTTTTTCTGGCCAGAACCTTTGTATTCCCGCGTTTCTGGTACGCCTCTAAATCTGACGCACAAGCGACATCCGCTAACAGCAGCGATGGAGGACGAAGTGGCTCCTCTGGGCCCTCTGGGGGTTAATTTCTGCTTCCAGAGCCGATCTGACGCTGGAAAAGACTCCAGTTGTGTTCAAGTTGAGCTAAAAGCAGTCGGCCTATCAGAGAAGCTATGCTAGCCTAGAATAGCATCTCAATGCTAACCAAAGCAGGGGATCTGCAGGTTTTAGGTAAGAGTTTTTAATGCCACCTTAACCCCCGTAGAGCCAAGTTTAAAGGTATTTTTGCACAGAATCCACCTGGCCTCGTATGGGTTAACACCAGCAGCGAGCCAGGGCCAAACACAAACGTCGTCCAGCCAGCCGGCGCTTACACAGGCCGACCAACGGGAGGTGATGTTGCTCCTTCTCCATTCATTTCCTGTGAAACTCACACGGCGAGACAACTGCTAGCCTTCCTCCAGCAAAGCGACCTGCGAACATCTGAGATGCTGAGCTCGAGCACGTAGACGTGCACGACTCGAGAAAGACCTGTTGGTTGTTGTTCCCCGTGTATCGAGCATGACGGGGTGAGACGCAAAAAAGCTAGCTAGCTAGCAAGGGTATATTAGCAGCTAGTTAGTGGCAGCCTGAACCTGTTATGAAAAAATGTAAGAATTAATGGATTTAAGGCCAACCTACATTTTTTAACGAATTTAGGACATTTCAATGCCTTACTTTTAGATACATGAATTTATCCCACCCTGGGGGGGGTGACACCATGAGTCTCCATTAATTACCGTTTTCATGGTATTCTAATTTTCTGAGACGCTGAATTTTGGGTTTTCATTCTCTGTGAGCCAGAATCATCAAAATGACAAGAAACAAAGGCTTGGAATATATCCGTCTGCGTGTGATGATTCTATATAATACATGAGCTTCACTTTCTAAGTAGAAGAAGAAATGTTGCACTTTTACGCAATATTCTGTAGAAAATAAAATAGTAAAACTAAAACAAAATAAAAACACTCAAAGTAATGAAAATAATAATAATAATTCAAATAAAATAATCTAAAAAAAGTCAAAATTACGAGCAACAAAGGCTTGGAATATATCGGTCTATGTCTGATGATTCGAACACACGAGTTTCACTTTCTGAGAAGCAGAAGAAGAAGAAATGGCGCCGTTCCAGATAAGCCCCTAATCTTCAGATAAGCCAGGCGTCTGGTGTCTGCTCTGTCGTGCGCCGTAAACAGCAACGGTAACTTCCTGCACCAGACTCCATTAATCTGCCACTTTGTTTGTGGGAGGAGCTGGAGCGAAGCGGTGCCGGGTCCTCGTGTCTCGGGGTCATCACCGTGCTCTCCACGCGCTCCCAGTGCTCCTGCAGCCTCCAGCATGAAAACAGCGACTCTAACGGGTCATTACGCCTCCTCCTCCGTTAAAACAGCAATTCCTCGGAGCGATCCGACACACACAGAGCTCCCCGGGACTCTGACAGCTCCTGAGCGTGAGCGCTGTGATTGATGCCTCTTCGTCTCCATGTTTGCGTCCAGATCAGTGGGAGTTCAAGTGCCTGCTGCATGCTAATCCCAGAGCTAGCATGAGTGATGGAGGCCCCACCGCTCCCAGCAGCCTCCGAGCCGCCACTTCAGGAGGAGACCTTGCTGGGTTGTGTTCTTCGCCACATGGTGTGACATGAAGTCATCTTCATCTTCGTCATGTCCGCGGAGGTCAGTGAGTCTGGATCGAGCTGGAGCTGGCAGACTGGTCCGAGGAGTCAGGTTATGAGCAAAAACACTCTGGGAACTGAGTCCTGAAGGAGATGATGGATGACTGGGAGGGAGCTGCTGCTCATTATGCAGCGTCTAATACGTGATATAATAGAGGTCATTATGGGATGGAGGGGGGGTTCAGACACGAACCCCTCGCTGACATGATCTGTTTCAGCAACATCTGTTAATCGCCGCGTGACATCAGAAATCATTCGTCTGCTTCTTCCTCCAACCTGAACATTTTTATTCACTTTAAAATGTTAATGAGTTCTGGCTGCAGGGCGCATGTTTAGGAATGCTGGCTGTTTCCTCAGCAGGTCCGTCCTCCCCTCCTCTGCCAAACTCATCCCAGAACCGCCTGGTGGCTCCTGGTTCTGGGCTCACGATGAACCGGGAACTGGACCTTTCAGCCTGTTTGGACCTTTATAGATAAAGTTTTCATGTGTCGTCAGGGTCTGAGAGGCTCCCGCCGTTCAGACTGGGAGCTCCGCCCGCGACAGCCTCCTGTTCAGGTGCAGCAGACCTCCTGATGGATTTAAAGGGCCGGTATCGTGTGTTTTCCAGCCTCATAGAATCATTTTATGGCAACAGTCCAGAAACGGTTCCCTTCACTTGTTATGAAAATGCTGTTTATATCAAATATGACTGAAAAGAAATTTGAAATTGGGCTTCTGTCTCTTTAAGAGAGTCCTGCTCTTTCTGAAGATCCGCCTTCAGGAAGTCATCACAACAGCGCTCCTCTATTAACCCTTTAACAACGATTTTTACCAGCGATTCACTGAGGAGTAGCTCGTATAATGAGCTCAGCAGATGCGCAGTTCCACAAGGTGTTTGGTAATTGCTGCTGCTGCTAGTCTGGAGAAGCTGAGTGGGGAAGTGGCCGGGGACGGCGGCTCTGTGTGGCTGAAGCTTGGAAGCTTAGGAACTGCAGCTCAGAGGAGGAGCTGTGCCTCGCAGGCGGAGCTAGGTCCATCCAGGCGTTTAGCTCAGCTGACTCGTTGCCATGGAGATGAAAGGATTTCTCAAACATGCATGAAAGAGTCAAAGCAGCGCTGCAGGTGTTTCTGGTGAGGGAACATCAGAACAGGATGGAAGCGCAGACAGTTGATTTTACGTGATGCCGGCCCTTTAAACATCAGGCTGCAGTTTGAGATTTTTGCTCCTTCTTGTCATTTTCATGGAGTTTACTTGTCAGAGCTCCTCATAGCTCATCTCCAGGCTCCTGGAAGCGTTGAAGCCGTCGGGTTGAACCGCCAGGAGCTGCCATCGCCCCCCCCCCCCCCCGCCTCTCTGAGTCACCGCATGCAGGACGTGTCGGGAGGCGGGGGGGCTGCAGAGCTTCTGATGGCAGGACGGGAGCCCCTGCCTGCGTTCGCTGCAGAACAAGCCAAGCTCATCCCCTTCCCACTGCGCGGCTAATGCAGTTACACCGTCATATCTGCAGGGGGCTCCCTCTGCCTCCGCGACTCTCTTTGTGAGGTGTGTGTGTGTGTGTGTGTGTGTGTGTGTGTGTGTGTGTGTGTGTGTGTGTGTGTGTGTGGAGGCAGAAGCAGGGACTCGCAGGTCTCCTGCTGGAGGTTTACGGTTAATCAATCATGGTGCCGCCTTAATGACGCCCTGCTGCTTCCCTAATGTCTGCTGGCAGAGGCAGCCCGCAGCTGGCGCGGGGCTCACGCAGGCACGCATATGGCCGCCTCCGCTGACTGACAGGCCCCCGTTCATGTGTGCTGCCCCGCACGCCGGATGCCATCAGCCAAAAACAGCCGCCGCTGGCTGGAGCTGAGGAAGAGGAGGAAGAGGAGGACGCTTCGGCCTCGCCTGGTTGCTTCTGCCCCCCAGCTTTCCAAATGGAAAACAGGAGCAACACGAGAGCGCCGAGGAAAATCAGGAAGTTTGTGTGGGAACACCTGGAGGACGAGCTCCAGGCAGGAGCCTGGAACCCAGTCCTGCAGGCCGGGCCCGGCGCCGCGCACAGACACCGCCATCTGGGTGGAAAACAAACATTTTTATGAAGAAAAGTCCGAAACGTGTGGCATGCATTCATATTCCTCCTCTGACACCCCGAAATAAAAGCCAGAGCAGACCGGTGTCTGCAGATGTCCACAGTTCGGAGGCAGAGCCATGCTGCGGACCTGCGGACACAGGGAGGGCCACCTCGACCATGAGCCGAGCTCCAGGCTCAGGCCGACGACTTCTGCTGCAAATGTCTGGGAAACACTTGAAATGGGACAAAACGACCTTCAGCAGACGCGGCAGCTGGCGTCAAGCCGCTAATTCCTTATTACCGATGAAAAAGTTCGAGTTATAAGTGAAATAATCTGCCGAGATATTTTAAATTATAACATGGGGACATATCCTGCTCCACTGGCAGATTATTTCACCATAACTAGAACTTTTTCATCAGTATTAAGGAACTATTGACCTAAAACCAGCTCCGGTATCTGCTGAGCAGCTCCTGCGGGTTGGTTTTGTTTTATTTCAAGTGTATTGAAGATGTTTGCAGCAGAAACTGGAGCAGAGATACTCGGTCTGATTTTGTGTTTTTGCTGTGCAGCTTTTTATGACAAATTACATCAATCAGTTCCTCCAGTTTTTCACGGAAATTCACGCGAAATCAACAGGTTTTCTCACGCTGATGCATAATTCTGAATTTATTGCAAATTTTCCGCAAAAACGTCGGGTTTAGGTGATGCTAACCCCCGCCTGCAGGGGGCAGTGTTCTACTCCTACTCCACTGCTGCCTCAGCCTGACCTGATGTGGCCTGTGACTGATGTGAGGAACAAAAAGTTACATTTCCATCATACATGAGCTCAAATATTGAAAAATTCATTGGAAATATTTCTGAGTTAGTGTCACAAAATCAGTGATTTTGATTGCAAAAAACACAAAAACAATCGTGAAGTCCCGCAGGGACTGATCGACGTAGCATGATTTTAAATATTATTTAATTTGAAGAAGAATTCATCAAATGCAGAGACAACAATTTATTGATATTTTAACAGCTTGTTAATGAGTTTTATCAGTAGATTCTGAACCGGCCCAAAGTAAAACTGAGTTTGTCTCCCCTGAGCTCAGCCGACTCTGGAGGAGCTGCAGAGACCCACGGCTCAGCTGGGACAATCTGTCCAGAGGACAACTGTTAGTCCTGCGCTCCACGAGTCTTTCATGGAAGAGTGGGAAGAAGAGAGACTCAGCTGGAAGGAAGGAAGTCCTGTTTGCAACAAGCCGTGTTGCAGATACAGTCAATGGGTCTTGGTTCAGGGCGGCTGTTCCTCAACAGGCACATTACTGGACGCCTAGATGGGTGTGTTGGACCAGGGACACAGCTGGACGTGGCAGGACTCTGGAACTCGAGGACTGGAGCTGAATAACCATGATAGAACGAGTGAACAGAACAGGTCCAAGTCCAGAACCCTGTGGAACACCATCTATGGTCCAACTCTTATCCTGGTCAGTTACGGACAGAGGGACAGATGAAAGACGCCCTCAGTCGAGGCCGAGCGGCTCGACCAGAAAAAGTTTCGGTGAAGAAGAAACCTGGGAGCAGAACGGAAGGTCGGAGGCCAGCTGGGGCGAAGACGCTCCTCCCAACACGAGGATCTCTGACAGCGAGCGAAAGTCCAAGGAAAACCCAGCAGGACCTTCAGAAGGTCTGCAGAACTGTTGACCCAAACCATTTTAGAGGGTGTCAAGAAGCTCTGCCCAACTGAAGACCAGCACACATAAATCGGAGCTGGGTCTGGGCCGGGCCGGGCCGCAGCTCCAGGTCCGTGACCCCCCAGGACCCGACGGAGTCACGTTCAAGTTGGTTTGTGTTGCCTGTTTGCAGGAAAGAAGGTCAAATAACCGCAGCCATGAACAAAGTGCTCTGAGTTCAGTCCGTTTGGATCTGAAGCGACGTTCCTGCCGTTCGGACCACCCAGACCCGGTTGGGCTCCGAGTTCTCCAGCCTCTCGTCAGTGAAGAGCATCACCGGCCCGGCTCCTGAGGTGCTGCGGGTCCATTTGCATGCAGGTGGCTGCGGCACTCAGAGGCCCATCTGTCCGTTGGATCGCTTTCTGATTCCTGCTGCTTGTTGCTGTCAGCCCTGTCGGCACACGCACTCCGCCGCCTCCTCAGCCGGAGTGACAGCGGAGCGGTTCTGGAACTAAAACAGCAATCCATCATCCAAGGGAAGCTGCGGCGTGACACTCGCCGAGGGGCGGGAGAGCCCGCGGCGCCGCCGCAATGACGAGCACGCTCACGCCGCGCTCTGATGAAGCCATCTGGACTCGGGAGGAATCTTCCTGCTCAGGAACCGTTCTGGTCAGGAGGAGAACGTTCCTTAGCGACCACGAGCAGCTGGTATTTCAGGACCGGCGGAGCTCACTCAGACGGGTCGGTTTCCTGAACGGAACCGACTCTAAAGCAGATCTGGGCAGGTCCAACTAACGGTGACCTCTGCGATCGATTATTCTGGCAATTAATCGGATAAAAATGGCACATTTAGGCCGTTTTTATACAATGTTAGCAATACATGAAAAGATGCAAACAAATTATTCAATTCCTTTTTTTACATAAGAAAAATCAACATTTTATTGCCTAAAACGCAACAGCAGCATTCCTTTAGTGAACGATGGATCACCTGCAGCTGAATAAATCCTCACATCAGCGTGTGCAAAGCTCGGCCCGCTCTGCTCGACTGAGCATCCGTGCCGTGCAGGACTGATATGGTGCTTATTTCTGGATCAGCGGATTAATCACTGGATGCAAAAGGTACTTAAAAGGAGATTCCCCCCCCCCCAAGAGTTTGAACCAAGTGAAGCTAAAACTGCCACTAGAGGAGTTCTGGGTGGAACAGATTTACAGAAAAGGTTTTATTCATCTTAAATGCAAAGTGTTTGTATATTTTGCAAAGTTTTACTTAATAACTGCTCTGACTGTGTTGTTCTTTCTTTTTTCAACCTAAAGACCAGGGACTTCTTTGAGTCAGGAGGCAACTTCTCATCGGAGCGGACAGAAGTCACATGTGGAGTACCCCAAGGTTCAATCCTGGGACCCCTCCTATTTAATATCTACGAGCTCCTACTAGCTCAGATTATAACAAGTACTAAGAGTAGTTACCATGACTATGCAGATGATACACAGCTCTGTATCACGATGTCACCAGGTGACTCTGAACCCATCCGAACACTGAACAGATGCTTAGAACAAATCAATGCGTGGAGGTGCCAAAACTTTCTCCAGCTGAACAGAAACAAAACTGAAGTTATTATCTTTGGACCTAAAGAGGAACGATCTAGAGTCAGCGCGTAGCTTCAGTTATTACAGCTAGAAACTAGTGATCAGGCCCGAAATCTGGGTGCAGTGATGGACTCGGACCTGAACCTTCAGAGACACATAAAGACAGTTGCAAAGTCAGCCTTCTATCACCTGAAGAACATTTCCAGGATTAAAGGACTAATGTCTCAACAAGATCTAGAGAAACTCATCCATGCGTTTATCTTTAGTCGCATTGGTTACTGCAACAGCATCTTCACAGGTCTGCCTAAAGAGTCAACCAGACAGCTGCAGCTGATCCAGAACACTGCTGCTGGTGTTCCCACTAAGACCAGGAAGGTAGAGCACATCACCCCAGTTCTAAAGTCCTTCCACTGGCTCCCTGGAGCTCAGAGAATAGACTTTAAAATACTTCTGGTAGTTTATAAATCACTGAACGGCTTAAAGACCTGTTGTTGTATCAACCTTCCAGACCACTCAGGTCTTCTGGTTCTGGTCTGCTCTGCATCCCCAGAACCAAACATGGAGAAGCAGCTTTCAGTTTTTATGCTCCACTAATCTGGAACAAATACCCAAAAAACTGCAAAACAGCCGAAACACTGAGTTCCTTTAAATCAAGGTTAAAAACCCACCTGTTTAGAGCTGCCTTTGATTAATAATAACTTGAACATTGATCAGCATTTTGGGATTGTATTTACTTGATGATCCTGATGATTTTGATGATGTGAAGCACTTTGAACTGCCTTGCTGCTGAAATGTGCAACACAAATAAACTTGACAGTTTTAGTCTCTATACTCTAACAGTCATTTTACCAAATATGCTGACTGGCTCGCGTCATAGAACCCAAGGGCGACTCAAACGTTTGCCTGACAGAAAAGTCTCGTGAAACCCCCCCCCCCAAAAAAAAAAAAAAAAAAAAACAAAACATCAAGACTAAATTTAAGATCTGTGATTAATGTATTTAAGGCCAACTTTAATCAATTTAAGACATTTTAAGGATGCCATGATACCCTGTCATTTCCGTCTCCACCCAGAGTTCAGGACCACAGATGAAAGGAAGAACATTTCATCTGAAATGATCCTAGTTTTGTTATTGAATCTGTTTTCAGGTTTGTATCATTGCTTGGCTCAGTTCCTGTACCAGAGTGAACAGAGACTCTAATGACTGAAAGCTGTGATCCCGGTTCCTGACATGTTCTATAATCATCTAAATAAACCTTTAAATGACTGAATGAACATTTATTCCTGTGATGAGTGGATGAAAGCTGCTGCCTGTTTCTTTAAAAAGGTGGCTGCTGCCATCTAGTGGACAGAAGACGCCACTGCAGCAGCATCCTGACCCTGTTTCAGGTCCAGAACGTTTCTGTTTGGTTCCTCCTGATGACCACAAACAGTCAGATTAATGAGTTTATTAAAAAAAAAAACATTTTATTTGTGTTGAGTTCTGGTTCAGCGGACCGTTCAGAACAAGTTTCACTTGTTCCTATAAATAACCCGAGGCAGAACCACCTGGAAATAAACAGAATGACCCGAGTTGTCATTCCTGACCTGGACAGGAACACAAGGATTAAAGTGTTCTCATGGGTCGAGGCTGGCGAACTGATCCAGAACCCTCAGCAGAACCCTGAGGACTCCGGGTCGCCCCAAACATCCTGCATCCTCTGAAGGTAAACAGTAACAAGCAGGAAGATCCTGCAGGAAACGTTCGGCTCGACTCTAAAAGACCCGGTCGAACTCGGTTTGGCTGGTGGTGGCCGGGTTCCGGTTCTGGTTGGGCTGCTGCTGGGGCATGTGTCCCCTCCGCCTGGGCGGGGCCAGGTACTCGAACATGGAGGTGTTGTGGGTGGACAGCATGTTCTTCAGGTCCGAGGGCATGGGGTCGGACCAGAAGAAGTCGTGGTTGAGGGCGTCGTCGCTGTCGATGCGCTGGGCCGGGTCCAGAACCAGCAGCTTGTCGATCAGGTCCAGAGCGTACGGGTCCTTGACGTAGGCCTTCAGCCGGTCCTTCACCTTCCTCTTCTGGCCCCTGGGGAGCTCCATCTTCTGGTAGAGCTCGTACTTCTTGTCCACGCCGGGCCAGCCCTCGGCGGTGATGGAGCCGCACAGCTGGCTGATGAGGGTCAGCTGGTGCTGCTCCGTGTTCCCCTGCATGATGGGGCTCCTGGTCCACATCTCCGCCATGATGCAGCCCGCGCCCCACAGGTCGATGGGGGGGCCGTAGTCCCGCTCGCCTGGAGACACAAACACAGTCTGAACAGAGAGCAAACAGCACCTCCTGCTGGACAAATGCAACCATTACTTAAAACTGAGGACTGATGTCAACAATCATCATCATTGTTTTACATTAAAAAATAATTTCTTTATTAGCAACATAACAGCTAATTATTTTAATTTATTATTATAACAAATACTATGAGAACATTTAGTACATTAAAATAAAGATCTACAAATATAGAAAAATAAAATAGAACAATTTACACTTAAACCTATTAAACATCATCTCTTACAACTCATAACTACATTAAGGTTATTTTTGCAACAGTGATAAAAATTACACAAAAAAAAAAAAATCAGTATATTATGCAATTATTTGGCTTATTATGGAAATTATATAATAAAAACAGTTCAATGAGCCCTAACAATAAAAAATACACCATATTTCTATTTAGAAAAATTATTTAAATGTTATAGTAAAAATAAACTTTATCATTACAATAATGACTTATTAGTATGTAACAATAATAAATGTATTTTTTTTTCTTAAATAATTTTCATGATGGAAAAATGAATATGTTTTCATTGACACATCTATCTATCTATCTATCTATAAATAATATTGGTTCAAAAATAAATTCTAGAAACTGTGCCACTCACTTGCTCCATGTATTGCAGCCAGACAGCTATATTCTCTTAAAGGGGCAGGTATGATGTGTTTTCCAGGCACATACAATCATTTTAGAGCTCAATCCAGTAACTATGTTCCCTTCAGTTGTTATAAAAATGCTGCATTTATCAAATATGACTTAAAAGAAACTTGATTTTGTAATTTAACGCCTTGAAATTGGGTCTCTGTCTCTTTAAGAAACTCCTGCTCTTTCTGAAACTCCACCTTCAGCAAATCCTCACAACAGCGCTGCTCTATTAACACTAACATTTTTACTAGTGTTGCACCGAGAAGTAGCTCATATAATGAGCTCAGCAGATGCGCAGTTCCACCAGTGTTTGCTAATTGCTGCTACCGCTAGTAAGGAGAACCTGATTGGGAGAAGTCACAGCGGAGGGGGGCTCTGTGAGGCTGAAGCTTGGAAACTGCAGCTCAGAGGAGGAGCTGCACCCCAAAGACAGCACCAGGTCCATCCAGGTGTTTAGCACAGCTGAATGGTTGCCATGGAGATTAAAGGATTTCTCAAACATGCATGAAAAAAATAAAATAAAATAAAATAAAAAAATAAAAAAAAATAAAAAATAAAAAATCAAGGCAACACTCCAGGTATGTTTTTGATGAGGGGATAACATTATTACATGATGGAAAGCTAGAAAAAAAAAAAAATCCATTTTACTAAACACTGCCCCTTTAAAATATAATATAAATATAGAAAATGACTTGAAGCCATTGGTTGCCTGGCAGGTGTGAACTGAGCATGCTCAGTGTGAAACGGATCCAATGTGGACCAGAAAACAGTCCAAACCAGACCAGAAATGAAACAGAAGTTAAAGAATCAGAACCAGCATCGTGTTCTGTGACTCCAGCAGCAGGAGGATCATTTTGGCCATAAATCCTCATTTCAAGAAACATTTTCATGAAACTATTCATTAAAATAAATGAGATGTTTTCCTATCCTGCCAGAAGGACCCAGAGAAATGGACTGAGACCACGTCTCCTACCCAGCAGCAGCTCTGGCGGCCGGTACCACAGCGTGACGACCCGGTTGGTGTAGCGGTTCCCCTGGCTGTTCTTGGCCAGGCTGAAAGCTCGAGCCAGGCCGAAGTCGGCCAGCTTCAGGACTCCGTCTCTGGTGATCAGGACGTTGGCCGCCTTCATGTCTCTGTGCAGAATCTGAGGCAGGAGAAGCAGAAGCAGGCGTTAGCGGGAACCAGGAACGGGTCCGGAACCAGAACCGGGTCTCAGCCGAGGCCTCACCTTGTTCCTGTGGATGTAGTAGAGGCCGTTGAGCAGCATCTGCATCACCTTCTTGATTTCGGCTAGCGTGAACTTGACGTTGGCGTTGCTCAGCAGGCCGGCCAAGTCGTGCTCGCAGAAGTCAAACACCAGGTAGATGCTGCCCTTGTAGCGGTTGAACTGGGTCGCTGGGTCACAAACCCAAACAAACGGAACCATGAGAGCAGTGAAACCAGACCCTGCTGGTACCAAACTCTGAGGACCAACCTTTGGTTCTGCAGATCTCAATCAGATTCACCACGTTCTCATGTTTCAGCAGCTGGAGGATCTTGATCTCCCTCAGAGCCGTGATCGGGAACTGGAGGAAGGAAGCAGAGAGGAACTGGGTCAAAGTCCGGAACAACGCCGAGCAACGTCCAGGACGACGCCGGGCAACGTCCCTACAGTTCTGTTCTGACCCAACTGTTACCTCAGATCACTAACTTCTGACTTCACATCCATCTCCAACAGGTTCGCTTCTGGAAGTTTCTTACCCCTTCTTTCTCGTTCTCCATCAGAACCTTCTTCAGAGCCACCTTCTTCCCGGTCTGTCGGTGCTTCGCTTTGAACACCTCCCTGTGAGGCAGAATGAAACCAGTTCAAAGCCGTTTCCATCCTGACCAACACAGATGAGGCAGATCCTGAGCCTGATCCGATCAGTCCGTCTGTTTCACAACGACATTAAAGATTTAACTGGTCACAAAATACACTTTGAAATGTGTTGGTCAAGTTTAAACCAACCCAGGTTAGGTCTGATCACTCGAAGTGCTTTCGATGCCGAGCTACAGTTGATCTCAGTTCCAGATTCCTTTAAAATACGGAACTGGCCCGTTTGGTTCCGGTTCAGAAACTACTTCTGGTCATTTTATGAAACTAACAATAAAAAGTTCACAGTGTTCCTCACCCAAATGTTCCCTGACCAATCTTGGCCATCTTCTCATACTTTGAGAACTCGTCGCAGAAAGGGAACTCCACTCCGTCGTAATATTTGGACATGATGGCGGCCTCCCGGTCAGGCCTGAAGAAGGGAAACAAAAGCCGTTATTCATCACATTACGGAGCGTTTGGCTGAACAGAGAGCTGGAGACAATAAACAACAACATCACTAAACAGTCAGAACAATAAGTCAAGAAGATTTTTTAGAAAAAATGAAAATAACTCTCACTTTTCAGCCGCGGTGGCGTTGCTTGTTTTGTCTCGTTGCATTTCGACAAATGACACCGAATCTTCTTTGGTTTTACCCCGAGACTGAGCACATAAATACCCGGCGCACTATCGCCACCGACTGGAGGCAGGATGCAACTACAACCCGTTAACCACTATGCATACATTTTTGTCTTCTTGAGCGATCCGTTACTTCTTTATATTTTCTTTTCAGAGTAAGAAGTTACTCTTTTACATTGATTTTACATATTTTTAAAGAAATAAATATTCACACATTAATTTTTGAAATCTAATTGCTGACCTGTTTATTTGTTGGACTTATGTTTTGTTTATTTATTTGTTGAATTGATGTTTTGATAATTTCATTTACATTTTCTACTTGTTTATTTGCCATTCGGTTTTTTATTCATAGAATTTTAAGAATTTCTTGTTATTTTCATCCATTCATTAGTTTATCCATATTTTTATTCTTTTGAATTATTTGATAGATCTATTTATCTAATGAGCAAATTTTTATTTATTTTAATTTAATCAGTTTTTCATTAGAATAAATTCATTAATTTATTTATTATTTTTCATCAATTATATATCATATTTTTAGTTAATTCATTTATTTATCAAACTATCTGTTTTTATCCAGATTTTAAATCAATATTTTCTCCATCCATCAATATGTTCATATCTAATTTTTTTTTTAATCTACAAACGCTTTAATTTTTTTTATTTTTTTTATCCATATGTTCAGGAATTATAAGCCCCATTGAGTATTATATTTGTTTCAGTGTCAACTTTATGGTTCCTATTTTGATTGTGACGCGTTTCAACAGAAACAATAAACAACAAAAAAAGTTGTAGTAGAGGCGTGTCAGTACGTCATTACGCATGTGAAAGAAACCTCCCATATTTGGTCGTGGTTCCTGTGACTCGCACAGCCAAAGGATGGCGTGTCTGTGGCGCGTGCTGCAGTGGCGCTCCGGGTTTGGCGCCCCGGTCAGAGAGCGGGACTCGGTGTTCCGGTTGGCGGGCCTGGCAGTCCGGTACCACAGCACTCAGACGGCTCCCCACATGCCCGGCATGGAGTACCAGGTAGGGTACCGCTGCTAAGCTAGCTCAACACGCAGAGTCCGGGCAGCGGCAGTTTGACAAGTTTGAACCTGAACCGTAACTTTGAACAAGAACTAAGAGACAAACATGGCTGACAGCTGCGTTATGGTGTGGATCAATAACGCAGCTGTTGATCTGCTATTTTCCCAGTTAGTTTTACTGGGAAAATAGCAGCAGAGTGTTCATGGAGGCTGGTTGGTACCGCTGTCCACTGGATCAAAGTACCGTTATTGTACTTTACCACTGGACATGTGGACTCAGCCTCCTGACGGGTGTCGTGGATCGGGTCAATAGAGGGAACTGTTCCTACAGAACCGGTTCTGATTGGACCTCCGTTGTCACTTGGATCTAGTTTCAATCAGATGAATTACTGTTATCAGTTTTTCTTTGCTAAACATCTCCAGCTCTGTCAGGTTTTCTAGTCTTGTTAAAGGTTCCAGGTCTGAACTTTGACTAGGCCATTCTAACCCATGAATCTGCTTTGATCTAAACCATCCCATAATATCTCTGGCTGGTTGACCTCCACCTCAGTCTCAGGGGTTGTCCTGATTTGGCTCCATCCACTCTGACCACAGCATGATGCTGCCACCACCAGGTTTCACTGTGAGAGTGGTGTGTTCAGGGTCATGTACGGTGTTAGTTTCCCTCCTCAAACAGTGTTTTGCGTAAAGTTTCTTTAAAATCTTCTGAGCTTTTATGAGCTATTTCTCAGTTCTTTAAGGTCGAATGAGTGAGTTCTGAGCCGATCGTTTACGCTCCAGAAACGGCCTTTATTGCCCCCCCCCCCCAAGGTCCAAGGATTCTGTCCTGCTAAATGGAGAGGTGCTGGCCGAGTCCGAGGCTTCTCCATCAGAACTTTGCTTGCTGCGGTCTGGAAGACCTCTACAGGTCCTCTTCAGGAGGGCCGGATGATGGCGGTAGATGTTCGCTGACAGCAGTCTGGCGTCGTGGTTCCCCTTGTTCGGGACTTGGACCTGTGTTTGGGGGGAAGGGATGTTGGTTCTGACTGTATTGGGTCAGAGTGTCTGTTTTCCTCCATGATGCGTATCAAAGTGTAATCATGTGAGTTTCCTGTCCCAGGATGCAGTCTGCACCCTGAACACGCTGCAGACCAACGCCAGCGCTCTGGAGCAGGTCCGCAGAGGGCGGAGTCACCCTGAGCTGCAGCTGCAGGCCATGCGGGGCTTCCTGGAGCGAGCCGGGCTCACGGTGAGACTGTCGGACCCACCAGAACCGCTCTGAATCTGCTGCTGTCTCCTTCAGGCTTATCTGACTGTGTGTTTTTAAGGTGGAGCGGCTCGACCATCTCAACATCATTCACGTCTCGGGAACAAAGGGCAAGGTGAGCGGCTCTTAAAGGGCCGGTACAGCCTTCTCTCACACTGGGATGTGCAGCCAGTTGTGCAACCTCTGCTCGGGAGGCCGTGTAAACAACTTCAAACACGTGAGCGAGACACGAGCCGCGACACGTGTTTGACCCGAGCGGTTCTGTCTTCCAGGGGTCCACGTGTGCTTTCACCGAGCAGATCCTCAGAACCTACGGCTTCCGGACCGGCTTTTACAGGTGACCCGCTCGCCTGTGTGGAACCCAGAGGCAACTGACTGGGCCTGAGTTTAACATCATGAAAATATCATTCGTCAAAAAATTTTTTAAATTGTTAAAAAAAGAAATGTTTAATTTTTTTTTGCATTGTAAAAAGAGAATTTATTTATTTATCAATCATTTTATTTCTTTTTATTTATTCATCATTTATTTACTTGCATATTTATCATTTTCTTTATTTATATAAGTTATCATTTTACTTAATGTTATTTATCAATTTATCACTTTATCTATTCTTTTTATTTATATTTTTAATTTTGCTTTTATTTATTTTTATTTATTTATTTATTTATTATTAATTGAGCATTTATTTATTTTTATTTATTTATTTATTATTAATTGAGCATTTATTTATTTATTTGCCATGTTTTAATGCATCTTTATAATTTTAAGTTATTTTATTTTGTTAGCTTATGTATCAAATTTATTTATCAGTGTATTTAATAATGTTTTTATTTATCTAAATCTATTTATTTTTTATTATTTTATTTCTTTATGTATTTTTTAAAAGGTATTTATCCTTTTTATTCATTCATTCATCTATCGTTTATGTATCCTTCTAGGGGAGCCGGGTTTATTTGAAGTTAACCAGATTTAGAATAACTCGTGGGAGTTGTGCTCTTCCCACAGCATGATGCAGCCACCACCGTGTTTCACAGTGGCGGTGCTTCAACACAGTATCAGCTTAAAACTGCGTGGGGGGATCTTTATGATTAATGTTCTTCCTGAAACGGATCAGTTGCTCCTGCAGTTGAAGCGTCTGATTGGAGGATTTCCCGCTCTGACGTCCTGCTCTGTTTCCGCCCCGGCTGCAGCTCCCCACACCTGGTCCAGGTCAGGGAGAGGATCCGGATCAACGGGCGGCCCATCAGCAAGGATCTCTTCACCAAGTACTTCTGGCAGGTTTATGGCCGGCTGGACGAAACCAAGGTGAGACCGGCTGGAACCAGAACCCAGCCTCGATCGGGCTTTTCCAGGTTCTCCCTGAGGTCCGACCCGCTGACCGTTTTTAATTTTCTCAGGATGATAACCGTCAGCAGTAAAATGTGCTGCAGCTGCTCTAACAGTGAATTAAAGATTATTCACCTGATCTGTAATAAACTCACCAAAAGTGCATCAAAGCTGCTGGATGATGCGTTTACTGACCAGAAACGATGGAGGTTCTTAGTGTGCTGCGTTTAATTACGAGTGGAAAAAATCCGATTTTTCCATATTTGACCTGCAGGTCAGGATCAAACAGTCCGAACTGCATCTCTGCTTTTCGCTGGGCTGAGCTTCCGAGTGAAGCTTGTATGCAGCTGTGCGACACCAGGGAGGAAAAGCTAATTAATTACCCCCTCATGTGACTCCACAGGCTGGTTTATTGAAGACGTTAAGGGCCCACTTCTTGTCTTTGGCCTTGAAAGGGACGAAACGTGGAGCCACGTGCTCCCAGCTTTACAACTGGAGATCTGGAGGTTTATCGAGTCGGTTCCGCCCATCATCGTGCCGCTATCAGAACGAAATTCAGCGCAGTTAAAAACGCAGATATCCTTGTCTGCGATGTTTTCCTGCACGCTCTCTATGGCAAGCCAAGCGTGCCACAAATTGCTACTTTTACCACACATCTGGTTAAAAAGTCAGACAAAAAAACGGCATTTAATAAGTCAGGATGCCATAAAATATGGCCAAAATCCCATCAAAACACTGTTTTAAGACCAACTTCTTTCTGAATGTTGAAAAAAACCACAATTTATTTAGGTCACTGAATGCCACTCTGAACGCTGTCAAGCATTAAACACCATCACAGTAAAAAAAAAAGTTGCGTTCAGTGACCTGAATAAACAGACCCAGGAAGAGTAACCATCGTCACGGCAGTGGCTAACGGGGATCCAAAGAAGCAACCAAGCAAACCTGGATAAACAGCCTGTTTTTACCGTTCGTTCGGTGCTAAAACAGAGTAAAAAACTGCATTTTGGTGGGATTGTGGCTGTTTTTATGTTGTCCTGACTCATAAAACAGCGTTTTTTTTGCTTGACTGTGTAACCAGGTGCATAGTAAAAGTGGCGATTTGTGGCACCTTTGGCTTGCCATAGCAGGCCCTTGGACTATGGTGGGGAATCGCTGCTGGAATCAGGGGTGCACCTTAAAGCTGCAGGACACCGACCCCTGAAGCTTCACCCCAGGGTCAGGCTGAGATCACACAAACCCAGAGAGCTCCATCTCTGTTAGGAGGTTAAAGGTTAAAGTTCATGGCAGGACAAACGCTGAATTAGTGTGATGTGGCTGGAAGGGCCAAATCCCCACCAATACCTCATAACTAGGATGTATGGTGGTGGAGGTATGATGGTATGGGCTTGTCTGACAGTCATGATTTAATAACGTGAAAACATCTCATCCCATCTCCTCCTCCTGTGTTTTTCTGCTGAGTTGACATTTTGAACAGCTTGTTAACTCAGCTCTGACCTCTTCAGGAGGCCCACGGAGGGACAATGCCAGCGTACTTCCGATTCCTCACCATCTTGGCCTTCCACGTCTTCCTCCAGGAGAAGGTGAGCTCCCAGCTGCTGCTCCGTTCAACCTCTTGACGTCTCTCTGACGGTGAATCTGATTGGCTGCTGTCTGTGTTCAGGTGGACTTAGCCGTGATCGAAGTCGGTATCGGAGGGGCGTACGACTGCACCAACATCATCAGGTGGGATTCTCTGGGTAAAGGTGGACGCCGTCACTTTAAGGCTGCTCTGTTCCCGTCCCGGCTGCAGCTCCCCACACCTGGTCCAAGCAGGGAGGGAATATTAGCTTAGCATTGCTAGCTGTAGCGTAGCATTGCTTAGTGTAGCATACTGTAGCATAGCATACCGTAGCTAACCATAGCGTAATACTGCTTAGCGTAGTGTAGCTTAACATAGCATAGCTTACGTTGGTGTAGCTAACTGTAGCATAGCATTCCTTAGCAGAGCGTAGCACACCGTTGTGTAGCATTGCTTAACGTCGCATACTGTAGCTAAGCATAGCATTGCTTAGCATAGCACTTCTTAGCGTAGCTTAGCATAACTTAGCTTAGCTTAGAAAGCCTCATGGGCAGGGTAGAAGTTTGGTTCTGGTATCCGGCTGCAGCGCTGACCGACGCCTGCCTTCCCAGGAGGCCGTGGGTCTGTGGAATCTCCTCCCTGGGCATCGACCACACCCAGATCTTAGGAGACACCATAGAGAAGATCGCCTGGCAGAAAGGAGGAATCTTCAAGGTGAGTCTGGCTCCGGATGGAGTCCAGGTTGCTCCAGACTCCAGGTTCAGCTCGTCACTCATGGGTTGAAATTTTTCCCTCTTTGGTAGCCGGGCGTTCCTGCGTTCACGGTCCGGCAGCCGGAGGACGCCATGGCAGTGCTGAGGGACCGGGCCAGAGAGATCCAGGTGAGCGTCCAGGTCTGGCGCGATGGTGGCGCTGCAGCTGCTCAGCTTCACGTTCTCCTCTCTGCCGTTCCAGTGTCCGCTATGGGTGTGTCCCGACCTGGACAGATACCCGACGAACTCTGGACCTTTACAGCTGGGGCTCGCGGGGCAGCACCAGCGCGCCAACGCCTCGCTGGCCCTGCAGCTGAGTCACACCTGGCTGCAGAGGAGATGTGGACCAGGTGAGAGCGGAAGGCTGGAAACCAGGCTTTTAGCTGCATTTTGGTTCAATAACAGGGTTCCTGCACAGTCTGGAAAAACCTGGAGGTGTTTTCCAGGTCCGGATTTCCCTGCAACTGGAAAATCTAGTTACGAAAAATAGTTTGATTTCGGACGTTATTCCTGGTCGACTGAAGTAAATTTATGAGAACTCCTTCACAAACCTGCGTTAAAATGAGGGATGTTGGGCCTCTTGAGGAGTTCAGCTGTGATATCGGTTTCACAAGTCCTTTTGAACGGTCCTTTTTTAGTCGCAGTGATACCAGAATCAAGTCGTAATGATACGAGAAGTCGCAATGATACGGTACCTGAGCGGAAAGGCCCGTTTGGACTTGCTGTTTCTGCCCCAGCAGGTCAAAGTTCGCCCCTCCCTGATGCGGACAGCAGCTGTGTATCCCCGGCAGATTCCTTCCAGCCCAGCTCCGTCATGGTTAAAGGTGAGTCCCAGAACCAGCCGGTCCGACCCGTAGAACCAGCAGCCGGGTCACGTTCCCTGTGTTGGGTTTCAGGCCTGGCGGTCACGGAGTGGGCCGGCCGGACCCAGATTCTGACGCACGGAGCGCTCGCCTACTTCCTGGATGGCGCTCACACCCGGCGCAGCATGCAGGCCTGCGTCCAGTGGTTCCGAGAGGCCGCCGCCCAGCACGAGAGGAACGCCAGGTGAGCCGGACCGGGCCGGTACCGACTCGGGTCACTGTGCGTTTGCTGTGTGAAGGCGTTCCCGTTGACCCCTGACATGTGTTTCAGTGGCGCCGTGGTCCGGGTTCTGCTGTTCAACACCACCGGAGAGAGGGACTCTGCCGCCATGCTGAAGCTGCTGGTGGTGAGTCAGAACCGGGTCACGCTCCGGGTCTTTCTGAACGGATGGTAGGTCCAGATCGGACAGAACCATTAAAGATTTCTCTCTGCTCTCTCCCCCCAGCCGTGTCTGTTCGACTTCGCCGTGTTCTGCCCAAACATCACCGAAGCCGTCGCCTTCAACGCAGGTCAGGTCCAAATCTACCAATCAGGCGCCTACTGGCCCCTACTGTCCATGAACAGAACCGGGCCAGAACCGGCTGCTAAGATGATGAATGAATCCTGTCCTGTCAGCTTTAAACTCCACCTGAAAGATTTCTGTTCATTCTGTAGAAAGAACAGATTCACAGCGTCCCTGATGTTCTGGGCAGGAGTTGGGGCTCGGCGCTGAAGGTGTCAGACTGGACCAGAACCTCAGGGACAGAGCACGAAAAGAATGAATAAGTGCAGACAAAAAGCCAGTTGGTACGACAGAGGACTATGGTGGACTGAGATGGGTTTTTTCTATTATGAGAATAGAATCATAATACTAGAATAAAGACACAATATCTCCAAAAAGTCACAAAATTATGAGAAACAAAGTTGTTTTTAAAGTCCTGCTACTGATGATAATTTGATGCGGATGTGTTAAAATGAAGCAGAAATATATATATTTCTCTTATGCAAGCGTTTACTCTTCCTACATTTCCTCGCCTCCTCTTTTTGCCGTCTGCGTTTCTGCCTCCTTATGCAGACGAGGAGGGCGGCCATCTTGGTGCAGCTCCTCTGCTATTGGTCGATAAACAGGAAGGAGCGGGACCCGTGTGCAGATCGACTGCACGCCTGCGTCTTTAGCGTCAGTTTAGCAACCGAAGCAGTTCTTTCATTTCTCGACGAAAACGCGTGCAAGGAAAAGGAAAAACAAAATATATATATTTCTGCTTTTAATTTTAATTATGTCAGTTTCGGTCCTCCTATAAAAATCAGTGCCGTCAATCGATTAAAGATTTTAATCAGATTAATCACACGGGGAGGGGGCAGAGAGAAGGACCCGAGGACGGGAGTGGGACTTGGGACGCTGCACCGAGGTCTGCGGCCTCTGTTTGCGGGGCGCCCGCTCCAGCGGCGGTGATTTCTGAAGCGCAGCCTGACTCTCCTGGCTCATCTCCTCTCTCGCGTTTGCGACGCTGCATTGCTGAACGCAGCATAACGCGCTGCTCTGAACCAAGCAGCCGTCCCGGGAGAGAGGCTTTTAGGTCAAAACAGGTAATGCAGTTAATCTGCATTATGTAGTATTAACGCGTTAAAACTTTTGGATTAATCGCATATGTTAACGCGTTAGCGCTGACAGCCTGAGTTAAAAGATGAAGCATTTCCTTATTTGTAAAACCAAAGAATAATGCTCAACATTCCTGCTGCTAACCAGTGGTAAGACTGCTTCTTTCTGTTGGACGTTTCCTAAAATTACAGTTTTATTGTCATTTTAAGATTTGATCGTATTATTAGGACTATATTCTGGTATTCTTACGACTTTATTCTTGTAATAGGACTAGTGTATTATTGCGACTTCTTTCTCGTTTTGTTATGACTTTGTTCTCGTGTCATTACGATTTCTTGTATCCTTGTTATTCCGACTTCATTCTCATATCGTTACAACTTCTCGTAATATTACAACTTCATTCTTATAACGACTTCTGTATTATTACGACTTTTTGTATCTTTGCGACTTCCTCACGTCATGAGTATTCCTTTTATCATTACGACTTATCGCAGTATTACGACCTCTGTGTTATTACGACTTTGTGTCATTGCAACTTTATTCCTGTATTATTACAACTCTATTCTCGTTTTGAGACTTGATTCTCGTGCTACATGCCAGTATTCCATGCATGCCTCGTTTTCCGGTTTGGTGGTTTGGACCAACCGGCCCAGCAGAACCAGCAGAACTTCCTGGAGAACTTGACTGTTTTACAGGAGGCACAACTCTGGGAATGTCGGTTTTAACGTGAAAAATGTGGCGGAAACCTTCTCATCTCATTCCTGGATCCTTTGTTTCTTCTCTTCTCAGACCAGCAGAACTTCAACGTGTCCGTGGAGAACATGCTGACCCGTTGCCTGGACAACGAGCAGAGCTGGCGTCTCCATAGCGACCAGAGAGACGAGGAAGCGTCGCCGCTGCTGATCCGGGACGGCCTGCCGCTGCTCGCCAAGAGGAAAACGGACACCCTGGTGTTCCCCTGCATCCTCAGCGCCCTCCAGTGGATCACCCAGGGAAGGGATCCGGTTCTGACGGACCCAGCTAAGGCGGTGCTGCCCGTTAAACCCAGCATCTCTGCCAAAGCCGCTCCGCTGCGGGAAGCCGCTAAGATCCACGTCCTGGTGACCGGGAGCCTCCACCTGGTGGGAGGAGTCCTCAAACACCTGGACCCGGAGTCGGCCAAGTAAACTGGGACAACAGGGTAGACTGGGACAACGGACGGGTCGGTGCTTCTTTGTTTCCCAGCTGGGAATAACTGGACCTTCCAGGTGGGTGGATGGAGTTCTGTCCAGGTACTGAAGGTCCTCACACACCAGACGGCTCGTCTTGCTGTTCTGGACTTTTTTTTACCCTCCAGGTGGTTCTTGCAGGTGAAGCTGATCCGTGATTGGCTGCTGGGCATCATGGGGTCAGTTTTCAGTAAATCCAGGATCCTGTTCTTCCAAACCGAGGAAAACGATGAGTCGGTTCAAATCCCTGCCCAGTTTCTTGTGTCTAAACCCAACAGAACCAAGAACTGAAATATCCTTCAGCGGTGTCCGTTTGGTGTGTGGGGCCCAGAGTGTGGTTCTGTTCGGACTGGGCCAGCTTCGGCTTCACCCACAGTCTTACAGACGCTCGTATTTTTCAGTCTTACTTGAAGCTGAATGTGTTTATATGAACCGTTGATCCCTGCAGAACGGGTCGCAGTGCAGAACCCAGTGCAGGTTAAAATGGACCCAGTAGAACCAGAACCTCTGCCTTCATGAGGCCAGTTTTTCACGTTGTGGCTGTTTCTTCTTTGTGTCGGTCCTGTGGAAAAGATTTCAACACTACAAATGGTTTCTGAGAGGTTCTGATCCGGTTCAGATGGGATTTATTTAAACGAGCCTTAATTTAAATAATTATTCTGACGCCTACAGGCGGTGAGAGGTACTGCAGTCTTAATCAGCAAATCTGGACAGATGCCTCAGAGTTTACAAGAAAATCAAATCTTACCTAAAAATAATAATTGAATAAAATGTTCTAAATATTTATCTCAATCTGATGTAATCAACAATAAGCCCTCCTGTTGAAATACACATTCACAGTAATAGATGTTATTATTGATGCAAAATTCCATAAATTTCTCTCTAAAATCGACGCTCACTCTGGGTGAGTCAGACTATAATAAATATGTCAGAAAATGTTTAAATAATGTGGTTTTTTCTTTGGTGATGGTGCTAATAAAAAACGAATTAAATAATTGTTTCCTGCTTACAGTTTCAACTCTTCCTACAGGGATTTTCCAGCTTTTGCAGCTGGAAAATGATCAAAACGAGTTTAAAACAGTGAGGTTGTAACGTGGCAGTGTAAATTTAAAGAGCAAATAAACACCAAATCAACTTCATTTTTTAATCTAAACTGTCTAAATTGGTCCTCAAGGTTTTATCTTTGTTTCTGTGCAAATTGTGACACTTTTGTGTAAATATGTTTAATTCTGCAATATTTTAGCCTAGAACCATCTCAGTGCTGCCCTCTTTGGGTTGAACGGTGGCTACTGCAGGTGAGTTTTCCTGTTGCTTACAATGGTACAGCATGTTAGCGTCTACGACTCAACTATCTCACTCAGCACGCCTTCTGGTGGCAAGTCAGGATTGGAGTAGCGGGCGTGGTGAGCGTTGATTACTTCTGCAGGTGTGATTCACACGGAGTGAAATGGGTCTGCTCTGCCTGCCGGCAGTTTGCTGCAGGACAGCTGGTGCTTCACGTGTTGCCATAAAAGTCTCCAGTCACAGAAAAAAGCCGTTAGATTTGTCACTTATTTGAAAAACAGTCGCTAGAGGGTGTAAAAAGTCGCTAAATATAGCGAGGAAGTTGCTAAGTTGGCAACAGTGCTTTCCCTGAAACTGGCCACACCCAAATTAACCACGCCCCTCCGTATTATGGCTCCGCCCATTGAGGAACTTTAAAAAATTTGTAATTTAGCTTCAACTGGACTAAAATCTACAGATCAACCTCACTACAACAATATGGTTACCAAGCAACAGATCAATAAATGGATCATAAACATTTTTGATGCTTAAACACTATACGTCCTGCAATTATGACAAAATTATACTTTTCCTTTGTATCTTAAAAGTTTTGGAGCATTAATTTGACTTTGAAAGTGATGTAAAGTCATAATTTTTAAAATATTTATGCTGTTGGCTTTACTGTTAGTGAATTAACTTTTGTCTGTAATCATTTTAACTGAAAGACTGAAAACCCTGGTCAATTTACTCACAATAATCGTGATATCATAGTAAATTAAATATTTTACCATGACTTTAAAAGTCAAACTCATAAAAAATAAAATACAAAGTCATAACTTTAGGATGAAAATGAACAAAGTTTTAATTGGATAAAATGTCATGATTTATTAAATAAAGGAGTAAGATAAATAAATGAGATTTTACCGTGTTTGTTGTGGAAAACGTGTTTAAATTCCGCAGACGAAGCTCCTGGTTTGTTGTTCTTCAGCTCGAGTGTTGAAAAGTTAGTGGCGTCTTTGTTAGCCAATAGAAGCACAGATCTGTGAGCACTCGCAAGACCCCCAGCCAATAGGCGCGCAGTGGGTGGGGCTTCGTTCCCGGCTAACGTAAGCGTTGTTTGTAGGAAGAAGAAGCCGATTCTGGAAGCCATTACGCTGCGCTGATAAAGTGAGTAAATCCTACTATTTTTGCGTACATTACGCACATTTACCTCTGTTAGGAGGTTCTCCCGCAGGTATGGCTTCGGCCGCCAAAAAGAGGAAGATGAATTTCTCGGAGCGGGAGGTGGAGATCATCGTGGAGGAAATAGAGAAGCAGAAGCAGACTCTGGTGAGCCACTTCAACGCTGGAGTCACACACATGGCCAAGAACAACGCCTGGATGGACATCCTGAAGAAGGTGAACGCCGTCACCACCTGCCCCAGGGAGCTGCCCGAGGTCAAGAAGAAGTGGTCTGACATGAAGACCGAGGTCCGCCGGAAGGTGGCCCAGGCCCGGGCCGCCATCGAGGGCACGGCCGCAGACTGCGCTCCCGTCCCGGTCATCCTCACCGCCATGCAGCAGCGGATCTGCAACCTGCTGGGGGAGGCCACCATCATCAGCTTACCTGCCGGAGACCCGGAGGCGGAGATCACCTTACCGGTGACGGTGAACGCTGCGACCACCGTCACCCTGGCGGAAGGTAAACACGACGGGGTCCCGCAGGGAGGGTTCCTGGTCATCACTGGATTCTAGCCACTCCAGAAAACAGACACCAACCACAGCAAGTTAAATAAAATAAAGGCTTTAAGAAATATAAAAACTGACTGGAAAAAACTGTTAAAGTAAAAAAAAAAAAAATGTAAAAAGAACATTTTTATAAAAACACACATTATATATATATATATATATATATATATATATATATATATATATATATATATATATATATATATATAAATTGATCAGAAACTGTTCATAATTGATTACAAAGAAAAAAATAGTGAAACCTAATTATTAAAATAACTAGTAAACCAGTCAACAAACACAATGATAATTAAAAACACAAAGTAAAACAATTAAAAATATATAAACTGATTTGAAATTTTTGTTAATTGGCTAAAAGGTATCTAAAAATGTAAATAGATTATTAAAATACATTTGAAAATAATTGAAAGAAAAACTGATTAAAATACACTGATAATAAAAATATTGAATAAAAAATGTATATGTATAGAATTAAATTGACAGAAACTTTTGTTACAAATAGATCAATAGATTAAAAATTGTTTAAAAATGCAAAAACATTTAAACCTAATATATCTTAAAATTGCTCAAATGAATACACTGATGATATGAAAAAAAGTTATATTTTAAATAAAATTTAAATAAGAAGTTTTTGTCAAATATATTTAAAAAGTTATTTAAGAATAAATAACTAAGTTGGTAGAATACAGTTGAAAATAATTAAAATGGTTCTGAAAAATTAAAAACAGTTGAACAGATCAATATTTTCATGATTAAATTCAATTAAACATATGTAAATACATGAATCAATCTTAAATGAACAAAGATTGCAGAAAATAATTTAAGGACAGATTATTGAATAAATCAGCAGTTAGAAAATATAATGAAACCTCCCTGTTCATCTACTGAAATCTGTTTCTACATTTTTTGGGGAAAAAACACTAATTTTAATTTTTTATTATTACTAAAACGCATCCTTGTCAGTGGTTTCCTCCATCCAGCAACAGGTTTTTCTCTTCATTATAACCTAATTTTTATTCATTATTTTCAAACGAAAATGCCTCAAAATCACATTGAGCCAAAGATTCTTGAACCATGCAGTTTATGTCCATATTGTGGACAATATTTCAGCCGTTGATCAGGTGAGGATCTCAGCTGTGCATTAATCTGAAAGCGATGCTCTGATTGCTGGATGTCTGGTCATGCCAGGACCCAGCCGACCCGTCCAGTTCTGGTTCCCCTTCCTCAGCTCTTTGGTTTCAAACCCAGCGTTTCTGAGTTTAACTGCTGTCCTCGTTGTTGTCCAGCCCTCCCAGGAGCTCCAGGGGGCGTCTGCGAGGAGCCCAAACCTCTGACCGGTGAGTTCTGCTCCACCGGACCCGTCCGGACGTTCTGGAGCTCCAGCTCATCCTTTCCACCTTCTGTGCTGTTTCCAGCTGAAACCACCTACCACACCCTGGAGGACGGAGGCGTGGTGGAGTACTGCACCGCCACCGCCGGCGTGGGTGAGCCCGCCCCCACCGTGGTGGCCGCCGTCGAGGCCCCGGTGGAGATGCTGGCCTCGTCGCTGGCCTCGCCGCCGCCGCCCCAGGCCAAGCCCCAGGAGCTGAAGAGCCGCATCGCCCTGAACTCGGCCCGCCTGCTGCAGGAGCAGAGGGTCACCAACGTGCACATCCGCCAGATCGCGCAGCACCTGGAGGGCCAGAACGAGCTGCTGCAGATGATGCGGCGCTGCCAGGAGGCGCAGGCGCTGGCGCAGGAGCGGCAGGCGCAGGCGCTGGAGGGCACGCAGGCGGCCCTGCTGGCGCTGGTCCAGATGCTCCGGCCGGCGCTCAAAGACCTGAGGAAGTTCCTGCAGAGCGGGACGGAGGCGGCGTCCTCCGGTGGCTCCGCGACGGGAACGCTGGCAGCTTCCGGAGCGCCGCCCGACGGCGCGGCGGCAGCAGAGGAGGAGCAGAGCAGGTGTAAAACTCCTCCTGCAGCTCCGCAGCCAGCCCACGAGGTGGAGGAAACGCTTTAGAGATGCAGCTTCACGTCCACCTGGACTCCTGGCCCGGTTCCGACCCGGCATGGACGCTCAGCCTGGTTTTACAGGCTGGAGAGAGGAACGAGCTGCAGTGCTGCAGATGAACCAGCAGGTGGCGCTGCGCCGCAACAAACCCTGTAGTTTCTTTCAATGAAGTGATGTTTGGGTCATAAAACATAAAGTGGTTGCAGTTTGTCCAAAATGAAATGCAGTTTGTCCATTTTTTAAGAAATAAAAGCTGAACTCTTGTTTTCTCAGCTGAAAGCTCAATGCGTCTGGGCAGAGGAAGAGCAGGAACCAACTCATCATCGTCAGTGTGAGCGTTGCTATGGAAGCAGGCTGTCACTGCTGCTCTGGACACATCCAGAAAGTTTTCACACCCCTTCACTTCCTCCAGCCTTAATTCCAGTTAAATCAGCATTTTCCTCCATATTCTGCACACTAATACCTCTTTATGAAAACATGGAGTTAATACATTTTAAAGGTTTTTGCTAATTAACGATAGAAAACTGGCAAAAAATTCCGATATTTTCACACCCAAAAATCTGATTTGTGCCGCTTCCTGAGGTGGAACCGTGGCTACGTTCACTCTGCAGGTCTTAATGCTCAGTTTCAGTTTTTATGCTGAAATCTGTTTTGTTTTTTTCCTGCGTGGTCGTTCCTGCTACCAGTTAAATGCGACCGCGAACAGACTTCTGTGGGAACAGTTTAAGACCCCAAAGAGACCCGCAGGCGCAGAAGAAGAACGTAGCTCCGCTTGAGGCAGCAATAATGGCCGCCGCCGTCTCTGGACGCATCCTACAGCTGCTGAGAGCCGACAGCACCGCCACCGGATCAGAACCAGAGGAAGGAAGCTGAGCAGCAGGAAGAAGAACCAACAGCAGCGGCCTGTAGCGGAGCATCGCCTGCAGCTGCTGGAGAGAACCTGTGGTGCGTTAGCTAAATAGCATGTTGCTTTAGCATTAGCTTCTGATAATATGTTAGTATAGCACATTAGCATTAGCTTCTGCTAAGTACTATGTTGGTATAGTTATTTGGCATTAGCTTCTGATAATATGTTAGTATAGCACATTAGCATCAGATGCTTCTGCTAAATACTATGTTGGTATAGCTATATAGCTTTAGCTTCTGCTAAATAATAAGTGCTAAATCCATTTTTTTCTGCGTAGTCGTTCATGCTACTAATTAAATGCAGCTGCAGTCGGACATCTGTGTGAACAGTTTAAAGCGACTCGGGTGGGCAGAAGGAGACCGCAGCCCCCCCCCCCCCCCCCAGCAGCAATAATGGCCGCCGCCGTCTCTGGACGCATCCTACAGCTGCTGAGAGCCGACAGCACCGCCACCGGATCAGAACCAGACGCAGGAAGCTGAGCAGCAGGAAGAAGAACCAACAGCAGCGGCCTTTAGCGGAGCATCGCCTGCAGCTGCTGGAGAGAACCTGTCTGGAGGTGGAGTCGGACTGGGAGCGCTGGGACCGGGATGGGAGGCTCCACCGACTCTCACTCCTCTCATCCCTTCATTATTAGCATCTTCAGACGTTGTTTACGTCACCATCTGGACGCAGAATTATGACGCATGTCGGATAAAACGCGACCTGACCGTTCAGACTGCAGAGGCTTTGAAAACTATCGGATCCGATTCGGTTCCACATGTGGCACAGATCGGATTTATCAGGCGGTGAAAGGTCGGGATTGGGCTGTTCGGAACGCATCGCGTTTACCTGCTGTGTGAACGTAGCCGAGATCGTATCCAGTAGCTTTCAAGTTTTCAAAGCGTCTGCAGTGAGTCTACATGTGGATGTATGTAGTTTGGCTTTTTACATTTTTTTTTTTAAATTACATTTCTGAATGTATTTATTGGGTTTTGCATTTATGCGTGGATTAAAGAAGATGACTCTGAATGCCTTTGTATGAACTGAACTTTATTCTCTGGGGTGGGCCAGTATTTTTCCAGGGCTGTCCCCGTTGTCCCCCCTGTTCCCCCCCCTCGGGGCCGCCACTGGCTTCCAAGCCATAACGGAGCATTTCTGTCCTAAAAATCATTCTTAAGCTGTTTTATCATGTAATATTCTATTTTTCTGAATATATGAACCAAAATGATCAGAATAACAGGAAGAAATGCTTGAAATAAATCTTGTCTGGAAGAAAATTTTACTTTTTGAGTCTAATTTCTGAAGTCAATGAACTTGTGCTACTGAGATGCTTCCGTTGCGGCAGCAGGATCAAGGGGTGTACTTAGTTTCTGTTTGTTGCCCTTTAACCGCGCTGGTTTAAAAGGCGCGCTCCCGTGACGTGCACGGCGGGGCCGCTCCTCTCGCCACAGCACCGCTCGGCGCGCCTCTGACTGCTGCTGCGGGGCTCTGCTGCGGGGAGAAACCCGCAGATGTCCTGACGAGGAGAACCAGGAAGTTCCGACTCTCCGGGTCTGACCCAGAATGCCGAGCTGCTGGCGGAGTGTGCGGTGAGTTGGTGCGGGTGGGGGGAAGTTACCGGTGTTTGCGTGGCAGCTACACGCACTGAAACAAGTAGAGTGGGTCTGAAACTGTTCGGCAGAGGTTCGGAGTTAGTCTGGACCGGGGTAACATCTGGTTTCTGCGCCCAGGTCAGGAGGAGTCCTCAGGAAGGATTAACCTGGAACAGCAGGGAGTTCTGCCTCCTCTAGAACCGGACCCACAGCTTTCAGACTTGTCCAAACTGCGTGGATCCCTGCGTGGGTGTGCGGGATGAGCTCTCTGGGGAACATGGCCTTTTTAACCAAGAAGAAGAGGTTCAAGTTCCAGGTGCATTTCACCCTGGAGGAGCTGACCGCGGTGCCTTTCGTCAACGGGGTTCTGTTCTGCAAGGTCCGGCTGGTGGACGGGGGGGACTTCTCCATCTCATCCTCCAGGTGAGCCCAGCAGCGTCCTGACTGGTTCCCAGTTAAACGGCTGACTCTGCCCAGTTTTCTGCTGACTGTTTGTTGTCGGTTCTGTTCCGGATGGCGGGGCTGCCATAAAAGCCCCGACCTTTAGTCCTTCTTGTTGTTCCAGCGCAGAGCTGCTGGGAAGCCGCTCCTCCGGCTGCCCTTCCTGCTGCGGCTCGCTGGCACTTCCAGCCGGGCAGGTGGATTGCTCAAGGGCTCCTGGGTAGACCTTTGACAGCTGTTGCACCAGGGTACATCAAAGAGCTTTTTAGGAAGTTTCAGACATGAAGAACAATCTGTTAATTATCTAAAACAGTGAAGAGTGGAGACTTTCTGACATCCTGTAGTTTAAATATAAAGATTGATTATTCTAATGATTGATCAAATATTGCAATAATAAATGATTATTCTTACCATTATTAATCGACTAATCGGATCAAAAATGGTCACATACTGTTGATTTTTCATTTAACCACGTAAGCTTATTTTATACAATATTAGAAATACATTAAAAGATGAAAATAAACTAATAATTCATGTTTTAAAGAAGAAAATAAACATGTTATTGCCTAAAATGCAACAGCAGCATTCTTGTAGTGAAGGCTTGAATATTTGTAGCAAAGGATGCATCTGCAGCTAAATAAATACTTCTAGTCAGGTTTATTTGTATGGCGTATCATTCAGCAACAAGGCAGTTCAGTGCTTTACATCATAAAACATAAAAATAAAAAGCAATAAACATTACATTTTGACAAATGCCATCATCAAAATCATCAATATTTTAACATTTTCTAACATCAACATAAAAAGCTCAGCCCTTTTTGCTTGATTTGACATCAGTACAGTGATAATCACTAGATCACTGATCTAGTGATTATCTCTTGATTAATATTTGGACGCAAAAGATGCTTAATAGGAGATTTTGCTTCCAGAATGTGAGTCAGGTGAAACTAAAACCACCTCCAGAGGAGTTCTGGGTAGAACAGATACCCAGACAAACGTTTTTTCCATCTTAAATGCAAAACGTTCATTTATTTTGTACAGCTTTGGCTTAGTTACAGCTCTGACTGTGTTGTTCTTTTTTACAGTACCTATATTCCAGTTAACAATTAATCCATTTCTAAATTAGTTGATGATTACTTCAGTTACTGATTAATCCGAATAATCGTTTCAGCCATAATTTTCTGCTTTCATTCAATAACACCACAACATTTTCCATTAACTTGACGGAAAATATGTTCTATATTTGCTTAAAGGTTGTAATTTTCTAAAGGGAATTTTAATCTGACAAATGAGCCTCATCAGAACGCATGTTTGAATATACTGAATATGACTTTAGATGTTCAATAAAAGCAGCCCGAGAATGAAGCCTTGGGGAATCCCACATGGATGGATGCACTTGAAACATCAGGATTTCCTTTCAAGCTAACGATAAAGCTGTGATTCTAGGCCTCCCAGTACGGCTAACAATAACCCTGCTTGCTGATAAAACCCAACTCTATATTCCTCTGTGAGTACATGACTACAGTCTCTGAGTCGTATCCATCCATCCAGTGACGGGCACCGCTAGCTAACAAGCTAGCTGCATTAACCCTCAAGCACTAATCATAAGCATTCGTTCCGCTAATGCTAAAGCGCTACACCAACACCGTATTTAGTGGAAGCTAATGCTAAAGTGCTCACTTCAGTTCAAATTATATCTGCTCTTGAAAGACTACAACCCTCGAGCACCAATTTAATTTTGATATTATAATTGACATGTTCTATAATATCCTTAGATATTGTGTTTATGATTATATCTTGTTCTCTACTGTCAGTGTTTTGTTTTGTTCCTGTCTGTTTCTTGTTTTAAAGTTATTGGGGGGAAAAGAGAGAATGTGAGGGGAGGAAACAGAACTGCTGTGTGAACAGTCTTCACCCACTTCAAAATAAGAGCATGAATATAAACATCTGACAACCTGAAGAATCCTTAACGGTCGAGAACCAAAACTTCAAAACAGACGTCGAACTTTATTCAACTGAAAGTTTACAAAACCACCAAGTACATTAGCGCTTTAGGATTTATCTGGATAAATTAATTTAGGGAAAGCTAAGTGCGCTAAACGTTTTCAAAGTTAGCAAACCGAAACCTTAGCTCCGCTGTTAGCGGATTAGCAGAATCCACTATGGCCACTGTGGAAGGATCTAATCTTCTTGAACTTGTGTCTCTAAATTCACTTTGAACTGTGAAAGTTTGAGTCTGAGGTGTTGACTTTTCGCTTTCCTGTGGATCTTTTGATCTAACTGGATCAACACTCAGCTGGAACCGATCCTAACTACTTTTGAAGTGTAATAATTGGTATTTATTTTCATTTAAAACAGACTGAACAGGATCCAGGTATATTACAACATAATTAAACTGAGATAATTTGGGTTCAATTGAACTTGAACTGAAATGACTGGGATATTATTTATGGGATTTAAAATGGAAACGATCTGATCTCAGTGGAATGTGGTTGGATTGAATTTGGAGCTGAAGACCAAAGAGAACCTGTTAAAGCCTGAAGAACTGTTCAAAAAGACTCCGTGATAGAAATTCATTCCTTTATTCGGACTCTCAGTATTTGCCTTTGAATGAACCTCAGTTTGCTCAGATTTCTTCATACTAGATTTTTAAAATGGTTTTCCTTGAGCTCCATCTGACCAGCACCACTTCTGACCAATTCAACTATTTTATTCTAAATACTGAAACCCAGAAAAGAGAAATAAAGCTCTGCAGCTTCTTTCTTCTGATTGTAATAGTAAACTCCTCCCTCCTCGCAGCTGCAGCTCAAAATAAGTCTGACAGAGGAGATGTTGACTCAGTGTCCTCAACAGTCCGGTTCTTTTCCATCTTGAGTCATTTTTTTCTAGCAGCACCAGTTTGGACTCATGAGTTTGTTTTGTCTCTGTGTTTTTCACGATCTGCGAATCTAGAGGAAAACCTTCTGCTTGACAGAAACGATGTGTTTACTTTGCTCGAGTTTCATCTGGCTCAGCTCTGCAGCTTTGTGGCCAGTTCCTGGGCTAATATGCCACACCTTGTGTTGCATCTGTCAAAGTGGAAATAATGAGGAACAGCCAAGCAGATGACAGTTATTGTTGCAAATACGATAAGAGAAGTACGGAAAGATGTTATTCCTGCATATTTTGACTCTTTATCTGATCTTTTCGTTCGTTTTTTATTTATTTTTCCAACAATGTTCACTTTGTTAAAGATTTGGTTATTGATCTTTGGTTATAATTAAAAAAAAAAAAAAAACGATAAAAGGAAAAAATAATCTACTCCCACATAGAAAGATAGTCAGTCAGTCTGAAATGACTGATGTTTCAGTTGGATTTCATGTTCTGCTGTGAGACATTATCTGCAGTGTTTCCAACAGAAAACAGTAAAAACAAGAAAGAAAAAAACAAATCAGTTTTGAGTTTAGAGCAAAACAGAATTGTTTCATGTGGGTAAAAAAAAGCAGATATCTATATAAAAAAGTGATAAAATTTGAAATGAAAAAGTATTTAAGATAAAGGCTGATGAGTTTCTCCATTATAAAATCAAAGGTTTGATATAGAGAGTTTAATTTACAAGCTGAATTGCTTAATAGCTAAACTGCTGTGCTACCTGGCTTTGAGCAACATGTGCTGTTCGGCTATGTTCACACAGCAAATGCGACTCATATCCGACATTTTCATGGGAGTCTGAACGGTCCAATTCCGATCGTTTCACACCCCCCCCCCCCAAAAAAAAAATCTAATTTGTGCCAAATCAGACAGGTATCCAATAGCTTTCAAATCGTCTGCAGTCTGAACGGTCATGTTGCATTTCATCCAACTTTTACGTCATTGACATGCGTCATAATTCTGCACCAGAAGAAGCCAGACGCAGTAAATCTGCTGTCAATGCTCCACAAATGGACATTTTGCTATTAGTTGTGCTTTATTTTTTCTTAGCTTCCTTCGTCTTGTTATGATCTTGTGACGATAGTATCAGCTCTCATTGCTCAATAACTTTAAAATCAATCCACAGACGACGGTGTCCGTTAGTGCTTCTGGAAGCAACGTGTTGCTGTGTGACGTCAACGTTCTTCTGCACGTGCGGGTCGCTTCGATGATGTAAACCGTTCATACAGAAGTCTGACTGGAGTTGCTTTTAATTAGAAGCTTGAACAACCACACAAAAAAAGGATTTCATCAATAAATTGGAATTGAGCATCAACCCCTGCTGTGTGAACGTAGCCTCTGTGTCTTGTTAGCTACTAGCATGAAGTTCTTTAAACTGTTTAAACTGATATTTGGGAATAAGTCTGCAACCTTTTGTTGCATTTCTTAGCTTTAGCTAGCTTTGCTTGTTAGTCATTTATCCATTTGCTTGTGAATTATTTAACCACTTGCTAACAAACTGTTTAGCCGCTATCTTGCTAGTTGCTCAGCAAAAAGCTGTTAGCCCCTTGTTAGCGAGTTCTCATACACTACTGGCATTATTCTCTGGAAGTAAGGCTGTTGGGCATTTTGCCCCTTCTTCATTTTGTACTTTTGACATCAGATTGATAGTATAGAGAGTCAGGACAGTGAGAGTGAGATATCTGTATTTGTTCCACCAGAAAACAGCAATAAAAAGAAGAGCGAGTCACCATTTATGGAGCTGTTTATAGAACATGCTTTGATTTGACTGAATGGATTCGGAAGAACTTCCCCAGCCAGGTTGAAAAACGTGCTGGGTAAGAAACACGTGTTGGTTTCAGGGACAGAATATCCCCTCCGAAGCAGGTCAGCCTCATTGTGAGAAGACACCGCTTGTATGTACCTGCCACACAAAGGTGTGCTTGTGTGACCAGGTAGGCTGGGTTGAAAGGAAAGAACCTGCAGAACCTGTTTGTCCATCTCGGTCTCAGTGCTGTAGACTTCAGGTGGCTCAGGTAATAAACATGGCTGCAAATCGCTCAAGGGTTTAACATGTTTACACAATTTAAAAGGAAGAACATTCTCAAAGTATGAATGGAAAATTCCTAATAGGATAAAAGCTTCATTATTGACATTCAGAATCAGTCAGAAATGTTGAACTGCTGTTGGGAGTAAATCAGGGTTAAAAATTAAATTGGCAAATATTTCCTCTCATGTATCCAGACCCAGCGTCACGCCTCTGCTGCACACGTTATGTAACTACCACCATAAAATATAAGATTTCCTCTGAAATAAGCTGAGCAGTGATGGATAGCTGAGTCAAGTTTAGACAAGTCAGTGAGGAGAAATGAGTTGGCTCAGTCAGGCTCCCGAGGCTTCTCCCCGACTCTGTGAGAACAGGTCTGAGCTGCCTCGACTGGAGGAGCTTCAGCTACCGGGTTTGGAGAAAGATCATCCAGAACCTGACAAACACGTGGAGCTCAGGGGTTGTACTAGTCAGTCATGAGCTATAAGAGCGCGTTCAGACCGAACGCGTGTGTCAGGGGCGCCTGGTTTACATGCGAAGTCTATGCGAAGTCTTGCACCACACGTTTTCAGACTTCGAGCGTTTGACGCATGTACGGTGCGTCCAAAGCACCAGTCGCTAGAGTCGGAAAATCTGAACTTTTCCAGCTGGACGTCAACCAATCAGAGAGACTCCGCTATGTGACGGAGCGGCGCGTTTTCTGACGGGACGGAAGGACCAGGAGCCGGGAGGTCGCGTCACCCAAGACGACGATGGAGGACCAACTCCTGGTGGCTGCTCGTCGTCCTGTTCTCTCCGACCAGTCCAGCCGGTCGTCCAACTGGGCTGAGATGAACCAGCGCTGGGAGCGACCCTGGTCAACGCAGCTCCTGGGGTCGGTGGTGAAACCCACCAAACCCAGAAGGGCCCTGAGTGATCCGGTGGGTCCAGACACGGCGCAGAGACGCCCGACCGCCGCGTCCTCCTGCTCTCAGCAGGTGAAGCCGAGCCGCTCAGTTTCACCCGCCGCTGGACGCAGAGACCGGCTGAGGAAAACAACCAGAAATCAACTTCAGCTTTGTCTGTGTTTTTATTTATCGCGTTGCATGTTGTAATACATGTCGAACAAACCATTGAATCCGCCATCTTGCTACTATGCTCTCCTACCGCGTTGTGCAGCGCTCATTGTCGATGACGCATGCTTGGTCCCCCAAATTAGTGGAAATGGGCGTCGGCTCTCAACACCGGCACCTGAACCGAACCAGTTTAAGAACGAGAGTTGTTTCAGTGGAAAGACGCTAAAGGAGAGCAGGTTAATGTTCATAATCTCGTATATTGTCCAAAAACAGAGTCTCTTGTAGCTGCAGGTGGCTCTCATGTAAACATCATAATATAGCTACAGTTTGGGACATGAGGAAAATATCCATTACTTTGGGAGACTAGCTTAATGTTTGGAGAGCAGTGATGTGTTTTGGCTAATTAAGAGTTGACTTTATCTAAATTAGAAGAATTAGTTGGTCTCCTAAGGTGAGCTGAAGAGCAGAGAGTCTTCGGAGATGAAAACGTCAGAATCTGAGGTTGGTTCAGGCTACTCACTGTACCTTACCACTTCTGCTTCTGTCTGCTGGATGGGGCTGGACTAGATCCCCACGGTACCAAATCCAGGAAACAAACCCAGATATCCCTCTGCTCAGTGACATGCCCCAGCTCCTTCTGGAGGATAGAAAGGTGTCTCCAGCTCAAAAGGGATACAAAGGCCTTCCAGAAACCCTCTAATAGACACCTTGATCAGATGAATCCCCTCAGTTGACTCATTTAGATGTGGAGGAGGTTCTGAGGAGCCGTGGATCTCCTCCAAACCTCCTGCAGGTGATGGAGGTCTTCAGCTTATCTACTGGGCCGGACCTTGCTGCCCTACAGAGGAAGCTTCTTGCAGTCATGATCCAGATCTCATTACCATAGGTGAGGACTGCAACATGTAAGAACCAGTTGATTAAAAGTTTCAGCACAAACACCCTGATTACAGCAAACAAGCCCCGTTCCACCCACCGCTGTCTCCTCCATCCTCCTATCACTCGAGAACAGGACGCCAGAGTCCTCTCCGGGTTCGTCCCCCGACCCTGACAGAGAGTGTTCAGCCTTGTTCTGGTGGTCTGTGGTGATGACGATATGTTCCCCCTGCTTTATGTGTCAGTTTATTTATATTTCATCTGCTGACTGAGGAAGAAAACCTTCTGGTTTAATGATGGGAGCGGGGAAATGAAAGTACTGTTAGCTGACAGCAGTTGAGCACAGTTGGACTCAACCCATGGATCCGGTCCAAGGACTCCAGAAAGATGTTGCTTCAGACTTAATGCAGTGAATTTTCCCAGTATAATAACGTCATGTTCCTGCATGTTTCAGTCGTTCATGTATTTCATGCCTCAGACATGTGAAAAGGTCCGTCTTGAAGTCTTATTTAGAACGAGTCTCATGGTGCCCAGCAGAACCGGGTCATGGTCCCAGTTCTGGTTTCTCTGTTGAGGACCGGCACCCCCAGACCACAGAGCCGGGCGTTACGAGCCATCTGAACCAAGATTCCTTGTTTTCATTGTGGGATGTTTTCCTGCTCTCACACAAAACTCTGCTCTCAGTCTCACATTTATGATAGGCAGAAAGAGAAGTTTTAAATCAGAACTTTCAGATTTAGAGCCGTGTCCAGAACCCAGATAACTACTTGAACCTCCTCCGCTGACTGGTGAGACCAGTCCTCTCAGATCTGTTCTCTCTGCTCTCGGATCTCTCTAAAGTTCAGTTCTTCAGTTTTAGTTCATTAGCGCCAATTTACAGCAAATGTCGTCTCGAGGCACTTCACAAAAAAAATCTTTTCAATCACATTCATTCCAGTTGATCCTGGTTATCAAACGTCCATTTAGCTCAATTAATTATTCAAAGTAGTGTAAAAGTTTCCATCTAAGGAAACCCAGCAGAGCACCGAGTCTTTGACCTGCAGCGTTCACTCCTCCTGGCCAGCAGGGGGCGACCTCATGGCGTTATGTTGTTGACTTTACAGCAATCCCTCATACCGAGCATGCATGTGGTGACAGTGGAGAGGAAAAACTCCCCTTGAACAGGAAGAAATAAGAGGATGTACGGTGTCCTCTTTTTGATTTGAAAGTTTTGCTTGGGAAGAGAATTCCCCTTAGCGCTGGGATTTACTGCTGACAACAGCCTGGATGCTCCCTTTCCTCTGTGCTCCATTTTTTCCAGCAAATATCTGGAGTCATGATCCCACTGAGTCCGTGTTCCCACTGTGGGGGTCCATCCAGCTGCTCCGGGGTCCAGGGAGGGGTTGGTTCCCCTGGGCATCAGGCTTCTTCCCTCCTCAGGAGGCCTGTGAACATAACTGCGTGTTCAGAACTGGACAGTGGTCAGGGTTCGGGTTCCTGGTTCTGTCTGCTGCTGCTGAATAACGCTTCTCGACGTTTTTGCCCTCCGTGGAGTCATAGGTCAGACTTGCTCTGTGAAATTCATCCAGATTCTTTGAGTTAGTGTAGACAGATACATCCGAAATTTCATGATCAGTTTGAAGATTTTCTTAATTTCCTCCGAAACTGAAGCTCCTCTGATGACTCTGTACATGGACGCTGATTCTGGATCTGTTTCACCTTACATTCCTACCTCATTAATGACCCGAAGCAGCCCCGTCTCAACCTACAGCTGACTGTGAGCTTTGGTTTGTTTCATCTGATTTTAGACCTGAGAGGGAGGCCTGCCTGACGCCAGATAAACATCCATCTGTTTGCAGTTAGCAGAGCAGGAAAAGCCCCGCCATAAAACCAACTCGTCCTAGCTGTCAGCTGCATGCTGCGCTTTCAAACAAACTGACATTATTACGCGCTGTATGACAGCTAAAATAACACAGATTGGCTCTCAAGTGTCCACACCCCTGTTAAAATCTCAGGTTTTTGTGTTGTTAGAGAATGAGACAATAATAAATCATATCTGATCCTTTTGCTCTCCAGATCAGCATAAAACTGATGGTTGACTGAAGCAACTTCAGATTTAAAAGCAGGATTGAGTCTCTTTGGTGGAAGTCTTCAGCAAACAACATCCTGACACGCTGATATTTTCCCACTCGGCCTGCAAACGTTGTCCAGATCTCTCCAATTGTGAGGACATGTCTTGTCCACAGTCTGTCAGCTTTAGCTCTGGGCTCAGGCTCGTTAGCTAACTATTGAGCTATATTTACTAATAGGTAGGCCTGTCACAATAAGCAATTATTCAATTAATTGCATGATAAATTAAAATGAGGTCGATGATTTCTGTTCAGACGATGAATATTTTTTGAAGGGCAATTTTGTTAAGAGACGTCATAATCCATTTTATTTATGGTTTCGGTTGTGTGGTTTTTATCTCCATTTTATTTATTGTTTTTGGTTGTCATGTTTTATTTTGGATGTTTAAAATATCTTTAAAAAAATGACTAAATAAATATAGAACATGGGAAAAAAACAGAAAAAAATTATGAAAAAAGTGACAGTAAATTAAAAAATTACTAAATAAATACAAAAAATCTGAAAAAATAAATAATGAAATAAAGGTAACTAATAAAACAATAAGATTGGAAATAAAATGGGAAATTAAATAATAGTAATAATGTTTACGGTTCTCCACTAAATTTAAGTTTTTTGGTCTTTGATAGCCAACTTCCATTATTATGCCATTATCAATATATCACTTGAAAACGGTCTCAAAACAACAATATTATCGTTTATCAGAATAATTTCTGGGACAATTCATTGTCCAGTGAAATTTGTTATTGCGACCGTCCTACTAATAAGATATCTGGTCACTTGCTAACGAGCTGCTGAGCTAATCTGACGGCTAGCTGCAGAGTTGTTAGCCACTCACTAGCATGCTATTAAGGTACTTACAACCAAGCTGTTCAGCCACTGATTAGCTGATTTGACTACTTGCTAGTAAGCTGTTAGCTGCTTGTTATTGAGCGTTGAGGCGTTTACTAGCGAACTATTGAGGAAATTACTTCTAGTCTGGTTATTTAACCATTTTCGCCGTTAGCTTGCAAACCTTTAGCACTTGTGGATCTGTATTCTACATGATGTTTAGGCTCTTGTTTTATTTTGCTTATTGCCTTATTAGAAAATGGTGATAAAATATGTTTGAGGTTCTAGAAACAGCAGTAAAGTGATTATGTTTATATAGAAAGTGTCGTTGCTGTTGAATCGCGTTATCTTTACAAAAACAGCGAAACGGTGCATGACTGACAGAAAGTCAACACATTATCTGCACTTTGGATTTGTGAAGAAAAATGTATTTTACATTTGTTTAAATATGATCTTTCACTGATTCTTGGTGCATCTTGTTTATTAATACAACAAGCTGGTTTTCTGGGCTCAGACCTGTAAGAGTTCTTTGATTAAAAAAAAAAAAATCAGCATTTTCAGTTTCAGCTTTAAATGAAGTTTGTGTGTTTGTGTTTTGCAGGGAGGAGGTGCAGCAGAACTGTGTTCGATGGGGGAAGAAGTTCTCTTTTGTGTGTAAAATGAGCGCTAATCCCATTACAGGAGTGTTGGACCCCTGCATCTGCAGAGTCTCTGTACGCAAGGTAAACATCTGGAGATCTTTTCTCTATGGAGAAGAAAACATGGAATGAGCTCTTGTCCAAACTGCTGCAGAAAGACAACGTGTCTCTTGTTGTTTCTGTCTTGCTCTGCTTATAAATTTCTATAAAATGCATGTTGGGATCCACTGTCAGCAGGCTGAGGAATCTAGAATTATGTTTTTAAATATGCTGCAGAAATAAAACCCCTTACAGTAGACGGACCGGTCAGTTTCTGTTGGATAAAGAAACAACAGAAAGTCTTTGACATCAGGTGAAGGGCATTACTTCTGCAGGAAACCACCAAGTGGACATTTCCCAGTAACATCAGTGGAAAGGATGCTGGTCATCAGAACCAGAACGCATCTGTCCACATAGCAGCGAGTTTTCAGAGTTTTTATCAGTGGTGGGCACTGCTCACTAAAGTTAGCTACGCTCGCCTAAAACATTAATCATAAACAGTTTTGCTAATGCTTAAGTATAGTATTTGGCAGAAGCTAATGCTATGGCGCTATACTGACTTGTTATTTAGCAGGAGCTAGTGCTACAGCGCTATACCAACATGGTATTTAGCTGAAGCTAATGCTAAAGCACTAAATTCAGCCATGATGACACCCACCATGTCTCAGTGACACAACATGTGTTATACGACAATATATCGCCCTCACCAGGGTCAAATTTGTCATTACACCCATACCTGAACTGGAAGTGATTCTTTGGAACAGACCTTTTAGTTTTATAATTGCTGAGTTTTGCTAACTCTGTTGCTGATTTCGCCTAATCGACTATGGTAGGGATTCGGTCAGAAAGCACGCAGGACAACAGCAGATTTTTAACTGTTTGCTGTAGAACTACAGTGATGCATTCTGGGTAAACAGCAGTCTAACGACCTGAAGAACTCTTAACAGTCGATAACCAAAACGTCAACTCAGATGGCTAACTTTATTCAACTGAAAGTTTATAAAACAGCCAAGTAAATTAGCGCTTTTGAATTTTTCCAAAAAAATTAATTAAGGGATAATTAAGTGCGCTAAAGGTTTTCAAAGTTAGCAAAAACACCAAAGGGTTAACCAAAAAATTAGCTTTGCTACTGGCGGATTGGCAGAAGTATTCCTAGCACTGGTTTTCATCAAACAGTCAAGATCTCAATCCCTCTGAACATGTATGAAAAGGTTTTGTTGTGTTACTCTGCTGAGGGACAAAGTGGGAGGATGGTTTGTTTTCATCAGGAAAGTCATTAAAACATAATCAGTACCAGTGGGAACATGTTGGAGTGGAGTGTCAGCAATGCTGCTCATGGAAATGCTAAATGTCTGAACAGAAAGCTTCTGGAAGATGTTCAGGAAACAAGAAATTAGCATCAGAGAACTGCTTAGAACCTGCTACGGTTCTGAAACGGTTCAGTAAAGGTTCAGGAGTTTGTTCCCAAACATTTTGTTTTGTCTCTGCAGGAACTGAAGGGAGGAAAGACCTACTCTAAGGTGAGTTTATGAACTGTTTCTGTGTCAAAGATAACGAATTTAATTATTAACCAAGCCACGCCCTGCTGGACTGATGAACTGGACTCTTTCTGACGTTACCAAGTTATTTTTTTATGCATTTTAGTCATTTAAATGAGATTTGAGGTCATTTTCAGTCTCTTTGTGCTAATTATGTTTCTGAGATTACTATAAACCTTCTCCATCTGTTGTGTTCAGAAGTAGAGCTAACTAGGCAGAGAAAGGTGAATGTGGCGGTTACAAAAGGCTGTTGACTCCTACATAAAGTCTCTCTGTTCGCTTCTTCTGACGAAGGCAGAGAAATTAGGATTGTAGCCAAAAAGGATGTAAGAAAACTGTAAGAGGAGGAAGAAAGGATCACTCTGTCTGTAGTTCATTTTCACTTTCTGTTGACCGTCTGTCTGTCTTCCTCCAGCTGGGTTTTGCTGATCTCAACATTTCTGAGTTTGCTGGTTCAGGCTCGACGGTCCGCTGCTGCATCCTGGAGGGTTATGACACCAAAAACACCCGGCAGGACAACTCTATCCTCAAGGCATTGCACACACACAGGCTCATGCACAAATATTTTCTATCTTCATGGGTCTTCTTGCATGCTTAACCCCAGCTTTAAAGAGCAGCTTGCAGGTTTCTGCAGGAATTCACACAGTAACATAAAAAGACCCTGATCCAGCCTTCATTTCTTTATGTTTTCTTCCACTCAGCCAGACTTTACTGCAATCTGGAGGTTTCTTTGTTTTCTGGAAATCTGTCTGGATTTATTGGAGCTGAGTCCAATCAGAGAGAGCAGCGTATTTATGCATTTTATTTAGGCACTTGTGTACAAAATGAAAAAAGATTATAAAAAATCTACAAGTTGCTCTGAAAACACAATTAATAACAAAAAGGTTTCAAGCCTTAAAATAATTTCCTTCTCCATTCAGTTTGTACCTATGAAAGGACAACAGACATGAAACAGTTTTTATCTTCCAGGTAACCATCGGGATGACTCTTCTGTCTGGGGACCCCTGCTTTAAAACGTGAGTTCATGTTTCTGACCCGAACCACCGAGGAGCTCGGCTCATTTCACTGCTTCAGCAGCCGTGAGGAAGAAAACAACGAGAAATGCAAACTCAGTTGTTTTCCGGATGGACGGACGGATGGTTGGATGGCTGGACGGACGGTTAGATGGCTGGACGGACGGATGGTTGGATGGATGGCTGAACGGACGGTTGGATAGCTGGACAGACGGACGGACGGTTGGATGGCTGGATGGACAGTTGGATGGATGAGTGGATGGTTGGATGGACAGTTGGATGGATGAGTGGATGGATGGATGGACGAACATACGGACGGATGGATGGATGAATGGACAGAAAGACGAACGGATGGATGGACGGACGGTTGGATGGACAGACGGATGTATCCAGCTAATGATGACACATTGTCTCCAGTCCTCCCAGTACGGCTAAGTCTGTGCTGACTGGTGAGGAGGATCCCAACCTGCAGCTGGACTGTAAGGGGGAGAGCACCGCCACCCTGCAGCCACTAGGAGGCATCGTAGAGGCACCTTGTGCCTTCAAACCCAGACAATCATCAACCCGTAGTTTAGGTAAGAGCTGCTGATCCATTCTGCCATCATCATCATCATCATTATTATTATTATTATTATTATTATTATTATTATGTAGAATAAAAAAATCTATTGGTTGTATTTTTGTTATTGTCAGGAAGACGTGATAAAAGCATAAAAACAAGCAGTGTTGTTGTTTTCTCCTGTCTTTGCAGGGCTGTCTGAGCATGCAGACGGCGTTCCCAGCCCGGATGAGGTCTTCCTTACTCGGCATGTCCGGAGCGCCAGTCAGCACAGTAAAATATCAGGTCAGCTTCTGTTTCCATCAGCGTCTGACGGTCCCACGTCATTCTGTCAACATCGACGAGACGCTGTGATGGAACAAGCTGTTGAAACTGTGGCGTCGTGAAAACCGTTCAGAAAGCGTTTTTATCTAAACAACCCCTGCACCAAGCCTTTGACTGCTGGAAGAAATGTTGTTGACAAAACATGATCATTTTTCCTCTGGAAATGTTTGTAAAGATGATGAAAAAGTAATGAGTACGAGCTGATGGATTTTCAGACACGGCAGGGTAGCTGCAGAGCATCTTAATGACAAAGCAGGCAAACAAAGGGACCAAGGAAAATGAATGATTTACTGAGAATGTAAATATGAAATTTTAAAAACATTTGTAAAATGTTTTTATTTAATTTTACTGCTTCTCCCTCCCCCATGCTTATATTACTGCAAGTGCTATCCATGCAAACGAGCATGTTATCTAACCAAAAATACAGATAACTACTTCACTAACTGGCATTTTGAGAAACTATTATAACTAATTCACATATTGGCATAAACATTTTAACAACTATTTATTTGCATGCTAACAAATGTGGATGTCTGATCAGTTAATTAACTTGTTAGCAAGTAACTCGCTTGATAGCTCGGATATTGAGCTTTTTACTAGCATGTTAGCAAGTTTACTCAGTTACTTGTAAGCAAGTAACTCTGGATGTACAAATAGCTAAGTAGTATGCTAATTAGTTTTTTACCTAACTGGTTAGCATTGATGTTCAAACAACTAATTAACATGTTGGCTAGCTAGTACAGAGAGCTATCAAAGTGACTATTACCCAGCTAACCCATATATTTGCAAGTTAGTGGAGATACCTGACATCTATAATTAATGTGTTGGGAAGTAGCTTTGGACATATAACCCACTAAAATGCTTGTTTAGCTTGAATATTTGCTAGCTAACTGGCATGTTAGCTTGCTCATTAGCAATGAATGGATTTTTCTTGCTAATCTATATGTTAATTGCCTAATATGAATAACTAACTAGCTAACAAGCATATTAGCCAGTTTGGATATATATTTAACTGGTTAGCATGCTAACATGCTTGATATTTTTAAATATCAAGCATGTTATTTAGAATATTTAGAAACAAATATCAACCACTGGTTCAAGAAAGTCTGGCTGCTTGGAAGGAAAGTGGAAAGAAAGAACAGCGAGATCAGGAGTTTTTCCTCCATCCTCCACTGTAAGACAATCAGCAACATTCTGGACTTCTTCTCTGTTTTTCCCTCCCTTTCTTCTTCTTCCCTCCCCACCTCCAGGCTACAGCTCAGGTCACTCTCGCTGCTCCAGCCTGACCGACCTCAGTCACCACAGAAACGCCTCGTCCAGCAGCAGCGCCTCCTGCGGGGTCGCTCACCCCTCCCAGCCGCCTCCCTCCACCCCCACCAAGCCAGAGAGGCCTCCTCCCCCCTCCGCGGCAGCCCTCCTGTCTCACAGGTCCTCCAGGTAGGCTCTCGCTCCTGCCTCTGCTTGCTCTCCCAGGCTCTGATCTCATCGCCAGGCGTGTCGGGGCTGATAAAGGAAGTGAGACTGATAAGAGGACATGGCTGAATCCCAGGCGGGCGTAAACGGACACATTCCTGGGACTCGCACCGGTTCAGGAGGAAAGGAAACCCGTGAAGTGTTCAGATAGTATCTGGATCATTTCACCACGTGGGCCGAAAACGGCGACTTGAAAGTGATTGAGGGCCACAAAATGGAGACAAAACCTCGTGCCTGGAAAATTATGAACAAAACACAATATTTTAATGAAACAAAGACGTCTTATTCCTGTAGAAAAGGAGCTGCAACAGGAAGTCTGCGAACGGCGTTGTCTTCCACCTTCTTTGTCTGGATTCTTCCGTGTGCGTGTATTCTCAGCCGGACGAACGGGATGGAGATCGCTCGCTCTTTAAAAATCATCTTGCTTCGTTTAGCCGGGTTTTCCGACTGGGTGCAGGAAAATCGGAGGGTGTTTGCGGCCCTAATTACAGTGAGCTCGAACCGACGAGAAAACCACGGCGGATGAGATGCGTTCTCTGTCCTGAACCTCGCACTTCTAGACGATTTTAAATCGCCTTTACCTTCCTGAAAGGTGATGAAAAATTCTCTGCAAGTTTATTTTCTTTGTATAAATAGAAACTTGAGCTGAAAAAAGAACACAAGTTTGTGTATTTTTATTTTTTTTATCATTATTATTATTATTATTATTATTATTATTATTGTTATTATTATTATTATTGTGGTCAAGGGTCGCAAAAATCACTTTGAGGGCCGCGAATGGCCCCTGGGCCGCACTTTGGACACCCTTGATGGAGATGTCTCAGAAACCCCAGAGCTCCATCTGACTCTCCAGGCCTCAGTTAGCAGCGTAAAGGTCAGAGGTCATGACACTCAACCAGTATTCTTCTTGGGCAGGGGTGACCAAACTTTTTGTCAGATGGGCCAAAAAAATATAATTTTTAAAAATTAAATCACCAAAAATGTTTTTTTTGTTTTGTTTTTTTAACCTACTCAATAAATGAAGCACAAACTATTTTTGTTGAACAAATAATCAGATTTTTTTTATTGGTCGTAGATCCAAAACTTCAAATGGCTTCTGCATGTTTTCCTCGTTAAAGGAGAGTCGTCCAGAGGCTCGACTGAATAAAACTGAAAAATATGTCATCTCTGCTCAGCACTAGAGACAGGACCCGGGTCAGTTTTCATTTGAAAACACGTCCTGTGTTCAGACAAGTTTTGATCCAGAGGTTAAAGCAGATCTGGCTGCACCAGGGTGGACTTTAGAGTAGAAATTATTCAGATTTAAATCATCTCTTTGCATAATTGTAAGTAGATTTTAATTTAAAAGTCGTAGTTTTGTCAGAATGTATTCTTGGATTGTGGTGGGGGGCCGCAAAAAAATCAGTTCAGGGACGTTGGACCAGGATGGACGGAACCAGACCCAGCAGACCAGAACCAGCTCCTCATGCCTGCTGTCAAGTACGGTGGTGGAGGAAGGGAGATGTGGGCTTGGTTCCCAGCCACCGGGCCTGGGCGCTGGCTTCTGTTTCTGTCCCGCGTATGAAGCGGCAGACTGCAGTGCGGTGCAGGTGTCTAACGCTCGGTTCTGCTCATGAACAGGAGGAAGAAGGACACGGTGGAGCGGCAGCGCAGCTGTGTGGACGACACGCGCATCGACGCCGACGACATCGTGGAGAAGATCGTTCAGAGCCAGAACTTCTCTGACAGCAGCAGCGACGAAGGTTTGGCTCGCGCTCTGAGCTCAGATTCTGTAAAACTGGATCCACAGTTCAGTGAAGAAGATGACAGACGTGACGAGCTGTGGATTACTGGCTCGTTTGTTGGTCGGTTCTTCCTGCGGTTTGTGACCCTGCCCTGCGGGGCTCGGCCTGCTGTTTCCAGGCAGAAACCGCAGCTCTGAGAACTCAACGCAGGTGTTTGTAGGAACACTTCAAATACTTGCTCGTTGTGACTGACGGCAGGAAGAGGGTGAACGGGGGGGGGGGGGGGAAACGGAAATGGAACCGCTCCTCGAGGAAGGTTAACCCTGCAGTCTGGAACTTTGACAGAAACATGGTTTTCCATATTTGTTAAACCGTCTCCATGTGGGGACAGTCTGGTCTGAGGCAGATGATCTGTGGACAGATGGAGCTGCTCCTCCTCCTCCCTGAGCTGCTGTTGGTCTAAAGAAATGCTCCGCCCCCAACCTGAAACAACCAATCAGAGCCAGGAGGCGGGGCTTAGCGCTGCCAGTCACCCTCGTGTTCGCGCTGCTAAATGTGCTAATGGTGGAGAAACATCTCACCGTTCCAGGAGAACTGTTTATCCGCCGCCATCGGTGGCCATGCTAACTAGCATTAGCATTAGCATCAGCTGTAGCGTAGCAGGGGGTGTGAGTGACGTGTACGTTAGGGGGATTGGCAGCGCTAAGCCCCGCCTCCTGGCTCTGATTGGTTGTTTCTGACTGGCTGGTGGATTTCTGCAGTTACTGGGAGCACTGGGAGAAGGCAGAGGAGCTGGATTATATTATTCTGTCATGACATCATGATGATTTTAAGAAACATATTTTTCATAAAAGTTCCAGACTGCAGCTTGAACTGGGAACCGACCAGTAACCCGACCAGAACTCACAGATCATCCGTTGACAGGTTGTGCAGTAATTTCTGAAAAATGCCTGTAACTATCGCATCGTCTGAGGAAAACGTTGGAAGGCTCTGCTGGAAATCGGGCGTGGACGAGGGGAACGGCGGAAGCTGTGGAGACGCCGAGTCCAGCCCGGAGGAGCCGTCCCAGTCTCTGGTCTCCCAGCAGTAACGCCTCCTCTGGGCTCTGTGTCTCCTCAGACAGCCACCTGAGACTGTTCGTCAGCAAAGACGGGACCACCGCCCTCAGCGGGACGCAGATCGCCACCAGGTAGGAGACTGCATGTCGACCAGCACGTCAGCAGGAAGCGTCGCTGTCAGTATGGCGGCGTTAGCGCAGCGGCTCATGTCCACGGGGCGGGTGGGAGCAGGACGCCTCCCGCAGAGGCTCCTCCTTTACAACACAGAGAGGAAGCCCCGACTCAAGCCTCAAGGAAACGTAGATATGAGGGCGCCTCTGGCTGGGTTTCAGCCAGCGTTTCAGAGCGTTTCAAGCTCCACGGCGGCCTGCCTCTGATGGGCGCCACCATCTGGCCATGTCCGGTCCTGCGCCAGCGACTCTGTTTAGAACCCATTACAGGAGGAGGAGCAAGTCCATTCAAAGCTTTAAAAATAATTAAATGTTGTGAAGTTGCAGTAATGATGCTGTAAAGGCTTTCTGTCGAGGATTTCCAGCGTTTCCTTTCAAACAGACTCTCGGCTCTTCAGTGGCCTGTGAAGTGTGAGAGCATGTAGTGCAGCAGGAGGCTGTCAGGCTCAACATCACGGCCTGATTCTGTCGCCAGAGAAGGTCGAACATGGCTCAAGTTTCACCAAATAAGTTTAATTATGAGTGAAATTCTGTTTCCATCAAAAACTACTCCAAGGCACCACATCTGATCCAGGCTGGATCCGTCCCGGCTCTCAAACCCCGTCCTGATCACCGCTTCCTGTTTGTCTTCCAGAGGAACGCCGGGGATCTTTGAGCCGGTGGTGATCGAGACTCACTGAGACGCGTCTCCACCGTGTCTCCGCCGTGTCTCCACCGTGTCTCCACCGTGTCTCCGCCGTGTCTCCGCCGTGTCTCCGCCGTGTCTCCAGCCTCCTCAGCTTCATTCTGTTAAATCAGGTGGTGGGAACCAGCCGTGGTGGGAACCAGCCGTGGAGTCCCTGCGGTCTGACCCAGTACCCCGTCCACTCCAGATGTTTGCACTGACGTCCATTTTCAGCTGCGCTTTAAATCCAGCTGCAGAGCCTGGCAGGATCCAGGCACAACCTGCTAAATCCATCCATCAGGATGTTTCATTCACACTCTGAATGTATGAAAATGTAAAAAAGAGGCTGATTTGATGAGGTGCTTCAGAGCTGGGAGCTCAACAATGTATTAAAAACCCGTGAATAGACTGCAAAGTTGATGATTCATCACAAACCTTTCCAGTTCGAGGCCTCTGAACGAGGTTCTGCTCATCCACGGTGAACCTGCAGGGAGCATCGCTGGTTAAGCTCAGAGATCTGAATTGTTCCTGCGGCTGAGAGTATCTTCTGTCCTCCTTGTGTTTGGGAGTTTTCAGTAGCAGTGGGAGTGTTTCAGAGCTGGTTCTGGTCCAGTTCAGCAGAACTGCTCCCACTTTCCAACAAAAACAACCCTCAGTGAAACCAGTGTTCAGCTGTGCAACGTTTCCGTGTTGATGTCGTCACCAACTCGTCAGGTCATGGTTCAACCAGTTGCATTTCTCATAAAATATCCACAAAACGTTTGGTTTTCTAACAGTTTTATGGTTTTCAGCTGATTACTTCAACACTGTGGACAGTTATTATTATAATTACTATAATTTAATGGTGTTTGATCACTGTGTATGTTTGTATTTTACTATTTTGCACATCTAACCTCTGAGGAGGCTTATTAACCACTAAAACACACAGAGGTTGAACAGCTGCCCGAAAATCTCTGCAGTGTCTGAATGTGGAGCAAAATAATGACTATTGTTCCTGATGTAACCGCAGTCATTCTTCCAAACTGGTTTTTATTTAGTTTAAATCTGTATTATAACTCTAAATACTGTGGGAACATATTTGAACCCAGAATGTGCATTACTACATTCCCACAAACATTTAAAATGTATTAAACTAAAACGACACCAGGATGTTAGAAGGAAGTGGCTTTTTCATACATTTACACGTCGATCAAATATAACATTTATTCAGTTGTGCTTTTGATTAATGACAATGCAGGAAAATTAAACATTGATTCTTCTTTTGCTTCTACTTGATGTTTGATTGATCCTGAAAAAAGAATCAGGATCTTTAGCTCCTGAATGTTTAGCCGCTAACGGCCCTGCTAGCTGCTAGTCTTTGCTATCGCTGCCTTTCAGTTACAGTTTTGACAGTGATGGATGAAAAATTTAATGTTCACATTTCTTTTACTTCTGTCATGTCTTTCATAGTTGCTGGAGGATAAAAGCAAAATGTGTGTCTGCTAAGTTTTAACGAGCATTTAGCAGTAAAGGGGACTGCTAGTTGCTAACTGTCCATAGCTGTTTGTTGTTGCACATCTGGGTAATAATTTCACATGTGGTACATGAAAGTGTAATTTAGACACATATTTTGGTTCTATTTGGCCTTTTCTAGCTCTTGAGGTTAGATTTTAAACTATTCAGCTGCTAACTGATTTAGCTGCAGGGTTTAGGAGTTAGCGGGCCTGCTAGTTGCTAATTTTCCTCAGCCTGTTTCTCTTGCGCAGCATTTCAGTCACAATTTTAACAAAATAATGCATGAAAATGTTTATTTTTCTTTTTGGTCTTTTAGAGCTTCTGCAAGAAAAATACAGATCTGCAAAGTTTTTTCTGTAACATTTAGCAGCTAATGGGATCTGGTTGATGCTAACTTTTCTTAGCCAGTTGCTGTTATCCAACTTGAATATGTAATAGTGACTTTTATTTTACTTCTCTCTGGTCCATTTTGGCTTCTGGTTTAAAAATCTCTGTTCACTGCTGAGTTGTGTCATGTTGCTAAAAGGCTAACGTTCTTTAACCATTTCTTTTAACTTAGTAAGGAATCATAGAAGTGCCACAACAAAGATAAAATATTTTAATTCGAAACTTCTGTTTTTTTATTTCTCATGTCTATATTTATTATTTCATAATTCCGTTGGTGAGATGTTTTAGCTAGTAATTTGGTGGTAAAATGCATCAGACAAACTGGAACTTTTTAGGGACTTGCGGCTGTACAAACGCATTATTTTTATTAAAAATGACAATGACGGCTGGTTGCTTGAAAGGAAAATAGCATTTTCGGTATTGTATTGAATTCCCACATTAATATTTCCATTCTTTATCCTCACCTGTGGTCAAACTCCTAATTCTTCCTTATAGCATCCAGGATTTTGTAATATTTTACACGTCTATTCTTTTTGTGGCACTCTTATAATTTCATACATAGGTAGCGTACCGTGGATTTATGGCTGTTTTCTAATTGTTCACAGGAGTCTTTTAAAAACAGAGGAGCTGAGCGGAGATAAGTTGCTGTTCCCATACCTTTTTGTGATTTCAGCAGAGTAATTCTGAGCATGCAGATGTTAAATCGATGAGGGACTGGTTATTTCTGCTGGGCCAGAAACGTTCGTAGTGTCAGTTTTGCTGCTCAGGTCTTTGTTCGATGCTCCAGTGGGTGAGAAACGCTGCATCCAGCACATCAGGAGGGCTTGCCCAGGCTTGCCCTCGTCTTTGAGCGCTCTGTGGTTCTGCTGGTGTTCTGGTGTCGCTGTGCTGGGGTCAGTCCCACAGCTGCTCCAGCACAAAGCCCGGCTTGTTCCAGAACCAACAATATACAATAGACAGTGAAACGGACCAGGACGTGTTTGTTTGTGGATTCTGGATGGATGCATGCAGGTCATGCATTTCTTCCTGATATTATGTCGCTTTCTGCTCTGGTTAATCAAACGTTGACAACTGAATATGTTCATATTTATCCTCTCACCATTTGGCCCAGACAGAAGGCCATATTCATGGTCCTCTCTGCAGAATCAGTGAAACATCTGAAGCCTCTTGTTTAGTTTCCAGACCAGCAGGCTGGTCTCCACGTCACTGGATGCTAAAGCTTTATGACCACTGAATTATTGATAGTTCAGCCATTTAATATTAAGATGTCTGCTACTGTATTTTAGCGAAAACGTCCATCAAACCTGTATTACCTGTCAAATCATTATTTGATTTTTACACATGAAAGTGTTTTATTTTGTTTCCATGTGGTGAAAAGGGTTTTAATATTTGATAACGATTAATATGACACTGACGAATGAGATTGTGATTAATTTTTAAGTGTTGTGATGAATTAATGTGTTTGGTAAAGGGATGTACTGAACCAACTGGGCTGTTTTAACAAATGATTGACTTCAAATCAAACTTCATCACATAGACCGAGAGTATATAGAAGATCTAAATGTAAACAGGTTATTTTGGGTACATTTATGGTCCTATTTTGTTCTTATTGTTATTGTTCAAACAGATTTTAACTATTTACATTCCTTGTTTTAAAGCAAATGTCACTGTAAGAGTTTAATTTTGTACATAAATGTCTAATAAAATGGAAAAAGCTGTGATTGACCTGATTTGTGCTTCTAATACTGTTTTTTTTTCCCCCTTTTATTCACATTGAAGTTAAAAACTTCTTTCCCTTTTATTAATGTGCAGAGCTTTGCTAAAGTATTCACACCCCTTGAAGTGACAGACCAATACAAAGTGGTGCATAATTGTGAAGTGGGATGAAAATGATACATCATTTCCAACATTTTTATAAATGAAAGTCAGAGAAGTGTGGTGTGCATTTGTACTCACCCCCACTTTACTCTGATACTCCTAAATAAGAACCAGTGCAACCAGTTACCAAGAAAAAGAACAAGAAAACTGAGTCCAGCTGTGTTTGATTTAATGTTGGCATAAATCCATCTGTTCTGTGAAGCTCTACTTTGTGTTGATCTATCACATCAAGTCCCAGTAAAATATCTTAGGTTTTTGGGTGTAACATGACAAATGTACTGGCTCTGTTGTCACCTAAGGATAAAACATTAGCAGGGAAGGATTTTAGTGTGAATGTGTTAAAAATAAAAGTACTGATAATTATTTTTCTGATTATTTAACTTTATGTTTGAGTTTGAAACTTTTTACAACTAAAAGCAAAATCAGATTTTTTTTTTTTTATTTTTTTTTTCCTGTAAATGAATCTTTAACAACCGGTGTTGAAATTGCACCATGCAACCGCTAGGGGCGCCGGAGACGCCACCATTTCCGGTACATTTAGGAGAAGAAGTTGGAGCCGGAAGCATTAACAAATAATCCTTCACTACGTGGCTGTAAACATGGTAAGAAATATAAATAAAGTAATAAACTTAGGATAAAAGGCAGATTTAAAATGAGATTTTATGGTTTAATGGAGTCTGACCGGAAGATCCGGAGGTGACGCAGGAAGCTAAAGTTGTATTAGAAGGTTAGCTTGTAGCCTCGCATTTAGCTCGAATCCAATACAGTCATATTTTATATTTTTAATAGTTGTGTTAGTTTGATTCTCAAGTCCCGATTTGAAGCAAATTTATCTGGAAACCGTTTCTAGAGAATCTGTTCGCGCTTCTTTCTTTTCAAACAGACGTTTCTTGCTTATTTGCTGAAAATGACTCCAGATTTATAAAACTGTTCATCGCCGAATTTAAATGGAAACGTTGTTTGTTCATAAAATAAGTTTTCTGATCAGTTTTTACACAAAAAGCTGATTTAGCCTAAAATTTTCATATATTTGCTGGGAGTTTGGTTTGAAGCCTCTCGGTCCGGACTGGACGGAACCGATCTGAGGCAGGTTCTCTTTAAAGGAGGAAAAACTGAACGTTCAGCAGCTGCACCTGCTCGTGTTTATGATCCTGCTCGGTAAATAAACTTTAACCACATTCAGATGGCAAGAAAATGATAAAAACCAAAGAGTTTTAATCCAGTTTTCTAATATTTTTAGATTAATTTTATTAATTTTATAAAACCTGAATGTTAGATTCTTTCCCTGAAAAGGTTGAAGAGAGAATAAGAGGAAAAGAAATAATTTCCCATATTCTCAAACGGGGTGAGTCCAACTGGTTCCCAGCTGGGAGGGGGTGAGGAGTTCCAGCGTCCCACAAGTAAAGCAGGACTCCTGCAGTCGGACTCTGAAGGATTTTCCAGGTCTAGGAATGGTTTGAAACTTTTATCCATCCACCGGTCCTTCCTTCCAGTCCCAGGTTTTTCCAGGTTTCCGGTGCAAAGCCGGAGCAGAAGCATCTGTGCTGAACTCCTAGTGAAGGAAGTGTGTTTGCTTGTTTTCAGGCGACAGGAGCGGATCAGGCTGTCGGGATGAGTCTGGTTCTGTTCAGCCTCCTGCTGTTCACATATTACACCGTGTGGGTCATCGTTCTGGTACGTTCTGTTTGGGTCCATTTAGGAACCAGAATCAGACACTCTGGATCCCAGGAGAGACAGCAGTTGGCTGTTACTGGCCGAAACGCTCTAGTAATCCATCTCCTGTGCTGTGGACGTTGTTATGAACTCCGGCCTCATGGCGTGTTTTTGTTTCTTCCTGCAGCCGTTTGTGGACAGCGACCACGTCCTCCACAGATACTTCCTCCCCCGGGAGTACTCCGTCATCCTGCCTGGAATCGCTGCAGTAGTCCTGCTGCTGTGCATAGGTCAGAGTTCACTTGTTTCCTGTCGCCTTGGCTTCATAACAGCTTCATTTGGTGTTGCGATGAGTCCAGCTCAGCTGTTGATCAGTCACACAGCATCTCTAATCCTCCTTGCTGATCTAAAACCCTGGAGAAAATCGTCGCTGCTCCAGTGTGTGAGCGTCCAAAACGTAATGACCTGTTGGAAGAGGTCAGGTTTCAGAAACAGCTCTGATAACGGACTGGTTCTGGTTCTGCTAGATCTCAGTTATGGTTCTGATCCAGTGGACCACGATATTCTCTTAGGAAGGCTTGAACATGTAGGTATCAAAGGACCAGCTCTAGGCTGGTTTAAATCTGATCTGGCAGACAGATTCCAGTTTGTTCTTCTCACTCTGGGGTTCCTGGTGGAGTACCTCAGGGCTCTGTGCTCGGACCGATTCTCTTTATATCTGCTTCCAGCTGGTAAAATCAGCCGACAGCATGGGACCAGTTTCCACTGTTATGCTGATGATCCTCAGCTAAATCTGTCCATAAATCCTGATGAATCCAGTCCGTTAGGTAGATTCCAGGCACGTCTTGAGGACATTAAAACCTGGATGACAATAAATTTTCTTTTTTAAAATTCTGTCAAGACAGAATTGGTTGTTTTTGGACCAGAGCCTCTGAAAGAGACGCTGCTCAGTCCGTCACTTGACCTGGACGGCATTAAACTGGCCTCAGATGATAAAGTAAAGAACCTCGGTGTTATTTTGACCAGGACATCATTTCAGTCCCATGTTCAACACGTTTCTAGGATTTCCTTCTTCCATCTGTGGAGCGTTGCCAGAATCAGAGACGTTCTGTTCGGGAGTGGGAACATTTAAATCCGTGTGGTGAGCCCAGTCGGTCGTCCCTGCTGTCCCTCGGTGACAGTCCCTGCGTGGGTCTCACTCCTTCCCACGTAATCCGTCTGTGTTTTCCACGAGGGCGTAGCTGGCCTGCAGTCGGCCGCGTGCCAGCTCGTTCTGCTGAGGACTCCGGCCCCTCTGCAGCCGCTGGCGGCCGCTCGTCGTCATGGCGACGTGCAGACGGCTCGGCCGGGGGGAGCGCTCGGGGCCTGTTCCGTGTTGCTCAGGATCATCGAGGCCCCATTTAAAAGCGTCCTCCGTGTGTGAAACGACTTCCTGTTTTGGTTTCATCGTAAAGGTCCGAGCTGCTGCTGGTCTCTGTCTAATCAGATGGAGTGCTTGAGTCTCTGATTTGAAGCTGTTCAGATGATTTCCGGGTCACGTGTTCTGTTTTGGCTCCACAGGAACCGTCACTGCTGTCGTCCTGTGGAAGAACCGCAGACCCAAGAAAGCGGACTGAACTCGGGACTGATGAGCAGCTTCCAGCTGAATGCCTTCTGATGCAGCGCCAGGCGTGAGAGGCGCGGCCTCACGGCCTTTATGACACGTTGGACCCTCGCCCCGTTATTAAATCTGGACTCTGGCGCCCCCTGCTGATTTCGGTGCCAGCAGGAAGGACGTCTCAGATCAGGAGCAGCATCAGACCGAAGACCTGGACAGAAACATTAAACTGGGCCTGCCGTGTCAAATTATGAGGGAATCTTCTGGAAATATTCTCCGTTTTCTGATGACATCAGAGACTGAGAACCTCTGAGTAAATAAATGTGGAAGTGAACGTTTGACCAGATGAGTTCAGGTTTGTTTACAGTGAAACCAAATAAAGTTTTTGCCCTAAAATGATATTTTTCCTTTCATTTTAAGTGTTTCAGATCAAACTAATGTTAATGAGACAAAGAGAAGCTGAGAAAACCCAGCAGCAGTTCAACCTGCCTCTGTGTGAAAAAGTATTCACCCCCTGAACCTGATAACTGCAACGCATAGCCGGTTCCCAGTCTCTAACGTCACTGAGGATGACCTTTGACCTGCTCTGCTTTGATGAATTGATTTAATTCTGATGCACTGGAGGCTTTTCCAGCAGGAACAACCACTTTAAAGTCCAGCCTTTGACTAGACCGCTCCAGAACCTTCCATTTGGACTTCCTGGTGTGCTTTGGACCATTTATCTGCTGCAGAACCAGCGTGAGCTTCAGCTTCAGGGCCCAAACTGCTGGCCGGACCTCCTCCTTCCGTCAGGACCCACTGGAGAGCAGAACTCCTGGTTCCATCAAGTCCTGCAGCAGCCCAGACCATCACTCTGCCACCACCATGCTGATGGATGTTGATGACTTTGTTGCATTCCTTAGACCGGAGCTTGTCTCTGAGCCTACTTCCTGTTGCCAGACAGGTTCTGTAGGTGTGAGCTCTGATTCCACAGGTCAGTCGTCTCCCACATAGAGCCAGCTTGGTGTAGATTTCTTTCCTGAACGAATGGAATCCAGATTTGAAAGCTGCTTCTCGTTTTTGCTCAGCCCGGACGGCTCAGCAAGCCAGAGAACGCAGCCAAATGAAGAAGAGCGCCGCTGCCTCCACGGTTGCGTCAGACATCAGCAGGTTCTTCATCAGGAAATAAAGACTTCAGTTAATTATCGTAGGCTTAGGTTGAAAATTATCCTTGAATTAAAGTAACTGGTTAAGGATGTGTGGAGAGTAACTGTCTATGCAAACCCCTTGAACCATTACACATTTTATTGCTGTAAATAAAAGTTCCCTCAGTTCAGGGAACTCCGAGGATCCCTGAACTGGCTCCTCAGAGTTTCTCTCATCCCAGCTAACCGAAGACCAGTTTGTCAGAAATAAGCCGAGGGTTGACCAGCAGTGTCCGTTCAGCTGGACTGCATGAATGCCTCCATCCAGAGGGGGCAGCAGATCCCAGCTTCTCATCTTTTGAAAACCCTCCACCGCTGCTTAAAGAACATGTTTGTAGGTGAACGTGATGTCGTTCTCACGTTTTAGGACTGGAACGATGAATCAGATGGATCGATTATTGAAATAGTCATCAGCTAATTTAGTCGTGAACTGGACTCTGAGCCTGTGGTGTCCGAAGTCTGTCCTCAAGGGCCGGGGCCCTGCATGTCGTCCTCTGCCCGGTTCAGCACCGCTGGGATTTCTAATGCTGCATAAAGAGGCTTAAGTGGTGAAATGGGAAATCCGCCAGTTCTGTTGTCCGATTAAGCGTAGATTAGATGGATAGGTTATTTTATGAGCTGCACTGATTGAGATTATTTCACTTCCCTGGGATGTACTTAGCCTGACATCTGGGGAGTCCTCACAGGAACAGAGAGTAAAACATCATCTGCATATAATGCAAGTCCTGTAGCCCTGGCATCCTGCTGCGCAGCACGGACGCAGCGGCGGAGGCGCAGGCCCGGCTCGGTCTGGGGTACCGGAGGTGATTGGCTGCGGCCTGGTCGGATGGCGGTTCTGAGCTGCGCTGCTTGTTGAAGCGTCGGGTCTTCATCAGCTTCAGGACCTGCAGGGTTCATCTGAGCAACAGCTGTTTGAGCTGCATCACATCCAGATACGGAGTCAGCTGGGAAAGATGCTCAATGAGCAGAATCATTTCAAAAATCGGAACAAAATCAAGAAGGACACGAAGTACAATTTCAGTAAAGACATGAAAAAATATTTCATATTCTGTTTATTATTATTATTTAGAGGTGGGCGGATCAATCCAAAGTATCGACACCAAGTCGGTATCCATACTTCAGTTTCAGATTCTCTCTTGAAATTCGATTTTATTTTTGTATCCTAGTTTCTCAACTCCACCTCCAAAAAGATTTGGTTTGGATTTGCTGTCAGATGATCATTTTTTGCACTTTATTTAGGAAAGAATGCACACAGATTAGCTTTGTTGTTCTGTTTTTTCTGTTTATCATGTAAATATGCTATGAAAGTATGTGACAGACACTTATAAACTTTGTCCAGATTCTGTTCCAGGTTTTAACAAAATAATTCAAAGGAAAAACACCCGAAGGTCAGAAGTTTGATGAAACATTAAACTTGAATAATAAAAAGTATCAGTATCTGAGATACTGGCCCTGCATTTACTTGGTATACCAAAATATGCACACTGCTGTTGTTAGTAGCATTATTATTAGGAAAAATAAAACATTTCACAGTCAGAAGTACTAGAAGGTTTAAAAACTTTATGTAATACTGAGATAAATTAAAACATTTTTAGCACTATTATTATTCCATAAAATTGCATCAAAGGCCTTTTCTGTTCATGAATCTTCATTAGAAATGTTTAAAAAAAAAATTAAATATAAGTTTTTACAAACAACAATATCAGAAAAAGTGTATAATACAATGAAAATGTTAAAATCTATTTTTTTTATACATTGATTTTGTTCCATAGAACATGTATTGATTGTATTGTTGTATTTATTGACAAATCAGTGTAGTTTAGTCATTTTAAGCTTGTTTGTGTAACTTTTGCTTGTGTTTTTAGCAAGTCAAGCTGAGCGCTGTCCAGGGACAACGGGTGAAACTCGCCTCTGGGCTGATTCTGCAGGACCCGCAGAATACACGGCATTAAAGATGGAAGGCGTTTTAATGCTTGCTCTTTCTGTTCCTGCATTATTTTGCCTGAAAATCCCAGATTTTCTCCTCAAGCCTGGTAATAACATCGAGAATAAGTATTTCCTTCCTGAAGTCGCCTCAGTGGCAGAAACGTCCGAACTTTGCAGGATTCACGAATTCATACCGGCGTCATTTCATTCCTGCGTGATCACTCCATGACACACATGAAGGGTTCTGCAGTCTCCAGCTCGGAACCGATGGAAGCTCCTGCAGAGGACCAACTGTTGGTTCTGCATCAGTCAGACCAGGCTCAGTCGGTACCAGGCTGGTACCGTGCTTTTAATTTGAAGGGGGACGCCGCTGAACGGACCGGGTCCTGCGGAGCCGGCGCCCCGCCAGGCCGCTGTCCTTCCTGTCTGCGCTGCAGCCGCAGAGCCAGTCGGTGGCAGAGCCTGGGTGTGACCAGAGGCTGATCCGGGATCTGACCCAGGAGGACCAGAACCAGGACCAGCGCAGCAGCTGAACTCCCTCTGGGTGAGCAAAACAGTTCACCCTGCCCTGAATAACAGATGGTTGGATGGATGGATGGATGGATAGAGAGAGAGATAGATGGATGGATGGATGGACGGATGGACGGACGGATGGATGGTCATCTCATAAAAACAGTAGTTTATCTTTACAGTTTCATAACTTGCTCATTGAAGCAACATACCGGATGACTTTCTGTGATGTCAGAGAAATGATTGCTGATGTTGACGTCGAGAAGATGTGAATGTTTCTGATTGGCTGCTGATGTGATGAGAGGCAGGAAGTGACGCTGCCAGCTAAACAAACTCTGAGGTGAGCTCACCTGCGGACTCCGGGCCGGACCGGCTCCTTGTTAAGCAAACAGCAGGATTCAGTGGACGGACCTGGTGCAGATGTGGAGGGAGAGCCCTGCGGGGCGGCCCGGGGGGGCAGCGGCCCCGAGGGGGGGGCAGCGGCCCCGAGGGGGGGGGGTAGAGGGGAGCAGCTCTGATGGGCCGTTTAAAGTTGCTCTGTCAGACATCAGCAGCAACAATCTGGGTCACTTCGTCTGCCATAACAGGACAACATGGGGGTCATTGACAGTTGTCACTATTTCAAACTAAATATCTGAATTACCAACTAAATATGTTGCTCCAAACGAAATATTTGTAAACAAACTAAACATTTCACTCCAAGCTAATTACTTAGCTAGCAAGCTATATTAATATATTTAGTTTAGAAATTAAATATTTAGCTCCTACCGAAATATTTAGTTATTAAGATAAATATTTAGCTTAATAACTAAATATTATAAAGCTTAGAAAGCAATGACATCATCACCTGGGTTTCTGCCAATTATTTAGAGGTGCAGTCATTTTAATAAAAGTAAACTTTTAGTTTTAAAAATGTGTTTTGTCCTTTTTACCTGAATTATTGCAAAGACTTGAGACATGGCTGCACTCGTGAAGCGTGTTAATGAGCAGCATCGTTCATTAAGCTCGGCGTGCCGCAGAGCTTTCATCCCATTGTGCTGGTCTCCATGGTAACCCAGTTAAAGACCAGCTTGCTTTTCCTCCCCGGCCTCCTCCCGCTCTTTGATTTCTTCAGAAGGCTCGTCTCCATTCAGCGGCCGCCGGCGGCCGCGTGTCGCCTCCGGCCGCGCTTTGCTCCCTTCTGCTCTCTGTGTCCAGATGGAGACGTCTGCAGCTCCGGGGATGCCTGGACGCCAGCCGCCGCCGCCGCAGCCGCAGCCGCAGCCGCAGCCGCGCTCCGGCACCGTGAAGAGGAGGAGGTGGGGGGGTCTGAGGCAGCAGTGGAAACTTCTGGGTCTGTTTGAGATCGACCAGCAGCACGAGTTCTACGGCCTGACCTGCATGATGAAGGAGGGCCTGGCTGCCGCCATCCAGACCTCCATCGACCACCCGCCGGCGGTGAGTATCAGCCGCAGCCGCTCCTGCTGAGAGGAACGGCTGCCTCCAGGCTCCTCAGTGGAAGGTGGTTGGCGGTCTCCCCGAATCAGGGTCAGAGGTCAGCAACCTTTGTGCTTTCGTCCCTGCTCCTCCGAAACGACCAACCGGGTTAGATCTGCTCCACCCAGGAGAGGTCAAAGGTCAGACAGAGTGAAGCCAGAAGCCTGTGAACAGTGTGTGGTCCAGGAGAGGCCGGCTGAGAGAACGTCATCTTACTGTCGGTGTGTTCACTTCAGTCCAGTCCACTTCAGCTCAGTCCAGCTGAGTCCAGTCCAGTCCAGCTGAGTCCAGTCCAGTCCAGCTGAGTCCAGTCCAGTCCAGTCCAGTCCAGCTGGACTCAGCTCAGTTCAGCTTCTGCGTGTACGTCTCTGTCGGACCCCGTGTGGACCAGAGAAAGTCTCCAGTAATTCCAGACGTGTGCGAGGCCCGCAGTGAACCAGCTGAGGGTGAAACTCCTCCCTCCAGATGTGGCTGAACATCCAGAGGGAGTCCTGCTTTCCCTCTGCTGCTGTTAGCAGGATGAAGACATATTTCTTCATATCTGACGACACTTTGATGCTGAGGACTCTGAGCTTCTCTGGCGGGCACCGAACCCAGAACGCGTTCCTCACCGCAGCTGTTGCCCAGTCGGTGAAACGATCCTCTCCAGGGAAAGCTTCTAGAAAACTCCTCTGGCGTTCACTCACTCATACTCACATCAAAGCTCATGCTTCTGTTTTTACGTCACAAGTAACAGAAACCACCCAACAGCTGTCCTGTCTTGATTATCGGAGCTTTAAAATCCCGTCTTTGGGTCTGCATGAAGGCAGACCAGAGCCACACTGAGGTTACGCTGTTGCAGCGCATGAACCACCGCAGCAGGACCGTTCACGCCGCTGTTCCAGACATCCGTCTCTACCAGGCGTTCAGACAGAGTCCCGGCTGGCTGGGCTGAAGCGCCGTTCGGCAGTGAAAGCAGGGAAGAGTTGCAGAGGGAGCGAGGCAGCAGCAGTAAACAAACCGCGTTACCACCCTGGGATCCTCCAGAGATCCAGTAGCAGAGAGCCTAAAGGTCTCATTTAAAGTTGCTTTATGTGTCAACACAACACTGCTGAGCAAACACAGTTACTCCTGAAACGCTTCGATCCAAAGACTAAAACCGACAGGAAAACGTCGGAAGGAAACCCCCTGATCTGAACCACCGTTCATGCTAATCCAGACAACAACATCTAAGGACCTTTTGTTTAAACTCTTATTTGAAACCAGAATTCAGACGGTAAATGATTCTGTTCAGTTTTACGGTTCCTTCCTGGTCAGAAAGTGTTCAAACTGCGCTGTTGTTAATTATTTGCTCACACCTTGTTGTCTGTGTTGGGATTCGTTGAAGGGCATGCATACGCTAATCCGCTAATAGCAGAGCTAACCTTTAGCTTAGCACTTTAGTATTTTTGCCAACTTTGAAAACATTTAGCAACACTTAGCTTCCCCTGAATTAAAGCGCTAACTTCCTTGGGTATTTTATAAACTTTCAGTTGAATGAAGTTCGCCATCAGAGCTGAAGTTTTGGTTATCGGCTGTCAGGAATTCCTCAAGAAGTTAGATGTTTATACTCATGCTCTTATTTTGAAGTCTGTTTACACAGCAGTTCCGTTTCCTCTCCTTGTGGAGCAAATGGCACAAACAACCAGGAGTGTTAATTAAACAAATATGTGACATATCGTTAGCCTCATAGCATAATTAGCTGAGTCATAGTTTGGCCAATTGGGATATCTGCGTAATGTGCATCTCCTTACACTGCTACATCACCGCAGCTGTGAGGCCTGATTGCCTCGGCCCGCAGCCTGTCATAACACTTGCTACAGTCCAAAGTCCATATTTGCCCAAGTCTTCCCTTTGACTTAGGCTTGCTTGAAAATGTGGGGTTTTTGTTTTCCAAAAATGTTAGAATATGATTTACGAAATTATGCTATGAGGCAAACAATATATGAATTGTTTTGGGAGCGTTCTCACATTCCCCTTGTGAGACACGGTGGGTATCAACATTGTTGAATTTAGCGCTTTAGCATTAGCATCTGCTAAATACCTTGTTGGTATAGTGCTTTAGCATTAGCATCTGCTAAATACCTTGTTGGTATAGTGCTTTAGCATTAGCATCTGCTAAATACCTTGTTGGTATAGTGCTTTAGCATTAGCATCTGCTAAATACCATGTTGGTATAGTGCTTTAGCATTAGCATCTGCTAAATACCATGTTGGTGTAGCGCTTTAGCATTAGCATCTGCTAAATACCATGTTGGTGTAGCGCTTTAGCATTAGCATCTGCTAAATACCATGTTGGTGTAGCACTTTAGCATTAGCATCTGCTAAATACCATGTTGGTGTAGCGCTTTAGCGTCAGCGGAGCTAATGTTCATGGTCAATGGACTCGCTACACGTGGGGAGCAACGCAAAGGAAAAGGCCACTCGGTGTGAACCCAACACACGGGACACAATACTGGTGGCAGCAACAAAATTTGAACGTTTTTTTTTTATTTTCTCGTGTCACGTCGACTTGTATGAGCTTGAAATTTCACGTGCAGGAATTTGAGTGGAGGAAGGCAAGCAATTGTTGCCTCCCATGTGTCGAGCCCTTTAGGATGCTTTAGGGTTAGCGCAGCTAAGTCTTTCGTTAGCGGTGCCCACCACTGGAAATCAGCATCCAGCAGGTGGTTTTTCACATCCAGAGGTTAAAAAAACACAACTCAGATAAACATGAAATAAAGCGCAGGCAACAGCAAGAAGCTAAAATAGAGCAAATTACTCCAAGTCATTTATGTAATGTCACTGGAAAGCAGAGTCTCTTCAGTCAGAGGCTTCTTCAGCTGGTTGTAAAACGGACTGCTACAGGAGATCTTTCCTGCCCACAGCCATCACCATCTATAATAACTCCTTGACTAGATGAGCTACATCAACATTTAATTTCCCTCTGGGATCAATAAAGTATTTTTGAGTTTGAAGGAGCTGAACTGGATTGGGAGGTTTGCACTTTAATGTCAATGGTTCTGTTTGCTTTGTGAGTAAGACAGATCGATTAAACGGCAGGCGAATGATGTGCTTAAATGATCCGTCGTGGTAAAGCGGTGAGTCGATTCGGACCAGACCTCTGCTGAGGTTCCTCACAGTCAAAGTAAACAATCTTCTGAGCTCCACCAGCAAAACTCAGTACGCTCACTATATGAGACGGAAAAGCATCTTACTGGAGATGAAAGCAATAATTCATAAATAAATGCACCCTGGGTTGTGGATGAGCATCAGGAAGTGAACTCTGACCCAGTCTGAGCCATGCACTTGAAGCTGAGTGGCGTTTCCACCGTGTGGCTACAGAACAAGCAGGGAAGAATTTCAGCTTCAGCCTAATCCCACTGAAACCCACCCTGATGACTCAGCAGGGGGCCCACTGCAGCTCGCTCGCCTCTATGCAGGCTGACACCTGTTGCTACCTCAGCTCACCAAGCACGTGGAAGCTCTGAAAGATATTTACTGCAGCCGCAAATAATCTCATATTTAAACAAAATAAACCAAATTCAAAAATACCTCATTGACCCAGAAGGGAAATTAAATGTTGGAACTCATATTATACAAGTTTCTTCAGAGTCGCTGTTGCTCGTGATGGATGTGAGCAGGAAAGATATCCTGTAGAGGTCTGTGTTACAGCAGATCCAAAGGAGTCTCTGACTGAAGACACTGATATTTACATCTGTTAATACCCATGAATTCCTGCATTTCCACTTTTACCAAATGAATAGAAAAAAAATCAACCATCTGATGGAAGGAAGAACTGCAACAGAACTGAAATACGAAGAGCATGAAAACAAACCGTCTGTCTTGTTACGTGTGTCTGTTTTCTGCTCCAGAATGACCTGTCAGATGACGACTTCAGATCAGAGGTCACGCAGGACCATAAGGTCAGTTCATGCAGACACCAGCAGCCGGTGCCGGATTGTTGTTCTGAAGGCGTTACAGACCGCCGTTCTCTGCGCGTAGGAGTTCGCGCTGGAGACGTTCGCAGGCCCCGCGTTCGCCAGCCTGCGGGGGTCTTTAGGACTGACGGAAGAGGAATATCAGCAGTCTCTGTGCTCGGAAAACTGCTACCTCCAGTTCATCAGCAACTCCAAGAGCAAAGCTGACTTCTTCCTGACGTGAGTCCCCCCCCACTCAGAGCAGAAACAGCCAGTTCTTAAAAAGTCACAGCAATATTTTGGTTCATTTAGCCTGCCATAGAGGGGAAAAGGTGTTCATTTTCCAGTCATATTTTCACCATATTATTCATACATTTATGAATGTCGCCTTTCCAAACTAAATATTTAATTCACAAGCTGCATATTTATTTACCAGTTAAATATTTAGCTCGCAACCTAAACATTTAGTTATGAACTAAATATATAGTTAGCAAGCTGCATATTTATTTACAAGCTAAATATTTAGCTAGCAACCTAAATATATAGTTAGCAAGCTATATATTTAGGTTCGAGCTAAAGATTTAGTCTGAAAAATAAATATTTAGCATGAAAATTAAACATTTACTTTGGAACTAAATATTTAGTTTGAAATATTTCGCTTGTGAACTAAACATTTAGTTTGGACCTGGCTGCTCGGCCGATCTCGCTGACGTAAATACATGTGACATCGTGCGCTTTGCAAGCACTCCGCTGCGGGACTTCTCCCTCTGCGGGGCTCTGAAGTAAACCCGTCGAGGACAGCAGGTCGGCGGGCTTGGGTCTGGCCTCCCTTCCAGGGTCTTGCTGCCGACCCATAATCTCGATGGAGGGCATAGATTGCTTTCAGGGACATCTGGGGAGCGTTCCAGCTTGGACCAGAACCCTAATGATCAACAAGCACTGCGTTTTAGAAAGCTGTGTTCATGGAACTGATGCGTTTTGTGTCTTTGGACTCCAGAAACGACAAACGCTTCTTCCTGAAGACGCAGAACAAACGGGAGGCTAAATTCCTTCTGGCCAACCTGAAGATCTACATGGAGCACCTGAGGAAGTTCCCGCATTCGCTGCTGGTCAAGTTCCTAGGTAGAACTCCCCGCTGACCCAAAGCCGCCCAGCGAACACGAGCCCTCTGACTTTGGAGAAGGAAGCGCGCCTCGTTTCATCCGAGTCCTGATGATTCCTTTGCTTTCCTTCCAGGGGTCCACAGGATCCGAATCCCGCACGGCCGGAAGGTAAAGGTTCCTCTGAAACCCGCGGTTCTGAGCGCCGGACTCAGGACCTGAGGGCTCTAGAAAATGAAACTCAATAACAAGAACCATCCTGGTAACGCCGATTTATTTTTTATATCAGATTAAGAGAACCTGAGGGAGAGGATTAGGGCCACGAAGAAAAAATCTCCGAATTCTGACTTTAATCTCTCGAATTTTAATTCTGTGTCTCTATGTCAAAATCCAGATATCATTGCAATGTGTGTCAGGTATGTTGCTGGCTTATGAAAAAGATCCCATAGCTGCACTTTATCCACCCTGAAAGCCTGCCCCGAACTTAATCGCTCAGTTTTCAGGCTGGATTTGCCAGATGGCGCAGAAACAACTTCAGCAGTTCTGATTCTGGGAAGAAAATCCGGATTCTGAGATTAAAATCAGAGTTTTTTGAGCCCCTAATCCTTTAATCCAAAAAGATGTTTTTAAATGACGATTTGACATTCCTCAAGGAAAACCGGGATTTATTTCACAGCCAAGCAAACCCTTCTCAAAGCCAGCTGGTTTCCGTGTTATGGTCTGGTTTCAGCGCTGAAGAGCTGCTTTATCACTAGGAACTAGAGAAACACTCGGAAGGATTTCTGGTTTCCCAGTGCTGGTTTTAAATGACCTCCTGACCTGTAGAGTAAAGAAACGACCTAAACAGAACCCATCTGGCAACGCGAAGTAGGCTGTCAGAAAACAACACACGATGACGTTCTGAATCTGAACGGCTCAGGAGCCGCAGGTTGGACCACGTTAACGTTCTCTCCTTGGCAGAAATACTTCATCGTGATGCAGAGCGTGTTTTATCCAGACGACCGCATCAGCGCCAGGTGAGCCGGGACCCCAGGGTGCAGCGGAGGAGCCGGGCCGGGCCGGCGCTGGGTTGACCGGTGTTTTTCTTCTGCCAGGTACGACATCAAGGGCTGCGAGGTGAGCCGCTGGACCGAGCCGGCGCCGGAGGGGAGCCAGATCATCGTGGTTCTCAAAGACCTCAACTTTGAAGGACAGTTCATCAATCTGGGTGAGGATGTGGATGGTGTTGATGGCCAGCGCCCTCTGCTGGCCAGACAGGGAACTGCTCCCACAAACGCCAGTGGATTTTATGAAATCAGCACAAACTGGAGCAGAGAATGGGGGGCCAAGCGGACCAGAACTAAATAAACAAGTGTACAGTGATATACGTTTTAATCATTGTTATAAAATAAATTCATTTAGCGATATGTAAAGTTATTTGACTCTAAATTTTTATTTTTAAATTAATAGAGAGAGAAATAATTAGATGGAGCTTCAGGGGGTCATCAGTCTCTGGCGATGTTACTTTCAGGTCGCAGGCTGGAAAGTTTGGGAACCCCTGCTTTAGACCAGGGGTTCCCAAAGTGATGGGACCTCTGAGGTGTATGGAGGGCCAACAGGGACAAAATTAAATAAATAACTCATGAAATAAATGTACTATCAAATGCCTCATTAACTAATATAACATACATTTTAAATGATGAAATTAAGTAAATAAATATTTTATGAAATAAATTAATTTAAAAATACATTACATTTTTCTCATGCTATTTTTTATTGTTAAATAAAGTGAAGTAATTAAAAGTATTTTTATGGTTCCCAAAGTGGGCGGGGGGGGGCTCACGAAATGATTTTCAGAACCATAGTGTTGTGTCCGCTGATGTGTATGGAGGGCCAACAGGGACAAAATTAAATAAATAAATCATGAATAAATGTACTATTAAATGTCTCATTAACTAATATAACATACATTTTAAATGATAAAATTTTATATTTTTATAAAATAATTTTTTCCTCACTCTTTATATCTATTTTTAAATAAATAGAAGGAAATAATTATATGTATTTAAACATCCACCCCAGTCTCAGGTCTTCTGCAGCCTCTAGCAGATTTTTGACCTGGATTTAGCTCCATCCATCTTCCCACCAGCTCTGAGCTGCTTCCCCACAGCATGATGCAGCCACCACCATGTTTTACAGTGGGAATAGCGTGTTCACTGCGAGTTTCCCTCCACACGTGTCCCGTTTTGTCCTCCTCTGATCAGATCATCTTCTTCTCCATGTTTGCTGTGCTTCTTCTTCATGGTTTGTAACAAACGGCCCTTCTTCTGACCTGCTGCTGGGTTCCTGGGGCTCCATGATGCTGGCTGATCTCTAAAGAAGCTGTGAGACCAGAACCAGAACCTCTGCAGTTAGACTCAGATGGATTCTGGACTTCTGAAGACGGTGTGCTGCTCTGGATTATATTTCAGGGATCAAAGTTCAGACTTTTAATGGTAAAAATGTCTCATTTTCCTTCCAGTTTCAGTTTAGCTTTACTGTGCCTCATAAATTCCCAGTAAAACACACTAAAGTTTGTGTTTGCGACGCGATGAGACATGAAAATGTTCCACAGGTATGAAAACTGTCGCGTCATAAACATCTGCAGCTGTAAATACTTTGATTTGTTGCTGCTTTCACTACTTAGAACAAGAAGATGGAACCCAGCTCAAGGTTTTCTGTGGTTTCAGGCCCATGGATGTCGGTTTGCGGAGGTCCAAACCGTCTCCGGTGCTGCTTTAATCAAACATCTGTGTGTTTCGGTGTGTTTTGTGCAGAGCGGCAGCGTTCCTGGCTCGTCCAGCAGGTGGAGATCGACACAAACTTCCTGCAGAGGCTCAACGTGCTGGACTACAGCCTCCTCCTGGCCCATCAGCCCTTACACCGGGACGAGCGCAACCAGAACCTGTCCTTTGCCTCCCTCATCGTCAGAACCAAAAAGTCAGTGTGTTCTCCTGGACGTCCCTCAGAGGGGACTGGGAACGCTGGACAGAGGGATGGGGCGGAATCACCAGGAAAGACACGGAGCCGCAGTTTGCTTTAAGGGCCATCACTGATGTTGAGTAACATCCCCCACAGGCAGCCGGCGGCAGGGGAGAGTAGACCAAGTCCTGATGGGACCTCCGTAGCCCAGCCGTGCTCTGCAGCAGAACCAGAGTCTCGGCGGGTCACAGGGAGCTTCACCCGACCCAGTTATCCACGGCCGCCGTTTCTAGAGCTACACAGTCAAAAATGAACAGCAATAATTTGGGTTATTCAGCCGGTCATAGGAGAAAAACATGGGGATTCATTTTTCAGAGCCATATTTTCACTGAGTTATTCATTCATTTAGAAACGCCACAGCTTTTAGCTTAATATTTAGGTAGAAAGCTAAATTTTTAGTTTGAAGCTAAATAATTATTTAGCTAGCTAGCTAAATATTTGGTTAACCAGCTAATACTTAGCTTCAAACTAAATATGTAGTTAGTAAGCTAAGTATTTAGCTTCAAAGTAAGTATTTAGTTAACAAGCTACATATTTAGTTTGTTAAAACATCTAAATATTTAGCCCAGAGCTAAATATTTAGCTAATATGCAAATTCACCTGCCGATAACCGGAAGTGGACTACCAAAATAAAAGCTGGGTCTTTATAAACGCCTGCTTTCATGTCGCCACTTCATCATCGTTTCTCCTCTTTTCTTGTTCAACATTTCATCTTAAAACAAAGGATGAGCCGTTTTAAAGGTAGGACAGACGTTTACCACTCGATCTACAGCAACAGCGATGCATCAGCATCGGAGGATTCAGTCTCACCAGCAGGAGTTTATATACAAGTTCTCAACACCCAGCTCTTATTTTGATAGTCCACTTCTGCTTGTTGGTAAGTGGATTTGCACACTTGCTAAACTTTTAGCTCTGAGCTAGCTAAATATTTTGTTTACAAGCTAAACTTCTAGCTAGCTTGGAGCTAAATATTTAGGTTGAAACTGTGACATTCATGAATGAACGAATAACATGGTGAAAATATGACTTTGAAAAATTAATCCTCATGTTTATATTTTTTCCTCCTATAACAGGATAAATAACCCAAATTATTGCTGTTAATGTTTGATGCTGTTAATGTTTACAGACTGCGCCCCATTCTTTTCCAGTTTCTCCACAATCCCAGTTTAACTTTGAGGATTTTTCTAGATTTTCTCCCAGAATGTTCATCTTAGAGTGATGATGGTTCCGACCCAGTTGAATAATCAGAACCTTCTGAATTCAACCAGTTTCTCCACCCACTCGTAGGTGTTTGTCTCCCGCTACTACAGGACTTCCTGTCTTCTGTCCAATCAGAGAGCAGAGAGCCACGCCCACGCTCTCATTTGCCCCCAGTAGATCTGACCTCTGATTGGTTCTGGAGAAACTGGACCTGGAGGTTCTGTCCAACCTCTAAGCTCTGCTGTAGGAACACTCCAGAGGCTCACGGTTCTCCCCCCTGCTTCGTAGAAAAGGTGGGAATCACCATAGCAACTAATAGCAGGGTCTCTGGTTGGCGCATCATTCGCCGACCATGACCATGTCTAGTCAGAACAGATTAGGTTCGATCCGGTCTCCACGGTCCAGTCTGGCTGGTTCGGTTCTGGCCAAGCTGGGTGCGTCTCCATCTTCATGTGGGCCGGAACGTGGCTGTTTTACGGAACGTTTCCTCAGAACGATGCCGGAGTAACCGCCGTCAGCTCGGTTCTGTCCAGACGATCGTCTCCGTGGACTCACTTCCTGTCCGTTGTCATTCCAGGTCTGTGAATCCCGGGTCCAGCCCGATCCACGGCAGCGTCGCTGGAGTTCCGGGAGCGGTTCCGGACGAAGACGCCACCAGACCGTCATCTGAACCGGACTTGGGCTTAAAGTCGGCCCTCGACCGAGACGCCGCAGGCAGCAGCTTTTCCCCGCCGTGTCCGGAGCACGCCGGACCCGGCGCCGACACGCCCGACATCCCAGACTTCAAGGCTCAGAACCGACGGCTGCTGCCGAACCTGAAGAACCCGCTGCACGTCATAGACGGACCCGAGCAGCGCTACTTCATCGGCATCATTGACATTTTCACGGTTTATGGTTTTAAGAAGCGGCTGGAGCATCTGTGGAAGAGCCTGAGATACCCGGGGAGGTCCTTCTCCACCGTCAGCCCGCAGGCCTACTGCCTCCGGCTCTGTCGGTGGGTCCAGGACCACACCAAGTAGCTGCCATCAGGCAGGAGGACCTGGCTCTGCAGGTCCAAGTGAGCGCAGCATGCAGCATGCAGCATGCAGCATGCTCGGCTCTCAGATCCAGAAACACACAGCTTTGTTTAGCAGCCAGGATCCGCCGGGGTCCTGCAACAGGATGAGACGCTTCAGATGACATGAACCAACCCTCGGACCAGCACGGCGCCGCTGGGCCGATGAGCAGAAACCAACCCTCGGACCAGCATCAGGGGAGGAAGAATCAGCGAGGAGCCGCTGATCAGAGTTTGGTCCGTCTGCAGCTCTGGAGCAAAACAGGCGGGTGGTAGCACAACGCCCGGGTGGGGAGACGTCAGCGGCGGCCCCAGAGAAGCAACTGTTCCTGTCCGTCAACCTGGGAAGGGTCAAAGGTCATCTCCAAACCGAGGAAAAGCTCTCAGATATTCCAGCAGATTCAGCCCCAGAGCTCCACCTCCGACTCTGCAGGCCTCAGTTAGCAGACCAAAGGTCAAAGGTCATGTCTCTGAAGCAGTATGGCTGCTTGGAGGAGAAAGCCTCTTCTCTCTGGAAACAAGATGGCCGCCGGACTGAGGTTAGCAGAGCTGCGTCCGGATGAAGGACCAGCACCTCACACCGACTGCTAGACACGGTGGTGGAGGGATGATGATGTGGGCTTGCAGTCAGTGGTGTCCAAAGTGCGGCCCGGGGGTCATCTGTGGCCCTTGGACTGAGTTTGTTTAAAAACATCCCCTTCCTGCAAAAAACAAAAAAAAATTCAACTTCTGACTCCATTTTGACCCACGTGACTAAAAGTTTGGACACCCCTGCTGTTGACCAGAGTCAAATGTGAGTCCAGCAGCTGAAGCTGGGTCCGAACTGGGTCCTCAACAGAACCATGATCCCAAACACAACAGAATGACTGAAAAAGAAGGGAGCTGCAACGGCCTAGTCAAAGTCCAGACCTCAGCCGGATTGAAAATGTGTGGTGGGACCTTCAGAGAGCGGAGCAGGAACTGGAGCAGATCAATCCTCCAGAACGCTGTGAGGTCCTGATGAAGACGGATAGAAAACCTGCTGCAGGAGCTCCTGCAGGCTGCTGGATCAGAGGGTGTACTTAGTTTTTCCATCCACAGCTTCTAGGTTACAGTTTAGTGTCTGTTCTTTAAATAACGACCCAGATCTGAGGACAGGTTCACCTCATTTTGGATGCGATGCTCGTCTCTTTTGTTTATAATTATGTAGAGAAAAGATCTCGATATGCAATGATTTATTATTTGTTCGACACAGACGCCGTTCTGCCTTGAAGGAACATTTATGACGTTGTTTTATTAGAACTGTGTGACGTTTAAACGAATAGTTAGGGTCTTATTTTCATGCCTTTTGCAATGAATCTGTATATTTATGCAAACGGACCTGGAGGTCTCCAGTCGAGTCCAAGGAACAAAACGCAGCTTCTGGATGATAAAAGGCGTTTCTTCCGAGGTTTGTGCTGCCTTAAAACCTCTCTGGATCGATGCTAACGTCACAGACAAGGAGATTAGCTTGACCAGGCCCACAGCATGATACAACCTCCCCCAGTCACAGAGCCTAGCTGCAGGGGCTGCTTGCTCCTCTTCCTCTTTGCTCCATCAGGAGTTCTGATCTGAACCGGATACAGCGGTCCAGTTCCTCCGGATTCCTTGGATGGTTTCATGATATTTTGCTCAGTAGAGGAAAAAATCTGTCAATCTTTGAGGAACTTCGACTATGACTCGCATGGTGTCACCGATTTTGCTTCAACATTTTGTTTGTTGGACACGACTCGTGTCCAACTGAAGACGGTTTAGATGCAGATCAGGACCTTCCCTCCCAACCACATCCCTTCAGGTAGCTCCACCATCGTCCCTCTGGTGACGGATGAACCCCCAGACGGCTCCCCTACAGCAGTCTGATCTCTTTGCTGCATAGCTGGTTGCAGTGGTGGGCACACTTCTGCTAGCGCGCTAATAGCAGTGTGACTGCAGGGTCTGTTCCGGAAGCTCGACCCGTTCCGCTGGCGCTCCTGCACGGGCGCCAAACTAGTCACAGCATGTTTATTCCTCTGAGTTAAACGCTGCTTGTTGTCAGAGGCCCAGTTTTCCTCCAGTTATAGTTCTCTTAATGAGTAATAAGACGAGCTTTCAGCAGAGTTGTGTTTCAGACTAGAGGACTGCAGGGCGTCTATGCCGTCACTGCGCCCCCTGGTGGACTCCTCACGGACAAAAAAACACCTTTATTTTTATAATAATTAAATGTTTTATGAGCTTAACTCGAGGGGCTATCAGGCTGTACTAGACTATCTCGCATGTGTTGGTGGGAAGCGCTGGCTTATTCCTCTGTCTCTCCTCACGTTTATTATTGTGCACGGGTACAATAATCTGCTGTTTTCAGAAAAAAGCAGATTATTGTAGTCTAGCAAAATGTGATTAAACCGTTTTTATATTTATTTCTTGTTATTCTCTTGAAATCATAAACTATTTTTACGATTACAATGAAATATAAAAAGCAAAAAAGAAATAAAAATACCCTCCTGGAAGTATCTCTTTTAGCACATACAACGGTGCGGATCGTGCTTCCTGAACAGATCGTGCAGTGACAAGCAGAGCTAATTTTTTGTTTAGCCTTTTTGCTAACTTTTAAAACGTTAGCACACTTAGTGCCTAAATTAATTCCTCTGGAAAAATTCTAAAGCACTAATTATCTTTGCTGTTTTGTGAACTTTCAGTTGATTAAAGTTCGACGTCTGTGTTGAAGTTTTGGTTATTGACTGTTAAGAATCCTTCAAGTAGCTAGATGTTTATATTCATGCTCTTAAAGGAGGTTTACAGAACAATACAATATTTACATGAACAACCAACCAGGAGTGTTAAACAAATACATGCAAAAATTCACATATATGCATTGTTTGGAGAACATCCTCACATTTTCCTCGTGACACATGGTGGGTGAGCCTGCTAAACACCAGCTCCTTGTTCTACGCTTTGCTTCGTCCAGACGGTCTGGACCTTCGGCTAGTCAGAAACAATTGGTTCCTGGAGGCGTGGTCTCTGTTGAGGTTTTAAATGTTACCCAGTCACTAATGTTTGGCTCTGACGTATGTAAGTGCTAAGCCAGACGAGATGGCTGCTGATGTTAATTTAATATCTAGAATTGTGGCCAACGCGGACTGAATAGCTTCGTTCACTTCTTCCACTGCCATCACTAAAACTGCAGCCGGACTACGATTCTAAAACACCGGAGAAAATCGACGTCATCGTTCACAACTTCTCCTTCTGTTTGCTGATTGGCCTGGAGGAATGCAGCTCAATGGGAGAAATCCCACACGGAGCAATGAAGGGAGATTAGAATCGAGTGGAATAGTGTAGGAAGGCAATAGCCAGGCTAATGGTGGGTATAGATGTGGTTTAATTTAGTGCCATAGCACTTTAGCATTAGCTGCCGCTAAATACCATGTTGGTATAACGCTTTAGCTTTAGCTCTTGCTAAATACCATGTTGTTATAGCACTTTAGCATTAGCTTCCGCTAAATACCATGTCAGTGTAGTCCTTTTGTGTTAGCAGAACTAATGTTTCTGATCAGCTATTTAGGGTTACCGGAGCTAACTTTTTAAGATAGTGGTGCCCACCATTCCCTATTTGAGTTCAGGCTAATTTAGGTCAAAGATCACTGAGGATTTGCAGCCCCCTCAGCAACATGGATCAGGGTGATTTGTTGCTTAGTGATGGTAGGATGAAGCCCAGGATTAACTTCTCTGGGGGTTTCTCCGGTGATCCAACCATCCTTGGAACTTCTCAAGTTTTGGTTCTATAGCTGTGAAACGAAATATTTAGTTCTGGTCCCAAAAACTCTACATCGATCATATCTGACAAACCCTAAAACCAGAAACAATCCAATCCAAACAGGATGACTCCTGGACATTTTCCAGCTAATGGATACTGGAATGAGACTGGGGTACTCACCGGAGGGACTGTTTACCCTTTCTCCCTTCTGGCCTGATATTCCCCAGGAGGAGCTGAAGAATTTACCAAAGTGAGGGATGTTGGACGACGGATGGACCTTCTTAACTCCTCAGGGACCGAACCCTTTATTGTGTTTCCTTTAGGACCAAAGCAGGATTAGTGCCTGCAGACGTCACTCATTAATAAAAATGTTTCTGAAGTTGCTGCAGCCTGAGAGGCAGGAATGAATGGATGTAAACAGATGAAACATCAAACAACTTTGCTTTGTACCATCTGCAATAAAGAGAAGTGAAAACTTAATGAAAGAATCCCTGTTTTATTTGAAGTTCCTGATCATTCTTTGGATCTGAAACCAAAAGAAGCCACATTTACTTTGTCTCTCTTGGTGTCTGTTGATAAATGCTAACTATTTTTCTCCAGTGATGTTTCAGGAATGAGCAACAACCTCTTGGTCATTCATGATAAAGGTCTCATATATCACAGATGCAGTGGTGGGCACCGCTAACTAAAAAGTTAGCTGCATTAACCCTACAGCACTAATCATAAACACTAGTTCTGCTAATGCTAAAGCGCTACAACAACATGGTATTTAGTGGAAGCTAATGCTAAAGCATTAAATTCACCCATGTTGATTTAGGGGAAGCTAAGAGCGCTAAACATTTTAAAGGTTAGCAAAAACACTAAAACTAAAAATTAGCTCCACTATTAGCACATTAATGGAAGTGTGTCCACCACTGCACAGACATTTATGCTTTTTGATTATATTTTTTTTTATTAGCGTGTCATAGTATGGTGCTCGTAAGAAACTCAACACAGTAGACATATTCATGGATTTTTCTGTGGAACATAACTCAAAATAATTCACGGAAAATGCGCCTATTCATCGATTTTTTTTCGTAGAGTATATCAGAAATATTTGAAAGAAAATACCAAGAGGCAATGCTACTTGCCATTCAAGCTCTACAGAGCTCTTCTAAGGAGCTAATGTTGGAGCCAGGTGTGCTGAAACTGAGAGACATCTAAAAGTTGCAGGACTCCGACCCTGGAGGACTGGAGTTTGAGACCACTGCTATCGATGTTAGCTTCTGCGGTAGTGCCAAGATGGTTTCAACTGTCCGTATTAATGCATATTTCAGTATATTTGGTGTTTGAACTAAAGAAATATGCTGTTTTTAGAGAAGGTTGTGGTCCCAAACCCCGCAAATACCACTGGGGGTCCGCTGTATGCAAATGTGCAGTCACTGGTCACTGACCAAAAGGTTGTCCTTTCAAATAATCTTAGAGGCAACTAATGCAACCCCTGCGGACCCTGGGAGGACATGGACAATATCAAAACGATTGTAGATATTCCAGATCTCTTTTCTCTTAGCTTTTTCTGTTTGTTTTGTCTAGGGTTTTTTTTTTTTTTTTAGAACCAGTGTGTTGCATCATCAGTTCATATTGTCTGACTTCTGAATCAGTCATCTGAAGCTCATGCTGAGATGATCAATCACATTAACTCATCTTGTTTTTTTTTTTACTGGAAAACTAGACTGGCATTGTGACCTTTGTTCTGGAGTAGAGTCTGTGGTAATATCCAGACAGCAATGACTCATCACCATCAGTCAGCTGCTTGTCTGAACACCGTTTACTCAACACATTCCTCCTTCCTGCTCAGTACCAGAGGTACGTGGCGCTATGTAATGTTTTCATGGTGGATTTCCGGGTTGAAACTCATTCCTTATGTACTTCTGCTGAGTTTTTGCCCAACAGAACTAGACTGAGCAGATTGGCAGCTGTGTCATGATGGGAATAATCTTTCTGATGGACTTCAGATGGTTTGGAGATTACCTTTAACCCCTCCCAGATTGAGGACAGCAACAGCTGATTTTTATAGTGGTGCTCAAGCTGATGAAGATCAGTCAGTCAGCAGAACCTGACCAGATCTTCTTGTTCTAAATCCTTTAGAAGCAGCAAGGATGGACGTGGTTTTCTGCATAACTTTTCTGCGTTAGCTTCATCAAATGCTAATGTATAGCGACAGAGTTGAATCTGGTTGGTGTTTTTCTACATGTCAGGTCAGAAGAGATCAGTTTTGTGTCCTGATAAACCTCTAGAAATGAAAGAGGACCCTGACTGCATGGTTGTTCCTGTGGAGAGTCAAAAAGGACCATCATTTTATGGAGGTGGTGTTATATTCCTAACCTCCAGAGGGAGCCAGAGAGTCAAAGATTAACGACCAGAGTTCCAGTGTTGGTGGACAAGGAGCGAAAGACCATCTGATCACATCTCCAGATAATGGCCCATTCTGCCACAGGGCTATCAGCTCAATAGTTTTATTTATAAAGCATTAATTCATAACAAATGTCATCTCGAGGCTCTTTACAAAAAAGTCATTTTAATTCATTCACCTTCATTCCATCTGATCCTTGTCATCAAACAGGACAGTAAGCTCAATTAATTATTCAAATTAGTTTAAAAAGTTTCTAAGGAAACTCAGCAGAGCATCGAGTCGTTGACCTGCTGCGTTCAGTCCTCCTGACCGCAGGGAGCGACAGTGGAGAGGGAAAACTCCCCTTTAACGGGAAGAAACCTCCAGCAGAACCAGAACCTGGCTCAGTACCAGCGGCCATCTGCCATGACCGACTGGGGGTTGGAGAAGAAAAGTACAGAAAAGCAAAAACTTAGCAGGAGAGGAGAGGGAGAACGATTAGTTGATGGCACCATTATCTCCAGGAAGGTATCACAGCCAAACAGAACGCTGGACCAGGTGTACCTTCTATGGCACATGTGTCAAACTCAAGGCCCAGGGACCAAATCTGGCCTGCCATAGCTTTTTATGTGGCTCTCTCGATGCCAAAGTCCATCAAACAGTTCCTCCGGTTTTTCACAATTCTGCGATTGCGGAAATTCATGCAAAATCAACAGAGCCCCACATTTTTCACAGCAATGCATCATTGAGTTTATTGCAAATTTTCTGCAAAAATGGTCAAAAACATCAGGTCTAAGTGATGCTAACTCCCACCTGAAGGTGGCAGTATGTCTTACTTCTACTCCTGCTGCCTCAGTCTATTTAATATAAAAGAAGAACTTATCAAATGCCGGAGACAGCTATTTATTAATATTTTATCAGTTTGTTAATTGGTTTTATTAATGGATTCTGGCACAACCAGCCCTTGAGAATATTCATGATCTTGATATGACTCTATGGAGTTTAACCCCCTCTGACCACGCCGCTAGGCTTCCCTCGTTCATTGGAGATTTCCCTGATTGTAAAATAAGAGGGTGTGTCTGGGAAGAGATGGATCCATCCATCCATCAATCAATCAGACTTCACTGGACCCAGCAGGTCTGAACCTCTCCAGGTCATCAGCAACCAGTTCTCTCATTATTTCAGGCCTGCATGAAGACCTGAGATGTTCCAGAAACAGTTTAACCCCAAACATGATTGTTTGTCAACATTTTTCCAGGGAAGTCAAATCTTATTTCATCAGTTTATTTGATCTTTTTTTAAAAAAAAAAATATTTCTCCATCTTTAACAACCATCTGTCATTTCATCTCTTTCTCTGAATGTTTTTCTTCTCTTTCATGGTACTTTTTCCTTTGATGGAATATATTTCCTCTTTGAAACCTCGTGAATAAAAGATGCAATAAAAACAATATTATTCTGCCTTACTTCAATAAACATGCTGAAGAGAAATGAAAGGATTAAAGGGATCAGAGGTGGGGAGCAGGTGGAAAGCTGCAAAATAAGCCTCTTTGCAGAATAAAAGCCCCACAACAAGAGAAATCCCAGCAGAAAGTCCCGATCAGAGACAGAAACCTAAAGCCACAAACCTTAAGGAATCAGTCGTTTGTGCAGAAATGAAAGAAACACAATCGACCAAAACATGTTTTAATTTTGTTCTCTGTCATCACTTCTTACTTCTCCAACCTGCCTGTGTAAAACCAGTTTACAGAGAAAGTAGCAACTTGGGATGCAATACACTGATGAAAGACAGTTATGTTCTTACAGATGCAATTGTTGCTTCCCATCAAGATTTGAAGGGCTAAAAGATCAACTCCAACCAGAAAGAAATACACAGCATACAGAGCAAACCAACCCTGAGATCTGCCTGAACAGCACAGAAACAGGAGTCTGGCTCTTCCTTGGCTATCAGTCCTTTCTTTGGCAAATTGATAAGATCAGCATATTTTCAGCAATAAGACAACTAAAAGAGCTTCATAAGATTACAAGGAAAATAAAATAACAAACAAGCAAAAACATTACATTGTAGCCCCAAAGTAAAGAAAACGATGACAGGATGAAAGACAGACGACACTTCATGATGTTCTACTTACTATTAATCAAAGGCAGCTCTAAACAGGTGGGTTTTGAGCCTAGACTTAAAGGAACTCAGTGTTTTGGCTGTTTTTCAGTTTTCTGGGACTTTGTTCCAGATTAGAGGAGCATAGAAACTGAAAGCTGCTTCTCCATGTTTGGTTCTGGTTCTGGGGATGCAGAGCAGACCAGGACCAGAAGACCTGAGTGGTCTGGAAGGTTAATACGATGACAACAGGTCTTTAAGCTGTTCAGCGATTTATAAACTAGCAGAAGTATTTTAAAGTCTGTTCTCTGAGCTCCAGGGAGCCAGTAGAAGGACTTTAGAACTGGGGTGATGTGCTCTATCTTCCTGGTCTTAGTGAGAACACCAGCAACAGTGTTCTGGATCAGCTGCAGCTGTCTGGTTGACTCTTTAGGCAGACCTGTGAAGACACTGTTGCAGTAATCAATGCGACTAAAGATAAACGCATGGATGAGTTTCTCTAGATGTTGTTGACACATTAGTCCTTTAATCCTGAAAATGTTCTTCAGGTGATAGAAGGCTGACTTTGTAACTGTCTTTATGTGTCTCTGAAGGTTCAGGTCTGAGTCCATCACTGCACCCAGATTTCAGGCCTGATCACCAGTTTCTAGCTGTAATAACTGAAGCTGCACGCTGACTCTAGATCGTTCCTCTTTAGGTCCACAGACAATAACTTCAGTTTTGTTTCTGTTCAGCTGGAGAAAGTTTTGGCACCTCCACGCACTGATTTTGTTCGAAGCATCTGTTCAGTGCTCAGATGGGTTTGGAGTCACCTGGTGACATCGTGATATAGAGCTGTGTATCATCTGCGTCGATATGGTGTCTAATCTTATTACTTGTTATAACCTGAGCTAGTGGGAGCATGAAGATATTAAATAGGAGGGGTCCCAGGATCGGACCTTGGGGTTCTCCACATGTGACTTCTGTCCGCTCCGATGACAAGTTGCCTATTGATACAAAGAAATCCCTGTTCTTTAGGTAGGATTCGAACCAACTGAGTACCGTACCAGAGTCAGACCCAGCTCTCCAGTTGCTACAATAATATCTCCTGGCCAACAGAGTCAAATGCGGCGTTGAGGTCCAACAGAACCAGCACTGTGGTTCTTCCACAGTCTGGATTTGTGTGGCTATCATTGAACACTTTGATGAGGGCAGTCTGTCCCATGGAAATCACCATGGAAACTGGACTGAAAGACATCAAAGCGGTTTGTCATTGTTAAGAAGAACTGTTGAATCAACATCTGGTTGTACTAAAACCAAGGTTTGGGCTCGGTCCATATGACTACAAATGCAGCTTCCTAAAGGCTCCACAGACCTGGCTTTGTTCTGAGTGAGTGGGATTTTGCTAATGACACAAGGATTGTTAACTGAAATCCTGATCAGAGGGACTAATTAGGACTGATACAGCTGTTTTTGGATCGGAGGAAATGACCCATCCACCACTTCCCCAGACATTCAGGATCATTTTATTATCCGCTTATTTTTTACAAAGACTTCTCATAGATCCAGTCAGGAACTGGTTACAGAAAGTCTGTTTTACTTCTTTTAGATCATCAAACTAATTTCATTAAGTAGGTAAAGTTTAACTCTAGAGCATCAGACAAAAAAATTATGATTTTAGTCATTGAAGTAATAAATTTCTCCAAACCAACCTGTCCCTCTGTGAAAAAGTATTCACCCCCTAAACCTCCTCCTCTGCAGCAGCAGCTGGTAACTGGATGACCTTTGACCTGCTCCGCTTTGATGGACTGGTTTAATTCCGACACATTGGAGGATTTTTCAGCAGGAACGACCTGTTGAAGGGCAGACTGCAGGATCGCAATCAGATTACAGTTCAGACTTTGACTAGGCCACTCCAGAAACGTTGTTTTCCTTGTTTTATGTCACTCAGCGGTGAACTTGGTGGTGAGCTTTGGACCAGTAAGGTCACAACCTGATGGTCGGACCTTCTCCTTCAGGATCTCCTGCTGGAGAGCAGAGCTCATGGTTCCATCCTGCAGGTCCTCCAGGTCCAGAAGCACCAAACCAGCCCAGATCATCACTCTGCCACCACCGTGTCTGACTGTAGGCCTGATGTTCTGGTTCTGAGACGCTGTTAGTTTTACTCCAGAACCTTCCGTCTGGTCCACTTTAGTCTCTTCAGTCCACAGAAGATTCTCCCAGAAGTCCCGATGATCACCAAGATGTTTCTGGCAGATGTGGGACGGGCCTTTGTGGTTCTGTTGGGTCAGCAGTGGTTCTGACCTTTGAACTCTCCCATGGAGGCCATTTTCTCTCTTTCTGATTGCTGAAGCTTGACCTCTGACCTTAACCGAGGCAGCAAGGCCTGCAGAGCTTCAGATATGGTTCTGGTTCTTCTGGACCTCCTGGATGAGTCGTTGATGAGCTCCTGGAGTGGTTCTGGTGGGTCGGCCTCTTCTGGAAGGTTCTCCTCTGGTCCAGGTGTGGATCCTGGTTCTCACCAGTGGTGGGCACCGCTAACTAAAGAATTAGCTGTAATAACCCTAAAGCACTAATCGTAGACATTTGTTCTGCTAACGCTAAAGCGCTATTCCAACATGGTATTTAGCAGAAGCTAACGCTAAAGAGCTACTGACCATTTGCACGTGACGTCACGCTCTTCAGAAAGCAGCCCACTCTGCCATGACGGATGTCAAACCAACCTTTACACGCCTTTAAAGCTTGTCAAAAACAAACAGTAGGTCACCTAATATCGCTTTCATTTTGTTGATTTTACTGTGAAAATGGTCACAGGCTGCTGCACGGTCGGCTGCGCAAACAGACAAGGATACAAACCAAACTTGCTAATGTAATGAATAACTTTTAATGAGGAAAGAAGACGGCGATGGATAGCAGCCGTCAAGCATAAGGACTAGCAGCGCTCGGTGTTTCGTGGATTTGCAGTAAACACTTCTTACAAGGTAAGAAGATTAATGTTTATATACTTTAAAAGTAAGTGAAGTTAGTAAGATGCAATTAGATATTGCATAATGGAGAAGGTATGCTTCTAATCATTAGTAACCATGGAGAAAATGCTCCATCTATAGCCTACAATACATGGAAAAAAAAATGGTTAGCATCTGGACTTTTGTATGCTCTTAAGTCGGTGTAAGGGGAAATGCTGTTTATGACATAGTGGGATAAATCATCTGGCAATGAATTCAGGCAAAGTCGGCAATTTGATCAAATCAATAAACACGTCACAGGGAGAAGGTATGGGTCGGTTTCTAAGCTAGCTTTCCAACTTTAGTGAATACCGCTGTCTATGAGCCCCAACTAGATGTACTATTCTACAGACAAATTAGCTTGACTTGAACAAGTAGAAGCCAATCCCAGATTGGGAAAAACAGCTTGGAAAACAATCTCAGTCGCTCTGTTTGATACTCCCGTCCCTCACTTCTGATGTCCGTCATGGCGCCTCGTGTGATTAAGTGACGTTGTTGCAAAGGATCAATACCAACGTGGTATTTAGCGGAAGCTAACGTGCTATACCAACATGGTACATAGTGGGAAGCTAATGGTAAAGTGCTAAATTTAGCCATGTTGACACCCAGCATATCAGTGACACAATACGTGTTACAACATAGTGCATCACCCTCCACAGGGTCTGTTGTGTCATTCGTCACCTACCTGTACGGTTTGCGCTTCAGGAAGTGATTCTTTGGAACAGACTTCAGTTGCTGAATATTGCTAACTCTGCTGCTCATTTAGCCCAACTGACCACAGAAGGGCTAATGTCCTTTCAGTCAGAAAGGACATTAGTAGATTTTAAACTTTATTGAACTGAAAGTTTGCAAAATAACCAAGTAAATTAGCGCTTTAGAGTTATACGGAAAAAATAATAATTTAGGGAAGCTGAGGGTGCTAAACATTTTCAAAGCTAGCAAAAACGCTAAAGCACTAAGGAAAAAATAAGCTCCGCTATTAGTGCGTTAGCATTTTATCAGAAATGTTCCCACCACTGGTTCACACTGCAGTTCTCTGGAGTCTTAGAACCTTCGAAAAGGTTGTCTAAGTTCTTCTAGACTGATTGCTGTCAGAGACTTTGTTTCTCACCTGTTCTTGAAGTTGAAGGGCTGATGTGTTGCTTTTTGAGATCTTTTAACCTACGTCATGCTGTCGGTCAGGTTCTCTTTAAGAGATTTCATGATTCTACAGGTCAAGCAGTAATCAGGTGAGGTTAACTTGAACAGAAAATGTGTTTAATCACAATTCCTACTTTCAAATCACAACTCAAAACGGATCTGTTCAAATTAACCTTTTAATTGTAATCACTGGTTGCTTACATTTTTTAAATTCTACATCTGTTTTCATTTTTAGCTTAGTCCTGTTTAGCTTTCTATGTTAGTCATTTTCTTAGTCATTTTAGCTTTCATAATCCTTGGGCGTCTTGACAAATAAATACATTATTATTATTATTATTATTATTATTATTGTTAATCTATGATTTGACAGAAGGGGGGACTACTTTTTCACATGGGACCAATTTGGATAGATTTGTCCCTTTTTATGAATTCAAAGGAACAAAAATAATCAGCATATAAACGTGGCAAACAGTGATGTTGGAAGTTTACTTGGCTCCTCCTCATCCTCCTCTTCTGTCTTAATGTGTCTAAAAATAACCAGTGAGGTAATAATCATCTCAGATTATCAAACTTTATGTGGGTGTGGGCCAATAAAATCAGTGCAGGATCAGGAGAACCCCAGAAGTTGTTGGAGAGGAGCAGCAGAGCAGACAGCGAGAGGAAGAAGATGGGTCACAGAGAGAGTGGAGATGTGGAGGTGAGGATGCACCCTGAGGATCCCCTCCTCATCCTCCTCAGTCACTGCCGGGAGATGAAGCAGCAGGAGGCCAGGCTCAGGATCATCACGCTGCTGCTGCTCCTCAGCTGCGTTTCGGTCTTCGTCTTCATCAGCTGCGCGAATTCAACTCAGCAAAGAGCCACGGTAAGATCCACCGTCCTCTTCCTCGAACCGCCGCCGGCAGGGGGCGCACTGCGGCGTTTATCACGATCACAAACACACACATGAACTTCTTTACTAATCGGAGAAAAAGCGCACATTTAACCGTTTTCCTGGAGGTTCCCTGACTCTGCAGCCCCCTCTTCCTCCTGGGCCGAACTCTTCCTCTGCAGCACCAAGAATGTGCTGCAATCCAAGCTGTTCAGGTGGGGGTCCGGTTTCTACACCACGGCAGAACCTGCTCGGTATTTGCCGCTGGACCGGGCCGAACTTCCCTGCAGGCTGATGCAGGATCATCTGCTTGGGGATAACTCCAGCCGCAGAAGGCCACCTCTGAAGAAGTTGCTTGTCCACCAGAGTGCTGCACATGAGCCGCTGCGTGGATGCAGGAATTCATGCAAAAGGACCAAATACCGAACCGAACCTGAGCCTACTGTTCAAACGGTCCATGTTCTGGATTAAAATCCTTTAAAATTAGTCTAATTCCAAGTTTTAGTTGCGATTCATATAATCATCATTAGCAGAAAAAATGTTGAAAAAGATGTTTGTGCGGCGCAGTCGCACCTGTGATTGCTTCATCTCTGAAGGAAGGCCGGCAGCCACGCGTGGAAATGGATGTCCAGCAGTGGAGTCTCCACTGCTGGACATCTGGACTGCTGGTCTGTCCCCCAGACCTGGCAGGCCGGAAGCCCTCGCTGCTCCCGCCTGGTTCAGCACATCAGCAGCTGGAGTCTGGGTTAGCTGGCCTGTTCCACCAGCAAAAAATAACGTTCATTTTTCAAAGTCATATTTTAACAGTGTTGTTCATTTATTTTTAAATGTCACAGTTTCAAACTAAATATTTATTTATTTAGCAAGCTAGATATATAGCTCCAGCCTTATTTAATTAATATTTAGCTCTGAGCAATTGCAAACTATTTAGCTCCAAACTAAATATTTAGCTCAGTAAATATGTTTACTTGTGTCTTCTTGTTGTTTTGTGTGTTTTTGTTTATTATGGACCATGTACCCGTCTGAATGAAAGATTTTTGATTCATTGGTTGATATTTTGTTTGAGGCGAAATATTTTGCTTGCTAACTAAATCTCTAAATTGGAGCAAAATACTTAGTTTGTAAACTAAATATTTAGCGTGCTAGCTAAATGTTTAGCTTGTAAATTGAATATTTATCTTTCTAACTAAATGTTAACTTAGTTTGTAAACTAAATGTTTAGCTTGTAATTTTAATATGTAGCTTTCTAACCAAATGTTTAGTTTGCTGACTACATAGTTTGAAGCTAAATATTTAGTTTGAAATGAATGAATAACATGGTTAAAGTAGGATTTTGAAAAATTAACCTCAGTGTTTTTCTCCTATAACAGGCTAAATAACCCAAATTACTGCTGTTAATTTTTGACTGTAACTTTACAAACGGCGCCCCAGAGGTTCAGAATGAGCGGAAACGTTCTGGAGGCTGGAACAGACGCATTTCTAACCCCTAAAGCTCTGTTTCATGAGGGTTATTTATTATATATTAGTAGGCACTGCTGTAGTGCCCTGTGAATGTGCTCAGGTCTGCTGGAAGGTTCTGAAAGAACGTTCTTCTTTATTGACAGGTGGCCTCTGTGTCCAGTCCCACCTTCTCTGTACAGAAGAATCTCTGCTCTACAGGTACTTGTCGACTTGATCTTCTGGTAGTCTGGTCACTGATCCGAGTCAGAAACTAACCGTTAACTCCTTCTTCTGTCTCTAGAGGACCCAGCCACAACCAGTACTGCCACCACCGGGCCTCCCACAGCCAGGCCTCTGCGCATTGATCTCAGTAAGTTATTGTCTCGATTTTTAAAAAACAAGCAACAGAACACAAGAACAGAGACGACCAGAGAACGATGAGATAACTTGAAAGCATCCCAGAGCTGCTGGAACCCAGAAGCCAGGATTAGTGACCAAAGATGAGACAGAAAGGGTCTTATATTGTTTCACAACATTTATACTGAGCTCTGCCGAGTTCTGATGAGTTCTGTCACCGGCGCTGAAACAGCGAGGATGGGTTAAAATAACACAAGAAGCTGAGAAAATGCTAAGTTGCCATGGTGATGTTCGTTGCTTCTAAGGAGCAGGTCAAGCCCACAGCACCACTCTTTTTTAATTAAGGCCTCAAACCAACTGTCTGAAAAATGTCATTACCTTTAAACTGGGATTGTGTAAAAACTGTAAAACATATAAAAATAAAAAGTAATTCAGGAAAAGTTTGGCTTTCTGTGAGCTGGTTAAACTTTGACTGACGGTTCTGATGGCTGAGATATGGAGGTCCAGAGGGACCTGGATTTTCTCTTTTGTAGTCAAAATCCTATCATTTTGAAAATTTGTCACATTTTTTTAAGAATTTCATGAAAACTGAAACATGTGATTCTTCTAACAGATGTCCAAGCTTTTCCATACTGACTGGTCGGTTCTGAAAATTAATATACATAAAAAGTACCTCAAGTCTTACTTGTTGGCACCCTCAATAAAAGGTTATTAATTTCAGTTAATTTCATTATCAAAACAAAATGGCATGAAAAACGGCCCATACTGTAAAACTGACTGTCAAATGTAGAGTGGAATAGAAATATTCCTGATTGTCCCTCAGCGGGGAAATTCAGGAGTACCAGCAGCAAAGTGACAGGCAAGTTGAAAGATGTAGATTTACACAAAAATCTCAAATCAAAACTAAGAATAACATACTGTACAGGAAGGGGAAATTTACAGCATAAGAAAATACAGTACAGTTGTTGAAAATAGCAAACTCTGATCCAAATGTACAAAATGTGGATAAAAACAACAACAGACTATTTACAAGAACTGGGAAAAACCCCTCAAACAACAGCAGGGATGTAAACACTGATATGTTTCCACTGATGGGAGGAAGGATCTGTGATAATGCTCCTTTGTGCACCTCGGATGCAGTAGTCTGTCACTGACTGATCTCTCCAGTTCTGCAAAACATGTTTGTTCAGTATTTTATAATTATGATTAAAGCAGGTATAAAGTGTTTGACATTGCTTATATTATCATTGGGCATTTAGGAGGTAAAACTACATAAAATATCATAAATAAAACATGTTTTTTTTTCCCCAGTGAAACTTGACTATTTTCATATAAATCTAACTTTTAATCCCAATTATTCAGTCATTTTCCACCCTGTTGATTTTCGGTGAGGTTCCTGCTGGGATTCCTGTCTGAGGAGAGGCGTTATCCTGGTGTAGATGCTAACAGCGCTGCCTGTCTGTCCTTCTGCAGGGTCATTAAATGAAACACAGCTAATCTCTGGAGCTGACATGCAATGGGAAACCACGTTCGTTGGTGACAACAGCGCCTACAACAGCGAGCACCGTGCGATTATGATCCCTGCAAAAGGGTACTACTTTGTCTACATGAAATTTGTGCTCCAGTGGGATAAACAGAGGAAGGATTTCCATGTGACGCTGCGGAAATGGAACAAACGCTACCCTCAGAACGTGCACCTGACAGGAGCCCAGGAGAGCGCCATCTACTCTGAGCAGAAGGTCCGGACTGTTTTTGTGGGCCAGCTGTTCGATTTGTTGGGAGGAGATCATTTGAAAGTGCAGATAGTTAAAGGCCACGAACTGATCCAGAAAGCATCGTTTGGTGCTTTTCAGCTTTAGGAACCGGGCCTGATCTCAGTCCTGGTCGTGACAACATTGTTAGAACATGGTCCTGTTGAGGACGTATTGACAAGAAAAAAGTGCTTCTTGTTAGAAATATTTAACTAAACCTGCATTGTATCTAATGTTTGTAACATTTGCTGTGCAACTTTCAACAATACTCTATTTTTTCAGAGGTTAAAGGTATTTTTATTTATTTTTAACCTATTATTATCTTTAAAAATAGCATTTAAAGAGATTATTTATGGATCTTGTCTTAGTTTAGGTTAACCTATCCTAACTTTGAGTTTAGCTTTGGTTTTATTCTGTTAACATCATTTATGGTTAGGTTCATATATCTTAACACGACTGAGTTTAACCCAGATTAAGTTAGCATAGTTAGCTTTCCTTAGCTTGGTTTAGGATAATTTATGCTAAAGTATCTGAATTATTAGCTTCCATTTGATCACAGTTTTGTTTATTTTAGCAGCTCTTTATCTATATCTGTGGATAAATTTGTTCTGCAACACAAGATGAGATTCAGCTTAGCTCCTAATTATAAAGCATTTGTGTCATAAAATAATCTAAAAAAATGAATATGACTCTGAAAGCCAGGACGTTCTGGAGCTTTGGGCTGTTTTCTCTGCTGGCTGAAACCGAATCTCCATCAGCTTTGGCCCCTAAAGCTCACCAGAAATCTGGACGCCACCTTGAAAAAAAACTAAACTGTGAAGAAATGAAAACTTTTATTGTTGAAATGTATCTGTGACTTTTATTTTGAAAGAACAAGTTACTCATTTGGTTCTTAGGAATCTGAAAACCATCTGGATATCGTCATGCATCGATGTTATAATAAACACTTCAGGCTCTCATATGTATCCATTCCACTAACAGACATGCTTCTGGACTGTGGGAGGAAGCTGGAGTACCCAGAGAGAACCCAATCATGCACTGGGAGAACAGACCCAAGCTCCGGACTTTCTTGCTTCTAAGCAACAGTACTAACTCACTCTCATATTATAATTATTTTTGGATCTTAACGGTCCAGCGACTGGTATTTGAAAGTTTGTAAAAATCATTTTTACTCCGAGTAAATCTCTTTTTTTTGTTAATTTCTGTTTCAAATCATCCTGAATAAATGGAAACGGAGCTCTAAAACAGCAACTTTGTGTTTTTGTCTTTGATATGAACTTCACTGAGCTTCTGTCAGTTCCTGGATCAGAGCTGAGGAAGCAGAGGAAGCAAATCTTTCATCTGAGCTCCACAGCCAACTGATCAGGGCTGTGAGAACGAGTTTGGAGTTCGCTAAATATTAATTAGAGCAGGGAACAGCGGCGTCTGAGTGTGTGTGAGCGAACGCTTCGCCTTTAAGAACACAGAACGTTCTCAGACGTTTTTTTGGACAATTTTGTGTAGCTGGTGGCAAGAAAGGGAAGGAAAAATACCCGTAAAAGAGACAGCCTCACCTTACTGGGCAGCCAGTGAGTAAACCAGTCATCAGAATGAAGTTTGAAGCGTCGGAGTCGCTGACAGCTTCAGCGGCAGCATGCGCTAAGGCGGGGCGGCAAACTCCAGTCCTCGAGGGCCACTGTCCTGGTTTTGGAGGAGCCACTGGTCCAACACACCGAAATCAAGTGGCTGAATGACCTCAGTAAGCTGACAGGGTCTCCAGCGTCCTGCTGACGACCTCAGTATTTGATTCAGGTGCTGGAGCGGAGGCGCGTCTAAGAGCTGCAGGACAGCAGCCGTCCAGGCCCGGAGTTTGACACCTCAGGCCTGCTCTGTTTGGAACAGCTTTAAAGTTTCAATGCAAAACCACCATAAACCGCAATAAAACAGCAGTTTTTGTTTAAATTGTTTATCCTAAGCTGTTTTATCTCTGGCCAGACATGACGTCTTACTTGCGCCATCCTTGATGAGGGAATTCCGATAAACGAGGCGAGCTTGTCTTCACGACGTGGGTGTGGAGAACCAGGAGGAGGTTTGCCACTCGGCTGCCGGCTTGCAGTGAGTGTGTGCGGCAAGCAGACGTTGGCTGAATAAAACGCTTATTGCTTTGGCCGGGCTGCATGGATCCATGCCTTCCTTTGCATCAAGGAAGGGGGCGTGACGTCTCCTCTCTAATGCAACAGTACTAATGCGACAGAAAGTACATATTAATTAGATATTAGTATTTAATTTCTTTTAGATTATTGCCAGACGTTTTATTTTTTGGTTCATCTTTTCGGTCCTCCTGTGTTGTTTGGCCTGTTTCCCCAGTAATCCAGCTCATTCAGTCCGCCTGGTTCCTGTTCTGTTTACGCGTCCGTGGTCCCACCAGTGGTGGGCACCGCTAACTAACAGTTAGCTGCGCTAACCCTAAAGCACTAATCATAGACATTAGTCCCGCGAACACTCAAGCGCAACACCAACATGGTATTCAGCAAAACTGATGCTAAAGTGCTAAATTCAACCATGTTGATACCCACCATGTGTCACGAGGAGAACGAGGAGGCTCTCAGAACAATTCATACATGTGAACTTCTGTGTATTTGTTTAATTAACATCCCTGGTTGCTCAGGTAAGTGTGGAATTTTTCTGCATACCTCATTTGTTTGTCATATACTTGCCATTTGCTCAATGAAGTTTCTTGATAAATAAAAGAGAATGTGAGGAGAGGAATCCGAACCGCTTCAAAATAAGAACAGGAAGATAAACATCTAAGTGACTGAAGAATTCTCAACACAGATGCTGGACTTCATTCTACTGATAGTTTACAAAACAGCACTTTGGAAATTATCTGGAAAAATTCATTTAGGGCTAAATGTTTTCTTAGTTAGCAAAAACGTTAAAGCGCTAAGGGAAAAATTAGCTCTGCTATTAGCAGATTAGCCCATCAGCAGAAGCGGGCCCACCGGTGGCCCCCCCCCATGCTCATGTTTGGCGCGTTTTTCTTTGATTTTTAAGCTTCGTAGTGACTCATTTGAGCGGCTGTCTGGGCCTTGGTTCTGCCAGTCATCAGTCCTTTTACAGTTTTACTGTGAAACAACATCTTTGTCTGAGTCAGAAAGTATTTTTTAGCAACAAGAATAGATTCTTTGAAATAAACTTGTGCATAAGGTTTCTTCAAATAGCCAGCAGACAACTGACAGCAGCAGACACAAACCAATTACACGTTATGCTTGTAAATGCAAAGAGTCAGTTACTATCTGGGCTGCCCGTTTTTCCTGCTTTGTCCTTCACCACAGGAAATAGAGCCTTGGCCCAGGACACAGGAACAAAGCCAGCTATGTGGCAGGGAGGTGAGCTAACCTCAAAATTATAACTTTGAGATGGTGAGCAGAAATAAGATAAGATAAAATAATGGAACCTTATTTATGGACAGTTTTTTGGTTGTTTGCAGAACTATCTTTATGATTTCCAGTAATCTTCCCAAACACAACCCATCAATGAAATGTACCACAACACATTTACGATAAGCTGTGCTCGAGGCCCATTCCTTCCTGTGTAATCTGTCCCTGGGACGTGATTCCCAGCCTGACAGCAGCGCTGCAGCTCTGCAGTCTAATTAGAACAGGTTCAGGCTCATTCATGCTCCCTGCTGCTGAGTTTTTGCATGTAGTTGTTTAATTAACACCCCTGATTGTTTGCTCATGTAAGTGTTGTATTCTTATGTATACCTCATTCGTTCTTTTGTTGTATACTTGCCACTTGCTCAATAAAGTTTCTTGACAAAGAGAAAAAGAGAATGTGAGGAGAGGAAATAGAACTGCTGTGTACATAAACTTCAGAAATAAGAGCATGAATATAAACGTCCAACGACTTGAAGAATTTTTATTAGTCGATAACCAAAACTTCAACATAGATGTCAAACTTTATTCAACTGAAAGTTTACAGAATTTATCTAAACATGTGAAAAGTTAGCAAAAATGCTAAAGCACAAAATGAAAATTTAGATCTGCTATTAGCGCATTAGCAGATTAGCGGTAATGTGCCCACCACTACAAATAATAAAAAATTAATGTACAGTGGTAATAATGCTAAAATCAATAATTATAAAATAATACAAGATTAAAATATTTGTGATAAGATTTAAGAATAATGGCAACTATGATTTGGGTTGGGAAAACTGCAAGAAAAATACTTGATACCAAATGCTAAAGTGCTAAACAAAAAATAAGCTCCACTATTAGGGCATTAGCAGAGTAGCAGAAATGTGCTCACCACTGGATGTTTTCGCGATATTCTAATTTTCTGGGAATCTAAATTTTGAGTTTTCATTCTCTATAACCCATAATCATCAAAATTAGAGGGAAAAAAGGCTTGAAATTTTTCCTCCATGTAATTCAACTATATGATTTTGATTTTCTGAAATGAGGGGCAATAAATACAAAACTTTTTCGACACATAATAATTTTTTTTATGTTTAGATGTTTCCAAACAACCACAATCAGAATAATTTTAGTCTTTTATGTTTTACTTTGAAGAGGTTTAAGAAAATAAATGTTTGCAACAGTGACTGAAATGTAAGCCCCTTCCTGGGAATGCTGGCGGCTGCCAGCAGGGCTGTGGCGTTTCAGACCCACCTGCAACCCAGTGGTGTCCAAACTTTTAGCCACGGGGGCTAAAAATGTCACGCTGAAAATATTCAGTGGGCCAGAAAACTTTGTTCTTTTTAAATTAATATTGTAAAAAACTTATTTATTATTGATATTATTTCATTTTTATCTGCTCTACAATGAACTAAGCACTTAATATTTTTTAGTGAAACAAGCAATGTGCTCTGGTTTCTGTACCTGCACAAAATCAGCCTTTGGACACTCCTGCCTTGACCCTTACAGGATTTTAATCAGTTAAAACAACTGGTGTTTTTACAGCTCATTATTTGGATGTGGGTCTTCAGAGGAAATGAGTTTCTGCTGAGGCAGTCTCACAAACAGGGCGTTGTTGAATTTTACAGATTTTATTTGGGAAAATGTGGTTTAAGTTCCTCAAAGTGAAACACAAACATGTGATATTAATTCTTGGAATAAAACTGTGGCGTTCAGCAAATCTTCAGACCTGTTCCTGAAAAACACTCCTGACATGGAGGATTCTGAAACACAATCCAACACGTTCCCGTTTTTCTCTTTATTTGCTCTTTTTCACTTCCTTTATCATCGGTATTCTACAAGAGAGTGTAATTCCTAAGATGATGAAACTGCAGCCTGCATGAAATGAAACCAGAGTGGGAGGAAAAAAGGTCAAGACGACGTCTGTTAATAATGGCTGATCAAAACCGAGTGAAAGTTTATCCCTCAGGACTTCGTTGAAACATGAAATCTTGCATCAGATTCTGCTTCAAAAATAAATAACATGAAAACTGGTTAGTGATTCAGAGCAAAAGAACATTTCAGGATTTACTTTTACTTCAGTGGGAAGAGCCAGAGACAACAACAGCGCCTGCAGAAGGATAAAGCCAGAAAACACAATAACACAAGGAAAAATACATGCATTCTGTTCAGTTCAGTTTATTTCTTCAGCATCGTTTCAGAACAAATGTCGCCTCGAGGGGCTTTACGAAAAGTCATTTCCATTCAATCATCTATTCATTTCAACTGATCCCAGTTATCGGTCAGTGCATTAAGCTCAGTTTATTATTCAGATTAGTTTAAAAAGTTTCCATCTAAGGAAACCCAGCAGAGCAGCCAGTCACTGATGTAGCGACAGCAGAAAATCGCTTGTGTTGAGTCGTTGACTTTCCAGCAGTCCCTCATACCGAGCATGCACGTAGCGACAGTGGAGAGGAAAAACTCCCCTTTCACAAGAAGAAACCTCCAGCAGAACCAGAACCAGGCTCAGCACCAGCGGCCATCTGCCACGACCGACTGGGGCTCTGAGGGTTGTGATCATTTTCTCATGAAGCGCTGGAATCCACCTGGAGGACAATCTTCCTGGGAATGGACATCCCAGCAGGCCTAGGTCAGAGGTCAGTGTAAAGCTCAAAGAAATGACCAGAGACCCAAGAGCTTCATCTCAGACTTTACAGGCCTCAGTTAGCAGTTTAATGGTTAAAGGTCAGGAAACTGACCCAGTATGGCAACTTGGGATGGTGTGGTAGTGACAATGTTAAATTAATACTGCTGAAAATGATAAACAGATATTAGCTTTTGTCACACCGTATAGTAAAATAATTTGGTAAAGTTTTTTTTAATTTATTTTTTAGATGCAGTATTTGGTACATTTATGACTTTTTTTTACATTTTTACATACAGAAGTCCCAAGCTGGAACCTTTGTATTTGCACGTTTCTGGTACGCCCCTAAATCTGACGCACAAGCAGCATCCTCAAACAACGGATGCTCAGCTCCTCTGGGCCCTCTGGGGGTTAATTTCTGCTTCCAGAGCCGATCTGATGCTGGAAAAGACTCCAGTTGTGCTCAAGTTGAGCTAAAAGCAGTCGGCCTATCAGAGAAGCTATGCTAGCCTAGAATAGCATCTCAATGCTAACATGTAGCAGCAGCGCTAATGTCAGCGTCCACAGTCCACGTTTCTAAAGAAGCTCCATGAATGATCAGGGGTTCCTGAAACTCTGGAGAGATGAGCTTTGCTCCAACCTGATGCTGGAAGAACCTGAAGAACAGATTAAACACTAGAAACATCTCTGCTGTTCAGCTCAGATGGATGTTTATTCAATGATTTAGCAGCAAAAAGGGGTTTTGAATTGAAAATGTTGCTGATTTTGTCGACATGGTATTCAATAAAATTGCAATTAATTAATTACAGACTCTGAAATTAACTGGATTAAAAAATTGAATGGAGTCCTACCACTATTCTATATTAATTGTCAGTTTTGGCAGGAACAGTCCTCCATAGATAAGTAACAGCTGGAGGTTGATAAATGTTAATGGTTGCATTGCTAGTACATTGTTTTCATCTCATGAAGTTGACTCTGAATGTGCCTGACTGGACTGGCCCTGCTGTACAGCTGCTGGAGCTGTTTGCCTCCAGGCGACACTTGCTGTCAGTCTGAAATACATCATCTGAACTGAGCCGGGTGGGTTTTTCACTCACAACTTGAGGTTAGAATAAAGTCATGTTAGGACACGACGGAGAGCCGATCCTGGTTTTTATGTCCTAGTTAAACCCTGAAATTACCAGACACTGATTCCCTTTCACCATGACTGTTAAACTATAACTCTGTCCCGACACGAAGAGTTTCGTCACAGCTTCCTCCTGTTCCCATTTCTTCTGTCCCACCTCCATTTTTCATTTGCTCTCAACCTCCGATAAGTGAAGGTGAGTCCACAGAGGATGAAACTTGTGGAGGTGGAAGATGCTGACTTCACACTTTGAAGCAACTCCTCTCGGGGAAGATTTGTAGACTGCAGGCTCATTCTTGACTCATTTATAAATTAGATTATTAACAAGTTTTCTGCTGTGAGCAGAACCAGACCTGAAGCGAATTAAGAGGCTCCTTAGGGCCCCGCAGCACTACGGGGCCCCAAGATTGACACAATGTACACCGACTCACTGTTGCTCTAAAACCATAGAGCCCATGTAACATTAATCATAAGTAATTTGGATCAACCAGCAGGAAGGGTTTGTTTCACAGGCTCCAGTAAGGTTTAGAACCAATATTAGGTAAGTCTATACTGGGCAGCCAGTACAGACTTACCTAATAAGGCTATAACTTATTTGATTTGTATTGATGTTTTTAATGATGGCACTTGACAAAAGTCATATATGGAGTACCCCAAGGTTCAATCCTGGGACTCTTCCTATTTAATATCTACATGCTCCCATTAGCTCAGATTATGAAAAGTAATAAGATTAGTTACCACAACTATGCAGATGATACACAGTTCTATATTACGATGTCAGCACTCTGAACCCAAGCACCAGCGGCCATCTGCCACAACCGACTGGGGGTCTGAGCACTGAACAGATGCTTCGAACAAATCAGTGCGTGGAAGTGCCAAGACTTTCTCCAGCTGAACAGAAACAAAACTGAAATTATTATCTTTGGACCCAAAGAGGAACGATCTAGAGTCAGTGCGCAGCTTCCGTTATTACAGCTAGAAACTAGTGATCAGGCCTGAAATCTGGGTGCAGTGATGGACTCAGACCTGAACCTTCAGAGACACATAAAGACAGTTACAAAGTCAGCCTTCTATCACCTGAAGAACATTTCCAGGATTAAAAGACTAACTTTATTTTTATTTTTTTTTTGTATTTACTAATTTTTTAAGATCTAGGGAAACTCATCCATGCGTTTATCTTTAGTCGCATTGATTACTGCAACAGAGTCTTCACAGGTCGGCCTAAAAAGTCAACCAGACAGCTGCAGCTGATCCAGAACACTGCAGCTGGTGTTCCCACTAAGACCAGTAAGATAGAGCACATCACCCCAGTTCTAAAGTCCTTCCACTGGCTCCCTGGAGCTCAGAGAATAGACTTTAAAATACTTCTGGTAGTTGTCTGTTGTCGTCAGACTAACCTCACTAACGCAAAGTACGGAAACAAAAAGATTAAAGCAAAGTTCATAAGACAGCTGTGTACATTCATTGATTGTACTAAAGTCTGATCCTGTTGGTTTTAGATATTTCTTTGTATATAGTTTTATAGTTTGACTTCTAAAAGCCTATTTAGAAAAGAAAGTGAAATTCTTGCAGATTTAATAAAGACACAGTTTGCCATAATTTCACTAATATCCAAATACTTTTATGATTACCTAAAACATTATGTTGAGGAAAAAGGACTAAAAAACTGTCTAAAAATGTACATATTACAATCACAATCAAATTATAATGCATTTTTTATCCTTTGAATATGTGCATAACAGGGTGGAGTTTGACCAACATGTACCTTGGTGATATTAACTCAGATCTTTGTTGAGGGAATGTCATGGTCAGGATGTTGCTCCATAGAAACATTTTTTACTGATGTTTGTGGAAAGGTTGTGGTTTGGTTTTCTCAAAGTGAAACAAGTCAAACTGTGATCTCTAAATTTAGAGTCAAAGTCCAGAAGTCTGCAAAAACATATCTGTTTTTCAGTCAGTGAAGTTACTTGCAATGGGTAGAGTATCCAGGCTTTTGAAACAATATTTGTCTTTTGTCTAATATGTTCTTAGCACATGGTGAGTCAGTGTGAGAAGAACAGTGATGACCAGAGACAATGATGGGTTGGCAAGCAAGCCCACAGAACCAGGGACACCAACTGACCCAAGATTGATTAATTTATTTTCAATTGTGTTTTTGGTTCACATAGTAATTTAATTCTGAACCAGTATGGCTGTTTTTCCCCTTCCTGTGGGATTGCCCTGACAGTTTGGTCCAGCGAGCGGAACCACTACCACAGACCAACAGCCTCCAAACCTCAGAGTGACGTCTCTGGCACACACAAGAATCTGTTCTCTGAGCTCCAGGGAGCCAGTAGAAGGACTTTAGAACTGGGGTGATGTGCTCTATCTTCCTGGTCTTAGTGGGAACACCAGCAGCAGTGTTCTGGATCAGCTGCAGCTGTCTGGTTGACTCTTTAGGCAGACCTGTGAAGACGCTGTTGCAGTAATCAATGCAACTAAAGATGAACACATGGATTAGTTTCTCTAGATCTTGTTGACACATTAGTCCTTTAATCCTGGAAATGTTCTTCAGGTGACAGAAGGCTGACTTTGTAACTGTCTTTATGTGTCTCTGAAGGTTCAGGTCTGAGTCCATCACTACACCCAGATTTCAGGCCTGATCACTAGTTTCTAGCTGTAGTAACTGAAGCTGTGCGCTGACTCTAGATCGTTTGTCTTTAGGTCCACAGACAATAACTTCAGTTTTGTTTCTGTTCAGCTGGAGAAAGTTTTGGCACCTCCACGCATTGATTTGTTCGAAGCATCTGTTCAGTGCTCAGATGGGTTTGGAGTCACCTGGTGACATCGTGATATAGAGCTGTGTATCATCTGCGTCGATATGGTATCTAATCTTATTACTTGTTATAATCTGAGCTAGTGGGAGCATGAAGATATTAAATAGGAGGGGTCCCAGGATCGGACCTTGGGGTTCTCCACATGTGACTTCTGTCCGCTCCGATGACAAGTTGCCTATTGATACAAAGAAATCCCTGTTCTTTAGGCAGGATTCGAACCAACTGAGTACCGTACCAGAGTCAGACCCAGCTCTCCAGTTGCTACAATAATATCTCCTGGCCAACTGAGTCAAATGCGGCGTTGAGGTCCAACAGAACCAGCACTGTGGTTCTTCCACAGTCTGGATTTCTGTGGATATCATTGAAGACTGGGACGAGGGCAGTCTCAGTGCTGTGGTGAGCATGGAAACCGGACTGAGAGACGTCAAAGTGGTTTGTCATCGTTAAGAAGCTGTTTAAGTGTTGAAACGCAGCTTCCTCAGTAATTTTGCTGATGAATGGAAGGTCAGAGATCGGCCTGTAATTCTGCAGGAGTGATTTATCCAGATTGTTCTTTTTTATCAGTGGTCTGATAACTGCTGCTTTTAGATCTTGGGGGAAAAACACCTGATGAGAGGGATGGATTTACTATTTGAATCAGATCAGATGCAATGACAGGCAGAACTTTCTGAAGGAAGGTTGTAGGAAGGATATCAAGACAGCAGGAGGAGGAGCTCAATTGTTTTATAATCTCTTCTAAGTTTTCATGGTTAAATTGGTGAAATTCAGCCATCTGCATTTGTTATGATTGGGTTTTGCATTATTATTGGATTTGGTGTGGATGTGCAGACTAACTTTTTGAATTTTCTCTGTAAAAAGTTGGCAAATTCCTTGCAGGCCCTGGCAGAGTGGAGCTCTGGTGCTAAAATCTCAGGAGGGTTTGTCAACCTGTCAGCTGGGGCAAACAGGTGATTGCTGATGCATTGCTGATGTTTTTGTTTATGATTTCTGCAAAGAACGTTTCCCTTGCATGTTTTAGTGATGAGCGACAGCTTCGCAGCCTCTTTTTGTAGATTTCATAGTAAACGTGAAATCGAGTTTTATGTCATTTACGTTCAGCCCTTTGACAAAGGCTTCTTTCGCTTCTTACAAGTGGAGCATTTACCCACGGAGGTTTCTTCCTACCAGACACAATCTTCATTTGTCTGAGATTTTAGAGAAGTTATCTCCCAGTTCATCAACTGGTTTACAGCATGGAAGTGAGGTATAGGCGTAGATTTGATTAAAAGTTTCTTTAAAGGTGGACATGTTGACATTTTTGTGACTGTGACTGCATACAAAATAAACCAGGGTGTATTTGCTAATTTATTACGAGGGAACGCAAAAGAAAAAAATTTAAAGCGTTATTATTGCAATTCTGAGATAAAAGACTGGAACAATAATTCATTTCTTTTCATGAGACTTGAATCTGACTTCAGTAAACATGATGGTGCCAGCTGCTGCTGTGATTGTTCCACCCACGCTTCGTGAGTGAGCTTCGCTGAGGCGTGATGCTCGTCTTACACGTCACCGGCCCGGTTCACCAGGAGCAGATCCATGACGGGTTCCAGCATGTTCTCACCAAGCCAGGTTCCTCCCTCTGATGAAGCACGAGAAGGGTGATCAAACCTGGACCTCCCTCCCCTGGAGAGGCTCTGAACCACGCAGAACCGCTTCTTCGTTTATCTTGAGGGGATTCTCGAGGCTTTCTTCTCCTCTGGTTGAAGGAATGTTCCAGGTTTATTGCGCAACTGATGTTGATACAGTTCAGATGATGAAACAGAAAAATGGTTTCCTCTTTTTGAGTCATGATGAAAACAGAAACTACCCTGATCAAAGGCTCACACACCATGCATGTTCTGGCTCCTGAAGGAGAACCATCCTCACCTTTGATCCGTTTGCTTGTTATTAGTGACTGGATAAAAGTCAGAGGTTCTGGATTGGGGTGTTTTCTCCTTTTATTTATACCGGTAAACCATTAAACAGATGTAAGAGACAACAATGTGTTCAAGGAGACTACAGGCGGCAAGGTTTAAGCACAAATGAGCAGCTCGGTACGGCTTGTGGTCCTGTAAATCACACAGAACCAGGACCACAGCTGTTCCTGTCCTAGTTAAAGCAGCGCAGCAGGGGCCGCGTTTCCTCTGGACCCTGGAAAAGCAGAAGTTTTCACAGAAACTTCATCACCATCGTGTCTCCTGCTGCAGGCTGGAGAACAGAACTGCTGTGGCGATGCAATAACTGTTCATTTCTCTGCATTTTATTCACCCGGACACTGAAGCGCGCTCGCCCACAGAACCAATACAAACGTTTCTCCTCCTTGGATGTTTTACTCTTTTAATTGCTTTTACGAATCAGTCAGGATCAACAACATTTTTCCACAAAAATATATTTAAAAAACCTTTAATGTCAAAGTGAAATCTGATTTCTGAAAAAATGACAATTAAATAAAAATATTTAACTCAAATCAATCATAATCAACAAAATTAGAATTTGTTTTTAAACAAAAAAACTCATTTTGAGACGGCTAGCACCAGTTGGCTGGACCTCTGATGAATTAGGTCAGTTACTTTAAAGATGGTAAATATTGATGCACTTATTTTATGTTCATTTTTTGTTATTTTGTAGAAATCAGTTTTTACTTTGACATTAAATGTGGTTTTTGTTGGGAATTTTTTCTAAAAAAAGTAAAATTTTGTTGATTATAATTGATTTTTAAAAGTATTAAAAAGGGTAAAACATCCAAAGGGGTGAATTCTTTTTATAGGCGCTGTATTAAAAGAAGTAAACAAGATCAAGTTTTATTGTCACTTATTGTAAATAGTTTGTTTTCATAGAAACCAAACACACATTCAGATTTCTGGACATTTCTTCAATGGTTCGACTCAGCTTCACAGTCCTTTGGATCAGAGAACGATATTTTTAATTACGCCACTGTTTTCTGTTGTGATTTTGGCCTTACTGTACACCATGTTATTCCTAATTCTGTTTTTTTAAGTACATTTTATATTTTATCTTTGTGAGTCGACTGCATCTCACCCCACTGATGGACAATAAAAGGTATTTCTGTCTTTCTATCTTCTAATTTCTGCAGCAATCACAGCTGTTTCTCAGTGGCCATGTTTGATTCTGAGGTAGGGTCTAGTCAAAACCCTGGAGAGAGACTGAACTTTGACCTCAGGAAGTTTTAATGTTGTCCTGTCCAAACTTTTTGCCATGAGGGCCAAAATTTTTAAATTTAGCAGCAAGAATGAGGCTCTTTCTTCCAAAGTGCTGGAGTGAAGCTGATTTTTGTGCTTTTATTTACAATGAACTTCAGATGAAATTCATGAGAAATCCATGTCAATAAATGAGAAAAACTTAAAGATTTTATTGATCTGTTAAAACTTTCATCCTGAAAGATCAAAGAGCTTCTATCTGCATCATAAGTTGTAGCAAACATGCTTTATTCTAGAATTATGCTCACAAAAATCACTCAGAGGGCCACAAATGGCCCCCAGGCCACATATTGGGCATCCCTGCTTTAGTGCGTTCACAGATTGCCCCCCCCCCCCGGCCTCAGTCTCCGTGTTCCTGTGGAGATTCAACACGCCAATGACATGATCACTGTAACACACGTATGTTTATTGAACATCGATCCAGGAACTCCGGCTTGGAGGAAAAGTGACATCACTCATCACGTCTGGACATTTCACCCCCCACCCCCTCCCAAAAAAATACCAAAACCCACATTTAACCAAAGATTTAAACCATTTAAACAACAAAACAACACAACTTTATTTACACAAACACACAGACACACACTGCACGTTATCCAGTCAAAGCACACGCACTGATCATGCTAAAAATGTGTCCCAACAGTTTCCCTCGAGACTCCAAGGCCGATTCTGAAACCCAGAATTCAGTTTCTCGGGAAGTTAGAATATTATGTCAGAGCAATGGAAGTAATCTAGAAACGTTACGTGATGAACATGTGATGGTGACACCGATGGGGAAAACTGCTGAGCGAACTGTTGTCAGGAAAACAGTGACTGATACGCCACACAAAGAGGGGAAGCCACTAAAAGTCATTGCTAAAGAAGCTGATTGTTATTATTATCGTTATCATATGTGCATATGTTGTTTGTTGCTGTGGTTTCTTGGTTTTGTTCTGCTTTTTCTCTCTTTCTGCAGGTGTAGAAACAGACTTCCAGGGTGATGACTTCTCTTCTCTCCTTTCCCTTCAAACCTTTTCCCACCTTTGTCCTTTTCTTTTCCGTCTCTGTGTCCATTATATTTGAAATAAACCCAAAGCAACTTCGAATACAGTTTCATATATATCAAGTGGAGCATTATAGCTGTAACACTCCACTTGTGAAAGTAAATCTGTTGGGCTTCACCTTCATCCTGCTGGACAAGACACGTTTAAAAAAAAAGAAGCTGGTTGTTCACAGAGAGCTCTATCCAAGCATATTCATGGAAAGTTCAGAGGAAGGAAAACATATCTTTGAAAAGTCTGAATATGACTGTGAATTTCAATTAAATTGCTGCAGTAATGCCTAGTTCACACAGCAAGACTTTTAGGCCCATTTTTGTCCTGATTTCCCCCTTCTGACAATCGTAAGGACGCTCCGGTTATCGGGATGGCTCTTATGATAGTCTTCGGCGATATTCCTGCCGTGTGTGGTGTGTCAACAGCGATCTGGTCCACTCTGAAGGACGTCAGGATTGCTCCGATCTAGAATCGGGGATATTTAACGTCTTGGCCTGATGCCGCAGCATGTGGCGTTCCCTGCGGACGAACGAGAACGCAGCCTGTTGAACGCGACGTGCGGCCAGTCAGAACGTGAGAGAAACACGGAGAGGAATCCAGAATCCAGAAAACAAAACGACGGCCATGGAGCACCAGAAAGCCTGCTGGATGTTGGAGACGTCTTTGTATCGTTTTTTTCTCTGTTAAAATAGTCCACAAACTATCGGCACGGATTCTTCCCTGTTGGCCATGTTTGTTTACTCTGAACTCACGTTTGATAAAGCTGTTTTGCGAGATTTCCCGTCTGACGTCTGACTGTTGGTGAGTGAAATCGGTTCGTGTGTGGAGTGCTGCTCCTGCCACGTGGCTGAACCCAAAGACAGCTGCAGCTGGATCCGTCTGTGTCCGCTGGCGGTTATCCTTGTGCACCTTAATCTACTAAACCCTTTCCCTCCACTAAATTTTCCAATAATATGCTTGAATGTACAATTATACGAACAACCAGCTTGTTTGACGATGAATTTTTGTGGCTTATCCTCCATGTAGAGCGAGTGATTTTTCTGCTGGGCGACCATCGAGTCAGCCGTTTGAGATAAAAATCATGTTTCTATTCCAGAACAAAACCTTTTTATTGGTCTGATATTAGACTCTAATCTCCTTTAAGCCACAATAATCAAAACTAACAGAAATAAACCCTTAAAATCTATCAGTCTGTGTGATATTTACTGAGATGCATCAGTCGAGGAAAACTATTTACTGTAGCCTGTAAAAGACTGGGTCCAAATCGGAACTTTTTCCTGAGGATGTTCATCAGTTTAATGCATGTAAAACAGATGTTCTGGTTTGATGGACCAGTTGGAGGAACGCTGCAGGAGCAGAAACCTTCAGCAATCTGGAGAATGTGCAGCCTGCAGATCTGTTGAACTCCTGTTTCTATTTTAAGGCCATTGCGTCATGTTGGGAATTCCCTGACTGGATTTCCGGGGATATGAATCAGAGGGATTTCACTGTCCGAGGGAGCAGCCCAGCCCATTCAGGAGAAGGCTGATTCCACTGTTTATTAAAGCAGAGACAGGCACAATGTGCGCTCTCACACAAGGTTGAGTCATCCACTGAACCCTTCAATCTTTGAGGTCAACTGCTTTGTTTCATGACATCTGAGTCTTGAGGGATTGACTCAACTCCGCTACGAGGAACAGAGGGAGGAATGTGCCTCAGTAAACACGACAGGATGACGTAAAGCTTCAAAGTAACAACAGCTTACAAGTGGATCAAGATAAGGGAAGAAAAGATAAAGAATGACTCCGGCTATGTTTATGCCAGAACGCTGTCTTGACATAGTAGGTGTTGACCTACAACTTTTACACTCACACCCACTAACCCAGGGAGTAACAGTCCTGGAAAGATAAGCAGGGGATGAAGTAACAGCAATGCTGCATGTTGTGTCACCAGGTGACTCTGAACCCATCCGATCACTGAACAGGTGCTCAGAACAAATCGATGTATAACTTATCATCTTTGGACCCAAAGAGGAACGATCTAGAGTCAGCGCGCAGCTTCAATTATTACAGCTAGAAACTAGTGATCAGGCCTGAAATCTGGGTGTAGCGGTGGACTCACCTATTAATATCGGCTGTATGTTTTTGCCAGGGATTCTGTAATTGAACCTGCCAAAGGATTACGATCGATTTAAGCCCGGTCTGGTCTAGACGCTCCAGCTGGTGCTCTTTCCTGTAAGGTTGAAGGCAGTCATCTGACCGCCTGGCTTTAAACCTCCCAACCCAAGACAAGCCTGTTTGGTTTCTTGCCACTTTCATAAAACATTTTCCATCCCAAATGGGGATGTATTCTTTGAGCTCTGGTTTGTGCAAGGACTAAATGGAATGGGGGGTTGAAGTTGACCCACCCAATGGTCATATGTACCAACGGGCCTTCCTGTACGGATAAGGGGGCCTTTAGGGCAATCGCTGGACGCCCTGCTTTTGGTCTCTTTCTGTCTGACAAGAGAGAGTGTCGCACCAGGACCAGAATGAAATAGGGATTGAAGTCAACCCACGAGTTATTGGTAGGGGAGGTAGTAACCAAGTAACCAAGGCTAAATGGTCATTTGTACTGACTGTTCGTCCTGTATGGTTAAGGGAGACTTTTAGGGCAATTGTTGGATGGCCTACGTTTATCTCCCTCACCTGATTCTGGTGTTTGGGGGCAATGAAGGCATCAGACAAGACAGATCTAGATCTTAGAGTGTTGTATCAGGACCACTAGGAAATCAGGGTTAAAGTTAAATCACTACTTATTAGTAAAGCGAGGTAATAACCAACAGATGGTCCTTCCCGTATGGTCAAGGGAGACCTTTAGGCCAATCACTGGACTGCCTACTTTTGGCAGAAACACCTTGGTCTCTATCTGTCTGACAAGAGAGATCTAGATCTTAGAGTTTTGTACCTGGACCAGTAGGAAATAGTTGCTGCTAGTACCTGTTGCTTCTATGCCTTGTTTGCACAGAGGAAGGTATTAACAGCTGGAAGGGTCATCATGTGGAGCGTTAAGCTCGCTCTGCCAGAGGAGGGCTGAAGGCCAAGTTACACTCCTGTGGATTTGGCCGACTTGGTCACTGTAGTACAACCAGTGAGTTGGCAAGGGAGTTTTTACCTGCAGGTTTATTGTGGATCTTTCTTCTGAAGTGGGCTGACTCAGCTCTGATACTATCAGACAGAACCTTAGTCTGGACTTGTCTACTAAAAGAAAATACAGCATTGCTTATCCCTCACTAATGCCTCAGTCCAAAAGCTTTGTAATCCAGCTACTGAATGAAGAAACTAGAAGATGTGTAACACTGATGAAGTAATAGTAGAGAGTAACAGAAGTCTGATGAAACTGAACCTGGGTCTTCAGTCACAGCTAAAACTAAAGCATCATCATCTAGTTCCTGGTTGTGGTCTTGTTTGCTATGTTTAGGCTGAAACTGCTTCCTGTTTTCATGGGAAGAAAGTCTCATCATATTTATTCACCACAACATCTGCAGGATATTTCCACTGATCATCTGTATAAAATCATTTGTGGAACCAGCTACAGTTTAACCCTGTAAAACCCGTACTGTAATTTTACATCACCTCTATTTCAAACATAAAAACGTATAAATGTTGACTTTTTTCTGGGGTTTTTTACCCAAACTTAGAGATGGAACCTTATTGCAGAGTATTAGAACGCTATTGGATTGGAAATTTCCCGCCACAGGGTCACAAACTACAACAACCTGAAAAATCTTGGCTGAACAAGGTCTCTGTGAGTCACTGAAACAGATTAATCAAAAAGAAAAGTCAAATGTCTTTTCTTTTTTGGGTGATCATTACAGTGTCCAGAACATGGGTACAAATGTCATTTTTGTGCCAAATAAATTTAGATTTAATATTATGTTTTCATGAAACCTTACAGAAACCAAAAAACCCTAAAAACATCACATTTTCATCTCCAAACTATTCCTGCAAACCATCTACAAGGCTGAACTTTTGTTTTTGTTCCTCATGTTTTTCTATCTCTGGATCTTCCAAAGTCAAAACTGGTTTTCTCACCACTGAAACCACAGCAACATGTAAAAGTGTGTCACTGACATCACAAGCTCAGCGAGAGGGAAAAAAATGGGCTCTTCCAAAGAAGGAGCTCAGATTATGTGTTTTCTGGCATGAAGTTCATGTTTTTCAGTAAAAGCATCAGCTGGGCCTGAGTTATTGCTGCTGACTGTGATTCTTCAAGCTGCTGGATGACGAGGTGGACTTAGTTTTTCTCTGCTTCTGCCTCTTACTTTAGCTTTGATCAAATGAATAATGCTAAACTTCTGAAAGGACGCGTGTTGTTTACAATTAAAAGCAGTTGCATTTAGTTATTACTATGAATATAGCTGCATATTCCTGATATGTTGTATTTCTAAACCTTAGCAGCAACACTGCAGAGCATCACATCACTAAATAAAATCCTAATAATAATAATAATAATAATAATAATAATAATAGTAATAGTCTGAAATGGATAATAAGATGCAGTCTGATGCAACTCAAAGAGCAGAGTGCTGCAATTATCACACAAAAACAGTAAAACTGCATCATCATCAAACTGGAAAAGTACATTACAGGAAAACAAGTGAGTCTCGAATGACGAATCACTTCAAAAAAATCTGTCACTTTCAGTCATGAGAGCATGATTTACTTCCATCTCCAACTCATCACCGTTCACAGCTAGCTGTTGAGGAACAGAAAGTACCAAGATCAGGGATAAATAAATAAATTGCTTATCCCCCAGTTTTAGCTCCTTTGTTAGTTTTACGTTTATGAGTTGCTGCTCTATATTTAGGTACGACACTTTATTTTATTTTCTGCACTGCTTTCATCTCCTTTTCCCCACTTCTTTATTTTGTACTCAAGTGTTTAAGTCATCATTTATTAGTTAAATCGTAATCACAGTTTGGGATTTTCATAAATTATAAAGATAAACTGTTAATAGATGCTCATACCAGAAGTAAAATTGTGTTAAATTCAGTAGTATGTATAAAATCTTAAACATTTAATATTGGTTCTAAACTCTGTTTGGACCAGCTCCTAGTCAAACCTGACCTGCTGGTTTACTGGACTCTGATTTACTTTAGACTTATGTTAACTATAAAAAATAACTTCAAAAAATACTTAACTTACTTACATATTAGCTCATATTTTTCCTTACTTTAAAGAAATTAAGTAAATCAAATATACTGTTATCCTCTGGAGTTGAGGGGTTTTTTTAGCTCTGAATTGTGACTCTGTTCCTTCTGCAGAAACACAGGAAGCCTCCAAACGGCCATTATGTGTATTTTCCTTTGTTAAAAATACACCATTTTCCTGATTGATGAGCTGGTTCTAAAAACTTAACAACAATAATTTTATTTCCTTAAAGAAACTATATCAGGCCAGTTGTGGAGGGAGATTTTCTTTAGTTTTGTCAAAGTGTAATAATGTCTTTATTTTTCAAAAATAAAAAAAGAGATCAATAAATTAAGAAATGCATAAATTTAAGAAGTATCTAACGTAATCTGGCTTTAAGTAAGACTATCAAGGGCTAAAACTGAAATTTTTGAATTGAAGACTTTTTAGGACTTTGTAGAAACTCTGGTACTAAATATTTGAGTTTTCCGGTGAAAAATGATCAAAACTGCAAAAGAAAATTGAAATATTTTTATCCTCATTAGGTTTGTTTCATGGAGCAGCTGCGTATCAGAAGCCTGCTTATAGGTAATGTTATCGTCCCACTGAGCCGCCATGATGCGACTCATTTCACACTTACTCTATAAACAGTGACAGTTTGTGCTCACTAAGCCACTAAATTAGTTTCTATAAAGTACGGTTGTTTTTTTTTTTTTTTTTTTTTTTTGTAATAAAACAGAAAAAAACACTCTGGTGTTGAACCTGCAAGTTAAGCTAGCTGCTACTGCTAAAGCTGCATGGTCTCTGTTGATATATTTTGCAAACAACCAAACACACACTAATACAAATATGCTACAATAATGAAGTAATTTAGTGAAAAAAAAAACTGGTACAAAACAGAAATACAGCTGTAAATAAGCGCAATGCTGGCATCTGTAGCAATAGCAAGTTCGCTAGCTTAACTGTTGATTCGGCAAGTTTCTGTCTTCTAAAACAACCACCAGCAGCGTTTTATTCATCTAAGAAGTTCAAACCTTCACCAAACTAGACTTGATTCATTACAATTCAAAAACCCAGTCAGACTTGCTAGTTTTATTTCTCCGTAACAATGCTAACTACTGATACAAGCCAAAAAGGAGGTGTTTCTCAGCAAGCGATCATGCAAACACTAAAAGGTGCGTACACAAACAGATGTTTGACTGCATTATGTGTGGTAATGACTTAATGAGACTCAGCCCATCAGAAAGGCAAATAAATGTTTCACAACTTGCATACTGTTTTAACAAAAATTGGCCATATTGAATTTTGAGGCTACAACTGGTAAATAAATTAAAAAAAAAAAAAAAAAAAAAAAAAAAAAAAAAAAAAAAAAAAAAAAAAAAAAAAAAAAAAAAACAACCCTCTGACTTTCCAGGTCCAATTTCTAACTTCTTGGGGCTTTTCAGTTGATTTTTTAAAACTCAGAACCCAGAAATATTGACTTTAGAGAACAGTGAAAATGAAGCTTCTTATGGTGGAAAAACCCCAAGTCAGAATTCAAACTGGGAAATTCAGAGTTCCTCAAACAGCCCAAATTCAGTATCCAATATGGCCTCTGCACATAAATGCAACTGAAATCTGCCAAAACAAAATGTTTGTTAGCAACTCTGATGGTTTGTCTTTAAACCAGTGACACCTTTAGTGTTAGAATGAATAAAATGGAGAGAAATATCTTCTTATCATTCTGCATTGCTATTAGGAGTTAGCACCACAACAATTAGCAAAACCTTGCTAGTTTTCCGGCTTGTAACTAGGACACAGTCTGCTCCAGTGTGACGTCATTCCCAGATATGAGCTCAAACTTCCGAGACAAAATCAAACACACCATAACAGCAGACGGTACTGACCACTGTTTACATAATTAGCCGATATTGACTAACTCTATAGGTTTGATGCAGGAAACCTTTGGGTAAACAGTGGGACCCATATGGGCCCTAGATGTGTAGCAGCTGTTTCAAAAACTCATTAATGACCCAACGAAGACCACCTGTTACCCAAGTAGGTCCCAAACAATAAGACTGTTTTGAGCCCAGGTCCTCTTAGAACCCATTAGTACAGCGGCCGATAGGTGCAAACGCCCAGCAAGCAGCAAAATGTGCTGCAACACATGGATGAGGCACACTCCAAAACACAAAAAACACAAATGCAACAGAAAAACGAATGCAAACAAAAAATGCTGCAACCATAGGAAACAGAAGCAAAAGGTAAAATACAGCAAATAGCAAAAACAACAGCAAATATAAAAAGCTGCAAATGTTACAAAATGGAAGTCCTCCAGACCACTAGGGGGAGTCTGGAGTAGGTAATATTACCTATGTAAATATCCTGATGTTCAGTAATATTGGGAAAGATGTGAGGTATAACACACCTTATCTTCCTTCATCTGTCTTCTGGACGTCCCATTAAGCCACGGCATCCCGTCTCTACCAGAGACAGCTGTGGCCTTTACTGAGGGTCTGGTCCCAGACCATTTGTTGGTCGACTCCCCCTAGTGGTCTGGAGGACTTCCATTTGGTGGAACAAGTTTGCAGCATTTCATACTTGCTGTTGTTTTTACTAATTGTGGCGCCCCCTCCACCCCGGTGGTTCCAACGTTTAGTTTACGGTTGCAGCGCTTTTCTCTTTCATTTGCTTTTCTGTGTTAGTGTGTTCTGGAGTTTGCATCAGGCGTGTTTGCACCTGTTGGCCACCGCGCATTAGACCTGAGAAACAGCATACGGGCCCTCGTTGGCGTGTTTACATGAAGCACATCAGATGAGTGAAAACACTCCCATCTATTAGCATGTGTTCATGCCACAGAGGCGTTATTTTCCTCTAAGAACGGCTGTTAACTAAAAATCCCAGAAACTTGCAGAAGATACGCAGACGGAAGGTCCGAGCTGAAGCGGACAGTGAGCGGGACACAGGGACGGGTCAGAACCGGCAGGGTTTATCAGCGAGGGCGTTGCATGGTCCATTAGCTCAGCAGTTCAAGGTAGGTCACAGGTACTTTGCCCTTCTCGTTCCCCCGCTCCCCAACCAGCCAGTCGGGGTCCATTCCTGGTACCGTGTACACGGTGATGACCTGGAGACAGAACCACAGAGGAAGGCCGGCTCCAGTTCACTCAGTATTTCAAACACGGATTCTAAGACGTCTGAAAAAGAAGAGAGCTTCAGCTCAACGACAGAACAAGGTGCGAGACACGCTGAACACACTATTCACAGGGTGGAACACGGAGGTGGCAGCATCATGCTGCGGGAAGATGGATGGAGCTAAATCCTGGACCTGAGACTGGGCTGAACGTCCAGCTAGAGATATTATGGGATGGCCCCAGAGGAAGGCTATTTGTGGCCCCAGGGCTGATTTTGTGTGGCCTCTGAATTCCTGCCAGCGCAGGTGGCTGATGCAGATGGAAAGTTGGTTTTTTTTAATCAATTAGGACAAAACTACGACCCACAAGTGAAGATTTTTCCACTAAAATGTCAGAGACAACACAAAGTATTGATGTGTAACAACGAGCTTTCTGCTTCTCTTTCATTTCATGGTGAATAGGAGCACCTCTTTCCATTTACTTCAACACCAAAGCAGACCTTCCTGCACCCGAGTCTGCCTTTAAGACGTGATTAAAACTTGGCTGATACAGCAGGTGTTTTTAACAAAGACTGACCTCAATCATGTTTTAATTGATAAGAACAGAATCAATCTTTATCAGTTTTCTTCAGTCAAGCTTAAAATAAATTCCTAAATAAATGAAACGTCGCCCCACGCCGCCCCTGCCCTGAAGTGAAGAGAAAATACTGAAATCAGTTTATGATGATGACGATACGCTCAGGCAGAGAAACTGTAACTAACTGGACCAGTTTCAGTTTTTACCTTCATCGTCTTACTTTAACAATGAATTAAGAATGAAGGTGTTGCATTTTTAGCAAGTCAGTCTGGAACGTTTATGAAAAACGTGTTTTTTACGTATTTGTTAAAATTATCATGATGTGACAGTTTAATATCAGACCAATAACCTGTGAAAAAAATCCAGCTCCTCTGCCTTCTCCCAGTGTTCCCAGTACTAACTGCAGAAATCCACCAGTCAGTCAGAAACAACCAATCAGAGCCAGGAGGAGGGGCTTAGCGCTGCCAATCACCCTCATGTACACACCGCTCACCCCCCCCACCCACCCTCCCGCTACGCTACAGCTGGTTCAGCTGCTAATGCTAATGCTAGTTAGCATGGCCACTGATAAACAGTTTTCCTGGAGCGGTGAGCTGTTTCTCCACCATCAGCACGTTTAGCAGCGCGAACACGAGGGTGATTGGCAGCGCTAAGCCCCTCCTCCTGGCTCTGATTGGATGTTTCAGGTCGGGGGCGGGGCATTTCTTTAGACCAATAGCAGCTCAGAGAGGAGGAGGAGCTCCATCTGTCCACAGGTTATCTATCTCAGACCAAAATGCCCCCACATGGAGACGTTTTAACAGAAAAAACAGCAGCTTTTATTAAAAAAAATTTCCTTTTTTTTTTTATTTTCCTTTTTTTCTCAAAAAAACCCAACTAAATGATAAAATATTGCCGTTTTTATTATTTCATTCTTTTGTTCTATGACCCATTAAAAAAAAAAAACACAGCCCAGCCCTCCCCACCCCCGGCCCCCTGGCCAATCTGGTCTAGAAGCGCCCCTGCTCAGAGTGGTTCTGCTGGTTCTGCCTGGTTCCGCTGGTTCTGGAGGAACACTCGGAGGCTTGCCTCAGGTCAAACATTCAAATGAAAGCAGCTCGGGGCTTAGGGATAACAATATCTGCGGATCGTGACTCAGCCTTGACGCATCCGGTGGCGGACGCTGAACGAACCAGAACCAGCCCACACTTCCCATTCTCCAACAACTGGAAACCATTTAAAGACCTTCGTCACATTCTTTTCACCTAATTTCCGCCCAGAATGAGGTGAATCGGTTTTTTCACAGGAGATTTAACTTTGTTAAGTTTGTTTGGCGTACATGAGGCGTGCGTCAGAGCCGCGGAGCTCACCTCGTCAGCCAGCAGCGACAGCTCGCTCGCGTCGTGAGCGTCATAGTCATACAGAACCTTGGCCTTCCTGGAACCAGAGGCAGCGGGAGACAGGCGCCCGGACGGGAAAGCTGATGCAACCGGGTCGGGGCCGCTGGCAGCGGATGCATGTGGGGCCCCGGCTGAGTTAGCGCACCTGCATGGAGATTTGGAGATATGAACAGGCACGAGGGTTATTCCCAGACGGTTTATCCGACCCAGTGCTCTAATAATCGTCTGATCCAGCAATGAAGCCGACGCAGACAGCTGGATGGACGAAAGTATCTGTGCAGTTCCAGAAATATACCCGGACTTATTTTGTTTCTTCTTCCTGAGTCGGTACTCAGCATGAATGTGTCACGCTGCGGTCCTTTCAGTGTGCACACTCTGACTCCAGCTGCATGGCTGCTGGGAAACCTGGAAACTGCGCCACAAGTTGTGGCTCCGTCCAGATGGGAAACCTTTCTGGAGTCAGGCTGTCAGAGCTGCTTCTATAACGCTCAGCATCAATATTTCTCTTCTTCCAGGCCCGTGTGCCAAACAGCAGAGCTGCCCGGTTCCAGCCCAGAGCGAGCACCTGTTCGCCAATCAAAAGGGACCATGTTGTTAAACTGGAAAATCTGCAGGGCGAATTGTTTTACAGTTGAACAGTGGATGTATGAATTTTATGACATCCTGGGTAAGGAGGAAGCTATACGTCACATGAGTCAAACTCAAGGCCCGGGGGCCAAATCTGGCCCGCCGTAGCTGTTTATGTGGCCCTCTGGACTCCAGCCAAATTACGTCACAGTTCCTCCACAAAATCAACAGGTCCCCGCATCTTTTCATGCTAATGCATAATTGTAAATTTATTGCAAATTTTTTGCAAAAATGGTCAAATACATCGGGTTTAGCTGATGCTAACTCCCGCCTGCAGGGGGCAGTGTCTCTTACTTCTACGACTCTGCTGCCTCAGCCTGACCGGATGTCAGGTCATCGTCTGTGATCGATGCGCCGACCAACAGAAACTCAGTTTACCGTCATACATGAGCGCAAATATTGCAAAATTTATTACAAATATTTTTAGCTCCACAAAATCTGTGATTTTTATTGCAAAAAACCCCAAACAATCGTGACATCCTGGAGAGACGATCGATGTGAAAAGATGTTCAGTCGTATTTGATTTTAATAAGAACTCATCGAATGCAGAGACGGGTATTTATCAATATCTGAAGAGCTCGTTCATGGGGCTTGTCACCGCATTCCGGCCCTTTAAGGACAGTCCTGCTCTTGATGGGGCCCAAAATGAAGCCGGACCAGCGGAGAAACAAACACAGTTGGAAAAACATTCCTGCGGCAGAAGACTGATCCTGAGCGCCTCTGATCAGAATTATACAGCTCAGACCACGGCTGTACGGCCAGTGCTGCAGCGTCTGTGTTCAGGGCCTCTGTCGGGTGCAGAAACACACCATGCAGGCGCCCTGCTGCAGCGTGACCGCATGGCTGATATGTATGGACCTTAACATGCAGTGGAGCGCTGCTGCACCACTGGCAATAACTCCCCCCTTCCTCTCTTTTCATACCCCACAGCATGTTGCTCTTCTCATATCATGGGATGTCACATTGTTGGTGAAAATATTAGCTAAACACATAATTAATGTGGAAAAACATCAGCAACAGCTTTTCCCCAGCAGTAAAGAGCAGCGTAAGCCTACAGGGTTAAAGTATGACTGAAGAGCTCAACCCTGAAGTGCTGTTAGAAACGTCTGAAGTGAATCTGCGAGCAGCTGAAGGTAAGTCGTGGCGGCGGCGGCGCCGGCAGAGTGAGCGGGCCCGGCCGGTCCTCACCTGCTCAGCTGCCGCTGCAGCTCCTGCATGTGGTGGTGGCACTGAGCGAAGAACGTGGCCTGCGCCTCTGCGAAGTCCTGCAGGCACCTCAGGTGGTTGAGCTGAGCGAGAAAGCAGGGGCGGGGATGAGACATGCTGCACTGCCTCCTGGGAAAAACGTGGAAAAGTATTCACCCCCTAACAATATCGCCTGCTTTGGCTTTTTGTCACATTTTAATCTTTCAGCTCATCGCATAAATGTGAGAGAACCCACGTAACAACTGTTTACAAAACAATGATTTCATTTTATAGAGGAGAAAACACCTCAATCTGTGTGAAGAAGTAATCACACCCCCTCAGATCTGTGTGAAGAAGTAATCACCCCCCGTCCCCGTCATATCATTAATTAGCCGTAACTGATGAAGCACATTCTTTCACCAGATCTCACAGCGCCTGACCTGCAGAATCAAGACATCATCTAAACAGAACCTGACCGGCAGCATGAAGTAGGCTGGAGACCCCAAACAGCAACGCATCAGGCCCGATCTGCAGAACTTCAAGATCAGATGAGAAACAAGGTCTCTGACGGCCATCAGTCTGGACAGGGTTCCAGAACCATCTCCAAGGTTTTGGTTCTCCAGAGAACCTCAGTAGAACCAGGATCCACACCTGGACCAGAGGAGAAACTTCCAGGAGAGGCCGACCCACCAGAACCACTCCAGGAGCTCATCAACGACTCATCCAGGAGCTCCAGAAGAACCAGAACCACATCTGAAGCTCTGCAGGCCTTGCTGCCTCGGTTAAGGTCAGAGGTCAGGCTTCAGAGAGAAAATGGCCTCCATGGGAGAGTTCAAAGGTCAGAACCACTGCTGACCCAACAGAACCACAAAGGCCCGTCCCACATCTGCCAGAAACATCTTGGTGATCATCGGGACTTCTGGGAGAATCTTCTGTGGACTGAAGAGACTAAAGTGGACCAGACGGAAGGTTCTGGAGTAAAACTAACAGCGTCTCAGAACCAGAACATCAGGCCTACAGTCAGACACGGTGGTGGCAGAGTGATGATCTGGGCTGGTTTGGTGCTTCTGGACCTGGAGGACCTGCAGGATGGAACCATGAGCTCTGCTCTCCAGCAGGAGATCCTGAAGGAGAAGGTCCGACCATCAGGTTGTGACCTTATTGGTCCAAAGCTCACCACCAAGTTCACCGCTGAGTGACATAAAACAAGGAAAACAACGTTTCTGGAGTGGCCTAGTCAAAGTCTGAACTGTAATCTGATTGCGATCCTGCAGTCTGCCCTTCAACAGGTCGTTCCTGCTGAAAAATCCTCCAATGTGTCGGAATTAAACCAGTCCATCAAAGCGGAGCAGGTCAAAGGTCATCCAGTTACCAGCTGCTGCTGCAGAGGAGGAGGTTTAGGGGGTGAATACTTTTTCACAGAGGGACAGGTTGGTTTGGAGAGATCTGATCCCTAAAGTGTGACAAAAGCAGGTGAATGCTTCTTCATCTGCTCCGTTTCAGATGATTGGAGAAGAAGAGCATCTTTCATAACGTCGTTATTTAACAAAGATTTCAAAATAGAAACAAATAAAAATGTAACAAACGGAAAAAAACAGAAATGAAAGTCCAGCAGCTGCATGTGAGGCTGCAGCAGCGAGGAGAACCTCAGGTCCCGGTTCCTCCTGAAGAGGACGAACCGCCTGCTTTCACAGTGGGACCATCTGATCCCCATCAGACCAGCAGCAACGCCCAGTGATTCGCCGGCCCGGTTCTGCTGAAGCCCACCGGGCCGGCGCCGCTGACTCACATGCGTGCTGCTGATTCCCTCCAGCAGGAGCCGGGTCACTTCAGCCTGCCGATCGAACTCCGTCTGGGCGACCCGGAGTTCGTGCTCCGCCTGGGAGGGGGCACAGAACAAGAAGGAAGGGTGTTACACACACACACACACACACACACACACACACACACACACACCGTTATCTGGAGCGGGGGTACTTACTTTGTCCACTTCCTCACTCAGCAGCTGAGACAAACAGAAACAGAACCAGTCAAAGATCACAGATAAACTTCACGCACAGCTGCAGCCACAAGCCCCATGAACCATCTAACGGCTCCTCTGACCCGCTCCGTTTCCATGCCGACGGGGTTCAGCGACCAGAACCAGAACCACTGGTTTGGATTTGGTGATTTTCTCTGATCCACACAGGCTCAAATATATACATACACCCCAGAGAAGAGGGAATCCTCCATCGACGATGATCCGTCCACTTTGTGCCAGTACCTCTGGCTGCAAAACAGCCCTCAGCATAACACTGCCTCCACTGTGCTTGACAAATGCTATAGTGTTATTAGCAGTGGAGGGCGCCGCTATCCAAAAAGTTAGTTGCGCTAACCCAAAGGCACTAATCATAAACTATAGCTCTGCTAACACTAAAGCATTAATCATAAACATCAGCTCCGCTAATCCTAAAGTGCTAATCATAAACATTAGCTCCGCTAATCCTAAAGTGCTAATCATAAACATTAGCTCCGCTAATCCTAAAGTGCTAATCATAAACATTAGCTCCGCTAATCCTAAAGTGCTAATCATAAACATTAGCTCCGCTAATCCTAAAGTGCTAATCATAAACATCAGCTCCGCTAATCCTAAGGTGCTAATCATAAACATCAGCTCCGCTAATCCTAAAGTGCTAATCATAAACATCAGCTCCGCTAACACTAAAGCATTAATCATAAACATCAGCTCCGCTAACCCTAAAGTGCTAATCATAAACATTAGCTCCGCTAATCCTAAAGTGCTAATCATAAACATTAGCTCCGCTAATCCTAAAGTGCTAATCATAAACATCAGTTCCGCTAATCCTAAGGTGCTAATCATAAACATCAGCTCCGCTAATCCTAAAGTGCTAATCATAAACATCAGCTCCGCTAACACTAAAGCATTAATCATAAACATCAGCTCCGCTAATCCTAAAGTGCTAATCATAAACATCAGCTCCGCTAACCCTAAAGTGCTAATCATAAACATTAGCTCCGCTAATCCTAAAGTGCTAATCATAAACATTAGCTCCGCTAATCCTAAAGTGCTAATCATAAGCATCAGCTCCGCTAATCCTAAAGTGCTAATCATAAACATTAGCTCCACTAATCCTAAAGTGCTAATCATAAACATTAGCTCCGCTAATTCTAAAGTGCTAATCATAAATGTTAGTTTTGCTAACATTAAAGTGCTAATCATAAACATTAGCTCCGCTAACCCTAAAGTGCTACACCAACATGGTGTTTCGCCAGTCCCTTCAGGAGTTCATGATTGTGAATTTTTTTTTTTTGCAGACCAAATCGCTGTTTTTGTGGTGCTACTTTAGAAATATTTTTGCGATATTTTTCCTGTGTGTTGTCCTGTGACGGATCGAGGACGGCCTCGTCACTGTCGTGGATCAGACCCATCGTGGTGGAGTCATCTCCAACCTTCAGGAGGTCCACTGAGGTCCAGACTCACCTGGGATGAAAAAGTCCCACTTCATCCCAGCTCTGTGGGGATGTATGTATATATGTGAGCCAACCATTTGTTGTTTTTACTTCCGAGACAATGAAGTTCTATGTTTCTGCTCCAGGAAAAGAATGAATCACAAGAATCCTGAAAATAGAGTAACAATAATAACTGAGTCAATGGAAAGTGATCAGCTCCAAGATTAAAATATTTTACATCAACGTGTTATGCTTCTTTACTGTCATTTCCCGGGGCTAGATGCTTTAAGCTTTGTTTTCCAGTAAAATAAACACATGACCTGTCTAGACTGATCTGACATTCCTCTGATAATGTGAGGAGAAGAAACGCCTCTGATAATTGCAGCATTTCAGCTCTGATGCAACTCAGAGTAAAACAATGAATCAGAGCCACGGTAAGTCACAAACATAAGCACTGGGTTCATGTTCCTGACAGCTGCAGCTGATGGTGAGCAGCTGCATCCAGGCTGAGCTTTCATTGAACATTCTGCACATGGAGTCCACAACTGATGGAAGCAGATTACAGCGCCCCCCTGTGTTAAAGAGGCAGGATTACACTGCAGCATGACTTGGGAAAAGGTCAAATTATAAAACTGATTAGATAAATCTATGATACAGAACCTGAGTCTGAGTCCTGCTGTTAATGCTCTCCAAATTCAGTTCTATGAAACAATACTTTTCCCCCAAAATTAATGTCATCCAAATATATTCAAAGAGTCGTTGTAGATGGTGATGCTGTAGCAGTCTGTCTCACAGCGAATTTGGAGAGACCTCTGACTGAAGACTATCCTGACATGCTAACAGCCCAACAACCAGGCAGCAGAGACGATATTCCAATGTCCTGGAAGACATCATCAGTTGTTGGGAAGATCTGCTGATCTACCTCCTTTGCTTCTGCCGCTCCTCTTTTAATACAAATTTACAGAGAAACTGAATTTTTCCTGAAATTGTTGATAATATTCTGATTTACTGGGATGCAGCTTTAAAACTAAAATATCAGGACAAAATATTTGTTTCAGGATCTCATCATAAAAAATACAGTATTTTTTATTATTATTATTATTATTATTTTTTTTTTTTTTTAAGTTTTGAGGACAGTTAGGCTGTTTTCGCCCCTGATAGTCCGCTGGACTCGGTTTGAATGGGAACCAAAGCTGCAGCATCTCCTCCACGTCCAGCTGCTGCGGTTCTTCCTCTCTGCTCCGAGTCAAACCAACCAAACCCTTTCAGCAACCTGTTCCCCTCCTCGCCTGTGGGGGCGCTGCACCAAGAACCACTGAAGGAAACGACAGGAAAACCCCTGAAGACACTGAGCGCAGCTTCCTTCTTCACCAAACGTCAACAACACGGAGCAGCGTCAGGTTTCAGCGGCTGGAGGATTTCTCTTCAGTCTCAGGCTAAAGACCACGAGCCGTTTCTCCCGCTAGCGCTAGGCTAGCTAGCGGTTGTTTTGGTTGTATTTACCCAGAATGCCCTGCGCTGTAGTCCGCTTCCTGCTTTTGGAGCGGCCTCCGGTCCGCTTGGCGTTCACATCTGCATCTGAACCGCACCGGAGCTCACCTCAACCGAACCGAAACCGAGGTTTCTAGGCGGAGCAGAGTTCGCTTCCGCGTTCACACGTCCCCAGCCGAACCGGACTTTCTAGAGAAACGGACTGGAGTTGGATTAAAGCGGGCTGAACAGGGCTGCTGGGAACGATGGAGCCTGAATCTTTGCCTGGTTTTTTCTCTCCGGCCTGATTGAGTCTGAACCTCGTCGGGTGGTGCTGATCTCAGATCTCCAGGCCTTCTCAGAGGTCTTCTTTAGATTTCAGGTTAAAGAAGGGTGGAGGTTCGCTGACACTAAGCACACCGACTCGGACCTGCTGTTCTACCACCACAAACTGCACTACGGGACACGGCTCTAGTCCATTCGTCTGCCAACCTTCCTCTGCGCCGACACACCCGGATCGCTCTCCACGTCCCAGCGTTCCCAGCTGCTCTGAAGCCGGATCGGAGAAACACAAACTGAAAATTAGAACAACTGTTGGCAAAATGGCAGTAAATAAAACGTCATCAGGGAGTTCTAGCAGGTTCTGCTGAAAGTAAAACTGCTCCTGGAATAATTCCCCAATCTGATCCCAGTCATGCCTTTCACCTCTGGTTTTCCAGAGCTGCTCCCTCTGATCCTGATCAGATAATCCAGATGACTGCGAAGCAGTCAGGGTGTACTTACTTTGTCAGCATCTCTCTGCTGTGAGAGATGCTGACTGACCCCCCCCCAGGTCACGTGTGCACGGTAACCAACAGTCGCCCCACAGTTGCTGACTTAGCGTCTTTTAGCAACTTTTTAGACAAATTAAATGGGTATCAGTGGAAACTGGAATCGGCAGGTCAGGCTTTTTAAAGATCGGCCAGAACCCTGCAATCGCTGCACCCCAGCGTCAGCTTCCAGGAACACCCGAATGTCACCCGAAGACACCAAACGTCCGTTGAAACAACGGACGGGCATCACTCTTTAAAGGGCCAGTATGCTGTGTTTTCCAGGCACAGAGAATCATTTTATAGCAACAATCCAGAAACCATGAAACCTTCAGTTATAAAAATGCTGTTTTCATCAAATATGACTTCAAAGAAATTTGACTCCATGATTTAACGCCTTGAAATTGGGTCTCTGTCTCTTTAAGAAAGACCTGCTCTTTCTGAAACGCCGCCTTCAGGAAGTCATCACAACAGCGCTCCTCTATTAACCCTTTAACAACGTTTTTAATCAGCGTTTCACTGAGAAGTAGCTCGTATAATGAGCTCAGCAGATGCGCAGTTCCACCAGTTTGTTAATTATTGCTGCTGCTAGACTGACGGAGCTGAGTGGGGGAGTCATGGGGGAGGAGGGCTCTGTGAGGCTGAAGCTCGGATGTTCAGAAACTGCAGCTCTGAGGAGGAGCTGTGTCTCTAAGGCGGAGCTAGGGCCATCCAGGCACAGCTGAATGGTTGCCATGGAGATTAAAGGATTCCTCAGACACGCATGAAAGAGTCAAAGCAGCGCTGCAGGTGTGTTTCTGACCAGGGAACGACATTAGAACAGGATGGAAGCTCAGAAAGTTGATTTTACATGATACTGGCCCTTTAAAGACCAGGACCAGCTGTGGACGTTGGTGCCGACCCAGAACGGTGGTAAACTCTGCGGCAACCAGAACCCTGTGAGACTCTGAATCAGAACGCCGTGGTCTGGTATCAAAGATGCCGCCTCCGATGGAAACCAGAACCGCAGAAAGCGGATTTGGATCATCCGTTGTGGGTCCAACAGCTGGAACAACCTCGCATCATAACTGGGAAGATCCTGGTGAGCTTTAAACGCAGCTGTAACATATTAGGAATCACCCAGTTGGACAGAGTGGCTCATCGATGATCGAACCGAGCAGGGACAGCATTTCTCAGGAAACTTCAGGCTCACTTTAACAGTTTTTTGATGATTGAGTCGTAGGAGGTAGGACTGGATGGAGTTTCTCATCCAGGACGCTGTCGATGTGACGGATCATTAAGATCCCTGCTGAACAGAGGGAAACATCTATAACAAGATGGACGGAGGAGGACTGGGAACCAGCACCATATGGTTAGTCATGCTGGGAGGAAGACAGCCTGGCGGCTTCTTCCTCCCAGCATAGCTTCTGTTTGGTCTCTTCCTGCATAAACCAGCTGCAGGAGTGGGACTTGAAATGATCCCGATTCTGATCCGAACCTGCTGCGCCTCAGGCTGCGCTCTGACCTGTGCGCAGTTCATCTCCAGAAGCCTTACCGCGGACGCGCTGGCTGACAGGACGTAGTTCCTCGGCCTCGTCTCCTGGAAGTCTGGAGTCGCCTGCAGACAAACAGGAGACCGATGTTGGCTTCATTTCACATTTTATTCAAATAAAATCAAAACAGCAGGAGGCAGCAGGTGATAAATGTCGCAGTTAATGTCGCCCTCCAGTGGACATCGGCGGTACAAGACGGAAAATTTACACAAATATTTGCAAAATGCAAAATAAAAGTGTAAAAATCCAATAAATTCTTAAAGATTTATTGGTAATAATGTAAAGTAAACAAAAATAAATGTTTTTATAAAAGAAATATATGTAAAATAAATGTTATAAATCTGTCAATAATGTCTTAAATACACAATAACATCAATAAAATGGTAAAATTAAGTTAAAAATTAGCTTAATTATGTGTTAAAAATGCATGGTTATTAAATAGCTCATATTTCCAGCACTACAGTGCATCATAAATAATTTAACTACAACTATGGCTCTCACATCTGACTGGTTAATCTGCACAGCAACAACAAAAAAATGTAAATAATTTAAAGAAAATCGAGTCTTGGTTGGTTTGAACCTGTGGCAGAACTAAATGTTAAAACGGGATTAAATTTAAAACGAAGAGAATAAAAGTGAAAAGCAACAAAAGAGGTCAAATCAAAGCCATAAAGCCCATTTTTTACAGTATTTTGTGTCTTTCCCAGTTTGTATAACAGCTAGACTTGATATGACCCCAACGCTCCAATCTAAGCTTTGGGTCTCTTGGCCGTCCGGAACCGCTCCAGTCTGCCAGCAGAAACTGAAGCTCCCACTGCTGTTTTCTTTAAGTTCCGGAAAAACTTTCTTCCTCTTTCCAAAACATCTGAAGCTCAGTCAGACTGGATGAAGAGCATCAGTTTTCCACGGATTCTCAGCTGGATTCAGGTCTGGACTTTGACTAGGCCAGTCTAACCCATGAAACTGCTCTGATCTAAACCAGGGGTGTCCAAACTTTTTGTCACAACGGCCAAAATCATGAAGTCAGAAGGACCTGAGCGTGCAGTCCTTTCATTAAACAAACAAAGTCGTCAGATTTGTTGTTGGGAGTGGATGCGTGAAGTATTGTAGATTTAAAACTTAAAAAGGGTTTTTGTGGATTTGCCTCAATAAAAGAAATTTTGCACATTTTCTGGGTTTTAATTGGAAAAAACTGAACAAAATGCAGTCAGTTCTGAGCAATGAAATCAGGATTCAGCTCATTCTTTCTTTGATTTATCAGCCTGGTCTGATAAATGAGTTAAAAGCAGATCTGGGTGCAGCACAGCCGCTGGAGAGGTCTGGTCCTTGCAGGAGAATGCGACAAGCCTGCGAGTTAAAGATAAACCGGTGGTGGTGTCGCCAATATTTTCAGTTTTACCTTGTCTGAGATCATCCCCCAACAGAAAACGGAAAGTCTCACCCAGCATCTGGGTAAACGGCAGAACCAATTCTGATCATTTCTGTGCTTTTTATTAATTGAAGCCGGCTTTGTCAGAGAACAGAGGAAGGGAGAGCCTCTGCAGCTGGAAGCCAGTTGAGGAGGCCGTCTGGTCGTCTCACCGCTGCTTTGGCCTCGGCCTGCTTGGCCTTCTTCAGCCGGGCCTTGCAGATGTCCAGATCCAGGCGCCGGTTCTCCAGGAGCCGCCTCTCTTTCTGCAGACACAGTCAGAACCGATCACTTCTCTGTTCTAACGAATCCTCCGGCTCACTGGTCCTGATCCAGTCCTCCGCCGCTGCTCCTTCAGGCTTTCTGAAGGTCCGTTAACCTTGTTCTTTGAATCTTTGCTGCCTTTCGCTCGGCGTAAACCTCCGGGGTCGCTTTTTCTTGGCACATTTTTGGCTCTGATGATGCAAATTGCATAAAATCAGAGCAGGTTTTCATTTTGAGGTGAATCTTTAATCTTTCAGCCTTTGAAACGAAACAGAACAGTCTCCTGAATTCACCACCTGCACCGGAAGCCCTTCAGAAAGCCTGGAGAACTTCTGATCCCGACCACCAGGAGATGGAAATAGGACTGGATCAGAACCGCATGCGGTCCAAACTCACAGAGATGGTTCTCCAGTCTCCCTCCAGGAAGTTGCGTAGAGGAGAGAGGAACGTCACGGCTGAGGTGTGGAGAAATTCCCGTTCGGCTCCTCCGAGCTTCCTCTGGTACTCTCCGACGGTGATCAGGGTGGTGCCTGCAGCCAGACACAGGAAGCCTTCATCACTCCTCATCAGAACCAGGTCCAGCAGGAGCCCAGAGGACCTGGTCCTGATGAAGGGACCTCGTCAGGACCCGTTTCTCACCGTACGGAGTCTCCGCCCCGAACTCTTTGGCAGCATCCAGCATGTACTGGCCCAGCAGCTCGGCGTTGGTGGTTCTGGAGGGAAGCTTCTTGTCCAGCTTGTCGTAGATGAACTCCTCGATCCGAGCGCCTGGAAGCCGGGCGGGAAAAGATTTTATCACAACTTTCCTCCGTCCTCACAGACAACAGGAAGAAAAGTCGGAATCGCTCAAACGCTAAAAATAAATCTGATTTATGAAGAACATTTCTAGGAATCAAACAAAATCTCCAGAACATTCACAACCCAGATGCATGCTGGGAAATGGAGGAAACGCCTACCTGTGTGATCAACTGGAGCATGAGGGAAAACAGAGGTCAGGCGTTAGCAGAACAGAACCGGTCCAGTTCATCAACAACTAGCAGAACCTCGAAAAGGTGCATTTCCATTAAAAGTCCCCGGGAACTTCAGCAGAGACAACAATAGTTCCTCCAGGAAGTCAGGATTTCAAAATAAAACTGACTGAGTAGAATTTTAGAGCATCTATATCAACATTACGACACTATGAAGAAAAACGACATGGGAATTACAACCAACTAAACCTGGACTTTATCAGTGAATGAGTTCTACTGGGCCCCAGAACCTTCTAGCTCCAGCAACTGAAGCTCTTCTTCTTCTGCTTGGTTCCTACCTCCAGGAACCGACGCTGATGTAGTTCCTGGATCTACGATTAAAAGTTCGGATTCTGAGCGGGAACTTCGCTGGTGAAAAGGGACCCATCTGTGATTGGCTGATATGATGGGATTACAGCTTGTGGAAATGTGTGCTGTGTTGGGCACACTTCCACTCATCCACTAATGGACTAATAGTGGAGCTAACTTTTCAACGAGCACTTTAGCGTTTTTGCTAACTTTGAAAACATTTTGCGCTCTTAGCTTCTCCTAAATAATTTTTCCAGATAAATTCTAAAGCGCTAATTAACTCGGCTGTTTTGTAAAGTTTCACTTGAATAAATTTCGACATCTGTGTTAAAATTTTTGGTTTTCGACTGTTAACATTTCCATGTTAGTGTCGTGCTTTAGCGTTAGCTTCCACTAAATACCTTGTTAGTAGAGCACTTTAGCGTTAGCTTCTGCTAAATACCATGCTAATGTAACGCTCTTGTGTTAGATTACGCTAAAACCCTGTTAGTGTACCATGTTAGCATTAGCTAAATATTAGCTAAAAATTATTATTAGCTAAAAATAATAATTATTATTAGCTAAAAATGAGCTCGGTCGGTAATCCAGCTGGAAATACGTTTCCATCTTTGGTCGGGTCGGTTCCGTTCACACACTGACCAATTATTGTGCCGACTGGGACTCGGGTTGTGCGTCCCCAGCTTCAGCTGTCCCTAACAGCTTCCCAGGAGCTCCTCTATCTGAGTTCTTCTAAAGATCTGGACGGGTTCTGGTGGGTCCAACATACCTCAGGGTCTTAACCTTCCAAAGCTACCGGACATACAGATCATTGTTTTAGCTGTCCAGGATCACTTACTTGGGTTGGGCTGCAGCAGAACCTCTGTTTGTTTCAAGATCTTCTCGGTCCAGTTCTTAGTGGAGTCCGCCTTGGACAGCAGGTTCTCCAAGTGAGGGTCCAGCTCGGTCTTCTCAGCCTGGCCCAGCTTCTCCTCTGTGAACTGAGACACAGGCTCATGGAAGCCAACCAACAACTTTACAGAAGAAGAACCCAGGAGCTGAAAATGTGGGGTTTTAGTTTCCTGTCATCTTCTAAAGCTCTGCAGCTTTCTGGAGCTCCTTCAGTGCTTCCCTTCGGACCTTTATGTGCAAGAAATGGGCCGAAACATTTAGTTTGTAACTTAAGCTTTATAAGAATAACCTGAACTGGAGACAGATTAGTGTTTGTTCATCTGTGGAAAAGATTGGCTTCTGTGATCCAGTTTCTGCTGTCTCTGAACATCTGATTACAGAAACAAAGCAGAAAGAGAGGCTGAAACGCCACTGAAGGAGCCTCGTTAGAGCAACCTTAAACCTGGTTGGACAATAAACACCTCAAATGACCAATCAGGGGGCAGACTGTGTTAAAATAAATACATCTCAAATTTCAAAGAAGATCTGCTTGTTGTATAATAATCCAGTTCAAGGGATGGAGATTGTAGGGATTAGATGATGTTCAGATGGTACTGATGGACCCGAAGTGAAGCATAAAATATCCCCCACATCATGATACCACCACCACCTGCAGCGGCAGCAGCCTGAACCCACAGGGCAGGATGGAGCCATGCTTTCCTGTTACTTACTCCAGATTCTGACCTGGACATATGAGCATTGCATCTGAACTCAAGACTTATTGGACCAGAAACATTTTCCCAACCTGTTCTGGTTAGGTACTGGATATTTTCTCTATTTAGGACCGGTTCTGTTAACCAGAAAGATGGTTGTGTGTTAAAATCCCAGAAGAAAAGCAGTTTCACATAAACTGGCACCAGCAACCATTGCATGTCAAAAGTCACTTCAGCCAACTGTCATCACCACATCGAGAGAGCTAAATGCACCGAGCTGAAATAAAAAAATGTAATCCCCACTGATGCCCTGGGCAAAGAGCCATCTTACCCACATTTAAAAACCTCTTCCTTATAATTGCATCAAAATGTAGCAGAATTTTAAAATAAACCTTCCAGATTATAATCCAGAAAATTCATGATTCCAGATTAAATGCATCCCTAAGAAACGGAGCCGTTGTTTAAATTAGCTGTTTTGTAAATGGAGTCTGGCTGGAGGCAGCAGCAGGATTCTGCTGGTGTCACATGAGTGATGGAGCTGATCACAGCCATCAATAATGGATCGAGGCAGCAGGACCTTTATCGGCTTACAGCTGCCGCTCATCTGAGCAACAACAAACAGGAAGATCCTCAGAAAGCAGCAGAACCAGGACCAGCCGGTACCAACTGGGCTCCACACACGCAGCCTTCCTCCCAGCGGGAGCCAGACCTCCTGTCCCCGGGGATTAGAGCCTCATTACCCCGCAGCCTGCAGCCCGGGAGGCGCTGTTTTACCTGCACGGCCCGGGTGAAGAACACCCCCGCATCTGAAGCCAGCTTCTTCACGTTGAAGTCCATGGTGCTGAGCGGGTCCTGGCTGCCTTTGTTCCCCCGGATCAGCTGCTGATGTAGCGGCAGGAGGCGCAGAGCTGGAGCCGTAATCCGCTCCGTGGAGGAGGATCGGAGATCTGCTGCCCGCCCTGCGCTTAAAGAGACACCAGCGGCGGGATGCGAGGCGCTGCTGCCGCCCTGCAGCCCGGAACGAGGCTCTGCAGCCCGGAATGAGGCTCTGCAGCCCGGAATGAGGCTCTGCAGCACATGCAGACATGTAAGCACAAAAACAGAGAGAAATAATACCAAGAACCAGAGGCAGAACAACAACAGGGAGCAAGTCATTGCTGCAGCCTGGAGGCTCTGCATGACTCCCACAGGCATAAAACACCAAATACATAAACTATATAATCCAATTAATATCCATACATGCATAAAAAAAAATCCAGTCAAATTTATTCAAACACACACACCAGTTCAGCCTTGGTTAAATCATTGTGCAGTTATATTCAGTTTTAGTTTAGGTAACAAGTTATTATCCAGGGAAGCTGTTCATTTTGCCTTGTAGCAAGCATGTGGTGACAGTAGAGAGGAAAAACTTCCCTTAACAGGAAGTAACCTCCAGCAGAACCAGAACCGCTCAGTACGAGCGGCCATCTGCTCCGACCCGCCGGGGGTTGAGAGGACAGAACAGATACATGACAGAAGCATAGCAGTACCGGTCCAGGAGTTCTTCCAGTGTTAGAGAAGATGAACAAACGGAGGGAAAACAGACAGAAGCAGGCTGCATCAAAATCAAAGACAAAACAAAAACCTGAAAATTATTCACAATTAAACTAAGAATAAAACCTGGAGAAAAATGGAAAACATGATGTAAAATAAACGGAAATAAACCCAGTGGTCCAGTTCTTGTTTGAATGAAAGTGAAATGCGGCGCTCATGGTGGCAGCATGTTGGTTCTGATTGGTTCTGTTTCTGGACTTTAGTCCGTCATTCTTCTGGTTGAGCCGTTGCTGTTTGGACAATGATTCCCTCTGGTTCTGGATGCTGAGCAGCTGGAAGGACTTTTGCTCTTATGTTTATACTTTCGGACAGTAGTTATGATCCGTAACCGTGGCAACAAGGGAGCAACTGATTAGCATCTCTCAAAAGCTCAAATAATCCCTGAACTTTGACCCCAAATCCCAGAGGAGTTGAAAAGCAGGCTTCATGGATGCAGAGCAGGAAGTTCAGACCGTTTCTTCCATCCACCATGATGGTCAACCGGAGATCTTTGGCAAACAAACTGGATGAGCTTCAAGCCCAAGAAAGACCCAGTCAGAGTTTTATATTTATGATGGTATTTAATGGAACATGGCTGCAGGGTCTTATCCCCTACTCCAGCGTCTCTCTGCTCAGAGGAGACCAGAACTGAACTGTCAGGGCTTCACACAAAACACCACCCTGAACACATCCTCCTCTCAGTAAAACCTGGTGGTGGCAGAATCATGCTGTGGGGAAGCAGGTCAGAGTCGATGGGAAAATGGATTGAGCTAAATCAGGACAGAAGACCTGAGACTGGGGTGGAGGTTCACCTTCCAGCAGAACAGCCACCCTGAACATCCAGCCACAGATATTATGAGGTGGTTTAGATCAAAGCAGATTCATGAGTTAGAATGGGCTAGTCAAAGTCCAGACCTGAATCCAACTAAGAATCTTGGGAAAAACCTGAAAACTGATGTTCTTCATCCAATCTGACAAATCTTCTGAAGAACTATCAGAAATATCAGTCTGTAGATGTTCTTTTCCTTCTTCATGTCCTGTCTCGACAGTTCAGGCGTTCCGTAGAGAGAAGCTGCCTGCCTCCATGTATCAGGGTGGGTTTGCTCTTCAGAAACGAGATCTGAACATTGAATTCTAATTGATTGATTGACTTTATTAAATCAAGACTGGATCCAGCATCAAAGTAAGCAGGCCACATAAACCTCTGTTGGAGGTTTGTATGACCTCTGACATTTTGATTACTTGTGTGTGTGTGTGTGTGTGTGTGTGTGTGAGACAGACAGAGAGAGAGAGAGAGAGAGAGAGACAGAAAGTGTGTGCACGTGTAGAAGAAAGTGTGTTTGTGTTGAGTGGGTGTGTGTGAGTGAGTCTGTCACCTGGAGGTGCACAGTTGTTAGAATGGTGAGAACGGTAGAAAGCCTGCGGCTCCCAAGAGCAGCAAAGGACAGGTGGACTCGGCTCGGGAAGCCCGCAGGAGCACCAGGTTGGCAGACACACGGCATCGCCCCCAGGGCAGCCATACGCCCCTCACAGAGGCAGGTCAGCAGCGAAACAGCGCCTCCCAGGTCAAAGAGGCACAGGGTGAGACGTAGAGCACAGAGCCCCCCCAACCAAGCCACAGCGCCAACCCTGGCCAAGCCTCGGAACCAATCCTCAGTAGTAAGACTGCCCCGCACCAAGCAAGAGACACCCACCAGATCCCTCAACACAGCAGGAAGGCAACAACCTGCCGCGGTAGCCGGATCTGGGAAGGACCAGGAGAGGAAGGTGACATTACCACCCCACCTGTTGATCTAGCCCCAGGGAGGGCAAGAGGGAACGGTGCCCCCAGAACCAAGAGTAGTCCCTGCACCCCACAGCCAGTCCAAACCTCCCCCTGCGAGCCATAGGCCACCTGATGGGAGCCCACCTCTTTGGGAAGTGGGCCCGGCAACCACACAAACAACACCCCACAAAGGATGGCAGACACCCCCCTCAGTCCCCTCTGAACCAGCACAGGTGCTGGGGCGGGAATAAAACACCCCCATGCCTGCAAGGTCATCAGCCCACACCTCCAGACCCTTTCTATGGTGTTGCATATATTAGGTAGGAGGGGATGGGCACCAAGGCTCCAGAACAAGTCCCCCTGGGGGAGGGGCAGCTCCCCAACTGGAGTTGGACCAGCACAGGAAGGTGGTTAAAAACCAAGTTTCATTTTCGCTCCACTCTTTATGTCCTTATGTTGGTCTGTCATGGTAAACCGATGTTTTTGGTTGGAGCATCACAACATGGACAAAATCTCAGGGGGAGCGAACAGGTTTGAAAGGCACTCTGTCCACTCTCTGTCCACCTTTGTCTGCAACCTGAGCTGTCCCTCTGGTGGACTCATTCCAGTCCCTGAGCATCATTTACTGGTACCCTAACATGAAACATCATCTCCACCCTGCTCCTCTGCTCTGTTCTGGACGGTCGAGGTTCCCGACTCCTCCACCGCCAGCATGTCTGCCATGCCACTCAGGGGTGCAACTATGTACTTTCTAAAGTGTATGCGGACACATTAGGTGCCCCCTAATCATGTGTGCCTCTGTTATTAATCGTATTATTTATACATGCACAAACAGCTATTAAATACAGAAAATGTTGACCAGAAACAAGTTTTCCACCATTTCTGGCGCACCGCCTAGCAGAGCGCCCCATGTGCCAGTGCATACCCACTGATGCTACTAGCATGCAGGTGTTTACAGCAGGGCGGACCCGGAGGAGACGACCTGGTCGTGATGACAGCAACAGGAAGTGGGAGCAGAGGAAGAGGAGGAGGAGGAGGAGGAGGAGCCTGTTTGTTGACATCGGGACGAAAGCGAAAATCAGATGACTGAGGACTGAAGACACCTTAATTCACCCCGTCACCAGGACACGAAGCTCAGGTAGGCTCCTGCTCACCTGTCAGAACCGGGACCGGGTCGGTGCCGCGGTTCTGCCCCGCCGACCCGGTCTGTGAGCCGGTCTGATCCAGCTCAGCTGTCCGGTTCTGTTAGCTCCCTGCTAAGTTTGGCTAGGAAAGTCAGCGTTAGCAGCGAGCTAATGGTACCATGAACCCGAACCGAGGGCGGAACGAGGCGGAGAGCAGCTCGAACCTGTCAGAACATCAGTTACTGCCGTTGACCCGGTTCGGTTCTGCTGCTTCACAGGTTCCGTGTCAGTTTGCCAGCAGCTAACTGCAGCGGCTAACCTGCTAACCTGCCGCTAAGTGTTTCTCCTTCAGTTCGTCTCAGTGCTCAGAACCGAACAAACCGGGTCACCGAACTCCTCAGATGGTTCGGAACGAGTCAGAGGCTCAGAATCAGCTTTATTAATTATTATACGAGTGTTTTAGATAATTTTCTACATGTTGAAACAGCTGGTTTTCTTTGAAGCAGCAGCAGAGAGATTTTATTATAAATAATAACCTGATTAAGATGGAAATAATCTGAGCTCCAGGTTTCAGATATTACTGCTAAACTTCTAGCAGAGGCTGTGTTTTCATAGCTGGGATGATTGTTTTCAACAGTATTTATAGAATATTAATGTTTAATGTGACCTCTACAGTAGAGATACTCGAACTTTTCCTCATTCTGTGACGCTCCAGGCACAAACTTTAGTTAGTTTGAGTAGTTCAGTGGAAGGAAAAAATGAAACATCAGCCACCTCTACCAGCCTGAAACATCTAGAGACTGAACGTTCTTCTGTACTCAACATCTCCAGCACAGTCAGGTTGGATGGGGAACATCTGAGGACACCAGCTTTCAAGTCCTGCCTTAGATTCCCACTTGGATTCAGTTCTGGACTTTGACTAGGCCATTCTAACCCATAGCTCAGCTTTGATCCAAGCCCTGGATGTTCAGGGTGGCTGTCCTGCTGGGAGGTGAACCTCCACCCCAGTCTCGGGTCTTCTGCAGCCTCTAACTGGTTTAGCTCCATCTTCCATCGGCTCTGACCTGCTAAATAAACTCAGTCGTGTCCAAGTCCTGCTACTGACGACAATCTGGTGCTGATGAGCTAAAAGATGAAGTAGTTCTTTATTTGTAACACCGATACCAAAGTATAACTTCACAAAATGCTCAACAGTCCTCATTTTAACGCAGAGGTAAGACTGCTTTCACGTGACGGAGTTCTCCAAAAATTAATACTTTAATCTCCTAATATTACGACTTTATTCTCGTAATATTATGACTTTTTCTTGTAATATTCTGTTATTATTATAACTTTATTGCTGTAATAATATAACATTATTATGAATTATTCTCACATTATTACGATTCTCGTATTAATATGGTTTTTTTTTCTTGTAATCTTACAACATTTTTCTCATATTAATACGACTTTATTTTCATATTAATATGACTTTCTTCCGGTAATTTTACAACTTTATGCTGTTATTATTATGACTTTATTCTCATATTATTACAATTTTATTCTGGTAATTAATAAAATATATATATTTTTAGCCTTACCCTAATACTCTATCATAGAATACAGAGGTACTCCTAAGTTTTCAGACTTTGATTTGTTAAAAATAAACTTTTCCTTCTACTTCATAACTAAATTAATCGTAATTCCGCTCTGGTTTAGATGTTTATCTGGTTTGGTCTTGATTTATATCCCGGTTTTATCTCATTTTTATCTCGGTTTCAGAGTTTTTCCTGTGTTTTTACTTTTAGTTTTCCAGCTTTATCTGGTTTTGTGTCTTATTCTCCTGTTTTCCTGAATTTCTTCAGATTTTCCTCTGGTTTTAATGTAGTTTTATCCTGAATGTGTTCAGATTTTTATTCTGTTTTGATCAGAGTTTTTAAATTTTTTTTATTCCTCCTACATTTTCTCCTGGTTTTAAATGACCTTAGAGAAGCACCTGTGCTTCCTGTTCATCAGGGATCGTTTCTTGTCTATTTAAAGCGCGTCGTTCTGCTGAGCGCTCGTTCCTCCCAGAGCAGAGCTGCTCCTCCTGCAGCTGGGAACATGGGATGTTTCAGTCTTTTCAGGGTTTTGCTCTTCAGAAACCTTCGCGGCTCTGTCGTCTGGAAGCTGATTCAGACACAGCGTCTCTGTCCTCCCGCAGGTCGTCGGTTCTGCCCGTCTCTGATCGGAGCCAGGAGCGAAGGGCGAACATGGCCGCCAAAGCGGGAGACGACCCGGACAGCCTCATGACCCTGGCCACCGTGTTCTGCCTCAGGAACCTGAGGAAGACCATGTGCTACCAGGGGTTCAGGAACAGGCTCTGCATGCGCGCCGACATCTTCCTCCCCAGTGAAATCTGCGACAAACTCGTCAACACGTACGCATCTTCACTCAGCATCTGAAAACGCTTCTCCGCCGTGTTGCAGGTTTAACTTCCTGTCCCCCCCACAGATACATGGAGCTGGTCCACACGGACAGCAACTTCGAACCAGAGGAGAGCTTCTTCCAGCTCTTCTCGGACCCTCGGAGCACCAGACTGACCCGGGTGCAGCTGAGGGAAGACTTCGTGCGGGACAGAGACCTGGAGGCCATCCGGAAGCAGGTGAGCAGCCCAACCTCCTGATCCAGCTCCTCCTCTCGCCGTTCGCCTCTCCTCGGCATTCAGGCCGGGCCTGCAGCCAACCAGCGTTTGAGTAGCCGATTGTTCTCACCGTTAGCCGGATAAAAAAATGGTTATATTCTGCAGATTTTTCAGTTTCACGATTAGAAACACATTAAAAGATGCAAATAAACAAATAATTCATGTTCTTTTTAAATAAGGAAATAAACATTTATTACCTTTAATGAATGCTTCATCTGAAATGCAAAATGTTTATAGTGATTGTACAGTTTTAGCTTATTTACTGCTCTGACTGTTTTGTTTCAGCAAATGTCCTTTTTTGACTCTGAATACTCTTCCTATCCATTAATAAATTAGTTGACAATTATTTCAATAATCGATTCATCCTGATTAATCCGGGTAGTCGTTTCGGCCCTAATCCAGCCTTTCCCGTAATCTGGTGACAGGATCAGGAGCAGTCGTCCTTTTCTTCTGCAAATGCAGAGAAATTAGTTTGGGTTTGTTTACTCGGCAACTGGACTGGAACTCACCCCGATCAATGTAGAAAAACTCCACCGAAGTGGGCGTGGCCAAGTGGAGGGGGTCAAACAGGGCTGAGGGAAAGTCGTGTTGCCAGTTTAACCACTTTCTCACTATATTTTGCGACTTTTCGGACCCTCAAGCGACTTTTTCTGTGTTTTTGGAGACTTTTATGGTGACAACACGTGAAACTCCTGACTCACCACCAGGGGGCGTGTCTGAGTGAGATGGTTTTATACCTGAAGGCGGGGCTGAGTGACGTAGATGTCAACCAAGCTGGACCACTGGAACCAATACGAGAATTCAACTGCAGTAGCCACCGTTCAACCCATAGAGGGCAGCACTGAGACGGTTTTAGGCCAAATATTGCAGAATGAAAGAAATTTACATGAAAATATCAACATTTGCACAGAAACATAAAGATAGAACCCTTAAGAACCAATTAATACAGTTTATCTGCAAAATCAAGCAGATTTGTGTTTAGTTGCGCTTTAAAAATGATCTAGATTCCTGCATGAAAAGGAAGGGATGCCCAGGGAATTTTTCACGTTGAATAATTGTTATAATTAGAGATTCACCGACATGATTGTTCCCAGTTTTCCTTAAAATTGCAGCTTCAGATTTCATTTTTCCTTGTGTGGATTATAATTTACGAAAGAGAAAATCTGTTTCAGACTCTTTCATTTTGAATCCAGCATGAACGTTTTAAACAGATTTTTATTAAACTGGAAAAAGTTCGTGCTGATGGAGGGTTTAGAGATGATTGAAGGCATTAACGTGACCACCGATCGGTGAAATGAGCTGTTCGGTTGGTGCTTTAATCCTGGTGAAAGTCCTTTAACGTGGTTGTTAGTGAACAAGGTGTTTTCCTTCCACCAGGACCTGATCGAGCTCCACCTCACCTACTGCAACAGCCTGTCGTCTCGCAGCCTGAAGACGCTCTCCAGCTTCCGTGAGACGCTGGTGTCGCTCTGCCTGTTCGGCTGCAGCAACATCTTCTACAGGAAGGGCGGCGCCCCGCTCGCCTGCACCGAAGACACGGAGGACGAGGACGACGAGGTCCCCGCCTCTCGGCAGGCCTTGGAGACGGACTTTAGCTTCCAGGGGTTCAACCGCCTCCGGCTGGTCAACCTGGGCCACCTGCCGGAAGACGTGGAGGTTGAGAACCTGCTGAAACCCCTGAGGTCCATCACCTCTCTGGATCTGTCCAACGTTCACCTACAGGGGACGGCTTTCCTCACGCAGTGGAGGGACAGACTGGCATCTCTTGTTCTCTACAATGTGGACCTGTCGTTGGAAGTCGTCAGTACGGTGTTGGAGCTGGTCAACCTCAGGTAAGGCTGGAAATGCTTCTGGATTAGGAGTTATCAGGAGTTATTAGGAGTTATTAGGGGTTATTAGGAGTTATTAGGAGTTATTAGGCTTAATTAGAAGTTATTAGGTATTATTAGAAGTTATTAGGTATTATTAGGAGTTATTAGATGTTATTAGGAGTTATCAGGAGTTATTAGGAGTTATTAGGAGGTATTAGGCGTTATTAGGGGTTATTAGGGGTTATTAGGAGGTATTAGGGGTTATTAGGAGTTATTAGGGGTTATTAGGAGTTATTAGGAGTTATTAGACATTATTAGGAGTTATTAGGCACAATTAGAAGTTATTAGGTATTATTAGGAGTTATTAGATGTTATTAGGCGTTATCAGGAATTATTGGGCATTATTAGGAGTTATTAGAAGTTATCAGGCGTTATTAGGCATACTTAGACGTTATTAGGAGTTATTAGAAGTTATTAGGCATTATTAAGAGTTATTAGGCATAATTAGAAGTTATTAGGTGTTAGTAGGAGTTATTAGGTGTTAGTAGGAGTTATTAGGCGTAATTAGAAGTTAGTAGGCGTTTTTAGGAGTTATTACGAGCAGGTGGAAAGGTCTAAATATGAGTTGAGATGGAGGAGATGCTTTAGATCAAACTATCGCCTAATAAGCCTCTGTTATTTTATAGAAATCTGGGTCGGAACTGAAATCCCAGCTTCACCTCTAATAGATCCATCCGTTGAGGCGTCCCACAGGGATCAGGGCTTGGCCCCCTTTTGGTTTCTTTTTGATTCAGTTGCTTCTTCACATGTAGACCATGTTGTTCAGTAGAAGATCCCAGAGTCTGGCTGATCCTTCAGCTTCTGACAGGATGTCCTGACCTTCATCCTCCAATGCTTACAGTCACTTCCTTTTCCTGCTTTGTCTGCAGTGAAGATGTAACTGTGTGATGAAAACACATAAGGCTTCATTCCCAAACTTCCCACTGTGAGTCTTGGTGATTCAACACTTGTTGGTTTTATTGACCAGTTATCAAACTGTCCCAGATTTATTCAGGAGAAGGAACTGGTTGAACTTTATCCTCAGTCTTCTCTGTTTCATTCTTATGGCCGTCTGTGAGGCTTTAGAGGCTCAATTAGCTGCTTCCACATTCCCAGTAATCTGCCAGTGGAACAAGACACTTTTCCCACAATATAAGTTAAACCTCTTGTTCCACTGGCAGATTATTTCACTTAAAACTAGAACTTTTTCATCCATATTAAGGATTTATTGACTTAAAACAAGCTCCTGTATCTGCTGAAAAGTTACTGTAAGTTAGTTTTGTCTTATTTCAAGTGTTTTTAAGATATTTGCACCAGGAAAAATGATGAAACTGTATTTATGAAGACAGTTTCTATGCAGATGACACTCAGCTTTAAATGTCTGAATGACTGGAAGGATCCAAGGATCCTGGGTTTACAGGGCGGGAATGTCATGGTGAGAGGATGCTGATGGATAAACTGGAACGAGGAGAAGGTCCCAGTAACATTCTCTGGTCTTTTCCTCCATTTTCTGCTTCAAACAGAGAGAAATGTTGTGAGAATCAGGTCAGGGTTTGTGGTTCACCATGTGAACCCGGCAGCCTGGATGTGTTTGAACTGGAAATCTGAGACTGAGCAGCAACTGGAAAGCTGTGCTGAGGTATTAAAACGAACCAGACCAACCTGTCCGTCCTTCAGCTCCTGAACGCCTGCAGATGCTTTTCTCCTGAAGGTTGATGTAACGCTTCACTGAACTGCTCCCACGTTCTTTAAAGTTGACGTTGTTCTACGTAATTCGGCGTTTTTGGTCTGCATTTTGGAAAACGTTTTTATATTTTCGTACTGAAGCTGTTCTTCATGTCCCAACCTGTGTTCCCGGTTCTCCTGCAGACACCTGGATATTTCCCGGGAGAGCAGACAGAATATGAAGTTCAAGATGACCCGGAAGATCCTGACGGTCCTCGTCCAGCGTCTGCTCAATCTGGTGTCCCTGGACATCTCCGGCCACATCATGCTGGACAACTGCACCATGCCCCACTTCGAGGAAGCCATGGGCCACCCCAGGTGGATATCCGGCCCGCTGTCGCAGGAATCCGCCGGTAGTTTCCATGGGATGACAGCTGTTGGTCTTCTCTTCCAGCACCGAGCCCTGTAAGAGCAGCATCTACCCGTTCCAGGAGCTGAAGAGGCCGCTGCAGTTTCTGGGCCTGTATGACACCACCCTGTGCAACGTGACCCACATCCCTGCCTATAAGGTACCGCCAGCGTTCGCTGATGATTGACTTTTACAGCCCTTCATTAAACTGTTGCTTCCTGGTTTCGGACGTCCGACCATAACATCATAACCAGAAGGTTTAAGGGCCGAGAAGATCAGGTTTTAGAGCTGGAAACCTGCAGTAAAACCATAAAAGACCAGGGTGGAAGCTGGAAAAATGCACATAAAAACAGATAAAACCCAGATTAAAACTGGGATAAAATCTGGAAAAAATTAGGATGATGTTGGCTTTAAATCAGCAGAAATTCAGGATAAAATTCAAGATCTGCTTGGATTTAAACCAAGATGGAAACTTGGATAAAATCTGGATAAATTTCAAAATAAAAACCATGTGAAGAATTGAATAAAATCAAGATAACATCAGGATAGATTTAGGATAAAGTCAGGCTAAACACAGAAACAAACTAGGGTAGAATTTATCATAACACTGGAGTGAAGTCAGCATCATTTCAGAACAAATTTAGGGTTATAATCATGAAACAGCTGGTGAAAACTAGGAAAATTGAGTTAAGTTCTCATAAAACCAGGATAAAAATCAAGGTAAACACAGAAGAAGACATGGCTGGAACTTCCTGTAACATTTGGGTAAAATCAGCATGATTTCAGGATAAATTTAGAGTTCATAGTCATGAAACAGCTGGTGGAAACCAGGATAATATTGTGATTAATTTAAGATAAAATCAGGATAAATTCAGAATAAATTTAGGATTATAGTCATGAAACAAACCTGGAGAACATCACGATTAATTTAAGATTAAACAGGATTAATCTCCAGATAAAACCAGGATAAGTTTGGGATTAATAATCAGGATTCTTTGCTCTCCTGGGAATATTAGCATCTGTTTTAACTGATCGGATCTGCGGAGGTTCTGATGACCACACCTTAGCGTTGCCCTTTGACCCCTCAGGTGACCGGGTCCAAAAACGAAGAGCAGGTTCTGAACGCCATCGAAGCCTACACAGAGTTTCGCCCGGAGCTCGCCCACAAAGCCATCAACCAGCTGTTTGACATCGCCCGGATACAACACTGCAGCCAGCTGCTGCGGGCCTTACAGGTCAGAACCGGGCCCAGAACCGGGCCCAGAGCTGTCCACCCTCACCCTCAGGTTCTCAGACGTCTCTGCTTCTTGTTACCAGCTCGTGATCGCAGCCCTGAAGTGCCATAAGTACGATAAGAGCATCCAGGTGACGGGCAGCGCGGCGCTCTTCTACCTGACCAACACGGAGTACCGCAGCGACCAGAGCGTGCGGCTACGCCGGGACGTGATCCAGGTGGTGCTGAACGGGATGGAGCAGTACCAGGAGGTCACGGTAAGCCATCTGTGGGGGTTTAAGGTGGTTAACCCTTTCACCCTGCTGAAACTCCTCCGTGTTCCCGCCCCAGGTCCAGAGAAACTGCTGCTTGACTCTCTGCAACTTCAGCATCCCAGAGGAGCTGGAGTTCCAGTACAGCCGGGTCAACCAGCTGCTGCTGAAGATCCTGGAGCCGGCCCGGCAGGACGAGTCCATCCAGAGGATCGCCGTCCACCTCTGCAACGCCCTGGTCTGCCAGGTGGACAACCACCACAAGGAGGCTGTGGGGAAGATGGGATTCGTCAAGGTAACTCCATCAGCTGGATCAGCTGGATGCTGTGCTCACGATCCCACTAGATGGAAACCTTCCTGTTCTCACGAAGGGATGAAATATGGCAGATGTGGCAGAACTGATCCAGAATGTTCTGAATCAAACTGATACGAACAGAAATCACAGAGATGACAGCAGGTTAAACTGGGATGAAATCAGAAAAATCTGGAAAAATTTAGGATTTCAAGCTTTAAAAAACTGGATAAAAGGAGAAGATCATCAGCATAAATGAGTATAATAATGGAATTGAAAAACTAAAATCACAAAAAATGATTTTTTTTTTTTGTACCTACTAAGCATGAACTATTTTAATTAAATAATCAGATTTTTTTTTTTTTTTTTTTGTAGGAACAGGATCAAAGATCCAAACCTTCAAATGTTTTTTTATTTTTTTTTATTTTTTCCTTGTTAAATGAAAGGCGTACAGTTTGTTTATTACTCTGGACTCGACTGATGAAAACTGAAAAAATATTTCATCTATTCTCAGCGATAGAAACAGGATCTAGATCAGAGTTCATCTGAAAACACTTCCTGTGTTCAGCCAAGTTTTAATACAGCAGATCTGGCTGCACCGAGGTGGACTTTAGAGTCCAAGTCAATGAGTACATGTGGTCCTAGTTACCATGACAACAGAGGGAAAGCAGATGATCAGTTGTGTTGCATCGAACATTTTTGTAAGTAGATTTTAATTTAAAACTCATCGTTTTGTCCTAATTTATTTAATTTATTCTTGAATTGTGGTGGGAGGGAGTACGGAGCTCCAATCAGGCCAAAAACTGAAGTCTGGAATCATTTTGAAGCAAACAGTCGGAACATGTCAGGAATGTCTGAGGAAACATAAAATGTCTAATAACAACAGAAACCATCAGACTTTGATGGCGATGGAGTTTAGCATTGGTCTGATTTTCTGTAAGATTCTTCAAAACTTTACTGTAATTTTTATGATGAGAAACTGAAACAAATGTTTAATCTGGATATTTTTAGTTTTAAAGCTGCATCCCAGTAAATCAAAATATCATCAACAACTTGGTTTATTTCAGGAAAAATTCAGCTTCAGCTGTAAATTTGTATCAAAAATTATTTTTATACAGAAATGCCTTGTCACAGCCCCAATCATGAGGAAGACGCTCCTGCTGCATATTAATGGAAGGTTTAGTGGAAGGAAAAATGTAATAGAACTCTATATAGTACATAAAATTACTGGAATGAATGATCTTTTCATGATATCTTAATGTATTGAGGTGTAGTTGTGTTAGTTTTGAGGGTTCCAACCCTTAATTTTGGGGTGTTTTAACATGCCCTTCACCACCAGAGCTGCAGTTGGACCCGTTTCTAACCCGACCTGTTTTCCCTCCTCCTCAGACCATGCTGAATCTAATCCAGAAGAAGCTGCAGGACCGAACGGTGAGTCTCCATCCCCAGCCTGCTTCAGATGGAGCCCCCTGTTGGTCCTGTGTTGACGGGGTTCTGGGTGTTTCTCCTCAGTGTGACCAGGTGATGGAGTTCTCCTGGAGCGCGCTCTGGAACATCACCGACGAGACGCCTGACAACTGCCAGATGTTCCTGAACTGCCGTGGGATGAGCCTCTTCCTGGAGTGTCTGGAGGTGAGATAAAAGCTCACTCACCTGGAAGGTTTCCTAAAACAGGCTGATGTAGGATAACTCTGAGTAGGCAGTATCTTACCTTCTGCAGGTATTGGGTCAGATTAGCTCTCAGTGTTCACTAAGCTGATCGCTCTGCTCTGCAGGAGTTTCCAGATAAGCAGGAGCTTCACCGCAACATGCTGGGGCTTCTGGGGAACGTTGCCGAGGTGAAATCTCTGAGGCCGCAGCTGCTCACGCCTCAGTTCATCACAGTGTTCAGGTGAGAAAACTCTGGATCAGCTGGAGCTGAGGAAGCTCCGAAACGTTCCTTGCAGGGTTTTAAAGTTTTAAACTCTGCTCCACCTGTCTGATGCAGCAACCTACTGGAGAGCAAAGCAGACGGCATCGAGGTGTCCTACAACGCCTGTGGCGTCCTGTCTCACATCATGTTCGACGGCCCCGAGGTCTGGACGATGGACGAGCCCAGAAGAGACGCCGTGATGAACAGAATGTGGGACGCCATCCAGAGCTGGGACGTCAGCTCCCGCCGCAACATCAACTACAGGTGAGGGCTGCTGGGTAATGATCGGTGGCGGAGGAACATGGAAGAGCTGATGGAGCGTCTCAGACAGCAGGAGGATAGAGGCACTGATCAGGTCTCTGGACTCATCCTGAGATTAAACATCCATCCATTTGATTTTGTCCTTAGGAAGGACAGAACCAGGTTCTAACAACCAGAAGTCAAGTTTATTTCTATGGAACATTTCAGCAGCAGGGCAGTTCAAAGTGCTTTACATCATAAAAACATCAAGCAGTTAACAAGCAAGAAACATTACATTTTGACAAATGCACATCAAAATCATCAAACAATTATACATCAAATATAGATCAATGTTCCAGTTATTATTAATCAAAGGCAGCTCTAAACAGGTGGGTTTTAGCCTTGATTTAAAGGAACTCAGAGTTTCAGCTGTTTTGCAGACCTGAGTGGTCTGGAAGGTTGATACAACGACAACAGGTCTTTAAGCCGTTCAGTGATTTATAAACTACCAGAAGTATTTTAAAGTCTATTCTCTGAGCTCCAGGGAGTCAGTGGAAGGACTTTAGAACTGGGGTGATGTGCTCTATCTTCCTGGTCTTAGTGGGAACACCAGCAGCAGTGTTCTGGATCAGCTGCAGCTGTCTGGTTGACTCTTTAGGCAGACCTGTGAAGACACTGTTGCAGTAATCAATGCAACTAAAGATAAATGCATGGATGAGTTTCTCTAGATCTTATTGGACATCAGTCCTTTAATCCTGGAAATGTTCTTCAGGTGATAGAAGGCTGACTTTGTAACTGTCTTTATGTGTCTCTGAAGGTTCAGGTCTGAGTCCATCACTACACCCAGATTTCAGGCCTGATCACTAGTTTCTAGCTGTAATAACTGAAGCTGCACCCTGACTCTAGATCTTCTTTAGGTCCAAATATAATGGTTTCAGTTTTGTTTCTGTACAGCTGGAGAAAGTTTTGGCACCTCCACACACTGATTTGTTCTAAGCATCTGTTCAGTGCTTGGATGGGTTCAGAATCACCTGGTGACATCGTGATATAGAGCTGTGTATCATCTGCATAGTTATGGTAACTACTCTTAGTACTTGTTATAACCTGAGCTAGTGCGAGCATGTAAATATTAAATAGGAGGGGTCCCAGGATTGAACCTTGGGGTACTCCACATGTGACTTCTGTCCACTCCGATGAGAAGTTGCCTATTGACACAAAGAAGTCTCTGTTCTTTAGGTCAGACGGGATCCAGTCCAGTACTGGACCAGAGAGTCCGACCCAGTTCTCCAGTCACTTCCATAATATCTCAACCAGGTTCTAACAACCAGAACCAGTTCCTGTCTTGATCTGTAATACATTCTGAACTCTTCAATCCTGATTATTACCTGTTAGTTTTCCTCATCACCATTTTTATCGGCACCAGCAGCTTCTCCTTAGCTGCTGTGTTGAGGAACAAACCTTCAGACAGTGAGCTGCAGAGATCCAGGATCTGGAATCAGAGCTCTCCGTTTAGAGGCCTGCTGCTTCTGCTGCTCGTCTCTGACTGTTTCAAACTCCTCCTGCAGGTCATTTGAGCCGATCCTTCGCCTGCTTCCTCAGAGCATCGCCCCCGTCAGTCAGCACTGGGCCACGTGGGCTCTCTACAATCTGGTGTCGGTTTACCGTGAGTATCAGCAGGTTTCACTCTGTTACCCTCCACCAACAGAACCGCACTCCGCTAGACTCATGTTCCAGCTGATAAACCGCAAGATTTGTGATGCTGGAAAGTTTCAGACTTTGGACAAAAAGATGCTTCTCCTTAAATGTCTCTGAATGATTCCTCATATATAAAACATGTCGTCATCTTCTGATTGTTTTGTGTTTGTGACTCATTCCATGGGTTAATTTTTGCCTGTTTTCATCTGCAGCGAGTAAATACTGTCCGCTGCTGATAAAGGAAGGCGGAGTTAGTCTTTTGGAGAAAGTTCTTGAACTGGAGAGTTCCCAACCAGAGACCAAGGACATGGCGAGGTGAGCCAGGATCTTTTTATTACTTCTCACTGCTGCAACAACAACAGCGTCATCTGCATGAAGACGAACCAGTCGGTTCTAAAGCCTCTCTTTCTGCTGCCGTCAGACATGTTAAACGGATGGTTTTGTATTCAGTGATATTTGAAAGCAATGTTGGGATATTTTTTTCCTCATTAACCCTCTTCCAAAACTACCTTATTGCAAGGTGTGCAACAATAACCCCCCCCACCCCCACCTCTCATGGAGAACAGACTGATGCTGCTGCTTTGTTTTTTGCGCTTATATGTGACGTAAACGTGACTTTTTGTTCCTCGCCACATCGATCACAGATGATAACTTGACGTCAAGTAAGGCTGAGGCAGCAGATTGCTCGCAGTTAGAAATACTGCCACCTGCAGGTGGGAGTTAGCATCACTTTAACACAATTATTTTGACCATTTTATGGTAAATTTGCAATAAATTCACAATTATGCATTAGTGTGAAAAAATTTTGATTTTTGCGTGAATTTCTGCGATTGGGAAAACACAAACAACTGTAGGGACTAGTAAAGCTTCTGGTTTACCGTGTGTTGTTCTGGAGAGTCAGCTGGTTCTGGTTCTGGTTCTGACAGGTTTATAACACGGACGGCCCAGTTTACTGACCAATAAAAGGCTTCAATAAAACAATCTACTCTGCTGCAGGGTTGCTTGTTTATCTGTCACGTTTCTCAGTCTCTGCAAACCTTTGGGATGAAAGCCAAACTGCTCAATCTTCTGCAATAACATTCATGGCCTTTGACCTTTTTCATGTCTCATCACAGCCACAGAGGATTTTATTGGGATGTTATGGGAGGAGCAACACAAAGCAGGGCAGTCAGAAGCTTCTTGCTGGTTCTGTTTCTGTTTGGACTCTCAGCTGCTCAGCAGGAGGCAGCAGGCGGCGCGGAGCCGTCAGGAGATGCTGATCAACCAATCAGAAGCTGACTTAGGGAAACGTTGCTATGTGACGCTAGTGAGGCAAAAATAACAACAAGGTTCTGCTGTTTATTTCTGTCATGTTCTGTAAAGTCAGAGAAACAAGAATTTAAACAAGCGTCTCAAACCTGCAGCTGCTTCACAGTCAACGTTTCCGATGTATAATCCATCTGTTGACTGAAGAGGCTGAGGCGGTTTTTTATGCGGACTTTGAAGTATCACGTCAGAAAAGGCAAAATTCGAAATGACTTCCTCAGTTCCCCGCTTGAGGTGGTTTTTGCCTTTTCCGAAAAAGACCGAATGTGCTAAAGGGGAAATGGAAACACGTTTACTGAATAAGATCTGAAGCAGCGAACTTTTACCTGTTTATCGCAGCCGTGCGTAGCGTCAACATCTGACTGCGTAGCCTGGTTGATTTTCTCCAAACCAGTAGATGGAAAAATCCTAATTCGCATTTTCTTTTTAGCAAAATTTTAAAAGTTCACTCAAAATTTGCATGACAGCTGGATGGAAACAGCTAAATTTGCAAAAACGTTTTTACACTTGCTTGAGGTGGTTTTGGCTTATCCGAAAAAAGTTAACGCGCTAAAGAGGAGATGGAAACTCGTTGACCGAATAAGTTTCGACGTAGCGAACGCTCCCATTTCGTGGTGGGTCTGTGCCTTACCAGAGGCACGAAACTCTGAGGAATTTCAGAGTCTAGACCTCCAGCTTGGAGTGGAGGACTCTCTGAGATTTATGATCGATTTAAAATGGGTACGATGTACATTAACCTCAGAGCAACGAGTCATTGTACCAGGTTATCGCTCTGGTGCTAAGATGTGTGCTCCATGCTAGTGAGCAACCTCTACTTCCTGTTTATTGCAGCCATGCGTGGCGTCAACACGAAATCACGCTTTGTGTAGCCTGGTTGATTCACTTCAGACCGGAAGAAGAAAACTCGCCTAATTCACATTTTCTTTCTTTTTGCGACATTTTAAAAGTTCGCTTAAAATTCGCATGACAGTTGGATGAGAACATGTCTTCTGTTAAAAGTTAGCGAATCATGGATTATTAAAAAATCTTAAAGAACAACCCAAACTTTGAACGTCTCCCAGAGCTCTGTTCAGTGGATCATCTGGACATGGAGACGGGATGGACCCACCTGGAGACAGGATGGACCACCTGGAGACAGGATGGACCCACCTGGAGACAGGGTGGACCCACCTGGAGACAGGATGGACCACCTGGAGACAGGGTGGACCCACCTGGAGACAGGATGGACCACCTGGAGACAGGGTGGACCCACCTGGAGACAGGATGGACCACCTGGAGACAGGGTGGACCCACCTGGAGACAGGATGGACCACCTGGAGACAGGGTGGACCCACCTGGAGACAGGATGGACCACCTGGAGATAGGATGGACCACCTGGAGATAGGATGCACCCACCTGGAGACAGGGTGGACCCACCTGGAGATAGGATGCACCCACCTTGAGACAGGGTGGACCACCTGGAGACAGGATGGACCACCAGGAGACAGGATGGACCCACCTGGAGATAGGATGCACCCACCTTGAGACAGGGTGGACCACCTTGAGACAGGGTGGACCCACCTGGAGATAGGATGCACCCACCTTGAGACAGGGTGGACCACCTTGAGACAGAGTGGACCCACCTGGAGATAGGATGCACCCACCTTGAGACAGGGTGGACCACCTGGAGACAGGATGGACCCACCTGGAGATAGGATGCACCCACCTGGAGACAGGGTGGACCACCTGGAGACAGGATGGACCACCTGGAGACAGGATGGACCACCTGGAGACAGGATGGACCACCTGGAGACAGGGTGGACCCACCTGGAGATAGGATGGACCACCTGGAGACAGGGTGGACCCACCTGGAGACAGGATGGACCACCTGGAGATAGGATGGACCACCTGGAGATAGGATGCACCCACCTGGAGATAGGATGCACCCACCTGGAGATAGGATGCACCCACCTTGAGACAGGGTGGACCACCTGGAGACAGGGTGGACCCACCTGGAGACAGGATGGACCACCTGGAGACAGGATGGACCCACCTGGAGACAGGATGGACCACCTGGAGACAGGGTGGACCCACCTGGAGACAGGATGGACCACCTGGAGATAGGATGGACCACCTGGAGATAGGATGCACCCACCTGGAGACAGGGTGGACCCACCTGGAGATAGGATGCACCCACCTTGAGACAGGGTGGACCACCTGGAGACAGGATGGACCACCTGGAGACAGGATGGACCCACCTGGAGATAGGATGCACCCACCTTGAGACAGGGTGGACCACCTTGAGACAGGGTGGACCCACCTGGAGATAGGATGCACCCACCTTGAGAGAGGGTGGACCACCTGGAGACAGGATGGACCCACCTGGAGATAGGATGCACCCACCTTGAGACAGGGTGGACCACCTGGAGACAGGATGGACCCACCTGGAGATAGGATGCACCCACCTGGAGACAGGGTGGACCACCTGGAGACAGGATGGACCACCTGGAGACAGGATGGACCACCTGGAGACAGGATGGACCCACCTGGAGATAGGATGCACCCACCTTGAGACAGGGTGGACCACCTGGAGATAGGATGCACCCACCTGGAGACAGGGTGGACCACCTGGAGACAGGATGGACCACCTGGAGACAGGATGGACCACCTGGAGATAGGATGCACCCACCTGGAGACAGGATGGACCACCTGGAGATAGGATGCACCCACCTTGAGACAGGGTGGACCACCTGGAGACAGGGTGGACCACCTTGAGACAGGGTGGACCACCTTGAGACAGGGTGGACCACCTGGAGATAGGATGGACCACCTGGAGACAGGATGGACCACCTGGAGACAGGATGGACCCACCTGGAGATAGGATGGACCACCTGGAGATAGGATGGACCACCTGGAGACAGGGTGGACCCACCTGGAGATAGGATGCACCCACCTTGAGACAGGGTGGACCACCTGGAGACAGGATGGACCACCTGGAGACAGGATGGACCACCTGGAGACAGGATGGACCCACCTGGAGACAGGGTGGACCCACCTGGAGACAGGATGCACCCACCTGGAGATAGGATGCACCCACCTGGAGACAGGGTGGACCACCTTGAGACAGGGTGGACCCACCTGGAGATAGGATGCACCCACCTTGAGACAGGGTGGACCACCTGGAGACAGGATGGACCCACCTGGAGACAGGGTGGACCACCTTGAGACAGGGTGGACCCACCTGGAGATAGGATGCACCCACCTTGAGACAGGGTGGACCACCTTGAGACAGGGTGGACCCACCTGGAGATAGGATGCACCCACCTTGAGACAGGGTGGACCACCTTGAGACAGAGTGGACCCACCTGGAGATAGGATGCACCCACCTTGAGACAGGGTGGACCACCTGGAGACAGGATGGACCACCTGGAGATAGGATGCACCCACCTAGAGACAGGGTGGACCACCTGGAGACAGGATGGACCCACCTGGAGACAGGGTGGACCACCTGGAGACAGGGTGGACCCACCTGGAGATAGGATGCACCCACCTGGAGACAGGGTGGACCACCTTGAGACAGGGTGGACCCACCTGGAGATAGGATGCACCCACCTTGAGACAGGGTGGACCACCTTGAGACAGGGTGGACCCACCTGGAGATAGGATGCACCCACCTTGAGACAGGGTGGACCACCTGGAGACAGGATGGACCACCTGGAGACAGGATGGACCCACCTGGAGATAGGATGCACCCACCTGGAGACAGGGTGGACCACCTGGAGACAGGATGGACCACCTGGAGACAGGATGGACCCACCTGGAGACAGGGTGGACCACCTGGAGACAGGGTGGACCCACCTGGAGACAGGATGGACCACCTGGAGATAGGATGCACCCACCTGGAGACAGGGTGGACCACCTGGAGACAGGATGGACCACCTGGAGACAGGATGGACCCACCTGGAGATAGGATGCACCCACCTGGAGACAGGGTGGACCACCTGGAGACAGGATGGACCACCTGGAGACAGGATTTACCCACCTGGAGACAGGGTGGACCCACCTGGAGACAGGATGGACCACCTGGAGATAGGATGCACCCACCTTGAGACAGGGTGGACCACCTGGAGACAGGGTGGACCCACCTTGAGACAGGGTGGACCACCTGGAGATAGGATGGACCACCTGGAGACAGGGTGGACCCACCTGGAGATAGGATGCACCCACCTTGAGACAGGGTGGACCACCTGGAGACAGGATGGACCACCTGGAGACAGGATGGACCCACCTGGAGACAGGATGGACCCACCTGGAGACAGGATGGACCACCTGGAGATAGGATGCACCCACCTGGAGACAGGGTGGACCACCTTGAGACAGGGTGGACCCACCTGGAGACAGGATGGACCCACCTTGAGACAGGGTGGACCACCTGGAGACAGGATGGACCCACCTGGAGATAGGATGCACCCACCTGGAGACAGGGTGGACCACCTTGAGACAGGGTGGACCCACCTGGAGATAGGATGCACCCACCTTGAGACAGGGTGGACCACCTTGAGACAGGGTGGACCCACCTGGAGATAGGATGCACCCACCTTGAGACAGGGTGGACCACCTGGAGACAGGATGGACCACCTGGAGACAGGATGGACCCACCTGGAGATAGGATGCACCCACCTGGAGACAGGGTGGACCACCTGGAGACAGGATGGACCACCTGGAGACAGGATGGACCACCTGGAGATAGGATGCACCCACCTGGAGACGGGATGGACCACCTGGAGACAGGATGGACCCACCTGGAGACAGGATGGACCACCTGGAGATAGGATGCACCCACCTGGAGACGGGATGGACCACCTGGAGACAGGATGGACCCACCTGGAGACAGGGTGGACCACCTGGAGACAGGGTGGATCCACCTGGAGACAGGGTGGACCACCTGGAGACAGGATGGACCACCTGCAGATAGGATGGACCACCTGGAGATAGGATGCACCCACCTGGAGACGGGATGGACCACCTGGAGACAGGATGGACCACCTGGAGATAGGATGGACCCACCTGGAGACGGGATGGACCACCTGCATACGGGATGGACCCACCTGGAGACACGGTGGACTACCTGGAGACAGGATGGACCACCTGGAGACGGGATGGACCACCTGGAGACAGGGTGGACCCACCTGGAGACGGGATGGACCCACCTGGAGACGGGATGGACCCACCTGGAGACCTACCAGGACATCACATTAGTGGAAACCTCCATGAATCTGGCCTTTATGGAAGCAAACTACTGTTGAAAGAAAACCACCATGTAGGAGACACAGCAAACATGTGGAAAACCAGAGCTGAACCTTCAGGTCCCCATAGTAAACCATGGTGGTGGCAGCATCATCCTGATGGAGCTCAATCAGGAGAATCCTGGAGGAGAACCTGTTAGAGGCTCCAGAAGACCTGAGACTGGGGTGGAGGTCCACCTTCCAGCAGGACGACCATCCAGCCAGAAATATTATGGGATGGTTTAGATCAATGCAGATTCGTGGGTTAGAATGGCCTAGTCAAAGTCCAGACCTGAATCCAGCTGAGATTCTGATGTTCTGAGATGTTCTCCATCCAGTGTGACTTAGCTGAGATGTTTTACTGAGGAGAACCTTCAGTACGTAGATGTCCCCAGCTATACTGACCCACAGTGGTGAATATAAAAGCATGCCACACTTTCCAGATTCATTGTCTTTGTTCAGGATGTTGAAAAGCGTGTTGAGTTTTCCTTTGACCTGGTCTTGATGCATCGCTCCCATCCAGCGCCTGTTCCTGCTGCTGTTTTCCAGGAAGGTCATGGAGCAGTGTGAGAACTTCAAGGAGGACCCGATGGAGACGAACAACGGCCAGGAGGTGAACTACGGCCAGAGAGGCTGACCCCAGAACCAGAACTCCCAGTAAGCACGCCTGCAGCTCAGCCAGCTGAGGAGCCGTCTCCACCAGGGGTCACCGTCTGCTTTCTTTTAAACTTCTCCTCTTGTTTCGTAGAGCTGAACGTTCCGGACTCAACCTGAACGCTTCATAGGAGCCGCCATGTTTAGTTGGGAGGGGCTGCACATCTCTTCAGCTGGGTTGGGGGACTCTTCTCTCTCAGTGTGTGTGTGTGTGTGTGTGTGTGTGTGTGTGTGTGTGTGTGTGTGTGTGTGTGGAGGATTTAGCACAGATCTACAGTTCTCAGACGGGACTGAGTTGTCCCTCCTCTGTTAACGCCTCTGAACTGTCCCGGACCGCCAGCGGAGGCCCGGCGGTGGCGGCCCGGCGGTGGCGGTCCGGAGGGGGCGGCCCGGCAGGGGACTCTTTGTTATATATGTAAATATTCAGTGTGGGTCTCATCCTTTTACTGTGTGGATGTTTTATAATATGGCTGTAAACACTCATGACTTCACTCTGTATTTAAATGGAACTGATCTGCTGTCAGTGCTGAGGATCAACACACCAGCAGTCCTGGATCTGCCCCACATGGAACCAGTTGAATGACCTGGAACCAGGAGCCAGATCAGTAAAATCAACATTGTTTCAGCCATTCTGCTCTGGTGTTTCCTGAGTTTCTGTAATCATGAGGTTTTATCCCGGCCCACCGGTCCCATTCCCATCTGGAGCCGTCAGAGGACGCAGAAACTCAAACGCACAACAGAAACCAGGCGACAGTGAACGCAGCAGCAGGAAGGAAGCACAGAAGCTAGGGCTGGACGATACGGCTTCAAAATAAAATCTCGCATTTTTGTCATGCCAGGTCCGATTTCCGATTTTAATCGACTTTTTTTTTTTTTCTTGCTTTCTTTTCTAAAAAAGAAATTACAAATGACAGAAAATATTTTGAAAGTGTGGTTTTTATTTCATTTCTGGGAACAGTTATGAGAACACAGTCATAATATTACCAGAATAAAGATGCAAGAACATCTTAAAATTACCAGAACAAAAGCTTCAGTGGAGTCATCAGGATGTGACGTGAGCAGCTCAGTCCGTCTGCTTGTTTCTTCCAACTCGACTCCGCCGTTTCAGACTCCTGCTGCTGATAGCCTGATGCTGATGTGTTCAAGGTGAATGATTTCCTTGTTTGTAAAACTGATGCCAAAGTTAAACTTCACAAGATTCTCAGCATTCCTCATTTAAATTTTTTGTTATTTTTTTGTGTCAGAGTTCTCATAAAATTACTACTTCATCCTCCTAACATTACAGCTTTATTCTGGTAATATCATGACTTTTTCTGGTATTATCACCACTTTATTCTCATAATTTAAACATCTTTTGTTATCCTGACCCTAATACTTCGTCGTAGAGTTGACCTGAATTCAACTCTAAATAAATAGAAGCTGTAAAACACGCTTCTCAAACAAGATGGCCGTCCAGGTTGCGCTGACATCACCCGTAACTATGGAAACCCAAGGAAAGCACTGGTGGGGAAGAAAATCCAGATTTTCCAAAAATGAAATCTTGGAAAAACCAAACATTTGATGAACTGATGAAATCAGTTTATCGCCCGGCCCTAACAGGAAGTTCTCCCCAAGCGTCAGAGGACGTGTCTCGGTTCTGGACCCAGAACCAGAAAAGCTGCAGAATCTAAACAGGAACGACGAGGAACAGCGACTCAGCAGAAATCTGTAAACGAAGAACAGGAACAAAACGTGCCATGAAATTAGAGTTCCTGAAAACCCAGCTTCCATGAACTTCCTTCCTGTTTGTCCCGATAAGGACTCAGCCACTCTTTTTAAACGTGCCAGGTCACTGGTTGCTATGGCGATTCTGGGAGGGGGGGGGGGCAATTTTAACTCAAAAGGTTAAACTGATCTAATCTGAAGCTGGTTACTGGTTGCTATAGTGATTCCCGCCTTCTCTGAGGAGACAGATGTGGTCGCTGTGCAAAAACTAAGAGACATTTAAAGAAACGCCGTGAACTGTGAGAACCAGGTTGAACAGAACCTTCAGGTCCAGTTTCTCCAGAACCAATCAAGTGGGTGTGTCTCCCTGCTCTCTGATTGGTCAGAAACCAGGAAGTCCTCCAGCAGAGGGGGACACCCTGGCTGGAAGGAGACGGAAATACATCCGACTGGATGGAGAAGCTGATTAAATCCAGAAGGTTCTGAATGTTCAACTGGGTCAGAACCATCATCACTCTAAGATGAACATTCTGGGGGAAAATGTGGGAAAATCCTCAAAGTCAAACTGGGATTGTAGAGAAACTGGAACACGGATCAGAATGATAACTGGGTCGGGTAAAGTCCAGCTTCCTGTGACCCGGTTAGACTCTGAATGATGGTTCTGATGGACCGGACGGCTGAGACGTGGAGGTCCAAACAGAGCTGAGTTTTTGTTCTTAGAAAGATACCTGGGATTAATCTAGAAATCTGGGTGAACGTAAAGATTGAACCCAGTTTGCTGATTAAGATCAGTCTGAAATAATAATGTCTATTAAAACAGAAAATGAGGCTGCTGCTGAGGAATTATGATCAGTGATTTTTCTCCATCCAGGTTCAGTTCTCAGAACTTTAGTTGGACTTAGTCAGATTAAATAATCCTCCTCTCCGCTCCGTCCTCCAGAACCTACAGCCAGGATCTCCTCCAGGATCATGTCAGTAAAGCGTCTGATTCTCCAGATTCTGGCAGTAAAACGTTTTATATCTGACTGATTCTCTGTCAGCATCACTGATTGTTTCTAACCTGCTTCCTGGTTCTGATGGGCAGTTTTTCTCTGATTTACTCCAGTCGGACGGCTGCATTTGAGTTCTGGTCCTGATTGGTTCAGTTGGACTTTTTATTGATCCGATTCCTCTGATTAGGTGTTAATCAGCTGTTCCTGCTCTAGAGACCTGTGCAGGATTTGGACACAGTTATCTCCAGAAGAAGAAGATCAGGAACATTCTCCGTCTGTTTTGAATGTTTTAGTTTGTTTTTCAAGGTGAACCGAAAACTTGGCTGTTTTTGATTATTTATGAAAATAGAAATCGGTTCTGGTCTCATTCAGACATTATCTGATGATGTTTCTGTTAACGTTGATTTCTTCTCTCACTGCTGAAGAGTTTGATCCATAATGGAAGAACAAACGGTTCCGTTTCTGTTGATCTCAGTAGCTTCATGACTTTAATGTAAAAATATGAATAAGCAATAAACATGGAGTGGTTAAATCAGCCGGTTTTATTCTTTCATACTCAGCTGAGATGGTCATAATAAATTATTAAATTACAACAACTCGTATTTCCTGCAGAATTTAGACAAATCTAATCTTTGACGTTCAGCTTTTCACATATAATTGTTATAAGAACTATTTTAAAACTTAAAATGGTCATTTTCATGAAATAGTTTCAATGAATTATATTTTAATAATCTATTGATAGTGTAACTTTTGGGTGGTTGAGTGGTGGGAATGAAATATTCAGAATTTGCTCATAATTTTAATTGTTAAAGCAAATTCCTGCTGAAAAAATTACCAAAATCGTGTTTAATTTTTTACATCTGAATGTTTATCAGCTGAATTAAATATTTTTCTGTCCCACCTGATTTGTTTCTGCTGAGTCAACATCTTTTTAGGGTGGATTTCATCTTTGTTATGGTCTTCATCTGACTGCCACTAGATGGCAGTATAACATTTTCATGGACAGCTCATGTTTTCTTTTCTACTAGTTTTCCTCTCAGAGAAATTTAGTCTGAATCCACAACAAAAATGTCCACTGAAATCGGAAATCCAACTAAAAGATCGAGAGGTTTTTTTCAACCCTTACATCAAAATCCAACATGGCTGCCACACGTAGGAAAACAGCGACCATTGCTAAAATAAACACTCCAGTCTTTGTGCATCTGATTAAATATGTCATACCCACTGTTTGGGAATTCGGGGTCAGATTTCAGGTCATGATCACTTTATCTGTTTTGGAGGTTTTGTGTGGCTGTGACATCAGTGACTCCAGATTCCGACACAAACTGAACACGGCGTCATGGCTTTGTTTGCCCCTCGCCGCCCTCCGTAGTTCTGCCTGCTGGCTGTGAAGGCGGAAGTTCCAGCAGGCTAACTTCCCTGTGTCCAATAATTCATTCCCGTTTTTTGGGAAGAAGGGTTCAAGGAAAACGGCTTTACCTGCCCAGACATGTCTACTGCTTACAAGAACAGGTGAGTTCTCTTCCTCAGGTGCAATTCAAGGCGAACAGAGAGAGGCAAACGCTGCAAAACCACATAAAAATCAATTTGCTGAAGCTAACAGCTCCGCTAACCAAACAAAGGCTAACTTCACGTTCAAAACACAATTAATTTAATGTAATCTGTTATTAATACAATGCAGTTCATGTCGGTTTAAATTGTCTCATTTGAAGCCATATTTAATGTTTATAAAATGGTTATTAACGGTTGAACCTGTTAGTGGTGTGTGATTAGCCGCGTTAGCTCCCTGTTAGCAGGTCAGATGACTCCTTCCAGCTGCTGACGTCATCTGAAACAAACATGAGTGTTCAGATAAACAGCCGCCGGTTGAGCATTAAATCACTCAGTCATGTGTTCACCCCATGGACTCTAACAGTGGCTCCATCTCCTCACTGAGAGACGCTGTTTACTGGCGGCTTTCACTCAGATTACCGTCATTTCTTTGCATTCAGGCTAAAAATGAAATCAGAATTGCAACGTTTTAACCGAAATGTTTTAAAACGTGGAAATAATCGAGATTTCCTGTATTTGGGTTAACACAAACTTTCCTGTAGTTTCTTCAGGAATAATTTAAGGTTATTTTATAAATGTTTTATTAATGTCTCCAGATGTCCAGACATAACTGCTCCGCATCATGTAGAACAGAATAGAAATATCCTTTATTGTCCCCCAGTGGGGAAATTTAGGTGTAACGGCAGCAAAGTGACAGGCAATCGAAGCATTTAGGTTCACGAAAAGATAAGAATATATAAAATTAAGAATAACATAGCGTTGAGCATTGAGGACAAAATGACAACATAACATTTTGTGCAGTTATCAAAAATAAGGTACTCTGATCCGAAGGAATGTGCATCAGAGTAGAGAATAATTTAAGAAATGTATGAAATGTGCATTAAAAACAACAGACTATTTACAATAAGTGCCAATAAAATCGTGCAAACAACAGAGACGTGCAGATACCAGCAGGGATGTGAACACTTGTTGAGTTTGTTGGGAAGGCAAAGAGATTGATCAAAAGGTTAAAGGTCAGAGTGACGGAAGCACAGATGAGAAGAAGAGGGAAGAAGAAAATAAGCCAATATGGCAACTGATACGACACTGCAGTATTTACTGATATGATTGGCATCGTGAGATTTTCTGATACCGATAAGAATAACTCATGCAGATAAAAAGCAGACGTGTCACATTCCCAGAAACAGGAAGCAGCGCTGCAGGTGAACCGTCGGCAACATGGCAGGAGTCCAGCATACCTGCTGATGATGCTGTTCAGGTTCTCTGCTGAAAGTATCACAGAGCTGGAAAAACATCACAACCCGACAGCCCGAGTTGGCAGTCAGGGTTACCATGGAAACCGGAAAAATCTGGAATGTGCTCGAAACGTTTTCCAGATCATAAGTTTGGAAAAATAAATATAGAAAAGAAAACGTTTTAATTTAAGACTTTATTTTTGTCTCCTTATCTAAATATCTTATCCATCCATCCAACCATGCATCCGTTTAACCATCCATCCAACCATCCAACCATGCATCCGTTTAACCATCCATCCAACCATCCATCCATCCATCCGTTTAACCATCCATCCATCCATCCATCCATCCGTTTAACCATCCATCCATCCAACCGTCCATCCGTTTAACCATCCATTCATCCATCCAACCGTCCATCCGTTTAACCATCCATCCATCCAACCGTCCATCCATCCAACCGTCCATCCGTTTAACCATCCAACCATCCATCCATCCAACCGTCCATCCGTTTAACCATCCATCCAACCGTCCATCCGTTTAACCATCCATCCATCCAACCATCCATCCATCCAACCGTCCAGCCGTTTAACCATCCATCCAACCATCCATCCAACCATCCATCCATCCGTTTTAACCATCCATCCATCCATCCAACCATCCAACCATCCATCCATCCATCCAACTGTCTGTGAGACAGTGTAGGTCACCATGGCAACAGAGCGTTTCTGATCCTGGTCCAGTTTTAGCCGTGTGACCCGGCTGGTTCTGATCCAGTACCGGTCTGTAGTTTAACTCCCTCCTCCTCTCTGCAGGATCCAAGAGTTCAAATCAGCGTTGGGGGAGGAAAGCATCAGCCTGACGACCCTGAGGGAGCTGAGCTTCAGCGGTAACCTTTGACCTCCTCTCAGGTGAAGCTGTGCTCTGATTGGTGTAATCTGACTCTGGTCGTCTTTCCCTCAGGAATCCCTCATGAAGAAGGAATCCGCTCTCTGTGCTGGAAGGTGAGGATGGTTTAAACCGCTGAGGTCCAGAACCAGTCAGGCAGAACATTATGACCACTCACAGCAGAACCAGGCTGCTCTGGTTGGACCACTGGGTCAGAACATGAGGGGTGTTCCCAGAGCTCCGATATGTGGTCCAGGAAATGAAAACCAAGAACGTCCTGATCCCTGAGGGATGTTCTGCACAAACCTGACTTGTAGAAGTTCAAGGATCTGCTGCTGACAGCTTGGATCCAGGAACCAGAGCAGAACTTCAGAGGTCCAGAAGAGACCAGGAGGAGACGGATCTGGTGGAGAAACGAAGCCTTAGAGGCGTGGTCATAATGTTTTGCCTAACAGATCCAAGGCTTTTCGGAAATGTGCCGACTGGTTCTGGACTCCATGTTACATATGTGAAGTATTGAAGCTTTTTGTCTGATGCCTCCTGTTTGCTGATGGAAAGTACCCCCCGTGGTTCTGACCCGGCCCATTTCTCCTCCAGATTCTGCTCAACTACCTGCCGCTGGATCAGACATTATGGGATTCCTTCCTGAAGAAGCAAAGGTAGGAGAACCGGGCCGAGCCACAGCGGGCCGAGCCACAGCGGGCCGCGTTTCCGTTTTCAGCTGACGACCAAAAATCTGAAAAATAAGAAATGAAGAGTTTTTATTCATCTTTCACTCTGATACAAGCCAACTGAAAAAAGTCTTGTCTGGTTCGTTTCAAGACAAAGCAAGCTTCAGCTTCAGCCATCTGAACTCAGAATAAAACATACGGTTGTTGTTTTAATACGTTTCCATACCAGAAATGACGCAAGTCGCCAAAGAAGAAGAAGAAGAGTTTATGGTGGCTGGAGGACCGGCTGAAAGCAGAAACATTCCTGAAGATATTCATCTGGCATCATCAGCTCTCGATGAGACGCTTTCGCTCCCTCTAAGGAAGACGAACACGCTGGCCGTTTAGTGAAAACGTGAGGCGGCCGCGGTTCACGCTGTGATTTCCGGTTCCGCCAGAAGGCCCCAAACGGTGAACAGCTATGAAGCTCTTTGTTTTCCATTAAGATGGAAAAATAAGGGAGCCTTTTTTATTTCTGAAGTTGTTCTAATGTAGTTTTACAACAAAAAAATTTTTTCTCGTGTTATTTTGAAACCAAAGAACGAGTCATACATGGATTAGATTATATTAGATTATTTCTGTCTCTTTAGAAAATCCTCCCCAACATGCCTCTAACCACCACCAGGGGGCGGCGTTTAACAGTGTTGGCTAACTGGACATAGAAGAAGCTTTTCACTGGTCCGTTAAGCGCGACCGTTTCTGCCTTCATGAGACGAAACCAGCGAGCTGACATGATCCTGAATGTTTCCTCTAGTCTCCCCAGGTGATCTGGACCTGCAGATCTTTAGACTTTCTGAGGTTCTTTGGACTTCGGCTGAAACGACTAATCACGTTAATGTGTTATAGAAATAATCATCAACTAATTTAGTAATCGATTGATCGCTAACTGGAGTCTGGAGACTCTAGAAAAGGCCGTTTGCTGAAAGAAGAACACAATCAGAGCAGCAATGAAGCCAAAACTGGACTAATGAATATGAACATTTTGCATTTAAGAAATGCAATAAAACCTTCTTGGTCTGTAAATCTGATCTACCAGAACTCCTCTGGTGGCAGTTTTTGCTTCCCTTGGTTCAGATTCTGTAAAAAACATCAGTTAATCACCTTTTCTATCCAGTTATTGGTCAGGTAATCCAGTAATAATCAGCAGGTCAGTCCTCCCCTGTGCTGGTGTCCAGTCCAGCGGGAGCTGAGCTTTCTCATGTTAGGGTTGTTTCAGCTGCAGATGATCGATCGATCACAAAAGGAATGATGCTGCTGCACTTTAGGCAGTAAATTGTTTATTTTGTTATTTAGAAGCTGAATTGAATTCTTTGTTTCTTTGCATATTTTAATGTATTTCTAATGTATAAAAAGGCTTGAGTGGTGAAATGAAAAATCTGCAGAATGTGACAGTTTTTTATGCGATTGTCAGAAGAATCGATTAGAATAGAAATATCCTTTATCGTCCCATGATGGGGCAATTTCTGCGCAACGGCAGCAAAGTGATAGGCCATAACAGAAAACAGGCTCGCACAAAGACAGAATGTAAAATATCTATAAACAGAACAAAAATAAAAATGCTGTTGAGGAAGGGCAGATTTCAGCACCAGTACTGTGCAGTTAGAAGTGCTCCAGTGCGGAGGGAAGTGCAGCCGAGTTGTTAACGGCCAGGACAGCCGTTCGCTGCAGCCGCGTTCAGCTCATCCTGGCTTCCAGCTGAGAGATGAGCCGTCTCAGTTCTGTGTGGGTTTATCCCCGTTTCTTAAACGACTGCCCTTCTGATCCGCTTTATCTGCTGAAGACGATCCTCTCTCAGTCAGGACGAAAGCTCCGGCGGTCCAGATCAGACCCGTCTGTGTGCTTGCTTCTGCAGGGAGGTGTACTCTCAGTTCCTCAGAGAGATGATCATCCAGCCCGGCATCGCCAAGGCCAACCTGGGCCTGTCCAGGGCAGACGTGACGCTGGACGACCACGTAAGTCTCAGCGCTGAGAACCCGAGGAGGTTCTGCTTCTGACTGACGCTTTTTCGCTTTCAGTTTCTGCAGTTGAGCAGAGCAAGAATCATTCTGAGCCTGTTTTGGTAGAAAAGTCCGGTCGGACCTCTTAGAACCAGGATGTTTGTTGTTTCCAGCCGCTGAATCCGAACCCAGACAGCCGGTGGAACACCTACTTCAAGGATAACGAGATCCTGCTGCAGATCGATAAGGATGTGAGGTAAGGTCTTCCTCCTGGCGCTGGTTCTGTCGGGAAGAGCAGAACTCTGAACGGACCCGGGTTTGTGCCCTGCTTTTCCAGGCGGCTGTATCCCGACATGGCGTTCTTCCAGCGGCCCACGGAGTATCCCTGCCAGCTGATCCTGGACCCTCAGAACGACTACGAGACGCTGCGGCGACGGGTCGAGCAGACCACCCTGAAAGCCCAAACCGTGAACCGGAACCGGAGCGGAGTCACAAACGTGAGTCGCTGCTGAGGCCGGTCCAGCAGGGGGCGCTGCTCTGAGAGCAGAAACCAGAATAAAACTTCATCTGATTTTTGGATTAGAAAAAATCTGAAAATAAATAGAGACAGAAATGATGTGGAAAAGATTAAATACATAAGTAAATAAAAGGGTTAAACATGACGTGATAAGCTTTTTCATTATGCTGTTATTTAAATCTACACTTTTTGGACTTAAATATATTTTTATTTTAATTTATTGTTTGAATATTATTAGAATTTTATTTTTCGTTCATATTGATATTTTTGAATAAAATGAAAAAAATTCTCTCCAGAGAGGATACCAGAGAAATAAATGAAACTATAAATTTATTTAAAATTTTACTCCAAGATGTTTTTGTTTGGATCAGAAAAATCAGTGATGGTAAACTGATACATTGACACAAATAATGTGGAAATAATAAAATAAAAAAAAGAAAAGTCAATTAAAATAAAAAGATAAAACCAGACGTTATTTTCTTGCATTATAATATTTTTTATGTTTGAGTCCATACTTTTTGGACTTGTGTGTTTTTTGTTTTTTTTTTGTTTTTTTACATATTTTTCTGTTTTATTGTTTAAACAAAAGTATTTATTTTTATTTATATTGATATTTATTTATGAATAAAATGAAAAATAAAGTTTTGTACAGAGAAGACAGGAAAGAAATAAATTAATCCCTAAATTTATTTAAAATACCAATTTTAAATAAATTGGTATTTTAAATACCAATTTAAAATACCAAATAACAGTTTTCACAAAAAGTGAAACTGTTATTTGAAGCTGTTTTTCTTTTATGTATTTTTATATTTATTTCATTCAGATACAAATGTTATTAATACAAGTATTTGTTTTTGAGTTTATTTTCTTGCTTGTCCCAAATATTAACAACATTTAGCGTAAACTGAGTAGTTTTACCTTCCGATGTCTGACGGTCCTTCAGAAACCCTGGAGAAAAGTTCATCAAGACCAGCTCCAAAGACCATTATTATTATTATTATTATTATTATTATTATTATTATTATTATTATTTTGTGAGAACTGGACATTTCCGCTCTTGGTTTCTGTTTTTGTTGAAGCCGGTTCTCCCTGCTTCTCCTGCCACTGCCAGCTGCTGCCTCATGTATCGTCTAACGTTGGCCTTGTGGCTCCGACCCAGGGCGTTCTCCGTTCTCCGGGCGTCTGAACCCGTCTTCCTGTTTTCCAGGTCAGCTCTCCGGGGAAAGCCCTGAACCTGTATCCGTCCAACGAGTACGAGGTTCTTCCCAACGGCAGCGAGGCTCACTGGGAGGTGGTGGAGCGGATCCTCTTCATCTATGCCAAGCTCAACCCGGGGATCGCCTACGTTCAGGGGATGAACGAGATCGTCGGGCCCATCTACTACACCTTCGCCACGGACCCCAGCAGCCAGTGGAAAGGTCCGGAGGTTCTGGTTCTGATGATAAGCCTGTCGAGGTTCTGGTGACGCTGACGCTGCTGTGGTTCCTCCTGCAGAGCACGCCGAGGCCGACACCTTCTTCTGCTTCACCAACCTGATGTCGGAGAACCGGGACAACTTCATCAAGAGCCTGGACGACTCCCAGTGCGGCATCACCTGCAAGATGGAGAGCGTCTACTCCATGCTGAAGGACAAGGACCTGGAGCTCTTCCTCAAACTGGTAAACAGGGGAAGTTGGGAAGGACTCGGCGTTCCCGCTGGGAGACGGACGCTGGTCAGTCAGGCTGGAGAAGGCTCAGCGTTCTGGAAAACTCTGGAAAAATGTTCGATTTTTACACAGTTTTCCTCGTCTTTAGTTTTCTGAGGAAGAAAAATCACATAATGCTCAGTAAATTAAATCTTTTTACATTAATATCAATTTAAATGTGTTTTAACCCTGATTTTAACCTTTTAATCATCAGTTTTTGATTCATTGACTGAGAGCTCGCTCATTCGAAAGAGGAAAAAAGGGCCATTTCTCCACTTTCTGGGCTTCAGGTTCTTCAGGCTGAACTGGACCTTGGACTGGGTCGGGTTAAAATGCCAAACGTTGCACTAAAAGAGATTATTTCAAAAAACATTTACAGTAGAGCTGCTTATAATGTCGCCAATTTATCATTATCAGAGTATCTCTGTTTGAACCAAGCACTGCCTGCCCTGCAACAACTGGATGATTGTCGTAGCAGGAAGCGTTCAGGCCCTCTGTGGCGGCGTCCTTTTAAAGGCCGGTTCTGGCACCGCGATGCGACGAAGTCCGTATTTGACGGCTCCTCTGAATGTGTTCTCCTCTTCCTCAATGAAAAGGACGTGAAGGTGTATCCTTCACAGCCCACCAAGTGGGAGATTTTTGATCTTGTAACAATGGCAGACTAAGTGGGAGATATATGGAGGGCCAAAAGGGACAAAACTGGATAAACAAATACATGATTAAAGGGTCAGTATGATGTATCTTCCAGGCACATAGAATCGTTTTATAGCAACAATCCAGTTGCTATGTTACCTTCAGTTGTTATTAAAATGCTGTTTATATCAAATATGACTTAAAAGAAATTTGACTTTATAATTTAACGCCTTGAAATTGGGCCTCTGTCTCTTTAAGAAACTCCTGCTCTTTCTGAAACTCCGCCTTCAGGAAGTCATCACAACTCTATTAACCCTTTAATAACGTTTTTATCAGTGTTTCACTGAGAAGTAGCTCGTATAATGAGCTCAGCAGATGCGCAGTTCCACCAGTTGTTTGCCAATTGCTGCTCCCGCTAGTCTGAAGGAGCTGACAGGGGAGGGGGCTCTGTGTGGCAGAAGTTCGGAAGCTTAGAAACTACAGCCCCGAGGAGGAGCTGCACCCTGAAGGCGGAGCTAGGTCCATCCAGGCGTTTTGCTCAGCTGAATGGTTGCCATGGAGATTAAAGGATTTCTCAAACAAGCATGAATGAATCACAGCAGCGCTGCAGGTGTTTCTGATGAGGGAATAACGTTAGAACATGATGGAAAGCTCAAAAAGTTGATTCTACATATTAATACTGCCCCTTTAAGTCATTAATTAAATGCATCATGAAATAAATAAATGATTAATTAAATGTTTAAATAATTTATTTAATAGACTGTTTATTAAATATGCCATTAAATCATTAAAATGCAAACTTCTAAAAGCAGACGTCTACATTAATTAATGTGTGTTTAATTATTTCATGGTTACAGCAGCGTCACCATGAAGCACTTTTATCTGTCAAACTCGCCTATCAAATCGAGGGGCGGGGCTAACACAGATCTGTTGAACCGAGCCAGTTTAGCCTGGTTCTTTGATTGGTTGGTGTCCTTGTCCCCGTTAACGGGTCGTCTCCGTGTTAACGGGTCGTGTCCCCGTTAACGGGTTGGTGTTAACGGGTCGTCTCCGTGTTAACGGGTCGTCTCCGTGTCCCTGCAGGAGGAGCAGAACATCAAGCCTCAGTACTTCACCTTCCGCTGGCTCACCCTGCTGCTTTCCCAGGAGTTCCTGCTGCCAGACGTCATCCGGATCTGGGACACTCTGTTCTCCGACAAGGACCGGTTCCACTTCCTGCTCCTGGTCTGCTGCGCCATGCTCATGTGAGGTTCTGCTGCTTGTTCTGGTACTGACCCGGTATTGTAACTGAATCCTGACCCGTCTCCCTGTCTTCCTGTGCAGACTGATCCGGGACAGCTTACTGTCCGGAGACTTCACCACCAACATGAGGTTACTGCAGGTAGGTTCTTCTGGGCCGTTAGAACCCGGGTGGATCCGGTTCTGGCAGTTTTCAGAATAAAACCAAATAAAATGTTTTAAAGTGCAGAAAAAACAGAAATGATCCAAACCTCCACCTCTGGGTCGGACCTTGGATTATGGCGCTGAGGTAGACAGTTAATCCTGAAGAGGTAAAGACGGTTCTGGTACCAGGGGTTGGTCCATGTTAACATTTAGCCACTGCTGTCGGACTGATTCTGGTGACTTATTGGACCTGTAGCGCCTTCAGTTCACTTCAGTTTCTTTCTATATCATCGATTCACAACAAACGTCTCGAGGAAAAAAAGTCATTTCCATTGATCCTCGATATCAATCAGTGCATCAAGCTCGGTTTATCATTCAGATTAGTTTAAAAAGGTTGATTGGTCAGAAAATTTATCAAATTAAAAGTGCAAAAAATTAGTTTTCTGTGACTTTTATTTATTTATTTTAGTTTGATCTGCTCAATAATAAACTAATTTTTTATAAAATCTGTTTATCATTAAAAATCCAAAACATAAAAAAGAGATTCACTGTTGCCTTATTAAAAGAAAAACATTATAAAACATTTTTTGGTCGTCAGTGGTTTTCGGTTTTGTTTGGCCAAATTTTTACCATTCTTGACTTCTGGTCAGGGGCCAAACAAAATCACTTCAAGGGCCACTAATGGGCCCTGGGCCACACTTTGGACACCTCTGATCTAAAGAAACCCAGCAGAGCATCGAGTCGCTGCAGTCACTCCTCCTGGCCAGCAGGGGGCGACAGTGGAGAGGAAAACTCCCCTTTAACAGGTAGAAACCTCCAGCAGAACCAGAACCAGGCTCAGTACCAGCAGCCATCACCACGACCGACTGGGGGTTGGAGGAGACGGAGCAGAGACACGAGAAGAAGCAGATGAACTGAACCAGGAGTACTTTCTATGTTAGAGAAAAGTAAGGAGTTTATAGCAGGAGAAGGAGAACGATGAGTTGACAGCATTATCTCAGCTGATACCCCCCCTCCTTCCAGGAAGGCATCACAGCCAATCAGAACGCCAGACCAGGTGCACCTTCTATGGAGAGAAAATAACTCAGAGAAAACAGTTAACAGTTGAAATAACAGCAAATAGTGCAAACTGGAGAGTAGTAGGAGAAGAAAGTGAGGAAAAGTGTTCAGTTTGTGTTCCAGCGCAGAGATGGATCAGGATGACCTCAGCCAGTCTCAGTGAGATGATCAAATCAAGCAGGAGCTTCTGCTGCTCCTCAGCCTCTCCGTCCATCTCTGGTCTCACTGTGGAGACGTCTGAGTTTTCCGACCCGGATCGCGACTTCCGTAACAGAAGCTCTGGATTTATCCCTGCTGCTGGATTCTTTCTGCAATGTAAACCGCTTTCTTCCTGGTTCTCCTGCAGGATTATCCGATCTCAGACGTCCACACCATCCTGACCAAGGCCAAAGAGCTGCAGGAGAACTCCTAACCAGAGGTCCTCCTGCTGCTGGCTGGAAGGCAGGAGTCCAGACGTTTTTCAGGGACGGACTCTGGGAGCCGGGGTCGTTGTCGGGGGACCCCGAAGGGAACATCTGGGAGAAGGAGGCGCCTCCTGCTTCATCGTGCATCACTGGAACAGTCTTCCTCCTCATGAAGTGACCAGAACATGACGTTTTTATTGCTCATCTGGAGAAGGAGCCACAGGGACCCATGGCCACAGAGCTGGTTGTCGTGACGACGGCCGGGCCTTTATGGAGCTGGATGCAGCGTTCCTGGGAATGAGGAAGCGATGAGCTCCACCTCTTGTCTCCAGAGCGCTCTGCAGGACGGTGTCACGTCGCAGTGAGAACGTCAGGACCTGTTTCTGGATCCTCGGGTCTCATTTCGTGAAACCGGTTCTTTAAGTTACCTGAACTTCCAGGACTCGTTAAAGCTTCGGAACCAGCAGCAGGTCCGCTCCAGATGCTCAGAACCCGGTCCATGGTTGGACCTCCGTGCTGCGCGGCTTCCCCGCCTCCAGCTGTGGTTCCGTGTCGGGTTCTTGGTTCTGGGTGCAGACTAACATCTGGTGAAGCACAACTATGTTTGGTCTGAATCATCTGCTCAGCCACACCTTTGTTGTTTTATCTGCTGGTGCTCAGAGAACAGATGCCAGTTCAAACCCAAGTAGACAGGAAACCTCTGGTCAGTATTGTGCAAAAGTTTTAAACCACCCCCTCAGTTCTCCCTGTGATCCGGACTGTCCTGAAGTCTTTTACTGGTCCGAATCAAGAGTTCGCCACACTTTCTGAAGGTCCAGAGCTTGCACCTTAAACGTGTCAGGGCTAGAAGAAGTAGTTCCCCTGTAGGTGAACTACGGTGGCCGACAGGTGCAAATGTTCAGGAAACAACGAAACGCACCACAAACACACGAATGATGCAAACTCAAAACACAAACACAAAAAAAAAAAAAACCATGCAACAGAAAACGCTGCAGTCACAGGAACTAGTGAGGCGGTGGGTGGCTCAGCTGGTAGAGCATGTGCACCACGTGCAGAGGTTGTCGCAGGTTCGATTTCTCCACCCTATTTCCTGCCACTAGTGCCAGAAAAAAAAAAAACAGGAGATGGAAGCAAAGTGGCAAAAACAACAGCGAGTATACAATGCTGCAAAATCGCTCCACAAAGCAGAAGTCCTCCAGACCACTAGGGGGAGTCGATCAGTAAATCATTTGGGACCGGACCCTCAGTGAAGACGGGATGTCCAGAAAAAAGCTGGAGGAATGAAGAAAAGGTGTTATACTTCATGTCTTTCACAATGTTCTAGAAAAGCAGCATATTTACGTAGCTAACATCTCCTCCAGACTCCCCCTAGTGGTCTGGAGGACTTCTATTTTGTGAAGCAAGTTTGCAGCGTTTTGTTCTTGCTGCTGTTTTTGCTTTTTCCGGCATTTTGTCTTTTGTTTCTAATTCATGTATTTGCAGCATTTTTCAGTGTTTTTCAGTTTTCTTCTTGTGTGTGCGTGTTTTGGAGTTTGCATCATTCAAGTCTTTGCAGCGCATTTACACCTGTCAGCCATCATGGTGTTTAAAAGTCCTTCCTTCAGTCTGGATAAAGACTTTCCAATGTTTCCATGAGCGATCAGAACTTTCCAGGTTGTCTTGGAAGTAGAGACTCGGATGTCTGCCGTATGTTGAGTCGGTTCTAGCAGAGCAAATTATTGTGGTGCTAACGACTGTTAGCCATGCTAGCCGCTATCAAGGAGCTCCTCACCTGTTTGTGGATTCAAACAGTAAAGAAACATTTTAATCATGTTGGATCTGTGGGCCGACGCCACACTGCTGTCATGTTTTGAGTTTAGATGATTTTTCTGGATGATTTAGAGTCCGAGTCAGAAACTTTTCTCTGGAAATGGGTGAAAAAGCAGAAAGAATCATCAAAACTGGAGAAGTTGCTGATCCAGACCACTTGGAATGATTTGCAGGAACAATCTGAATCCTGGGAATGAAGTTGTGAGGAAATGAGGAGGTTCTGGTTTTGGATATGGCATTAAGAATAAAAACCTGAAGATCTGATCTTTATCATCTCAACCCTAATCAAGTAATTATAAACTTTGCTTTAAAATCCAGGATTTAAATCTGATTTTCTTTCCATCCTGTAATAAAAACAAAGCAACAAAACCTTTTTTTATTTTTGCCAAATGAGCCAAAAATTATTTGATTTTTCAAACCATGAAGTCAGTGTTTGTTTTCAGTTAAAGCCAGTTTTAAACTGCCACAGTAACTTTCAAGGTTTTACTGTTTTTATGACACTAAATGCATCAGACATGCAGCCACTGAAGGGTCGTCTTTAAGCTCTTTAAATACGACGCATCGCTTTGAGACCTTCAACAGTGGATTAACAGGAATGTTTTTGAGCCCAACTGGACAAAATTCTGCGAACAGTTTCTCCAAAACACCTGCAGGATCCTGTTGATTTAAGTGCAATCTAAAGCTTGGCCACTAGATGGCGCCACATAGGCAGAACTTATCAACTCTTTATCATCTAAACCAGAACCGGACGTTCTGATTGAGATGATGACGAGCGGTTTGTTCGGTCCAACATCTGGACCTCAGAGCTGATTCTGTCGTCTCGTTTCTCGGCTCTCAGACACGATGAAGAGAGACGACCTCCTGACCGAACAGGATGGGGACGAAAACCGATTAAATCATGTTGGGAAAACCTCTTAATGAATGCCGGTTAATATCTGATGAACATCTGAAGTTATTAAATTAACTTTCCTGACATGGGAACCAGAACCAGTTCTGGTTCTGTCATTCACCTCTGATCCAAACACCAGTGACTCCAGATCTGTTCGTTTCTGGTCACGTTTTCTGGATCTGCTGCTTGTTTGTGGGAGAAATGTGGAAATTTAAACTTTTTTTACCTCTTTTCCCTCCTGATGGTCGAACTTCTCTGGGGAAACAGTTTCAGACATGAGCTACAACAAAGCCTTCTGCAACCATCCTGAAGTTTAAAACTGTCAGCTCATGAATGGTTAAAATGTTCCACATTAAGACCAAAACAGACACTCTGAAGGTATTTTTAATGTTGGATTGTTACTAATAACGTCCTCATCAGTTTAACGTGTATTTATTTCTCTCCTGATGCTTTTCTGTGTTTGATTATGATTGTTGAATAAAACTTGTCTTTTTGTTTATTTGCATGATTATACATTTTGTAAACTCAAATTATGTTTTTGTAATATTCTCCAGTGTTTAAAATAATTGTATATAAATTGTTTTTACATGTTTGTTTATTTTATTCACATCTGCAATGAGATAAAAATGTTTCATGAGTAATTAAGTGGGTCATTTAAAACTACTTAATATTTGATTATTGGGTTCATATATTAATCTTGCCTTTATGTTTTAAACAACAAAACAGTGAGTTTCTCTCCTTTTGTAACAAAATAGTGAAGAATAAAACTGATTCAGAGAGCGTCAGCACTGATTCCGGAAATTTCTACCTCCAGATTCTCCCCTTTCAAATTACAACTCAACACACATCTGTTCAAGTTGGCCTTTTCATATCTCTTGTTTGTCAGTTTCTTAGTTTCTTCTAAATATTTTTATTTTTAGAGTATTCTTGTATTGTTTTTTTCTCTTAAAGTTCCTTGGGTGTCTTGAAAGACACTAACAAATAAAATATATTCTTTTTATTTTTTAATTACAGTTTTAAAAAAATAATTTAACTGTTTTGTGTCAAAAAGTCATAAAACAAGCAAAACATGTAAATGCTTAAAATATTAAGAGTAAAATCTTCCATAAAATATTTAATAACCACTAACATTTAAATGTTGGTCCCACAGAAATTTCCCTGTTGTGGGACAATAAAGGATATTTCTGTTCTATTCTAACATTTAGTCTAAAGCCTCATTGAAGTGCTGCCCCCTGCTGGCATGATTTGCTCCTACACTCAGAGTATGGCTGCCATTCGAGCTCTCATTCCAGGAGCTGTGATGTTTTTTTTTCTGTAAAACCAGTACTAAACTGGATAACCAGTACTAAGTAATCAGTACTAAGCTAGTTATCAGGGAAGACTCGCTTGGTCTCTAACAACCTACATCTGAGTGTCCCACCCCTCTTCCCTCCATGAATTAGTCACACTGAGTAGCCCCACAGTCAGCCAGGATTCCCATACCATGCTCATTAATGGTTCTCCCCCTATTTTGGAACTTGCTCCTGATATTTAGTGCCTCGTATTGAGTTCCAGGGTTGTTGTTTTGAACTTAGGCCACTGGTCAATTCCTCATGTAAATTTACGAACCATGCATCCGGACTGTTGTACCACCATTGAAGAAGTTAAGATAGAAGCCTCTTTAATCAGTAAGGATTTACAAGGGTCAGTCCAGCTGATTTCATTATTTGTGCATAATATCCAAATAATAAAAATAAATTAATCTAATCAATGGAGGCTTTGGGAGACAGAAATAGCTTTTCATACCCCAGTCAGACCCGATCTTCTGGGGGAAAAAAAAAGACTTGAAAAGTTTCTTGGATAGAAGAAAAGCTGCGATCCAGTCTTTTCCTTCTCCTCTGAGTGGATAGATGGCTTCTCACTGACCAAGTTCTTCATGTCTGTCTTGGGGCTTAAGCCACAGTTGATAATGACTTTATTTCTGAGCATAATATTGATGTTATGTTTCTTACAGAAACATGGTTGGATGACAACAATGAAACACCTGTACTCATTGAATCAGCACCCCCTAATTACAATTTTTTAAGTGAGAATAGAAAGAATAAGAGGGGCGGAGGGGTTGCTGCAATATTTAATGATTCACTAAACTGTAAAAAGCTTTCCCTGGGCAATGTTGACACTTCTGAATATTTGGGAATTGAAGGAAAAGGCCTCAAACGAACTCTGACATTCACTCTATACAAAACCCCAAAATATGTGGCAGATTTTTTCAATGACTTTCGCGAGCTGTTATCTATGATATGCGTTGATTATGATTGTTTAATAATTATGGGAGACTTTAACATCCATGTTGACAACACAATAGACAGAGAGGCAAAAAAACTGAATGATGTATTTCAAAACTTTGGTTTGACTCAACATGTTAAACAGCCGACACATAATCGAGGACACACTCTGGATTTGATTATCAGTAAGGGTGTAAATATCTCGAAGTTTCTCTGTAATTGATGTTGCTCTGTCTGATCATTTCTCTGTTGTTTTTGAAAGTACAATTTCTATTGATTTGCTTACTAAAACAGATATTATTACAAAATGTTCTCTTACAGACAACACAACTGAAACTTTTAATCAAATCTACTCCTCCACCTCACTTCCATGCTGTAAACCAGCTGAGGAACTGATAGATAACTTGTGCTCTAAATTTCAGACAAGTGAAAATTATGTCTGGTAGGAAGAAATCTCCATGGATAAATGCTCCACTTGTAAGAAGCGAAAGAAGCCTTTGTCGAAGGGCTGAACGTAAATGGCATAAAACTCGATTTCACGTTTACTATGAAATCTACAAAGAAAGACTGTGAAGCTATCACTCATGATTAAAACATGTAAGGGAAGCGTTCTTTGCAGAAATCATAAACAAAAACATCAACAATGCTCGCGCCTTGTTTGCCACAGTTGACAGACTGACAAACCCTCTGTGATTTTAGCACCTGAACTCCACTCTATCAGGGCCTGAAATGAATTTGCCAACTTTTTTACAGCGAAAATTAAAAAAATTCGAGGGTTAATCTGCGCAGGCTCCAACCTTCCATTCATCAGCAAAATTATTGAAAAAGCTGTGTTTCAATAGTTAAACAGCTTCCTAACAATGACCAACTGCTTTGACGTCTTTCAGTCTGGTTTCCATGGTTACCACAGCACTGAGACTTCCCTCGTCAAAGTGTTCAACGATATCCACACAAATACAGACTGTGGAAGAACCACAGTGTTGGTTCTGTTGGACCTAAACAGATGCTTAGAAAAAATCAGTGTGTGGAGGCGGCAAAACTTTCTCCAGCTGTACAGAAACAAAACTGAAACCATTATATTTGGACCTAAAGAAGATCTAGAGTCAGCGTGCAGCTTCAGTTATTACAGCTAGAGACTAGTGATCAGGCCTGAAATCTGGGTGCAGTGATGGACTCAGACCTGAACCTTCAGAGACACATAAAGACAGTTACAAAGTCAGCCTTCTATCACCTGGAGAACATTTCCAGGATTAAAGGACTAATGTCTCTACAAGATCTAGAGCCTAAAGAGTCAACCAGACAGCTGTAGCTGATCCAGAACACTGCTGCTGGCGTTCCCACTAAGACCAGGAAGATAGAGCACATCACCCCAGTTCTAAAGTCCTTCCACTGGCTCCCTGGAGCTCAGAGAATAGACTTTAAAATACTTCTGGTAGTTTATAAATCTCTGAAGGGCTTAGCACCAAAACACATTAAAGACCTGTTGTCGTTGTATCAACCTTCCAGACCACTCAGGTCTTCTGGTTCTGGTCTGCTCTGCATCCCCAGAACCAGAACCAAACATGGAGAAGCAGCTTTCAGCTTCTATGCTTCACTAATCTGGAACAAACTTCCAGAAAACTGCAAAACAGCCGAAACACCGAGTTCCTTTAAATCAAGGCTAAAAACCCACCTGTTTAGAGCTGCCTTTGATTAGTAGGAAGTGGAACATTGATCAATATTTTTGAATTATATTTGCTTGATGACCTTTATGATTTTGATGCAGTGATATTTGCTCAAAGGTTTTAATGATTCTGCTGTATACTTGATTAATGTTTTTACGATGTAAAGCAGTTTGTACTACCTTGCTGCTGAAATCCACTGCACAAATAAACTTGACTTGAGGAAGTGCTGTTTTGTGCAGCCATTGATTGGGCTATTGAAGTTGCCTGCATTCATTCACACTGTTGAAGTAAACACATAACCGTTGTAAACCAGTTAAGACAAGTTTTGGTCACACTGATACACACAGGGGAACACTCCTAAAGTGGATGTAGTTTAATTATATATACAGACGTGCTGCAGTTTCTCTTTGCTTCTTTCGGTGCCATACTTAAGATGTACTGTAGAAGCTCAGCGCTATGGACGGTTGGTGACTCTCTGTAACTGAACATTCTAATTGATTGTTAAGTATCATTGACTGCTTTAAAATAAGGATTAAAATTGAGTTAATCTCAACCTTTTGCTCTGTTCCTTGTATCGAGGTACTGTGATCAGGTCTAAACCATGATAGAGACAACGGGTGTTACAACACTACATTTAGGGTTAAGCAGAAGTCAGTTAGCCATGCTGATATTTTCTGTAAACTGTTCAGTTTTTCACAGCTCTTACCAGATTTGTCAATGACAGTGTTATCAGTGTATATTCACAAATTGCTATTAATTTTGAGGCTGAAAAAGATGGGACCTAAAATATTTTACTTCCAAAGGAGAAAGCAGGTGATGAGCCAATGAAAACACTTTTGATTTAATAAACCAGTTAATATATTCACCAATCATAGCACCACATAGTTTTATGTTAACTTTCTGTGCCTATGTGTCCCCCTCCCCCCGGCAAAGTTGCACCAACAATGTTAACGGTCTGGACTCCCAGGTCTGATGAATCTTCTCCAGGAGGACCACCAGGGCGTCTGCTTTAGATAGTCTTCAAGGCTGAATTAACCTCGGTTCTTGCTCTCTTCATCTCAATGTCAAGTCCCACTTCAGCTGAGATTTGTTTGGTTGAGTGTCCCTGCAACCAGCCACATTGGTAGACAGTGTGGCTGGGGGAACATGGAGTAACATCTCCTCCCATGTGACAATAAGCACTTGTTAATGGACAAGGAATGTTTCAATGGCTTGAAACTGAGGGAAAGGGGTGATTGAAATAAGAAATCCATTTAAACCTCCTATAATTATCAAATCAAAGCAGCCAGACTTTCTACTGCTACCAAAGAACCAAATATAATTTTAAGAAATCAAGAACTGAATGTCCACACCCTCTGTCCAATGTTTTGGCTCTTTATTGTAAAGCTTTAGCAGATACAGCACACAACTCAATTCAGCTGAAAAAAGATTAGATAACATGCAAAAATTACCAAATAATATTTGACTTTCTATCCCTAAAAACTGTGGTTAATTAAATTTACCCAGATGATATTTGGCAGAGAGAATAGTTCCTACCATTTTAGCTGGAAAATTAGTTTTTTTTTCTTGTGGAAACGGAATAATCCTTGGTAATCCCAAAACGCAAAAGGAAGAAAATACTCCCAAAAATCTTGTAATCAAGGAGATAATAATAGTCCAACAAAGAATTTTAAAAAGGTAGGACTAAATTCTAAGACACTGATGGAAATATTCAATAAATCCAAAAAATGGATAATCTGCAGCAAATACAAAAACCAAAGAAAAAATCTTATCCAAGGGTTATAGAAGTCCACCCACTTCCAGTAACCAAAGAGTGAACAGTAATCTAAGAGCTTCAAATTATGGAGGCCTTCGCACTTGAACTAAAATGGTTGAACCTCTCAACTCAGTCTTCAGCCATATTTGTTAAGATTTCAATGCTCTCAGGATCTAGTGGTTTCAGCTGTTAGTCCTGTCGAATCTCTCACCATGATAACGACTCAGGAAGCTCCTGCTGGGTAACAATAACCTTCCTGTTTTACATGATTCCTTAATACTTGGTGAAGCGTCACATCTTTTCTTCTGGTGAATCTGTTTCCTGACGTTGATGATATTTTTCCACTTCAGCCCATTGGTCAGATGTACATTATTTCTGCCCCAACATGTTACTTCCTTTCTTCTCTCAGCCTGCAGCTTAATTTCTCCCCTCAAATCAATAATTTCCAATTTAACACCCCATTTAAAATTCTTCAGACAAAACAAACTCAGTGATTCATGCTAAAAATCAGCATTAATTATGCAGTAATTACTATATTGTGAATCACTGTTAGAGTAATCATTTTACTGATCAACATGTTGATAATTCGAGATAAAACTAAGCATAAAACCGCGACATTACTCATCTGCAGTTTAATAATTTGATTGACTGCTTTCCATACTTCTTATTTAAAAATAAAATGCTTCTATTGATTAATATTAAGGAAAAAGGATTAACATAAAGAAAATATAAGAAAAATACAAAACAAACAACCTTTTATCTGAGTGCTTCACTTTGATTCCTGTCATAATCTTATATAAACTAAATGGGATTTGGAGAGATCTTACCTCATCTTGATATAACACAATATATTAAAGATAAAAATGCTAAAATACCAAAAGAATCTAAGTATTTCCATCTAAGCTGTATAAGATGAAATATTTCAAATTCTGCTCTCATATGTGAACAAACATCAAGAATCCATGATATTAACTTAGTTTGTTGATTATGTATTTAGGACAGTCTGGAAAAACTTCAGACATTTTCAAAGACACCTGGGTGTGAACTTGTGTTAAACTACCAGATTTCTACACTGAGTCTAAATTCAGAAACAGGTATTACAACCCCAATTCCAAAGACGTTGGGACGTTGTGTAAAACATATATATAGGAACAGAATACGATGATTTGCAAATCCTTTTCAACCTATATTCAAAGGAATTCCCTACAAAGACAAGACATCTGATGTTCAAACTGAAAACTCTGTATTTTTGCAAATATTCACTCATTTGGAATTTGATGCCCGCAACACGTTGCAAAAAAGTCGAGACGTGGCAACAAAAGACTGGGAAAGTTGAGGAATGCTCAAATAACAATTGTTTGGAGGATTCCACAGATGATCACGTTAATTGGAAACAGGTGAGTCATGATTGGGGATAAAGGGACCTTTCCCAAAGGCTCAGTCATTCACAAGCCAGGATGGAACGAGGTTCACCACTTTATGAACAACTGCGTGAGCAAATAGTGCAACAGTTAAGGAACAACATTCTCAACATGCAGTTGCAAGGAATTTAGGGATTTCATCATCTACAGTCCATAATACCATCAAAAGATTCAGAGAACTTAGAGAAATCTCTGCAAGTAACCGGCCAGGCCGAAAACCAACATTGAATGCCCGTGACCTTCGATCCCTCAGGTGGCACTGCATTAAAAACTGACATCATTCTGTAACAGATATTACCACATGGGCTCAGGAGCAATTCAGGAAGCCATTTCCAGTGAACACAATTTGTCATTACATCTACAAGTGCAACTTAAAACTACCATGCAAAGCAAAAGGCATATGTCACCAATACTCAGAAATGTTGCCGGCTTTTCTGGGCACGATCTCATCTGAGATGGACTGATGCAAAGTGGAAAAAACGTCCACATTTCAAATTGTTTGTGGAAATCATGGACGTGGTTACCTCTGGGACAAGGAAAAAAAAGAAGATTGTTATCAGCACAAAGCTCAAAAGCCAGCATCTGGCATGGTGTGGGGGTACGTCACCGCCCATGGCATGGGTAGCTTGACCATCTGTGAAGGCACCATTATTGTTGAAAGGTTCATACGGTTTTTGGGTCAACATATACTGCTATCCAAGCAACGCCTTTTTCAGGGACGTCTCTGTTATTCCACCAAGACAAAGCAAAGCCACATTCTGCATGTATTACAACAGCGTGGCTTCATAGTAAAAGTGTGCTGGTACTAGACTGGCCTACCCGCAGTCCAGACCTGTCCCCCGTTGAAAACGTGTGGCGCATTGTGAAGCACAAAATACATCAACCAATGGAGACTCTGGACTGTTGAGCAACTGAAGATGTACATCAAGCAAGAAGGGAAAGAATTACACCGACAAAGCTTAAACAATTAGTGTCCTCAGTTCCCAAACACTTATTGAGTGTTGTTAAACGAAGGGTGATGTAACACAGTGGTAAACATGCCTCTGTCCCAATTTTTTTGGAACATGTTGCAGGCATCAAAATCCAAATAGGCAAACATTTGCAAAAAAAAAAAACAAAAAAACCCAAAGTTTATCTATATGAACATTAAATATTTTGTCTTTGTAGTGAATTCACTTTGATATAGGTTGAAAAGGATTTGCAAAGGATCTTATTCTATTTTTATCTGTTTTACACAACACCCAAACTTCATTGGAATTGCAGTTGTAGACATGGAATCAACGTAAAAGGATTCACTAATATAATACATTGGGAAAAAAAGATAAAATACAATAAGAAAAGCTATTGTTTTCCTGTATATCAGTGATTCTAATAACTGAAGTTAAAACTGTATAGAGGGATTTTTTTGGTTCTTAAGAAAAGGCTTGCATATATAACACTAAGTTTATATAATTTTCTATAGTTTATCAAAACTAAAGTTCATCTTTATGATAAAATGAACAGTAAAAACGAAATAATTAACATATGTTGCCTGATTTGGCAGGATGCTGCATTCAGGTTTGGTTTAAAAACAGTTAAACATGAAAACAAGAAAAAAAGAAAGATATTTAAAAACCTTATCTTTCTGCTTTTTAGTTTTTCAGTAAATTGATAATCAAAAATAATGAAATTTATACTCTTAAAACTACTCTGAATAATATCTCACGTTTATGGTGATTTATATTTATAGTATTTTATTTTGTTACATATTCTGTGAGTGCTAACTGGTTATGATACATCATGTTTAGCTATAGATGCGAGGATTGAAATAAAGCACCTCATTCCTTTATATTTAAAGTTTCCTTAAACTGTTTCTCAACTCTCTTCCATTGGGTTTGACCTTCATTTTCTTTCTCCATCCTGATCTTCAGACCCTCCAGTACTTGAACCTTCTCCTGGTCTCCGTTTTCTTTCATCTTCTCAATCAGGAAGTCCAAATGGACCAAAGTGGACACTGAGTCAGCTTTCAGGGCGATCTGCTCCAGTCTGATAACATGACTGTAGGCTTCATCCAGCAGCTTCGACCGCTCTGATGTCAGGTTGATGGTTTCCTTTTCAAGGTTTTCCAAAAGACTCGACTCTTTCTCACGTTCTGCTTTATTCTGTTCATATTTCTCCTTCACATCCTCCTTGGTCTTCTGAAGTTTTCTGGTCTTTATCACATATCTCCAGTTTTCTTTGACGTGATCTGAAGCAGGACACTTGTTGGTACAAACTGTGCAGCGGCCCCACTTCATGACATTACAGTGTGCTGGTTTCCGGGCCATTGTGCATCCAGGATAGTGACAGGTCTCCTCACAGACAGAACAGGTGACGGCTCCTTCATAAAACACCAACCCCCACATTCCTCCTTTGATCGGCTCTTTGTCTTTGTAGGGCTCATCAACTTCAACAGTGAAGTTCTCATTCTCCTTCATCTCAGCTTCATGTCTCTTTAGAGCTTCTTTAATCTGCCTGATTTCTTCCTGCTTCAGTTCAGTCAGCTTGATTCTCTCCTTCAGGTTCTGGATGCAGGCTGTCAGTCGGATCCGTTCATTCAGAACCTCCACAGTTGTCTGCAGTGGTTGAGGTTCAGTTTTATCTAGAAAGTCTCCCAAACGACCCATTTCTTCTTTTGTAAAGTCCCAGGAGTATTTTGAACCAAGTTTATCTTTCCCTGTTGTGTATCTCTGTGTCTGCTGTTGGTTATTAAACATGAAGTGAACAGGCTGATTCATCTCATCTTTGGAACATTTAATCTTTGCAGCTTCCAGAGCCTGAAGAACATTTTCAGGTGGTCTTCCATCAGAGTGAGTGATCAGAGCAACAATGTTTCTCTCCAGGTCTTTTCCAAACAGAGACGTCACTGAATCAAAGACGTACATCAGTCGGTCACTCAGGCGGTTATCACTGGCCTTCATCACCAGACCCACTGCGTTGATCTCATGAACTCCACCCTCTGATCGAAACAAGTCAAACAATCTTCGACTAACAGAGATGTCTTCTTTAAAGCCTTTGGTGCTGCCATACCCAGGAGTATCAATGATGGTCATGGAGAACGGCAGAGTTTGATCTTCACAACCAAAGATTTGATAGACGATCACATCTGATGTCTGACTTTGTGTTTGCTGACTTTTCTCCTTCTCCTCAACAATCTGAAACCAGACTTGATCCTCAAACTTCACTCCCACAGTGTAGTTGAACAGAGCGTTAATCAGAGTGGACTTTCCTGTCCCTGTTTCACCAACTAGTAAGATGGTTTTATTGATCTTCGTCTCATCTTTCTCTCCAACCGTCAGTCTGGTCAGAGTTCCAATCATCTCCTTCTTTGGTATCACCTGGTAGACAGCAGGAGGTCCTGGATGGATTTGAACACTCTCTGAGATCAAAGCCTCTTGATTAGATGAGGTAAGTCCCATCCTGCAGTAAAAAGGAGAAACTTTGATTTATTAAAAATTCAAACTATCTGCATTTCAACTTCTTAATGTAATGATGATGGAATAAATGGTTATCAGACTCAGAATGCCTTTATTTGTGCCCCTGGGAGGTAAATACATTTCCATACAGCTCATCCAAGGAGACAGGTGTCTGAGGCTGCATCCGTCACAGACAGGCACTGCCCTTATCGAGCCAAGGCAAATTTTAAATAAAAGTTCAGTTTATTCACTGGATGTGCTTGTGTAGTGAAATTAGGTATTATATGGAGCTCTATGGATGAAGTTTAGATTCAACTACATGAGATTTTGTTTAGTGATGTCATTAGCTGCACATTGCAGCTAATGACATCACTAAACAAAATTCTGAAATTCTGAAAAACGACTTTAATCACCTGTTGAACAAAATTGGAAATCTCAAAATGAAGGTTTTTTTTATCAGTGGACCACTACCAACAAGGAAAGTTGGTAGTCGATCTAAAGAGGAACGGTCTAGAGTCAGCGCGCAGCTTCAGTTATTAAAGCTAGAAACTAGTGATCAAGTCCAAAATCTGGGTGTGTTTCAGTTCGTCTTTCAGTTCGGTTTCCGTGCTCACCACAGCACTGAGACTGCCCTCGTCAAAGTGTTCAACGATATCCACACAAAAAGAGACTGTGGAAGAACCAGTGTTGGTTCTGTTGGACCTAAACAGATGCTTAGAACAAATTAGTGCATGGAGGCGCCAAAACTTTCTCCAGCTGAACAGAAACAAAACTGAAACCATTATCTTTGGACCTAAAGAGGAACAATCTAGAGTCAGCATACAGCTTCAGTTATTACACCTAGAAACTAGTGATCAGGCCCGAAATCTGGGTGGAGTGATGGACTCAGACCTGAACCTTCAGAGACACATAAACACAGTTACAAAGTCAGCCTTCTATCACCTGAAGAACATTTCCAGGATTAAAGGACTGATGTCTCAACAAGATCTAGAGAAACTCATCCATGCATTTATCTTTAGTCACATTGATTACTGCAACAGTGTCTTCACAGGTCTGCCTAAAGAGTCAACCAGACAGCTGCAGCTGATCCAGAACGCTGCTACTGGTGTTCCCACTAAGACCAGGAAGATAGAGCACATCACCCCAGTTCTAAAGTCCTTCCACTGGCTCCCTGGAGCTCAGAGAACAGACTTTAAAATACTTCTGGTAGTTGTCTGTTGTCGTCAGACTAACCTCACTAACAAAAAGTGAGGAAACAAAAAGATTAAAGCAAAGTTCATAAGACAGCTGTGTACATTCATTAATTGTACTAAAGTCTGATCCTGTTGGTTTTAGATATTTCTTTGTATTACTAATTTTATAGTTTGACTTCTAAAAGCCTAATCATGGACTGGTTCTGCAAACTAGTCCCTACCTAAAATGGCCTGGAAACAAGAAAACTGTTCCTTTTAATTATCATAGTCTTATGTCACATCTTGGCAAATCAGTTTAGATGACTAACTTTACTCTTCCCTTGTTAAACTTGAATCTCCAGCATAGAATAAATGAAAAGTGGATTTATTTAATACCAACAAAAATCATAAAACCCAAAAGTTATATTAAAACTATCTAATTATCAAATCTGGCCTCATTTCTTACACTTATCCCTACACTGGGGTTGCAGCATCTTATATGCCTTTAACTCTGCAATAGACAATCACAGTTCTTCTCTATGTCCTCATAATACACTAATCAAACTTAAAAAAGAAAGATTTTCAATGACTGTTCAAAAGATTATAATTTATATTTATCTGGAAAGAATAAAACTTCCTAATCATTCACTATCAAGGATAAGTAAATAGTATTTAATTCTAAAACATGATGAGAATGTTTTATCTTAGAGAACACACACCCATACATACTTCCCCAAATACTCTGCCTTCAGGAAGCTCCAACTTTCTCAAGTCGCCATGGAGGCTCACTGGTCCCAGGCACCTGAAGTCCCCCTTTTTGTGATTTTACAATCTCCTGTTCACTTTCACTCAAGAGTCACACACAACAAAGCAGCTGAGCACCTGCTCATTAACTGCATTGAAACATTAATTTACTGTTAGTTCTTTTAGTTTGAGGGGTTATGTCAAAACTCAGGTATTTCAGGATAGTTTATAAATCACTGAACGGCTTAAAGACCTGTTGTCGTCGTATCAACCTTCCAGACCACTCAGGTCTTCTGGTTCTGGTCTGCTCTGCATCCCCAGAACCAGAACCAAACATGGAGAAGCAGCTTTCAGCTTCTATGCTCCTCTAATCTGGAACAAACTTCCAGAAAACAGCAAAACAGCCGAAACACTGAGTTCCTTTAAATCAAGGCTAAAACCCCCCTGTTCAGAGCTGCCTTTGATTCGTAGTAAGTGGAACATTGATTGAGATATTTGATGTGTATTTGCTTGATGATTCTGATGATGGCGTTTAACAAAATCTAATGTGTTTTACTTGTTTCATAATTGGTGACTGTATTATGTTTTTATGATGCAAAGCACTTTGAACTGCCATGGTGCTGAATTGTGCTATACAAATAAACTTGACTCGATGCTCACTGAAAGACAGAGCTGCAAACTAGAGAGTGACGCTGTTAGTGCCGTCTGTTGGAAAATGGCAAGCAGACCAAACCACTTTGTGATGGTCGTAATCTTTCCAGAATTTTAAAAAATGCATGCTCTGGTTATAATTTGCATCACTTGAGTTGTGCCTTTAACAATACCATGTTATTATTCAAAAAACTTTATTTGTGCTGACAAAGATTTTTTTTTGGGGGGGGGAGGCGGGACACTTTTATGGAAGGGGGGGGTCACAACCCCCACCTGGGATTTCCGCCTATGGCAGCAGAGCGAGTGCTGCGTTTGTCGTGCAGCCTTGGATGACGAGGTCGTCAGACAGCAGTGAATAACATGGGCAGCAGCATGGTGAGCACTGCCATGAGAGTGGACTTCAGAGCTGACTGTTTCTACAGAGCCCCAAAATTTAAAACCTAAAACCAGAGAACATGTGATGCTATGAGACGTCCTAACAAGGTGAGGGGAAAAACATGTGTTACTGTTGCTGTGGCGACATGCCAGAAGGTTTCTTTTGTCTTATTGCCGTTTAGTTCATACTGAAGGGTGAGGTGTTAAGAAGAACACTACTATAGAGGATCTAAAAATTACAATTATCCATTCAAATGCAGCAGTGACTGTAAGGAGTGATACAGAGAGAGGTTGAAGACTCCAGGACATAGACCTAAATGACCCTGTTCTATAAAACAGAAATACTAAACAGTCTCTATAACATAACCATATGATTTAGAAGAGCCTGAAGTGAGATTGTGAAAGCATCTACCTGAGTTGTAGTGATGTTCTGGTTTTCTCGTCCATCTGGCCGTATATTTCCTCCAGTTCCTGGAGGAACTTGTCTTCATCCCCTTGTCCCTTCATCCTCTTGATGAGGAAGTCCAAGAGGACATAAGTGGATGCTGAGTCATCAACTGAATCATCATTCTTAGCTAACTCAGACAGCTTGATGAAAAACACAGATGCTTCATTAATTAACTGTCTCTTCTCTTCTCTCAGTTTTTTTTTCTCCTTCTCAAGTCTTTCTGAAAGCTTCACCTTCTTCTCTCCTGCTTCCTGTTTATATTGTTGTTTAAGAGCTTCTTTATTCTTCTCAACTATCTGGGTCCTGATCACAAATTGCCAGTTTTTTTTCACATGTTCTGAAGCAGGACACCTGTTGGTACATGAAGTACATTTTCCATCTATCATCACTTCACACTGTTGAGGATTTAAAGCCTTTGTGCATCCAGGATAGTGACAGTTCTCCTCACAGCTGAAACAGATGACAGCTGCTTCATAACCACATCTTCCATCTGTAAGAGCCTCCATTCCTTTGTTGGTCTCAGGAATAAGTACATTCAAGTTTTTATTCCTTTTCACCTTCTGATTGCTACGAGCCTCTTGGGTCCGTTCAACATCTCTCAGCTTCAGCTCAGTGAACCTGATTCTGTCCTGCAGGTTCTGGATGCAGGCCGTCAGTCTGACCCGTTTTTTCTGCACTGCCGTCATGACCTGCTGCTGGGGGGGTGAAGAGTTTTCCAGAAAGGCTGTGAACTGTTTCATTCCTCTTTCTGATATTCTCCAAGCATTTTCTATAGATAACTCAGATTCTTCTGTTCGCTCTTCATCCTGGCAGTTATCAAACTGGAAGTGAACTGGTTGATTTTTCTCATTTTTGGCGCATTTAATGTTTGCAGCTTCAAGAGCTTGAAGAGCATTTTTAGGTGGTTTTCCGTTTGAGTTTGTCATCAGAGCTACGATGTTTTTCTCCACATCTGTTCCAAACTGAGCCTTAATGAAATCATAGATGTTCTTCAGTCGGTCATTGACTGCATTCTCCCCCTCCTTCATCACCAGACCGACTGCATGAACTTCCTGAAGTCCGTCACCTGATTGGAATAACTCCAGTAATTGCTGGTTGGTGCTGATATTATGATCTCCATATCCAGGAGTATCGATGATGGTCAGAGAGAACGGCAGAGTTTGGTTCTCAAAACCAAAGATCTGATAGACGATCACGTCTGATGTCTGACTTCTTGTCTGACTTCCTGTCTGACTTCTGTCCTCCTTCTCCTCAACTATCTTCAGCCAGACTTGATCGTCAAACTTCACTCCCACAGCGTAGTTGACCAGAGCGTTGACCAGAGTGGACTTTCCTGTTCCTGTTTCACCAACTAGTAAGACGGTTTTATTTGGTTTGGTCCCATGTTTTTCACCAACAGCTACTGTGGTCAGAGATCCAATCTTCTCTTTCTTAGTTCTCAGCTGGTAGACCTTCGGAGGTCCTGAACTGACTGGATCACATTTGGAGATAATATCCTCAAATCTGGATGAATCGTTTCTGTTCCTATGAAAGCAGGAAAGATGTTTAGTACGTTTTAAAACACAGTTCGCAGTTTTAAAAAATGTATAACAGTGACATAAAATCATGTTTTCAAGCTACATATCCATAACAAAAATCATAAACATGTCTTTAAATGTACCTTAAATTGTTGTAGTTAATGACGTATTCTTATGTTTTCAGATGCAGTAGAATAAAGAATGATGGACTCACTGAATGTTGAGAGAGAGCAGATAGAAGCAGCCTGATTTGCTTTGCCAAAACCAATACCTGCACAAGCCTAATTCTGAGTCTGCAGTATATAGAGAAAACCTAGCCATGTAGAATAACACATGTAGCAACCAAGGTATGAATATGGAACATTTTAAAAGAAGCATAAACACCTTCCTTCTTTTAATTTAAGTTTTCAGGAGTAACTGAACTAATTTAGTTTTTTAAATACTGGGTTCTTACACACATGTTGAAAGCAACAAGAATGTATATGATGAATGACTAATATTTATTTACCAAATTAAAACCAAATGGAGCAACAGAAAATTATGCCAAATGATTAAAACCAATAGATTAATGTTTCACCTAAACAGAGAAAAGGATGCCAGTGGTGTAAAACAATGGATTCCAGGGTTCTGAAGCGACAAAACGTTAGGAGTGATGAGAAGGGCTTTCATTGAGCCTCAGAACGACTTAAATAGGAAAGATGGAGGAAAGTCAGACAGAATGGAGAGATATTTAATATAAAATGGACAGAGCTGTGCCAACAGCAGATGATGATGCTGTGTGGCAATTCATTCAAACTTTGCACAGTTTCATCATCATGACACACATTTCCTAATCCAGTCAAGATTCTGTGACTGGTAAATTTCTATCAGCTGACTATTGGGGCTTATTTGTTTGTCGTGTTTTGTTTGGTTTTGTGTTTCAACCAATCACAGTCAAAACTAGGCCTTCTTGATTTATTTCAGAAAGACTCAAGAAGTAAAAGCTAACAAGCCATATTCTATTTTTCAGACAGAGTAATTTGTATGATAGCATATGAGGTTTCTATTTTTATTTCTTTATTTATTTGGCAGCATTGAATGGCCTTTGCATTCCAGTGCTGCTCCAGTGGGCGTTGGGTATTTCTTCATGACCCGCAGCAAACCGCTGGTACTGAGAGCGAGCCTTGATATTACATTTGGTCAGGCTCAGTTAAGCTCTACTGAGAAAAATTCAAAATTCAGCCAAAATCAGACCTTCCCGATGGAAGTTGTACTCCCTTCCTAATGAAGACCTCTTGTAGTATTTTGAAAAGGTCATTTGAAACTGTTGTCGTTATCATTTATCAGACAAAGTGTGAAAGTTCAGCAGCAGAGGTGTGAAACTCATTTTCATTTTGGACCATATCAAGATCATGAATGTCCTCAAGGGGCAGTTGTGGCAGAATGTTAAACTACCTGTCAACAAACAGTTAAAATATGAATAAATACCTTGCTCTGCTTTCAATGAGTACTTCTTAAAGTTAAATGATATTGAACATCTTTTCACATTTCTGTAATTTGGCAGTATACAGAAAAAAAGGCTTTGATTTGATTGATAAAACAATATTTAAGCACACAACTGTTATCTGGAAGGTTATAGTTATGTATTTATCCTTCCAGAGTCTAGAAGGCTACATAAAAAATTATAGTGGACCGGATTTGGCCCCCAGGCCTTCATTTTGATACATTTTTAACAGTCTGTCACTGAGGCAGCAGTGCTGTAGATGCAAGAAATGCTGCCACCTTCAGGTGGGAGTTAGCAGTCACGTAAACCAGATGTTTTTGAACATTTTTGTAGAAAATTCACAATAAACTCACAATTATGCATTCACAATCTCATAAAGAGAATTATGATTCTGTATGAAGGGAAAAATAAAACAAATATGGTTTATTGAACATAAGATCTCTCTCTTCAAAGACTTTGTGAGTTAATGACTTGATTTGTGATGATCAGAATGATTTGTTCTGTCTCACAGAAACCTGGTGACAACAAGAGGATTACATTAGTATAAATGAGTCAACCCCTTCTAATTATTTAAGTTTTCTCATTACTTGAAGTACAGGATGAGGAAGAGGAGTTGCAAACATTTTTCATTCAGATTAACTCATTAATCTCAAGCCTATTAATAACTACAGTGTCTTTGAACATCCAACCTTCAGTTTTCCTCATCCTAGTAGCAAAGCAAATCAGTGTGTTATTACTATTACTTATTACTTTTGGGCAGCTGTTATGATGCGTAATCGTGGCAACATTGCATTGTTTTTACCACTGTGAGTGGCTAATTAGCATCTCAAACGCTCATGTAGTCCCTGAACTACAGCCCCAAACCTCTGAAGAGCTGAAGACGAGGCTTCATGGATGCAGAGCAGGACCAGAGAGCAGAGACAAGGAGGAAGTTCAAACCATCTCTTCTGTCCATCATCATCCCTGATTCCAACGTCTCTCTGCTCGGCTTTCTAACCAAACGGCCAGACAGAGATTTAAAGAGGAGCGGCAAAAGCAAAGGAGATGGATTAGCAGAGCTAGCTAACAGCTGATGGTGTCATCCAGGACACTTTACTGTGGAATATCGTCTCTGCTGCCTGGATGTTGAGCTGTTAGCATGTCAGGCTGGTCTTTAGTCAGAGACCTCTTCAGATAAGCTGCAAGACTGACTGCTACTGGAGATCCTTCCTGCCCACAGCAACTTTTTGAAGATGCTTGGATGATGTGAGTTACAACAACATTTAGTTCTGCTTTGGGATAAATAAATTAGTTTTGAATTGAAGTGAAGCTTTTTGTTTTCTCTGAGTTATCTTCTCTCCATAGAAGGTGCACCTGGTCCGGCGTTCTGTTTGGCTGTGATGCCTTCCTGGAGGAGCGCTTCAGCTGAGATGATGCTGCCATCAACTAATCATTCTCTTTCTGCTGCTGTTAACTTTTTACTTTTCTTTAACATAGAAAGTGCTCCTGGTTCAGTTCTTCTGCTCCGTCTTCTCAAACCTCCAGCCCGTCATGGCAGATGGCCGCTGGTACTGAGCCAGGTTCTGGTTCTGCTGGAGGTTTCTTCCCGTTAAAGGGGAGTTTTTCCTCTCCTCTGTCGCTACATGCATGCTCGGTATGAGGGATTGCTGTACAGCAAGCACAAGCAATTTCCGGCTGGCGCCCCCTGCTGGTCCAGGAGGGGTGAACTCTGCAAGTCAATCACTCGATCCTCCACTGGGTTTCTCAGTTCTGGCCCTCAGGGGCCACTGCCCTGCATGTTTCAGGTGTTTCCCTTCTGCCACACCTGACCTGAACAGGTGGGTGATTAACAGGCTTCCTCAGGACTTGATGGCTGCAGAGGAGGTGATGCAGTCATTTAAATCGTGTGTTCTGGAACAGAGACATCTAAAATATGCAGGGCAGTCCCTGAGGACCCGAACTGAGTTACACTAAGAAAGTTTTAAAACTAATTTGAATAATTCACCAAGCTTGATGCATTGTTTGATAGCTCGGATCAGCTGGAATGAACGTGTGATTGGACTGAAATGACTGTTTTTGTAAAGGGCCTCGAGATGCTGTGTGTTGTAAATTCACTCTATATAAATAAACTGAACTGAATTAAATTAATTAATGCAAATTGTTTGTTGTGGGGGATTTTATTTCTCCGAGTGAATATTTTATCCTTGCTAAACAGCTTTTTCAGTGCTCATTATGTGAGTCATTGAGTCATTAGGAGGTAAATTATTAATGTCTCAATTAAAGACAGCTTACTTTCAAAAGATAATACAAATTTGTGCTTTAAGGTAATTAAAATATTTATATTAACCCCTGCAGTTGGAACCTAAATAACGGGGAATTTTGTGAAGTCCTCACAAGCTATCAGAGCAGCAAGAGGGGCTGCAACAAAGTACCAACTGGTATATTTCTGGTTCATCATTTCATCTTTTGGTTTCCCAATAATCAGTGATCCAAAAGGATGTTCATGAAAGAAATCTACTTTTTGCTCTGAAAAAAGAGCAACTCTAATAAATCATCAAAAAACTAAATTAGTAGGACATTCATGCCAATGATGACTGGATGAAACTTCTGTTGTCTCTTTTGTAAACCTTCAAAGAATATATTGTTAGAGCATTTACGCTGCAGTCAGACCAGGACAAAGCTTTCACATCCTGCAGTGAAGCGACAGCAACATGTACGACATATTCTGCTTGGAAAGTCTTCTGGACTCCAACATGTGGAGGTTCTGTCCCTGCAGAAACTGACTGTCTGGTTCTTACTGTGGTCTGGTTGGCGTGAGGATATATGTGGGAGGTTTCATTTTATAATCAACAGACGTGCAGCGACAAGCTTCAGGGTGATGTATAGCAGAACTTTAGGATGGCTTCGTTCAATGACTTTCTGTCCAGATGTACTCACAGTGCCATGGTGGTCCCAAAGCAGAAATCTGTGAGGATCAGACACATACGTCACATGAAACATATCACTAACTATACTTTCACAAAATGACAATTGAATCTGGCAAATGGCAAAAAATGAAATAAAATTACAGAATTGTAACAAAATTTTCAGAATCTCTACTTAGTCAAAATCAAACAAAAAAACAAATAAATGATTACTCTCCATGACATCCATTACATTTAGATGTGGATATTAGATCTGATTTCATTTTTACAACTTTTGTGATGAAGTGGTTTTATTAGATTAAGAACTGTACGTTTCTAGCTATATTCTTATTCATGCAAATATTTACAGAAAACTTGGCCTGCACATTATTAAGAAAGTATTTACTCACTATCTCATTGCTAAAACTTGCAATGACTAAATGATAATAAGGAATAATCCATATTTTCCTGCCACTTTTCTGTATTTACAGTGATGCAAGGTCCTCACCACTCTCCATGAACTTCAGCATTTCAGCCTCTAAGCATAAACGTCGGCTGTGGGGTCCATCCAGCCGCCCAAACATCTTATAGATGCAGAGCGTGAACAATGCCTGACACATCGAGTATAATATCCTACTAGTTATTGCAATGCATTTTCCAGCTCGACTCAAACCACCAGCTATCATCACAATTTAAAAAAAAAGAAAAAGCAGAGGTTTGACTAAAGTTCTAACTTAATCCTGGATTTTTCAGTTGCACCACAAGCAGGCTGTGATGAGGAAGGAGCAGGTAAAAAGAGACACGATGTCATTTATCAAACAAACCTTTAAAAAATCCAACTCATGAAGCTCCTGATAGAAAAGTATTGAATAAGACACTTTATGTAGCTTATTTTCAGTAGTTAAAGCTTCTGTATTAAAGTAACCTTTTAATCAGATAATGTTTGCATTGTGGCTTTTCACCTACATGTCCTCATATGAAGCTAAGACCTCAAACTGGAATTTCCTGTTTTGGTGAAACTGACAAATTCAGGATACAAAAGCAAATCTGTCTTCACATGTCTGAGAGCGAAAGTTATTCAACATCATTTAAACCGTTATACTGAATGTAAAGTTACTGGAGCCGTTTATGTTTATCCAGTTTATTTACAAATGAGGATATGATAAATATAATATCCATATATTAAACAGTAAGTAGTAACACCAGTATAATGAGATGTTTCATTGTGCTAGTTATTAGTCTGATTATGTTCCCCACCTTCTTAAATATATTCAGTGTAATTCGTTGCTTTTCTCCAGCTGTTTGAATCGTAAACGACAGACAGTTGAACCGATCCCACCTTCTGTTGTCGCTTTCAAGAAGCTCCGCAGAGCTGAGCAGGAAGACGACGGTCCCACCTACAAACTGGAACGAGCTGGCTCACCCAGTTTATACTGCTGAGTTTCTACAAAAATATCATGTGACTAAATAGGACCATGTGATTTCACAGAAGCTCTCATCACTCCGCCCCGTTATTGTTTGCAATATTTTTACTGACCTCAGCAACAGTGCTTCCATCTTAACTTAGAAATGTTTTCTTTGATGGTCAAGAACAGTGTTTGGTCTGTGGGATTTCTCCGAGGTCCATCTAAAGTAACAGGTAACCTTTGTGTGTTCATGAGAGGATGCCGATAACAGCTTCAAACCCACTTTGAAACAGTCTTCACTCTTGTTCTCCACTAAAGGCTGAGGTCTGCAAGCCAGAAGCTATTCCTGAACCATCACAGCATTTTACTAAACTGATTCCTTTGTAGGAAAAGCCAAGACTTCAGAGTGTGTCTGTATCCTTATTCAACCACAAAAACCCCGACCTGAGCTTGAGGCCCTGTCCACAGAGACGGTTTTCGGCGTATCGCTAAGGTTTTCTGTCGTCCAGCACTGATCCGGCAGTTTGGGAAACTGGGTCCCAGAGTGGATCCGTTTCAAAATGCCGATTTCATGAGTCCATGCGAGCCACGTCTCTTTAAAAATGACGTCACAGCTCCATCGCTCTCAATCCCACATGCACATCCCTCTGTCTTTGGTGTGTGGCTCTGTGGCAGCGTGACCGTGCCGCCGACTGGCCCGGCAGGCCTGCTGCGGTGCTTTCAGGGGTGCTGCATCCAGGCGTTCAGCCATGTGGATGCACATTTTGTCTTAATCACTGACAAAAATTTACTGTACTCGTCTCCGTGTGGGCGGGGCCTAAAGCCTCTTTCCCAAGAGTGACCCGGCCAAGACGGCAGCACAAAACACACAAGGGGAAAATACACAAACACATTCAGCCACCAGCAAACAACTCTTCAGGCTTTCTCGTCCCTTTCTGCTGGCAGAAATGAGTATTTCCATCCTGTCTTGGTTCACATTCATATCATCTTCTTCCTCAGAGACCTTCTCTTTCTGACTCAAACACAGCCACCAGCAGAGCTGTGAAGAAGGAATCACCCCCAGCAGATTTCCCTGGGTTTTGCATCTTTGTCACACATGAACGTTTCAGCTCATGAAACAAATGTTCCTATCAGACTAAGAAAATCTGAGGAAAACAAAAACCAGTTTTCAAATCATGATTTCATTCATTACGGTAACACACATCTTCAAACCAGCCTGGCTCTACGTGGAAAAGTGTTCACCCCCTAACCTACGAACTGGTGGTTCCTCCTCTGCAGCAGCAGCTGATCACTGGCACTGAGTCTCCAACATGGCTGTGCATGACCTTTGACCCTCTCTGCTTTTTACATTAGGGGACTCCATACTTTAGTTTCAGGCAGTTTAAGCTTTCATATCTGTGTAGTTGAAGCTCTAACTGAAGTACAGGAGGCCTCACAAAGCTGTTGTATCCTAGTAGTATGGTTTTTATCAGCTTAATTATTGAAAATTGATTTTTTTTTAAAAAAAAAAAGATTTTTAAGCATTTTTTTTCTCTCACCGCTTTTATTAAACTGTTTTAATCATGTTTCCCATAGAACAGCTGGCAAAAAAAATATTTAAGATGTTAATGTTTAGAAACAAATTTTATTTGATCCTTTCTTCGTCAATTGCTGTTGTGCTTCCGCTCCTATTTTCAGCCAATAGAAAGACGCGTTTAAACACCACGTGGTCACGAAGGCTCCGCACCATTTACCAGCCAGCGAGGGAAGCGGCGCGCCGGGTTGGTGGGGTTAGCTCTCCGTTTCAGATGAAATAAGCTCCGCCCCTGCCGCTTGTTCTGCCTTCTAGTCAGGTCATCCACCGGCGGAATGTGAAGGAGTGGACCCGGACAGACCGAGGAAAGCGAAGCAGACCAGCCGGTCTGTAAATCAAGCAGACCCGTTCAGCTTCTCAGTTCGTCTCAGATGAGTCAGGATTCATTCACTGAGCTCAGACTCCTTTCATTACCAGAACCAGGCTCGGTTCTGGTTCGGTAGCCTGACCCATACCGGCTCAGGACTCCAGAACCAACCAGTCCGGGTCCTGCAGGCTGCAGCTGGGGTTAAAGATCATCCCGGGGGGGTTAATGTTTCTGTGGTGTTTCACGGAGCTGCTGCAGCCACAAGGACTTTCACTGAATCTTTACAGAGTTATGAAGAAAACACAACTATGAACGTCTAAGGTGATCCGTTGTTTCAGTCGGGAAGCAGTCATGTTCAGGTTTATTTTCTAACGGGAGGAATATAAGCAGCTTGGAAATGTCGCCGATAGTCGTAAAAGGTTGAAGCAGTTCTCATAAAACAGGAAGATAATAAACTGATTTCACGTTTTAAAGCTTTACTTCCTGCTCCAGAATTCATTTCCCCCCTGAATCGGTGGTTCTCCCCATGTTCAGCTGAATCTTTCAGTCTGAGCTGCAGCTGGACCAAGCTGGAGCAGACCCGGCCGGTCTCCTCCCCGGCGGGTCTGCGGGTCAGAGGTGGAACCTCGCTGACTGCAGCAACCAGCAGCTTCGCTTTCTTTGAAGGACCTCAGGCGGGTCAGAGAGCAGTGCTTCCACCTGCAGCTCTGGACGGCCTGCTGGAGGTTCTGCGTCCGGACCCGAGTCCACCGGACCCCATCAGAACCACTGCACCGTGGCTCTGAGTTCAGTCAGGAAGTTTCTCCCGCCAGCTTACTTAACGTCTGAACAGGTCAAAGGTCAAAGTTCAGCTTTTATCGTGTCCGAGGTTCTGCTCAGCGTGTCGTTGGGCTGAACCGCCTCAGAGCGGAAAATACCTGCGGTCTGCCTGGGCACGGGTTCTGTTGGGCAGAAGGTTCTGTTGGGCTGAAGGTTCTGTTGGGCTGAAGGTTCTGTTGGGTGCTTTTAATAAACGAGGTAAGTCCTGAACCGCAGAACTGCTTCGGCTTGTTTTGGACCTTTTTGCTTCTAGATTCGTCAGAACCCGTTCAGTGTCTAGAACCTTCAACCGGCTCCCCTGAATCTCCTGCTGACCCTGAAGCGATTCTGGATCAGAACACGACTCAGCAGGAAGTTGTGGCGGCACCTGGACGGATCATCTGCACGGTTCTTTGCTGTTCCGGCCTGGCTCGGTCCAGTTGCAGTGGAACTGTGCTGAACCAGAATGAAATGGACTCGTTCTCCTCGGTGCTGAACATCAAGGGTCAGGTCGCCAGGAGCAGCGGGAGTTTCTGGGGTCCGCTCGGGTTCTGATCGGTCCGATTCTCCTCCGTGCTCCAGGTTCTAGAGGATGCGCTACTGCAGCACTCGCGGGGGGGTCCAGGGACGGGACTTCCGGGAGGTTCTGTTCTCCGGGTACGCTCCGGACGGAGGGATGTTCGTGCCGGAGACGCTGCCTGCGGTGAGCCCGGAGACCCTGCGGGGCTGGAGGGGGCTGCAGTACCGGCGGCTGGTGGTGGAGGTGTCGTCCCTGTTCGTCCCGGCTCGGCTGATCCCCAGAGGCGACCTGGAGGGTGAGCGCCGCTGACACCGGCACTCCCGGGGCAATGTCCGGTCGTTCCTTGAGCTGCGGGCGGTGCGCTCGGCAGCCTCAAGGTCCCGGGTTCGGGCCCCAGCCTGGGTCCTTCTGCGTGGAGGCGGTGTACCGGAGCGTCGGCTCCAGCACAATAAGAACAGGTTTATTGACCAGGATCTGCAGGTTTCTTCCTGAACGCAGCAGCACTGGGGCTCCTGGCTTTTGGTTTCTCTCAACCCAAGTCCAGAGCAAAGCTCCAAGCCGGCTTCGTCCAGCTGGTCGCTCCGTTTTCATGGAGCTTAAACAGCTTTTCTCTTGTAAGCAAAGCACAGGGAGAGACTGCACTGGTCCTCATCCTGGCAGCATCATGACCAGGCAGGACTGCTGCTGCAGCTGCTCACCCAGACCTTCCTGGTGTTGCATTAGTTAATGTCCCTCCAGCTACAACGCCTGGGAACCAAAGATAAAAGCAGCCCTGCTGGTTAAGTTATACCAGATATTTGAACAAGCTAAAAGTAAATAAAAAACACTTTAAGAAGTTTCACAAAGCTGACTCAACTGCATTTGCACGTTCTCCCTGTGCATGCATGGGTTCTCTCTGGGTACTCCGGCTTCCTCCCGCAGACAAAAACATGACAGTTCAGGTCATTAGTGCCTTTAATTGTGTTTGTTCTGAGTGTGTGGATGGCTGCCTGTCCTGTGTGTCTCTTTGTGGTCCTGTGATGGACTGGAGACCCCCCCCTCACCCAGGAGCTGCTGGAGATGGACACCTGCACAGATGAGCAGGTTAAAAACGGAAGGGTGGACGATGCTTACTGATGATAAAATCCAACCCAGTGGATCTGGAATAAATCAAATCTAAGCTCTGCTTCTCAGTCGGATGTTTCCAGCTGCTGTGAGATCTTAGAGTAACTGAGATGTTGAAGCAAACAGAGGGACTGATGCGACTCTGAGGAGAGAAAAGCTTCAATAAAAGCTTCAATTTATTGACCAGAAGCTGCAATAATCGATCGTTTTATCACATGTTCTGTGTTTGTGAATATTTAGAACCAAAACATGTGAAACAATAACAGGAACCATTATCTCGTTTAACACCAACGCGTCATTAATGCCACAGTGTGAAGGCGCCCCCTGCTGGCACTGAGCTGTAAAAGGTTCCGTGTTCCAGGGGAAGGTGGATGAGAAGCTGTTGGGTTTTAATCTGGTTTAATCTGCTCACGTTAAAGTTCAGTTTGATGTTTCCTCAGAAAGATCAGCGTGCAGTTCTCAGTTCTTCAGTTTCTGAGGATGGTGGGAGGTTTTCCTTCAGTTTGTTGATGCTGGAGGACCAAGATCAGATGATGGGGCAGAAACGGGTTCAGGAACGAGCTGAACCCAACCGGTTCCACAGAAAATCAGGCAGGATGAATGAACCAACCACTGCAGCGTTCCTTCTGTCCTCCAGCCCTCGTAGGTGAAGCTCTCTCCGGGTTCCGGGTTCCCGACGCGGTCCGGGTCGCCAGGCTGAAAGACGGGCTGTCGGTTCTGGAGCTCTTCCACGGAGAAACTTTAGCCTTCAAGGACCTGGCCATGAGGTGCACCGTCCGCTTCCTCAACTACTTCCTGCAGAAAGACGGCAGCAGAGCCGTCGTCCTGGTTGGTAAGATGCAGCCCTGAGCGCCACGCTCTGACCTCTGACCTCTGACCTCAGGCTGGGACGTCTGAGACGTTTTCCTCTCTGGAGGAGGATGGACTTCAGACGGTCTGGAGATGACCTTTAACCCCTCCCAGATTGTTGAGCAGCAACAGTTGCTTCTCTGGTCATTGCTCCGAACAAAGGATGAAACTGGGATGAAACTGGGGTGAAACTGGTACATTTGGGAGGGTTTGAAGGGAACAACAGCTGCTTCTATTAATCGCTGCTTTAAAACTGGAATAAAACCAGAAGAAAACGAAGGTGAGACCAGAATTAAATCATTATCCTGTTTTAATTCTGGTTTTATCAGGAAATAATTTGGATAAAATCTGAATGAAACGAACATAGAAACCAGATAAACTGGGATCTAATCCAAGATAACTTGATGCTCAGCTGCAGCTGTTTCTCTGAAGTCACTGCTTTAAACAGAATAAACCCAGGATTAAATCTGGATAAACTCAGATTAAAACTGGAATAACCTGAGGAAAGTCTGATGGAAGCAGCGTTTACTTCTCTACGGGGGATTGCTGTTATCTTTCTGCCCTGGGAGTGTGTTAACACACACTGCTTTATGAGGTTCTGCTGAGATTAAATTAATCAAATTCTTCGTTTTATTCCTTATTTTTATGATCAAAAAAGAATAAAATGAAGAAACATTAAATTTTACATTAGAATTAATATATTTATTGTTTTATTTTAGTTTGTTTTAATTATAAAACGACTGTCTTTATGTGTGCGGAGTCGTTTAGTTTGTTGAGAAACAGTCTTCCAGTGAAAACTGATAAAAAATAAAAAGCAAAAAATGAATAAAATAAAAATATAAAGCAAAAAATGAATAAAATAAAAAGTAAATATATGAAAATAAAAAATAACTAAAATCAACAAATTAATAAAAAAATAAGTAAAATAAAAAGTAAATAAATGAAAAATAAAATAAATCAATTAATAAATTAAAAAAATAAAGTAAAAAATCAAAAGTACATAATAAACAAAAACATTTTAGAAAATAAAGAAAAATGAACGAAAGAGAGCGACAGAGCGAGAGGTTATGTTATAGCTCTCGGGTCTCTGGACGGACCAGCGGGTTGAATGAATGAGGTTCTGGAGGTTCTGCTCAGCGCGGCTGAACCTCATCTCCAGCATCTGACCCGGCTCTCCTCTCAGGAACGTCAGGAGACACGGGCGGCTCGGCCGTCCACAGCGCTAAGGGTCTCCCGGGTCTGGATGTTCTGGCGGTCTACCCCCGGGGTCGGGTCACGGCGGTCCAGGAGAAGCACATGACCTCCTGCCTGGAGGACAACGTCCACGTGTTCGCAGGTACGAGCTGCTCTCTGACCCCAGCTCGGCCCGGTTCTCCTCAGAACCTCCTAGGACCTCTGACCGTCTGGTTCTCCTGCAGCCGACGGCAGCTCCGACGACATCGACCGGCCCCTGCGCCGCCTGTTCGCCGACCAGAACCTGGTCAGAACCCACGGCCTCATGAGCCTCAACTCCGTCAACTGGTCCCGAGTCATGGTCCAGATCGCCCACTTCTTCTACGCCTACCTGGAGCTGAGCGGCGTGGGGGAGGAGCCGGGGGCGCTGCCGGAGCTGGAGGTGGTGGTTCCGACCGGAGGAGCTGGAAACATCACAGGTGGGCTGGAGCTCTTCGGATCAGAACCATCAGAAGCTTCTGCTCAGGTCTGATCTGCAGCTGGTTTTCATCAAGCTGGTTTGCTGATTTACTGGTTTATTTTAGTGGAGGGACTCGTTTAAAACTTTTAATCCAGTTAATTTCAGGGTCTGGAATGAATTTATCAACAAAATCAGCAACATTTCAGTCCAAACCCCGTTTAGCTGCTAAATGATTGAATCAACAGCATCTGAGCTCAGCAGCAGAGATGTTTCTAGTTTCTGATCTGCTCTTCAGGTTCTTCCAGCATCAGGTTGGAGCAAAGCTCATCTCTCCAGAGCTTCAGGAACCCTGATCATCCATGGAGCTTCTTTAGAAACGTGGACTGTGGACGCTGACGTTAGCGCTGCTGCTACATGTTAGCATTGAGATGCTAGCCTAGGCTAGCATAGCTTCTCTGATGGGCCGACTGCTTTTAGCTCAACTTGAACACAACTGGAGTCTTTTCCAGCATCAGATCGGCTCTGGAAGCAGAAATTAACCCCCAGAGGAGCCGCTTCCATCGCTGCTGCTGTTGGAGGATGTGCGTCGGATTTACGGGCCTACCAGAAACATACCAGTACAAAGGTTCCAGCCAGAACTTTTATATGTTAAAAAATGTGATTAATTGGTTAAAATGTATAATGCGTTAAAATCTATGTAAGTAGTTAATCCAAATTAATGCGTTCAAGTCCCGGTCCGAGTCTATTAAGGCCTATGACAACCATCAGACTTCAGCTACACTCTTTAACTGGACCAAAGAGTTTTGGTCTGATGAGACTCAGGTTGATCTTCCCAGCAACAAACCCTCCAGGTGGTTCTGCTGATAAACTGGGGATGAAGACGTAGAAAAACAACTTGTCTAGTGTTAAGTACGGTGGAGGATCTGTGGTGCTGTGGGTCCTGGAGACTTGTTCGAGGGAACTGCATCATGACCTCTTTCAAACACCAGAACATGTTGACCAAACATCTGGTGACTGGAAACGGGTCGTCCTGGTGTTTTCAGCAGGATGATGATCCAAAACAAACACAGCGGCGCAGGAATGTTTGAGCAGATGCAACAATAACCTTCTTTCATGACACTTCAGACCCAAAACCTGCAGGAAACCTGAAGAAAAGAGACCTCTGGTGAGGAACCGGAGCACTGCAGCACCGACAGAGACTCGGTCAAAGCGCTTTGTCTGTTTGCTCCAGACAATCAGACAAAGATCCCACTGAAGCAGCAGAAAGTCCTCCATGTTTGTAGTTTTCTCTTGTTTCTGTGTCCGACAGCGGCCTACATCGCGGTACGGATGGGGCTGCCTCTGAAGCTGGTTGCCATGGTGAACTCTAACGACATCGTGCACAGGACGGTAACCAGCGGGGATTTCTCCATGGCGCCCAGCGTCACCCAGACTCTGGCCCCGGCCATAGATATCCAGGTACTCAGCCTGTATACAGCTGACTGACGGCTGGAGCAACCAGAACCAACCAGGTTCTTTATGTTCGGGTTCATTCCAGGCTGAAACTTTTCTTTTACCCTGAAACGACTGGAATATATCTCAGTATTTTAAATATCAGCTGTTTTATACACGTGACGAGTTTACATTTAATCATTTTAGTTTTTCTTTTATTTATTTTGAAAATATTTAATTCTATTTTTTATTTTGTGTTGAATTTATTTTCTTTGAAATGTTTCTTTTATTATTTATTTTATATTTAATATATTATATTTATTTTGTGTTTTATTCCTTTATTGGCATTTATTTAACTAAGTTTACTTCTTGTCCTAATTTAATTTGGGCTGAAAACAGGATAGATTCTGGGTAAAACCTGATTAAAGCCTGAATAAAATACAGTTAAAAAATGTTTTTATTTCAGTTATTGTTATCCATGTTCTTAAGATTTATTCTGTGTATTTTATGAATTTCACTATTTAAATGGCTTCATTGAACAGGCTGGTTGTATTTTGTGATTTTTTTTTTCTTCAGTAAACGTTTTAATCATAAATTTAAAACTCTGAGAATCAAAACATTTTTTCCTGAATGTTAAGCAGCGAGATCTGAATTTGTCCTGTTAGTTTTTTCTGAGCGCGCTCAGTCGGGGTGCAGGAAACTGGCTTTAGAAATGAAACAGTGGCGCTAATTTAACTCCAGGCGTAAAGCCCAGGGTGTCAGATGTTCCCAGATGTTTCTGCATCACCTGAGGACCTAAACGGCAGCGAGGAAACCATCACGGTTCTTCTGGTCCTGCTCTTTAGGATCCGTACAACATGGAGCGGATCTTCTGGCTGCTGCTGGGCCGAGACGGCGCTTCAGTGAAGACCATGATGGAGGAGTTCCAGCGTTCCCATCGACACACGCTGCCAGAGAACCATCGCAGACTGGTACCAGTCCCTCTGAGCCCCCTGAGATCATCCGGGCCAGCGGTCAGCAGTAAACCTCTCCCTGTGGTTCTCCTAGCTGTCGGAGGTTCTGGAGACCGGCGCCGTGAGCGACCGGGGAATCCTGGAGACCATGAGGAGGTGCTGGGAGGAGAACCAGTACGTGTTGTGTCCTCACACCGCCGTGGCCGTCTGGCATCACTACCACGGTTCCCACAAGCCCTCCATCAACAGGTTTATAGCTTTACTTTTTTAAATTTTAGTTTCTGGACTTTTTGCATTTGAATTAATCAGTTAATCACTTTATTTTTTTCTTTATTTATTGTTGTTTTGTTTTGTTCTGTGTTATTAAATGTTTTATTTTATATTTTAAATGGCGAAACGGGTCAAAATTTTATCTGAATTTATTTTTTTATTTGCACCATATTTTTTCCATTTTATGTCATATATTTAATTTAATTTAGTTTTGTTTTTCTCCTTTATTGCACTCCACTTGGATATATATATTTTAAAATTATTTTCAATTTCTTTGTCTTTAAAAAGTTTTTTTATCTTAGATTAGATTAGACTGGAAGAACTGTTCACACTTTATTTTATTTTATTATTTATTTTTGGGGTGTTTCTTTTCATATTTCATTCATTTTTTATTTCAGTCTCAGTTTACTCTTTTTGTCTAACTTTTCTTTGTCTCTTAAAATCTTTATAAAATCGATTGTATTTATTTTAATATTTTTTTGATTATGTTATATTAAACTAAATACCTAAAATATGAAAACAGTTTTGTTTAGATGAGAAGTTTTAAAAGTGCTTTGAGATGAAAAAGCTTCATCAGCTCCCAGTTGTGACCAGTGCAGCCAGTCTCTCCTGTAAATGGACCAGTTCGTTCTCCTGGTCGTTGCAGATGCTACGTCGCCACAGCGTCTCCAGCCAAGTTCCAGGCAGCGGTGGAGAAGGCCGGCCTGCCCTATGACCCTCCTGCGGCTGTGCTGGCTTTGGACCAGTTACCTACTCGCTACCAGAACCTGGAGAGGAGCCCGGACTGGTGCAAGGACTGGGAGGAGCGACTGAGAGACTGGATCGAGTTAGTGAGCAGAACCAGGAAGGACAGAGGAGCTTGTTACCCTCAGACTCCATGAAGGCAGGTTTTATGGACGTCTCGCTGTCCCTTTGGTGGACTTTGTCCTGAACCTGTCCTCATGTTTGAACAGTGATGTCATCGACCACCTGATCAGCAGTCAGCCTCTCATTTAGACTGATCTGAAGGTAAATGTCTCAGAATAAAACTAATGAACAAGAAACAGCAACACAAGCTGATTAACAATTATAGCAAGATCATTTTCATGTCTATTTGATGCCTTTTACATTTTACAAATATGATTATCAATCATTTAGTTGTCATTTGAGACATATTTGTACTTTCACATCCGTCGCGCTGCAGCCTTGATCTCACTGCAGTAACAATAAATCTGTTTTATTCTTCTCAGTTCTGCAGTCCTTCATGTCAGGATGTTTAATGAACCTTCGGGTTCTTATTCAACCTGATCCGACCCACAACACACATTTTACACCGTCGCATTCCTTTACAGAATCGGACCGAACTCCAGAAACACGCAGGGAAGCAGTTCAGCTGCTGCTTCGATAGGAATCAGAGAGCACCAGTTTGAACCGCATTAATTACCTGATTATCATCAGTTTCAAGTCGCTCTGCTGCTGGTTGTCCATCAGTGTTTCTCCATCATGGTCCTCACTGAAGCTCTGTCTCAGCTGGCAGAATATTCACTCCACGGTTTAACGTCCTGCAGACCAGAAAGCGATGCCAGGTTGGAAAGACAACAGCAGTGATCTCTGAGAAGCAGCTTTAGCTGAAACTCAGTCTGGGAGGATCTGACAGCTGCTCTGTCTCTCTGCTGTTTCTGACTAAAACCCTGTTGATCTAACAACATGGCAGCTCCCCGCATGATGAGCAGCTTGTTGCTGATGATCTGAGGAAACTGAGATCGAATGAATGTTTTAGGCTTAAATCTGCAGAGATGAACATTAAAAGTTGTGTCTTTAAGAATACGGGAAGAGGTTCAAATTCCTCTCGGATTGTAAAATATGTCATCCTTATTGATCGTCTACTGGGAACCTGCACAGATGGACACGAGGAGATGCTACAAAAAAAGTGCCCTTCTGAAACCTTTTTTTTTAAGAGTGTACAGTGTGTTTCCAAAGGTAGCATTTCTGGATTTAAAAGCCTATATTAACAGTGCCCACAGTTTTGTAATTTTGCCCGGATCGCTCCCAACACACACATGTGACGAGCCCCACCATGTGCCGCTCTCAGCGTGAACACTGTTCACATAGTGGCGTTCACCGGCTGGTGCAGCAGGTAAACACCTCTTCTCTCCTCCGCCGGCAGCTCTTGTGACGGTTGGTTAACCATCCAGGTAAAAGATAAACTGTGTTTCTGTCTCCTAAACATCAGATGCAAAAGTTAAAGGTTCTCTTGCCTCAGTTTTGTCTAAACAGAGCCACCAGTCCATGTACTAATATAACATACTCAGGTTTATGAAGATAACTGGTTTAGTGTAACCTACATGGTAGATTTGTCAGGTTATGCTGCTTTATTACAACATAAGGTTATATAGTGCAGAGGATATTGGGTGATAAAATACAGAATGATGTAATTAAGACAAACATGGTGTTCAGTGTGTAAAAAGAAAAAAATAAGATTCATGTAAAATTCGACTCAAAGTTCAGCTTCAAGGCTGGTCATTGTTCTACCTTTTCATCAGCCTATAATAATGGTGTTTTATTAATCCTAAGAATTTCATAAAATGCACTTAAATGCATCCTTGTTTTGAGCTGATTTTTTTTTCACAGGTGGACATTAAACATCTGCATCAGACAGCATATGGCTATTGATTTTAAACGGGTATAAATACATGATGTTAAAGCTGTGCCTGTAATAAATCACTATAAGCCAGCCGACGGTTCCACATGCTGCATGAGGTGCCCTTTTTTTCTACTTGAGCACCTGCCCCCCAAAATATGTGCACGCCACTGTCATCTACTGCATACCGAGCCGTCTGTTACAGAGCTGTGAAAAACTATTTCCTCCCCTACAGAGTTATCTTGTTTTGGGGTTTTTTTTGTTTTGTTTTGTTTTGTTTTGTTTTGTTTTTTTGCCACACCTAAATTTATTCTGCTCATAAAGCAAATTTAGAAAGACAAACTGAGGAAATTTTAAAAAGAAAAAGGAAAAAAAAGCAATTTTCCAATTTGTAGTATTATTTACTGGGGCAGAAACGCTAACCGACCTGACTTTTTGTGATAAAATCTGAAAAGTACATCAATGAAATCGTAATTTATTCGAAATCAAAGGTAAATGAGAATTTTTTTTTTATGTAGGGAAAACATTTATTTATTTTTATTGCAATAATTGTTGGTGGTATCGCTTCAAACGCTCCGTGTCATTCGGTCCCATCACTGAAGTGTCCGAGGACACCTGAACGCATCGCGGGCTTTGACAGCTCAGAGCCAACATGGCGGCTGGTCGCTGAAGCAGCCGGACTCCTCCTCCGCCTGTTGTCTCTGCGAGCCGTCAGGTGACGCACCAGGAGCGGCCAAGATTCTCAGGAACTCTCGGGGAACGGATGCCCGTCCTTTCTGCAGCTTTTCCCGGTTCTTTTCCAGCTGATGGTCGGTATGTTTGGAGCGGACTGACACGACAACAGCAGCGGGCTGAAGGTGGAGCGTCTCCCCGGGGTTTCCTCACCTGTCTCCCGGTATGAGTCACAGCAGGTAGGGTGGAGGCGGGCTGACAGGTTAACCGGTTACTTCTGCTTATTTTTTAGGTTATCCTGGGTAATTCTGGTTCTTTGTGGTTAACTGAAGCTGGTGTGACTGTCAGCTGACTCGCTGCTCCTGGCTGAACATTAACTGTTCATTGCTAAAAGTTAAAAAGGCTGTAAAGGCTGTTGTGTTCAAAGACCCGAGGGGCATTTGAACGTCTCATTTTTTGAGGTTGATCACCTGGAGGTGGAGGTATCTCCTCTGGAGCTGAAGCTCTGGCTGTGATGATGTGGCTCCACCCTTTGGTCACTCAGATCAGGTGGCCTCTGCTCTCCTGAAGCATTCCCACATCCACGTCACGCTGATCCAGCTCCAACTGTCCATCAGGCAAAACATTATGACCTGGGGTTCAGTATGTCCTCCTTTCAGCCTCTGGATTTTTGCTCTTATTTTTTTACTTTCAGACAGTTGCTATGGTGCGGTGCGTAACCATGGCAACAAGATATTGTTTTTACAACTGGGAGCAGCTGATTAGCATCTCAAAAACTCAAATAATATGTGAACTACGACCCCAAACCTGAGATTTAAAGGCGAGCGGCAAATGCGAAGGAGGTGGATTAGCAGAGCGAGCTAACAACTGATGATGTCATCCTGGACATGTTACTTTGGCATATCGTCTCTGCTGCCAGGATGTTGAGCTGTTAGCATGTCAGGATGGTCATGAGGCTGTTATACTGCAACAGTCTTCATTCAGAGGCCTCTTTAGATTCGTTGGAAGACTGACTGCTGCTGGAGACCCCTCCTGCACACAGCATCACCATCCATAACGGCTCTTTGAAGAAACTTGGATGATCTGAGTTACGACAACGTTTAGATTCCCTATGGGAGAAATAACGTAGTTTTGAACTGAGTTGAAACTGGGATGTTCTGACCCGGTTCTATCAGAACCAGCAGGGACTTTGTCAGCAGCTCTTTTGGGTCCAGCCTGATGTTGCAGACTAATTGTTGTAAATTCGGTGAAACATGGACCTTCTTCTACATGTTCTGAGTTAGATGCTTGTATTTTTTGGATTATTCTGCAGATGTTCTCTCTGACTCGGTTCTATATGGTTCTGTAGGAATGGCTGCTGCTTGTTCTGCAGTTTTGAGGATTTCCAGCTCCGTAAAGGACGAACAGAACCATCACAGCCAGTCAGAAACACTCATTCTCAGTTCTTGCTTTGAATTTTTTCACCACCTTCTGGGTTCTGTCTCACCGCCCCGCCCCGCCCTCCTCCTGTCTGTATTCGTGTCCCATTTTCCTCTGACGGGTTTAATGACTCGGTTTAATTCCCTCGGTGGCCCAGCCTGCTCCGTAATACGACACTGGACCCCAGAGCTGACCTAACGGTAACCTGACTGTGACCTTGTTCATCTCCTCGAACAGAGAAGGGTCAGGTTGGACCTGAGGGCCTTCGGTGTCTCCAGTTCATCTGAGCTCAGATGTTTCTGGAAGCTTCTTCTCCTCCTGTCGTCCTGAGACTCCAGGGAAGCAGCAGAACAGTCGTCCCTGAACGGTTTCTCTCTTTAAATTCCTCCTGAAGGCCTCAGCCGCTGTTTCTCAGCTGAATACCAGACGTACCAGCCGCTCCCAGTGGCTTCTGGTTCTGGTTGGACGGTTCTGGAGAAACAGGAGAACAGTTTGTGGTTCCTGGTGTGCGCCGAGCCCAGGTCGGAGGAGTAAACTCTGGACCCGACTGTAAACCTTTGGAGTGCGGAGATAAAGCGATGGGCTGCTGCTCCACTGCTCCCCCTGCAGGAGAACAGTGGGACCAGCTTCCTGCAGCAGAGCCCCACTCTGGCTCCTAATAACATTAATAACTGCTCAGTTATTAAAGATGCAGTTTTTCCTCTTCACTTTATGCAGTATATCCAGAATATTTTAACATAGAAAGACACCGATAGTAGGTGGAATATTCTGTTATTATAAAGTAGTTTATTCTTCAAAAACTTGCAACTATGTGCTTTTTTGATGTCATTTTCTGTAAAAATTAAATGTTTCGTTTCATTGAAGGAAATGTTTTAAACCTAAAAATAAAAGTAAAATCCTCCTTTAATTTAAAAATGTAAACAAATTTCCTCTGGTTGATGTTATAAAACTAAGTTTTTCTGTTGCTTTTGTGGCTCTAAACTAATGAATTTAGCTGAACCGAAGGTAGGATGGTTCTTAAGGTTTAGAAAGGCCACTGACCCCTCACCAGTCCTGTTTGGACCTCCACGTCTCAGCCATCCGGCCCATCAGAACCATCACTGTCTAACCGGGTCACAGGAAGCTGGACTTTACCCGACCCAGTTATCATTCTGATCCGTGTTCCAGTTTCTCTACAATCCCAGTTTAACTTTGAGGATTTTTTCCACATTTTCCCCCAGAACGTTCATCTGGGAGTGATGATGGGTCTGACCCGGTTGAACATTCAGAACCTTCTGGATTTAACCAGTTTCTCCATCCAGTCGTAGGAGTTTCTGTCTCTTTCCAGCCAGGGTGTCTCCCACTGCTGGAGGACTTCCTGGTTTCTGACCAATCAGAGCCCAGAGAGACGCGCCCAGTCTCAGTAGATTTCAGCTCTGATTGGTTCTGGAGAAACTGGACCTGAAGGTTCTTTGTTTTTGGCTTAAATGCTTGTCTGATAAAAGTAGTGATGCTGTGGGCGCCCACAGAAAAAGCTCATTTTATTAATTTATTTAAGTTTTTTTGTTGTTCGTTAGTTTTTTGAAAAGAAAGAGATTCAGAAAAAGTTGATAAAATCTTTCCTTGTTGATCTGAAGCAGGAAGACTCAGTAATCGGCTCCCCTCTCTCTGCTGTAATCTAGTTTATCAGTGTATAATCTTAAAACCACAATAATAACGGCTATTTTGATGTTTTTTTTTCTTGTTGGATAAATGATCAGATAATAAAACAATGAAAACAGATCTGTCGGTTCATCTCCCGTTGCAGTGGCGCCGGTGCATCATCAGCATGGTTCGTTCTCCTGTTCTCTGCTCCTCTGCAGGTAAACCCCTTCCTGTCCACGATCTGATGATGTCATCGCCTCCAGCAGCGCCGTCTGGCTCCGCCCCCAGACCCCAGCCTCAGACCTCCACAGCTCTGGACTCGCTGTCCGTCTCCTCCCTCCTGTCTGGGGATCTAGACGACGACGATGGAGGAGGTGAGGAGGAGGGACTGGGAGATCTGGAGGTCAACCCGTATGATGGTTTACCCTTCTCGTCGCGGTACTACGCCCTCCTGGAGGAGAGGCGGCGGCTTCCTGTGTGGAGGCTCCGCCAGAGTTTACTGGAGCACCTGGAGAACTGCAGCATGGTGCTGCTGAGCGCGCCGAGCGGAGCTGGGAAGAGCACCCAGGTAACCAGGAAGCTCACAACGTAAACATCAGCGACATTAGCACTGTAGGCTATCGTGATTCATATCGTCATGGCAACGATGTTTTTCTGATGAAACGCAGCCTTGGTTGAGACAAAGAAATGACCCCAGGTGGCGATAGAGAGCTTCCTGTGACTGTGGACTGAATCATGTTGAACCCAAACCCAGTCCAGATCCAGAGATGTTCTGGTTCTGGTCTGGGTCTGGTTCTTCTGGTTCTGAAAGCCAACTTTCCCCCCAGTCAGTCGTAGTCGTTCTAAATGTTTCCAGAGGTTTAAACTGCCTGGAGAGAACTGGAGATAAAGAATCGCAACCAGACCACAGTCCTGGTCCAGATCTGGGAATACCAGCACAGGAGCTGAAGATGTTCCTCAGATGTTCCTGAAGCAGGATTGGGCTTCGGTTGGTTCAGAATCTCACGACTGCACAGGGAACATTTGTCCAGAATAAGTTTAATAATTTTACAATCTGAACAGTTTTAACTTCAGTCAGTTCTTTTTGCCTTTAAAAGAATCAGTTAAAGGAATGAATCAGTTCACTGTATTTCACTATCTGCAGCTTTTCACTGATAATGTTGTAGAGAAGACGACCGCCAGATGTTTTAACTGTCGCTGTTTGACTCCCATCTTTCGTGTTCCTGGGATGACCTGGTTACCATGGGAACCGCTCTCCTTCAGGCTAATGGATGGCAGGATTTAATTTACGCTCTGTTGTAACCTGAACTTCCATCCAGTCGGAGACACCCTGCCCTCCTTTCATTACAGCCCTGAGAGCTGCTGCTGCTTTCACAGCTCCCTTCCTGATGCATTCAGAGTCCAGCAGCTTCACCTTTGACCCCTAATCTTCATCTAATGTCCTCACTTTGAGGTTACTGAGGACTGATCTCCTCCACCCTGCTGGTCTGAAGCTGTCCTCTGTAGACATGGTGGACACGCCTGCTGCTTGATCTCTGATCAAATATTGACTCTGGAGCTCCACAGACCTGCTGCTGTTGGTTCTCTGGCTGGAGAGGAGAAACTCTTTGTTATGGGATGTTTGTTCAGATCTTATCTGGAGCATAAAGCTCCTCTAAGTCCAGTTCTGTTCTGTGCTCAGCGGCGCCCCCTCTCTGCTGTCGTCTCTCCTTCAGGTGGCACAGTGGTGCGTGGAGTTCGCTCTGTCCTTCGAGTTTTCCCACGGCCTGGTCTGCTGCTCCCAGCCGTACTCCGAGGCGGCGCTGAGTCTGGCTCTGCACGTGGCTGACGAGATGGACCTGAGTCTGGGCCTGGAGGTGGGCTACCGGGTGTCACATGACGACGGCTGCACACCTGACACCTTGCTCAGGTAAGGAGTCCAGACAGTGGATGTTCAGCGCTGATGCTGTGGGTGATGGGAGATAAAAGGAGTTCAGACCAGTTTCTGTTTTCCTTTTTGTTCATTTCCAAACAGCCAATCAGTTTGTTTTAATCCCAAAATCAGAAAGTAACGTCCAGCTTAACAGCGATCAGCACCAACCAGAGAAAATGTTTTTAATGTAAATGGGAAATTGTATCTTTTTTTTTTTTTTTTTTGTCAATGAATTAGTTGATATGGGTTTGCTGCTCCCTTCTGGTTATTTTAATTTGTTTATTTCATTCTTTACTTCGCTCTACAGCAAACGTTTTGCATTGTGGGCCAACATTGCCAAGCTGAAAGTAGTCAGCGGCAATAATTTAATTTTTTTTCCAATTAAAAACACCAAGTATCTTTCTTTTCACCAGGAAATGAAACTGAATATTTTATTGAAGCAAAGTAGAAAAGATCTAATTATTGTTAGTCCTTGAAGGATCTCAGACAGTTTCTTAACTTTTTGGGTCAAATTTTTTCGACTTGTTTAACCTGGAAAATGTTTTTAGCCTGTTTTCTGCAACAAAAAGGAGACAATTCTTTGAAGACCTTTGCTCTATTTAACCACCTTTAATGAACTGATCAGCCTGAGTAAAGAGGAACTGAGTAAAGAGTTCCTGGATGTTTGTGACCCGACTTCTAAACTGAAAGCAAAAACGAGTGACTAATAACAGAAATACTCTGTGTTACAGCAAACAGGTTTTCATTTAAAAATGTACATTTGAAAATCTTATCTTTAAAAAATGACAAAGTCTTTATACGTGTCATTTGCTGAGGAGCAAATTTGTACCATTCTTGAACTCAAACGGGCCATGCAACATCATTCCAAGGGCCGTAAACGCCCTCCGAGCCATACCTTGGACACCACTGCTCTACAGTGTTAGGTGGATGAAGTTTTCTAGTTTTGTTAACTAGCTAAATTTAAAAACAAAACCGATTTTTAGTCTAAATTGAAAGTCCTAAAATTGAAAATAATTGAGGCAAAAAAACAAATTGAATATTAAATTTGTGATTTAATATTTTAAAAAGTGGCCAAAGTGGAGAATCCCAGTTTGCCGAAGTAGAGGAGGAACGATGGGGAATGAAGAACAGAACTGAACAGATTTACGTTTAACAGCCTGATTATTCTGAACACAGAAGACACCAGATCAGATCCTACACCGGAAATATTTACATTTTCTTCTGCATCAAGAAGCTGAATTTATCCTGAAAATCTTAACGGTAACAGTTGTTCGTTCCCAGTCTGATCGCAGTCTGATGTCGCCACAGTGAGCTGCGCTCAGTTCAGGTTCCTCAGATAGACGTCAGCTTCATTCCAGAAACAGGAATGAGCTGACGTCATTTTCCATATTCAGCCTCGAAGCATCAGAAACGTGCATCTGAGCAATGAAGTGACCCGATAAACCAAGTCAGTCCGCTCTCCCAGTGAATCCTGAGTTTAAACCATTAAAATCAGGGAATCTCATCTCCGTTTGGTCTGGATTCGCTGCTCAAGCCTCGAGTCCAGTTTTAGCAGGTTAAACACTTTAAGCTGTCCGTTTAAATCCCGGCTGGTTGGTTCTGGATCTCTCCTCCCTGCAGGTTCGTCAGCGACGCTCTGCTCCTGGAGGAAATGATGTCGGACCCGCTGCTGCGGCAGTACGGCCTGGTGATCCTGGACGAGCTCCAGGAGCGCACCGTTCCCACCGACGTGCTGCTGGGCCTGCTGTGCGACGTCTGCCGCCAGCGGCCCGACAACTTCCGGGTGGTCCTCCTCGCTCATCCCACGCTCGCCCCCCGCCTCGCCGCCTTCCTGGGACCCTCCGTCCCCCACCTCTCCCTGGACGACCTCGGCGAGCCCCCGCACCAGGAGCAGCGGGTGGAGGTGATGTACCGGGAGCTTTCATCGGGGAGGGACCCGGTGTCTGCTGCCTGTCACATGGTCCTGGATCTGCACCGCCGGGGAGAGGAAGGAGACGTGATGGTGTTCCTGGCCAGTTCCCAGGTAAGCATCCATGATTCCTGCGGGAGGTCAGAGATCCGGCCAGTCATACAGAAGTTCTTTAGAAATGGGATTTTGTAGCTTTTTCTTCTTCCTTTGACGATAAATGAGTTCCTGTGAACCAGTAAAGGTGAAACCTGAGCACAGCAGCAGCTGCTCTCCTCCTCTCTGGTTATCCGACCTCCTTCCTCCAGAGTCGGAGAACCCGTCTGTTCAGTTGGTTTTATCTCTTAAACAAAGGGAATGTGGTCCGACTGATCGGGTTCTGCTGCAGAGCTTCAACACAAAGAGCAGCAACTTAAAGGGGCCTGAAGGTTTCACTGATTAGATTCCTCTTCAGGAGGCAGGAAGAGTTCAGAGCAGAGCTGGAAAACCAGGATCCTCAGGGTGTCGTGTTGGCTTCCTCAGGACGCCGAGGCGGAACGTTGCTGCTCGCTCTCCTGTCCAGTAGGTGGCAGTAACGAGGGTTTAGGTTGGTTTACTGAAGGAATGAAGGGAGGAGGAAGGAGCAAAGAATGAAAGGAGGAAGGAAGGACAAAATAAGGAATAAAGGAAGGACCATGGAAGGAACAAGGAAGGAGCAAAGAAGGGAGAGAGGGTGATATGAAGGGAGGAAGGACAGAAAGAGGGGCTTAAGGAAGGATGAATAGAAGGAAGGATGGTATAAAATGTTTGGATTGATCCGGTTTTGTGTGTCTGGTGCAGGAAGTGGAGGAGTGTTTGGTTCTGCTGGAGAAGGAATCTCTGGCTCTGAGTCCTCAGCTGGGATCTCTCCGGTTCATCCCGCTCCATCCCGGACTCGGCAGCCTGACCCAGCGGGTCTACGAGTCCGACTCTGGCTCTCTGCTGAAGGACGGCGACCGCTCGGACGGCGTGGAAGCTGGAGGTCCAGGCGTCAGGAGGAAGGTGGTCCTCACCGATACCCTGGGAGAGGCTTCCTTCTCCCGGCAGGGGGTCCGATACGTTGTCGACACCGGTCTCCAGCTGAAGACGGTGAGTTCTGGAGTAAAACCCTGTTACCGCCAGTCTGGGTCGGGTCGGATCCTGAACCAGATGGTCCTCTCTGTGGTGCTTCCAGGTTTACAATCCTCAGATCCGGGCCAATTCCCAGGTCCTGAGGAACATCAGCAAACACCAGGCGGACATGAGGACTCAGAGGATCAACAGCCAGCTTCCAGGTAGGTCCAGATGTTCGTTGTTTCAGTCATCATTGGACAATATTCCTCACGGTCTGTTCTCACTCTATACCAACGTGGTGTTTAGTGGAAGCTAATGCTAAAGAGCTCTATGAACATCGTATCTTTTGGAAGCTAACGCTAAAGCACTACACTAATGGTCCTTTAGTAGCTCTTTGCTGGTCATAGTGTTCTGGCTTGTTGTTCCTGTCAGTCATCATTGGATGGTATTCCTCACAGTCTGTCCTCCTGTCTCCTGGTCAGGACTGTGTCTCCGTCTGTACTCCCAATCGCGGTATGACTCCGGCATGACGGAGGCTCATTGTCCCAGAGTGATGGAGGAGAACCTCAGCCACCTGGTTCTGCTACTGAAGAGGCTGGACATCGCCGACATGGGACAGTGCAAGTTCCTGGACCGACCAGGTACCTTCAGCTCCGTCTTTCTGCTGGTTCTCCAGAGTAGGTGGGTCAGGACTTCATTCTTCTTCTGTCTCTGCTGTCCAGCTCCTGAAGCTCTCATGCAGGCCTTAGAGGACCTGGACTATCTGGCGGCGCTGGATGATGACGGGAATCTATCGGAGGTGGGAATCATCATGTCGGAGCTGCCGCTGGAGCCGCCACTGGCTAAAGCTCTGATCGCCGCCTGCGAGTATGACTGTGTGGAGGAACTGCTGACCATCGCCGCCATGCTGACAGGTGAGGAAGACCTTCATCTGGGGTGGTCTTCATCAGCAGGTCCCTGAGAGTCTGTCTTTAGATTGTGACATCTTTTTCTCTCTTTGGCAGAGGGAAAAGAAGGAAGCATATTAAGGGTGAAGAGCGTAAGGAAAGAAGGAAGCATATTAAGGGTGAAGAGAGTAAGGAAAGGAAGAAGAGGGCAGAGATATAATCAGTGGTGGGCATCGCTAACTAAATCGTTAGCTGCAGTAACCCTAAAGCACTAATCGAAAACATTAGTTCTGCTAGCACTAAAGCGCTATACCAACACGGTATTTAATGGAAGTTAATGTTAAAACCCTATACTAACATGATATTTAACAGAAGCTAATGCTAAAGTGTTATACCACCATGGTATTTAGTGAATTAGCACTTTAGATACTTTATTTATCTGGGAAATTAAATTAAGGGGAAGTGAAGTGTGCTAAACAAAAAAATTAGCTCTGCTATTAGCGCATTACCGGAAGTTTGCCCACCACTAGATAGAATGAATAAAATAGGAAAGAAAGGAAAAGGAAGGATGATAGGTGGAAAAGAAGGAAGGCAAAAGGGGAAATGAAGATCAGTAAGGAAGAAAGAGAGGAAGTTGTGAAGGAAGGATATGAACAAGGACTACAGCGGAGTGTCGAGCTGGTTGTCCCACCCTGACTGGACTGTGTTTCTGTTCCAGCTCCTTCCTGCTTCCTAACTCCAGACCCCAGCAGAGAGGACGCTGCTGTTTCCGTCTGGAGGCCCCTGATGCACTCGGAGGGAGATCACATGACCCTCATTAACGTCTACAACGCCTTCATGGAGCGTACGTCCCCACCCTCCGGCTTCAGGACGAGCGTCTCGGTGTCTCCGACTCCTGATGTCTCATCATTCTTCCCACAGATAACGAGGACGAGGCGTGGTGCGCCGCCACCTTCCTCAGTCACGCCGCCTTACGGCTCGCCGTGGTCATCAGGGCGGAGCTTCTGGAGGTGATGCAGAGGATAGAACTTCCTGTTTCCCCGCCTGCTTTTGGTTGTCAGGACAACTGCACGAATATCAAACGCGCACTCATCTCAGGCTTCTTCCTCAAAGTAAGTACACCCCTACAGTTGAACAGAAGCCCCGCCCCCTGCTTCATCACCAACCCAAACATCTCCTGCTCCTCAGGTGGCCCACGACGTGGACGGCTCCGGTAACTACCTCCTGCTGACTCATCGCCACGTGGCTCACCTCCATCCCTTCTCCTCCTACCGCTGTCGGCAGCCGTGTCCGAGTCCTCCCAGCTGGGTCCTCTACCACGAGTTCACCATCTCCCGGGACAACTGCATCCGCATCGCCTCCGAGGTCCACCCTCACATGTGAGTCCGAGTCTCTACACAGCAACACGTCTGTATCCGAAGGGAATGTTTTTGGTCCGCTGGACCGCTGTTCTGGTTGATCCAGGTCATTCTGGGTCACTTTGGATTGATTTGTCACCAACAGCACCATCAGGAAATGCATATTTAAAAAATAACTTCATAGAAATTGATCTCCAAAATATGATCCAATTTGCCCATTAGAGGTAAAACGAAAGTCGCATACCAAACAGCTGTTTTCAGACTTGTAGCACACGTGCAAATTACTCAGAGGCAAGCACTCTGTTCAAATGAAACTTTATTTTCATGTTGTAATTTAAAGCCAACATGTTTAACTTGTTTAAGACTTGACAGCTAATTTAAATATGATTTTAAAGTTACATAATAATTTCTCCAATCCTTCAAATCAAGGTACTTGAAAATCTGGAGGAATTACTTTGCTTGGAGATTTTCAACCAGTTAGCATGCTAATGTTAGCATATTCTGTCAGCTCAATACATTTATGGCGGGATAAATCTCTCCTCAAGTTCAACTTCTGACCCAAGACCTCAAATTCCAGTATGGCTGCCGAACTAAACTTCTGATGGTGTATCTTGTTAAATTTTATTGCATTCTTGTTTCTTAATGTACAAAATGCATTGATATTAGCCTATTTTGCTAATAGAGGTGATTAGCAAAATGATGATGACTGAGCTCAAGAATGAACAAATTCCACTTGTTTTCCAACTTCCATTTGGAAAACGGTGAAGATGATTGCTCCGTCCCAGATTCCAGATCCCATCCTCTCAGACAAATGAGCCGAAATCAAAATATTAACATAATTATTTACAGATATCAACATTAGCATGCTACTTTGGTCATTAGCATGCTACTGCCAGAGCAGTAATGGTCTATTTTTACCATCAGTGTTATCTGTTCTCTAATTTTGTCCAGTCATCCCGTTTTCTGCACTGAAAGGAAACAAATTAGGTCAAATTGTGCTAAGAAATCATTACAACTTCAGTTTTTAAGGAGGCAGTTGACAAACCAAAAATGTTGACCCTGCGATGCTTTACCATAAAAATATAATAAATCTGAATACATAAACATAATCCTGAATGTTTCAAAGAGATGGATAGTAAGCTATATTTTTACACTATGAAAAATTTCCATTTTGGGGTAATATTTAATTTCTTGGTTTTTTCACTCATTTATTTTATTTAGACTTTATTATTTAGCTTCTTTGGGGTTTGATTTTCTCCCGTTTCAAACAGTAATGATGTTTTTTGTCCGTGTCAGGCTCGTGGAGCTTGCGCCTCAGTACTTCCTGGGAAACCTACCAGCAAGCGACGGCAAGGAGATGCTGATGGAGCTCAGGCAGAGTCTAGCGCCCCCATCGGGCGAGCTGGACTCAGTGGCAGGAGAACACAACAGGACTCAGAAAGATGCCGACAAAACAGCAGAGACTCACAGTCAGTCCAGCACAGAGCTCTGTGTCGTCCAATGAGACGTAGGAGGCGGGGCTTCTCAGAAGACTCCTCGACTTGTTTTGGGTCGGTAGTCTGTAATCGTTTTTTTCAGGTTTGATCTGGACCTCTGCTGGAATAAAAACACTAATTCAGGAGTTCAGAATGACTCCCTGTGCAGCTGCTGAAGAAGACATTCACACTAATTCTTTTTCTATTGCGTTTTAATTTAAGATTTTGTTTTAAACTCCTATTTAATGAGTGGTTTCTGTGTTTCTGTTGAGTGTTAAAGTCTATTTTTAAATTAAAAACAACAGGAAATGAAGTTTGTTTAAAGACTGTGGTCTAAAAGCAACATTCAGAACCTGAGTCAGCACTCTGAGGTTCTGTTTCACTCCTATGACTTCAGCGCTATGCAGATGACATCAAGCCTTTCTGTGATTGTCAGAGCTTCTATTTTTCACCTCAGTTTGGGTGTTTGGCTTTCCTACTAAGGTGTTTGCTGTGCCCTGTTGTTTTTATTAGCAATATAAAAATTGCTTTAAATAAACTTTTCATGTTTGAAATATGAACATTTTTATGAATCTTTAGACTATCAACACAATTTTTCAACACTTTTACATTCCAAGAAAATCATGAAGCATAAGATGTTGAACTTTAATACTGGACACCATTCTGGATCGTACAGCATTTGGAATCTTTGGAGAGTGTTTTGATTCTTGGACCCCATTTTGGATCCATTATGATCCTTAGATCCCAATTTGGTTCCAGAAGGTGTAACGAATCCCCCCGTGTGAAAGCATAACCTCACCCCCAGACAAATTTTTAAAAATTCCCCTGAGGGGCGTGGCCTGGCGTGGGGATAAATGGAGGGGTGTGTGGTCAGGACAAAAGAAGCATTGCTGCCAACTTATCTACTTTGTCGCTATATTTGGTGGCTTTTCAGATCCTCTAGAGACTTTTTTTTTTTTTTTTCAAAAAGAAACTTTTTTTTCTGTGTTATTGGAAACTATTATGTCGACAACACTGAGAAGCTGAGAAACGCTATCAATGAATGCCCGCCACGCGTGCTAAGACAACTCCTGATTTGCCACCAGGGGGCGTGTGTCTGAGATGGTTTTATACCTGAACATGGGGCTGTGTGACGTGGCTGTACCAAGCTGGATCGTTGGAACCAATAGGAGAATTCAACTGCAGTCGCCACTGTTCAGCCCAAACAGGGCAGCACTGAGACGGTAATTATTGTAGAATTTGACAAATTTACACAAAAGTGTCAAAATTTGCACAGAAACATAAAGATAGAACCCTTAAGGACCAATTTAGACAGTTTATCAGCAAGAAAAAGTTGATTTGGAGTTTAGTTATACTTTAAAGACCATTTATGCTTTTGAAGCAATTTTGGATCCTTGGACACCAGTTTGGATTGACTATTGGATCCAGTCATTAAGCCTCGGTTGTTGATTCTTGAACATAATTTTAAATCTTGGAACACCATCTTGGACACAATTTTTGCGTACTTGGACTGTCGTTTGGATCCCTGCATCCATACTAGTCATCTAACCTTGGGGGGTGTTGATTGAGTTCCGACACTAATAAGTAGTGCCATTTTTGATTGTTGGGGAACATTTTAGATCCTTGGAGACAGTTTGTGCCCTTTGACCCCATATGGGGATTCTTAGAGTACATTGTGCACCTAGGACATCGTTTTAAATTCTTGAACATGATCTGGGTCCTTGGACCAAATAAGGGAACTTTGCAGGCCACGTGGTGCTTTGTGCACCTCTGTAAACCCTTGAAGACCTTTTGCATACCTGGACACAGTTCTGGAATAAGTAATATAGTTAATGTTCAGAAGGTACCCAACTCTGTAGATGCTCACTTATCCAAAAAACAGTCCTCCTTCCAGCAAAATATAAGACGTATTTTTAAGGTCAACTGTTTGAGCACAAAATAAGTTAATCCAGAAGTTGGTGATAACATTTTCACTGCCTGCCTAATTTACCAGACTGATCTAAATCCTTTCTGACCTCTCTCCTCATGGTCTCCTCTGAACCTCTAAAGGTGTCCTGTGGTAACAACCACAGAAACACCAGAAAGGTCCTTATAGTTGAACATTGTCTGAACAAAAACTCTGGAAGACCTTCAGAAAGGTTGGAGAACTACTGATCCAGACCACTTTGAAGAACTAAAGGGAAGGAACCAGGGTCTGGATCAGTTCTTCAACCTGACCATTAGATAAAGATCATTCTCTAAAGTTCTTCTAAACACCAACAATAAAAACAATCATTGGAGATGAAGTCACCAATGGCTCCAGTTTTATTGCAGATATTTTTCATATTTTACTGGCTGCGGTGATTCAGAGTAAACCCAGTAAATGTCCACGCGTTAGCATCAGTGTTTTCACTGCTTGCGGAGGAAGTCCTTCGTGTTTTCATCGGCAGAGCTGCTGCTGGTCATCGGCAGGTTCTTCATGTCCAAAACGTTCTCCTTCAGCGCCTTCAGCTCCACCTCAGTCTGTGAGCGAATGGACTGGAGGAACAACAGAGTCAGGTTATCATTAGGTTTCCCTGACAGAACAGATCTGCACTCAGCAGGAAGTACCTCCAGATCTTTGGTGATGGAGTGGTTCGGTCCATGAGTGACCATCATGATGCGATAAGCCTTACAGATCATCTTATGGCCCACCTCGACCTGCCCTGCGTGCCAGTGAGTGACCCCTGCCCTCATCAGGGCCAGCCCCAGCTGGGCGTTGTTTGGGTGGTACAACTTCCTGTTTAGGAGGGGGCAGAACTCAGGTAAAACCAGAATCAGATCTTTAGGATGCATCATTCCGACCAGCCCTGTTCAGTCCGCTTTAATCTAACTCCAGTCCGTCTGCCTAGAAAGTCCGGTCCGGTTGGGGAGGTGTAAACGCGTAATCGAATTCTGATGTGAACTCTGGTCCGCCTGCTAACCGCAGTCTGGGTTCGGTTGAAGTGAACTCTGGTGCGGTTCGAATGCAGATGTGAACCAGAGAACGCTCCAAAAGCAGGAAGTGGACTACAGCGCAGGGCATTCTGGGTAAAAACAACCAGAACGAACGTGTGTGTCTAGCGCTAGCGGGTCAAATGCCTCGTGGTCAGGCGTGGAGTGAGGAGGAGGTGAAAGTCAGCATATGATCAGACGAAAATATATCGCAATTATTCGTAGCTTCGTGAGTGGTTGTGTGAAGAAGGAAGATGCGTTCAGTAGCCATGTTTCCATCAAATTCTCATGGGAATTTTGAGCAGAATTTTAAAATGCTGCAAAAAAAGAAAATATGAATTAGGCGTGTTTCCGTCTCCTGGTTTGGAGCGAATCAACCAGGCTAAACAAAGCTTCATTTTGTCAGATATTGACACTACACATGGCTGTAATAAACAGGAAGTAGGGGTTGCTAACTAGCATGGACCAGGGAGAGTGCTCCCCTCCACCCTGGAGGTCTGATTTTTGACATTTTTTCTGAGTTTCGTGTCTCTGGTAAGGCACAGACCCACCAGTGGATGGGAGTGTTTACTACATCCGAACTGATTCGGCAAATGTGTTTCCATCTCCCCTCTAGGGCATTAACTCTTTCAGAAAACCCAAAAACCACCTCAAGTGAGCGAAACTGAAGAAATTATTTCAAATTTTGCAGTTTCCATAAACCTTTTCTAATGTGATACTTCAAAATGTGCATTAAAACACGATGGAAACACGGCTCAGTGTCTTCCTCTGAGGTTTTCGTGTCGTTTCCTTCAGTGGTTCTTGGTGCAGCAACCTGTTCCCCTCCTCCCCACAGGCGGGGAGGGGAACAGGTTGCTGAAAGGGTTTGGTTGGTTTGACTCAGAGCAGAGAGGAAGAGAACCGCAGCAGCTGGACATGGAGGAAATGCTGCAGTTTTTGGTCCTCAATCGAACCGAGTCTACCGGACTATCAGGAGGGAAAACAGCCAAAAGGAACATCTTTTCTCATCACTGAGACTTTGCTGTGCGTTTGATTGATGTTCTGATGTTTTTAATGGATTGGTGAAGATACTAAAAATCATTTTTATTTCATTTCTGGAACTTTAACGAATGGAGAAGTCACTAGAATGATCTGATCTTCTCCTGAAGCACTCACATGTATCCTTCCACCATCTTCCGAGCGTATCCTGCAGCTTCAGAGAACTTCCTATGGTAGGACAGCAACTCGGCCAGCACAGAGAGCACCTTGAGCTTATACAGGTGAGTGTTGGCCAGGATGTTCTGCTTCTCCAGACACTCCTGACACAACTTCAACACCTGGGAGACGACAGAGGAGACCCTCAGACAGGGATGGGTCAGAGATGGACCACAGCAGGGGATGGAGGGATACCTGGGCATGATCTCCATCTTTACGAACTTTCTCAACCTTCTCCAGAGTCTCCTTACTGAAGGCAGTGACCTCTTTGACCACATCAGCAGAGGGCTGTGAGGAAAACCCAGTGAGGAGAGGAAGATGACGTCATGAAGAAGAAATCCAGAACTTTTCACTGACCTTTCCTTCGGCAGCTGCTGCCATCAGGTCGTCCCCGATGTGTCGGCTGCAGCGATCGCAACTGCAGTCCAAGTAGAAACGCTCCTTCAGCTGTTTCTGACGGTCCGCCGACAGGTTCAGGAAGTCCACGTAACTGACGGTCAGCTCCTCCCCCTCTGAGATCTTCCCCAGAGCTCGGAGCTCGATCCTGGATGAGAGGAAGGGGGGAAGACCTCAGTTCTGGTCTCCCTGCCTGGATCAGGTGGACCTTCAGTCGGGTCGTTTAACTAAAAGCTCATTAACTTGTTCTGTGGTACGCACCTCAGTGGAGAGTGAAGAGTTGAGCTCACAGCTGATTGGCTGCAAAAGACAAACATTCAAATGTTTATTTCTGTCAGAGACAATCAGGTTATGTCTTCTAATGGACCTGTCCTTTAATGGACACCATCCAACGATGAACTGAACTCTCTTTCTTGTAAAAGTCAGTCTGATCATCTTCTCCATCCTCTTAACATCCATCATCCAACATGTCTACTGTCCCTCCTCTGACGATGTCCCAACCATCTCAGCCTGGTCTCCAACCTCAGCTGTCCTTCTGATAGACCAGTCTTTTGGTCCCTTCCAATGGAAATCTCTAAATTTCTCTTTCTTGGTTCAACAACTTCCATCCAAGCACTGCTGCCTTGCAGCAAGGAGGTTTTGGGTTTGAATCCCAGCCTGTGGTCTTTCTGCATGGAGTTTGCATGTTCTCCCTGTGCATTCGTTAGCGCTCTCTAAATTGTCCTTTAGAGTGTGCACGTCTATGGTTGTTTGTCTTGTGATGGACTGGGGTCATGTCCAGATTGGACCCCACCTCTCGCCCAATGAGCACTGGAGGTAGGCACCAGCCCCCCCATGACCCTGCGAGGATGAGATTGACCAGCCAGCACAGAACAAGAAGTTGTGTCCAACTGGACTGTCCAAGCCTGGATCAAGTTGGTTAAGATTCAATTTGGGTTTTTATTCACCAAAATCCTCCTTTTATCCATTAGAAAGAGTTTTTCAGATTTCTTACAGTTTAGAAATCAACAAAGAGGAACGACTGACAACGGTTCTGAGATGGAAACGGGCAGCGCCTCGCTGCAGAGAAACCCTTGAATCTGGATCGAACGTCCTGCTCCACAGAGCTGAGGAGCAGGATGATCAGAACCGGAGACCCGGTCTGAATCGCTGACAGGTTCCACAACGAGACCCAAGACTAAGACCAAGATGTGTTATGCGTTTATCTTTAGCTGTTTGTTTGGACATCAGAACCCATCAAAAGCCTTAATCTGGCGAATTCCTCATTTCTTTTCCAAACGTTTCCCCAAAGTCAAGTCAAGAGAATCCAAATGTTTATCCCACATACCATCTGCTTCACCACACTGTGAACAAGCCAGTGTTTGGAGGCTTCCTACTCTGGATGCAGATCACTGAGTCGTCTGCGAACAGCGTGAATTTTTGTCTACAAGGTCTCCATTCTGACCTCCTCTGTCAACCTGTTCATCACCATTAAAAGAAGTAGGGGGTTACTGGCATCTGTCACTCCTGCCTCACTACTGTCTCACTGACGTCCCACATGTCCATCCTCACTCTGTCTGACCTTCCTTCAACTTCTGAAACACCCTCACATCTGCATAGCTTCATAATCACCACTGATCTGATCATCCTTCTGTGGAAAAAGGATAATTTCCAACAGCTTTCTTACCATGAAGAGAAGAGAAACCACCTACTTTCCGTGGTTGAGGGTGACGGTGCAGTTGGGCCAGCAGTTGTGGTTGACGAGGCTCAGATTGGGGAAAAGTCCCAAACCGACCGGCTGCAGACCTCTCTGGTCGGGCAGAGTCAGTCCGTTAGATTTAATCTGCAGAGACACACAGAGGTCAGAGAAGCCGGCAGAGACGGGGCAGAGCTTCACGTCTGAGGAGGTTTAACTAACGAGGCCGAAGATGTGGCTGATGTATTCAGCAGGATGATGCTTCGTTCCACAGGACCAGTATCTCAGGAAGTTCTGCACGTCCGTCTCCAGTTTTTTCAGCTCGTCTTCAGGCAGATCTTTGAGGTGGTCCTGCAGCTGATCCACAGCGAGCAGCTGGCTGTCGGAGGCCAAACCCTGGTCTTTATTTCTGCGCCACAACAGCTGAGCCGCCAGACTGCAAGGAAACATGGACACAGTCAACCAAGCTCAGTTTCACACAACGTTGTCCAGATCATTAACATCTCTGTGGGAGTTTTTCACATTTGTAAAGCAAAGTGCTTTAAATGTTCAGATTTAATGTGGAGTGAATCTCTAGAAGCAGAATGAATCTGTTGAATTGATCAGTCTCATGATTAAATCAGCATTTAATCCGATTTCCTAAAACGAATATCTGCACGCGTCCCAAGATGCATTCAAGTCTGTTCATGTTGTTGAGTTTTAAAACTGATTTGCTGGTTGGACTTGTGTTCTTTTCGCCAGTCAGGCATCTTTCATATCAGTCTGACCAATTATGAGATATCATGTCCCCAACAAACCAGAAAACCCAACTTTTCTTGTCCTAAGTGCAATCAGGACACGTCCAGCAGCAGCAGCCCTTTGCTTCCTCTCCAGGGGTCCTTCCCTCTTACCGAACGTTCTCGTTGGGAGCCATTCCTGACTTCCTGATGGCCGCGCATTCCTGCTTGTGATCGTCCCAGCCGGCCGTCTGGCAGGTCCGGTTGCAGTAGTGGGCGAACCGGCACTGAGCGCATCGGTGCAGATTGGCCTGGCGGCGGAAGCAGCTGTGGCACACCTGGGAGGCCAAACTGGGAGAGAAAACACAGCCATGCAAAGATGCTAACACGCTAATCTACAGAGCTAATCCAGATATAAAATCTGCGTCATTTGCTTTAGATGCAAAAATGTTGTAAATACATAAACTGTCTTCTCTATGCTAACAGCTATACTGGAAAATCTCTGGGTGTCAATGTCAAAATGAATTTTTGAAGCAGTGGTGATTTTATAATTCATGACGAAGATGAAAACTATGCAGACGCTCTGGTTGCTGTGGGGATTGCCATCATTATGGGGGCAGCATGGGGTAGGAGGAGCCCGCAGCATCACTGTTTTCATCTGAATGTCAGCCTCAGTCGGTCGCTGTGAAAACTGCTAGTTGTTTGGAAACCTTCTGGTGTCTGCAGTGTTTTCTGCAGCAGAGCTGATGGGTTAAACTGAACCTTCAGTTTCTTAGTATTGGGGCAAAACTAGGAAAATTAGTTTTTAAATCCAGGATATAGTCATAATATTACCAGAAGAAAGTTGTAAAATTGCAAGAAAAAAGTTATTTTAATAACAAAAAAGCTTGGCTATAGTTATCGGATCTGACCAGCTCAGTCCGTGACTCTTCCTTCTAGAAAGACTCACTCGTTTGGACAATCGTCCTCCTACTGATAATAATTTGATACCAATGTGTTAAAAGATGAAGTATTTCTTTATTTGTAAAACCGGTTCCAAAGCAGACAATGCTCAACATTCCTCGTTTTAAAGTTGTGGTAAGACTGCTTTTTCCTGTAGGAGTCCTCATTAAATTACTACTTTACCCTCCAAATATTACAACTTTTTAATGTAAATATTATGACTGTATTCTGTTAAATATTACGGCTTTATTCTCCTCCGTGTTACGAATTTATTCTCATAATTTTGAAAACCAGCATCGTCGTGGTCTGGCCCTGACTCTCGGTAGCAGAAACCTACTGGGAGTAGTTCGCAGTCTGAGCTGAAAAGGTGACGTGAATGGGGAAGGAGACTGGAAACGTCCAACGTTCTGGGAACCACTGAAGCTCTGAATGGTGGTTCTGATGGAAATGATGGCTGAGACATGGGGTCCGAACTGGACTGAGATGTCAAGAGTCCTGTTATTTTAGGAGCTTTATCATGGGAATGCTGTCAAACCTGTACGAGTCTTCAGCATTCCTGACTGAACCGAACATTTTGGGTATTTTTTTATTACTGGGAGGAGTTATGAAGAGAACATCATAACAATGCTGACTGGCTAATGATAGTTCTTATTTAAACTCAAGGAAATTTCTTCAAATGTTCAGAAACTCAGTTTAGATACAACTGGTGAGTTTAACTGAAACCACTGCTTGAGGTCCTCTAAGCTAGCGCCCCTCAGTGGTGGCAGGAGGTATTACAGGGATCAATCCCAATACAACTCATTTGTTTCTTGGTTCAGTCATTAAACAAAATTTACAGCGAATAGGAGAATAGAACATGTGAATGTTTGTTTTTCTGACATGAAATTCACATCAGATGTGAGCAACAACCCAAGTCATCAGAGCAGGTTCATGCGCGAAGGGACGATAAAACACCTGAATGCAGTTTGAACAAGAGAAACTGCTCAGCTTTGGTCTCGTCTGACCAGATTATATCCTCCCAGTATTCTACTAGCTAACTTTAAACAAGCTTCAACCTGTTTTTTCTTCAGCAGTGGGGTCTTGTGGGTGTGCATGAAGGCCATTGTGGTTGATTACATTGCTTATTGTTCTGTTGGGAAAAACTCTTCTGAGGAGCACCAGACTGAAGCTGATTTATGGTGAAATGATCTTTTTACTTCTGGATACTGGTTCCAACAGCGCTCACTGGAACATCTGGAACCATTACTATGATTTACAACAGTGAGGCTCTTTGTGAAGGTTTCTGTTTTTACTGATCGTGTCTCTCTGTGCAACACTTTGGTGATGAGAACCTTTTCCTGGGCCATCAGTTAATATTAAAACGGCTGATACCGATTTGAACTAAGCAGCAGGACTGCTTTCTATAAACTGACAGATTTCAGCTGCTTTCTTGGCTTTCTACCCATTCCTGTTCCTCCTTTGTGTTCAACACTTTTGATATCTTTGAATGTGTGGATTATTTTGGTTGTTACCGACATCAGGAGTGAATTTTATGTCAACAACCAAGTCAGGAATATTCAAACTGGGAAAAATGTTGACGTGTTCAATACTTCTTGCTGTATTTGAGGCTTAATCCAAATGATGCACATGCGATTAATCATGATTCAACTAGAGCTTCAAATCAATTAATTAGTTTTTATATGTATTTATATGATAAATCTCCAAAAAAACAACCTGAGAGACAGTAAATGGGTGTTTACTGTCTCTCAAGAGCTCAACAGGATGAGCTCTTGGATCAGATCTTTGGATTTTTTTTCTCCTGTATCTTAAACACCTGATTTTTTGATACTTTATTCAGCCTGAAACGTGTTTTTTGCCGGTTTATTCAGACGTTTCGGACCCAACGGGCCTCCTAAGGACGGTATGCCAGGGTCCAGTTCATGTTACAGCCATGGTGGGAGGTTTGGAGATCAGGAATCGGATCCCAGCCCAGAAAAAGCTGCTAAACTCACAGAACATCTCTGAAATAAAGCAGAACCAGAAGGTCCGATCCGCTGGCTGCAGCAGCCAGGTGAAGCTCACCTGTTGAAGACCACAGCGGCGTAGCTGGGCTCGGCCAGCACCACCTCCCCGGTGTTGATCTCTCTGGTGGCCCTCAGGCCTCGACCTTTCCCCCCAGCATCAAACAGCTCCATGAGGCCAGACCGGACCCAGGACCCGAAGGACCGGTTCGCTGCAGGTGGACCGGGCTGAAGACGTGTCAGACGTCTCTCCTTGGTTTGACCCCAGAGAAACCAAAAATAGCCCCTCCCTCCACCTCCTGTGGCGCTCCGGCCTCCCTCCTGAGCGGAGCGACGGCACAGGAAGCTGCTGCGGTAGGACGGGATCGGACCCTTGTTTGGGTCGGTTCCCCTCGGTGGTATTTTGGTCCCAGGCAGCTGCAGCTGTCCATCAGAGACACATGACAGGAATCGGATCTGCTTAGTGTGGCCGGCTGTCCTTGTTTCCACTTCCCTCAGAACAGATGGACCGGAACCGGACCAGAACCCCGGAATCTGGGATTAGAACCCCAAACCTGATGGCGTCGGGTTAAAAACAGAACGTTTCAGACATTTAACCAGGATGACAGACTGACTTTATGGAAGGAGCTCGGTCCAGACGCCTCACTAACCCCCCTGACCTCTGACCTCTGACCCTGTGGCAGTGGGACACCCCTCAGAGCCTTGGCTCTGCAGACACCAGAGCTACAGAGCTGCAACAATGAGAGCACAGAAGGTATCAAAATCATAACTCATCCGCTCATCCTTCCATCCATCCATCCATCCAGCCATCCATCCATCCAACCAGCCATCCATCCATCCAACCAGCCATCATCTTCTCATATGAGGTTATGGATTGATCTTGCTTGGGAAACCTGGAAACCCTCTAAAGTGAGGCATCCTGATCAGCTGATCTGATCAGAACCGGGCCGCCATCAGAAGAATCTCCTTGCAGCTGCTCGTCTCCAGGATCGGATCCTTCCAGTCTCGATCCAGCAGATTTAGCGACTCCAGAATGTTTTTATGCACCAAACAGAAACAAACTCTGAATAATTTCCATTAATTTCTTTATTTCTATGATGCTGGAACTTCATGTTGAGATTAGAGCAGACCCAGCAGAACAATACAAAAACAGATGACTGCTCAACATGCATATAAAAATATCTACATTAATATGAAGGAATGTTGAGAAAAGGACTTTAACTAGACATCCTGACTAAAGCCAGCGGCAGCGTTAGAGCACTTGGTGATCCCAGAGAAGGCACCTGAACCACTGGACTGACGGTTCTGGGAAGAAAATCCATCATGTTCTCCTGACAGGAAGTTCTGGGACGCAGGAATGATGCTGCAGACCAGGAACAAGCAGCGGCCTCCGTTACCGTGGCAACAGCTTTTAAAGGGACAGAGTTCTTTCTAGTTAAGAGCAAAAAATATGATTAATTTCAATATTTTAACCTCCTTAATTAGGACAAAACCAACAAGTTTGGGGGAATTCAGCCGTCGTTTAGAAAAATGGATTTTAGAGCGTCTCTTCTCTGTCAAACTGACAACAGCAGAAATGTTAATATCCTTTATGGAAATACGAACATGTGATTCAGTTCTGCAGTTATTTTATCATAACTTATCTTTAGTGTTTGCTTCCATTTCTCTGTCAGTTTGATGCAGATAAAAATAAAAGTTACTAATGAGGGACGAATAAAGGACCATCCTAACGTTGAGGTAGAAACATTATCATCCAGAAGGAGGGTCTGGATGCCTGTAGAGGGGTGTGAATACTTTTCTAAGTGCCGGTTTAAGAGGACAGGAATATGTGGAAAGTCAGCTGTGACTCAGTGGTTCAGATAAACCCGACCAGCTGGGTCGGACCGGACCGGACCTCAGCAGATAACCGAGAGAGGACGGCTGTCGGTGCAGATCGTTCCGAACGGTAACCCAGACGATGTTTATGGACAATAAAACGTATCAGTAGAGGATCTGTTCAGGGCGGGAAGTAACTGTGGAGCTCAGGCACCATGTTTACCTCGACTGACGTCACTAAGTTCAACAACAAAGGTCTGAATGTTGGAACGAGGCCTTTTCCAGCCGGGAATTGGTCATCGCGTGAGTCTGGACCGTCTGCCTTGATGTTCCGAATAAACGTCCGTACTCCCGTCTCCTTAATCAGAACCAATGTGCAAAGTTTTTAAAGTTTAACACGACACTAAAATTAACTGTTTTTTTTTTTTAAACAAACAAGGATCAGGAGTATCCAGCACATTTTTTACAGCGTAAACAAGGATCTGGAACATGGACATATATCCGACAGAAGCTCTGGACCATTTCTGCTCATTTAGCTGAATATCTTTTCTTTGGTGATTCAATTTGGTTGCACCTTCATTATTAATAGCCATGTTAGCCTCCTAACCCCAGGCCCTCCAAGGCCAACGCTAGCATCTCCAAGGCTAATGTTAGCTTATCCAAGGCCAGAACCAGGCAGAACCCGTCACTGGGCTGTTCATGAAGCTAATATTTAAACAGACACCATTAGTTTATGTCGACCAGGAGCTTTACTGACCATTGTAAGGCCCCGTCTACACGGAAATGACCTTTTAGGCAACAACCCTAAAAGTCTTCTTTTTAAAAAAAAAAAAAAAAAAAAAAAAAATTGGGTTCCAGAGGGAAAATTTCACCCTTGCTTTTTTGTGTGAACAGAGAAAACGCTGGCGTATGAGCCCAACCTCTAATCTGACCTTTAACCCCAAACACATCATACCTAACAACAAGGGTGGATTGAATGTTCGTGGCACTGCAGCAGAAATTCTACAAAAGACTCGACTCCAGCTAGAAAACCAGTAACACAGCAAGCCCAGGAGGGTGGAGGACTGTCTGCAGCATGTTGAACTCCTCATGAAGAACTAAAAGTCCAAGCTGCTCAGTCCAGACCCTGCTAAATATTAACAAGGTTCCTGTTTGACCTGGATGCCGTCCAACACACAGACATCCTGACTCCACTGCACCTTCTGGTCCAACTGTTCCAGAATCCCAACACGAAAACAGAACCCCTCCAGCTTATCATCACTTTTCATCTTTAAGGTCCATTTTCTCCAGGCTGCTCCTGGTTCCACCTTTGTTTGGTCTTTTCTGTGATCCAATAAACCCGAAGCAGCAGGAGGCCTTTAAAGACTTCTCTGCAGCTGTTAGAAAGTTCTTCAGGTTCCAGATTTTGTACCTTGGGTCTGAGTTTTTGTCTAGTTTTCCCACATCAACCTTCCGTGGTGCAGTATTAAGACCAAAATTAGGACTGTTGTCCAACCAGCAGGGGCTACTTCCTTGTCGCAGGAGGCTACATCCATTCTGAAGCCATTAATCTGATCAGATTAATGATTAATGATAGGCCGGCACCAGCAGATTAGGAGACGACTCACTAGCGTTAGCGTTGGAGAAGCTAACGACTAGGATACCTTAGCTGGACACCCACTGGTTTGCCTACCAGGGGGGCCCATTAGCATGGATAGACTAGTGTTAGCATTAGCCTTGGATATGCTGGCATTAGCATTGGACAGGCTAATGATTAGCATGCCTAGGCTGGCCATCCACTTTGTTAGATGCATATTTTTTCTTTAAAGAAAACTTTATCATTAAAGATGGTTGACAAAATATCTGTAAGCGACATGTATTAGATGCATTTGCATGTGTTGTTTTGATGGAATTTACTGTAATCCAACATGACACTAATTATGAACAAATATATACTGTAACATACATCGGGAAATGGCTAAAGGTTGGTTCCACAAATCATAAACTGGCTTTCAACTATTCTGCTTTTAATGTAGAATAATCTAGTCCAGGCTTAAAGAGTCTAAGTACAAAAGTTTTTAAAGTAGAGCAAATTAAAGATTCTCAAGGCAGTAAAAAATTAGTTGGAATTGATGTTTACCCATTTCCTGAATCAGAAACCAATTTCATCTCAATATAATATTGTCTATATATGTTTATATTTGATGTCACATTGGGTTACAGTAAATTCCATCAAAAGAAATTTTGATTCTCTAACATGCATTAAAAGCAATGCTTTTGCTTACAGATATTTTATGTCAACCATTTTTCTTGATGAAGTTTCCTTCAAAGAAGAAAGTAAATGTCCAATAAAGCCTCTCCAAGGCAAACGCTAGCCTATCCAAGGCTAACACTAGCCAATCGAAGGCTAACGCTAGCCTCTCCAAGTCTAACGCTGGCCTATCCAAGGCTAACACTAGCCAATCGAAGGCTAACGCTAGTCTCTCCAAGTCTAACGCTGGCCTATCCAAGGCTAACACTAGCCAATCGAAGGCTAACGCTAGCCTCTCCAAGTCTAATGCCAGCCTATTTGTGCTAATAACCAGCAGAGAAAGAAGGCAATCCAGTGGGTGACCAGCCAAGGCATGGTAGTCACCAAAGCTAATGCTAGCTAGTAGTCCTTCTCATTTACCAGTGCTAGTTGCTTAGTTACTGGTGTCGGCTTATCATTAATCAGATCAGCCAAGGTATCCTAGTCGTTAGCTTTGGAGAAGCTAACGCTAGTGAGTCGTCTCCTCATCTTCTGGTGCCGGCCTATCATTACTCATTAATCTGATCAGATTAATGGCTTCAGAATGGATGTAGCCTCCTGCGACAAGGAAGTAACCACCGCTGGGTGCGTAATAGTCTTAATTTTGGCACTGAAACCGCACCATAAACCTTCAGTGTTTTGATCTTCTGAACCAGATGAACAGTGGAACCAAAGGATAATTTACCAGGTGGACTTTGGTTTGGACCCGTCCATCATCAGATCATCCTGACTGCTGCCAGCAGCACCACTCATCCACCTCCTGACTTCCAGGACTTGAAGGACCTGCTGCTGGCGACTTGGAGCCAGATCCCACAGCAGACCTTCAGAGGTCCAGAGGAGACCAGGAGGGGAAAGATCAGGAGAGTTTGGTGGGTCTGATCGGTTGTAACATTAGGAATATGATTCTGGAGCTGAACGGTTCTGAACTCGGAAGGGAAGAACCGGAAAACCGTCTTCTTCAGGACCGTGGTGATCAATGTCGGAGGTTCTCCAGAAACCGCTTCTCCTGCTCAGATGTGAGGCAGACGGATCATCCAGAGGAGCAGCAGCTAATCTGCGGGTTGGAACGTTTCCACGGTGACAAGATTAAAATACATAAATTATAAAGTTTCATGTTAAGACCAAAGACAACATTCACGCCACAATGAAATGAGTCGGAGCCGAGAGGCTGAGGTTCTCCAGCTGCTGCTACACGTCAAAGACATCAACGTGGTCTCCTGACGTGAACTTATCGTCCAGAAGGAGCTTCATCAGCTTGGCTGAGGACGCCTCGCAGGTGAGCAGCTGACCCTGAGCAAACATGTTGGAAAACGTCTTCTTGATGCTCGAATCGGCTGTCTTGGACCGGGCCTCCAGCTGCATCGCCGTGTCCAGAGGTCCTGGATCAGCAGATCCCAACGAGACAAACATCAGGATGGGTTAACAGCGAGCATTCACCTGCTGCTGCCGCTGCTCCTACCTGGAGAGTAGCTGAGCACCCTGAGGTCCGGCTCCTCCTCGGCCAGAACCTTGAACATCATGTCCCGCGCCGCCTTGCCGGTGCAGTAAAGCCCCCAGGAGCGGAAGGGCTGCAGGGCGCAGAGCGAGCTGACGTTGACGACGGAGCGCCGCAGCCCCGGACGCTGCGGGAAGCCCTGCAGCACCCTGGCGGTGAGACACATGGCGGAGCTGACGTTCAGGGACAGGTAGGAGTCCACCTCGGCCATGTCCGTGAACCCCTTCACGTATTTAGAGACATCGCCCAGAGAGGCTGGAGGACGGAGAGGAGAACTGAGGTCAAGATACAGCAGAGAGGTTCTGATCAAAGCCTGAAACCAGGACTGGGTTAAAGGATGTTCTGATCCAAACCGAAAGGAGACTGAAACAAAGGAGGCCTAGCTGCAGATTTCTGATCTGAATCAACAATCAGATCATTGGCTCTGAAGAGCCAACAATCAGAGCCAACCTGAGTGGAGAAACAACTCACCGTTCCAGGAAAGCTGCTTATCCACCGTCATCGGTGGCCATGCTAACTAGCCTTAGCATTAGCAGCAGGCTGTGTTGTGGTGAACCAGCTGTAGCGTAGCAGAGAGCGGGGTGGGGGGGTGACCCTCCTCCTGGCTCTGACTGGTTGTTTCTGACTGATTGGTGGATTTCTGCAGTTAGTACTGGGAGCACTGGGAGAAGGCAGAGGAGCTGGATTTTTTCACAGATTATCGGTCTGATATTATTCTGTCATTGCATGACAGTATAATTTAACAAATATGTAAAACATATTTTTCCTAAAAGTTACATGCTGCAGTTTTCACAGTGATGGTCGACACATGTTCTGCAGGAACAGAGACGTTTGTTGTTCTACTGGAGGAACCAGAACCAGAACCAGAACCGGGAAGTCCTCCAGGGTTCCTCCCATGGCAGCAGTCAGAACGGTTCTCAGAAACAACAGAAGAAGAAAGTTCTGCCCTGATGATGAAGAACCCGTTTCTCTGTTCCTGAACAGAGCATGAACTCTACAGGTTTAGATCATCGACGCAAATAAATCATCCTAAAAACTCAAACATTTTACTTTAACCATAAACCAATAAATATACAACATAATAACTCATTTTTATAGAATATTTAAAAAAATTTTACATTATTTTATTTGTGATTTTTAAGGAGCATATTTATTCATTTTATTTATGTATTTCTATCGTTCTGTAAATGTTTTTAGATTACTTGTTGTATTTATTATGCATTTTTAAAACAGTAAATTTTGTTTACTTATTTAATGTGTACATTTTTAATCGTTATTTCTTTCTGTCTCATATATTTGCATGGAGACAAGAGTTAGGTATAAACAAAGCAGAAAGTGTAACATTTCTAGCCTTGGCTAATTTGCAACGCTCGCCCCCAGACGGGCCTTTAACCATATAAAACTGTTGAAGACAATAAAACAATATACCAAGGTAAAATGACATTTATTTATTTATATTTAAATATTATTTTATTTGGAATGTCTACATTTGTTTAGGTGTTAAATCTTATCATTTGTTATATGTAATGTTAATACATTTTTCTATAATCTAAGAATCTTTAAAATATGAATTTGTTTTTAATTAATTTTTTTCAATGAGTTAATATCTACAACATCTAAAATCTTATTTATCTGTAGTTTCTACATTTATTTACATTTTTATCTGTTATCTAAACATCTTTTCTATCATAATTTTTTTATTTTTAATGTGGTTTATTTTTATTTTCCTGAAATCTATCAATCTTAGAATTATTAATGTATTTATTTTTAATTCAATACATACAAAAACATTTTTTTAACTTATTCATACCAATAACACCTAAATCCTATATTATCTGCAATGTTTTCATTTATTTATATTTTTTCTGTTAATATTAAGTAACCGATTATTTTTTTAAAAACTTTTTTAATTTTAGTTCACCTGCAGCGTGTTTATTTATATTTGCAGCTGTTTATTTGATCATAGTCATACCAATAAAAGCCGGGTGTTTTCCTCACCAGCGTTGTTGATCAGCATGATGTGGTCCACGTCTTCATTCAAAGCTTCTCTGGAGGTCCTCAGGATGTTCTCCAGGCCCTCCACCTTCCCCACATCCGCCACCACCACCTCCACCTTCAGGCCGGCTCGGCCCGCCTCGGACTCGGCCAGCTCCGCCTGGACGGCCCGCAGGTCGGGCCCGGAGCGGGCCACCAGGACCAGCACCGAACCCGGCCGAACCAGCCGGCACAGATCCAGGGCCACGGCCCGTCCGAAGCCCCTGGAGGCCCCGGTGATGATGCACAGCATCCGGCCCAGATCCGCAGCAGCAGACATGATCAGGCTGATGGAGCGCCGAGGGAGAGGAGAAAGTTGTTCACCGTGGAAGTGGGGCGTGAAATCCAGGATTAGCAGCGGCTCTTCTTCTTCTGGGGTTCCGCTCTGACTGCTCCTGCTGCCCTGCCGCCATCTCCTGGTTTTATACCAGAGCAGCTGTCAGCGGAGGCGATCTGCGTTACATCAGCGGATCAGAGTAATTGGGAATCAGCATCAGTAGGTGGTTCCGCCCAGACCAGCCGGACCCATCAGAACCTCAGTCCGCTCAAGCCTTGATTTATCTCAAAGCGGAACTAAACCTTATCATGACTCGGATCATCCAAGCATCTTAAGAGTCCTTGTGGATGGTGATGCTGTGGGCAGGAAGGACCTCCTGTAGCAGTCAGTCTCACATTCAATCTGAAGAAGCCTCTGACCAGCTACTACTGAATAAAGACCACAAAAAACCCCCACATAAAATCACTAAATCACCTTCCCATCATCTTTGAAAACATTCCTAGAATAAAGGGTTTCCTGTCAGATCCGGACCCAGAAAAACTGCTTCCAGTGGGTCAGATCACTGCAGCTGTGTCTTTACTGGTCTCTGGAGCAGCTGCAGCTCAACACCTGATGGAGTCGTCAAGAGGTGAGAAGCAACTAATTACATTTATTTGAGTAACTTTTTTTGGGGAAAAAAAATCTACAAATAACTTTATACTTTTGTCTGCCTGATGACATCATTTTTCCATATTGAATCAAATCTGATAACCTGTTACTGAGTACTTGAGTTGCATTTTTACCAAATACTTTTTACTTTTACCTGAGTACAGTTTTTGGCCGCTGCTCTCATCTCTGCATCCTGGACATGTTCCGGTGGAACTTCGTCTCAGCTGCCTGGATGTCGAGCTGTTAGCAGGTCAGGGTGGTCATGAGGCTCTCCTACAGCAACGCTCTTCAGTCAGAGGCCTCTTGAGATTCATTGGAAGACTGACTGCTGCTGGAGATGCGTCCTGCCCTCAGCATCACCATCCACAACGACTCTGAAGATATTTGGATGATCTGAGTTACATTTAATTTCCCTTTGGGAGAAATAGTTTTTCTGAACTGAATTAAAGCTCTAAGCTGAGCTCCTGGTCTGGTAGGAACCATGTGGACCCCTCAGAGACCTGCTGCCCCACTGTTCCCAGGACCAGAACCAAACAAGGTGAGGCAGCGTTTAGTTTCTCTGCTCCTCAGATGTGGAACAGGCAGCCTGAAAACCTGACATGTTCAGAAACTCTTGGTTCCTTTCGATCAGGACTGAAAACATGGCTGTTTCCAGCAGTTTTTGATCTAAGGATCCAACCAATGAGCATTTGGTTCTTTCTTGCCTTTAATAGCTGGATTTTAACATGTTTTTATGTATGCCTTATTACTTTGAGCCTGCTTTACCGGACGTCTCTCTGAGTTTCACTTGATGTTACCCGAGGAGAGCCCTCCGATGCAGCCGCTGGAGGCTGCTCCAGCAGCTGAATCGGACCCCAGGCCGATGGAAGTGGAAGTGCAGACTGTGGTCAGTCCCTCGGCTGCCGCCGGTACCATGTACTCCCGCTGGTTCCTCTCTACATGCAGATCCAAAGAGGAAAACCCCTTGAAGGCGTGCTGTCCTGCTGGTGCTGAAAGCAGCCTGTGTGCTGATAGCATCGGCGCAGCATCGATCCGGTCCGGTTCTTATCCGTGGATAATCGGGTTTTTAAAGGTTCTGAAGGACCTGGACAGAGATTATAAAGGCAGTGAAGGTGCAGAGACATAGCTTATGAATTTTAACGACATGAGTGTTGTAAAAGTATTCACACCCCTTCAACTGTTTTCTATGGTTTCATTGGGATGTGATCTGACAGCCCAACCTCGACTACATGGAGGTGAGATGGAAGGAAAGTGATTCATGGTTTTCAATATGTTTTATTTATAAAAAATATAAAAAGTGTGTCTTGCATTTATATATATATATATATATATATATATATATATATATATATATATATATATATATATATATATATATATGGCGAACCAACCGGACATCGTGGTGGTGGATAAACAACAGAGGAAAGCCGTTGTGGTGGATGTAGCAATACCAAGCGATTGCAACATCAGGAAAAAGGAACACGAGAAACTGGAGAAATACCAGGGCCTCAGAGAGGAACTGGAGAAGGCCTGGAAGGTGAAGACCACAGTGGTGCCTGTGGTCATCGGGGCCCTCGGGGCAGTCACCCCCAAGCTGGAGCAGTGGCTAAAACAGATCCCAGGAACAACGTCAGACATCTCAGTCCAGAAATGCGCAGTTCTCGGCACAGCCAAGATACTACGCAGAACCCTCAAGCTCCCAGGCCTCTGGTAGAGGACCCGAGCTCAGAGGTTGAGAAAGACCACCCGTGGAGGGTGAGAAGGGAATTTTTTTTTTATATATATATATATATATATATATATATATATATATATATATATATATATATATATATATATATATATATATATATATATATATATATAATTAGCTCCCTCTTTGCATTATATACCAAGCATCACATGTGGAGGAAAACTAACTCCCTGGACTCCCTGGACACACCCTCCCTGTATGGTGGTGGCAGCATCATGGTTCCGAAACTTTGGATTCCAGTTATCAGTGTTGGGCACCGCTAACTAAAAACTTTGCTGCGCTAATGATAAACATTAGTTCTGCTAATGCTAAAGTGCTATACCAGCATGGTATTTAGCACAAGCTAATGCTAAAGTGCTAAAGCACTACATTCAGCCATGTGGATTTCCACCATGTGTCACGAGAAGAACATGAGGAGGCTCTGAAAACAATTCATAAATGTGAATTTTTGCATACATTTGTTTAATTAGCACCCCTGGTTGTTTGTTCAACTTACCATTTGCTCAAGTTTCTTGAACAAAAAGACAGAACACGAGGACAGGAAACGGAACTGTTATGTAAACAGACTTCAAAATAAGAGCAGGAATATAAACGTCTAACTACTTGAAGAATTCCTACCAGTCGAAAACCAAAACTTCAACACAGACGTCAAACTTTATTCAACTGAAATTTACAAAACAGCCAAGTAAATTAGCGCTTTAGAATTTATTTGGAAAAATTAATTTAGGGGAAGCTAAGTGCGCTAAACGTTTTCAAAGTTAGCTAAAGTGCTAAATACCTATACGAAATATTAGCTCCGCTATTAGCGTGCTAGGAAAACCACTGGCAGTTATCGATCTCCAGCTTCTTTAAGACCTGATGTCCATTTTCATCACCGTCTGAAGGATCGGTCTTTCTGGTGTTGACCCGACTGAACGGGTCCAGTAACAGCTTCCATGCTCCCAGCTAAACCCATGATGAGACTGAAACCACCAACGATCCAGTGGGAGAACTGGGCATTCTCTGTGGAGCTCCAGCGATGGGCCCGAGGCGTCACATGATGTCTAAAGCCTCTGAACAGAAAGAAGACCTCAGTGTTCAGCAGAACCTCACCTCATTTTCTCTTCCAGAACCGGAACCATGTTCTGTTTTAACATGAAGTTTTATGAAAGTCTCGTGAATCTTTTACATAAATTTGCTGCAGAAACGTCTCTGAGATCAAAAATGTCCAGAACAGTTTGTCTTGCTCCAGAACCATGAAAAGAACATTTTTGTTCCGCTTTTTTTAATCCCTTAACTAAGAAGAATCTGAGATTCAGAAAATCAAAACTAATCTGAAGAAAAATTCAGACCGTTTTATTGCAGAGTTCCTTCAGTATGTGATTCCTGGTGGCTTAGATCCAGTGGGTTCTGGTTTACCTCCGACCATCTGAGCAGGAGGCTCGTTCTCCTGGTCGAGCACAGAAGATGCATGCCTGCACGCATTAATCATCATGTCAGGTAATGACCATGAAACAGAAACACGCCTTACTGTAATGCAGTTTCCTCAGGACTGGGTCGGACCGGGACACTGAGCTGATCGTGACCCGATCAGGGGGAGAGCTGGTCTCCAGTCGTTAATGATGCTTCATATAATGCTGCAAACCTCAACAGTTTAACCATAAACGTATCAGTTAAACCCGACAGACATCTGTTAGGGGTTTATCCGGTTACCTAGGCGACCTGCACCCATTTGGACCACCGTGCAACCAAAGCTGAAACCACTTCCCCAACAAAACCCATTCTGGAATACTAAACACTGGATTACACACATGAAAACCAAAAACAAAGTAGGGAACTCAGACTGTTTTAGTCTAAACTGGTAGAAAGACAAGACCATACAGAAAATATATGGTATCGTTTCAAAAGAAACTTTTCAAAAGTATATGATACTGAAGACCCCTGAAAAAACTGTATTTAAAGGGGCAGTATTATGTATTTTCCAAGAACATAGAATCATTTTATAGCTACTCAGCAAAACTTGCTGAGATCAGTAAAATCCAGAAACCATGAAACCTTCAGTTATTATAAAAATGCTGTTTATATCAAATATGACTTCAAAGAAATCTGACTTGCCTTGAAATTGGGCCTCTGTCTCTTTAAGAAAGTCCTCCGCTTTCCAAAACTCAGCCTTCGGAAGTCATCACAACAGCACTCCTCTATTAACCCTTTAACAACGTTTTTACCAGCGTTTCACTGAGAAGTAGCTCATTTAATGAACTCAGCAGATGCACAATTCCACCAAGTGTTTGCTAATTGCTACTGCCACTAGTCTGAAGGAGCTGAGTGGGGGAATTGTGGGGGAGGGGGGCTTAGTGAGGCTGAAGCTCGGAAGTTTAGCAACTGCAGCTCTGAGGAGGAGCTGCGCCTCGAAGGTGGAGCTAGGTCCAGCCAGGCTTTTAGCACAGCTGAATGGTTGCCATGGAGATTAAAGGATTTCTCAAACATGCATGAAAGAATCAAAGCAGCGCTCCAGGTGTTTCTGATGAGGGAACAACATTAGAACATGATGGAAGCTCAGAAAGTTGATTTTACATGATACTGGCCCTTTAAGTTGTTTGTGTTTTCTTTCACTTTGACGCCCCCTAGGGTGTTCTCCCCTGGGCAGAAGCCCATCTCATCAAACAACTGCAGCTCGGCCTCAGATCAATGGGAGAAAAACAGATCCATCTTTTAAAGGATGATCCCTGCTGACTGAAACGGACCTTTTCTTCCTCAAGGTGCCAGAAGATGCAGTTTGTGCTGTACATCAAGAGGGTTACCGTAGCAACAGCCTCTGGAAGATAAGGCCAGCAGAGTTTTGTCTGCATCAAAAGCTCCAAGTCTTCACAAGAATTGCAGTTTCCACTGGTTCTTGCATAAGATTTCATATTTTTCACATTTTTATTGCCAGACTTTTAAAAATAAATCTCTCTTCCACAGATCATCCAGACTGGACTCGTTGGAACCAACTCATAAAACTCGGGTCAGGCAGGATGATCTCCACTCCTTATTTACAGCAAAACACAAAATGTTTTAGGTCAGACTGAAAAAATGGAACTGAAGGAAAAACTAACAGATAAAAAAAACTGAAATAATACATAAAGAAGCACATAAATAAATAAGACAGGAATAGAAACAATAAATACAAATATTTAAAATCATTTTACCCCAAACCGAGAGCACAATAAAACTATAGTTGTAAAAAATAAACAAAAACAAAGAAATTTTAGTCAAATTTACTCAGTCTTTAGTCTTTCTTCACTGAACATCAAACCCAAGTGTAACTTTTTTAATTTATCAATAAAGGTTTCAGTGATTTGAAATGGATTTGGGAATATTTCACTGCTCATCATGAATTTCACCCTGAATGTGGAAAAATACCCAGAAACGTGAAGAAGTCCTGATCCAAGACTGTCCTGCAGAAAATAACGATTTTAGATCAAACCAGGTTTTAAATTGTTGCTTCGTTTGGGTTTGTTGTGTTTTTCTTCTGATTCATGCAGGATTTTGGCCCAGAATCTCAGTCTGAACTTTGACTAGGTCACTCAAAACTCAGAAATCTTGTTTCACTTGATAAAATTAATCAGCATTTAAAAGCATTTAGGGGGGATGTATCTGGAGGGGGGTAAATACTTTTTCATAGCTCTGTATCTGGAGGCCAGCAGAAATAAATAGTCATATTTGTCGGGACTGGGTCGGACCGAGACATCGAGCGCAACACGGTTGACTTTTCTAAATTCAGAAAAAAAAACTTCACATCTTCAGATTTTTGGGTCATTTCAGTGTAAATTATTGCAGAATAATAATTAGGAAACTTTGCTGGCTCATAAAAAATGGCTGCATGCCTCATGTTTGATGAAGTTATCTCCATGTTTCCTGGCCAGAGCTTTTAGATGTTTTGGCTCAGAGGAGCTATTCTTCTTGCTGCAAAAACTCCTTAGGTTGCAGTTTCGGGAGTCCACATGTCGGGTCACATGTCTTCAGCTCAATGGCGTCTCTGTCTCACTGCTGGACCGTAAAGACCTGATGGATGGAGAGCAGCTGAGGTCATGGCCATCTGCCGAAAAGAGATCCGTTAATTCAACACTCAGCCTTCAGAAAGAGAGCTCATCATCTACAGAAAATCAATGAGGCGACACCGGAACCATATCCAAACTTTGACTTGTCTTATTTTCAGTAAATTGGACTCGTCTCCAACTAAAACGTCACGGAGAATTAAAGCTGCGAGCTCATGAGCATCATTAGGGTGCGGTGGTTTGAGATCAAAGCAGAAATAAATCTGTTCCATCAAGGCCAGTTCTCCAGACCTGAAGACCGAGTGTCCTAAAAGCTTCATCCAGGAGAGCCCTGGAAGGATGTCAGCACAGGGAGGTCCAGCAGGGAGATCTAAGGGACATTTTTAGAACATGGTGAAGGTTTGGGGCTCCATTTCAGCCACTGGTGGGTCCTATAGGGCTGGGACTTTCACGCGTTAACCTTGATTAATTCATTATATAGATTTTAATGTGTTAAAAATCTTAAAACAATTAATCGCATTTTTTTTTTTACGTGTTTCTGGTACGTCCATAAATCCGACGCACACCCTCCAACAGCAGCGATGGAAGCGGCTCCTCTGGGGGTTAATTTCTGCTTCCAGAGCCGATCTGATGGGACGCTGGAAAAGACTCCAGTTTGGCTAAAAGCAGTCGGCCTATCAGAGAAGCTATGCTAGCCTAAACTAGCATCTCAATGCTAACCATGTAGCAGCAGCGCTAACGTCAGCGTCCACAGTCCACGTTTCTAAAGAAGCTCCATGGATGATCAGGGTTCCTGAAGCTCTGGAGAGATGAGCTTTGCTCCAACCTGATGCTGGAAGAACCTGAAGAGCAGATCAGAAACTAGAAACATCTCTGCTGTTCAGCTCAGATGTTTATTTATTCAATAATTTATGAGCAACAAGGTTTTTTGAACTGAAAATATTGCTTATTTCGTTGATAGTTTCAGCTTGAAATGCAATTAACGAATTATAGACCCTACAATTAACTCGAATAGAAAATGTTATCGAGTTAAATTAAGGTCCCATTAAGGCCAGTAATGGTGCCTTTAATATCTCTAATAGGACCATTAAGGTCACTAATTAGATTAAAAGTTTTAATCGAGTCCCACCACTCGTATCTTGATGGGAACATGGGTGCACCCAGTAACATTGTCCAAAAGGCCCATGGTAACTCTGGAGGAGCTGCAGATGCCCAGAGCTCAGGTTAAGGTTAGGATGCTGAATTTGAGGTTATGGAGGGTGAGAAGAAAGCCATTGTTGAAGGAAACTCATAGGAAGTCCTGCTTGTTAAAAGCCAAGTAAGATGAGACCAAAACTGAACGTGTGACCTACATGCCAACCACTGTGTGGTGGAAAACCAGCACTGAACACACCATCCCCATGGCGAAACATGGTGATGGCAGCATCATGGTCATTCTTCAGCAGAGACAGAGAAGAAGGAAGAAAACCTCTTCGAGGATGCAAAAAGTCTACGGTGAAGGTTCACCGTCCAGCAGGTCTGGAAAAGCAAGAACTACAACTGGCTAAGATTAAAGTTAAAATGGTCCAGTCAAAGTCCAGACCTAGAACCAACTGAGAAGCTAACAAGACTTGAAAACTGATGCTCAAAAATCCAAAGCACTTTGAAGACAAACAGACTTCCTCTCTTGTATCTTGAGGACATTTTGCCTGCTATATAAAAAGCTTCTTCAGTTCTGAACATGGCTGGAAGGAACAGGCTCAGAAGTCAGAAAAATCACACTGATGGGGCCATTAAGGCCATTAATGTGGTGATCAGGGTCACCAATGGGGCCATTAAGGTCACATTAGACTAACAATTTGATACCAGTAAATAAATAATTTCAAAATGATTTTCCATCAATCATTTTCAATATTTCTCACATATAGAAAAACAAACAAAAAGTCTGTGTTTTACTGGATTTATTTTTATATTTAACAAAATGTTTTCACAAAGTGGTCGATTAGCTTTTACATATAATCACATTTATTATCAGTCATCAATCAGCTGACATGTACAGCAGAAAACCGATGGAAACCTAAATGCCCTGGCAGTTCAGGGTGTGTAAAAAGGTCTAGAAAACCAAAAACTTAGATTAAACTTTAAAAAACATCCCAGAACCTAAATGATAACATTACAGTTCATGGTAAAAAGTCTTAAAGCGAGTTTTATCCTTTCTTCCCTCTTTGTTTCTTGCAGTCAACTGTTTCTCCTACTTTTACATGACAGGTTTTTGCCTTTCGATCCATAATTTAACATTTACTGCGACATTTACTCCAGTCAGCTGATGTATGAAGTTCACAGAATCTACTGGTTCTACTTCAAATATGCGGCAAATAAATGCTGTAATCCTGGATTATTTTCATGATCTGGGATGAATAAAATGTATCATGTCTACGACGGGACAGTGAGCCAATGCTAAGGACAAAACCAGGAGTTTAGGTCCCTACTGCGGTTACCAGAACCAGCTGGGAGTTTTCCGTACAGATGCTACATGTTGGACTCGCTGTGAGTGCGTTTGTCATTTTCTAAATCACTGTCCTGGGAGATGAGCTTGTAAGGTTTCTTCCTCTCCTTCTCCTCCAACACAGAGTTGCCCATCTCCACGTCTTTGCAGCGCAGCTCGTGTCGGGACAGGAACTCCACGATCCCGGCTCCGATCGAGTCTCCCAGAACATTGGTGGTGGTACGAAGGCGGTCCCTGGATTAGAGAGAAACAGCTGTTTTTTAAAACTCTTCATAACAGAGTCTGACATCTTCGGTTTGTTGCTGTGGTTGTTGGGATCTTTGGTTTGTTCCTTCATTTACAGCGGGCCAGTCCACAGGGACGGGGTGTGGCCCCGACACTAGATGGCAGCTATAATGACATACAGTTCTGGGACACAGGAAACATCTTTGTGTTGATATCTTTGATTTAAACTCATAAAAAAAATTCAATTTATTCTTAACGCCACAACAACAGATAAATCTGTCCTTCCCAGGGCTGCAAAAGCAAAATATCACTATCCTGTTCTTGCAACCCGTTCTTGACACTTATCTGGGCAGATTTTTCTTGCAGGGTGTTCTGCGCTTCATTTCTTGTAAAGCATGAAATGTCCTGGCCAGAGAGAACTTTGTTCTTGTTCTTGCAGACTTGAGTAAAATAACCGATTTCTCTTTTATTTTGGAGTACACATATGGCCTTTAATCAAAACAAAAACATCCTTTTCATTAAAATTAGCTCATAGCTAATTCTAACATGTAGCTAATACCTTCCTACAAGGAAAAGCCTGAATAAAGTTAGCTATAATCTACAATGAGTTACAAGCTAATTAGATTTAGCTTGTTTCTCTGTCTAATTAACAGGGAGCAACATAAAATGTATCATTTATTGAATGAAATGAATGTATTACGTACAATTAGCTCGTTGCAGTTTATTGGTACAACAACTACAATAAATCTTGGTGTGAATAAATTAGCTTATTGCTAACATCTACAAAGATCCTTAATTTGTTTACAATCAAAATAAAGAGAATGTGGCTTCTTGATGTTTATTTAAAATCCAAGTTTTTTAAGATGACCTCATTTTGATTAAAATAAGCTCAAAGCTAATTTTAGTGAATTTTCTGCAGGCAAAAGTAGTTAAAATTAGCTAGAAGCTACAATTATGTTTAGCTAATTAGAGTTAGGTTAATTATATTTATTTTAATTAGCTGCAAGTTACATATTTTTTTATATATTCTTAATCAAAGTTAAGACTCAAAGCTAAGCTAGCTAGATAGCATCTTGTTTTTGTTTATGTTGAAATAACTCCTAGCTAGTCTTAGCTTGTAGTTCTTCCTGAAAGGAAAAAAAAAACATGAGAAACTGCAACATCTTGTTAGAAGCTAAATATAATTGGCTTGTTGGCCATTCTAATTAGATAAAACTTATTTATGATTTTTGTTTTAAATAATGCTACAAAGAAAGTAGCATCTTAATGCGTACATTTGACAACATTTAGCAACAAGATAAAATTAGCTCCAAAAAGCTAATAGAGATGTTAGCTATTTGTTGTTATGTAGTTGGGAAGCTGTGAGGTTTGGTGTTTATAAATGAGTTTGATTTCCTCAATGAGAAATTTCTTTTATTTTTTCCTTTTTTTTAAATTAAGAGTGTTAACTAAAGTAAGTAGTTAAAGTACACGGGTAAAAAAATAAGCATAAACTTAGAACCGGGTGATGTCAACAGAATAGTATACATAATTTTTCTGAATTTTGATCATTCTTAAAATATTAACATTTTTTAAATGTAATCTTAATTTTACTAGGAAGTCTCTTGAAATAAAATCTTTTTCGATGGAGACCTGGGACAGTAAACATTATAACTGACTAATGAGAAGATTTCCACAAATTAAACACACAAATCACTCAAGCATTGTGAGACATTAAGGATTATAAGTAAACAAATAAAAAAAATAAACTTCCTCAAACATATATTGCTGTGTAAGCGCTGTATGTATGCAGCGCTGTTTAAGAGTACAATTGTCAGAAGAAGCATAAAATAACCCAAATCAAGGTTCTTCAACTGCTTACCATGTGGTATATTGAAGTTATTTCTCAGTGAACATGAAATCCTTTCTCAGGCTGCTGTTCTGAGAAGAAAACCCTCCTGAACTGCCTTCATATCTGGACCATCCTCGCTGAAGGAGAGAAGTGTTTTTTCCTATTACCCCAGTTAGCTGAGTAATTTCTGGTCAGGGTATTCTAATTGAAACGATTAATTTGGGAAACCTAATTATGTTTCTATGTTAAAACTCATTGCAAAAATATTCAATACAACAGGGAAGATGTAGCACGAGGCTCCAGGGAGAAGGGAGAAGTGTGTCAGTAGGTGCTGGTGGATCTGGAGCTGCTTTTGACCTTTAAAATGATGGCAGCGTTGACCTGGACGAGCTCAACCAGTGGGAGCGTTTAACTCGGCCTGTCGGCCTGCTTCGTCCGTATTTACTGGAAGGATACTCACAGGAACCAGTCGACTGCAATGATGAGAGTGATGTCATCAGTAGGAAGTCCAACAGAGGTCAGTACGATCACCATGGTGACCAGGCCCGCTTGTGGGATGCCGGCAGCTCCGATGCTGGCCGCAGTCGCTGTGATACTTCCCAGTCAGGAGACAAACACGTAAACCAGTGAGTGTTACTGGTCAGGTGGTTGTTCATCGCAGAAGAGGCCCACCTTTGTTCACGTTTACCTGATGGTGATGATTTGACCGAAGTTCATCTCCATATTGTTGACCTGGGCGATGAAGATGGCCGCCAGCGCCTCGTACAGGGCCGTTCCGTCCATATTGATGGTGGCACCAACTGGGAGCACGAAACGCGTGATGCGCTTGTCGATCCGGTTGTTCTCCTCCAGACATTTGAAAGTGACGGGCAGCGTTGCGGAGCTGGGGGGCGACAACGTGAACAGAGACAGGAGAAACACTGCAGAGCACTGGTCATGTTGAGTTTGGGCTCCTGCCGACCGCCCAGTTCGGGCCAAGCTTTATGTGACCTCAGATTTATCTCCAGCAGGGTTCAGAAAACGTTCAAAAATGATCTCAGTGTTCGGTCTTTGAATCTAAATGAGTCGAGATTCCCAACACTTGATCTGTACGGGGAGCTGTTTGTAAAATTACACAGTCAAACATTAACAGCAATAATTTGGGTTATTTAGCCTGTCATAAGAGAAAAAAGAGGAGGTCACAATATTATTTATTTTATAAATGTCACAGTTACAAAGTAAATATTTAGCTAGCTCAGAGCTAAATATTTACTTTGTAAACTAAATAACTAAATATTTAGCTTGCTAATTATTTATTTTGAAACTGTGACATTTATGAATGAATAACAGTGAAAATATGACTTTGAAAAATGAACCTCTTTTTTTCCCTCCTATGAAAGGCTAAATAACTCAAATTATTGCTGTTAGCACCCTATAGCTCTGAAGCCGTGTTTATTTTTTAAATCCATTTGTTTTCCTGTTCATTCATTGCTTCCTCCACTTTTTACCACAAATTGGGCCTCTGTCATGAAACAAAGCATATATTTACTCACGTCTGGCTTGTAAGGGGCTTCAACTTCAATAACTAGCAATGAATAATAATAATAAAGATTACTGTAATCTCTAAGTTGGGTAATATTGTTGTAAAAACACCAGAGTTACATGCAAGAGCCAAGAAAAACCAAATTATGCTGACTGAAGTATCATTGTGGGTAAATTAAAATCATCTTTTGTAAAGATGAAGGTCTTAGATTTAAAAGTTAATAGTCCTGAAGTTTGGGGCGAGGTGTTGGTGATGATCTGCTGTGTTTGGTTCTGTCCATCCTGGTGCAACATCTCCACTCTGGTCTCCTCTGTCTGGAGGACATTCTCCCAGGAGTCTCGTCCTTCATCCAGACGCAGCTCTGCTAACCTCAGTCCTGCCGCCATCTTGTTTCTAGAGCGAAGAGGCTTTCTCCTCCAACCCGTCCAAGCAGCCATGCTGGTTCAGGATCATGAACTTTAACCTTTAACCTGCTAACTGAGGCCTGTACAGTCTGAGACGGAGCTCTTGGGTTTTTGGTCATTTCTCGGCGCCCCGAGCGTGCTTACGTTCTGGTGCGTTGTGGTGTTGTATATCAGGCTATGTTCACAAAGCAGGCAGATGCGGCCCACATCCGACATTTTAACGGTAGTTAAACGGTCCAATTCCGATCTTTTCATCCCCCAATAAATATGTGGTACTAAACTGGATGCGTATCCAATAGTTTTCAAAGCATCTGCAGTCTGAACGGTCATGTCGCATTCAATCCGACTTTTACGTCGTTGACGTGAGCGATTGTATCATAATTCTGCAAAAGAAGAGGCCAGATGTGGTAAATCTGGACGTTGTGAAGGAGTAAGAACGACGACACGGGAGCTAGGTTCGATCACCTCGTTTACTCAACTCCAACAGAGATCAACAGAGTAACCCTAAAAACATCATTTTTTTCATATTTCTAAATCCAAACATCCGGTCATCTGGGTGTGAGTGCAGCCCCCTAGTGGTCCGACGCAACGTAAACAACAGTTGTGTTTCCATCTCATTTTGAAGTACTGCATTAAAAAGGTTGATGGAAACCGCAAAATTGGAAATAACGTCCTCAATTTCCGAAAAAAGTTTTTCGGTTTGCTTGAGGTGGTTTTTGGCTTTTCCGAAAAAGAGTTAATGCCCTAAAAGGAAGATGGAAACAGGTGTGCCGATTAAATTCTGATGTAGCGAACTTTCCCATCCACTAGTGGGTCTGTGCCTTACCAGAGGCACGAAACTCTGAAAAATTTTAAAGTCCAATCCTCCAGCTCAGAAGGGAGGCTCTGAACAGAAATCCATCCATAGACCGCTGCGTCCATCATTGCCACCATAAACAGAGCGCTGCAGCGTGAAGTCTACGTTCTTCTTCTCCACGTGTGGGTCGCATTGGTATCGTAATCGTTCACACCGAAGTCCGATTGCGGTCGCATTTGATTAGTAGAATGAACAACCAAAATCGAATTTCAACAAAAAATTGGAATTAAGACCTGCTGTGTGAGCGCAGCCTTACTCACCTGGAAGAGGTCCCCAAGGCTGTGACCAGAGCTTGTAAGAGCCCAGCGATGAAGATAAAGGGATTCTGTCGAGTGATGACAAAATAAAGCATGGGCAGAATCAGAACGCCGTGAATCAGCAACCCAATGATGACTGTGATGGTGTACATGCCCAGCTGGCCACCCATCTGCGTCAGATCATCCATCTCCACAATCTTTCCTGCAATTAGAAACAGGATACCGATGGGAGCGTACCTGCAAGAAGAAGAGCACCAGCATGTCACAGCAGATACGTTGGAGGGAACATCTGTTCAAAACCATCAACAACCAAATCCGCCATTTTACCACATGATGATGGCAACCAGGCTCATGATGGCTTCATTGAGGCTGTCGAAGAAGTCTCTCAGCAGCTGACCCTGCTCCTTCATGTTGCCAATTATTAGACCAAAGCACATGGAGAAGACCACCAACCCGAGAGCGTTGACCCCATTCACCTGACCAGGCACGGGGATCACTTCCTCCCTGATGATTTCCATGACCTCCTGGGTGCCGTTTGTGGAGTTGAAGAAGGTGTCGTTCACTGTAACCGTCACATGGACCTTTCGCTTCCCATATTTGGTTTTGAACTGTTGAAACAGAAGCGTTCCAAAGGTTTCTGTGAGTTTTATACATCTGAACCATCACTGTGTTCATCTCAAACATTCGGATGAATTAATAACACTGGAAGAGCCAGTCATGGTAGAGCGACCAACCCAAACTCTCTATTACTCCTTATTCCGTTTTATTGCTCTTTAAGTGTTCCTGGTGACCCACACACCTTTCTAACAGAGATTATAGAAAGGCAACAGTAGCTCATATAACCTCTGGTTACAACCAACACCATCTCAGCACGAGCAACCTTGAAGCAGATGAGCTACAGCAGCAGACGACCACACCAGGTGTCACTCCTGTCGGATGTGAACAGCAAACTGAGGCTACAGTTCACACAGATTCACCAGAACTGGACCAGAACAGCTTGGAAATGTGTCCCCTGGTCCAATAAGTCTTTGGTTCAGCTGCAGCATTCAGATGGTCGGGTCAGAGTTTGGTGTAGATGACAGGAAAGCATGGATCCATTCAGCCAGGCGGTGGTGGTATCATGGTGTGGGGGATATTTTTGTGGCACACTTTGGGGATGGGAGGTTCTCATCGTGGATGTTCAGCCAACAAATCATGTCACTCTGGACCTGAATCGCTGAGGAATGGTTCCCACACCTGGTTGAATCTAAGCCACACATACCTGAGGCAGCTCTGAGGGTGTACCTAATAATGTGGCCGTATTGTTTCACATGATCAACCCACAGATTCCAATCCAAACCCTTCATGGCGGACATCAACCACTGATGCTTATTTCCCAGTGGCACCCCTACCCCTTTCGTCCCTACAATAACAACCTAGCCTGGGGTCTTTCTGCATCAAGGTTGCATGATCTCCGTCGGTTCTCTCCGGGTACTCTCACTTCCTCTCACAGTTCGGAAACATGACAGTTACGTTAAATGGTCTCTAAATTGCCTTTAGGTGTGAGTGCTTGTTTGTCCTGTGTGTCTCTGTAAGGGACAGACAACCTGCCACCATGCCCATGCCCATGCCCATGCGTTGGGCATGCCCATGCCCAACGTTAGCTGCGCTAAACCTAAAGCACGAAACATACACATGAGTTCTGCTAACACTAGAGCGCTATACCAACACAGCATATAGCGGAGGCTAATGTTAAAGAGCTATATGACACAGTATTTAGCGGAAGCTAAGCTAAAGCGCTATACTAACATAGCATACAGGGAAAGCTAATGTTAAAGCACTATACAACACAGCATTTAACAGAAGCTAAGCTAAAGTGCTATGCTAACATGGTACTTAGCAGAAGCTAATGCACTATACCAACATGGTATACAGTGGAAGCTATCATTAAAGTGCTATATAACACAGTATTTAGCAGAAGCTAATGCTGAAGTGCTACACTAACATGGTGTTTAGCAGAAGCTATAGTGCTAAATTCAACCATGTTGATTCCCAACATATGTAAAGGACACATCATAGTAGATCAGCCTCAGTAGGGTCATACTGGTTATTACCCACCTTGCTGTATGGTTAACGTTTCAGGAACTGATTCTTTGGAACAGACCTTTCACTCATGGTTTCAGTTTTATAGTTGTTGAGTTTTTGCTAACGTTGTTGCTGATTTAGCCTAATTGACCACAGTAGGGCTTTGGTCACAAAGCACGCAAGACATCAGTAGATTTTAAACTGTTTTGCAGTGATGCGTTCTGGGTACAGAATAAACGTAATTTGCTGCACTGCATTACAAAAACAGCCAAGTAAATTAGCGCTTTAGAATTTATCTGGAAAAATTAAGTTCGCTAGGGGAAGCTAAGTGCGCTAAACGTTTTCAAAGGTAGCAAAAATGCTAAATCGCTCAGTGAAAAATTAGCTCTGCTATGAGCAGATTAGCTGAACTGTGCCCACCACTGGCATGTAGGCTTTTCTTTTTGATCTTTGGCTGCTTTTTCACCCAGTTTCAGTTCAAATGAACAAAACGAGACATTTCAACAAACAGTAGCTAACAGTCATGTCATCAGCAAAGATCTGAAGATATCGTCGTTCATCTGATCATTCAGTTTGCAGGTTTTCAGTGGGACTCACCTTGTTGGAGCTAAAATCTTGTTTTTTTGGTTTTCAGTCCATGAAACGGGAACAAAGAGCACCAACTGTTCTCTGTGATGTTTATGCTGAGTTTAGGAGACTTTTTCTGCCTTAATGATTCATCGTTAGGACAGAAAAATAAAATATACCTAAATTTTTCTGAAAATGGTCCAGAGAAAAACTGTGAGTTGGAAGAAGTGCTGATGAAGACAACGTTAAAAGGAAGGGTTGGCTGAAGCTAGCTGTGCTCTCCGGACGGACTGACCTGCTGTGTGCAGGCTTGGACCAGGTTTGGTGGGAACATGTTTCTGAAATGAAAACGATAAAAAGGATTTAGAGCTGCAGCTCGGTGGTTGCTGCGAAACTTTGAGAAGATTGTCTCTAAAGTCCACCTGATGAGATCCAGGAAGGCGTCAGCAGGGCTGACTTGTTCGATGGTCTGCTGTTTCCCAAACTCGTCTTTGGAGCCTTTTCCTGGATGGATGATGAGGACGATGATTATCCCGATGAAGACTGCGATGATGGTCGTGGTCATGTAGTAAATCACCGCTCTCATGCCCATCTTTCCTGAGGCTTTGCTGTCCAGAGCTGCCATCCCTGATAACGACCAACAACATAATCGCGTGTTACAGTTTGCAGGTCCAGCTGGACCGAGCAGCACCAACAGCTGGTTCATTTTAGAACCTCCACTCAAGCAGAAACAGACTCTGAACGTCATAATTTATGATATTCACAAGTCATCCTTTGTAGTCCGAGTCGAAAGTCTCGAGCCTCTAACGACTGAGATAAATATTTTCTCATCAGATCCAGAACATCTCGTCCGCCTCTCGCTCTGCGTCTGTAGGTGAGGAACCCAAACCTGGACTGGTTGTCAACGTATTAGTTACCACATCAGAAATACACATTTATGCTCTAAGGAACTGAAAGAGATTCAAAGCTGCTGGATTTCAGCTTCTTAGTCTCTGAAATGTCTGAGTTACCTGCTGTTTCTCCCTGTCTTCATATTGTCCTTCATTAGATACTGGACTAAATCTGGTCTGGACGGTTTCCTCCTCTCTCTGAGTCGGAGAAGTTTTGATAATCCACATTTAAAACCTTTGCTCTCTGTTCTAAATAAAGTCAAGATGTTCAAATTCAAGGTATAAATTACAATATAATGCACGAGACAAAGTGGAGGAAGTAAATAAATGTTCTGGAAGTGCTTTTATTTTGATATTCCCAGCAGGAAGTGTCCTTTTAATGTAGCAGCGAGCGTAGCAGTGAGAGGATGCTGGAGCTCAATAACATTTATTTTCTTCTAAAATGATCCAAAGTCATTTAATACAGCGAACATATCTTCATGTGGTCATTAATATGAAGCCACAGCTACCATGATCAGTTCTAATGTGCTTTATTGAGCCCAAAGGGAAATTAAGTGTTGTTGTAACTCATTTAATTAAGGACTTATAGACGGTGATGGCTGTGGGCAGGAACGATCTCCTGTAGCAGTCTGTTTTACAGCTAATTTGAAGAAGCCTCTGACTGAAGACACTGTTTTTCAATGACAGTCTCATGAAGAGGATGGTCAAGATTGTCCATAATTTTCCTGATTTTAAGTAAAATCTTTCTTTGCATCATCGTCTCCAGATCAGATTGTTAGGAGCCGTTAACATCCCATAATGATCCACCAACATCACTGGCTAACGAGGGTCATCCTTTCACAGTGAAACGGTCCGGAGCTCCCAGACCGGCTTCCTTTCACTCTTTAATGCACCAGGTTAAACTGGGACTAAGACTCGAGTCGAAGACCACGAGTCCAAGTCATGTTTCAAGACTTTTATTCTGTCGTCCCCCCAGTACCTGATTTAGGTCCAGATTAGTTTCTCCGAGACCCGAGTCCATCAGGTCTGAAAAGAGACTGACAACCATATTTACAGGTCCAGCAGGTCCAGATAATCTGGATCTGGACGTTTTAGCGGCTGCTGCTGCTGATGTTGTTGAGCTTTCATTTTTTATTTAAGTCTTAAACTGAGGGAAGCAAACGATGGAGACTAAAAACAAACTATTTTCTCCTCGTTTCCAATCTTCCTGCCCTGACTTCCTTGATCCTGAAGTCCAGTTTTGATCTGATCATGAAGTTCTGCCTGGTTTTAGGATGATCACCGAGTTCTCGCTGCTGCTGCTTACTGGTGCATTTGGGTCCTCTACTCCAACATGGCGCCTCTCTCTTATAAACTAACAAGAAACAGATTGTTTTAGAAACAATGATCTCAGCAGGTCCAAACAGGAGCGAACTGGACTTCCTGTCTTGCTTCCTGAAGGTGTTTAAAACTCCTGACAGGGAATCTTCATCACTTCTTCCTCACCGATGATGAGTTTTACTTTAAAACTGTCATTTTTAACCACATTTTATTCGAATTAAAGCCCTTTAAAGGGGCTGTTGAACATTTTAGACTCAATAAAACATGAATCTTTGTTCCTTTAGCTTCACTTGGTGCCAGTTTGTCTTGGGGGAGTCCGATTATCTGAAGGAAAGCTCTAAATCTGGATGAATACGTGCACCGAGGAGACTCACCTGTTATCAGGCTGGAGACGAGCAGAGGCAGGACCAGCATCTGCAGCATCCTCATCAGAACCTCTCCAGGGAAGGAGAAGTACTTGACTTCCCGGTAGCTCATCCGGTACGGACGCAGAGCGAACCCCAGGATGATCCCTGCACAGAGGACAAGGCTGATTCTCCGCCTCATCGACAGCAGGCAGCCGCAGGTCTGAGAGCAGCGCTGAGGCTCACCTACGATCACCGCTCCGACTGTGAAGAGAACAAAGGCGTTCTTCTTCAGGAACGCCTGGACGTCCTCTTTGGAGATCTCCTCCACTTTCCTCTTGGCCTTCATGGTCCGAATGTGGATACCTTCCCTGATCCGCTGCATCCTGCTCAAACGCATGCAGGAGAGATGGGTTTCCAGAGAGCAAGATCAGTTACTCACTGGGATTCAAACCCGCGACCTTCTTCCCAGGAGGCAGCACTGCTACCAACATCCCTTCTACGCAAAAACAACAGAAGAATCGCTTTATGACTAAAGATTCGTTAACTTGTTCCACCATTTCATCCCTGCAAACACACAAACCCCCACGCAGTTAACCGTACGGGGCGTCGTTTGAAAAGTTAGTCAGAAATCCACGGCTATCATTTGGGTTACGGGCGTTCACCATGTTATTCACTCATTTATTAATGTCACAGTTTCAAACTAAATATTTAGTTAATAAGCTAAATAATTAGCTACAAACTCGCTCGAGTTTAAAATTAAATATTTAGCTTGCTAACTAAATAATTACTTTGTAAGTTAAATATTTAGTTTGGATTTAAATATTTAGTTAGCATGCTAAATATTTAAATATTTTGCTCTAAACTAATTAGCAAGTTAAATTTTTAGCTTCAAACTAGCTTAAAACTAAATACTTAACTTGCAAATAAATATTTAGCAGGCTCTGAACTAAATATTTAGCTAACATCCATTTTTACGAGCCTATACCCGGAAGTGGGCTATCAATCCCCTCTTCATTATTGTGTCTTTTCCTCTTTTCTTGTCCAACATTTCAGCTTAAAACAAAGGATGAGGCTTTTTAAAGGCAGTACAGACGTTTATCTGTGGCTTCACAGCAGCAGTAAGACCCAGCTTTTATTTTGATAGTCTCTTTCCGGTTATCGGCAAGTAAATTTGCATATTAGCTAAATATTTGATTCAGCGCGAACTAAATATTTAATTAGCAAACTAAATATTTAATTTTAAGCTAGTTAAAGCTAAATATTTAGCTTGCTAATTAATTAGTTTGAAACTGTGACATTTATTACAGAATGAATAACATGGTGAAAATATGACTTTGATAAATGAACTCCTATTTTTTTCTCCTATAACAGGCTAAATAACCCAAATTATTGCTGTTAATTTTTGACTGTGTAACTTTACAAACGACGCCCCATAAAACCATGAAACATCATTTGAGTATTTATTTCAGATCATTAAACATAAGTACCTATAGAGAGTAAATACTAAAAATTCTGTGTTTATTTGATGATTTCATTTATTAAAGGAACAAAACTCCAAACTAACCTAGTTCTCTTCTCGTTAATTAGTGAATTAACTGTGATTAACCAAACTTTTTGGTTCAGTTTCACTAGTTTCACATAATTAACCTGTAAAATCAAGCAGTTACTGAAACAGAACCCGTCTGGCGGCATGAAGTAGGCTAAAAGATCTCAGAAAGCAACGCGTCAGGCCTCGATCTATAGAAATTTAAGACCAGATGAGAAACAAGCAGTCTGCCTCTGGATGGCTAAAAAATGAACTATTTGAAGTGTCCTAGTTAAAGTCTGGACTGAAACCTAATACAGATGCTGCAATCTGACCGGAAAACCCTCCAGTGTGTCTGAATTAAATCAGTTCATCAAAGCAGGGTGATGTTGGAGAGTCGGTACCAGTTATTAGCTGCTGCAGAGGACCAGCAGCCAGTTAGGAGGTTGAGGGGGTGAATACTTTTTCACCCAGAGCCAGGTTGGTTTGGAGAGGTTTGTTCCTTTAATAAATAAAATAATTTAGAAACAGCTTCTTGTTTTTTCCTCCGTTGATCTCTGACTGATTTTAACATTTATTTGAGGATCTGAAACATTTGTGACAAAAAGCAAAGATCTGAAAATCCCCGCTTCAGAGTTGCGCTGTGCTCTGCGGAGTTCACAGATGTTTACACCCGAGATCAACTGCGTTCAGGCTGGGTTTGCGTGTCGGCTGGTGCGCTGACACCAACCTCACCAAACCGGACGCTTCTCCCGAAGCTCAGCTGGGCTTCAGACTTTCCGTTTGACCCCAAAGTGTCTCGTTTGGGGTCAAACTGGGCGGATCTGCTGCCCGGCTGGGCAGGATGGAGCTTAAGGGTCGAAGCCTGCGCAGAGATTTGATCCGAAATGACAGCCCCGGGGTGGCGATGACGCCTGCATCCCTCCATCCTCCAGAGGAGCCGGATCCAGCGGCCGGCGTTCTCAGGTAAATCAACCCTGAAGCGGCTCACCTGCCTGCTGCTCCGAGGTCTCAGAGATGACGGCCGATCTGGGAAGCAGAGACGACGGGAACCTTGCTGGAGTTATCCTGCAGCTCCACACTGAAGCCGGGGAAGCTGGGATCTTCGTCACCTCCCGCCACCAGCAGAGAGAGACCGCAGGGGGAGGGACGCAGATCAGGAGGCTCCTCTGACACAGTTTCAGGTGAAAAACGTGTCCGGATTGAAAACCCCGTCCATCCCTGCTCCGCTCCTCCCCTGGGAGCCTGGCAGCGCCTGGCGTCTGTTTGTGGGAATAAACGGAATCGTTTCAGGCGGAAAACAGGAACGAGGTCTGGAGGATGCTCGCCACCCCCCCGGGACGCGGCACAGTTTAAGATGACTCCCCGGAGGGAAGCACGCACCACAATTAGCCGGATAAAGTGGAGCTGGAGCTGGAAGAGGTGACCTGCCTGCGCGGAGCCGCGTTCCCAGGAGCTCGGAGCATAATTAGCGGAGAACATCCCCGAACCGGGAGCAGCAGCGGGCCAGGCGCAACCAGCGCTCCCCGGAGAGGAACCTGTCTGAGCCCGCCTTGCAGCTTGGTTCCGACCCAAACACTGCAGCCACCAAACGGTCCCGGTGTGGATCTTGGTTCTGGCTCTGAGTAATCTGAAACAGCACCGGATCGGACCACCTTCACCCTCCAGAACCGCAGAGTTGTTCTCAGTATCCTCACAGGTTCTGGTCCGTGTTGACCTGATAGCTTCACAGCTGCTGCAGATTCATGGGCCGAACATCCGTGATGGTGTTGAAATGATGCTCAGCTGGTTCCGAGCAGCCCACCGAACCCGGCGCGGCCTGAATACATCCCGGCTTTCATGCTGTTTACACCAAATACCTGGAAGCTGCAGCTGAAATCCAGACTCGTCGGACCAGGCGAACCTGTTCTGGTGAGGCTGTGAGGACTGTAGCCCATAGAACCTCACAGAACCCCAATTTATCTATTTATTTATAACCTTTATTTAACCTGGTAGATCTAATTGAGATTTAAAAATCTCTTTTTCAAGAGAGACCAGCCAAAAACGGCAGCATCACACCGACAACTACCAGTAGAAAACCTCAGATGTCAAAACGCAATTAAAATATATTATGGTTAAAAAAGAAGAAAAGTAAACAAATGAAGAAACACAGCCATAAAAGTAAAGGTTGGACTAAAATACAAACTGATTAAGGATGGCCTTAAATACATGAGAGAGACCAACTCCCTCAACTACAAGTCTTTCTGCGGTTGATTCCGGTCTGTGGGGGCAGCAAATTGCATCTTTATATCTTAAACATCAGTTTAAATACAAAACTGATGGCCTAATAATGGCATTACCGTGAACAAACTGTTGTTTTGAACGAAATGCAGAACTTTTAATATATTGTAGAGTTTTTTTCATCAATTTGTTACAAACTGGATTCATGTTAATGTGTATTTAAAGACAAAATTTTAAATAAAAAAAAAATATATTTACATGGAGTCTCACGACCCCCCTGCAGTACCCCTGCGGCCCCCCCTAGAGGGCGCGACCCCATGTTGAAAACCTCTGTTTTAAGCTGTTTTACAGTAGCATCAGGTTGATCTGGTCTCACAATGTCAGGAACAAGTAAAGAGCCGGTTCGCGGGCAAAAGATCCGGCTCTTTTAGGAGCCAAATGATGTGGATCTCGGACAGAAGCTGGAATTCCCAGCACCTGCTGCGTGACCTACGTAGCCAATCCAGAGGAGCTTTACGTAAGTTACGTAGATTTGGAGTGCGTGCCAAGGTGCCTGGTATGTTTAGCAGCTTTGCTCCTCTGTAGTTTCCTGTTTTTCACTTTATTCTGTGTTTTCTGGTTCTGGACCTGGTCAGAACCGAGTCGCTGCATTAATGAGCTCCATGTTGACGAGTTAAATGTGAGGAACTGTTTTAATGAGCGGCTTCGGGGCTGAAATGAGCCCCGCTGCTAGCAGCTTTAGCTAGGTCAGCACCGCTCTAGTTAACCAGGTTAGCGGGGAACGAGTTAACCAGCTGGTGAACTATTGCTGTTTTCCTCACAGAGACAGCGGGCAGGACCGGTGACCTTCACGGACAGACGGCTGGACCTGTGACCGACCATGTCCCCTCAATAACAGCACCTCCAGAACCCACGGTTCGGCTCGGTTCGGTTCGCCTTAATCCGGCTTTCAGACCCTGGTTCCCGTCCTGCAGGAAGGAATGGCTCGCTGCCCGGTGGTGAACCTGCTGTGGTTCGGGAACAGGATGGCCAGAACCGGATTCCTCCGGCCTCTGCACACCGCAGCAGGTACCTCCTCATCGGAACCAAGAACTGGGTTCAAACCGGACAAGGTTGCAGTGGTTACCAAAACCACTCGGTATGAGTTCGAGCAGCAGCGGTACCGGTACGCTGGACTCTCAGAGGAGGACCTGAAGCAGCTGGTAAGGAACGTTCACTCACTGCTGCTCTGGATCAAGTCAGTGGGTTCTGGTAATACTGGGTCAGGGTTCTGGTAATAGTGGTTCCGTGAGATTTAAATGGGTCAGAGCAACCGGGTGGCGCAGAACTGGGAGGTGGAAGGAAGATGATTCAAAGGTTTCAGCATTTTTACCAATAGAATCTGAAAAGTGTGGCGTGCATCTGTACCCGGTCCCTGAGGGTCCCGTCCTGCAGGGTGGAGGTGCGTCCCTTCCCCAGATAAAAGCCTGGTTCCCAGGCCTCAGACGAGCTGCATCCAGAGGCTGCAGGACCCAGTCTTACCGGGGTGGAAATGTTGGCAGCACGTTTCACAGATAAAAGTCACAGAGAGAGTAAAAACTAAAACACAGTTTTACAGTTTTCCCTCCACTTCACAGTCGTGGCCTGCTGGTGTTGCTGCAGCTGATAAAACCCCAGAAAAGCACCCAGAAGGTTGGAGGTTCTGCTGCTAATTTGGCAAAAAGGAGGAAGAAATGTTCAAACTGTCTCATAGATGAAACTGGCACCAGAACACCTGCTGCTGGATTGTTGCGATAAACGACAATATTGTTGTTTTTAGACCATTTTCTACTTACATATTGATAATGTTTGCCCTCTCAAGGAGCAATAACCTTTAATTTAACTAAGGACTCTTAACATTATCACTATTATTTAATTTTCCGTTTTATTTCCAATCTTATTGTTTTTTTCTTGCCTTTATTTCATTATTTTTTCTTTTTTTGTATTTTAGTAATTTTTCTTATTTACCGTCACTTTTTCATTATGTATTTTTTTTTCTATTCTTTTCCACATTCTGTATTTATTTAGTGATTTTTAAAGATATTTTAAATATCCAAAATTAAACACAACCAAAAACAATAAATAAAATGGAAATTAGAAACACACGCATCCGAAACCATGAATAAAATGAATCATGACGTCTCTGATAAGAAAACCGCCCTGCAAAAAATATGAATCCTCAGAAGGGAAATGACTGCGCTGGTTTTAATCGATGATGTGAGTAACTGGCGGGCCTGGTGGCAGCCTTTATGTCCTCTCCCTCCTGCGGTAGCGTTTGAGCCGGCTCAGCGCTGACCGTCTGCCTTCCACATGGAGCTGCAGCTGCCAGGGACTCAGCGCGTTCAGCAACATAGGACGCACTCCTGGATCAGTCCTCCTGTCTGCCTTCAAGCCCCGTGTTGACCCCCCAGCCCAGCCCCCACCCCCACCACTGTCCCATAAACACAACTGCACACATTACATGTTTTTGATCTGCAATGTTCTGCTGATCACGTTTCTCCAAAAATCTGTTTTGTTTTTCAGTTTTTGCGTGTTTCGTTTATTATTGAGCAGATTCAAACAAAAGCCACAAGAAATTTATTTTTAAAATTTTATTTTAGAAAGAAATGGTTTTTGTGGCCCCCAAGAGCTCTCAGCTTGATGACTTTGGCCCTCGTGGTGAAAGTTCGGGCCCGGCTCTGCCGCGTGACGCTGTGGAGTCGTTTGCGATTTGCTGCTAGATTGTAACGTTTGTGCCGCCATAAATATGCGCTGTAGTTCCTGTGAGCAAAGGAGAAACCGAGCGATTTGCAGGCACTCTGGTGTGGGGTTTCTCCCTCTGCAGAGCTCTTAGGCAGTCAAGGACCGAAAGCGGCTAATGTGGGATCAGCAATCTGGGACCAGAGCTTATCCGGGGCTGAAGCCGTCGGCTCGAGGGCCAGCTTCTTTAACGTTGCAGTGCTGAGCCCGGTCCTGCTTCTGCTGGAGCTTTCTTCCTGTTAAAGGGGAGTTTTCCTCGCCACTGTCGCCCCCTGCTGGTCAGGAGCAGTGAGCGCATTCCCTCAGACAGAAACATTTTGATTTTCCACGCTGAGAAATGTCCGGCGGCGTCTCGGGACTCCACCCTGATGAGGCGGGCTCCACTAACTCGACCTCTGACCCTGCACCTCTCTGGTTGCCTTGCAGCTCGCCATGAAGGGCTCCAGCTACAGCGGCCTGCTGGAGAGGCACAACATCCACACCAGCAACGTGGAGCACATCGTCCAGAGCCTGCAGTGAGTCCTGCAGCTGCAGCTGCTGCACGTCTCCCCATGCGGCTAAAGGTGGCTGCAGCTCTGATCGCTCTGTTTGCAGGAGGGAAGGCATCGAGGTGCGGGTGGTGAAGAGAGGAGAGTATGACGAGGAGGTGGTGCGATGGGCCGACGCCATCATCTCTGCTGGAGGTAAACGCAGCGCGAGCTGGTGAGGCTGATGGGACCAGTCAAAGCTCGGACTGGGTTCAGTGCTGCGCCGCGAGAAACGCGCTGTAGTCGTTTATTCTGCGAACTCTTTAGTGCTGAAGGCTTTTATTGTTCAGATTATGAGGGTTTAGACCCAGCAGGGTCCTCAACCTCAGGTTTAAAGGTCCAGCTCTGATCCCCAGATGGGGTCAAAGGTCCAGAGCGGCTGGTGCTGCTGGTTTTACTGGGAGCATCAGAGGAAGAACTGGCGGCGTTGCTGTTTGGACCTTTATGGTTCTGGATGCTGTGCAGCCGGATAGATGTTAGCTCTTCTTCTACTTTCGGATTTTATGATGCGTAACCGTGGCAACGAGATGTTGTTTTTTACAATTGCGAGCAGCTGATTAGCATCTCAGAATCCCTGAACTTTGACCCCAAATCCCAGAGGAGCTGAAAGGCGGCTTGATGGAAGCAGCAGCAAAAGCAAAGGAGGTGGATTAGCAGAGCTGCTGACGTCCAGGATGCTGCCTGGATGTTCAGCAGGTCAGAGGCCTCTGCTGATTCACTGGAAGACTGACTGCTACTGGAGGTCCTTCCTGCCCACAGCAGCACCGTCCGCGTTGCGACAATGAAAGGATTGTTGAACTGAGTCGTCGTAAAACCTCGGAGGCTGTCGGATCAAGTCCTTCGGAACTCCTCGGTTCTGCAGGTCCTGAAAACGGGCCGTGGGCCGGTCCTACAAACGTTGGTTTCATGTTTTCTTTGCTTTTTAATGAAACGTGGGTCTGAACTGCAGATCAGAGCGTCTCTGGTTCTGGTTCTGGAGTTTCATCAGAACGGTCGGGCTGGAGAACGAAGCGTCGTTTGCTCGTCCTGATACCTGCAGGTCCGAGCTCAGTGTCTGCTTCCCAGCCCACCTGATCGCTCTGGCAGAACCAGCAGCCGGTTCTGGTTCTGGACCCTGAGCGCTGGTGAGCTGGTGAGCTGGTGAACTGGTCTGTGTTTCAGGCGACGGGACGATGCTGCTGGTGGCCAGTAAGGTTCTGAACAAGGACAAGCCGGTCGTCGGGGTGAACACGGACCCTGAGAGGTAAGCCCCGCCCCCAGGCTCACCTGCTGAGCTCGGCTGCTGCGCTGCACCTGCTTCACTGTCGGCCTCCCTCCACCAGGTCAGAAGGTCACCTGTGCCTCCCAGTGCGCTACACTCACGCCTTCCCAGAGGCTCTGGACAGGCTCTGCCGCGGTGAGTTCAGGTGTGTATTTACCTGCCTCCTCTCAGCTCGCTCGCTGCTGAGCCGTCATTAGAGACCGGCTTACAGCTGCATCGTCTGGGACAAGTAGTCACGTGGTCGGTAAAACCCCGCTGCCGTGTCCTGAGACTCGGAGACGACTCGTTAATCCAGCCGCGCAGCTCTGCAGGAGCCACCGAGCTGCTGCTGCTCTGAGCCGGGCTCAGCGACAGGGATCAGGGCTTTAAGGTACTAAACACCAACAGGTCTTAGCGAGGCTTAGGCCTTAAGCTGGGGGGGGGGCAGGAACAGGAAGTAGAGCAGAATCATGAAGATGATTCACGGTTTTCAACATTTCCAACAAAAACATCTGAAAAATGTGGCTTGCTTTTATCTCTGCTGGTCAGAGGAGACCAGAACTGAACTTTCTGGCCTCCATGCATAACATCACTCTGAACACACCTTCTTCAGTGAGACATGGTGGTGGCAGCATCATGCTGTGGGGAAGCTGGATGGAGCTCAATCAGGAGAATCTGCTAGAGGCTGCAGGAGACCTGAGACTGGGGTGGAGGTTCACCTTCCAGCAGGACGACCAGCCAGAGATGATATGAGATGGATTAGATCAGATTCATGGGTTAGAGTGGCCTAGTCAAAGTCCAGACCTGAAGACAGCAACGGTGATGTTGAGTTGTTTCATGAAGTAGAAAACTGTGTCGACGTTTGAAGCTGGCAGAGACCCGAGTCAGAGGGGCTGGAGGGAAAAGCAGGCCGCACTTTTCAGATTTTTGTTTGTAAACCATGAATCATTTTGTTGGGTGTGAATACTTTGGAGTTTCAGACACTTGGATTAAAAAGCGACTCGTTCAGGTGAAGTTTTAATCCCAGGATCCAGGATGAGCAGAACCAACAGAGGTTCTGTCCAGGCCCAGATCCACTCCACCTCCAGAACCGAGGCTGCAGCTCGCCTGTCGCTCGCCCAGCGGCGGCTACTAGCTAGCATTAGCTTTGAATAGGCTAACAGCTAGCATGGCAAGGCCGGTCACCCGCGACTCGTACCTCCTTCTCTGAAGGAAACCGAGAACATGTTAGCTTACAGTATCTGTCGCGTCTTCTTGTGACAGTTTAGTCCAGCGCATAAACACGCTGTGCAATACGGAGCTGAAGTTGGCTTCTGACTGAATGCAGCAGGTGGCTGAATTAGAAGGTGCGATTCCACCTGTTTTTAAATCAGTCTAAACATGTTACAGTCAACAATAAGATATCTGCTGCACATTATAGGTTCTAACTGCAGACTTCCTAAAAGAGGCTAATTATTCAGAGAACATGTTCAGGGCAATGAACGGAAATAGAAATGTCTGCAAACAGCAGGCTAACTTCAGTGGATTTTTAGACTTCACTAAAAAACTAATTTAACTCATTCTTCCAGTGTATGAAATTTGAGCTGGTTTTAAGGAAGCCTTTTATGTATAATGTTAGGCTAATAGGAAAATATTATTCATTTCATAGTCAATATGGTTTTCATTAATAAAAACACAAATTTAACATCTTAGATAGTTCAATCTGTTAAATGGGTCCATGAAAGTTCAACAAATGGACCATATTAGTGCGTTTACAAGCCAAATAAAGGTTTCATAAATCATAAACTAGGTTTTAAATATTCTGCTTTTAGTGTAGAATAATTTTGTCCATGTTTGAAGAGTCTGAGTATTTAAGTTTTTAAACCAGAGCTAATTAAAGATGCTGAAGGAAGTGAAAAGTTAGGTGGAATCAGCCTTTAGCTGGTTGCCAAAATGGAAGCCTCAATCAGAAGCCAACTTCAGCATCTCCAGGGCTAACGCTAGGCTATCCGTGCTAATGGTCAGCAGAGGAAGAAGGCAGTCCAGCCAAGACATGCTAGCTGTTAGCCACTCCAATGCTAACGCGTCTGAGTACTCTCCTTATCTGCTAGCGCCGTACCGAAGTCAGCCAGTCATGAATCAGCTCAGTAGCTAGCTTTAGCATGGATGTAGCCTCCTGCTACAAGGACGTAGCGGTCTGAATTTTGGCTCTAAAGGCGCACCGTAAACTCTCATCTTCCAGGAGCTTCAGATCAGAACCGGCTGAGGTGACCGTGAGGTCCAGAATGCTGCCGAGGCGGTCTCAGAACCAGAACCCGTCCCCCTCCAGGACCGTTGCGCGGCTTTAACCCAGCCTGTTCCCTGTGTTCTGCTCAGGTGGCTGTGGCGCCACAGGATCCGGCTGCACCTGGAGGGGACGGGAATAAATCCCACCCCGGTGGACCTGCACGAGCAGCAGCTGAGCCTGGAGCAGCACAACCGGGCCCACCGGATCACCACCCTGGACCGCCAGCAGAGTACGCCCCGCTGAGCTCCTGATCCAGGCCGCGTTTCTGTTTCTCTTCCTTCCAGAAAGCCAGATTTAATGTCTGATCGTTTACAGCTCAGTGAAATGGGTGTTTATGCGTTTTATGGGCGGTTTGTTCCTGAAGCTGACCTGAGCCGTCAGCGGGGCGTCCATGTTGGGAATAACTGGTCTTCCTGCCGTCTTCCAGGCGCGGGGGCGTTGCATCAGACCTACTCCAAGCCCAGCCTGCTCCCTGTGCGGAGCCTGAACGAGATCTTCATCGGGGAGTCTCTGTCCTCCAGGTACCGACCCGTCCTCTCTGTCCAGCTGCATGCCTGCTGCAACCTGCATTAAGCGCTGCCGGCGGCGGCGGCGCGTCTGCCCAGAACTCACCGGGAACTCTCTGTCCACCACAGGGCGAAGTTAAAACCCTTCACACCCCATGTCAAACTCTTGCTCCATAGGGCCTCCTACTATGAGATCTCTGTGGACGGCGGTCCGTGGGAGAAACAGAAGAGCTCCGGACTCAGCATCTGCACCGGAACCGGATCCAAAGCCTGGTGAGTCCCGACAGCACACGGGTCGCGCCCTCCGGAACCCTGACCCTGCTGGGCCTCATCGCCCTGCGATGTTCTCGGACCGGTTTAATTCGAGCTTTTCGTGGTTCTGGTTTCGCAGCAGAACTTGGACTGAGCAGCACCGTTTTCTGGACTCTCATCGAAGTTCTTCTGAACCAAAGTCTTTGTTGTCTTTTCCGCTCAGATTTTCAAAGCAAGCAGGGTCCAGTTCTTCACTGGTTCTGTAAAAGGGCCAGTTTAGTTTCCCAGCTGCCAGAGCGCCATGTTGGAGCAGTGCCTCTGAAAAGTTTTCACCCCCTTGGATGTTTTACCCGTTCGTTGCTTTACAAATCAGCCATGAGCAGCCTTTGGGCTGACTGCCAGAACAGTTGCTTCCGTCCGGTTTTGGTTGGATTCTGCGAACAGCTCGTCTTCTGTTTCAGTCTGAGCGCCGCGTTAACCAGAACCGTTCTGTCCTGCTGCTTCCTGCAGGTCGTACAACATCAACAAACTGGCCGAACAGTCGGTGGAGGAGGTTCTAAGAATCGGTACGTAGGTGCGGTCCAGGTTCTGAAGGAAGTCAGGTTGGTTCCTGAGGTTCTGCTGACGTGCTGTTGATGTTCTCCAGGAGCTTCCCAGACTGGACTTCAAGTCCCGCTCAGCAGGGAGTTCATAGAGAAAGGTGAGCCGATGCTCCAGCTGCGCTGCAGCCGGTTCGGACGTGTTCTGGTTCTGACGTCTGCTTGTTCTGGATCAGTAACCGACCAGTACAACGAGTCCCTGGTGTTCGGTCCAGACGAGCGGCGCCTGTTCTACAGCGTCCGGGAGCCGATCAGCAACAGGGTGTTCTCCAGCAGCCGGCAGAGGGGCTTCGCCAGCAAGTCAGTGCTTTCACAACAGGTTCACCCTGTTGGGCCGGGCCGGACTGGACCTGGACCGGACCGGACTGGACCTGACTGGGACCAGGACCTGGACCGGACCGGACCGGACTGGACCTGACTGGGACCAGGACCTGGACTGGACCTGACTGGGACCTGCAGCAAGTCAGTGCTTTCACAACAGGTTCACCCTGTTGGACCGGGCCGGACTGGACTGGGACCAGGACCTGGACCGGACCTGACCAGACTGGGCCTGACTGGGACCAGGACCTGGACCGGACCGTACCGGACTGGACCTGACTGGGACCTGCAGCAAGTCAGTGCTTTCACAACAGGTTCACCCTGTTGGGCCGGGCCGGACTGGACCTGGACCGGACCGGACTGGGACCAGGACCTGGACCGGACTGGACCTGACTGGGACCAGGACCTGGACTGGACCTGACTGGGACCAGGACCTGGACCGGACCGGACCGGACTGGACCTGACTGGGACCAGGACCTGGACTGGACCTGACTGGGACCAGGACCTGGACCGGACCGGACCGGACTGGACCTGACTGGGACCAGGACCTGGACTGGACCAGACTGGGACCTGCAGCAAGTCAGTGCTTTCACAACAGGTTCACCCTGTTGGGCCGGGCCGGACTGGACTGGGACCAGGACCTGGACCGGACCTGACCAGACTGGGCCTGACTGGGACCAGGACCTGGACCGGACCGGACCGGACTGGACCTGACTGGGACCAGGACCTGGACTGGACCGGACCGGACTGGACCTGACTGGGACCTGCAGCAAGTCGGTGCTTTCACTTTACTCAGGTTCGTCCTGTTGGTCTGGGCCAGGGTGGGACCGGACCTGGACCAGGACTGCACTGGGACCCGGACTGGACCTGACCTGATCTGACTCGGACCTGGACCCGGACCGGACCGGGCCTTGCGTGTCCTCTCGCTTTGAAGCGTGAGGAGGAGCAGGGCTCCCGGGTGAAGAAGCAGTGACGGCTGCAGCTTCTTCTTCTCTTGCCGCTGCAGGGTGTGCGTCCGCTCGCGGTGCTGGGACGCCTGCATGGTGGTGGACGGCGGCACCTCCTTCGAGTTCAACGACGGCGCCATCGCCACGGTCAGCATGAGCGAGGAGGACCAGCTCCGGACCGTCCTCCTGGAGAACTGAGGCGGCTCGGGTGCGGCGGGTTCACCTGCGGCCGAGGAGGCGCTGCCGGGTTCTGGTTGCCATGGAGACAGGATCAGGTCCGAGACGGCTCGGCGGCAGCTCAGTTTCAGGTCCGTTTCTGACTCACTAAGCCCATAATGATGAGGTTCTGATGGATTCAGAGCAGCTTCCCCTCAGTTCATTGCTGCTGCTGTACCATGTGACTGATGATCTGCTCTGATTGGCTCAGGCGAAAAGGCACAACTCAAACATCCAATCAGAGGAGAGCAAGGTCCTCCTCCTGCAGCCTCACCTCCTTTTATTTCCTGCTTCTGTTTTCTGCCTCGAGGTGCATCAAAGTTCTGCTTTAAAACCCATATTTGGTTCTTTCTACCCATCGCTGGTTGATATTCTGGACGTGCCTGAGACTGGTTCCCAGTTTGACCCATAAACTGACCCATGAACATCCCATAATAAATCGGTTTTACCTGTAAAACAAGTGCGGGGCCTCGCCGAATCTTCTGCCTCTGGTTTCTGGTGACTTCATCTGAGCGATCAGAGCTGAACTGAAACATCCAGCCCTCGTCAGAAGGTTCCGCTAAGGCGTTAAGTATTCACACCCCTCGACGTTTCAGTCTCATTCTGACAACAAGCTTAATGTTTTACTGCGGCCGAGCAGCTTCGGGACGGGTCCTGGTGTCGAAGCACCTTCAGCTGCAGCGCCAGACCAACATGGCTGACCGCTCTTCTGCAGAATAGCTCAGATTCCCATCTGGATTCAGGTCTAGACTTTGAATAGGCCATTCTAACCCATGAATCAGCTTTGCTCTAAACCAGGGGTCAACAACCTTTACAATTCAGAGTCATTTTCCCTTAATTAAGGGACAATATTTTATTTATAGAGCTGTAAAAAAAGAGCTTATCAAGTTTTATGGACACCTAAATTATGTTTTACAGCTTTATTAAAAAGCTACAAATATATATTCATATCTAATTTTAGGTTTTAAGCCGTTTTGTTGAATGAAATGTTTCATATTTATGAAAAGGGAGGAAAGATCATGTAGTTTGCAGCATAAACAAAAGAACTAAACAAACAAAGCAAAGAGTTCTGGTGTCATTAATGCAAACATGGGCGCCAGTAAAGCATAAAAACCAGTAAAAGTGCAGGTTCAAGACTTTTTAATCATTGCAGTTAAAATTCTTGTTTTTCCCCTGATCTAAAACTGAGTAAAGAGGGTTGAATACTAATCCATGCCACACTTTTCAGATTTTTGTCAATGAAAAGATGTTGATGACTCCTTTTCTTTCCTCGTTACAGTAATAATGTTCCCGTTCGTGTTGCTCTGTCCGTAAAATCCCAGCGGTCATCCTAAAGTTTGTTGTTGGAACGTGAGGACGGGTGTGAAAACTTCCGTAGCTGTAATCAAGGGTGAAGGCACCGCTTGATCGCTGCTGGTCAGTTTGGCATTCAGCAGCCACGGGTCCGGTTCCCTTAAAGTGGCGGCGGCGGCAGGTCAAAGGTTAAATAATGCCAGTAATAAACCGCCATCGAGCCAGATCCTGCGGTGGACCGAGCCGCGCTCAGCAGCGCTGTTTCTTTACGAGACATGTTTGATGTGTTTTTACTAGTTTGTAGAGGGAAGCAGATCCGAGAGGCTCGGGTCCGGTTCAGTCAGAATCTCATCAGAATGGAGGATTGTATTGCATACGTGACGTATTCAGAGGAGTGAAAGAAGTCGGGATGGGGCGGCGTTCACCGAGCTTTCTGGGAAAATCTCCATCTTAGCCTCACGTGGTGAAAACATCACTTCTGGACATTGTTACGAAACCTGAAAAATGTGACGTCAGCATTAAAAAACCACCTTTATGAACTGGTTTTTAACCAGTAACACTAAACAGCACCAAGGGTTTCCTGTCTGCTTCCCAGTCTCGACTTGAAACCAGCAGGTCTTTCCTGAAGGGGAACTGGATCCAGTGCCATAGTTCCTCCTGGAAACACCGTCCCTGTTCCAGTTTGTGGAATTATGCAGGAATGTTTGTGTGTTTTAATAAAAAGATGTTTTACAGCCTCTTCGTCTTTAAGAGTTTTCATTTCCAGAAAGTGTCTTAAAGCGTCCCTCTTTTTTTTGGGAGAACGGTTTCAAACAGAAACAGAAACTATCTGTGTGTTTGAAGAAACCCCTGGAGATGTTCAGATTGAAATCGGTTCTGACTTCCTGTCCAGTTGACGCCTCAGTCAAGGCTTCAAACCTGGACAGGCTGTGGGGGGAGGATGCTGAACCCACAGCTTCTGATCTGCTTCAAAGCACAATTTATGCAAACTAAACAATGACCATCAGAAATACTCAAAACAAAATTATTCAGTTAAAACTGATGTTTCTATAAATTTATCTGACTAAATTAATTTGAAAGGATGTTCAGAGAGGTTATCTGGTTTTTATTGGGAAAATAAATCCGTTTTAGCAGTGCATTAACTGTTGCCCTGACCAATATGGCGGCGGAAGCCGCTGCAGTAAGGCTAGAAGTTAAAAGTAGAAACTGGGATCTGTTGAATCCGAAAATAATTTACTTTTCAAGTTATTCAGTAGACTAACATGCTTTCCATCTTATATTTACATTAGTTACAGAATTTGAGCAATTTAGTTTGGAGAGTTAACAGTTTTTAAATAATTTTATTTTTTAAAAATTACAATAATACTTTCAGTTTGGAGAGTTTTATATTTCTATTTATTTTTTAGTGTTTATTTTATTCAGTTTAAAGAGCTTTTTTTTTTTTTTTTTTATCAGTTTGGAGCGTTTTGCTTTGGGAAGGAGGCGGAAATGACGCAGCGTCTTTAATTAGCCTCGTTTGTATTCAGCGACCTTGTTTTGTTTAAACGTCGCTTCCAGTCGTTGCTTGTTCTTGTTTAGAGTTTAAACTTATTTATTCTAAATCATCTGCGCTAAATTATCTCCAGGTTCCTGTTTAATTTCATGGCTTCTACCGACTCGGGTCTTTATTTCGGTCACGTGATCCGGTAACGCGGTCACCATGGTGACGCTGGCTTCGCAGAAAATGGCCGCCGCCGCAGCAGCGTTGGACCGAGCTCAGGTCGGTTCTGATTGAATGCGGTGGCACTTTTAGACCAGAACGTTGAAGATGTTCGCTGATGAAGATCTGGACTCTGTGAGGGTGGAGTCAGTGTGGAGGAAGTCCCAGCAGGGGGCGCAGGAGTCGGTAAGAGTTCAGAGTTCAGCCTCAGTCAGCAGATACTTACCTGGTTCTGTTCTGATGGACCTGCTCTGTGTTTGCTTCAGAGAGGCTGCCAGACCGCAGCCGTGACCAGCGACCATGCAGGGGTCCAGACCGGGTTCAGAACCTCCAGTTTCACCCAGACAGAACCACAGGAGCAGGTCAACCCGCAGGGAGACTTTAGTGGTTCTGATCCACCCGGTCTGATGGACTTTCTGAAGCGAGTGGAAGACCTGCTCATCAAGGAGCTGGTGAAGAACTCCAGGAGTCACGCTTTTGATGGATTCCAGGCAAACTGGGAGGAAAGAAGTCAACATGTGAGTGGAAAAAAACTATCGATTCAGAAAGGTGGCCAAAAATCCAGCATACGTCAACATTTACATCTCTACGGAAGCCCTGAAATGCAAAATAAATACAAAGTGGAAAGTTTGTGGAGAAAAAAAAAAAAAAAAGTGTGTGTATATATATAGATACTACGCAGAACCCTCAAGCTCCCAGGCCTCTGGTAGAGGACCCGAGCTCAGAGGTTGAGAAAGACCACCCGTGGAGGGTGAGAAGGGAATTTTTTTATATATATGTGTGTGTGTATATATATATATATATATATATATATATATATATATATATATATATATATATATATATATATATTTTTTTTTTTTTTTTTTTTTATTTTTTATTTTTTTTTTTTTTCTATCAAAATTTTTTCACTTAATTGAAAAATTGGTCATATTTTGTACTGAAGAAAATTTTCTTTTTTTTTTTTTTCTTTCTTATCTTTTAGGACAAAAGCGTTCCTGACATTTAAAAAAAAAAAACAAACAAAAAAAACAATTTAGTAATCCAACGTTGATATTTCTACGGAAGCCCTGAAAGGCCAAAAAAAATTTCTCCTGTCCTTCAGGGCTTCCATACTTTCTGTTGTCGCTATAAGAAGTTTAATTCATACAAGAAATAAGAAACTGCAGAGTCCCTCGTTGCTATGGTGACTCCCTCCTCCTCTTAAAGAAACAGTAACTGTATGAAAACTAAAGCACAGGTTCTGGTGGACACGTGTAAATACTGACGGTGTTTTCTGTAGGAGTTCTGGCGATTAAACCTCCAGGTCCAACGACCTGTGACCCAGTTAAACTTTGATGGTTCTGATGGCTGGGACATGGAGGTCCAAACAGGACTGGGTTGTTTCACTGCTGACAGGATGTGATGTTTGCAGGTGTCCCGCCTCCACAGCCTGCAGCACCCCAGCGCTCAGGAACGAGGGCTGCAGGTGACCGGCGTGTCCTGGAGCTGCACGGGCTCCGTCGTCGCCTGCGCTTACGGCCGGTACGTCCTGCGTCGGCCCGTTTCTGCCCGTACCTCTGGGAAAACCGATGGAGACGGGTCGGCTCCAGAACCTGCAACACTTTCCTCCAGCGACTTGTTTCATGTTAAAGATCCGAGTCGGGACCGCCGGACTCACCCAGGTCCGGCGGTCCCGACTGCTGGTCCAGGCTGGGAAATGCTGTCATGGCAACAGAAAATACATCAAAACACTAAAATCTCACTTTTACTCGTTTTATTAGATTTAAAAAGATCTGTTTCTGTTAAACAGAACCGGGTCCAAGGCGTGAACCATAATTCAGAACCATTTAAAGGACATATAAACAAGTTTTCACGCCCGTGGATTTATTTTTCCACATTTTGTCTCATTACAGAAACAAACGGTTATTAATTTCAAAGGGATTTTATGACGTCCTCTCTGTAAAACTGCTCAGTATCAGTTTTCTCGTCTTGCCACAGATTCTCAGCTGAATTCAGGTCTGAACTTTGACTAGACCACTGTACCACATGAATCTGCGTTGATCTAAAGCATCCCATAATAGCGTCCTGCTGGAAGGGGAAGCTCAGGCCTTCTGCAGGTTTTCTCCAGAATTGTCCTGCTGTAGTTCCATCAGCATGATGCTGCCACCACCATGTTTCCCAGTGGGGTTCATGGTGGTTTTCTCAGAACATCCTCCTGAAGCTTGCAGTGAAAATGTGACAGAACGTGGAGAAGCTGAGGGGTGTGAATACTTTAGGAAGGAGCAGGAAGTCCTGGTCCAGAGATCCCAGCTCTTTGTTCCTGTTAAAACCTTTAAATGACTGAAACTGGACCCCAGAGCCGTTTGGACCGGCTCGGCTCCTCATGTTCTCTAGTTTCCCTGAGCAGAACCGACGACGGGGACTGGAGCAACGAGAAGTCCTGCGTCTGCCTGTGGAACCTGGACCGTCGGAGTTTGCGGCCCAAGCAGCCGGACCTGGTTCTGGACGTTCCCGCAGCCGTCACATCCGTGTGCTGTCACCCGGAGCGGCCCGCTCTGATCGCAGGTCCGCAGAACCGGAACCGGACACCCCGCCCAGGAGCCGGGCCCGGCTCAGAACTAACCGGACCGTGTCTGTCATCCTGCAGGAGGCCTGTTCAACGGAGAGGTGGTGGTCTGGGATACCAGCCGCACTCAGGATCTGGTTCTGGCCCAAACCGGGATGTCGGCAGACAGCCACAGAGAGCCAGTGTACCAGGTAGCGTGTGTGGAACCAGGACGCAGCTTTCATGTTTCTGTGGTGTTCATGTGGCGCCGGTCCGGTTCTGTTCTCAGGTGCTCTGGGTTCCGCTGCAGAAGAAAGGAGAGTTTGGAGTTCTGAGTTCTAGTCCTGGAGGAGGGGTTCTGCTGTGGACGGTGGATCCAGACCAGGGCAGGATGGTTCTGAACGCCGCATACGCCTTCGTCCGACAGCAGGTTCCCCACAGCAGCAGTCTGAGGGTGAGACCAGAACCAAACTGGACCTCTGAGATCAGCAGATGCAACTCTGGTTCTGGGGAGGCTGACCCAGAGGACCTGGGTTACCATGACGACAACAGGTCTTATTGATAAAGGAGCAGGTGTTTCTGAGCTGCAGCGAGCGTCTCTTCTGGTCCTGGTCAGAGGTCGACTGAAACCTGCCCTGCTTCTCACCGCTAGCTAACGTCGGTTTCGCTAATGCTAAAGCGCTACACCAGCATGGTATTAGCACTTTAGCATTAGCTTAACGCAAACTTCGACTTGTAACTGTCTGTGAAAGACTGCAACCCTGAGGACCAGTAACATTTTTACATTATGATTGAACTGTTCCTTAACACCCTTAGACATTGTTTATATCTTGTTTTCTGTGTTTTATTTTGTTCCTGTATGTCTGGGGGGGGGGTTGTTAAGGATTCTTCAAATAGATGTTTATATTCGTGCTCTTATTTTGAAGTGGGGATGACTATTCATGCGGCAGTTCTGTTTCCTCAGTCGAAAACCAAAACTTCAACACGTTAACTTTATTCATCTTAAAGTTTACAAAACAGCCAAGTAAATTAGCGCCTCAGAATTTATCTGGAAAAATTAATTTAGGGAAGCTCGGTGCGCTAAGTGTTTTTAAAGTTAGCTAAAGTGCTAAGCTAAACGTTAGCCCCGCTATTAGCGGAAGTGTCCCCAACACTGACAGATTCTTCGAGCTGCTGGTCGGGTCGGTGCTTCTCAGTGGTAAACGTTGGACCTGACCGGGCCGGTTCGGTTCTCCCCGTAGGTCCGTAGCAGCAGCACCGTGGGGGTCACCGCCTTGGCTCTGTCCCCGTGGGACTCGGACACGTTCCTGGTCGGGTCCGAGGGCGGCCTGCTGCTCCGATGCTCCTTCTCCGCCCAGACTCCAGCCGCGGTGACCCCTGCAGGCCGCAGCGTGACCCCGCGGGCCCCGGCGGTGTTCTCCTTCCGGCCGTCCAGCGGTCCGGTCCACTCCGTGCACTGCTCGCCGTTCCACAGGTGCCGACCCGGATCAGACGGACTCCCTGTTCAGGTGCTGTTCTCTGACGGCGACTCGTTTCTGCAGGAACCTGTTCGTCAGCGCCGGAACCGACGGGCTGGTCCGGGTCCACTCGCTGCTGCAGGCCGACCCGCTGCTCTCGGTCCGGGTCTCGGACTCGTACGTGTTCCAGGTCCAGTGGTCTCCCAGCAGGCCGCTGGTGTTCGCCGCCGCCACCGGACGAGGTAAACCAGACCAGAACCGGCAGGTTGGACATGAACCCAAATGATTCCTGACTGAACTCTGCTCTCCAGGGGAGGTCCAGATCTTTGACCTGGCCCGCAAGTCCCACCGAGCCGCCAGCGCCGTCCTGGACGGCGCTCCGGACCGGACCGCCACCTGCTTGGCCTTCAACGGTCCGAACCCCCGGCTCCTGGCGCTGGGAGCAGCCGACGGGACGGTGGGAGTTTGGCAGCTGAGCTCGGACCTGACGGAGCAGAGTCCCACAGAGAGCCTCCAGCTGGAGCAGATAGCCAATCAGGTGGCAGAGTGAAGGTTTCTGTACTGGTGTAACTGGGAGGGGAAATAAAGGAGCCGTTTCCAGTGGTAACCAGTAGCGTTTATTGAAGCACACAGTTTAAAAGTTTCACTACAAGCAGATAAATACGACAGACGGTGAGCGGTTCTAATGTCAGACATGCGTCAGCCAGGTGTGTTAGGGTGTGAGGAACACGCATCCTGATTGGCCCCTGGGGAAGGGGGCGGGATCAGTTGACGAACAGCGAGCGGGTGAACTCCACGAAGTCGAACGCCGACGGCAGCTCGCGGCCCTTGCTGTCCAGGTAGGGCTTCATGTGCGACAGGCAGTAGTCGGCCTGCTCCTTGGTCAGGTTCTGGAAGGAAGAACAGAGCCGTGAGACGGGCCTGGAGGGCAGAACCGGACCCAGACGGAGAGCGGAGAACCGCACCCACCTGGTACAGCTCCTCCTTCGTGACGTAGGGTTTGTTCTCGGCGCTCAGGGCCCGGAAGGCGCTCTCGATCTCCTCGCTGGACTTCACGTTCTCCGTCTCTCGGCTGATCATGAAGGCCATGTACTCCTGCAGCGACACGTTCCCGTCCCTGCAAACAGAACCGCCCCGGTCAGGAGGCCGACCCAAAACGGTCCGAGCTGAACCCAGAACCCGTCCGCACCTGTTGGGGTCCACCGTGTCCAGGATGGCCTCAAACTCCGGGTCCGGTTCTCCTTCCTCCACCATGGGCAGGTCGTAGCCCAGCGAGCGCAGACACGACTTGAACTCCTGGTGGTTCAGACGACCCGACTTCTCCTTGTCGAAGTGCCTGGATCAAACGGGGAAAGGTTAGCGTGGATCCAGGTGGGAGCACAAACATCCTGGTTCCGGTTCCGGCAGCTTACTTGAACATCATGCTGAACTCCTTCAGCGCCTCCTCCGTGACTCCGGTCGTGTTTCTGGAACAACAACGGATCAGCGTTGGTCCTGGTCACTGAAGCGCAACTAAACCCCGCCCCCGAAATGCCAGCAGGGGGCGTGGCCAGGAGACAGCGAGGGGCGTGGCCAACAGGGCTGCCAGTTTGGGCGGCTCTCCACCCAAATCGGCTTCTTTTGAACGCGTTGGGCTGGAAGCTCAGTGCTTTTCAAAAAACCGACTCATGACTTTTTTTTTTTTTTTTTTTTTTTTTTTTTAACCTAACTAGCAACAAAAAGAGACTAGAAACATATCTGCCAACGTTTTTTTTTTTCTAAAAAATCCAACGAGCGACAAACCTCGCAACTTTTTCAAAAAAAAAAAAAAAAAAAAAAAAAGCTACTTTTTAGCTACTTTTAAAAAACAAAAACCAAAAAAAAACACAAGCAACATATCTGGCGACGTTTTATTGTAAAAAAAAAAAAGAATCCGACGAGCAACAAACCTCGCAACTTTTTCAAAAAAGCTACATGTCTAGCGACTTTAAAAAAACCAAAAAAAACCCACTAGCAACAAATCTAGTGGCGTTTTTTAATAAAGCAACGAGCGACAAGCAGAAGCTAAACTCAACTGCAGTCGCAGCCCTTCAGCCCAAAGAGGGCAGCACCGAGGCGGTTTTAGGCAAAACGTCGCAGATCCGAACAAACGGACATTAAAACGTCCGAACCTGCAGAAGCAAAGCCGGCTGAGCTCCGGGCAGCACGCCTACCTGGCCTGGATCTGCTGCTCCAGGTTGTGCTGCATCCGCATCCCCAGCTGGTCCAGCTGGTCCCACTGCTGAGCCAGGCCCACGGTGCTGTGCTCCGTGTACTTGTTGTCCAGGATCAGCGCCTCCTCCATGGCCGCCCCCAGGTCCTCGATCTTCTTCAGCTGGCTGCGCATGGCCCGGATCTCCTGGTGCTTCCGCTGCAGACACGCTCAGGTGAAGCGGCGGTTCCGGACGGGTCCGGTTTTTAATGGTTTATCTGAACGGTTCTGGTCCATATCTGGTTGGGTGGTGGCACCAGAACCGCTCGGGTCCATTTAGTCAGGTTCAGCTTTAATCAGAACTTCCCAGAACCGATCATGGTTCTGCTGGAACACCCAACTGGGTCCAGACTGGTTTGAAGAGATAATCCTCCTCCATTAATCCCTCCACAGCATGATGCTGCCACCACCGTGCTCTCAGGTCTGGAAGCCTCCCCAGACGTGCAGCAGGGGTTTCTGGGTCAGAACCATGGACCCTGGAGGTCCAGAAGTTGCTCGGACACAAGGAGAAGAAGAATCTTTGATGGAGCCGAGGCAACGCTTTCAAGCACGGTGGTGGCAGCATCATGCCGAGGAGGGGGACCACCTCCAATCAGCAGCTGGATGGTCGACCCTTGGACCCATCAGAACTGGTTCTGGACCGACTAAAGCTGAATCTGTGCAGGAACCAAGCAGCTGAACTGGACGGTTCTGGTTCTGCCAGGTGAGTCCAGGTCCAGCTGCGAGGAGAGGGGTATGAATACATCTGAGCCTGACTGGATCTCCTTACCTTGGTGGCCTCCAGCTGGGACTCCAGGGTTCCAGACTCTTCCACCATACAGGACCTGAGACCCAGACAGACAACGGATCAGAACCGGCAGAACCTCTCCACGTGTCTGAACCACATCCACGCCAAACATCTCCCAGAACCATGCAGGGTTACGGCTACAGCAGCGGTTAGCAGGTCCGAAGAGGACGGGAAGTTCTGCCCAGAACTCCGGATCCAAACCTCAGCTCCAGGATGTTCTGGGATCGTCTAGCCGGGTCTGGACCAGCAGCTCTGCAGGCTTCCTGGAGGAGCCTGGAGAAGTTCTGGTCCAGACCGGTTTACTGAGCTGAGGACCGGATCAGGTTCTGTCTGGGGGGGGTTAGTTAGCAGGAAGGTGCTGAGCAGTCTGAGGCCTAATATGGTGGTTTAGTCTGAACCGAGTGGATCAGAACCGGGTCAACCTTCCAGAAAGATCATCAGATATTTGGTACTGATACACACAGATAACCCGACAGTACGCGATGCTATCAGACAGGAGGAGGAGGAGGAGGAGGAGGAGGAGGAAACATCAGGACAGAAGCTGAGGAAGATCAGCATCATCATCATCACACATTCATAAAGAAGGAGGAGATATTGACCCGTCCAGAAGATACGTCCTGATTGGAAGCAGCCGAGGCAGCAGGAGAGAGAGAGACACACAGGACAGTTAACAACATGACAACAGAACCGGATCAGAACCATCTGCTGTGGTTCTGATCCGTCACATTAATCAGGAAAATATAGAAAAACATCCTAATAAATCACAATATCCTCAGGAAGGGAATTTACTGCAATAAATAATTTATTTCCTGTTTATTCTGGTTTTAATCATCACGGCCAGTGGAGCCTCCAAACTTCCTGCAGATACGTCTTCCTTCCACTTAACTTTCCAGTGATATGTATGGATACAATCAGCTTCTTTAGCAATGATGTCTGTTAAAACCCTTTTTATTGATCTGATTTAATATTGGATTTTTCTGAGAAACTGAATGTTAGCTTTTTAATGAACCAGAATTATTGAAATTAATAAAATATTTGGAAGATCTGAATAGATCTGTTTATTATGACTGAAATAAATAAACTTTTCAACTGGATTCCAGTTTATGAAGCTCCACCCTTCATAAACTGGTGACCCAACAGCAGGGATGGGACGGCTCTTGTCTCACTTCTGGGTGTTTACGGTTCAGTTCTGCACCAGAGGACTCTCCACCGGCCGACAAGATGGTGGAGCTGCAGAACTGGTTGTCATGGTGACCGTATGGCGTGGAGCTGCAGTCTGTGGGATGGCAGCAGCAGCGACAGGTCTGACATGTTCAGAACCAAAGCTGGAGCTGAAGAGCTGAGCTGGAAGGAAAAACGATCCTTTCTACAGATAAAAACTGAAAAGTGCGGCGTGTCTTTGGATCCAGCCCCGTCCACTCTGACAGCTCTAATCCAACCATTTGCTTTAGCAGTTTAAGTAATGTGACAAAATGCAGAACTGTTGAGGAGGTGTGAATACTTTCCCAGTGTGGCTGCAGTGTTTCTGCTTTAGCCTGCGATGCTAACAACAGCTAGCATGGCCGCCCAGCGAAGCTTCATGAAGCAGTCTGGACGTGGAGGCCTTGAAACGCTTAAACTCAGGCGCCCCCTGCTGGCTGCACGAAGTATAGCAACACTTAATCTGAGCAGCGGCGCCTGGTTCTGCAGAACCACCTCCGGACTCTGGATCCAGGAGGTCAGAGGTCAGTGGAACATGGCACAGGAAGCCACTGTTCACTGGTGTTAGCTCCAGTTTGGACTGGTTCTGATGATTCGTATTTACCTTCATTAACAAAAAGTGCCACCAGAACCTGGACCTGAGCCGTTCCGGCCCACAGCCGCAGGGTTTCTGCAGGTTTCAACAGCTCAAGGCCTTTTTAAGACCATTATGAATGAAATTTAAGACATTTTTGTGGTGGTCCGGGTACGTCGCATATTTTATCCAGTAATGCAGAGCTTTTCTGCCCAGAATGAGCGTCAGGGTTGGGAACAGACGAGAGTCAGTGGCAAAGACGGACGTTGTCCAGCCACCTGGCAATAATTTACTTACCAGAGATAGACGCAAAAAGCTAGCTAGCTAGCAAGGGATTATTAGCAGCTAGTTAGCGGTAGCCTCAACCGCCTCGAGTGACAGGACGTTATGAAGAGGTCTGTGTGCGACTCTCACTTTGCCTGACAGAAAAGTCTCATGAGAAAAATAAACTACATTAAACAGTCCTGCCCGGCAGATTGTAAGACCTGTGATTAACGTATTTAAAACGTATATTTTTCCTAATGACGACATTTTAAGGATGCGCGGACACCCTGAGCAGGTCCGAACCGGGCCGCCCTACCTGGTCTCCTGCAGCCACTGGTGGAAGGCGTTGGCGTGCTGAGCGAACTCCTGACGCAGCTTGTCGTTCTCCTCCTGCCTCTTCTGCTCCTTCTGCAGCTCCAGCTCCCTCTCCTGCAGACAGAACCAGAACCGTCATCCTGAGGCCGACCGATTCCTCCCGAACAGCCCGAACCGAGAGGTTCTGCGGCCAGACCTTGATGATCTTCTGCAGGTTCCTCCAGGTCTCCTCCAGGGCCTCCATGGTGAACCAGGTGTAGGGGTTGGACACCACCTGGTAGCTCTTGATCTGCTGGTCCAGCTCGGCCAGCTGGTTGAAGTCGGCCTGGGCCGAGCTCAGCGACGAGCGGAACGCGTCGTGGGCCTCACGGAGCGCCCGGATCTCCTCCAGGGAGTTGCACCTCACCGGGTCGGTCAGATCCTCCTCGGCGTTCTCAAACCAGCTGTTGAAGGCCGAAGCCTTCTTAGCGAAGGTCAGGAAGAGGTCCTCCACCTTCCGGAAATGCTCCTGAGCTTCCAGGAGCTTCTTCTTGCGAGCGGCGGAGTTGGACAGCAGCTGGTTCCAGCGCTTGATCAGAGCGGCGTGTCGAGCTTCGATGGCTTTGGACTGAACGTGCTTGGCGGCGAGGAGCTGGTCCTTCAGAGCCGTGATGTTGGTGATCCCTTCCTGCTGGAAGGCCTGCAGGCCGGCGTCGAAGGTCTCCTGCAGAGCGAGGAGCAGAGGAGTCAGAGGAGGAGCAGAGGTTCTGCTGCAGACCGATGGAGGACCTGAGGAGGACCGACCTGTTTGGTGAGCAGAGTCTGGACCGAGGAGAGATCTCTGCCGTAGTCGTCGGTCTTCAGGCTGTTCTCCTTCTCACCTGAACGGATGGACAACATTTAAGACCCATTCAGACCCGGTTCTGTAAACTGGAAAGGACCTGCGTCTGCAGAACCTTTACTCGAAGTTCTGGTTCTCCCCTTTCTAACCAATCACACAACAGCACCAGAGAAAAGTTCTGGTGGAGAGAACAGGTCTCGGTTCTGGTGGGCGTACCGATCCAGGACTCCACCACGTCGGCCTTCCAGTTGAACTGCAGGAACGCCGAGTTCTCGTCCAGCTTGGCTTTCCTCTGAGCCGCCGCCCTCTCCAGCTCCGACACCTTCCCTCTCAAGGCCGCCATCTTGGCGCTGATGTTGTCCACATGATGGTTGTTCTGATGGGAACAAAGCAGAGTTTGGGTCTCCACCCTGCAGGACGTCTGCTTCCGACCGGTGTGTTCTGGATTTTGAGAGCGAACCTTTTTGATGAGCTCCTCTCCGTTGGCGCAGACGTCGTTGACCCGGTCCCGGTGGACCGTGAAGTCCGTCTCGAACGCTTCGTGTTTCTTCAGCAGGCCCTAAAGCAGGAAAACACCAGTTGGGAAACTTTCTGGGATCTGCGGAAGTGAGCCGGACAGGAACAGGAAGTCACCTGCACAGCCGCCAGCGTGTCTCCGTAGTCCTCGCTTCCAACCAGGTTCAACTTCTCATTGATCCAAGCTTCCTCCTCTTCCACATTCGCCACGAACTGCTGGTATTCCAGCGACTCCTCCAGCCTCTTCCCTCTGAAACCAAAAACAAACACCTTCAGACCCGTTCCCAGATGCCTCGGATCAGGCTCTCCGGATCAGGAACTCTGACCTGGCTCCAGATAAATCCTTCAGCTCCTTCCAGTGGTCCACGAACTGGGCCAGCCTCTGCTGGATCTCCTCCTGACCGATGGTGTTGTCGTCAGACAGCTTCTTCCCAGTGTCGAGGACAGACTGAGGAAAAGCAACGTTCCAGTCAGGAAACCCATCTCCTGGTGTCCCTCATCAACCCCAGAGGTCAGGACTCTACCTGGATGGCCGGCTCGTGGGCTCCCAGCTCAGCTTCCAGCCTCTTATGCTTCTTCCTCAGGTTCTGAACTCCTGTCAAATCACGTCCGTAATCCTCTGATCCGACCAGCAGCTTCTTCTCCCTGGGAGGATTCGGAGCAGAGGTCAGCTAACGGCGATAGGTTCTCCCTGAGGAGCAGCGGCAGGAGGTCTTACTTGATCCAGGACTCCTCGTCGTCCAGGTCCCGGAAGAACTGGTGCAGGCGGTGTGACTCGTTGAGCTTGGCGCGGCGACCGGCGGCCATGCTCTTGATCTTGGCAAAGCGGGCGTTGACGGCGTCGCGCTTGTCCTTCACCTGCGAGGTGTCGAAGGCGTTGCTGGCCATCAGGCTGTCGGCCTGGCCATTCAGGTCCTTCAGACGGTCCTGCGGGAGGAGAACCTCACGAATCAGACAGCATCATGGGGGGGTTCAGACTGGTCCCACGTTGGGCGCCAACAAGTTGGTGTCCAACAACTGGCGCCTAACAAGTTGGCGCCCAGTGTGCATCCAGGAAATATTTAGTTTAGTTAGTTGAATCAGAGGCAGGAATCATAAAAACAAAACTCGGAATCTCTGCTGCTAATTGGGCCAGTGGGGAGATTTTTTTAGTGCAACTGCACATCAAGGGTCAAGGGTCACAACAATCTTCTGAATCTCTTAATCGTTACAAAACCCTTTATAGACGTTTATCACATTGCTGGTTTAACCAATCCAGTCCTCTCTCCGTCCTTTCCGAGTCTTTTGGCTCGCTCTAACCGGAGCTTTCCCTGGGTCGTCACATCTGGAGTGCTTCCAAACACGGTGACGGTTTATAGCAACGTAGAGGTCAATCTTTCTACATCCTGCCAACCCTTCGCCCAGGTCACAGTGACCCTATCTGTCCCTGCGGTTCTGGTTCTGGTCCAAAGTACCTCATGAGCAGAGATGTCGGCCTCCAGCAGCTGATGTTTCTTCAGCAGGTTGTTGACTGAAGCCAGATCTTTGCCGTAGTCCTCGGAGGCCAGAAGAGCTTCAACCTGAGGAGCAGGAGACATCATCAGGATGTTTGTCGGAACGTCCATCGCGTTCCTCGGCGTTTCTGCTCGGATCAAAGAGCCTCACCTCAGACAGCCAGAAGTCAAAGTCCTTGATGCCGGTGTTGAAGTTCTGCTGCTTGTTGGCCTCCTTCAGCTTCTGACTCTTCTCTGCAGACTTGTTGACGAGGAACCGCCACTGCTCATCCAGAGCGTTGAGCCGGGCCTGGAGACAAAAACCACAGGTTCTGCTTTTAGAGGCACATCGGGACCGAACGGGAATGGTCCGGACCGAGACTAGGATCGTTCACGCTCTGCAGCTCAGAAGATGATCGGAACATTCAAACAGAAGAACGCCATCCAAGATGCTTCCTAACATCTGGAATTAAATTATCTCAGTTTTATTACGTTTCCTTCACTTCATGGATCATCGGTTCTGGTCAGAAGAACATCGCTCCCTAGCTTCAGACAAGGACATGCTAACTCGGGTGTTGCGTTCACTGACATCAAGGAGAACCGGACCATCAGTCTGGATCATTTTACTGCAGCTGGTCCTGAAGACCAAATATTTTAATAACCCTACAGAATTCCTCCTGTTTGCTCCAGAGATCTGGGAATTTTATTCCTTCCAACTTTAATCTAAATCATGTTCTGGTTCACATTAGTTCAACCAGAACTAATAACCTTCCATTTATTCCAAACATCAGCTTCATTCCAGCTCCAGATGTTTTCAATAAGTTGTTGATTACTGGAGAAACGGTCCCATCAGTTAACTCCGGTCCAGCCCGGAGCTGATGGTCACCATGTTCCCATCTTACCGGAGCGTTCTGAATCCGTTTGGAGCCCAAATCACTCCCTGACAACTCGTTCCCACTGAGCGCTACGGCTCGGTGCGGTTCGCCATTTTATCCGTTTCCGCTGTCAACGCGGCCCATCCAACCGACCCGTACCATTCCTGGTGGGTCCGTAGGACAATGGTGCGGTCCGGTTAGGGCGGAGCTACTGGCGTCACACAACACAGTCCACTGACTGGACGTCACTGGTTTTAACGCGCCTGCCCAGTGAGAGTCTAACTGGCGATGGAAACGCTCCCCTGAACATGCCGGGCCATAAAATAGCGACCCGCTGAGTGGAAACAAGGCCTGAGCTTCCTGGCTTCTGACTCTAATGGGAACGCCGTTCTCATCCGGTTCTGACCCAAGACCAGTCCGCCGGAAACCACCTTCCTCTTCAGTGCTGAAGTTGTTACAAAGCGAGGAAGACTCAAAGTGAGCCGTTTAGTGTCAGCGTGTTGAACCTGCTGCTAATACTAATAGCGACACCCCTGCCTGGTATTCGTGGGGGTCAAAGAGCAGAACGCCCCCCCCTGCAGTGACATCACTTCCTGTTTACTTGTTGACTTTGATTTTTAGAGGATTGTTTGAGTTTGAGAAAGTTTTTCATATTTTGTCATCAGCGCCATAAACACCAAACACTGGGATCACACCCCCCCCCCACCTAACTCTGGCTCAACGGTTCTGGTCCATCCTGTTAGTGGAGCGTGGACCGGCCCAGATTGGACTTTCCAAAACATCCCACAGAGTAACTGGGATCCAGTGTTTAGGGTCGACCTCTGACCTCGTCGGAGTCCGGGTGACGTTACCTTGACGGCGTCCTCGCTGCCGGCGCAGGCTCCTCTCTGGATCAGGGCGTTCCCGGTGTCGATGACTCCTTTGATCCGGTCGGCGTTGGCGTGCAGCTCGGCCTCGAACGCCTGGTGTTTCTGATGTTTGCTCTGACGGCACAGACACACAGCGTCAGAACATTCTGCTCGGCCCGGGTCCGTTCAGAGCAGACACTTCAGCGGGTTTCGTTATGGACACAGAGACATTCGTGGACACAGAGGACAAAACATCTGCAGCACAACTGAGGTTGGAGCCAAAACACAGAGAGAGTCACTTCAAGCTGCTTCTGGGTCAGAACCAACTGGATTCATGGCCCAGTTAGAACTGCACGACATTTATAGCCATGGCGATACGTCAAACTGGACATCCATGATTAATATCTGCATGCATGGACTTCTTTAAGATTGGAATATCGCATGCAATGATAATGCGACACGTTGCAGCTCTGGTCCCAATCCGTCTGTCCTCACTTTATATCTGACAGGACATGTGTCCAAAGGTCTGAGTCTGGGTCTTCTGAGTTCCCAGAACTTTTCTCCGGACCGGGCTGAGGGAGCCTGGAGAACATCCGGATCAGGACGGTTCTGGAGAACTTCTGAAGCAACTTTAAAGGTGACTCTCCTCCATGAAACTACGGATTAAACTGAAAGCGAACCGACGGCCTGAACTAAAACTCAACAGCTGATGGAGGACAAACGCTGGGATCTGCACAAGAAGCCAAACGGGACACATGGAGGACCGTCTGCTAGTTAGTGACAGACACACGACTAAAACTTACCAGCAGCTTGGACAGCTAGAGAGGATAGAAGACGAGAGAAGGATTCAGATCGGATCACAGGGAGGATTCACCGTGAGAGCAGAACCGTCAGAGCACCCACCTGGATGTTGGTGGGATCCTTGTAGGACTCATCGGTGGCGGTCTGGAGCTTCTCGCTGATCCAGGCCTCGATCTCGTCCACGTCCCGGCTGAACTGCTGCAGGGTCTGGGACTCTCCCAGCTTGGACCGCTTCTCGATCATCTGGGCCTTCAGCCGGCGCCACCTGGAAAACATCCCAAACGTCTCGGAGTGAATTCAGCTCCCCCAACCTGGGCAGACATCTCTCCAGTACGGATCAGGTTCCAGATCCAGAACCATCTGCAGTAAATGTTCTGGTTTCTCCTGAAATCCTCTCCAGACAGTCGGAACAATTGTTCCTGACCCACCTCCGCAGGAACGTCGGTGGCGTAGCCTAGCGGTACCGTCGGACGCCATCAGGCCCTTAGAGGACCTACCTTTGTAAGGGCCGAACCAGGTAAAAGCAAGAATTTTATTTTGAAAAGTGTAACTCCTTAATTACATGAGTTACATCAACATTTAATTTCCCTTTTCAATAAAGTATTTTTGAATTTGAATGACTGAGCTTTATTTTGAAAGGGCAACAGAATAACCTTGTTTAGATCCACTGGTTCTGCGGGACCGGGCTTGCTATAACCTAATGTCTGGTGTGGCAACTCCGTCGCCATGGTAACTGAGACCACCACCAACCGGAAGCAGCTCCGTCGCCATGGTAACTGAGACCAACCGGAAGCAAGAGCCCAAACGTTGCCATTTAGATGTTTAGACGGCGGCCTCACATTACTAGACATCGTTCCATCTATCGGTTCTGATCCAAGCGGACCGATTACAACCCGGTCAAAACTAAATTAATAAATACAGAAGTAATAATAACCAGTAACCTCCTGCCTGTAGATACTGTTTATCAGTCATAACAATATTCCCTTACTGTGGACCATTAGAAAGTTGTCCTGGAGGATCTGAAACTGCACCTGGGTCGGGTCGGACCGATACCTGGTCGGTATGAAACGGCCCGAGGGCGATGGTTCCGTTTCATTCTGTAAACAGGCGGGTACCAAACGACCAGCGCTCCAAAGGTTTCAATCGGTAAACGAGGAGAAGTGAGAAGCGTCCTCCAGAGGTCCGAACACCGGAGAGAAGCTGCTCCTCACCCGTCCAGAACCTGTCCAGAACCTCACCCGTCCGGAACCTGGTTTGCTCCTCACCTGTCCAGAACCTCGTTGCGGCGGTTGTAGATCTCAGGCTTGGCGTAGTGGTCGGCTCCGATCAGCTGATCGGCGAAGGACTGCAGAGCGGCGATCTTCTCCTCCTGCAGCAGGTTTAGAGCTGGTTAGACTCCAGAACCGGAACCGGGGCGAGCCTCGAGGGTCTCTCGCAGCGCCTCACTGACCTGGACGTTGATGGCCTTGTCGAAGTCCTCGTGCTTCTTGATGAGAGCCTCCACGCTGTCCAGGGAGTCGCCCTTATCGTCGCTGGCCAGGAACGCCTCCCGAGCCGCCATCCAGTTCTCGGCCTGCTCGCAGTCCCTGTTGAAGAGCTGACGGAGAACAGATGGAGTCAGGAAGGTGCTGCTCCGGACCCCTCGGTACCGACCGCAGGCGCTTTGATCACCTGGAGCTCCAGGCACTGGTCCAGCATCATGCGCCGCTGCACCCAGGCCTTCTCCAGGTCGGCGCGCTCCTGGTCCAGAGCCTTCAGCTTCTGCTCGATCTCCGGGCTGGCGTAGTGACCCCGGGCCAGCAGCTGCTGTCCGAACTGCTCGAAGGCCTGGAAGGTCCCGGCCCGGGCGTCGATCTCCGTCCGGTGTTCCTGGAAGGCGGACAGTCAGATAACCAACCACCTGCATCCATGCTTCCGGTTTATCCAGAAACCGGAGAGGAAGTACGAACCTGGTGGCGCTCCAGCAGAGCCTCAGCTCCGGTCACGTCTTTGGCCAGCTCCTCCGAGGACACCAACCCTCGGATCCCGTTGATCCAGGACATCAGGTCCCTGCAAGGATGGGAGCAGTTTACAGCCTGTCAAGCACTACAACTCCTGATCCTGCCTGGATCTTCCAGACGTTTCCCCTCAGCTGCGGCCCAGATCGTCTCTGGGTCATTCAGGCTCCTAAACTCAACCGTTAAACCTGGGTTGACCAAGAACCAGGGTTTCTGCAGGTTTCACCAGCTCCAACTGGAATTTAACACCTGTACAGCGCCAGAAATGTACAAAAGAAAGTCGCATATTTTATATAGTAGTGCCGAACTTTTTTGCCCCGAATGAACCTGGCATCGTACGGGTCGGCAACAGAAGTGATCCAGCGGCGAAGATGATGACTTACGCTCACTAGACGCAAAAAAGCTCACAAGCAAGGGTTTACTAGCGGCTAGTTAGCGGTAGCATCAACTGCCTCAAGTCACAGAACCTGATGGAGATGTCTGAGGGCAACTCAAACTGTGAGAAACTTTTTAGACATGAATTTAAGGATACCCTGAAGAACCGACCTAAACCGGAGCTTTGCGATGCTCACAGGTCTTTGCTGGAATCCCATGAACTCCACCCGGGAGCACCCGGCGGCCGCTCACCTGAAGTCGGACAGGAAGCGCTGCAGGTCGTGGGAGTTCCCCAGCTTCTCCTTGCGTTGGTCGGCCCGTCCCACCAGGCTGCTCCAGGCCGTGTTCAGCTCGGTGCATTTCTCCTGGATGTCGTCCACGGCCTCGGGATGCGACTGGATCAGGCGCTCGGCGGTCTCTCCCAGAGACTTGACCTGTTGGACAGAAGCAGCCTCCATGAAGGCCAGCGCAGGTGGAGCGAGCTCTGCGGGTCACCGGGCCGCGATGATCTGACCTTGTCGCCCAGAGCCGCCAGGTCCCTCTCGAAGCCTTCATGTTTGCGTTGCAGCGCCTGAACGCTGGCCAAGTCGTGGCCGTAGTTGTCCGTGTTGAGGGCCTGGTTCTTCTCCTCGATCCACTCTTTGGTTTCGTCGGCGTCCCTGAGAGGCAACGACACACCTGTGGGTCCGATCTGCTCATCTCTGACTGGCCGAATGTGTTTCGGAGCGTTACCGGTGCCCTCTGTGGGCGTCAGGCAGGGGAAGCTCACCTGTGGAAGCGCTGCACCTCGTGGGCGCTGCCCAGCATGTTGCTGCGGTCCTCGGCCAGCTGCTGCAGCGAACGCCAGCGGTTGTTCAGCTCCTGCATGAAAACGGTCACAGATCAGACTGGAAGCATCCCTGTGAGGGTCCACAGGCCCACTTTGCTCAGGACAGGATAAAGTATTCACACCCCTTCGATCTTCCCACGTTCTGTCTGGTTCCAACCAAACCTTTAAGGTGTTTAATGAGACAGGAAACACGAAGCAGAGCATCGCTGGAAGGATTCATGGCCCCCCTTTCCTCTGATATCCCTGATATGACCTCAGTCTGACTGCAGATGTTCTGGTTCTGGCCTCAGAGGTTCTGCGGAGAACAACCAGCATCATGGAGACCAAGGAACCCAGCAGCAGCTCAGGAAGGGGGTCCTGGAGAAGTTTTTTTGATGCACATTCAAGTGTTAGAATGGCCTAGTCAAAGTCCAGACCTAGATCCTACTGAGAATCTGTGGCAAGACCTGAAGACTGATGTTCTCAGATGTTCTTCATCTGATCTAACTGAGCTGGAGATGTTCTAGTCTGTAGACAAGCCCCAACAGACCTGCGGCTGAAGGTGGTTCTACAGCGTTCTGACTCAGGCGGGTCGAATATAAATGCCAGCCACACTTTTCAGATTTCCTGACGTCCTTCCTCTTCCCAGTGATGCTCAGCTTTAATGTGTCACTTAAAATCCCCATTAAATCGTTGAAAACGAGGCAGAATATGCACAAGTTGAAGGGGTGCGAATACTTTTGCAAGTCTCGTTAACCAATCCCAGCAGAGCGGGATGAGTCTGCTGAAACAGTGACGAGCTAACAGGCAGGAAGACGCAGTCTAACAGGACGGGATGCAGGGTGAGTACAGAACCAACAGGAAGGACCATATAAGGACAAGGGTGTGGTCAGGATGGTTAGTTTCTGAAGACGATGCGGGACACGGATCCGTCGGATCTTACCTTGATGGTATTAAAGTTAGCCGTGGTTTGGACACCCAGTCGTATGGTCTGAGGTCAAAGGTGAACCAAACAGGAGAAACAAACACCACACCAGTCAGGAGCGAGTCCGAGTCTCCTCGGATTCATTTCAAATTAACGCCTCAAGGGCAGTAACCATGGCAACGAGTCTGGGATCAGTCGGAGCGATCCGAGGAACTAAAGCTGACTGATCGCAGAACCGTTGGCCAGAGAAGCAGAGCCAGAACCAGGTGGGTCTCCGTGGTTCAGGTGGGGGCAGCTCACCTTCCAGGGCGACGCCGTCTTGGAATCAGGTTCATCCTGTTAAACAGAGAAAAACGCAGAGTTAACAACGTCCCTCCAGTGGCAACCAGGACGAACGTGAAGGACAGAACAGATCCGGACCTTTCCGGGAGCCGATCCGAGCTGCTCCTGTTGCTGCAAACACAAGGAGACAAACAGGGTCAGACAGAACCTGCAGCAGCCCCGGTACCGGGACGGGGCAGGAGGAGCTCACCTGGGCCTGGACCATGGGGGCCTCCTCCGCCATCAGACCCTCCGACTCCAGCTCCGACGCCACCTTGTTGATGTCCCTCAGACGGGACTCGTTGGCCTTCAGGTCCTGGACGGGTCGACAGAACGAAAACCATCAGAACCTGGAGGCTTGGTTCTGAAAACCCAGATGGACAACTGGGTTCTCCAAGTTACAGTCGGTTAAATGAACGGCTTTCAGGACCTTCTCTGGTCCATTGTGGTTCTGTTAAAGCTCTGCATCACCTCCAGAAAACTACAGCGAGTTACTAAATCAACTCAAAACAAGTGGTTTAGTAACTTAGTAGTTACATAAACTAATTTATAACCTAAACTAATACAGGAAACTTCAGTTACTAAACATATTTAACTTAGTTTTAGTAACTAACAACTAACTGACTGAGGTAAAGAACAAAAGGAACTAAATTTGTGTAATAACTAGTTATCTTGCTAAATTTAGTTAAATTCGGTTTTTTAGTCACTTCAGTAAGTTAGTTAACCAACTTAGATCAGTCAAGTAACTTACTGGACTACTTCAGTTAGTTTAGCTAACATTAGTCAAGTAACTAACTTAAATTACTAAACCAAGTAACTTCCAAAAGTACTTAGTACTGAAGTTACTAAACCAATTAGTTCCACTTCAGCTCACTTACTTTATTTAGTAAGGTGGTTTAGTAACCAACTTATTTGAGTTTGTTAATACCAAGTTAGATAATAACTAACTTGGGTTTGTAACGTAGTTAACAAAACTAAACTGAGTTTAGTAACTAACTTAAGTTACTAACTCAAGTCCTTTACAAACGTACTTGTTAGTAACTTCACTTAATTACTAAACGTACTAGCTTGTTTACGACGTCACTAACTTCAGTCCAACGTAGTAACAATCTATGTTAACTAAAGTTAATAAGTTAGTTATTAATCAAACTTACTTAAGTTGGTTTAGTAACTAACTTAAGTTAGTAATGTATGGTAGTATCTAACTTTGTAATAACTTAAGTTAATAACTTTATATAAGTTTTAGTAACTTAAGTAAAGTTAGCAAACAAACTCACAAATTAAGCTTGTTTGATAACTAACTTATTAACTTAAGTTATTAACTTAAGTTATTAACTTAAGTTAATAACTTAAGTTAGTAAACTCACACAATTAAGTTGGTTTAGTAACATAAACTACATTAAACAGCAGTTAAGCGTTAAATATAAAAGTTAGCTGCTTCCGTTTTGTCTCTGGATTATCGAGCCAATAATCCTTCAACTAATTAACTTCATGAACTTGAACACCTGAAGGCATCAGAGCAGGAACCGACTGCAGGGTTAACACAACTAGCTTCCTGTTCTTCCAGCATGAAGGAGCTGAAAACCTTCGTAGAAAACAACGGCTGCTTGTTTTCATCATGCAGCGTTGCTTACTGCGGCTTCCCTGACGAAATAACTCTGACTTGATAAACCTGGGTTCTCACGGGAAGTTCTAGCGGGCTTCCAGATCCGAACCAACGGGCCTTACCTTCTGGAAGTCATCGAACTTCTTCTGCAGGACCTCGACCTGCTCCAGGTCTGAGCCGACCTCCTCGTTGGTGAGGGCGCTCTCCTTCTCGTGGATCCACTGCTGGAGCTCGTTGGCTTCACGGAACAGCATGAACTTCTTGCAGCTCTTCTCCAGCATGTCCTTCCTCTTCTCTCCCAGCTCCAGCAGCGTTCCGTATCTTGGAGAGGTGAGAAGATACCCGTTAGCCGAGTGGACCAGAGGGAAGCCACCGGACCAGAGACACCGAACACAGACATGCTGCCAGAACCAGGGGGGAGATGGACACAAGGAGACCTCAGATGGAGCCACGTTCCTGACATCATGCATCTACAGACCTGCTGCTGCTTCAGTCCTCCAGGCTTTCACTGCGACATTCTGAAAACCATCTTCTGCACCACCAGCAGCTGAGCTGAGCTCCAGCTGGGAGAAGGTCCAGGATCCATCCTGAAACATCTCAGAGCCCAAACGTGCTCAAAACATCTGCTCACATCTGGAGAGCCTTTAAATCCGAGCAGCAGCAGCCGGGCGGCTTCCCTGAAACGGGTTTATCCAGTGAAAGTCAGGATCAGCGGAACGTTTCCCATTTAGCTCGGGAAGAGTTTCAGCTGCTGTGACACCAGGGTTCCTACACGCTTCCAGACTGGTTTCAGGCCAGTTTGAAATCCTACATGGATGGGATCATAATACGGAAGTGGACACTTCCAGAACCCTGCCAGGACCATGCTGGTTCTGGTCGGACGGATCCTGCAGACAGCCCTACCTGGAAAACCCTGCGGATGTTTCCAGAAGTCACACCTGGCAGGTTTTCCCAGCTGTCCTGCAACCGACCACAGCTGCCGACAGCTGACCTCTGACCTCTCAGCTCTCAGCCAGAGACACGGATCAAGAGTTTATGAAACCCATTTCCTAAAACCTGGCAGCGTTTGGAGGGGAGCGGGACGTGTTAGTGAGGACGGGACCGTGAGACGCAGCAGAGCCTCAGTAAACCGCACCAGCGTGGGGCAGATGGAAGGGTTCGGACGGAACCGCACATCTGCGTTCACCACAGGATCCCTGTGGAAATATCCCCCGACTCTGCTTCACGTGGCAGCAAGAAGGAAGAGGCGTGGATGACAGACGCTCTTCTATCCTGCTGCGGGATAGAAGATGAGGATGGAGGGTCACAGACATGAGGGGATCTGAGGCGAGGAGGTTAGACTGCTGCGGGTCACAGGGGAACGGGTCGGAACGCCGGGTCCTACTCACAGCTCTTCCACCTGCTTCATGCGCACAGACACGCTGCAGGGCTCCTTGGTGACGAGCCTGCCGCAGCGAGGCGAGGTTAGGGGTTAGACCAAAAGAAGGAGACAGAAACAGAACCAGGAGCCGGGTCGTTAGTGAACGGGCCAGTTAAACCCCACAGGAAGGAGGAACGTGTTAGGAACGCTCACTCGGACGGGAAAACTGTTTCTTACTGGTTCTCGATCTGTTCCTGACGAGCTGCGATGCTGCCGTGCTCGTCCAGCAGGTTCTCCCTGGAAGACGACTGGGTCGGGTCCAACTTCTTCACGTAGGCGGCCGGAACGAAGCCCTGCCGGTCGTTCACCTCCACCTTCCACCAGTCCTGCAACACAGAGCTACATCAGACAGGAGGAACGTTCCCAGGACAGACATCCAGCTGCGGCCCGAGGGGTCCTGCATCGATACGCGACGTTGCTGAACGTCACGCCGGCGTTCCGCATCTTTCCAGACTAACGCCCAAAGTTCTCCGTTCGTTTTAACTGACTTAAAGACTCAACATGAACGTTTAGGGGCCATGTTCCTGCAGATCAGGATTTAAACGTGCAACCTAGAAAAACTGGACTACATGAACTGCATGAAGGATGGATGGATGGATGGATCGGATGGATGGATGCATGGACGGATGGATCGGATGGATGGACGGATGGATGGACTGATAGGGGGATGCATGAACTGATGGATGGACGGATGGATGGATGGATCGGATGGATGGACGGATGGATGCATGGACGGATGGATGGACGGACGGATGGATGCATGGACGGATGGATGGACGGACGGATGGATGCATGGACGGATGGATGGACGGACGGATGGATGCATGGACGGATGGATCGGATGCATGGACGAACGGACGGATGGATGGATGAATGCATGGACGGACGGATGGATCGGATGCATGGATGGACGGATCGGATGGATGGATGAATGCATGGACGGACGGACGGATGGATGGACGGACGGATGGATGGACGGACGGACGGATCGGATGGATGGATGAATGCATGGATGGACGGATGGATCGGATGCATGGATGGATGAATGCATGGATGGACGGACGGACGGATGGATGGATCGGATGCATGGATGGACGGATGGATCGGATGCACGGATGCATGGATGGATGAATGCATGGACGGATCGGATGGATGGATGAATGCATGGATGCATGGAAGGACGGATGGATGCATGGACGGATGGATGGACGGACGGACGGATGCATGGACGGATGGATCGGATGCATGGACGAACGGACGGATGGATGGATGAATGCATGGACGGACGGATGGATCGGATGCATGGACGGATGGATCGGATGGATGGATGCATGGACGAACGGACGGATGGATGGATGCATGGACGGACGGATGGATCGGATGCATGGACGGATGGGTGGATGGATGGACGGACGGACGGATGGATCGGATGCATGGACGGACGGATCGGATGGATGGATGAATGCATGGACGGATGGATGGACGGATGGATGGATGGACGGACGGACGGACGGATGGACGGACGGATGGATGGACGGATGGATGGATGGACGGATGGATCGGATGCATGGACGGACGGATCGGATGGATGGATGAATGCATGGATGCATGGAAGGACGGATGGGTGGATGGACGGATGGATCGGATGGATGGACGGACGGACGGATGGATCGGATGGATCGGATGCATGGACGGACGGACGGATGGATCGGATGCATGGACGGACGGATGGATGGATCGGATGCACGGATGGATGCATGGACGGACGGATCGGATGGATGGATGAATGCATGGATGCATGGAAGGACGGACGGATGGATGGATGAATGCATGGACGGATGCACGGACGGACGGATGGACGGACGGACGGATGGACGGACGGACGGACGGATCGGATGGATGGATGAATGCATGGACGGATGCATGGATGGACGGACGGATGGATGGATCGGATGCATGGATGGACGGATGGATCGGATGCACGGATGGATGCACGGATGGATGGATGCATGGATGGACGGACGGATCGGATGGATGGACGGACGGATCGGATGCACGGACGGACGGATGCACGGACGGACGGACGGACGGATGGATGGACGGACGGACGGACGGATGGATGCACGGACGGATCGGATGGATGGATCGGATGCACGGATGGATGCACGGACGGATCGGATGGATGGACGGACGGATCGGATGGATGGACGGATGCATGGACGGATGGACGGACGGACGGACGGATGCACGGACGGACGGACGGACGGACGGATGGACGGATGCACGGACGGACGGACGGATGGATGGATCGGATGCATGGACGGACGGACGGATGGATGCACGGATGAATGCATGGACGGACGGACGGACGGATGGATGAATGCACGGACGGACGGACGGACTATGGAACAGTCTGGAGAAGCAACCCTTCGTCCAGGCATGAGTTCGTCTTCCTCTCCAGGCCTGCAGCACATTTAAATCCCAGACCTCCTCAGCCTGTTCTGGACCAGGGACCTCATCGGTCCGATCCTCTGAGCAGAGCCCGCGGAGTCAGACGGATCGCGTCTCCTTACGGCCCCGGCTGTTTGGCAGGGAAACCGATGGAAGTAGGGCCTGGACCAGATCCGGATCACGGCGGAACACTAGAATCCCTTCAGGAAGCCCGGTCCGGTGAGCTTCCGTACCTTGTTGGTGCTGTTGAGCAGGGTCAGGATGTCGCCCTTCTTCATCGTCACTTCCCGCGGACTCTTCTCCTGATAGTCGTACAGAGCCAGAACCAGCTCCTTCCCGGTCTCGTCGTCAGTCGGAGCCACTTGTTGCTGTTCGGGATAAAAACCCAGTCCGTCATGAAACGGACCCGAACTCTGTGTCTGAAGTGTTCAGAACCGAGAGCGACTGGACTCACCCTGCAGGACTGAGCCTGCTCCTTCAGAGCCTGGATGCTGCTCCCGTAAGCCGTCAGGTCCGACATCAGGGCCTCGTGCTTCTTCAGCAGAGCCTGTGGACCAGAACCCAGCGTGAGGACACGGATCCGTCTCTCAGTGGGACAAACGGGCCGCCGCCATCCTTCCATACCTCGGCCGAGTCCTCGTCTTTCCCGTAGTCGGGACTCCCGACGACGGGCTCCTTCTCCCTCATCCAGGACTCGGCCTCGTTGGCGTCGGCGAAGTACTGCTGGGCCTGCAGGGAGTCCTCCAGGTCCTGCCTCCTCTGACCCGCCTTGGCCTTCAGGGTGTCCCAGCGTCCATGCAGCTCCGCCAGCTTCGCCTTCACGTCCTCTCCGGCGAAGTGACCTGAGAACCAGCACCAGAACCATCAGAACCCTGGCAGGAAGCTGGGATGCTCCCAGGAAGTTCAGGAAACGCATCCACGTACCTTCCTCCACCATGGTCTCTCCTTTCTGGGTGACGACTTTGATCCGGGGCTCGTGACCCGCGATCTCAGCCTGCAGGGCTTGGTGCTTCTTCAGCAGGTTCTGGACTCCGATCAGGTCTTTACCTGAGAGGTAAACAGGAAGTCCGGTGTCATTCAGTCAGGAACCCTACAAGCTGGGATCATCTCTCTAAGACAGGAACCGGGTTTCAGCGGTTCCAGAAATCAGGAAGCGCTGAACCCCGTCTCTACGGCCAGAGCTCTGCGGTTCGGTACCTCTGTTGGTGGACGAGGCGATGGGCTCCTTCTCCCGGATCCAGGTCTCCTCGTCCTCCACGTCCCTGAAGAGCTGCTGCAGCCGCAGCGAGTCCGACAGCTTCTGCTTGCGGGCCGCCATCGGCTCACGCAGAGCTTCGTAACGGACCACCAGAGCCTCCTGCTTCTTCCGGATGTTGTCGGCGTCAAAGTGGCCGGCTTCCTGGAACTGCCGAGCCTGGATGGTTATCCCGTCGATCCGATCCTGGGGGGAACATTCGCAGGAGAACTCACTCATCCAACCTGTGCAGACAGAAACGCTCCGCGTCTCGGTGGCTTCTGGGATCTCTGGGTCACCTGGTGAGCTGCCACGTCGGCCTCCAGCAGGGCGTGCTTCTTCTGCAGGTTCTGGACGCTCGTCAGGTCTTTTCCGTAGTCGTCAGAAGCCAAGTGACCTTCCACCTCGTACAGCCAGAGCTCGATGTCCTCCACGTTCCTGTTGAACTGCTGCTGCTGGTTGGCCTCACGCAGCTTGATGCCTGAAACAAGTGCAGAGAGACCGAATCAAACCGGTCCAACCTCAGTTCTCAGCAGGACGGACGGCTCTTTCAAACCCCAGGTCACCAGATTAACCAGTTTTAGAGCATCGAAAGCAAACGTGACCAGGAACTTATGCCAGATATTTCTGGAGTCCACTGGATGGGACGGATGAACAGACGGACGGATGGATGAACAGACGGATGGACGGATGGATGGATGGACGGACGGATGGATGAACAGACGGATGGATGGATGGATGGATGGACGGACGGATGAACAGACGGACAGATGGATGAACAGACGGACAGATGGATGGATGGATGGACGGACGGATGAACAGACGGACAGATGGATGGATGGATGAACAGACGGACGGATGGATGAACAGACGGACAGATGGATGAACAGACGGACAGATGGATGAACAGACGGACAGACGGATGGATGGATGGATAGACGGACGGATGAACAGACGGACGGATGGATGGATGGATGGACGGACGGATGAACAGACGGACAGATGGATGAACAGACGGACAGATGGATGAACAGACGGACAGACGGATGGATGGATGGATAGACGGACGGATGAACAGACGGACGGATGGATGAACAGACGGATGGATGGATGAACAGACGGATAGATGGATGAACAGACGGACAGATGGATGGATGGATAGACGGACGGATGGATGGATGAACAGACGGACGGATGGATGAACAGACGGACGGACGGATGGATGGATGGACGGACGGATGAACAGACGGACAGATGGATGAACAGACGGACAGATGGATGAACAGACGGACAGACGGATGGATGGATGGATAGACGGACGGATGAACAGACGGACGGATGGATGAACAGACGGATGGATGGATGAACAGACGGATAGATGGATGAACAGACGGACAGATGGATGGATGGATAGACGGACGGATGGATGGATGAACAGACGGACGGATGGATGGATGAACAGACGGACGGACGGATGGATGGATGAACAGACGGACAGATGGATGAACAGACGGACAGATGGATGAACAGACGGACAGACGGATGGATGGATGGATAGACGGACGGATGAACAGACGGACGGATGGATGAACAGACGGATGGATGGATGAACAGACGGATAGATGGATGAACAGACGGACAGATGGATGGATGGATAGACGGACGGATGGATGGATGAACAGACGGACGGATGGATGGATGAACAGACGGACGGACGGATGGATGGATGAACAGACGGACGGATGGATGAACAGACGGACGGACAGATGGACGGATGGATGGACGGACGGATGGATGAACAGACGGATGGATGGATGGATGAACAGACGGACGGATGGATGGATGACCAGACGGACGGATGGATGGATGAACAGACGGACGGACGGATGGATGAACAGACGGACGGATGGATGGATGAACAGACGGATGGATGGATGGATGACCAGACGGACGGATGGATGGATGAACAGACGGACGGACAGATGGATGGATGGATGAACAGACGGACGGATGGATGGACGGACGGACGGATGGATGGACGGACGGACGGATGGATGAACAGACGGATAATTTCATTCTGGAATGCTAATATTTTCCAGACTCCAGGTGTTTTGCCTCCGCTCGTATCCAGACCTGACAAAAGCTGCGGTGAACTCCGCCCCGTCTCCATGGAAACCCCCCCCCCTCGTTGAAGCCTCGCTACCAGCTGTGCTGTGATTGGTCACCTTTCAGCTCGGTGGCCTCCAGCAGCTTCTTCCACTGCGCGCTGACCTCCTCCATGCGAGCGGTGACCTCGGCGGAGGCGTAGTGCTTCCTGTCCAGCAGCTCCTGGCCGGACTTCTGCAGGGCGTCGATGCGGCTCTGATTGGCCGACAGCTCGGCCTCGAAGGCCTGGTGTTTCTGCACCTTCCCCTGCAGGTTGGAGGGGTCCTGCGGAGGCAGAGCGGTTAGCAGCAGAATCAGCAGCAGAGGCGCGAAGCCAGGAGGAGCCGCCCGCAGCAGACCTTGTAGGACTCATCCGTGGCCGTCTTCATCTTCTCGTTGATCCAGCTCTTCAGCTCGTCAGAGTCCCGGAAGAACTGCTGCAGGTGGAAGGAGTCCTCCAGGGCGGCCCGGCGGGCCTGAGCGCGCTCGTGCAGGGCGTTCCTGCGGCTCAGCAGCTGGAAGCACAGAGAAGATCAACCGTGACTGGGTTGTCCAGGGTGGGGACGAGCGATGGAAGAAGCTGAGACTCACAGCGTCTCTGCGCGTCGCCACGTCCTCCTTGGCGTAGTGGCTGTTCTGGATCAGCTTGGTGGCAAATTCATCCAGAGCCTGGAGATGCACCAGAGACATGAGCCAACCTCCTCCTGCAGAGCATCAGTGACGGACAGAGGAACCTGGAGAGGACTCACCGTGATCTTCTCCTCCTGAGCGCTGAGGGACTTCTCAAAGTCCTCGTGTTTCTTCAGCAGAGCCTCCACGCTGTCCAGGGAGTCTCCCAGGTCTTCGTTCAGCAGGAAAGCCTGCAGACACGTCCAATTAAACCAGTTAAACCAGCTAACTCCAGCCTGTCTCTGCAGACAGTGGCTCAGCCTACCTCCTGCTTGCTCATCCAGTTGTCCACCTGCTCCGTGTCCCGGTAGAAGAGCTGCAGGTCCATGCACTGCTCGTACTGCTGCCGCCGGACCTCCCACAGCTCCAGCAGGGACTCCTTCTCCTGCGCCAGGACCCCGAGCTGCAGACCCACAGAACCCGGTTAGAGCCGACCCAGCGGCTGCACAGGAAGTTCAGGAGATCCGACCTGAAGCGCCCACCTTCTCCTTGACCTCCTCGGAGGCGTAGTGTCCATCGCTGAGCAGGGCCTGACCTGCGACATCTGCGGCCCTGAAGCTGTCCTCATGGGCATCGATTTCCCCCTGGAGGAGATAAAACAAGCGGATCGTCTTCAGTAAACGTCCGGTTCTGGTCTCTTCTGGGGCCGATCCGGGGAACGGCCGCAGCCTTACAGCACCTTGTGCTCCTGGTGGCGGTCCAGCAGAGCCTCGGCTCCAGCCACGTCGTTCGCCAGCTCGTCGGCGTTGATCAGAGCCTTCATCTCCGTCACCCAGCTGGTCAGATCCCGGAAGTCGGCGGTGAAACGCTGCAGCCTGGAGGACAGAGGGAGACGCCCTGAGTGGGACAATGCTTCTCCGAGTCCAGCGTCCCGCTGTGCTCAGGTCAGACCGGCATCTGAGCCGCGTCGGGCTCAGAGTCATTCGATAAGGCTGCGATGCACACGGAGCGGAGGGGGGGAGGGAAAATCAAAAGAGAAAGAAGACAGGAAGAAAGAAAAAACAACGAAAAAAGAAACAAAAGAAAAAACGAAACAAAGAAACAGAAACAACAAAAAGAAACAAAACAAAGTGCAGACGTTCATTTGACCAACCGTGTTTCCAGCAACGTTTTTTTTAGTATCGCATTAGAAAAGCCTGATGGAAACGGCGAAATCCAAAATAATTTCCTCAGTTTCAAAAAAACTTTTTACGCTCTCTCGAGGAGGTTTTCGGCTTTTCGGAAACAGAGTTGATGCGCGAAAGATGAGGGGAGCCTCCATCTTGGAGGGGAGGACGCTCTCTGGTCCATGCTCGCTCGCCACCTCTACTTCCTGTTTACTGTAAGCCACGCGTGGCGTCAACGTCTGACGCGACGACGCTCTGCTGATTCGCTCCAAACCACTAGATGGAAACACGCCTAATTCAGATTCTCTGTTTTTGCTCATTTTCAGCTAAAACAGCAGACTTCGTCTTCGTCATCGATGTCTTCACGACGTCTTCGTCAGACATCGTCTTCCTGAGACGATGGTCCAAAACGAAAGCGGTAAAATCTTCATATAAATAAAATGTGGGGTTTACTCCGGACTCGGGCTTCTAATTAGAGCTAATCAGTCGGGGCGGATTCCTTTAGACCCGATCTAAACTCCAACTCAGCGTTTTCCATGTGGGAGCGCGGCATTCCCAGTGCTTACTGGTAGGAGTCGTTGAGGCGGGCGTGGCGCTCAGCAGCCAGGGTCTGGATCTGCTCCCAGTTGGCGATGAGCTCGTCCTTCTTCAGGTGGATCTGGGAGGCGTTCTGAGGATGGGTCTGCTGCAGGCGCTCGGCGTCCCCGCCCAGAGTGGTCACCTGGTGGAAAGGAGGGAGAGAAGTCAGCCGGATCGGGAACGCCGAGCCGGAATGTGCAGCCGGTGCGGAGCAGCACAACTCCTGCCTTGTCCTTCAGAGCAGCCAGGTCCCGCTCCAGACCCTCGTGTTTCCGCAGCAGAGCCTGCACGCTGGCAAGGTCCCGGCCGAAGTCATCGGACGCCATCAGCTGCTCCTTCTCCTTGATCCAGCTGATGGTCTCGTCCACGTCCCTGCAGACGGAACCAGAAGCGTTCACACCTCAACGTAATTGGTTGGCGTTAAAGCGGGACAGAGAGTTCGGGCTGGTCTCAGCTCGGTCGGATCAGCCGCAGAAGGCGGCGGTCACCTGTTGAAGCGCTGCACCTCGGCGGATCCGAACAGCCGGGTCTGCCTCTGCAGGGCCAGGCCCTTCAGGCGCTGCCAGGCGGCGTTCACCTCGTCCTGCTTCCTGACGATCAGCTCGTTCTCCGGGTGGGCCTCCTGGATCAGCTTCCCGGCCAGCTGGTTCACCTCGTTCACGCGCTCCTCGTGAGCCGCCAGGTCCGTCTGGAACTCCTCGAACTTCTTCTGCAGCAGCTCCACGTGCTCCAGGTCCTGCCCCAGCTCCTCGGAGGTGACGATGGCCTCCTGCCGCCCAGCGAGCACAGCTTCACTAACTGGACCTGCGCCTCATCTTCGTGGATGAGCATCTCTTCAAACCGCAGCTGACACTCAGCGGGTTACAGACTTAAACTACTTACAAAAAACCCAAAACTACTGATTCAAAACTGCACTTTTCTACGACGGAGCGTTAGCGCCAGGCTAACAAAATGGTTTGTTAAATTACCAGAATAAAGTTGGAACGATACGATAAGTTGTAATATTACCAGAATTAAGTCGTAATAATATAAGAATAAAGTGGAAATATTACCACAATTAAATTGTAATACTACAATAATGATGATGAATAATATAAAAATAAAGTCATAATATGATAAAAAAGTTGTAATATGACCAGAATAAAGTCGTAATATTACAATAAAGTCATAATAATATAAGGATAGAGTCGTAATATTACGATAATACAGTTGAAATAATATAAGAATAAATTTGTAACATTAAAATAATAAAGTATAATAATATTACCAGAATTAAGAAAGAACATTACCAGAATAAAGTCGTAATAATACGGTAGTCGTAATACGACAATAAAGTCCTAAGATAAAGTCACGATATTATGATAATAAAGTCGTAATGCAAGAATAAACTCGTAACATAATAAAGTTACAATAATACGAGAAGCTATAATACCATAAAAAAGTCAATATTTTCACAATTAAGTCATAATATTACAATAATAGTCACAATAATATAAGAATAAAGTCGTAATAATACAATAATAGTCATAGTATCGCAATAACAGACATAATATTAGATTTTTTGTCATTTAACAGTATGAGATTAATTACCAGAATAAAGTCATAATGTTGTGGTTTTATTCTCATAATTTAAAAAACAAGTCTTCGTCTGGCCCTAATACTCCGTCGTATTTTTCCAATCATAAACACGTATATTTTTATATTTTATAAACAGCTTTTTTTAATCAATCAGTTCTATTTTTTGGAAAAACGGTTTTTAAATCTTTGCCAAACACCTTAATTTTCTAAATAACTATTAAAAACACGTTTCCATTATTATCTTCCTTGAAGCATGGACGGTGATAAGCTTGAAGCCACGTGCTGTAAACGAGCAGCAGCCGAACGGCCCGAACGGAACCGGTTCTGACCTTGTCGCTGATCCAGTCCAGGGCGTCTTCACACTCGCGCAGGTACTGCACCAGCTTCTGGGCCTGCAGCAGCCGCAGGCCCTTCTCCTTGGTCTTCTGCAGCAGCAGGTCCCACAGGCGGTGCAGCTCCTCCAGGCGGCTCTGAGGAGCAAACAGAGGGGTTCCTCAGGGCGGGGCTGATGGGGAGCTGTGGGAGCTCTTTCAGCCTACTTCATGCTGCCAGACGGGTTCTGCTTAGCTGGGTTCTACGGGTTTGGACCTTGTTGCGTTAGAAAACGAACCGATGTGTTTTCACTCAGGTGTGTCTGATGACCTGACGGCAAAAACGCCTTTTCACAGGATCATAGAAGGCTCCAGAACATAGAGTTCCGGGCCGGGCCGGGCAACGGGCCAGAACCTTAAGAGCACACAGAGGAGCCACTCCAGTCCAAACACACACTTGGATATACTCAGCCATGTTGACCGTGGTGACTCTGGGCCTCTGCTGGGTCCGGTAGGGCGTGTAGGACTGAATCCGCCGGAGCCGGCATGGTCACAGGGGAAATAATCTGGGATTATCTGAACGCTGCTCACCCTCAACGCTCCGGACCCGACCCAGAACCTCCTGGATCAGGACCTTCCCGGGAACGCGGCGGACTTACCCGGATGGTCTCGGAGGCGAAGTGTCCCTCGGCGACCATCAGGTTTCCGGTCTTGTCCAGATCGATGATGGCCTCCGCGTTGGCCTGGACCTCGGCCTCGAAGGCCTGGTGCTTCTGCAGCTTCCCCTGCGAGGAAGAGGAGCAGCAGCATCAGCTGGGCGCCAGCAGCTCCAGCGCCGGGGCCCGACCCGCTTTCTCCCAGAACCGCACCTGCAGGTTGGACGGATCCTTGTAGTTCTCGTCGGAGGCGATCTGCAGCTTCTCCTGGATCCATTTCTCCAGCTCGTCCGCGTCGCGGCGGAAGAACTGGAAGCGGTAGGAGTCCTCCAGCTTCTGCCGCCGGACCATGGACAGCTCCTTGAAGCGCCGGTACCGGTCCAGAACCTGCTGCCGGCGCTCCTGGATGTCCTCGGCCGTTTCCAGAACTTTCACTCCCACGGTGTCCATTTTCTGCACAGAACAGAAACACAGAGAGTGAGAGCCCGACGCTTCAGGAACCCGGTCCGGGTCCGGAACCACCCACGGTGCAGGCCCGGTTCTGGTCGGCTCTGGAAGCTGCTGCTGGGAGGTCCAACGAAAACACTCGATGCTGCCGTGTGATTGGTTAGGAGCAGCTGCTGGACCAATGGGAGCAAAGCAGCAGAAAACAGTGAACCAGAACCGGACCAGAAGCAGAACCGGACCTGACCAGGACCAGACCCAGAACCAGATAAGAACCAGATCAGAACCAGAACCGGACCTGACCAGGACCAGACCCAGATCAGAACTAGACAAGAACCAGAAATGGACCAGAACCGAACCAGACCCAGAACCAGATAAGAACCAGACCAGAACCAGAACTGACCATGGACGCCTGCTCCTCAGTGGAGCTTTAGTTCTGGTCAGCAGCAGAACCGGAGCCGACAGAGCCTTCTCTGCTCTGAGCCAGAACCTCGGCTCCCTCTACATAAAGCCCCTTCCCCCCCGTTGCTTAGCAACCAGCAGCAGCTGACATGCTCTGCGTGCCTGGAGGGGGCGGGGCCGGAACCCCCCAGCGGGAGCGGCGCCGAGGTTTTCCACACAAAGAGATGTGAGCGGTCAGCGTCTCTGGGGGCTCAGCCGCACGGGCCGAACCGGGCCTGGACAGAACCGGCGACTGGGCCGCAACAGCCTGAGGTCACGCCCCGAAAACAGCTGCTGATGCTGGACCAGAACCCGACCAGAACCCGACCCGATGACTGAGGAAAGAGCAGAAAAACTTAACAACTCCTGATAGGTCCGCTACGATCAGGGGTCAGCTGTTTCAGTTCCGGTCATCCAGAACCGGCTTGGTTCTGAACCCATCTCCTCCAGAACCTCCTCTGGTTCTGGACCCATCTCCTCTCCTGGTTCTGGGCCCATCTCCTCCAGAACCTCCCCTGGTTCTGATACTCAAACAGGCTTCCCTCAGGTGAAAATGTCCCCACAGCATGGTGCTGCCACCACCGTTCCAGCAGGGGCTTTGTGTTCCTGTTCAGAGACGACCTTCTTCCGCGTGTCTGGTTATCTGTCCGGGTCCAGCTCCTCTCTGTGGCGGCTGATAACCCCCCCAGCAGAAGAAGATGACCCCGCCCCTACAGACCGCCGCCACGCGCCCCCCTTCCCTCCATGTTTCATACGCAGCGAGGGAGGCGGGGCTGCAGCCTCAGATGGAGATGCAGCTGAACTTCAGAGGGAAACTGGTTCTGGTTCTGGTCTTAGACCTGAGCTAACTTAGAACATCACCGGATGGTTAATTTACAGATATTCAGTACAGGACATTCTGGTTCTGATGGTTCTCTGGGTCAGGAGTGGTCTAACACCTGGAGGCTTGAAGCTCCGGTTCTGGATAGAGCTGATCTTGAAGCTCTGAGTCCAGCTGCTGGCCACACCTCCTCAAGGCTGCAGTTATCTCTGCTGCTTCAGCGCACTTTGTCCTTCCACTAAACTTTCTAATAATATGCACCTGTATCTTCCATTTTGTTTCTGCATCAAACCTGTGCCCTTGGTTATGAAGCTGTGATATGAAGAGCATTTATCGTTTCTGTCCCAGGAGACGAACGTCAGGAAACGGTTCTAATGGATCAGGCTGCTTTAGATGAGCAGGAAGGACATGAATATTTTACTGCAGCAGCTCTGAGCTAAACTTTAACAGAACCCGTCCCTCCCGGCGCCGAGCGGACCTGAAACGGGTCAAACATCCTGATAATAACGAAGGAATGCGTGAGGTAATCGGAGGCTATTAAAGTCCAAACTGACACTCCCTGAACCACCGAGGAGCGGATGATCCACTTCAGCACCGCCCAGGGAGCGCCGCGGCATAAATGGAGGCCATGCCTGGGGGGAGGGGCTGCAGGAAGAGACTCACGAGACAAAGAAGGTCCATTTCCTGCCCAGGGAAACATGGAGCTGGGAGGAGGTTCTGTTAAACCCAGATTTTACTGTCAGAATGTTCTGGTGCCGGAGGCTCTGCTCGGGTCCAGACATCTGCAGATATGCAGTGATATCCTCTGTTGCCATGGTAATTTCAACCGATTTAAGATACGTGATGTAATACTTTGCCTGCCTGACCCGGATCCGACCCGGAGAACTCTCCTCTCAGGAACTTCAGCGGATAACAGGAAGGCTGAGCGTTCCCGGATCGGCATCCCGGATGTGGAAAACCCTGCGCTAACGGCGCTAACCGTGCTACAGACAGTAAACGCTGTTCAACAGGGCCCGGACGACGTCGTGGAAACGACAACCAGCGCCGACAGCTACGCTAACCGCAGGACGGCTGCTAGCGTAGCTGTCAGCTTGGGAATCAGTCAACACTGGAAGCAGCAGACGGGACAGCTGTCTGATCGGAGCATCAGACAGGATTTCCCCGAGAACTTCAGGCACGGTGGAAGACCTGTTGCAGTTTTCCAGAGAGAACGGGTGGATTCCCAGCTGGATCAGAACCCGAACCCAATCAGAGTAAACCGGTCAGATCTGGAAAACCTCCATCACGGAGGCCAAACTTCACCCACATGCAGAGAATTTCACTCCAACAGAAAAGATGCTGCTCAGAGACTCGGGACAACCGGAAAGCACACAGAAACGCAGGACACTCCTGCAGGCTCTGGGACAGCGCTACCCCAACAGAACCGACGGAACAACAAAGCGTACGCACACAGAGAGGTTCTGTCCGAGTCCTCAGCTCCTCTTCCATCCTGGCGGACAGCAGGACCTGCTCTAAGGCTGGATCACGGTCCAGCGCGAACATCCCCAGAGTCTGCTCTGCAGCTCCGGCAGACGCATTGCACCTGCAGTGACTGGGCTCAACCGAAGCCCGGCCCCTGCGTCTGATTCTGCTGCGTAGACGCCACCCCCCACCCCTCCCTGATCCCTCATTTACTCAGCACAACTCCGTTCCCCCGAAATCTGGAACATTCCTCACACTTTCCCTAAAGATCCAGAACATTCCTCCTTTCTACCCTGGAAACCACAACATTCCTCACAATATTCCTCCCTGCTGGCCTGGAAACCCAGGCTTGCCCTCCCTGACCGCTGCAAGCCACACAGAGCAGACACCCCGCCGCAGCTGTTACCTTGAGTTTGGGTTTAGGGGATGCCGCCATGCTGCAGGATGGAAGGAACGATGGTTAACGGACCGACAGTGAAGCTGTTTATATGACATTAAAGATGATGTAACGGGTCAGAACCGGGCCCAGACAGCAGAATCAGAGCCCCTCGGGCTGGGAACCGTCCTCCTGTCCAGATCAGTCTCCCTGTCCGGACGTCCCTGCACGGCTCATTAGAGCCGTTGTTCAGACGGCTCGCTGCAGCTACAGGCTGGTTCTGCTGCTGTTGCCTTCACTCCCTGATGCTGAGATCTCTTCAAAACGTTTGGTCATATAATATTTCTCTGGGAACCTTTAAAAGGCCAGGATAAAGTTTTAGACTTTCTCTGCGGTTCCAACGTAAACTGAGGATGATCGGCTGGCTTCGTATTTAACTGCATGACCTGATCCTGGAAGCAGCTGGAGGCTCTGCTGCAGCTCCTTCAGATCAACAGCTTCAACATGGAGGACATCCTGCAAATGTAGCTACTTTCAAGAGTCTAATACACCTCAGTGCTGTGAGAACAACCGTTTTTAAAAGCTGAAACTGTTTCAGAGCTGATCCTGAATCATGGGCGGTTCTAGACGGGGGCCAACAGGGGCCAGAGCCCCCCGTAGAACTGGTCCTGGCCCCTGAACAAAAGAGACGATGCTTAATCAGTTTATTATGATGATATGTGCTGGCACAGGAACCGTAACCCCCTGGACCAGTTTCATTTTTACCTTCACAGTTTGACTTCAACAACTAAAAACGAAGGAGTTGCTCTTTTAGCTTCAGTCGTGTTGAGAAAGGATCGGTTTTCATCAGAGGACTGGAGCTCTTTGACTCAGCTAATATAACAAACAATGAAATATTGCTGTGTTTCTTTTTTTTTTATTTTATTTTTTATTCTTTTGTTCTGTTCCCCCCATTGAAAAGCACCGCCCCCCGGGTAAATCTGGCCTAGAACCGCCACTGCCCTGAATAAAACCACATCTTCAAGAGTTTATTTGCAGCAGCGCCACCTAGCTGTTGCTCTAGCATTGCTGCAGTGACCGTAATTAGCTTCTTAAAACAGTTTTATGACTAAAATTGCTCAGTGGTTCTGTTTAAACCGAGTGTGACCCGGTTCGCACAGACTGAGCTGATTCTAGCTCAGATCCTGGTTTATCTCCGCCCTGCAGGCTGGTTTTCAGCTGCCTGGCTGCTAGGTGAGGAATTCAGCACCAGGCTGATGTTATCAGCTCCGACTGCCCTCTTGCTAACTGCCTCCCGGGTCAGTAGCTTCAGAACCACCAAGCTGTAGCTGGCTGGGTGGATGGGGGCGCTGTTAAACAGCTGTCCAATAATCTGGGTTAAGCTACAGAAGCTTCAGTCGGTACCACCGAAGCCCAAAACACGCCCCAGCATCAGAAACACGGTCTACATGATGTTCTGCAGCCGTTTAACAGACTTTAATGAGCAAATAAAGCGTCTCTGCATCGAGTGTTGTTTTTCATTTCACCGACGCTGTTAGCTGCTGATGCTGCTAGCTAGTCGGTGACGGCCGAAAAAACCCGAACAAACAGCTTTGAAACCACAGAGCAAACAGCAGCAGAGATTAGTTTTAATGCACAACATCAGATTATCAGATAGGAAACACGGAGATACTTTCCTTACCGTGAGGTTTTTCCCAAAGAGCTAACGGAGCGGAGACTATACTGAAGAATCGACCCTGACGGTTCGTTTGAAGGGCGGGGCGCACTGTGGGACGACGTCATTCCTGCAGCTGTACGGAAACAGCCGAAGCTTGACGGAAATACACGAAAGTCTGCGGAAAATGCAGTGACTTCACTTTCGAGCAAAACAAGCCTCTGGGACTGGAAAATAAGCCACCCGGAGGAGATACAGGACTTCTAGTTTATCTCACACGCTGCGGTGTTGAGCATTTACCTACATTTAACTAGAAAAAACCGAATCTAAGCCTCAAATTCAGCTTTTTTTTTTAGGGAAATAAAGTGGAGTCAACTCCTGGAAATCATACATTTTTTTAAAGATCTGCTAGTCCACATTGTTTATTACTCTTTGGAAAACTGACTTTTATGATATGGGTTAAAATGCAGAAATAAAACAGAAATTAACTAAAATTTAAAAAAACTAACTAATCCATGTCAATAATTGTCCTGGATGTTAAATAAAGATAAAAAATATCTGTTGTCATTAAAATGCAAATAATTACATAGTAATATATAAATATACATGGTCTGCTTCATTACAGCATGATTGTATATTTAAGGATTCACATTTCAGATTGTTTTGTTTATATTTTTGGGGCAGCAGTGGCAGGTGGTTCATCCTGTAACCACTGGGTTGCTGGTTCAAATCCCTACTCTGCGTCTCCGTCGCTTTCCTCTCTGAACAGCCCTTGTGCTTTGTGTTTACTGGTTGCTAAGCAACGTTAGGAGCATTATCCAGACATGCTCCCATCAGCTGACGACCATGAGACACGGCAGACAGGAGATCATCTGACCAGGAGCTAATCCAAACACCTGACTTGTGCAGGAATGGAGGAAATTCTAAACAAAGGTTGACTTCATCTGTGAATTTTGTAACTTTCATAAAAGCATAACATGTTTTTTGTAAGTATAGTTGTGGAATCTTAATGAACTGCTGTAAATGTGTTGGTTCTGCTGATGCAGAGCAGCGGGACAGGCTGAAACCTGAAGGGCAACCATGACACAGATGTTTCAGGTTCATTAGCATTTAATCAGACATCTTCTCCTAAACAGATCACCAAACACAAACAGAACCAAATGGCAAAAGTTCTCCAGCAGTAAAAAAACAGATTTTAGCTGGATGTTGGAGGACAGAGATTCATGGAACCTGCTGAGCTTCTTCTCCTGATGTTGGACAGGATGCGTTTGCTTCATATCGAGCCTCAGTTTAAATATGTCAGCATCAGAACCACAACATGGCCGTGGAGTCGACGGCTTGATTCCAGCTCTGCAGGTAGCTTCAGAGCTAACAGACACCAGGGTGCAGAGTCTTCTGGAGACATCCCAGAGACTCAATCACAATCAACCAGTGGAACCAGTCCATAGGCTCCCTGGAAATATTCACCCAGCCAGATGCTTTGGTTTCCAGCATCCGTTGCCATGGTGACCCATCCTGCTAAGATGCAGTCAGATGGGTGAGGGGGCGCGCAGGGAGCCGCTGAGGCCCCCATCACTGAACACGCTGGCGTAGGACGTTTTGAGGAACTGGACGTAGTTCTGGAGGCTCCGGTTGGTGCTGTCCGACTGCTTCAGGCGGTCCTTCAGGTCCTGCAGCCGGCTCTGGTACCACCTCTCCGCCTGAGGACCAACGACACGTTACAGACATGTTGGCGGGGCGGCGAGCAGCCCGACCGTCAGCAGGACCTCACCTCCTCTTTGCTGCGTCTCATCTGATCCGCTTCGGAGGCGGTCCGGCTCAGCTGGGTCTCCAGCTCCTTGATCTTGGACTGGGTGGAGCGCTCTTTGGTGGCAGCTCGTTCTCTGGTCTCGGAGATCTGGAAACGCGACACCACAGTTTCACACGCTGAAAAGTTAGCTCAGGGTCAGGATCATTCTAAAGAGGAGGATAATTTAGAGGTGGGAAACAGTTTCTGCCCAGTTTTTATCCTGAAATTGTGGTGATTTAATCCCAGTTTGGTGCTAAATTTAACTGAAATTTATCCTGCTTTTAATCTACTTTGATACTGAATCTATCCTGATTTTACCCTGAAATGATGTTATTTTATCAGAGTGTTAACCTGGTTTCATCCTGATTTTATCATAGTTTTGATCCTAAAATTATGATGATATTTTTCTGGTTTTACCCTCAGACTGAGCTGATTTCATAACAGTTTTATCAGAGTTGTGTTTTGGCTTTTAATCCTGCATATATCCTGGTTTTCTCGTTTTATCGCATGTCAAGTTGATCCAAAGTCTGGCTCGTTTTCTTCTGGCAGTTTCCTGGTTCTACCCTGATGTACGCTGATTTCATCCCAAATTTAGATGTTTTTCCCCTGGTTTTTGTCATTGTTTTTGTTCTAAATTTAAAATGAATTTGAAGCTAAATATTTAGCTTGTTAACTAAATATTTAGTCTGAAGTTTCAAACTAAACATTTTGTTAAAGTAAATATGTAATTAGTAAGCTAAATGTTTAGCTTCAAGGAAAAATACTTAGTTTGAAGCTAAATATTTAGCTTGCTAACTGAATATATAGTTTGAAACATTTACAAATGAGTGATGAAAATATGACTTTGAAAAATGAGCCTGTATTTTTCCTCTTATGACAGGCTAGTGGCCTGACTTATTGCTGTGAGTTCCCCGACAGCAGGACTCACCCGCTGGCGAGCGTCGTCCAGAGCCTCCTCCAGCTTGCGGCTCAGCAGGGAACATTCTCTCGTCTTTTCTTCCAGGGAGAGCTGATTGCAGTGGATGGTCTTTTCCCGTTTGGAGATGACTGTTAGGAGGTCAGAGTTCTGAGCGGAAACCTCCTCCAGCTTCCTGACGGACGACAGCAGAGGGAACGGTACTTGGAGCTGCTGGTGGGAGCAGACCTGAAGTTCTGGAACATCTTACGCCACTGACCTCTCCAGAGAGTCCAGTCTCAGCTGCAGCTGTCGGTTCTCCTCCATCAGCACCTGGTTCTTCTGCCTCAGAAGGTCGGCTTGGCGCCCCTGGGTCTCCATCTGACAGAAAGGACATTCTCTGTGAGCGACGGCCGCGAAGCGCTCCATGAACGTTCCTGTCCTGATTTCTCCCTGCTCCAGGCCTTCCTGACCTGCCTTTAAAGTGGTCTGGATCAACGGTTCTCCGGGTTTTCTGACCACTTTAAAGGATTCCAGGAGGTTTCAGGAGTTTTGGTCCAGGAATGTTCTGGAGAAGCTCATCCAGTAAACTCCTGGAGGTTCTGGTGGGTCAGAGGACAGAACCAGGCCTCTTCAGTGTTTAAGGATAAACCTGCCGGACCTTCAGACGGAGCTCCGTCAGGTTGCCGCTGAGCTCCACGTTCCGCCTCTCCTGGCTGCGTTCCTGGTCCTGCGCCTCCCGCAGCTGCAGCTGGCAGAGCCGCAGAGCCTCGGGAAGCGCCTCCAGCTCCGAGATCCGACCCTGCAGCTCCCTGCGGACCTCCACCACCTCCTTCTCCAGCTCCACCCTCACCGCCTGGGCCTCCCGTTCCGCCTGAGCCGCCTGGGAGCGGTACTGATCGGCCTCGGCCTGGGTCTTCCCCACCTGTGGCGGCAAACAGGAAGCTGAGCGGTGCTGGTTCTGGTTTCAGCAGAGCTCTAAGCAGGTCCGGTACCTGGGTCTTGTAGCCGTCCAGCAGAACCTCGTACTGTCTGATGGAGGTTCTGACCTGCTGAAGCTCCAACTGACACACGCTCAGCTTCTCCTCCACTTCAGACACTGCAGCCTGGACAGACAGGACATCTCAACATCTACCGGACCCAGACGTCAGGAGAAGGTTCTGGTCCGCCCTACCTTCAGGTTCTGGTTCTCCAGTCGGGCGGCCGTGTTCTCTGCATTCGCTCCATGCAGGCGGTCCAGCAGCACCTCCTTCTCCAACCGGCCTTTATCCTGGACGCTCTGCAGCTGCTCGGTCAGCTCCGATATCTGGCTGCAGGAACAGAACCGGACGCATTCAGAGAAGAATCCTGAGCCAGCTCAGAACCACAGAACCAACACCAGGGGCCTCATGCGTCAAAGAGAGCGCAGCTTTCATACGCAACGTTTGTTGTAGTCGGGTTTATCTGTGGAGCACATTTCAGCAGCAAGGCAGGTCAAAGTGCTTCACATCGCACATCAACCAGGTACGCAGCAAATCAGCAAAATCACCGGGGTCATCAAGCAAATGTAGTTCAAAAATACTGATCAGTGATCCACTTACTTTAACTGATTCACACTCAGACTTCCCAAATGAAGGCACATTCAGCATCTCCACCTCTTTCTCTCATGGTTTTCTATCTGGGGAGTCTGGAGGAGGCAGCCTGAGGAGCCCACTTTACCTGTCGGCTCGTCTGCCTGCTGGCTTCTCCACCCGCAGAGCCCTCTTTGTTCCGAGACTCTGACCTCCCTGGACTCCTCACAGGTGACTGGCCCTCCCTCCACCAGCTCTGTCAGTTCATTCATTATTAGGAGATGATGGTTAATGTGTAATAAAATATTGTATTATACGTTATTGTGGGGAGAAATTCTGAAACTTGCGGTGCACAAAAAAATTCAGATGCATGAAACGGTGTGCAGACGTGTCACTGCACAGGCTGCCTTTATTAATCCGGAGTGGCGCTGAATTCGGCACAGCTGCATGTGTGATATAGCTGCTCTTAAATGCAAATTAGCATAAACAGCCAGAAGGCAATGGAATAACCATGGCAACTGCCTCTGCTTGAGTCTGTTTCCAACTACAGTTGATAATAAAAACAGATTTTATTTAAAAGTGCCTTTCAGGGGGGGACATGGTCACCTAGCGCTGGCCAATAAATTAATTTTATCCATTAATCAAATTTTTGGTTTCTGAAGAATTAATTTTTGGAAAATCTGGATGTTTTTTAACCAATCCTTGGGTTTCCATAGTTACAAGTGATGTCACCTCACCCAGGGCGGCCATCTTGTTTGACAAGCATGTTTTACAGCTTCTGTTTATTTAGACTTTGTGTTCAGGTCGACTCTACGACCGAGGATTAGCGACAGGCTACGATTTTTACTCTTTTATTCCGAGAATAAAATCACAGTATTACAAGAATACAGTCATAGTAAGAATAAAGTCATATGACATTAAAGTCGGAATAATGCAAGAATAAAGCCGTGATATTAGGAAAGTGAAGTAATAATTTTATGAGAACTCCTACATGAAAAAAAAATAAACGAGGAATGCTGAGCATCTTGTGAAGTTATACTATGCTATCGTTTTTTAGATAAGGTAATCCTTCAAATTTGAACACATCAGCATCAAATTCTTTTCACCAACAGGATCTTGAAACGAATGGGCAAACGACCGTCTAGTTTTTCACGTTAGATCTCGATAACTAACAACTTCTTTCTTGACATTTTAAGATGTTCTTCTGGTAAAATTGTGTCTTTTTTCTGCTAAAATTATGAATATATTCTCACAAAAATTTGTATCCTGGCCCTAGTATTCTGTCGTTCAACTCACAGAAGCGATGACTGAAATAAAAGCCACTTTATGAAAATATTTTCTGTGCTTTGGGAAAATCAATTAAAATCGGAAAACGGATCAGACATGATAAAAAATCAGGAGATTTTATTTTTAAGCCAAATCGCCCAGCCCTATGGTCATCTTTACAAAAATGACATTTCAAATAAAAACAAAAAAGGAAGTTTGGAGATGATGGGACATGTTGGATCAATCAGAGTGAAAATGGTTGTTTGGACATGAGTCCTCTGGAGCGAGCAGGGAACTGTCAGCATGAAGGGGCCGTGTGGCAGCAGGCCAGCGGCCCTCTGTCTTCGGCACGTTTGATCATCACGTCAGCTGCACGTTTACGGAATGGAAATGCTTTCTGCTCATTTCCAGACGGTGGCCTTATCGCAACATCAGTGCAGGCGACAGCGCCGATCGCGTTAGCAGATCGGCTCATTGTTGCAGTTTCATTTCTGTTCTGCCTGCTCGGCTGCAGGGAGGGACCCCGATGCATCTGGACAACGTGCGGATGAGGCCGTCCAGCAGTGATGGCGGGACATTCCCAGCCTGTCAACGACATCCTGCTGAACTGCTCCGGTCGCAGGAAACCCCAGCACAGCGGGGACTGGACCGCGAACGCACGGCTCCTGCTGGTTTCCCTGTTTGGATCGTCCGTCCGTCCGTCCATTCATCCCTCCCTCCCTCCCTCCCTCCACCCACCTGTTCACCAGATTCAGCTCCCTCTCCAGCCGACTCTTCTCCTCAGCTTCCTCTCCGTGGCGGCGCTGCCAGGCGTCAGCAGCTTGCAGAGCTTCAGCTACCTGCCTCTCCTGCTGGACCCAGTCACAGAGTTAATGTGGGTGGATCTGAAGCAGCTGAAGACATCAGGAGAACACTGAACCCACCATCTGCAGCAGCTGAGAGTTCATCTGTCCTGCAACGTCCTCGCCGCGCTCCGCTCGCTGCTTCTGGGTTCTGGTGGCTCGTTTCAGAGCCTCCCGATCGGCCATCAGCTCCTGCTTCAGCCTGCTCAGCTGCTGGGTCACATGGTTCATCTCTGCCCTCTGCTGATTGGCTGCCCGCTCCAGGTTCTGCAAGAACACACTGCAGTTTAAGGGTTGTTCTCCAAAAGCTCAGTGAGGTCCCGGTGTGACCCCTGACCTTTATCTGCACGCTGAGCCGGTTGTTCTCAGCCTCTTTGCTCCGGAGCTGTCTCTGCAGATGAGCCCTGGTGGACTCCAGACTCTGGGACAAATCCGCCGAGCTCCTCGCGTTCTCCTGCATTTGCAAACCCAGGTTATGATGCGGGTTAATCCGAGCTTCAGGGCGGCAGTGTTTGTGTTTCGCTACCTTCTCAGAGTCCAGCAGGGTGGAGAGCTGCTGAAGCTCTCTGTCCTGCTCCTGGAGCCTCTCAACCAGCAGCTGAGAAAAGAAAACAGAGGTGAGAGGCTCGGATCCATCCGGAGGAGAACCCAGGTTCAGCACAAACATGAGAAGGAGTTCTGACAGGAGTTCAGATAGCAGAACCGGAACCGTGTTCAGGTCCAGTGTTGCATCTGATCTCATGGATCCCGGCCGCGCGGCGATCCGGCAGGACTGATGGTGTTTAAACTCACGGCGTTCCCGGCCTCGGTGTCGGCGAGCCTCTTCAGGAGGAGGCTCCTCTGCTCCATCGCTCCGATGGACCCCATCTGAGCAGAACCAAAGCACAACAGCTCAGCTCTGGGCTCCAGTCCAGTAAAACTATTCACACCCTGCATGAATCTGCTCTCATCTAAACCAGGGGTCTTCAACCTGTGGCCCCGGAGCCTCAGGTGGCCCTTCGGACCGTCCACAGTGGCTCTTAATAGCTCCGGCCGAACATGAGAAAGAAGCAGCTCAGGTTTTTAAATATAGAGCTGATAATAAATGCAGATTTTTTTTTTTTTTTACAGTTTTTCCATTTTTTCCTGCCATATTTGCAGAGAATTTCTACAAAGAAAGACAGTAAAAGTCCCAGAAATATGATTTTCCATCTGTTTTACCGACACCAGCTTGAACTCTATGTGCTTTTTAGATTTTTAGATCATTTTCGATCCCACAGAGAAAAAGATATCAAATAAGTTTTTGCAGAATTTCATGTTTTTCTTAAGATCCAAAAAGTAGAAAAAAAAGTAATTTCCTAAAGTATATATTTATCTAAATTTACACGGTGTGTATTTTGTTAGCGTCTCTAAATGAGCCCAACACGTCCCTGATCTCAACCATCCCATCGTATGTGTGGCTGGACGTTCAGGGTGGTCGTCCTGCTGGGAGCTGAGCCTCCAGCCCGCTATCAGGTCTTTCATCCAGGATTCTCCCAGATTTAGCTTCCCACAGCATGATGCTGCCACCACCATGTCTCACAAAGCCTGGGATGTGGCAGTAGAACCTAACCCAGGCCTGCTGCGGGGTTCCTTCATGATAAATGAGGCTGAAATTTTTTATTTTTTTACATTTTTCTGACTTTATTGATCAAAATGGTTGAATCTCATGAATTGTTTTCCTTCCACTTCAGTTCTGCTCTACTTTGTTTTGGTCCTGCTGCATACAATCCATGAAAGTTTGAGGAAGTGGAGAACATATGGAAGAGTCAAAGGGGTGTGAATACTTTCTGTGTACCTGGGTCTCCTGCTGCTCCCTGAGGAGCTGCCGCAGAGTTCGGTTGGTGGCCTCAAACGTCTCCAGCCTCTTCAGCAGCAGCACCTTCTGATAGGCCAGGCCCGACGACGACAGCTTCTGGATGGGAGAACACAAACGGATCAGACGGTTCGCTTCCGCCGGGGCGGGTCCAGAACCAGAAACCGGGTCGGCTCTCACGTGTCTGCCCGAGCCGCAGAGCCTGGAGACGTGTTCCTTCAGAGCAGAAACCTGCTGAGCGGCTGCGACTCCATCAGCTTCAGCTTCCCACAGCTTCCGGAGCAGCACGTCTGGATCCAGGGGAAAACCATCCGGTCTGGAAACACAAGAGCCACAGGAAGTAATCCTATTTCTGGATCCAGCTTGTGGTTTAAGGTTATCCCTCATTCATCACGGCCGGATCAGAACCAAACATGATCCTCAGCTCAACCAGCAGCAGGTTACAGAGACACTTCTGTTTCCTGCCACCAGGTGGCGCCACCGCTCACCACAGCTGCTGCAGGTGTTCAGGCGGACCGGAGATAAACCAGGTTCGTCCTCAGGGCTCTGCATGAGTTCTGATTCAGACCCGGGAAAGCCAGGACCAGAGTCCGGAACCGGTTCTGAGACTATTTGGTCCTAAAAAAAAAACCTGAAGCTGATCGAGAAAATGTCTAAAAAAAAAAAAAAAAAAAAAAAAAAAAAAAAAAAAAAAAAAAAAAAAAAAAAATCAGTGAATTAAGAAAATCTTCCAACCAGGAGCTGATTTCTGGTTTCTGGAGACGTGAGAACTAAAGAAAAAATGGATTAATCGGTTAATTAATTAATTAATAATAATAAAAACTATGGAATAAACTAAAAATAACAGCAGAAACAAATAATAAAAAAAAAAAATGTTGAAAAATTAACCTATTATTTAAAAAAAAAGAAAAAAAAAATGAAATCTTTGGATAATTCTTACAGTTTTTACTATTTATTATTATTTAATTAATAAAAAAAGAAACAATCAACTGAAAGTTATCTAATAAATAAAATATTTCAAAACAAAAATGCATTAAATAGTAAAAATGACACAAAAAACTAAATAAGATCCTAACTGAATACCAGTAAATAACATTAATAAACAAATTAGATTTAATTCATGAATCCTACATTTTATAAATTAAATGAATTAACTGGTGACTTAATGAGCGATAAAACAGAGCGGACGTGAATAAAGGGGCGGAGCTGCTGAGCAGGAGGACTACCTGCTCTGGTCGCTCTCCTCCTGCGTCTTCTCCACGGACCCATGCAGCCGGCTGCTTTCCCGCTCCGTCTGCTGCAGCTCCTTGGTCACCTCGGCCAGCTCCTCCTCCTGCTCGGCGATCACTCGCTTGGAGACGTTCAGCTGCTCCGACTGACGGTCCAGAAGCTGCTCCTTCTTATGGAGTTCAACCTGAACGCAGGCGATCCAGGAGAACACGTCAGGAAAACCGAGCAGAACAACACAGAACGTCACCGCGTCCTGTTCCTCAACATCACCACTTCCTGTTCCGCAACATCACTACTTCCTGGTCCGGAACATGACTGCTTCCTGTTCCTCAACGTCACCACTTCCTAGTCTGCAACATCACCACTTCCTGTTCCGCAACATCACTACTTCCTGGTCCGGAACATGACTGCTTCCTGTCCAGAACATGACTGCTTCGTGTTCCTCAACACCACCACTTCCTAGTCTGCAACATCACCACTTCCTGTTCCGCAACATCACCACTTCCTGGTCCGGAACATCACCACTTCCTGGTCCGGAACATGACTGCTTCCTGTCCAGAACATGACTGCTTCGTGTTCCTCAACACCACCGCTTCCTGTTTGCAACACCACCGCTTCCTGTCCGGAACATGCTTAAAGTTTTCCTAAACTGGATTTTTGGGATAATTTTTTAGGTTTTACTGGATCCGTTAATAATCAGGATGATTATGATTAAACTTCAACCAAACTCAGCTTCCAGATCGAACGGTTCCTCCTCCACCTGAGCAGAACCTGAGAGGAACCAGAGGAGAACCTACCTCCGTCCTCAGAGAGCTGACCTCAGTCATTAAGCTCTCGATCTTCCTCTCATACTGGCTGATCCGGTCCTGGAGACCCTCCTCTTCCTCTGACGTGAGCTCAGACAGTCGCAGCACCGAGTGGGATTGCTCAGGTTCTGGTTCCGGGAGCGGTGCTGTGATCTCCAGGCGGTGAGTCGGTCCCTTAAAGGAAACAGAGTCTCAGGAACAGGAAGATCCAGTCTGAGGGAGTTACCCCACAAGAATCCTAACCTCCCACTTGTAGGAAGCCCTTCCAGGTTGGATACAAGGAACCCGAGTCTTGACCTTCGCTGTGGGACGGAGCGCCGATTTGTCCACGTTCATCGTCCCCTGTGGGGGACAGGGAGGACAGAACCAGCTCATGTTCAAAGAAGACACCTCAGTTGGACCTCCATGATGGTAACAGCAGAAAGGAAGGTGACCTCTGACCTGAGACGTCCTGCCAAGACTCGTCCTCGGGCTCTTCACGTGCACGTGGACCGGTGTGGCATCACTGACGTGCACGTGCACCAGGGGTGAACCGGACCGGTTCGTCATGGCTTTTCTCTGGGAGACAAAGTTTGTTTAGACTTGTTTGTTGAGAACGAGTATAAAATCCAATCTGATTGGACGAGCAGATATCAATTAAAAGATTTTAAATCATAAAAAAAGTTTACATAATATTTGGTTGACTGCTGTTACCATAGTTATGAGTTTAATGTTTTCTTTGATTACCAGACATCTAAGTAAATAATAACCAATTAAGCTCAGCCAATTAAGCCCCGCCCCATCTCAGATTCAGGAGGAGGGGCCCGAAATGAAGCCCTGCCCAGGGCCTCCCTCAACCATGGGCCGGCTCTGATTTTAGACTGCTTCACATGGTTAATTAAAATATGTTTATCAGTTTATGGAGCAAAATCATTAAATAATCCTGAAAAACTGTTTATGTTTTTTAAATTTCAAAGAAAAAATAATGAGATGTTATGAACTTATGGTTCAGTATTATTAGAGAAAGATGTTGATGTTTGGGTTTGATTAAACAGCGAAATGAGATCTAGTCAGTAAAACCAGTGAAATATCCCTTTACTAGGGATCAGAAGCGACCCTCAGCCTCTATGTGCAGGAATGAAGCTGAACAGAAAAAACTGAAGAAATGGCTCAAAGTGAAAGAAAATCTGAATTTTAACTGGATTTAAAGTTTGTATTTTCACAGAAAAATAAAAAAAGTTGCTAAAGTATATTTTTAAAAATGGCCATAAACAAAGTCCAACTAAGCAACTGCAGTTAAATGAATTTATTTTAATCTTTGTTGTCATATAGGCAGAATAAACAGCTTGGTTAACATTAAGATGAACTTCCAGCTGAAATGAACAAGAAAGCGTCTCTTACCATGAAGCAACCTGAAGACCCGCCGTTTAACCCTGTTACCTGCAGATTCACCTTATCTGGTCCTCATAAATCACCTTTATTCTGATATTTACAGGAAAAGTCCGTTAGGATTCAAGCTAAACAGCTCAACAGCTAGCCTCTCTGTGACTGGGCCGTTTGAAACACGTGACATGTTTCACTACCGCTGATTGGGCAAGAGTCGGCATTCTTCGGTTCCTTAGCAACAGTCTCCATTGAAAACGCGGTGGCTTCACAGCAGCTGTCTATCTATCTATCGTGTAAGGCTTCTGACTGAAAACTATTGCTGTATGAAAGTCTTAAGACCAGAGTTGAGTAATAACTTAAATTTACTCAGTTATATATAACCCTTTGGAACAAAATACTTTTAGGAGTAGTTTTACTGCACCGTATTTACTTCAACTTGAGTAATGTTTTTATGAAGTATCACTACTCTTACTTGAGTAAAATTTGGATCCTCTAAACCACATGTGTCAAACTGAAGGCCCACGGGCCAAATCCCGCCCGCCATAACTATTTCTGTGGCCCTCCAGACTCCATGGCAGGCCGACCCCTGGCAGAACTCCATGATAACTGTGTAAAATATTATTTTATTAGTCAAATCAAATACGTTTTTATGTATATTGTTCCAAATTACTTCAGTGTTAAGTATTATTTAATTTTTAGAAAGACTCATTGAATGCAGAGAAAGTTACAAATTTTAGTTATTAGTTACTTGTATTAATACATTCTGCCTCAACCAGCCCTTTGAGGACATTCGTGATGTTGACGTGACCCGAAATGAAAATGCTTTTGACACCCCTGCTCTAAACACTGTGAGTAACTTGACTGAATCAAGAACAAACATGTTTTAACCAAAAAGGCACCAGATACACAGTTTAGGTTAAGCAAAGATAGATAGATAATTTGTCTGTATTATTTTTTTATTTTATTTTTGCCTTTAAAATACCAGAGTTACACAGTACTTAAGTAGCCTTTTTACTAAATAGTTTTTTACTCCTAAATAATTTCAGGGATGTCGACTTTTTGGTTTTGCTTGAGTAAAAATACGCTGAAGTAGTTCTATTCCTACTTGAGTACAATTTTTGTCTACTCTACCAAGCCCTGCTTATGACCATCATAACCTGCTGACAGCTCAATGTTCAGGAAGCCGAGACGGTATTCCACAATAACATGCCCCGGATGACACCATCAATTGTTGACGAGCTCTGCTAATCCACCTTCTTTGCTTTTGCCCCCCTTTTAAATCTCTGTCTGACCATACGGTTCGGTTGGAGTTGGGGATATGATCCTTATCCATTATTATAGATGGAACCATTTGAAGATTTTGTAGGGGTTGCCACTGCCTTCACAGTGAGTTTCACACTCATTACACTAAAGGCCAGGATAGACCAGGTCCAGTTTAAACACCAGAGGGTTAGTAAAGTTGAAGACACACTGCTTCTGTCCGACTCTTCATGATCTGATCTGATTTTTTCCTGACATGCAGGGTGTGAATAAGGACCACCAGACTTGCGATATCGATTGAATTGTTAAACATGAGGGGAAGCTTGTCCATGCTGATTAAAGGTTCCAGTGACATGTTATATTCAGCTGCTTTTCAGCAAACATACAGAAACAATGGTGTGTGATACACCAGTGTTCATGCTCTAAATCAGGCTGGTCAGGAATGGCTCCGCCCCGCCAGCGTCTGTCTGTGCTACCTTGTCAGATTTTCCTATCGTAACTGGCGAAGTGCGGAGCGGAGACGCCTGCAGTAAATCCAGGGTGATAGAGAGGCACTTGCATTCATTTAAGCGGTTGCACCAAGAAGGCCTGCCTACAAAGTCATATACTCACCTCCTTGGCAACTACCAGGGCGCAGAGACGTAACTGCACCATTCACAAGCCTCAACAGCACGACATTTAAGCACCCAACTGTGAAGTCGTTTCTCCCGCTCTGGCCACCTTCCCTTCAGCCAGCGGTTAGCTTTCCTCCCCAGGTAGTAATGTTTAATCCTTGGTTCATGTCTGTCAGTATGAATAAACATTTAACTCATCAGTCAAAAAAATGTGTAATGAAGAGGAAAAAAAACATATATAAGTCGCTGTGGACTATAAGTCACAGGACCAGCCAAACTATGAAAAAACTGAGTTATAATCCAGAAAATACGGCATGTACAGGACTGGCCTATAAGTCGCCCTCTTCACTCCATCCTGGCCTAAACACAAGCTGGTCCAGCTTCGAGTTAGAAGTAAAATCTAGACGTGCATCAATAAATCAGCCCCAATTTTCCTTAGTTTTGGGTGATCAGTGATCGGCTGTTACCTACATGTTAAATTGATATCATCTTCCTCTGCAAAGGTCTGAAAATCAGCCACTGTCCCCTTTTGCCCCACTGTTGCCAACTTAGCAACTTTCTTGCTATATTTAGAGACTTTTCAGACAAAAGAATCGGTATTGGCCAAAATTGACAGGTCAAGCTTTTTAAAGATTGTGATTGGTGCAGCCCTTGTTAAATAGATTAAATGACAACCTTTTGTTGTTCATTTGTTTTATTAAAGAAACAGTCACACATACAAATAAGGACACAAAGAGGTAGAAAAATAAACTAGCATGTACACGTTCACAAGTCTTTATAAAAACTGCCTGAGTCCTTTCACTGAGATTCTGGTGGGGTACAGATCCACCGCTGGGGGTCTAGGGAAGTAAATGCAATGGATAATCATGTCTTTCTTGTGCTTCCTGGTCATCTGTGAGATCATCCAAGATTCTCAGGATCTCCCTCTTTGCTCTCCGCCGTCTCTGACTGCTTAGTTTGGTCAACATGGGAACGGTGCTGAGAGCAAAGTAGTAGGACTCGTAGTCAGGGTTTGTTGGATCGATCTGTTTCAGTACCGACATGCGGTCCTCCACCGGCGTCCCTGTGCTCTTCCTTTTCCTGGCTGGTCTTCTTGAAGGGGTTTCTCGAGGGGACATCGTTTCACCTTCACCAGAAGTTGATGGTGATGGAGAGCAGCTAGGTCGCTCCTCTGCGTCAGCCAGTGATTGAGGGGTCTCATCTGAATCTGTGGGTGTGGAACCAAGGCTCCTCTTTGAGCTGCTAGAAAAGACAGCAACTAAAATATAACAAACTGTCAACTGAAATTTTAGGTTTACATTTCTGATTACGGTTTCAACCGTTTACTCACCGTCTCGGCTGTACGTACGGCAGTAGGAAGGACATTTTGCCTCGGTACTTCCACTCCTTGTGGGGCACTGACCCACTTGGAAGTTGGGTTCTTCTGTTGATTCGAACAAACACGTCACGGAGATTTTTCCAGCGGTTCTTGCATTGATCAGCTAGAAAAAAACAAACGTAGAAATTAAAACTTGTAACATGGACACTTTTGTTTTCTATTCTGTCACAGGTACTTGGCTTTGTAGAATCAATGGTCAGTTTGGCCTTCAGCCACTGACTGGGGTGCTCTACGATGAGAGACGGTGTGCAGACGTTGTATGCAGCTATTGGATCCTATTTTTACTCAAAACAGACCGATCGAACAGTATCTCCCAGCATTCAACACTTACGCTGATGGAGGTCTGGCTTTGGACATCCAGCACCTTTCCTTTGGGGACACAGACCTTCCTCTAACCTTCTGGGTGGGAAGGAAGACTTTTAAAACCTCCAAAGCATAAAGTGCAGAGATTTCAGATCAGCTGTTTGTGCGGTTGATTGTCCTTTTACGGCCAATCAGTAAAAGGACTGATTGGCCGCAAACGCGTTCCTTTTATGGCCAAAATTGAGACTTTCATAACCTTTTGCAGCCCAGTCCTCTCAGAAATCCGGCTAAAGCCACTTCTGGTTCGTCTAAGTCAACTAGCAGTGTTCTACTCATTTTGCAATCCAGCAAACCGAGCAACAGCTGAGCCTTTGTCCATTTCCCTGGGACATCGCGTGGACTGGACATTGCTGCAAGTCTTCTCATAGTAAGACAGAGCTTTCTTTATGTGTCTGGGCAGATGTTGACGTATGTAACAGGGCTGTCTTGTAAATGAGACAATGAGTCTCAAGAGATTTTCCTGTATAAATAAAGGATTAATAAGGAGATAAATTTGTTATAAATAGAATGATTTAGATATCGTTTTTATAACGTTGGTTTAATGTGTTTTTTAATGTCTAAACTCACCATTTCTTGGAAGAGCTGCTGATTGGATGTTGTGATCATATTTGCTATATGTTTTAAAGAGTACTGAGTTTAGATTATACTGCTAATCAAATTAATAATTGTGCTGAAACCAACACATTGGGTTTCCTCTCTCTCGTGAAGAATCACCAAAGCCACATTTTCTTTGTCTAGCTTCTAAAGCTAGGCTTAGCCATTTGTTCCATTGTTCTAATTCCACGTAGAGACACCATGGGCGCCCCCCTAGAGCTTCCCAAACTGTCTGGGAACTTTGGATGGGAAGCATGTCACCTTGCAAGCACGACCCAGGTCAGGCACTCAGTTTTTAGATGGAAAAAAAAACAAAAACAAAACAAACAAAAAAAACCCTTCTCTATTGTGGTTTTGGCTCTGGTCAATGTAGATTACAGGCTTAGGTGTGTTCAGGTAGGGGACTGTGGAAGGATGAGCAATAGAAGGGCATACATAGGGTCCAATCTGGGTGTAGCGATGGCGAATGAAAACTGGAATGTCCCACCTGATACAGCTTCCCCTAGCAAGGATCATAAACCCCACAACAGGATTCTTGACTATTTTTAAAGTTCACATGTTGTGAATAAGCTTCATTCAAGGTTTGTGATAATATTCGGGCAATACATTTATTGAGTATGGGTGGCTGTTTGACGGAGAAGAACAGGATGTGTCTGGACAAACTTAACCGCAGAGCTGGTTGGGTCACAGACTCTGTGGAGACAGTCTGCTAGAAGCAGGCAAAGAGCATCCCAGTCTATAATAGTCACCCTCTTCACTCCATCATGGCTGGGCAAGAGAGCGGCCGTATTTAAAGGTTCCTGTCACTGCACTGCAGGACAGAGCGCTTCAGGAGGTCATTTCCCCACGTTCATCAGAATACACAACTCCAACTGTCTGTAACTAATGACCTGGCTGATTGTATGTGGCATATTGCACATCTGGCACTTACTTTTACCTTCTTATTTTACTCTATATTTTTACTGTATTCTGTGTTACTTGGACAAAATAATTTCTCTGCAGGGATCAATTAAGTGATCTGATACCACAATCACATTATCATAGCACGTATATTCCAGGGCACTAACATCAGTTTGTACATTTAACATGTTTTGAAATAATGGAAACCTGTTTGAGAATTAATCTGAGAGTATCAGTGAAAAATCACAGTTTCAACTCACCAGTTGTTCCCAAGACTTCAGCGATCTCCATCCACTCCTTCTGGCTGTTGTCTTTATATAAAGGGTGTCTCGTATCATATAAAGCGGTTCTGTTCTCTACTTCAATGATCAGCTGCTCGTCGTCCATCTTGGAGACCCACAGAGTGTCCTGTCCTCCGTGCTGTGGTCTCTGATGCGCCCACAGACGCCTCCTCTTCCTCGGTCCCAGCAGACCAGTGATTCTTCTTTCACAAAGTGGCGCTAAACAGAAGCAGATGGTAACGTTTCAATGCTTACAGCAGGCTGGCTGTGTTAACCCACAGTGCAGACAAGAAGAAGAGGGAAGCGTTTCAATAATCAGAGAACTGACCCATGGCAGCAGCTCAGTTACAGCGGCGGGGATCATGTTGCAGCTGCAGGTTCTTCTTCTTCTGGTATTTTTAGGCCGTTGGCAAGGAAACTGAAGCTGTGCATTGCCGCCACCTAGTGGTATGGCATGTGGTTCGTGGTGGTTTAATTTATAAACTAATGTTTAAAAAACATATAAAATTCGATAAAACAAATTTGTTTATTTTAAAAATCAAATAGCGGTGTTTGCTCCCTAAGTTCAGCTGCATCTTTGCGTTTACTTCCGGTCAGTTTTTGGAGGTTGACAAACCATACCGCCGCCAGCTGGCCTGGAGGGTGCACCAGCATGTCGCTCATAGCAAATAAAATAAAAAATTTAATTACATTTAATGTGACCCTCATATCCTTTCACTATGGAAGTCCACACCTCATAATCATGACTTTGACTCTCATAATTTTGACTCTGAAAGTCAAAACTGTGACATTATTTTGGAGCTGCACTCTAGTTCCATCAGACCGTCTCCAGAAAGTGACATATTTGTCCTGAGTGCATTTGCAAATTTTAATCTGACTTTTTATGTTATTTTTGGGATAATGGCTTCTTCCTCATTGAGTGGCCTTTCAACCAATAAGAAACAATTCCAATCAGGACTAAGTGGATGTGCTTTTGATGGCAGTAAATCATTTGTTTCCCAGTAAAAAGACACAAATCAGCCCATTTATGAAGCCAGATCTTTTTTTCTTTATTGATTCTATCTGGCGACACAGAAAAACAAAACATCGGGTACATTAACTGTTCTTGATCATCGTTAAGGATGTGAACGTGAGGACACACCAGTCTTTGGCACTTCCTATTCTAAACAAACATGCTGCTGACAGATCATCATCTGTTCTTTTTTCATTAAACTGCAGAAATTAAAATACACCCGACAGCTGGAAAAGGAAAGAACAAGCAGGTCTCGTGTTTCCAGAAAGGAAGGACGCACAGATGAACTGGACTCGTTTGATGTGTAGAAAAGTAAAAATGACCCTGCAGGTCTTGGGAAGAAACAGGTTGGTTTGAGTCGGCAGTTACCTGCGGTCTGTTCCCAAGAGGCTGCAGCGTTAAAACAGCTCACTGTGCTCTGGAGGGTAGTGTCGACATGCAGGATGAACATGCCAGCGCTTCTGCAGCTGAGACGAACTTAAAGGCAAACAGAACGAAGGCTCTGAGCTGCAGGAAAAATCAGGTGGAAACTAGCTGACCTACAGCTTCTGCAAGTTCAGCTTGCAGCTGCAGGGAAAGGAGAAAGGAAAGCTCCTTGGTTGGAACGAATGCGGGTCTTCAGCACTTAGAGATGCACCACCCAGGACTTTCCTGGTCCAAACTGATTTCCGGTTTCTCTGAGGTCTGACCTGCAGGTTCCAATAGCAATCAATATAAAATTAAGGAATTAAAAGATTATCCCATTCATGCCCCTCCCCTACCTGCTGTTCACTAGCGGCCCATAAATGGCGGCAGTTTTTAATCTTCGTGAACTGATTGGCTGAATAAATGCAGATTTCCAGGCCTCTGATTGGCTGACTGGTGCATCTCCACCTGCATCAGGATTTCTGAACTGAAACAACCTGCAGCATCCTGCAGATCAGCTGCCTGCTTTAAAAGGAAACGTGGACGTCTGCAGTGGGATCTCCACAGCTTATCTCCACCTGCTGACATTAGATGTTTCTGCACCACCTTGGTTATCACTTTGTCACACATTTATAAAGGTTATCTGGCTTTAAAAATCCTCCCGACACGAGGAGACACTTTTTTACCTCTACAGTCATGCTGTTTATAAAAATGATATGTTGCAACAGAAAGATGAAATCCTTATCTTGTTGGTTAATCTCTTTGTTCTGCATGGCTGCCTCGTTTCCACAGGTTCATACATTTAATTTACAAAAGTTACAGAAGTGCACAGAGAACAAATCCTCCCTTCCAGCCTGAAGCATGCTTCATCTGCTGCTGGGTGCTGGGTTCAGTAGGACTCCGTTTCAGGGACGCCAAGCTCACATTTATATTTTTAACACGTTTTTTCTGTTCGAAGCTCAAAGGAAAGAAACTTTAAAATCTGAAGCACAGAAAACATCACAACAGCAAAAAGTCTGAACAGAAGCTGAAAACATTTTGTTTTATAGCTGCAAAGAGGAGCAGATTAGGCATTACATTATGACCACTCCTCAAACGTTCACGTTCAACTCAACGTGTCCCTGATCGTCTCCTCCTGGCCACAAGCATCCAGCTGCTCAGCTGGCGTCGGCGGACGGTTTGTGACAGGTCTGGATGGAGGTCCTGAAGTTTTGACTTGAAGGGTCTCAGCCTCTTGTAAGCCGGAGCTGCAGATGATCCAGCAGCAAACATCACCGGGGCTTTACAGACCCGGTCGCCTTCACGCAACTCACCGACCGGACCGTTTCTAAGATCGCTGCAGATGATGGACCCCGACCCCCCCAGCCGGCCCTGGTCAACGTGGTGCGCTGGAGGCAGGTTGGAGGCAGGTTGGAGGCATGGAGGCAGGTTGGAGGCAGGTTGGAGGCATGGAGGCAGGTTGGAGGCATGGAGGCAGGTTGGAGGCAGGTTGGAGGCATGGAGGCAGGTTGGAGGCAGGTTGGAGGCATGGAGGCAGGTTGGAGGCAGGTTGGAGGCATGGAGGCAGGTTGGAGGCAGGTTGGAGGCAGGTTGGAGGCAGGTTGGAGGCATGGAGGCAGGTTGGAGGCAGGTTGGAGGCATGGAGGCAGGTTGGAGGCAGGTTGGAGGCAGGTTGGAGGCATGGAGGCAGGTTGGAGGCAGGTTGGAGGCATGGAGGCAGGTTGGAGGCAGGTTGGAGGCAGGTTGGAGGCATGGAGGCAGGTTGGAGGCAGGTTGGAGGCATGGAGGCAGGTTGGAGGCATGGAGGCAGGTTGGAGGCATGGAGGCAGGTTGGAGGCAGGTTGGAGGCATGGAGGCAGGTTGGAGGCAGGTTGGAGGCATGGAGGCAGGTTGGAGGCAGGTTGGAGGCATGGAGGCAGGTTGGAGGCAGGTTGGAGGCATGGAGGCAGGTTGGAGGCAGGTTGGAGGCAGGTTGGAGGCATGGAGGCAGGTTGGAGGCAGGTTGGAGGCATGGAGGCAGGTTGGAGGCAGGTTGGAGGCATGGAGGCAGGTTGGAGGCAGGTTGGAGGCATGGAGGCAGGTTGGAGGCAGGTTGGAGGCAGGTTGGAGGCATGGAGGCAGGTTGGAGGCAGGTTGGAGGCAGGTTGGAGGCAGGTTGGAGGCATGGAGGCAGGTTGGAGGCAGGTTGGAGGCATGGAGGCAGGTTGGAGGCAGGTTGGAGGCAGGTTGGAGGCATGGAGGCAGGTTGGAGGCAGGTTGGAGGCATGGAGGCAGGTTGGAGGCAGGTTGGAGGCAGGTTGGAGGCATGGAGGCAGGTTGGAGGCAGGTTGGAGGCATGGAGGCAGGTTGGAGGCATGGAGGCAGGTTGGAGGCAGGTTGGAGGCATGGAGGCAGGTTGGAGGCAGGTTGGAGGCAGGTTGGAGGCATGGAGGCAGGTTGGAGGCAGGTTGGAGGCATGGAGGCAGGTTGGAGGCATGGAGGCAGGTTGGAGGCATGGAGGCAGGTTGGAGGCAGGTTGGAGGCATGGAGGCAGGTTGGAGGCAGGTTGGAGGCATGGAGGCAGGTTGGAGGCAGGTTGGAGGCAGGTTGGAGGCATGGAGGCAGGTTGGAGGCAGGTTGGAGGCATGGAGGCAGGTTGGAGGCAGGTTGGAGGCATGGAGGCAGGTTGGAGGCAGGTTGGAGGCATGGAGGCAGGTTGGAGGCAGGTTGGAGGCAGGTTGGAGGCATGGAGGCAGGTTGGAGGCAGGTTGGAGGCATGGAGGCAGGTTGGAGGCAGGTTGGAGGCATGGAGGCAGGTTGGAGGCAGGTTGGAGGCATGGAGGCAGGTTGGAGGCAGGTTGGAGGCAGGTTGGAGGCAGGTTGGAGGCATGGAGGCAGGTTGGAGGCAGGTTGGAGGCATGGAGGCAGGTTGGAGGCAGGTTGGAGGCAGGTTGGAGGCATGGAGGCAGGTTGGAGGCAGGTTGGAGGCATGGAGGCAGGTTGGAGGCAGGTTGGAGGCAGGTTGGAGGCATGGAGGCAGGTTGGAGGCAGGTTGGAGGCATGGAGGCAGGTTGGAGGCATGGAGGCAGGTTGGAGGCAGGTTGGAGGCATGGAGGCAGGTTGGAGGCAGGTTGGAGGCATGGAGGCAGGTTGGAGGCAGGTTGGAGGCAGGTTGGAGGCATTGGAGGCAGGTTGGAGGCAGGTTGGAGGCATGGAGGCAGGTTGGAGGCATGGAGGCAGGTTGGAGGCAGGTTGGAGGCAGGTTGGAGGCAGGTTGGAGGCATGGAGGCAGGTTGGAGGCAGGTTGGAGGCATGGAGGCAGGTTGGAGGCATGGAGGCAGGTTGGAGGCAGGTTGGAGGCATGGAGGCAGGTTGGAGGCAGGTTGGAGGCAGGTTGGAGGCAGGTTGTTCTGCTGAAGTCGTACCAGTAAAAACCCATCTCTGATTGACCTCCGCCCCACACATCCGTGACACGCCGCCGGCTGGTGGGCAAAATGTCTGTCATACCTGGAGAAAATGAGCAGCCCCTGTTCTGACATCTTGATTAGAACCAGCTCCTCTAATTAATCAGAACCGGGCCCATCTCCAGGTTCTAGCTCAGCCAGTCTGGTTCTCCTTGCTTCACATAGAAAGTACTCCTGGTCCAGTTCTTCTGTTTCTTCTTGTGTCTCTGCTCCGTCTTCTCAAACCCCGAGACGGCAGATGGCCGCTGGTCCTGAGCCAGGTTCTGGTTCTGCTGGAGGTTTCTTCCTGTGAAAGGGGAGTTCTTCCTCTCCGCTGTCGCTACGTGCATGCTCGCAATGAGGGATTGCTGGAAAGTCAATCATTCGATGCAATCTCCTTTGCTGCATGTATAAACTGAACTGAGCTCTCCAGACTGGGCACATCTGGGCCGACCCGGTCCGTCTCACCGGAGCAGTTTGGCTGCGGTTAAACATGACGGCTGGCAGTGGTCATAATGTTGTGGCTGATCTGCGTCTCAACGAACTCAACTCATTTTTTAAATCTTTTTTTTGTTGCTATTTTACAGATTAAAAACCAATCAGAGGTGTTTCAGTCCTCTTGTTCAGAACCATGTGGGAACACCTAACTGTCGGGTCATGTTAAATCGGATCAGAACCAGCCAACATGCTCGGCACGTTTCAGGCAGAACTTTCACAGAGACATGAAAAGATCTGAGTTTTTTTCCTTAAAATCACAATAAACAAAATAATAACATTAACAATAAAATTAATAAAGTGCAAGCCAACAATTTCTGAACTGCAATAACGGTCAGCATTAAGGAATAATTCATGAGGACGTTCCTCTGCTCCTGCTTGGGAAGTTGGAATGTAGATTTCAGGAGATGGTTCTGGGCCACCGAGCTCCTCCGCTTGATTCCCAACTTCATATCTCATTAAACGTCATAGACTGAACACACACACACACACACACACACACACACACACACACAGATCTGTGCCGGAACATTACCACACACCATGTGTACACTCTGACAATATCAATAAATACGGGAGAGACGAAAAATAAACCTCTGCTTTGCCATCTGAACGTTTCCGCCGCGATCCGACCTGCTGGAGCCCGAAACCAGTCTCTTTCACCCGGTTCTGTTCCAGGTTCAGACCACGGGTCCGTCCAGCACATCGCTGTGGCGTCATGCTTACATATTCATAATTCAACCTGAAGCTGACCGCAGAGCGGTGACCAGGTACCGAGTGACGGGGGGCAGAACCCGAACCCGAACCCGATCTCAGCCGCGGGGCGCCGTCTTAAAGTCACGCAGCCAAAAATTAACAGCCTGTCGAAGACAGAAAAATGGAGTCATATCGGTACCATGTCATTCATTTCTAAATGTCACCGTTTTAAAATAAGAAAGCAAATATTTAGTTTGTTAATTAAATCTTTAGCTTCAAACTAAATATTTAGCTTAACAAAATATTTAGCTTACTATTAAAAAATTTGTTTAGCAAGATAAATTTATAGTTAGCAAACTAAACATTTAGTTAGCATGCTAAATATTTAGCTTGAAGATGAATATTTAGCTTGTTAACTAAATATTTAGCTAGCTAACTATAAATTTATCTCACTAATAAAATATTTAGTTACAAGCTAAATATTTAGCTTATTAATTAAACATTTAGCTTTAAACTGAGTATTTAGCTTGGTAGCTAAATATTTACTTTAAAGCTAAATGTTTAGCTTCCTAACCAAATATGTAATTAACAAGCTAAACATTTATTTGGCAAGCTAAACATTTAGCTTAACTAAACATTACTAAATAGTTAGCTTGCTAATTAAATATTTAGTTTGAAACTGTGACATCTGTAAATGAATGCATAATATGGGGAAAATTTGACTTTGAAAAATGAACCTCCATTTTGTTCCTCTTATAACAGGCTAAATAACCCAAATTATTGCTGTTAATTTTTGATTGTATAACTTTACAAATGCCCCCCCCCACCCCATATACAGGCACATCTTCATATAGTTTCATTTATTCTTATACAAATCCATGGCACACAACGTGACAAATTTCAAGCATTTATTTAGCTTCACTTGCATTTTAATTTGATGATGGCTGACAGCGAATGGAAATCAATTAATTAAATCAGACCAATCAGAAGGCTTCTTTCTACAGAAATGTTCTGTTGTGGCCCACAGAACCATGGGGAACCACCCGGCAGACAGTTACTGATGCCGTCCACAAGGAGGCTGTAATCTAGATATACATGGAAAGTTGAGTGGAGGGAAAAAGTGTACACAAGCAACAGGGATAGAAATAAATTCTTGAAATGTATCACTGTGTGATGAATCTGTATGAGTTTCCATACTGAGATGTACCTTCATATTAACACGATGAATCTTTTACCCTCCTTTAACCACCATAGTCCAGAGCTGCTAATGAGACAGTAAAATCCCAGCTTTGTGGAAAATGAAGCTGTAAAATGTTTTGTGCTTTTATCTCTGCAGAGAAGAAATCAGCAAATGGATTTTTACTCACAGCAATATGAGAAACTCTTAGGAACCTCACAGATGAGCCGAAGCTTCCTGCCAGCATCGGTCTGACCTGGAATACTGACGTGGAACTGAAGCAACCTGAACGCACCTCGGTCTGTGGAGCGTTCGCTGACGGCAGCTTCCTGCTGATCAGCAGATCTGTTAGACCTCCAGCTTCGTGATGCGTTATCAGTATGAACGTGGCGGCTCTCCAGTAACAATAAATAAATATAAAAGCAGCCCCACTGGGAATGTTTGTGCTGATGGCTCAGTGGAGACAGCAAAGCCTGTCTGATGACGGCGGGGCTTCCTGGGGGACCGGAGGCTCCAGGAGAAACATCGGAGAGACGGACGAGAGGAACGAAAGATTACCTTGAAACTAGAGAAAGGGAAGAGCAGACCCGGCGCGGGTTCCGGTCCGGGCCGTGTGAACGGGCGGCCGGGCCGCGGCGAGGCGCTAGTAGCTGTCCAGCGAGTCGTCCCAGAACAAGCTCTGAACGTCCAGCATGGCGGCCAGCTCCAGCACCTGCTTCTGCAGGAGGCCGCTCTCCACCGTGTCCGGCTTCGGCAGCTCGGGGTACGACTCCGGGAAGCTCCGACATTCCTGCAAACACAACAGGCCGCGGTGAGTCCCAGAACCGGTTTATAGCCAGAACCAGAACCAGGTCCGCCCGCCTCCTTCCCCTCTTCAGGCCGCAGGGCTGAAACCCACTGTGGCCGCCGCCCGACCGGGTTTGAGGATTTTCCTGCGGCTGAAAGTCACCTGCAGAGAAATCCATCCCACATTTGATTCCGCTGTGCGCGTTCGTTCAGCGCTTCCTGAGCGCTCTGCAAACAAACTGACGCCAAGCTCCACTTCCCAGCACCTGATGGCACATTTCCAGGAAACGCCGATAACACCTCCTCACACGTCGCCCGTTGTTTTACAGAGCAACTAGTTTCTCACATTCCCCAGCTCGAGATGTGTTTCCGATGAGCGCAGCGTTAGTGGGAGCCGGCACAACGAGGCGGAGTCTGCGGCCTGAGGCCCGGTGTTTCTGGTCTGGCTCTTCAAGCCACAGACCGCAGAGCTGGAATCCCAGAGGTCACAGCATGAAAGCCACGAGCTTTTCTTCCTGCTCCGACCTGCGCAGCGTCGGCGCGGCGCGGCGAGGACGGCTTCAGAAGGCTGCCGCTCTGCCCGTGCTCGGGTCCAGCTGGCTGGCGCGTTGAGACGGCGCCTCGTTCCGTTCCTGGCGACCCTCCGGGTTTTCCTTCAGTGCCTAAAAGTATTCACACCCCTAACACTTCTTCATATCTTGCCGCATTACAACCACCCCGTGTTTTCTATCAGGATTTTTCTTCCCACAGACTCTCAGCTGGATTCAGGTCTGGACTTTGACTAGGCCATTCTAACCCCTGGACGAGCTGTGATCTAAACCATCCCATAATATCTCTGGCGTCATGTTCAGGGTGCTGGGAGGTCAACCCCACCCAGACTCTGGCCTTCTGCAGCCTCTAAGGGGTTTTCTCCAGGATTCTCCTGGATCTCGCTCCACAGCATGATGCTGCCACCACCACGTTTCACCGTGGGGGTGGTGTGTTCTGTTACGACTGCTTTTCTAAAGATGTAAATCCGAGTGTGACTGGCGGAGCCGGAAGACGGATGGATGTGGGTTGGTTACCGGAGCGGAGAGGACGCGTAAGATGCAGCCGCCGGCCCTCCTCCCCAACCAGCCCAACCAGTTGGGAGAGGCGGACCAGTTCACTCCTGGCCATCTGAGTGACTGTCCTTTGGTTTATTTATTCTGAACAGGTCAGTTTGGCTCATATTTCTGGTGGTTTTCATTTCTATAGAAGAAATAAAGCCAGTGTTTAATCTGCAGAGTTTTCATGAAGATCGGATCCGTTTCTCTCCAGAACCAGACGGTTTCCTCCAGAGAGGAATTTATATTGAACCCGTCACAAATTTCACTGGACCATAAATTGTCCCAGAAATTATTGCTATAAAGGGTAATATTGTTGTTTTGAGACCATTTCAGGTGATGTTTTAATAATGGGATAATAATGCCAGTTCACCCTCTCAGACCCAAAAACCTTCATTTTGTAAACTCTTAACATTATCACCGTCATTTAATTTTCCATTTTATTAGTTTCTTTTATTTCATTATTTCTCTATTTGGTACTTATTTTTTTTACCATCAGTTTTTCATTCTGTATTTTTTCCATATTCTGTATTTATGTAATAATTTTTTAAGGTATTTTAAAATCCAAAATAAAACACGACAACCAAAAACAATAAATAAAACGAAAATGAAAACCACACACAACCGGAACCATCGCTAAAATGGACCATGACGTCTCTGGAAGCAAAACTGTCCTGCAAAAATATTAATGGTCAGAACGGAAACTGTGCAGCTCGTTTTCATTCATGTGCAACACCCGAGGACCGTCGCCTTCCTGCAGGGGGCGACAGAAGCGGCCACTCACCCGGAACAGCTTGTGGAGCCTCAGCGCCGCCGAGCAGAACACAAACCGGATCAGCAGCAGCCGCAGAAACTCGTCACCAAAAAACTGCAGAAAGGCCTGATCTGCAGAGAGCGGGAGACAGGGTGAGACAGCCCAGCCTCCTCATCGCCACACCCCGGGGGGACGGGCCCACCTACCGATGCTCCGTGATCGGGTTAGCATCTGGCCGATGTCCCGGAACACCTTCCGGAGGAACTCCTGGGCGCGTTCCCACAGCCCTCGCCGGACGCTGCTCAGGCCGCAGACGGAGGAGAACGCCAGGAGGGGGGAGTACAGGAAGAGCGTGAAGAGGCTGCCGCGCTGAGCCTGATCTGAACCAGAACACAGTCAGTCAGAACCTGCAGAACCCGCCCGCAGAGCCACGGAGCACCTGGCCGTCCCAGCAGCCCGCGGGAGAACCCACCCTGCACGCTCTTTGGGTAAACCGTCGGGGACAGCAGACACACCAGCGGCTGGCCGAACAGGTTGGCGAAGTTCTGTTCAGAGCCAACACAGAAGACGTCAAAGGAGCCCAGAAAACACCAGAACCCAGTCAGAACCAGCAGGTTCACCGACCTTATAGGCTGTGCTGTTGGAAGAATCCACGATGATGAAGAGAGGCTTCCGGGTGAAAGGAAACAGATCTCCTGGATGAAGGCTGCAGCGGTGGAAACAAGCATCAGGATCTGGTTCTGACTGGAAACCAGTTCAGCCTTCAGCCGACTCACCAGTGCATCTCTTTCTGGGCCTGATTCCTCTTCTGGCCCGTCTCACCGTTCACCACGTCTCTGTTGGTGTTGGTCAGAACTCCTCCGAAGTCATACGGCCCTGCTGGGAAGAAGCAGACCCAGGCAGAACCTGCGTTAATCCAGATCAGACCAGATTCCCGGAACAACTCCAGCCGACGTCCCATCGATATTCATCCTGATGGTCAGCCGGAGAAACCAGTCTTTCCGTCACCATGGCCACAGTGGGTCTTAAAGGTGTACACACATAAAAACTGAAACGAAAAATTAAGTTTGAACTTTTCTTTTTCAGTTTCAAAAATGTGTTTTGAAAAAAATCTTTATGGCCCAAATTTAGCTCCATACATCATCAATAAATGTAAGGTTTCATTATTAAAAAAAATCACTTCCAAACTTCTACTATAATGCGACATTCTATCCTGTAAAATTCAACTGAAAGACTAACGAATCTGTAGGAAAATATCAAAATGACACGAATAATCCGTCTTCAGGTTTCCCCAGCCACATCCCGACCTGCACGCGTCCTCCAGGTCTCATTTCATCAGGGACTGATTAGCTTGAACCAGTTTAGTGAATAAACTGCTTGCATTTGATGTTTTAACTGTTCAGGTTTTAGAAGAAGTGAGGAGAAGACAACCTGCTCCAGCGTTTACCTTCATAGTCTAAATGTGTCGCTGGGAAGACTCCAGTAGCCGATAAATACACCAGCAGGACGCTGTTGGCAGGAAGTTCCTGAGAAAAATTAAACAAAATCAGGGAAATGATCTGGAGCAGGGTGAAGAGGAAGGAAACGTGACTTGACATTATGAAAAAAACAAAACTTGTCATTTGAGGAAACTAAAGCTGAGCTGATGGGTTTTTCGCTCTGGACACAAACACTCGTCTCCAGTTTTCATTTAGCAGAAGCTAAACACAGTCCCTCCAGTTTTTCACAATTCCATGACTGTCGACATTCATGCAAAATCAACACATCTCAAATTTTTAGCACTAATGCATAATTGTGAGTTTATTGCAAATTTCACGCACAAATGGTCAGAAAGATTGGGTTGACGTGATGCTAACTCCCACCTGCAGGGGGCAGTGTTTCTTACTCCTACGTCTCTGCTGCCTCTGCCTGACCTGATGTCAAGTTATCGTCTGTGATCGATGTGGCGAGCAACACAAAGGCACATTTAGAGTTATACATAAGCACAAAAATTGCAAAATTCCTTGCAAATATTTCAAAAGCAGCCCCAGAAAATCTGTGATTTTGATGGCAAAAAATGAAGAGACGATCGCAGAATCCTGGAGGGACTGTTAATGGAAAATTCCACTGCTGTGAGGCGTTCCCGCCATGACTCCCGCCATGACTGCTGCCATGACTGCTGCCATGACTCCCGCTATGACTGCTGCCATGACTCCCGCCATGACTGCTGCCATGACTGCTGCCATGACTCCCGCTATGACTGCTGCCATGACTGCTGCCATGACTCCTTAATTCCCACCATGACTCCCTGATTCCTGCCATGACTCCCGCCATGAGTCCCGCTATGACTGCTGCCATGACTCCCGCCATGACTGCTGCCATGACTCCCGCTATGACTGCTGCCATGACTCCTTAATTCCCACCATGACTCCCTGATTCCTGCCATGACTCCCGCCATGAGTCCCGCCATGACTCCCGCCATGACTGCCGCCATGACTCCCGCTATGACTGCTGCCATGACTCCCGCCACGACTGCCACCATGACTCCTTAATTCCCACCATGACTCCCTGAATCCCTGCCATGACTCCCTGACTCCCACCATGACTCCTTAATTCCCACCATGACTCCCTGAATCCCACCATGACTCCCTGAATCCCACCATGACTCCCTGAATCCCACCATGACTCCCTGAATCCCACCATGACTCCCTGAATCCCGCCATGACTCCCGCCATGACTCCCAGGCTGTAGCTGCATGCTGACCTTAAAGGAAGCCGACAGGAATGTGTAGAGCTGGCTGAAGGTTGGTTTGTACAGCAGGTATTTATGGGGGTTTTCTCTCTTGGCTGGTTTCTCGTTGGGTTCCTGCAGAAAAGAAACACGTCATCATCAGCGCAGAGAGAGAGAACAGCCACTAGTTTAGATATGGTCACCAACCAGAACCACGGATCTGTGAAACAGAGCTGAGTTTTTGCAGAAATACCCCATGTTTCCCTTTCTCTACTCCGAGGGAGGGGGGCAGGAATAGTACACAAACTGATATTGCCATGACAATATTTCTGCCATATATTGCGCAGCCCTACAAACTGGGTTCCTACGCAGCCCTAAAGAGTCCAGGATTTGATTCGATCACATCCCATGTTTGAGTTTCCCGACGTTATTCCCGTCTCCACGAGATAAGATGCCACGGCTCTGGAACAGCGGTCCGAACTGACCCTTGATTTAAAGAAACCTGATCTGGGCGCAAATATCAGAAAGATTCGGTCTTATTTGGCCTTCAGAGAACAAACAAACAAAGACAATCCCATGTGGAGTTCCTCAAGGCCCCGTTCTCAGTAACCTAATTGTTGCAATGCATTTTCTGCAGCAGCTGATGTAGCGAAGGGTAAAACCACAATGTTGACGTGGAAACATTGAAGTTCTGTCTCTCCTACCATTCTGGGCCGTTCTGACACTGAACCCAAAGCAGAACCACGTTAATGTTTAAGAATCACATGGAATCAGGTCGCTGCAACATTGGCCAACATCATCGCATATCCCGTTTTCCCTGATATCTCGCAGCCATAATTCAGACCTAAATATTCTCTCCGTTAAAATAATCACTCATGCAGCTGCAGCTCATCCAGAATGCTCCTGACCAACACCAGGAAACGGATCGGACCAGAACCAGCCCGCCGCCTCCCTGTTAACCACAGAACGGATCCCAGAAGAGCTGGGAGGTTCTGAACAGACCTGAGCTGCTGGTCAGGGAGGAACCGTGTAGAACCTCCGGTCCTCAGAGACCCGATCCGTGGTCCCAGAACCAGACGTAAACAAGCTTTTATCGGCTCTGTTAAATGAAGGGCCTTTCCCCGTAAAGGTCAAAGGTTATCAGTTCTCACCTTTTTATTTGGAGCAAATGAACATTTTATCGTTTCTTGAAGCTGAACCGGCCTGTAATTATTCTGATGTTGCTCAAGCAGAAGCTGCTTTCAGCCAGAAACCCACCAGCGTTCCCTGTTTGGACGTCTGCGTTGCCAGGTTCACTGGTTCCCTCTCCAGAGCTTGGAGCATCCGGAACATGTCGATGGTCAACTCGCTGAACTTCACCTGCAGGAAGCAGCAGAACGTTAATAACCCCAGGGTACAGGAAACTCACCTGTCCTAAAACCCAGTGATGCAGACGGGAAGTTTTGATTTTAAGTAACTTTAATAAAACCGTGAAGTCAGTCGGGCCCACAGGAACATGATGTTTACCCCAATACTCGCGCCATGATCCGTGCTGCAGAGGGTTAGACAGCATGGAGCCGAGGCAGATGATCTCCAGCTCCTCCAGGTCGGCCATTAAACTGATCACATTATGGGGTGCATAAAGAATATTTCCAGGATGTTTTACACGATCATTTTAATAAAACTCTTCAGCGCCTTTGCCTACTGGCACTCCGTGGGTCTGTCCTAAGAAGCAGGTCAGGGTTCTAGCTTAGGGAGCCCCTCCGGGAAGGAAAGGAAAATGGCGGCGCCTGAGTGCGCTGATCCTCCTGTCCATCATCATCGTCATGTTTCTGGTAAAAAGCCCCCTGTGAGCAGACAGAGCTTCATCTTGTGTCTCTATGCTGATGTTCAGACTCTGAGGAGCTTCGACCTTCCATCGTTTTAACCTGGACATTTACAACAGCTCCCCCTGCTGGACCGAGCACATCCTGCATCACCTTTGCAGCTCATCGAGTACGAAAAGGATTTAAAACCACGAGGATTGTCATGAAGGACAAAAGTTGGATTAGTGCTTTAATAATCTGGTTAATATAGTAATCTGAACAGACTAGATTAATTTCATGGTTCTGATTGGTCCTGCTGGTCCAGCGCCACCTGCTGACATCAGTAACTCTGGGCTGATCCAGTAATTCGTCGACCCGCCAGATTCGGTTCAGCACATCGTTCAAGGAAACCCAGATCCAGCTGAAACCACAAGTTTACATACACCCAATAAAAACACACATCCACCTTTTTTCCTCACCGTCTGAAGTTAAAACATATCGTCAGACCGTGAGACAGTTATTTCATTGTTGCTTGTCATGTAATCCTTTATTTCTCCTCTTTATTTTGTTATATTTATTTTATCTTTTTAAATGTGTTTATTTTATCTTTGATGTTAGTTTTTTCTTTTTTAAATTAATTTATAATTATATCATACAATATTTCACTTTTTAAAATGTATTAATTACATTTATTTACTCTGTCTTTTTAAATGTGTTTATTTCCTTAAAAGTGTTTATTTTCTTATTTTTCCTTATCTTATCTTATTTTTTTAATTCCTTTTTTATTTTGCAATGTTGTTTTTTAAATGTATTAATGACTTTAAAAAGAAAAAAGTAACAAAATAATTTATTGTTATATTCCTTTTTAAAATATTTTTGTTAATTTTTTTCTTTTTATTCATTTAGTTTTTTATTATTATGTCAGAATATTTTTCTTTTTTAAATGTATTTATTACTTATTTAGTGATATTTTTTCCTTTTTTTCTTTAGTTATTTTTTAATCTTTTAATAAATCTATTTACAATAATTTACTTTCTTATTTTGGAGTTTTTCATTATTCATTTAGTGATATTTTCTTTTTTAATTAATTATTCCTTTTTAAGAATTTGTTAGATTTTTTCCCTCTTCTGATTTCCTGTCCCTGTTTTCTGATCTTGATGACGTTCCGCTTGTAGTTGCGCCACGGCAGCCGTCGACCCTGTTGGTCACTTTTCAGATTCATTCCAGTGGTCATGAAGCCATTTTGTTCTTCCGGACCAGAACCCAGCGGTGGTTTCAGACTCAGTAAAGAACAGCCCAGAGAAGCTGCTGCAAACTACAGCTATGGAGAAAAAGCTGCCAAAGTCTAAAGAATCACAGGAGGGACCGTTTCGTGTTCTTTGGTGGGCCCGGTTAAAAGGAATCAGCGGGTCAGAACCTGGTTGTTGCAGTTCCCAACGATCAAAGCGTCGGCGAGGACCAGCTGTCCGACCACCATTCCCTGCTCCAGCGGAGGAACGCCGCCGTCCTGCAGCCGGTTGCTGGTGACGAACACCGAGTTGTTGTCGTTCAGAACCACGGCCGGATCTGCCTGTTTCACACAAACACACCTCGGAGATTAAGGCGATCCGGAGCCTCCGGCGGTCTCGGTTCTACAGAGCGTCGGGTCAAGGGTTACCTCGATGAAAGCCGCCACTTCCTGCAGAACCAGGTTCCACTCCAGCTGGTCCTCCGTGTTGAAGCGCTGGGTGTAGTCCTCGATCTCCTCGGATAGCTCCTGCAGAACACAGACAGCCGGGACGGAGTCAGAACCTGACGGCAGGAGAGATCCGAACCACAGGCTGGGTCACACTATGATACCACCAACAAGCTGACCTTCACCAGAACTTTGACCAGGTCCATCTTGTTCAGCAGTAAACACACGACGATGTAGCGAGCGTAATAACGAAGCTTCTTCACCACCAGTTCCGGCCTGCCAAAGACAGGTCCAGCCGTCAGAAGGTCGGAGCTACAAGCAGAATGAGGAAGCTAAGCAGAGCAGATCTGACCTGTCCTCCTTGTTGACCTGGTAGTAGTAGGACCGCTGGCGGATGGCAGAGTAGAAGGAGAACGCCTCGTTCAGATAGCTGGTCTCTGAGGTACGGAGGCTGGAGAAGAAGCATCAGAACGTCAGAGATGGATCAGTATTTACATCTGAGAGGTTTCATCGTCCTGGGGAGCACGGTGGAGGTTCTGTCATGGCTTGGGTGTTGTTGGAACGGTTTTGAAATGGATTAAATTATGAGCCCATCACCAGATGATCCGGTCTGGAGAGTGTAATAAAATGGATCTTTTTCGAACAAACAGCCAAAGAAGAGCTTTAAAATGTTCTCCTGGAGAACCACGCTGGAGACCAGAGACTACAACGACGACCAGAGATGAGACTGGTTTCAAGTGGTAGGAACACTTCTGCTAATCAGCTAATGCGCTAACAGCAGAGCTAATTTTTCATTTTGCGCTTTTGATCACTCTGAAAACATTTAGCGCACCTAGCTTCCTCTAAATTAATTTAAAGCGCTAATTTACTTGGCTGGTTTGTAAACTTTCAGTTGAATAACGTTCAACATCTGAGTCAAAGTTTTGTTCAAGTAGTTAGACATTTATATTCATGCTTTTATTTTGAAGTTGTTCCATTTCCTCTCCTCACATCCCCCCCCAAATAACTTTATTTGAAACAAGAAACATAAAGGAACAGTAGAGAACAAGATATAAACATAAATACAATAGCTACGGATATTATAGAACATGTAAATTATAATGTCAAAATTAAATCAGTGCTCAAGGGTTGTCATCTTCCAAAGGTGGATGTAATTTGAATTGAAGTTAGCACATTAGCATTAGCTTTCACCAAATACTGTGTTGGTGTAGCGCTTTTACCATTAGCAGAACTAATGTTTATGCTTTAGGATTAGCGCAGCTAACATTTTAGCTAGCAGTCCCCACCTGTGTTTCACACAGGAAGCAGAAACTAAATCCTGTTGTTTTAAATTGGACTCTTAAGACCTGAATGGATCAGCTGAGAGGTCTGAAATAGTCAGAACAAACTGCCAACAGCCTCAACCAGGGGAAGAAACCGGCTGATGCTGATTGCTGACTTTAGGGGGCGCTATGAATAGAACGCTGGTTTCCACCCTGTTTTCATAAAGATGTTCAGTTTATTTTTGATGGTTATACTAGAGCTACTGAAAAAGTAAATGGGTCCAACAACAAAGCCCTGTGGAACACATGGATCTTATGGATTTTTCCCAAACTCAAGCTGTTCCCACTTCTCTCATTTTAAGATAACAAAATTCCCATTTTAGCCTCAAACTGTTTTCCGACCTCAGGCCTGAATCGTCGTGTTTTGGACAAAAAAAGATCTTCACACTTACTAATAATGGTAGTAGAGTTGTCCAATCTTGGATGCAACCTCCCCGATCTGCCATCTCTTCAAGCCGTACCTCGTATCCAGAACCTGCCTGTCAAGAAATAAATAAAAACCATAATCGGAGAACCTGGCGGGATCAAAACGGAGCAGCTGTAGCTGAAGAGAACATCTGTGGTGGGAGAGTCTACATCTATCCGTCGTTATTTAAATAATTAACAGCGATGAACATTAAAGCAGGATTTTCCCTAAGAGAAGGAAGCAGAACAGAACAACAAACAACATGTAACCTGCTGGGTTTTATTCTTTACGCCACCAGCAAACGTCAATCCCTGCAGCAATCGCAGCAGGAAGTCCCACTTCTGTTGGGATGAATGTTTTCAGCTGTGGTACATAAACTCTGCAATAGATCACATGCAGAGATAGGCACTGCTAGCTAAAAGTTACCTGCGCTAAGTCTAAACTGTAGCTCTGCTAATTCTAAAACGCTTTACCAACATGGAATTTAGCCCAGGTAGTTCTAAAGCGCTACAACAACATGGTATTAAGCGTATGCTAATGCTAAAGCGCTACAAAAACACAATATTTAGTGTAAGCTAAAGTTAAAGTGCTATAACAACACGGTATTTAGTGTAAGCTAATGGTAAAGTGCTACAACAACATGGTATTAATGTAAGCTAATCCTAAAGCACTACAACAACATGGTAGTTAGCTTAACCTAATGCTAAAGTGAAACAACAACATTGTATTTAGCGTAAGCTAATGCTAAAGCGCTACAACAACATGGTATTTAGCGTAAACTAATCCAAAAGTATGACAACAACATGGTATTTAGCTTAAGCTAGTGCTAAAGTGCTACAACAACATAGTATTTAGTGTAAGCTAATTCTAAAGTGGTACAACCTGCTGTGCAGGGACGCGCCTTACTGTCAGAAACCCATCTCTTGCTGATTCCATCTAGATGGTGCTAGATTCCAGTATGAAGCTTTAATCCGCATCGGTTCAGCAGCAGAACCAACAGTTTCATTAAATCTGTCAGCTCCAGCCGATTAAATTCATTACCCGTCTAATAAAATGAAGGCAAAATGCTGGAGCAATCTGAAGCATGAGACGGGAATCACCTGTGCTGCTGCTGGAACTTCCACAGTTTGGTGTAGACGTCGAAGGTCCTCCCAAAGTACGACTGCCACTGCTTGTGTCCATACTGAGGAAGATCTCTGTGGCAGGGAGGAAGAGGAAGATAAACATCAGAATATTTCAATAAAAACAGCAGGAACGAAGGTTTCCTCAGCTGATGGGAATGTTGAGCTGCTTCCCAACTGAGGATGAAAACTGCTCCTTTCAATCTCATCTGGTTCCAAACATCTGAAAGCTTCAGTGTTTGGTCTGAACAAACCAGGACATGAAAATGACTCCAGTTCTCCCATCAGAACCAGATACTGTTAAGATATACATTCATCTCTGGGAAAAGTCGTAGAGAACGTCACCAGGAACGCTGCCGCTTGTTTAACGGTTCTTGCTTTGCAGACTTTGTTCCCTCACATCCAAAATAAATTTAAGTTTGAAGTTCAAGTTTATTTGTAGAGCACATTTCAGCAGCAAGGCAGTTCAAAGTGCTTCACATCAAAAAACATCAATCAGGTATACAGCAAAATCATCGAGCAAATATCAATGCATCAAATCATCAGGATCATCAAGTAAATACAATCCCAAAATACTGATCAGTGTTCCAGTTATTATTAATCAAAGGCTCTAAACAGGTGGGTTTTTAGTCTTGATTTAAAGGAACTCAGTGTTTCGGCTGTTTTGCAGTTTTCTGGGAGTTTATTCCAGATTAGAGGAGCATAGAAACTGAAAGCTGCTTCTCCATGTTTGGTTCTGGTTCTGGGGATGCAGAGCAGACCAGAACCAGAAGACCTGAGTGGTCTGGAAGGTTGATACAATGACAACAGGTCTTTAAGCCGTTCAGTGATTTCTAAACTACCAGAAGTATTTTAAAGTCTATTCTCTGAGCTCCAGGGAGCCAGTGGAAGGACTTTAGAACTGGGGTGATGAGCTCTATCTTCCTGGTCTTAGTGGGAACACCAGCAGCAGCGTTCTGGATCAGCTGCAACTGTCTGGTTGACTCTTTAGGCAGACCTGTGAAGATGGTGTTGCAGTAACCAATGCGACTAAAGATAAACGCATGGATGAGTTTCTCTAGATCTTGTTGAGACATTAGTCCTTTAATCCTGGAAATGTTCTTCAGGTGATAGAAGGCTGACTTTGCAACTGTCTTTATGTGTCTCTGAAGGTTCAGGTCCGAGTCCATCACTGCACCCAGATTTCAGGCCTGATCACTAGTTTCTAGCTGTAATAACTGAAGCTACGCGCTGACTCTAGATCGCTCCTCTTTAGGTCCAAAGATAATAACTTCAGTTTTGCTTTTGTACAGCTGGAGAAAGTTTTGGCACCTCCACGCATTGATTTGTTCTAAGCATTCGCTCAGTGCTTGGATGGGTTTGGAGTAACCTGGTGACATCGTGATATAGAGCTGTGTATCATCTGCATTGTTATGGTAACTGATGTTATTACTTGTTATAATCTGAGCTAGTGGGAGCATGTAGATATTAAATAGGAGGGGTCCCAGGATTGAACCTTGGGGTACTCCACATGTGACTTTTGTCCGCTCCGATGAGAAGTTGCCTATTGACACAAAGAAGTCTCTGTTCTTTAGGTAGGATTCGAACCAACTGAGTACGGTACCAGAGAGTCCGACCCAGCTCTCCAGTCGCTTTAATGAATTCAGATTCCCTCCAAGTCGCCTCTCTGAAGCCTTAAAATAGTCTGAGAGCAGAAGATGAAGTCATTGTGTCAGTGATTCAGATCAGAGCAGGAAGCAGCGGGAAGCAGCAGAACCTCCCAAACTCAGCCCAGAACCAACAGATGGAGTCTCGCGGTTTCTCTCTTCACTCCGGAGGAATTTTACTCCAGTTTCCAGTGTTGCTACTGCTGCTCATTGAGGTCCCTGCTCAAATCTCTGAAGGTTGAGGTCTGGACTTTGACTAGGCCGTTGCAGCTCCTTGATTGTCATCTCTTTGAGCCATCCTGCTGCTGTGTTTGGGTTCGTGGTTCTGTCGGTGACCCAGTTTGGACCGAGCTCCAGAGGACATCGTCCCAGAAGTCTCGTCCTTCATCCAGACGCAGCTCTGCTAACCTCAGACCTGCCGCCATCTTGTTTCAGAGAACAGGCTTCCTCCTCCAACCCTTCCCAGGCTGATGGGCAGCAGCAGTTTCAACAGAAATAAAATAAGAATGAATATGAATATGAATGAATCTTTGCTCATTTCCAAACGCTGTGATGAAAGACTTATGAAACAGAGATGTGTGTGATTCTGCAGGCTGTAATATCCGTATTAACGGGAGCTTCTCCGAATCAGCCGGGGCTGGCTCCGTGATCGGCCTTCCCTCTCCTCCCCGCTCCGTGTCGTCCTGTTGGCCGGCTGTCAGATCCTGCTGCTCCATATGGCCGATCTGTGTGTTTGCAATCTTTCTGAGCTGGTTGTGAAGTCAGCTGTAATATCGGCACAGAGCCTCCAGACGAACTGCTAATTTATGCCAAACACACCAGAACCAGCAGCTTTTCATTCAGTCGTCTTTCAAACTCCATTACTGTCCTTTAATTAACTGAAATAACATGATACAGGAGAAATGAAGACTTCAGGAAGAACAGGCTTGCTTTTGTGAACCCTGCAAACAGCAGGTGTTTTCTAGGCGTTAGAAGAGCCAATCAGGAGCTGAGGATGCTGGGCAGAACCTACCTGAGCCCATTGAAGAGCTGCTTGGATTTATCCAGCAGGTAGCAGAAGTCGGTGACGGTCTTTCGTTCTCCTAGAGGAATATCATCCTCAGTCTCAGCTCCAGTCATGACTTTTCACACCTGAGAACCAACAGAAAACCTGAAATCAGTAATATTTTAATTTCAACGTGACGTCAAACTGAGAAAATGAATCGATGCTGAGCAGAACGAATAAATAAAATCCACTGATAAATCATCATGATGATGGAAAGCTGCAGGTTCGAGTCTGCGTTACGGAAGGAGACGTGATGTCAACACTTCACATATCACAGCCTGACTTGATTTACTGGATCCAAACAAAAATGTACCCATTGTTGCTGCTAATATTTTCAGGTATTGTTTAACTCTTTTTTTTATGTATTTATCCTGAATATTAATTCATTTGTAATTTTATCTAATTATTTTACTGTTTTATATTTATTATTTATACTTGAATTAATTGATTTCATTTTATCATTGCCTTTATATTATTTAATTATTCATAATTTCATATTTTAATATAATTTTTATTGTTACTTTATTCTTTCAAAATTCTTTTTTTTTTTTTTACATATTCTAATAATTTAATTTTAATTTAATTTTTTTAGATTTTTTTCTCTCATAATTCATAAAAGCTTTCAAGATTCAGGACTACTTTATCAATCCCCACAGGGAAATTATTTGGCCTGAGCAACACAAAAAATGGAATTAAAAAATATAAATAGAGTAAAAAGAAAGTAAAAGCAAATTAAAAAAAAGAATAAAAATATTTTATTGGCTTTATATTATTCATCATTTCATATTTTATGTTCATGTTTATTGTTACTTCATTTTTTTCAGAATTCATTAGTTTTATTTTCAATATTCTAATAATTTTTTTTTTTTTTTAGATTTTTTTCTCTCATAAAAGCTTTCAAGATAACAATCGATTATTTTATCCAAGCAACACAAAAATGAAATAATAGAAAAATAAAGAGTAAATGAAACTAAAAGCAAATAAAAAATAACTGAAAGAAGACAATAAAGGCTTCGTGTGGACCGTGACAGCAGCGAGCCTGAGCGGCCGCCGGACGGAAGCAGGTCGGCTCCACAGGTGTCCCACTTAAATCTGCAGGAACTCTGGAAGAAACGGGTCACGTGGTTCCCGTTTTTAGGCCGACCTGAGCCGTCCCAGATTTCCCGCTCGCAGCGGCTCCAGACGCCGTTCCAATCAGGTCAGGATGAGGAGGTTCTGCTGGGCTCATATGTGGATCAGAACTTTGAAACGGTTCTCATGTCTCACCAAAAAGCATGAAAGAGACCAGATCAGCTGCAGCGACATGCAGGCAGAAGCACCCGGGCCAGAACCCGGGCCAGAACCCGGAACACTGCAGTTCATGGCTCTCCGTCCGAGCAGTTTCAGCAGCCAGCGAGCAAATAACTGGAGGGAAAGAAGCAAGGAAAGGCTGAGAGCAGCACGAGGCCCTGATCTACACGGGGCCAAACCTCCTCAGGGGCCAAACCTCCAGCAGAACCGCAGGGGCCACCTGTTACACCACTACATCACGCCCATCCCATCCAGAGCCAGCTGTGCTGCATGGTCGCCATGGCAACCCGAATCCCGCTCTGTAACGCAGCATATCATATTCCAGGACTGGCATCCATCCATCCAGGTCCTCCCAGTTCTCCCAGTGGGAAATGACTGCAGGTCTCCCAGGATGCACTGTGATCAGATCCCTGAGCCGCGCGGTGGAGCAGCGGCTCTGCCGCTTAGTTCAGGTTTGAAGACACTCTCCAGTGAGGCCGTAGTTCTACGAGAACCCCAACACAGAAATCTCCAACTGAGATGAGGAATGTGCAGCATCCTGTGAAGTGCTGCTGTGGCAGAAGTTTGACAGACAATAGAAATACTTCATCTTTTAACACATAGCATGAAGTTATTATCAGCAGCGGGACTTTTGAGAACGACTGAGTCTACCTGGAAGACAGAGGCAGACGGACCGAGCTGCTCACGCCGGCGCTAACAACTATTGTCTCGTAATTCGAAGACATTTTCTGGTGAAACTGCATCTTTATTTTGCTAATATTATCACATTATTCTGTTAATTAAACTAAAACTCCTGCAGCCTGGCCCTGATACTCCGGTGTCCAGCTCACAGAGGGGATGATTGAAATAAAAGACACTTTTTGAAAATATGTTCTACCTTATCTGATTTCTTTTTTTAGAAAGCGAGACAAAAAAAAAAAATTTTTAAAAATAAAATAAAATTTTAAAAAAATTGACTAAAATCGGATCTGGTGTGAAAAAAAATCTGAGATTTGATTTTTAAGCCACATCGCCCAGCCCTGCTGTACAGTATGTACTTACATCCATCATACTGTGTACTCTCACAGGATACCTGTTGCCATGACAACTCATGGCTCACCAGTTCCAGTCATCATGACGCTGACTGAGCTACCAGCGTTAGCACAGCGGCTAACGTTGTTAGCTCCAGCATCAGAAGCAGCGCAGCTGAAGCTAACAGAAGCTGCAGCCTCCAGTCTGGTCCTACCGCTGCTTCCACTAAAGCAAACCTGGAGCTTCCTCTTCCAGGAACAGGCCGTCATCAGGCAGAGGCTTCCTTAGCGATGCTGCAACACAGACAGCTACAGGAGGTCCTTCACGCCCACAGACGCAACCATCTATCTGAGGAATGAGAGTTACCGTAATACCTAGCTTCCCTCCAGGATCAGTGATTAATGAATTAAACTCAACTGAAATAAACAGAACAATAAGAACCAAACGTTCAGACTAAATTCATCTCCAGTAAACAGATTCATTAAAACACAGATTAAGATTTAGAAAACCTTTAATCTGGTTGCAAAAGTGAAAAAGGAGCATTTTCACCGTTTTTCTGCATCAGGACCACCTGGATGTGTCCTCAGTTACTGAGGTCCTACACACCTGCCTGATTATTCTGAGTATGGACGCCGGTATCGGCCGGACGCCAGTCATTTTAAGGCGTCGGTACCCGGGTTGCTCGTCGCTGGTCAGCCATGTGACCGTGATGCAGCGCAGGGTTATGGGGTGTTTAAATGTGGGCGCGGTGCTCGCTTTCACACGCCGTGGAACGTGGCGCGAATATCGAGAGAATATCGCTAAATATCGGCCATAACAGCTATTTTAATATCGGCCCAAATTTTCACTTCAGTGCCTCCCCACTGATTATAGATTCTTTAAAACACAGTTTGACTTTTGTCAAACTTTATTTTACAAAAACTGATTGCTGTTTTTTGGGAGTTTTTTTTTTTTTTTTTTTAGAAAAACGTTAAAACCTTTTACATTGTACTGCAGCGCTGGGCGATAAATCGATTTGATCAATTAATCGAATTTTTGGTTTTTGCAGATTTAATTTTTGGAGAATCTGCATTATTTCCCACCAATGCTCTCCTTGGGTTTCCATAGTTACAAGTGACGTCAGCGCGCTCAGGGCGGCCATCTTGTTTTACAGCTTCTGTTTATTTGGACTTTGAATTCAGGTCAAGGAGCGACGGAGCATCAGGTCCAGGCTAAGATCTTTTTTTTATTATTATTATTTTTTATTACGAAAATAAAGTCATAATGTTACAATGATACAGTTATAGCAATACGAGAATATAGTCATAATATTAGAAGAATTAAGTAGTAATTTTACCAGAATTCAAACATGAAAATCACAAAAAAAAAAAAAAAAAAAAAAAAAAAAAAAAAAAAAAAAAAACAAAAAAAACAATCCAAGCTTTTTTCTCATCAAAACGACTTTTTTCTGATAATTTTAAACGTTCTTCTGGTAAAATTCGCCTTTATTCTGCTAATATTATGACTTAAAAATTATTTCAGCCTGGCCCTGATACTCGAAGGGACGATGGAAATAAAAGCCACTTTTTGAAAATATTTTCATTCATTTGTAATTTCTTTTTTAGAAAAGAAAGCAAGAAATGTTTTTATTATTATTATTATTAAAATCGGAAATCGGCTCTGGTATGAAAAAACTGAGATGTTATTTTTAAGCCCTATCCTTCAGCCCTAACTGAACATCGCTTCAGTCAGGGGGTATCATCACACATGGCTTCATTCTGAATGAAAATTCTCACAAAAGGAGCTTTGAAAGCTAAGTTTTCCAGTTTTTGCCAAATGTTTGCTTTGAAAATAATTTCGCTCAATTATTTTTGGAAAATGGAAGCTGGCTCCACTGAGCCAGATTTCTGTCTCAGGGTCAGACTCCAAGCTGTTGGATCAGAGATGAACATGAACTCATTCAAACCCAGTTGAAATCCTGGAATATCCTGGAATATCGGCTGCTTTTCCCATCAAACTAAACAGGATGCATTAAATTCCACAAGATAAATGTTGATAAATCCACTGGATGAAGACTGGATGCTGCTCCTCAGCCTTCCAGACTGTGATCCATGACAGATATGAGGAGGACTGGGGGGGGGGGGGGTCAGACAGCTGCTGAATGAATGGAGAAACATCTGGAACATCTGGAGAACAGCTGAGGAACACCGAGCAGCAGCGGCAGCTTCACCGCCCCAGGCAGGCAGCTCTCAGGCGGGTTTGTTCTCACCTCTGCAGCCGAAGAAGATGATGAGGATGACGGTGAAGAACCGCGGAGATGCTCCTTATCCCGGATCTCTGGAGAAAAGCCCCGAGCAGCTCCGCCTGAGAAGCCCGGACTCACTATCATCCCACTGGGTCGAAGACCGGCCGGACCGCCTGGAGCCACCAGCCACCGCGCGGAGCCGGACGAGCTGTCTGTCAACGCCGAGGAGAGGCTCGGAGAGCGGGGGAGGAATCCGGAGGACGGTCGCAGCTCTGCGGCTCCGCTGCTAGCTGCTTCCGGGTTAAGCCTTCCACAATAAGAGCCTCCAGCTTCACACAAAGGTTCTTGTTCACGCCGAACCTGACGGAACCAGCTGAGGGTAAAACTCAGCTTCAGTTAAAAAAAAAAAAAAAAAAAAAACATTATAGTAAACTCGAGTAACATAAAAAAAAGTTTTATTTATTTAATAATTCAGTTCAAAAAGAGAAATCTGTATTTAGACCCATTGATAATATTTCAGCCGTTTGGTTCTGGTCGTTTGGATGATTCCGGTACCGGCTGACTGAAGGCTGGGTTTTCATCAGCTGTTGAGCCAGAATCTTCTAGACAAACACAAAACAAACACTGGAAATAAATCCAGCTGAATCAGAGGTCTTCAATAAGGGGGTCGCGGCCCCTAGGCAGGTCGTGGAGGTACTGCAGGGGGTCGGGAGATATTTTGTGTGTGTGTGTGTGTGTGTGTGTGTGTGTATATATATATATATATATATATATATATATATATATATATATATATATATATATATATATATATATATATATATTTAAATTCAAAGTTACATCTTTAAATACACATTAATATGAATCCCACATGTAACAAATTGATAAAAGGAGGCATAAAATAATGTATTTAAGCCAGAAATTCACACATTCAGTGAGCAAAAATCTGTTCTTTGTTAAAAGTTCTGCGTTTTCTGAAAAATAACAGTTTGTTCATGGCAGTGGCATTAATAGGTCATCATTTTGTACTCAAACTTATGATTAAAATAAAAACACGAAATAAAGAAGCTGTATTCTTTGAGCACTAAGCCTAGTTTACTGTAAAACACTCACCCACACATATATCTATATTTATTTATTTATTTATTAGGGGGTCCTTGCTCTGTCCCAGGCTGAAAACATTGAAGGTGTAAATAAAACCATAACAAGTTCATAATAAAACTACAGCAGACTTTTACAGCTGCAAAAACATCAGAAATCCTAAATCGATAAGGAAAGACACACATCCCAGCTGATGTTTTCCTGATGTTCATCCTGGTCAGAACCCCCCAGAACTGAATCAGGCTTTCTAAGTCAGAACAAACACAAGAAGCAACAGAAGTTCCCGAAAACGACCAGAACTGGGTCCGATTTGGTGCATGAAGAAGAGCCTCACTGTGTGAATGACCTGAAGAAACATCGGATTAAAACCGACTTTCATTTTCAGCATCAGCATTAATAAACCAGAAAGCTGTAGAAAACAGAAGTAAACAGACATCTAAGCACTTTTCCATCCCCTTTTAGTGTCTTCATCCTGGAAGCTAAATCCATACGTCTCCAGACTGAAGGATCCCTGCTTGATGAGGTTAACGAATGTTGGGGAATTTATTGCAACTTCATTAATATTTCTGGTTTATTTCTACAACTGATCTGAAGAAATCTAAAAAAAAAAAAAAAAAACAAAAAAAAAAACATGAAAATATGCAACTTGATCAGAAATAATGTGATGTGACGTTTTTTTTGAAGTAATAAGCAAAAACATATATATTTTTGCCATAGCCTATGATGGGACTGTGGTGAAACGAGCGAACTGGTCCATCAGAAGCATCACTTGGTGTTTCTGCCTCCTTCCAGCCAGCGTCTCCACTGCAAGAGGACCGCCCTAGAAATGGCGGGAATCACTATAGCAACCACACCACAAAAACACTGACTCACCGAGCATCTCTGCTCTAGTTTCTGGTGCAAATATCTTGAACACACTCGAGATAAAACAGAACTAACTGGCAGTACTGGTCAGCAGATACAGGGGCTGGTTTTAAGTCAGGAGCTCCCGAATATTGATGAAAAAGTTCTGGTTACAGTGAAATAATCTGCCAGCGGAGCAGATGTTTTAAGTTATATGGAGAAAATATGTTGTTCCACCGGCAGACTGTTTCACTATAACTGGAACTTCTTCCTCAGTATTAAGGATGTACTGACTTAAAACCAGCTCCTAACTGTAAGTTCGTGTATAAGTGCATGAAGATATTTGCTCCAGAAGCCAGAGCAGAAGTACTCGGCGAGGTCTGGCGTTCTTGCAGCGCAGAGACTCAGCAGCTTCACACAACCAGGTTCTTCATCCGGACAGCAGAAGGAGCACGAAGACTGTCCGCTTTCAGGCAGTTTATTTCTTCCTTAAAATCGTGAAAGAAAATCAACAGGCATGTTTTTACAGCTTTTATAAAATCTAAAGGACCGCCTTGTAAATACGAGCGAACCACTGAGGATTTCGTCAGAACTTGGAAAAGAGTTTTCCTTTCAGAATGAAGGTCTGCTGGACGGAACATCATCACCGAGTCAGAGCTGTGAAGGAATTTTTATTCAAGTTACAAGACGAGCGCGCAGCTGGAGTAAGGTTTCAGCCCCAGCTGCGGTGCAGAGCAGAGTAAACAGACATAATGCCACAGATGAGCAGGGACGCAGCGAGCGGCGGCCGGGCGGGGGCACCGGCGCTGGACAGCAGCTTATTCCGGTCTGGAAACACGCCAGAACCCCGGCGCCGTTCGTCACTGCACGTCCAGGGACAGGAACGGGTCGGGGAGTTCTGGGAGCGCTGGGCCCAAAGGCAGCAGTCGGTGCATCTCTGCTGATGAACGGGGACTGATCAGCAGGAACCAGTTCTCCCAGTTCAGGCGCCCCGGGGAGCCGAACAGTAGACCAGTGTGCATGATGCTTCAGGGTGAATAAATTAACGTTACAATGTTTAAGGCAGAGTGTTGCGGGAGGGGCTGACAGGCGCCGCGTCCGACGCTCGCTCGCCAGACCGACACCTTCAGCATCTCTGCTCGCGTCACACCGGGAACCGGAGGCTCCGCCCCCTACAGGAAGTAAGGCGTGGTGGTCCGGGGCGGAATGACGCGCTCGGAGTCCGGCACGGCCCGGAACAGCTTGGGCTCCTTCCTGCTGGCGTCCTTGAAGACCATGATGGAGGCGATGTTCCCGCAGCGGTAGCAGTAGTTGGGGGCCGACCACACCGTCACCAGCTTGTCGTCGAACATGAACTTGTAGCCCTCGTGCACCAGCTGGTGCGCACGGCAGATCAGCTTCAGGTTGTTGATGTGGACGAACTGAAAGACAGGAAACCTGCGGTCACCAGCGGGGAGGGGGAGGGGGAGCGGCGGCTTCCGCGGGCCGTTCTGAGCGTACCTCGGTGGTGACCTTGGAGCCGAACAGCCAGCCGGCGCCGCGGGGGCTGATGGCCCAGGTGTCCACGTCCTCCGGGTCGGACCACACCAGGTCGCAGAACGCCCCCTTGTGGGGGATCTCCTGGTTGCGCTCGATGGTCCGGATCTGGTCCAGAGTCTTGATGTCCGGCGAGAGGCCGCCGTGCACACAGAGGATCTGCTCGTCTATCAGCTGGACCCAACAGAACACACGTCAGCGGCCGGGGCCGTCGTTAAAGGGCCGGTGCTCTGAGCTTTCCAGCCTCACAGAATCATTTTACAGCAACAATCCAGGAACTACGGAACCTTCAGCTGCTACAAGAAAGCTGTCAACATCAAGCCGGACTGAGAAGAAATCGCAATTCAACGCCCTGAAAATGGCCCTCTGCCTCTTTCAGAGAGTCCTGCTTCAGGAAGCCAGCACAACTAACCCTGTAACAACGTTTTACCAGCTCGTATAATGAGCTCAGTAGATGCGCAGTTCCACCAGGTGTTTCCTAACTGCTGCTGTCGCTAGTCTGGAGGAGCTGCGCGGGGAAGTCACAGGGAAGGGGGGCTCTCGGGGGAGCTTAGAACATGCATGAAAGAGTCAAAGCAGCGCTGCAGGTGTGTTTCTGATGAGGGAATAACAGCATGGAAGCTCAGAAAAGACCATCTTACATGATACTGGCCCTTTAAAGACCAGGACCAGCTGAACCGCTGGGAAATGGAGCGGTGCAGAACTTCATCAGGACAGAAAACAGGAAACAAACCAGTAAAGAGAACTCGAGCAGCAGCTGCAGCAGCAGGGTTAGCAGCTGCAGCTAACCGAGCTAACCCTGCAGCTGCAGCAGCAGGGTTAGCTCGGTTAGCAGCTGCAGCTAACCGAGCTAACCCTGCAGCTGCAGCAGCAGGGTTAGCAGGGTTAGCAGCTGCAGCTAACCGAGCTAACCCTGCAGCTGCAGCAGCAGGGTTAGCTCGTCTCCACCTCCACCGTTCAGCAGCCTGGTGGCGTCTCCTGCACCTGCTCCGTATTCAACCCCCTGAGGCTGGATGTTCTCCACAAAGACGAGCTGAGTGCTCCTCAGGGCCTCTCTGATCATCACTCACATCATGGCAGAGTGGTTATAACCTGTTCACTGAGTTAAACTGTGTTAACTGGATCCACTGGGACCACTAGAGGGCGCTGCCTGCTGCAGATTACTGAGGCTGCAGCGTTAAAGCATTCGGTGCACCTGGATGAGACCTCGACACTGATCGGCCAGATCACTGAGCTGCACTGATGTGTTGCCTCGGTGACAGCAGCCCAGGGTTCAGAGTTCAACCCCTCCTGAATGCCTCTGCTCGGCCCGCTCAGGAAGCACGACCCGTACCGCTGGAAGAAATACTTTCATTTCTGTTTGTATTTCACTGTAATCGTAAAGATCGTTTATGATTGCTGTACCCGTGAGGAGAGACAGAGGAATAAGCCAGCGCTTCCCACCAACACATGCGAGATAGTCTAGTACAGCCTGATAGCCCCTCGAGTTAAGTTCATAAAACATTTAATTATTATAAAAATAAAGGTGTTTTTTTGTCCGTGAGGAGTCCACCAGGGGGCGCAGTGACGGCATAGACGCCCTGCAGTCCTCTAGTCTGAAACACAACTCTGCTGAAAGCTCGTCTTATTACTCATTAAGAGAACTATAACTGGAGGAAAACTGGGCCTCTGACAACAAGCAGCGTTTAACTCAGAGGAATAAACATGCTGTGACTAGTTTGGCGCCCGTGCAGGAGCGCCAGCGGAACGGGTCGAGCTTCCGGAACAGACCCCGCGGTCACTCATCCCACCAACACGTGAGAACGAGGAAACTTCCGTCAAAATAAAAGCCCGGCCCGGCAGAACCTCCAGGAACCAGCGGCTGAAACAGAGAAAGCAGAGGCGGGACTCACGGCGGCCACCGTCAGCATGTCGAACACCTTGGTGCAGTATCTCCAGGCGTTGGCGTTCCCGTACTTGGTCTGGCATTCATCTGCGGCAGAGGAGGACAGGGTGAGAAGCAGAGCTCTGACGGCGGTCAGAACCGCTGGCAGGCGGGTCGGTACCGTAGAAGCCGTAGACCTGGGTGATCTGCCTGCTCTCGTGGTTCCCCCTCAGCAGCGTGATGCGGTCGGGCCACTTGGCTTTCAGGGCCAGCAGGTAGGTGAACGTCTCCAGGCTGTAGTAGCCGCGGTCCACGAAGTCTCCCTGCAGACACAAGAACCCGGTCAGAACCGCTGGGAAGCTGCTCGCACCCGGGTCCTGCTCTCCGCACAGAGCACCAGCAGGAGCTGAAAGGTGCGGTGTGCATTTCCACCCCCCCGCAGCATGATGCTGCCAGCACCGTGCCTCCCTGTGGGGAGGTGTGTTCAGGGTTCGTTTTCCTCCTGGCCTCGGATCGCCGTCGCTGCGTCTCCCACAGAGACCAGACCGCTGGACGTCCACGTCCCGAGGACAGGGCGTCCCACCTGCCTCCGGCCCCTCTCCAGGTCCAGAGCTCTGGGACGCTGCTGGAGAACCAACCGTGCTGTAAACGGAACCAGAACCTCCTCCCTGACCTGCTGCTGGGCTCCTTGGTCTCCATGGTGCTGGATGCTCTCTGAGGAACCTCTGAGACCAGAACATCTGGACTCCGGGTCCTGACTGGGGCCTGTCTGAAGGAGGACTTCGTGTCTGGGGATCAGAGTAAAGGGGGCTGGACACCAAGGTGGACGGTCCTGCTGTCCTTCAGCTTTCAGGCAGCCGGAGTCCTACACGACGGACAGGGTCCCTCATCAGGCCCTGACCCAGCTGATCACTCATGAGAAACTTTAACTAGACCCCTGAAGGATGTTCAGTAAGGACCAGAGGGGTCTGCAGCCTCAGCAGGCAGACCCATCCTTCCCTCCCCAGCCCGGGTCCGGCTCCTGCGGGGGAATCCCGAGGCGTTCCCGGGCCAGAAGCATCGTCCCTCCAGCGGGTCCTGGCGTTCCTCTGGGTCTCCTCCCGGTGGGACGTGCCTGGACCACCTCACCGGGGAGGCGCCGTCCTGCCGCCGAGCCCGCCCCCCCCCCCCCAGAGACCCTGCGGAGGAAACCCAACGCTCAGGACCACAGACGAGGGGAGGAACGTGGATCGACCGGTAAATGGAGAGCGTCGCTTGTTGACTCCTCTCTCTTCACCTCCTCAGACCGGCGCCGCGCCCGCATCGCTGCCGGCGCGGCGCGGCGCGGCAGCATCCGTCTGCCCGGCGCCCGCTCCACCTCCCCTCACTCCTGACCTGAACCCCCCCATGCAGCCGAGTCAGCAGGTCTTACCATGAAGATGTAGTTTGTGTCTGGAACCTGGCCTCCGGTTCTGAAGAGCTCACACAGGTCATAAAACTGGAAGACAGAACCATTGATCCCATTAATCCCGCGAGTGCGGTGAGCTGGTTTCGCTCTGGGAGGCTGGCGCAGGAAGCAGGCGAGGGACCCACCTGACCATGAATGTCTCCGCAGACCGTCACGGGGGTGGCCACAGGCTGCACGTTAGACTCCTCCAGCAGCAGGTCACACACGTAATCACACAGTCTCTGCAACACGGACAGCACGGCATGATCCGATCACAATCTGGCAGAGTACGCTGGCTTGCAAAAGTATTCACACCCCTTGAACTTTTCGACATTTCGTCTCATTACAACCATCAACATGTTTCACTGGGATTTCACGTGAAACACCAACACAAACTGGGATACAGTGGAAAGAAAATCTGACATGATTCAAAACATTTTTTTTACAAATCTAAAACTGAAAAGCGCGGTGTGCAAAAGTATTCACCCCCCTGAGTGAATAGCTGGTGCAGCCCGGTTCTCTGAGGGTCTGTCTCCACCGGCTCTGCTCCTCTGGTGGCGGGAAGTTCTGCCCGTTCTTCTGAGCAGAGCAGCTCCAGCTCAGCCAGAGCAGATGGAGAGCCGTCCTCAACAGCGGTTTTCAGATCTTGCCTCAGATTCTGGACTGGCTTTAGGTGTGGCCTTTGACTGGGCCGTTCTGGCTTCATGTTTAGGGTGGTCGTCCTGCTGGAAGGCGAAGCCCCCCCGCCCAGTCTCAGGGCTTCTGCAGACTCCAACTGGTTTCCTACCCAGACTGCCCTGGATCTGGCTCCATCCATCCTCCCTGCCCCAGAGCATGATGCTGCCACCACCATACTGGACAGTGGGACGGTGTGTTCAGAGTGATGCGCCGTGTCAGCTCCCCGCCACACACAGCTCCTTCATTCAACATGGCTTCTGGCCGGCTGCAAACGGGACTTCTGATGGTTTCCTTCCAGCACCGGCTTCCTCCATGAAGACCACGTTGCTGCTCGACCAGTCCTGAGGACAGATTCCCCGCCTGAGCTCTGCGTTTGGTCCAGAGTGGCCATGGCGCTCCGGGCTGCATCTCTGATCAGCGCTCTCCTTGCTGGGCCTACAGCTGGGCCATGCTCTTTCCAGTTCCAGGTGGTGGACTGAGCAGCGCTCCTGAGACGTTCAAAGCTTGGGAAATCTTTTTCTAGCCTCAGCCTGCTTTAAACTTCTCCACAACTTCCTCCCTGACCTTCTGCTGTGAACCTTGGGCTTCGTGATGCTGTTTGCTCCCCATCTTCTCTGCACCAGCCTCTGAGGCGCCACAGACTGAGATCAGATTCCACGCAGGCGGACTCTGTTCAGTCTTCAGCAATCATCAGGCAACTTCTGAGGTAGTTGGTTGCACTCAGAGAGAAGGGGGTGAATACTTTTGCACACCACAGTTTTCAGTTTTTTATTTTTAAAAATGTTTTGAATCATGTATAATTTTCTTTCTCCTTCACAGCTGTATTCCAGTTTGTGTTGGTCTGTCACATTAAATCCCAGTGAAATAAGTTTACGTTTCTGCTTGTAATGGGACAAGAGATGAAAAAGCTCAAGGGTGTGAAAACTTTGATGTCGGGGTGATGGAAGCAGGTTCAGTTGTAGATCTTTGTGGTGATGAAGCTCCAGAAGCTCCATCCATCCAGTCAGCGGACGGCTGGTACTGCTAACCGGAACCCACCCTGCTCCAGCCAGCAGCTTCCTGCATCAGGCCGGCTCCCAGACCGAGAGGCTTCGGTTCCTCACCAGCGGATCCTGCAGAACCACAGTTCTGCTTCGAGCCAAGACGGGAACTATACTTATTTGAAGTATGGAGCTTAATGTTCACAGCAAAAAGCTGAGTGGAACCAGCGAACCCACACACAGCATGAGGGGAGGCTCTGAGGCTGATGTTCGGGAAGCAAAATGATCTCTGGAAACAAAAACATGATGTCCTACCGGTCCAGATCCGCAGAACCCTCCAGGAGAACACTGCTGGTCCAGACCCACAGAACCCTACCGGTCCAGACCCGCAGAACCCTCCAGCAGACCCTACGGGTCCAGACCCACAGAACCCATCAGATCCAGACCAATGTTGGATCTGATGTTGTCTAATGGTAGTTGGTAGATTTGTCAACTTCAGGTAAAAGCAGCTGGGTCTGATACTGTTTTGTCTGTTAGTCTGAGTATTTTTAGCTCTGTGATTGACCAGAACCTGAACCAGAACCTGCTAACACACCTGAACATCTGAGCGGCAGAATCCCACAGTTTAACCCGCTGCAGGAGAGCCTCTGAGCAGCTTCCTCTCTTAGCTGCCAGTCCTCTGGTTCCTTTTATTTACCGCTGACGTGTTTTCATCAGAATGAAACAGATAATGGATCAGTTCTGACCCAAATCAACAGAACACATAAAGTCTTCTTTATGAAACTTAGCCGTTAGCTCAGTTAGCTTCCACCGCTTCACAGAAACTCGACATTAACTCCACCTGCGTGGATAAAACTCACCTTTAGGTCGTTCTCTGGTAAATATTTGCAGTGTTTCGCTATTTCAACATATCTATCGAGGTCTAAAGGAGCCATAATCTACAGGAAATTTTAAAATCTGAAAATAAAAACGGCTAAAGGCAATTAGCCTTCCTGCTAACTAGTTTCGCTTCTCTTTCCGCCTCGGATTCTTCTTCTTCTTCGGTTGCGGAAAGAGGCTGGTAGGAACACAGCATGACTGCCACCTAGTGGTGTAGAGAAGACAATGTCTGGAGATTTGGTGTGTTTTTTAAATCCGAGTTTCAGAGGAGCAGCTGTATGGAGAGCCGTTTCTTTCAAAATTAAATAAATAAATAAATAAATACTGTTATTAATACATTTTAAATAAATATTCCATTAAATAAATATATGTCTCCATGAAATTAAACGAAACAAATACTTTGAAAATAAATCTTTACCTTGTTTATTTTTTATTTATTTCAAGATTTATTTATTCAGTTGTTTATTAATTTCATAAAAGTCCATGAAATTCGTAAAGTAGCTTTACGAAATAAAAGTGTCACAACATAAAAGATCATTATGAAATTAATAAACAATTAAATAAATATATCAATAAATACATCTTGAAATAAATAAATATGTTTGGAAATAAATTAATAAAATAAATAAATCTTGAAATAAACAAATAAACAAACGAGGTAAAAATTTATTTTTTAAATTATTTCATGGGTACATTTACATATTTCATGGAGTTTTTATTATTAATAATATTAATAATAATAATAATAATAATAATAATAATAATATAACATAAATATTAAAGAATAATAATAATATAATAATATGTGTTAATAATATATATATAGATAGATATATAATATATATAGAATAATAGAATAGATATATATATATTTATATATATAATAACATATTAATATATCAATAACATATATATAGATATATATATATATATCTATATATATAGATATATAGATATCTCTCTATATCTCGCTCTTCTCTTTATATCTAATCACTCTCATCTATTATTCTCTATCTATCTAATCTATCTATTTTTCATCTATACTTTTATATTATATTTTATAATAATTATCCTCCTCTATATATATTATATATAAAATTATATATATATAATTTTGAATGAAACAGCTCTCCATACAGCATCATGACTGGGTACAACAGCGGGATGTGGTCAAAGGATGTCCACTTCTCTGCCCTCCTGAAACTCTTCCAGTCTCAACTTGCTGATGACCTCTGACCCTCTGAGCTCAGTGGCCACTTCCTGTTTGAACCCTCGTCATGATGAGGTTCTGTTGATCTGTTGTTAGCAGGATGAGGAGGACTGTTAAAATTTACCCCTTCCATGACTGATGGGCAGCATCAGTTGCTTCTCTAAGAACATCACTTTAAAGCTTCAACAAAAACAGGATACAAATCAGAGTAAAATCAAGAAACAACTGAACATCTGGAATATACCTTCAAAAAAACCAAGATAACATCAGCATCCAAATTTAAATGAATCCTGAAAAACCAGGAAACATGAAAACATGAAAATAAAAATCAGGATAGAATCAGAATAAAAATGAGAAGAAAATTCAAACTAAAAACCAGGATACATATCAGAATAAAAGTCAGAAATAATGTGGAACGAATCAGGATTAAAATTAGAGAAAAGTCACGGTTAAAAAAACTGGATAAAATCTGGATACAGTTTAAAATAACATCAGAATAAACTTAGTTTAAAACGCTCATAGAAGTCAGAATAAAAAGCAGGGGAGAAATCACGATACACCAGAGTCTATGGTTTCAGGATTGAAAAGAAAAACATTCATATTTATGTAAATGAAAGTTGAACAAAAACCAGAAAAAAATCAGAAAATTACTGGAATAAAAATCCTAAAAAAAAAAATAAATAAATAAAAAAAAAAATTGGGATTAAAATGATAATCCAATAATCACGGGAATAAAACCAGAATTGATCCTCCAGGCATTATTCAGCCAGCGACTGTTTGGCCCTGCATCTCCTCCCACTCACTGCTGCCCTCTGGTGGCCGCTCCAGATGCCCCAGATGCTCCAGATGTTCCAGATGTTCCAGATGTTCCAGCTCCTAAACCAGATGATTTCCATCTCCAGCTCTGGTTTTCCCTCCTGTTGGAATGTTGTTGTTCAGGAACAAAATCCATAAAACAAGTTGTTTTTACTTCATGCAGTATAAAATGGAGGCGTTTTTGGCCTCGTCAACCTTTGTTGCCCACCAGAGCTCCCAGTTCCTGCTGGGCTGCCAGTGGATCTTTGCTGAATGGAACTAAGATGCGAGCGGTTTCATCTGTTGCTGTCGGATCAATCCTGACTTCTCCTGACTTTCCGCACAAAGCTGGAGATCTGGGTGACTCTGTACCGGTCTGTAGACGGTGCCTACGGCTGGTTTGATCCACCGTCAGAGTCCAGAAGCTCTGCTCCAGGAGAGACTCGCTGCAGGAACAACAAGCTGCAGCAGCTGCTCAGGTGCTGCTAATGTCTGTCTGGAAGATTCATGCTGGAAAACAGACACCTTCCCTCCGAGCCCTGACCTCACCGGGGTAGGACCGTCCGGCTCTGTCTAATTACTGGGTGGTGCTGGAGCCTGATGACGGGGTCGGCCTGAGTCAGCGACGCCGCTCTGATAGACCTACATCTCTGCTCCGCTGTCTGCTCTTCCTTTCACTTCATCCAGGTTTCTGAAGGTCCCTGACAGCAGATCAGTCAGGTTGAGGTCTGGACTTTGACTAGGCCACATCTTGATTCTTTTCTTTTCAGCCGTTCTGCTGCGGATCTGCTGCTGTTTGGGATCATTGTTCTGCTGATTTGATTCAGTTATTTAAGATGTCACAAGGCAACATGAATGAACGTGGTTAAAACCTGTCAAGTTTGGGCTCATTCCCATCTGTGGCACCGGGTCGGCTGGAACAAAGAAACCGGGTCGGCTGGAACAAAGAAACCGGGTCGGCTGGAACAAAGAAACCGGGTCGGCTGGAACAAAGAAACCGGGTCGGCTGGAACGAAACCGAGTCGGTTGATGGAATGAAACAGAGAACATGAAGAGGACATGAGAAGTTGTTGAGCCAGTTTGAACCAAGCTTCATCTGGTTTACTTTGGTATCCAGGATGGCTCATGTTGCAGACCAAGCCCAAACCATCATCCCTCCACCACCGTGCTTGACAGTTGGAATGAGATGTTTGTGCTGATCTGCTGTGTCTGGTTTCCTCCATCCTGGTTCTGCCCATCCTGGTCCAACAGCTCTACTCTGGTCTCATATTTCCAGAGGACATCGTCCCAGGAGTCTCGTCCTTCCTGTTTCGCCTTCTGCCATCTTGTTTCTAGAGAGAAGAGGCTTCCTCCTCCAACCCCTCCAAGCAGCCGTGCTGGTTCAGGGTCATGACCTTTAACCTTTAGCCTGCTAACTGGGGCCTGTAGAGTCTGAGACGGAGCTCTTTCTCTGAGCTTCCTGCTCTGATGTTGGGCTGAACCTGCTGGGACGTCTCAGCAACTACTGCCCAGAAG